>JAGSMU010000029.1:6071727-7484227 GCA_029286865.1 Teinopalpus imperialis
TTATTTAATAAATTTTATAAGAAAATATAGAAACTAAAATTGTTTTTCTCACAGATGTTAGCAGCCACAATGAGGCTGAAGAACGAAGCGATCCCGAAGAAACTGAAGTAGAGCGGATTGAGAGAAAGAAGAGGCAAACAACGCAGGCCTAATTTAGTTACTCGATATTATTGCTGCAATACTTATACTCCAAAATTAGTTAAGGACTGACTAAAGCGTTTGTATGAAAACATTAGGATGAATTTAAATGTGTAAAATATTATAAATCATTTTTTTTTAATAAATAATAAATTGGAGCATGTTTAATCTGTACAAGTTCCAATAGAAAAGTGTCTAGATTTGAATTTTTTTCTTTACTGTTCTCTGTTTTTAGTTCTACTTTTCTTTTTCAGTTTTACAAAAAATTACAAAAATCGTTTTATTATAAAACGACAACCGAAATAATGTTTTCATCGGACTATGCAACGCAATTTTTACAAATACAGGATTTTCATCAGGGTGTATCCTGGCACTTACTCGAAAATTAAATGTTACCTCAAACTTTGCGTGTCAATTCATATGTCAACATTAATTAGTATTTGGATTAAAAATAAAAATGGAACTCAATTTATCCACATTAGTATTGATTAAATAGTTTAATAATGTTTTGTCTAAATTATTTCGAAGGCTGCGTGGATTGTGTACGATTCGATTTCATTTACGATCCAGGAAATACTTTTGACAAAATATTACTTTATACATGTAGTATTATAACGTAATATAGTTTACTGTGCAAAAATTAATTGAAATAAAATGTTACGCAACTTTGACCTAATATTGTCTTTCTTATTTAAACACTACACAAAACACAAGACTATTGATGTCATTTTGACCAAACAGAACATTTCGACCATTAACAGCTGGCAGAGTAGGAGCCATTAATATTAATATAAGTAGACATTAGGGATGTTACAGAGGTTCGATTCCGATTCCGAAAGGTCGGAACTTCCGATTGATATTACACCTCCGATTTCCGGTAATATTGAACCGCAGGTTTTAATCGTAGGTCGAAGCACACCGTCGGCGCATTCAGACAGGTTTATAGTATAAACCGGGATTCCCCGTACGATATGTATAAACTTTATACATGTGGTACGGGGAACCCCGGTTGTGGGGAAGATAGTCGTATTATTTTATTTTGAACTGCACCAAATACATTTCCTTTTTACTTCCGTCTTCGTTTCCGATTTTGGTTCCGATTCCGGTTCTGGTTCGCATTCCGAATCCGATAAAACAAATTTAAAAACTCCGATTCCAATAAAAACACCGCCGTAACATCCCTAGTAGATATGCAAGCATTGAGGTACTTCGATAACATTAATAAGTGGTGTCATGATAATGGACTAGTGCTAAACGCTAAAAAGACGAAACTCATCCATATTCGCTCGCCATACAACAAGGATCAACTTAACTCTGACGCATACCTTGTAGCTCATGAACATCAATACATGCCTGCTAAAAGGGGATCCTGCCAATGCCCTAAAATTGATTATGTTGTTAAGCACACGTATCTGGGAGTAGCTATAGCCTCCAAATCTGCCGATAGTTTCGATCAAAACCAACTCGGCCTTTGGCTCCATAGAAATGCCACCCACGCCCTTCGATAACCTTCTCCAATTTTTTTTTAATACTTTCTAAGCAATTGCTTGACCACGATCCACCTTATGTTGTGTGGAAATGCAGTCCTAGATGTTAAGGCGCACTAGCTCAGTAAATGCCTATTCACTCTACTCGTGTCTTGTTGTCTTCCACATTTTAACTTATGCAACATTGGGCGAATGGTTCTCCGGGTCTTCTGTAGACTCGTTGTCGTCTATCACTTCCATGGAGACTCTGTGCTTTCATCAAGGAAGAGAACAGAGCTCCACTGTTCGGCAGTCCAGTTCATGTGTTATATTGCGAAATATAATCGGGCTGCTCGATGAGCTGGGGTCATCTTAGGGCCAGTAGCTGGAAGTTTTGGAGTTAGGTAATACTCTGCTTTAGTCGTTTTCTGACTCCAGCAGCTAAATCCACGAGGTGTGGCTAACTCCTCGTGTTTCACTGAGCTCCTGTTGAACTTGAACGCCAGAGAGGGTCCGAGTTCTAAGCGAAGTACTGACGATGAATCGGTCATCCCTATCTGATGTGCACCTTCTTCTACCAGATCCGTTTCTTCGGTTAAAGCTACCAGTCTCCTGATATCGTTGGTAAACTCTGAACACAGCAGATGGTTCATGTTTAACACACGAGCCACTTCCCACTGACTCTAGCCTTGTTCCGGTAGGATGACTGCTTGAGCCACTTCTTTAATAGATGTGTTATAGTAATGTAATAGTGTTAATAATAATTGATAACTGTACCGATTGACGTTTGACGACTTGATAAGGGTAGATTAGACCTTTGGTGTCTAATATTTAAAATAAATATAACATGTCCGCTACGCTTTTACACTGCTGACTGGCAGACTTTACAAGTGTCCGATTTTTTTTAAATTAATTTATGAACGTTTCCTCAAGATGTTTTCCTCAACCGCACACGGAAATTTAGCCCTTAAAATTGTAAATAACAAATTCTGGGCTAGCGCTGGGTATATAAGCTGCCACGCCATGGCTTTTCAATTATAAGTAAGCCCGCAAGATTTAACCTCAGTTTAATAAGGAAGATATTTTCGAAACATAACCGATTTAATTTCCTACGTAACACATCTTTAAAAGTAATTATTCTTTATAAGAATATTCGTGTTTTGATAACAAAAACATAACTGTATAAGGTACACGTTGAAGCTGTAGTTGAATGTGATCTAAATTAATATTTTCTTTAAGGTTTGTGTACATTCTGCCTATTTTTATTATTAATTTGATTTTGATTACGGACGCACGGCTGAACTTTACCAACCATATAAACAACAGAAGAGACAAGAAGGCAGTAAAATTTGTACAAATAGATCAAAAGGGCAGCTAGCGCAAAGTGACAGCACCATCTATATTACATTGGTGGAGTCCATCGTTTTATATATTGCGAGCATGACCTGGGTTTATCCGAACAGCCCATTTTTTATACACGCCAAGTTGAGTACATCTCAGCATTCTTACACCAAGAAACGAAATCACCAAAGGAAACACGGCAGAAATATGGTGCTCTTTCTCATGGGTATTTTATAAGCGTGGTCCCTATATATATATATATATATATGTATATATATATATATATATATATATATGTGTATATATATATATATATATATATATATATATATGTGTGTATAAGTTTTAACACATCATTCTTGAGTAGCAGTTTATGGTAAAACATGTATAATATCTGTTCTGTAATGTAGTAATAGTGTATATAAAGGTAGATACAAACTAACGACAATAATTTATACAGACATTTTGTATTACTAAAAAGGTAACATAATAAATATTTAAACAATTACATGCACCCCAACTGGACATAGCCTTTTCAAAATACACGTGCCGATGGCAACAACAATGTTTCATTACATAACGTATAGATCAGTTAATATAGAGGGCAAACGTGTAGAAACGACACCGCAAGAGCTTTTGAATCCGTCCCGCAAACGGTCGTCGCGCCCTGTACTGATTTATAAACATATACATTGGTTGGGTGGCAATGTAGCGTTACATTAAAATACGTAACGTTATGATATATTAATGGGTCTTAGTGGGTATATTAATGGCTGATGGCCATTGTTAGCCGAGGGCTTTTACAGATTCACCGGCTTGGAAGGCGGCCGAGCGCTTAGGACATTCAGTCGTGACCTTTATTAATGAGAATGGGAATAACGAGAGGGTGCCTCGGCTTGTACTGTTATCTTGAGCGCGAAAGCAACTGACTCGAGGATGCCCTAGAGGACCGAACCAGCTCGGTTAGTTACTTCTGACGGATTAAGGTGTCATGGTACGCAGGAATCACATATGCGAATTTTCTACATGCAGTTTCTAAAATAATCTTTGTTTCGATATAACTACTGTCCTTATTTGAGGGTAACGGCCTTCAGAGAAGTCGTCGTTTTTATAGAAACTAGCAGTAGCGCGTAAGTTTTAAATTACGAATTAAATGAAATTCAAATGCTTAGTAAATATTGATTGTCTTAAATAAACTGCAAGGCTGTTGGTGGACATAATATTTTGTCTATTAAAATAAAGATTGTTTATTAACTTCCTTTTTTTTTTTTAATGTTTTTTCACAAATATAATCATATGCTTAAAGTAACACCTTGTATGTGCCCACTGATCGCTGACGCGCCCATTTCCTCACCACCTTCAACTTTGTGTCTTACATTAAAAAAAATATTAATTTTTAGTTGTATTTCTTTGAATACTGAATAAAATTACTGAATAATATGTTTTAAATAGTCTTCTAAATATTTAACTTTTTTTAATTGATATGTGAATATACACTACGCGTTCATTGAGAGCTTTTATGATGAGCTTTATCCCATGTTTATTTCTACGGTAGAATTCAAAAGGTGGAAGCTCATTGTAGTGATAGTACTACAACTCAGGAAATGGAATGAAATCCCCGACCTAGGTCGATATTCCCTACAATCTATATACAAAAGGATAATATTATGGCAATAATACCAATTAATTAACAAAAATTATTGATCGAACATAGACCAGACCGCACACTTAATGTTAGATGAACTACGTATATAATTTGTCATCCAGATTTCATCCATTCAAACAAAAATATGTATTCGACAATCCGCTATTTGCATAGCCTTACACCAGTTTTAATATATAAGTAGCAAACAAACATAGAGCCGTGTGCAACGGACACCGCGGAAGCTTCGCCCCCTTCACCAATTGTACCGGTATGGCACCATGGATGTTGTTTTTAGTATTCCTTGGATTAGCACAGATCTATTTCCGTCGCCGTTCAGATTTTTATATTCATTTTAAAAAAATATTAGTCTATTCATTTTAATATTTATACTGGATTATATTTATATTGAGCGTGACGAAATTAGTGTTACGTGTTTGCATAAAGCAATTAATTTAAAAATATAATAATTTTATTCTGGAATGTCGCGTTCAATTTGTTTCTTGGGTATATGAATACGTGTTTGTTTATCAATACAATTATTTCATACTTTGTCACATATGAAATATTATGATCATTATCCGCATCAACATAATCCTATTAAGGTCGATTCCTTGAAAACTGGTACTTAGATTACTCATAAATATGTAAAACTACTCATCATGTTGTGTTGTCACCCACTTCGTTGGCAACTCCTTCACCCTTCAGTCTACACGCCTCTGGAACTCCTTGCCCGAAGATATAAGAAGAGTATCGAATAAGCTCTCTTTTAAAAGGCTGGTACGCGAACTTAAAGACGTCTGATGCAAATTGATATAAATATATATATATATATATATATATATATATATATATATATATATATATTATTATAGTGTGACCAAAGTTTTAAATATATACATAAATAAATAAACTACTACTTTAATTATTGAGATTACATGGTAAAGCACCGCCACAGCTAGTTTCTAGAACTAGAAAGGATCGGCTCGTTTTCCACCTCTAATGTTAACACCATCGTGTCAGCCCACACTAGTCCACTGCTGTACGTAATCCTCACCCACGATCTTGAGTCACCAGCATCCATCGACTCAGGCCATCCCTCCATTTCGTTATTCCATCACGTAGAGAAACATCGAGTATATATTTTTATTTATGATTTTTTTGATTTTTTTATAAACAAGTTCACTTACCTGTGTTCACATAAAACCTTATACATTAAAAATATGTGACGCACAATTACAAGCGAACACCACATGCGCAAAAAACAAGTTTATACGCTATTCAATTAATAATATAAAATATTCAAATTTAAATTTTTTAAGGAATGTCCTGTATTCCTTACTAAAAATTAAAGATAAATCTGCAATTGTGTCGCACACACGACACGAAAAATAACAGCGTCAACCTGCTATTTTATACGGGTGTTCTGTGAAGGCTTAACCCTTCTCCGGTCGAGCCGACCTATTCATGTTGCAGCTAGCTACAAACTACAGCGTGGCGTTATCACTGTTAGGTCGTTTGCCGATATCCTTACATTCGTAAACTGTCATTAGTAGCCTATGAAATTTGGCTTTTGAAATTTGGCGAATTAGGTATTAAGATGGATTTGCCACCAAAAGTTAGTCCTTGGAGTCTCGTTCGGTAACTGGTAGCAAATTAGCATATTTATTATTTATAGGTCAGAGCATATTACTGCACGTTTAATCATTTAATCAACGCCAAAAGTATAAGACAGCAGCAAAAAATAAGAACAAGCCGGTTATAGTAGATGGCTCCATCCCCTCCGAAGAATTACAATAATCTTCGAAACACTGACAGGAGATGCCCAAGTGGTCGGAGTTGTCATCACGATAGCAGGGCTTCGAATGCTCTACCCAGCCGCATCCACGTGTCACCCGAATATCGGACTCACGGTGAGAATGGAAAACTGGAAAATCGTTTTTTAATAAACCATAAAATATCTTATCCTTCCGTTGAAAAGCAAACACTAAGAGAATTTTTTTAATAAATCAAATTTTATGCTTGTAAGTTTGCTTGTTTTGCGCAAGCGTGGCCTTTCTAAAATCGACTTAACTTATTCGTGCTACACATAGTTTATAACTCCAGAGTGGCTACCTAGTAAGCGGGATAATTACCAATCCACAGCTTGGAGGTCTATGTTTAGCGGTGAATTATTTATGAAACGCCATCACTCTCTGTACTTACTGGTCTGTGAGATTTTCCTACAGAAGAATTTGTATCCGCCAGGGTTGGGTATGGCCGCTTCGCAGTTGACGACTGGTACAATACGAGATCGTATATCCTCACTGTACAAGTTCACGTCCAAGCAGGCGGTGTTGTTTTCGCTGTTGCAGTAGTAACAACGGATACACCAAGCTGAAATATTTTTTTAATTTGAGGTTATATATTTTTTTTAATATAAACATTACAATAGTAACACAACACGGAAACCACTCGGTTTTATACGTGCTGCACAGTCGTCCTAATTATGACATATATTTTATAATAAATATGTAGGTATAAGTAAATATTTTTTTTTGATTAAAACTTATTTACTTATAAGTAACTATTAAGAAAAAATATATTATAAGTAACAAACTAGTACACAGTTCACCACATGGTAAGTGATTCCTGCGGCCCATGACGTCTACATTCTTCCTTGACAAGGAATCACAATGCAGACGCGTTGTCACCATTGAGGACTGAGATGGAATGTTTCGACATCAGTAATAAACGTCTCCGGATCCCTGCACTCACTAGACGAAATACAGCAGTTTTATGCTACTATTTTACGCTGGTATTCTGTTAGGGCGTGTTCCTACCCCTGCCGAGGTGATCCATCAGTTCTGAAGCTAGAAACAAACTGCAGTGTAACTCTACCACTGTCAATACTAAGTTTACAATAATTATTGCCTAAAGCTCAACAGGGCATCCTGGATGATTGCTATGGTGTTGATTGAAATGTTATATAGAATGAGGGTTATAGAGAATTGGAGACCTTTTACTAATTATTACTAATTACTAATAACGAGACATTTAATTTCAGTCCTGAACGGGAAAATGTATATATGTACATCTCAAACCTTTGTTGTAAATGGATGAGGGTTTTTATTGACCAAAATATCACTAACAATCAGTGGAAATACTTAGTTTCTTAATAAAAATTGTTAATTATATTTTTACTGTAGAAACATTGACTACGGATTCGCCCCAGTGGCATTATAGGTCCGAGTAATTATTACTGTAAATTAACACTAAAGTTCAGATTTGACTTCTAACTTTCATTTAGGTCAACAACTTAGCTGATATTAAGTAAAATCTACCGCCCTACAACTACAACCAAGAACAAGGGGCAAAGAATTGCAACCGCATCTTACGCAACCATAATACCTAATTTAAGGGAGGAATCAAAGGCAATCCATTGTAAGAGTTTTGCTTCTCCGTGATAACGCGAAAGCACAAACCAAGGCTGGCAAGTGACACGTGTCGGTTCAAGGAAATTAATTTTATAGCCCTTGCCCCCAAGGGTTATTATTTATTCCTATCTTCATAAAGGAGCCTTCCGACAATAAAGAGCTTGTTGGCGTAATTGTAAATTTTGAGGATAAGAAGGAAAAATATATTTACAGCGTATAAAAAAGGTTGAGCAACCCTCGCTAGATTTAATGTAGCCTAATCTGTAATGTGTATGTTCACATATGTAATTAAGATTCTAAAAATTGTGGTGTGCATGATGTTATAACCAAATATAAATTAATTCCATCCTAAGTATTACGAGTAACATCTTTACTAAAAATTCCCTGTAAACATTCAAAGTTATCAATAGTAAAATTCAAAAAAAAAGGAACTTAAAACAAATTTTGTGTTGAACGTTGTTATTGATAATTATCATTTAAGTAATAACACACGTTGGTGATGAAATGATCTCTCTAGGATCTTTAAAATAAAATAAAGTTTTATTGTAAACTATACAATGTGTGTGTGTTGCGCTGAGAATCTTACGTCGGTTTTTTTTCTAAAATGGTAGCAGTATTTTTACAATCAATATGTAAGTGTAACGCTTCGTTATTGAATAAAGATATTTGGTTTTTCTCTAATTTAAATTATTCAGTGCTTATCCTCGCAATCAGCATGCTATTTCATTTTAATAAAAATTATAAATATTGTTACTATATATTAAAAGCTATTTTTTTTAATCACAAATAACGCTTACCGTCAGATATTCGCTATGACAATTATTATTAGATTTTTATAGAATTAATAGTAGTCTATATTTATTTGTGACCCAAAACTTGTTTACAATGTACATAATTACAATATTATTTTAATATGCCGATAACTCTTTTCCTTTCCACCAATGGTAGATTTAACCCCCCATATACCCCCATAACATGAAATATACACAGGAGTTATGTACATCTCGATGTAATAAAAAAAATATCACTTACCTTTACACATGAAAGAGAAAATAAGCACAATGTGGCAAACAAATTTATTGTATTGCACCATTTCTGAAAAAAAAAGAAATTTTCAATTATAATTTTCATTTCCATTTGAAAATTATGAATATATATATTCTTCCTCCCTAGTTGTAGTAATGCGCCAATTCTCTCTGTAGTGTCCGACACCCTGCTCTCTCTATCTCTTGTTGTCTCTTAACTTCCTCACGATGTTTTCTTTTACTGCCGTGCATGTCGTTAATCAGTACTTAAAATAACAATTAACAACTTCATTCCACCTCCTGGAATAGTATTCGGAACTCTAATTTTAGTCAATTAGCCACTGCGCTTAAGCTTGGAAATAGCAGTAGCATATAAGGTTTAAGTATTAAAAGCTGTAGTCATTCCCTCACTTTTAAGCCTTTTTTATTGCATTAAGTTGACGACACACACTTCATCTTTACAGACTAATGATACCCGCGTCCGTTCTATACATACTAATTGATTTAGCGAAAAAAATATTTCGTATTTTGTAAATAAATAGTTGTAGTAAAATATCTTTCCGGCTTATCCGGCTGGTTTTGATACCATTAAATATATGATATTATTAATAAAAAAAAAGACAAAAACGGTTTCCCGCCATTTTTCTATTGTTTAGGACAGAATCCGTCGAAATGAGTGAATCTAACGAGGAAATTCGATATATTTTGAATTTTATCACAAAAAATCGAAAACGCAAAAAAAAAAAGGAAATTGTGAGTCTCCTGATCTCTAACCAATCATATGAAGCACAGCATTGTTATGGTGCTATTTCACACTGGAATTCACAGAATTGTGAGGGCGTGCCCCGGAGCCGACCCATTCAAGTTGCTGTTTGCGTGGATCTAACGATATACACTTATTTATGAAAAAAAAATTATGAATATTAAAATGTATACTCACTTATTATAAAACATTAGTGTTAAACTTAGGACGTTCACCCACAGCAAAGTATGGTTACTAAACTGAGTTAACTGAAGTAATGCGATAACAACGACGACATAAGATGTGTTGCTCAATTATATAGCAACCGAATGGTCTTGATACGTTACAAAGTGTATTTTTTTTTCGTGAGAGCAAATGCAATTTCGGTTCGATTGATGAAGGACTATGGACATACAGAATAGCAGAGTAAAATATCAGGTTATTGCTGTATATGAGAGTGAGAAGGAGAAAACCCAATCACTTGAAATGATACTAATTTATTCCTAAAGAGTGGCAAAGTTTAATAAGACTCATAAGACTTTAAGTTGTAAGTTTATACGAGATGTACTTTCTTCTGATTTTGATTATCTAACCTGATCTTTATTATAAAAATATGCACACATGAGAGGAGATATAGTATGAATGTGATATTGAAGCCAATATCACATTTCATATGTCATATATTTCTATATCTCTTGCTGCATACTTTCTGTCTTTTCCCTCGTCCTGAAATATTTGACGAAACGAATCAGGGCTTTGGTATATTGTAGCATATTTTAATTAGTACAAAATCACGACAATTTCTTCATACATCAAAATGAGTTCTGTCCATTTGAATTAATCTATCTCTATATAATTATCTATAGACTTGTATATAATATCGCCTACAGCTAGCTTCAAGCAACATGATAGGGTCGGCTCGACCGGGAATGGTTCAGGCCCGTAAGTGTTAGAAACCGGAAACTCTATTACACTTAAAGAAGCATCCCATCTCAGCCTTCAGAAACAACGCGTGTGCATAATGAAAGTTTGTTGTGGACAGATATCCGTATGGATATACGTAAATCGCGAACCTACCTGAGTTCGATTCCTTGTCGAGGAACAACATTTGTACATTACAATTATTGTTTTTCGTTGATTACGTCGGACTAAGGAATTGGTCACACACCGAGTGAGTGAGTGCCATCGCAATGTTTACAGCACTATAATATATAGTATGTTTTCTAGATAATAGATTTCAACCAGATAACGAGAAGATATTGCTGTGTTCTAAATTGAACAGGAGGATATCATCATAAGAATATGTATGAATAGTTAATAACTAGAAGATATTGAAGTAGTCAAAATCGACTAGGATTACAGCACATTATACAATCAATTAAACATATTGCAACAGCCGATAAGATCCTATTGTACACAGCGAATTCTATGATAACCTTTAACATATTAAATTTTGCTATTAAAGAACAAAGTTTATTAATTCCACATTTACATAATAGAGAGACATTGTGAAAGCTCCAGTAGACTCTATAATAAAAATACACTTTCATCTGGGTAGTTAAAATGCATCATTAAGTTTATTAGGTATAAAATTAGTACTGAACTAATAATTAATTAGTAGTCTAATAGTGTACACTTACTTTGTATATGCTATACCATATATGTATATTTTAGTCAAAAAACCCAAGTTATCCGAGTATGAAGAAAGGTATTTAAAACGCACGCAACAAATGGCATGGGATAATACTATTGATCAATAATAATAGAAAATAAGCTAATAATAAGCAATAAGCACCTCATAACGTGCAGCAAGATAGACAACGAGATAAACTAAACCCACTCTTAATATCCTGAAAAATCCTACGGAGTTGAATTTAAAAAGTAAATATTACGCCTTCAGGTATTTACTATGATGTAAGTCCCCTACGATCATAAAAGCACTTACTCCATTTTAACTCGATTTATCTACATCGCTATAACAAAGGGTCTTTGTAGCTCGATTGTTTCCAATTTTTAGTTTAGCTTTAACAAGGACTTTTATTCAATAGCACTTGCTATCTCTTTTTACTATAAACACCATCAAGACATAATCAAATTCATTATTACAATTAGGTGCTACATTGCCGTAATGATGATAATGCACATTGCCTTCAAAAATGCATAAATAAAAATGAGAAGTAACCTAGAAAACTTATTCCAGTAACAACGAATTATTGTTCGTTCAATTGCTTTGAATATCCCCATCGTTCTGATATTTGATGATGGTAAGGCAACGGAAAAAGATTTTTTGCTCTAACGTTCACTTACTAAGTAAAACTTAACTATAAGTGTCTCACCAAATAGACTTCTGGAACGTCTTAAACGCGTTATAGACAAATAAGTTTATCAGCGATGGTTGACCCGCAGTATGCCGCCTTTGATTCCCGAATTGTATTAATAACAATACAAGTTGTAAATTATTGTGTCGAGATAAGAAGATGAAACGCAGCCACCGATTTGTACACAACATTTAAACTATAATAACCATTTGAATCTGATTGCTTTTAGGAAATTAAATGGATCTAGAAATATAGAATTGTCAAACAAGACAAAAATCGTTATCGACATTTTAAAGAAAAAAAATAGCAAACTGAAAATGGGCTGAAAATGTTATCCAATGCAAGTTTTAATTTCTACCACTTTAACCGGGCTATATTAAATATTTTTGGTCAGACCAAAATATTCGATCTAAAAACAGATCAATTTTGTAATTTTTATTGATTGTTTATTGAATGAATTATTAATAAATGAAGATATTTTATTTGATTTTCATTATCGATGTCTCACATGGTTTCCTTAGGGTAATACTTTTCTTTATTTTACTAAGGGTGAAAAGCACAAAGTTCACCGATGGTAAATGCTGTAGCTCATAAATATATCTTTAAATTTAAACTCAATAAGCATTATATATGCAAATGTGTTAAACTCCTATGGGAAGGAATGGCTTGCTGTTACTGGGACCAATGCTACTACCTATTTCATGTTGATATTCTGTGGTATTAACAATGCAATGGCTTGTTCATCGATGTATTAAGTCGTTGACAAAAATGTCCAGAATGTTATTTGTGCCACAAATAATTTCATCTGAGATTTAAACTTGAAAGTCGAGTGCTCTAACAGATTCTGGTCGCTTCGTAATTCATTAAATTAAAATAACACTGAACGTAATATGAAAGTATAGTACAATTATTTAAAAATAAGCATTTTTTTAATCATATCTTTGTATTCGAAAATAAACAAAGGAAGGACGAACGTTTGCATAAAATCCTTTAACCCTGTTATTTGTTCCTTCTAGTTTATATGGCTTCAGGATTTAGTACGCCTCAATAAATTGATACTTTAACAATGTTTTTAAACATTATTTGAACAGTCAAAATTAGTATTAGGGAATTTAACAAAATCCATATTTTACGGAAGTAAGAGCATGTAATACACGTTCAATTATCCTTGCCTCTGAGACCTATATCAATTCCAAATTAATACGATTGAGAGGGACAGGTGCTTCTATATCACGATAGTTGTTCAAAGAGAATAGTCCCTGTCTTTCATCTTGGTTGGTTGTGTTGACATAGAAAGGACCGCACTCCTACTGCCTATAATAACAGTTCAGCGTTACCGTGCTTCTTATTAGTAACAAGGCGGTTATTGATAAGGACGTACTAACGCCCGCGGTCATCACTTAGCGTCAGGTGAACTATAACCTCGTTGGTGTTTATAAAAAAAAATAGTTCAATTTTAAGCTCATGCTTATTTAAAAGCTTTTGTAAAAAGTAAATAACTTTTTTTTTTTCACATTGCTTCGTATGTTCAACAAGTTCTACATGTATACTGTGATTGCTGGTCACGTGGCTTAGTAGATCGATTATTAGATAGGGGTTAATGAACTCACTGGTTTTCGTATTCTGGTTTTTCAGAAAATATCGCCATGGTTGAAATCAAATGGGAAGACATCATAATACTGTAATTGCCAATTTGCTTGCCAGCTTGAATGCGGTCTAATGAGATGATGAGGAAAGAACGTGGGAATGCCAATTCCCAGCACATGCCAATATTTGTTCCCGGCACCAATTAAATTTAATACAGAGAGACCTGGATAGACTGGAAAATTACTGCTTAACCAACAAATTACTTTTAGCTCATAATAAATGCAAACATATAACGTTTACTGAAAAAAAATATATAATTCTCGTTAATTTACATCTAGGACCCATAACTTAGAATCTGAATCGAGTATACGTGACTTAGGGGTGACTGTACATAAAACTTACACTAGATAAACATATTGAAGAGATAATATGTAAATCATATCGTATGCTAGGATTTATTACCCGTATAACAAAATCTTTTAAGCGTAAAGACACCTTAGTATGCCTTTACCAATCTTTGGTATTACTCGTAGTACCAATTTTTCCGATGGTAAGCTTCGGCTGCGGCTTTCGGTTACCACCCATCGGACAAAACCATACCGCCAAGTGACTAATGTCACGTTCCGGTATGATGTAACAGTAGCGTTGCGATTAATAACCGAGTACGACGTGTTTGATGGAGACGTACGGGGAGCTTGGTCGTGGAGGGTAGCGGGATCCGAAGCACGGTTCTCCGCTGGCTGCCCGTAGATAGTTGGGGGCCCAAGTAGCGAGAAAGCCACTCGCGAAAGGCTGCTCCGCCAGCTGCGAAAAATCCCAGGGTGGCTCCATCATGCCGGTTGGCGACCGGATGAGAGGACCCTATGGTAATCCCTAAGGGGGGTTCGAGCGTCCCCGCAGTCTCCAGATCAAGCACCTACTTGTACAGATTCTACAATCCCGTCGTTGGGTTCACATCGCAATGCCTCGGTCAACTACCATCCTTGGTTCTATTCATTCTTTCACAACATGAAACGTTCCAACAATAAAAGTAAGGTTCAACAGTGGTTACACTTCCTCTCACTCAAAGTGCACCTTACCAACATCCGAGGTTTGCACTGAAATCTCAATGCAGTCCACCACCACCTCGAGACTGAAAAGCCGCACTTACTTTTCCTGACGGAGACGCAGATTCGTTGTCCTCTTGATACGGCGTACCAGAACTATCCTGGATACTCTCTGGATCATACCTTCCGCCTTCGAGCCGGAGTCTGTGTGTACGTCCATAATGACATATGCAGGCAGCATCTTCGTCATCTTAAAGACCCCACCTTTTCTATATTATGGGTAATGGTAGACGCAGGTACCGATAAGACCCTTTACTCTTGTGTCTACCGTTCGCACACCGGTGACCCAGAGACTACTCGGTTGTTTGAACATCTTCGGTATCCTTCTGCCCAGCTAGTCCTTCTGGAGGACTTCAATGCCTGCCATCAGGTTATTACCATACCAGAAGACCGAACATGCTGGGAGAGAGGCAGAACTTGTCCCTAACGCATAACCTCTCTCAGCTGGTAATGCAAGCCACTAAGGTGCCGGATGTGGATGGCCACTCAGCCAATTGCCTGGACCTTCTGTTAACCTCTGATCCTTGATGATACTGATGATAGATACGTTGTCGAAGTCACCTCATCATTGGGAACTTCTGATCACTGTCTGGTGAAATCTGAATCGTCCCATTCACCCCCGGATATCGATGTTCACGGTGTCCAGCGAATGTGGCGTTACAAATTAGCAGATAGGGCCGAGATGCGGCACTTCTTTACATCTTATCCATGGCGCCAGGTTTGCTTCTCTTCCAATTACCCGTCGAGATGTGCAAAAGCTATGACCGATGTGGTGAGTCAAGTCATGGAATATTTTATTCCTCACGCTGACGTACCCACTGGTGGCAAAGCTGACCCTTGGTTTAACGCTGAGTGCGTCCTAACTGAAAAGCTTAAGCATTCGACATATTTATCCTGAGTTGATACTCGAAACCGCAAATCGCCGGATGTAAAAACGAAGAAGAAAGCCTTTAACCGAGCCGCCAAGTCCTTTAAAAAGGAATTAAAGAAAGCACGCCTTGATCGCATCAAACATATTGGTACAAAACTTTCTGCCCAGCCAACTGGTAGTAGGGCGTTTTGGGGTCTTGCCAAAGCGATTATGGCAAACTTCTGTCCGTCTTCACTGCCCCTGCTGGTTAAACCTGACGGCTCTCTGGCCCACACGGCAAAAGAGAAAGCACCCTTACACACCTCACAGTAATACTTCTATGCCAGAGGTACACATTACTAACAAAGAGGTACTCAAGAAGCTGCGCTGTCTAGACGTGAGCAAAGCCAATGGGCCTGACGGTATTCCAGCGATAGTTCTCAAGTTTTGTGCTCCCGAGTTGTCTCCTGATGCCTAAGTCCTGGAAGAATGCGAATGTGCAATGCCCAAGAAAGGCAGTCGCACCGATCCTGTCAACTCGATTACCCCCATTATTTGAAAGATTATGCAGCGTATATTGAATGCACGCCTTTGGCATACCTAGAAAATAATGACATCCTTAGCGACCGACAGTACGGGTTTCGTCGAAACCGGTCAACTGGCGATCTTCTAGTGCAAGCCATTCATCTCTTTGGTGAGGCTCTTGAGAACAACGGTGAATCCCTTGATGTTTCGAAGGCCTTTGACAGGGTCTGGCACGATAGCCTTATCAGCAAGCTTCCAGCGTATGTCATTTATACTGGCTTGATCACCTGGAAAGCTGACTTCCTGAAGAAGCGGTCTCTGAGAGTAGACAAAGATGGCTGCTCGTCTAAGACAACGGCGATAAACGCTGGAGTTACTCAGAGGTCTGTTCTCTCTGCCACTCTGTTTCTGCTGCATATTAATGATCTGCTGAAACCCGGTATCTTTGGGTATGAAGACGACAGCACAGTTGTAGATAGTTACCAGTTTGGTGCTAATGCCACCAAGGATCAACTACAGTCCCAAAGAAGAGCCATGGTAGAGCGAATGAGTCTCACATTACAGGAGGACGCAGCTGAAACCAATCTGCTCAGTTTGAACACAGGCGTAAGGTGGCTAGCCTATTTTTTTGTTATTGTCCCAGATAAACTTTCAAATTGTCTCTAAGACAACCCGATCAATAAACAATAAATATGTTCTCATGCTCTCACTCCACTTATAAATCCCGTGTCAAAATGTTTTTAGTCTTTCATTTAAATTTGTAATTTTTGTCCAATTTTGTTTTTCTTGTTTGAACACACTTTCATATAATAAAAATAAAAATATATAAATCATATATAAATATATAAATACCCATGATTTCTTTGTATTGTTACTACTTCTGTTGTTATCAATATTTTAAAGAACTGAATAGGATACCAAATATGTTCACAGTGAGGTATTTTAAAGGCAACAATTATATATGTTGTATTTTTTATTTTATCTTTTGTTTCCGTTTGTCTCCAAGTTAAATAAATAAATAAATTTTTAATATCAATTTTAAGTAAAAAAAAATCGACAGGTCCTTCATCTATACGCACCAATGTCTCACCAATTATAATATTTATTATGATTCGTCCAATTATCAATAAAGGGTATAAATATTATAACTACCAAAATTATAACATTTGTCGATGTGAAATAAATTGGTCGCATAGCGGTGAAAATGTATTTGGTTGCAAATTATATTAACTGTTAGCTTCATATGACGCGACATCATTGTGATATTTTGTTTTAAAGAACAATAGCAGTGCTATTAACTTTAACACTCCAAGATTAAATGATTGTGCTAGGATATGGTCCACAACAATATTCGAATGGCCGATTCGAATCTACGACCTTAAGTTTCGCAGACCGCACCCTAAACCATTAGACCATTGACGCTTTAATATATTTCAACGCAACGCAAATACATATTTAATAATTATTTTTAAAAAAAACTCGTCATCGCTACTTAAGCTTGAGTTTGATTCTTCGAAATGATACGCATATAAAGTTAATGAAAAACTTTGTTGTACTAAAACGAAGGTGACGCCTGCGGTCGCCAATAGCTATTCAACTTTTTTACGTCCAACGCTGTGTCTATTTTTTATATATTCATATTGCGTTGATAGGTAATTTTGCGTTTACAGTCAGAACCACAAAAAATCACTAAAAAATAAATTAGTTATATTATTTAATTAATTTTTATTTATTTAACTTTTTAAATACAGCAAGCATTTATATAAAGAAAGTAATATAGGAAAGGCGCAGCTAATTTTACAATTAAAATCTCTTCCTGCAGGCCTGGTATTGGATATATTATCGGGGGGAAAAAACATAGTGTACTCACAAAAAATAAAGAAAAAATAATAATAATAAAATTAAAATAAATACAGGACAATATTTATTTACAAACATGCATAAATTTATCATTTTTTTTTTTTATTTAGTATTTATTTTAATTTTATTATTATTATTTTTTATATATAATGTAAACATAAATAATAAATATATACACCTATATGGTATATTTATATATTTATTATGTATGTAGTATCATAATATTTCATTATATATTCAACTAGATAAAGATAAGTAGTGTGCCTTCACTAGTTTCTTAAATAGCACAACAGTTCTTGTGGTACGATTTTTTCGTACCACAGGCGGATGTACAAACGAATACCGTTTGCGGAGATATGATTATTACCTGTTGCAAAAAAAAAATATATATATAATAGATCATATTATTAAATATGGACTTTAGGAAAAGCACAAATAACGTGAAGTGATTATTGTGGGAACAGATTTATTATTATTAATAAATATATAATAAGTATATAAAAAGTGCTACATGATATGTGTTTTTGTATGTTACTAAGGATAATAACAAGCACTTAGTTTACTTGATGATAAGTGATGAAGCCCATAAACATCTATATTATCACATTTAACATGTATCCTCATCAAAAAATTAGAATGATGAGTGAGGTGGATTTTTATTTTTATTTTATTACATTGAGAGTAACAAAAGAGCACACAGTTCACCTGACGGCACGTGATTCCTGCGGTCCCATGTCATCTACATTCATCCTTGACAAGAAATCATAATGCAAATGCGTTGTCACCCTTGAGGACTGAGATGGAATGCCCTCACGGATGCAAATACACTCACAAGACGAAACACTGTAGCATTATGCTGCTATTTTACGCCGGTATTCTGTGAGGGCGTGATACTACCCCGATGGAGCTGACCCATTAATTCTGCAGCTAGAAACAAACTGCTGTGTAGCTCTACCATTTTAATGAATGCCTCATTAGCAACTTTATCGCAAAAATCTGATTAATATTCACATGTATCAATACCCAAACTTGTGGAATATAAATCAATACACCGTAAATATAAACGATTGAACAAGGCAGTCGCTACATATTAGTATTTTTATAGAATACACGGGTATTTCAAACTAGGAGAGGTGTGGCCTCCCCAGGGATGTGTTAAGACTCAGAACAGAGGGACAGCAGTGCGTTCCGTATCCAGCTTGTTCCCCGGAAAACGAAATCTTTCGGAGATTCCCCAGATACCAAATAAAAGATACATGATATTTATAATATAAACACAACGTAAGTGATAACTGCGGTCCATGATATCTACATCTATCCCAACTAAGATTCAAGACGCACATGCGTTTTCACCGTTTGATAACTGAGATGGCATACCTCGTTATCCATAATCGGGCCCCGGACACCTACACTCATCATACGGAACACAATTACGCTATGTTGCTATTTCACGTTGGTATTCTCTCAAAGCGTGCTCCTCCTCCGATAGAGATGACCTATTTGCACTCAGAAATCGGCTGCAACACAGCTCTGCCATTGAATAGACGTATATATTAAACTACAGTATACTTCAACGTTAACTTTAAAATGGTAATCGTTAAATAACACTAATACGGCTAAGTGCATTCGATGACCGACTGATGTGTCGTTAACGTAAACGCTTAATTAACTTATATATTCACTCGGCGACGGTCGCGAATGTAGTATATTTAATAATATTTGTACATCTAATATATCTTTACATGTTAACTAGCAACACATAGGCGCCCAGCGGGGTTGTGACGTAAATACTCCTAATGATATTATAGTGATTTACCTTATTATATCTAAAATATATTATATTTATTTGGCGTTGTAAACAATAATTTTACTTTATTAGTTTGTAATCTGACTTCCAACTAATTTTGTATAAAGCGAGTGAGGACGCGCCGTTGAGGCGGTATTTTTCGTACAAGTAATTCCTTGCACAACGTTACGCTATCTGAATAAAAAGTCATTCCACAAGACCCACAAGTGTTAACATACAGTCAAAGGTCATATAGCCCATCCATTATATCACATACTTTTGCCGCTAATTCTATCGCTTCATGTTTAGCCTGATACTTGAACTCATTGAAAAAATGGTCCTTCTACCATTAAACCGAACTATGTACATACATACGAGCACATGGTACAACCACCTACAACCGCGAGATTCTCGGCCTTATTATTTCAATTACTTGTATACAATAAAATCATCTCGTGGGATTTTTGAAAACGTTAACCTATTCTATCCATTTTATTATCCATTAGCAAACTAAATGTCGGTTAACACAAATGGATAGACAAAAATACGAAAAAATAATTTAAATAAATAAAGTTGATTGCATCAAACAATTATCGGAATTGTATTGTCCTAACATCATGCACAAGTTAAACCTTGTCACTTTAAAGCTAACCTCTTTCCATTCCTATCTCCTTAACATAAAAAAGGAAATATTAAAAAATATAAATAATGGCGCAGACTGTACCCAATATCGAAACATATCGTACCGATTCGGCGAGTAGAAGTGACATCGAATCTCTCCAAAGTTTCGAATATGTGGGGAATTATTATGTGAAAGACTACAAATATCTAAGTCCAGAAGTTTTTGAACGGGGCAAAGGGAGGAACATTATTGTCCCTACATTAGAAAGGACCAAGGTGGGAAATTGCAAATTGTTCGCGCGTCTGTGGTTGATGGAGGTGATGAAAGGGTTGAAACAATTCTTGTACGAGGGATCTCTACATGGAGTTAAGTAAGTCTGTTACTTAGTAACAAGAACGATTGTTTTTAGAGATATACATAGTTTAAAATATTGGAATGTCTATATGACTAAGTAAACGTCATAAAGACAGCTAATGTTACTGATACATAAGACTGTAAAATCATAAGATAATCTATACTATATGTGTAATATATCTATAATTTCAATGAGTCACCTTAATTATCTGTTAACTTATTGATCGCAAAATTTTCTTTCGTTTATGTATTAGTGGCACAGGATTAAGAAAATAATACTTTTTTTTTATGAAAATAAGTTATGAAAAACCTTTTGGATCTTTAACTTTTAAAGTGTATTTAAAGAAGGGTGGAATTGGTTTATAGATATAGTACCTGATCATATTTATTCTGAAAGAGTCCATAGAGATATCTTAAGTTCAATAAAATATACGTCAACTACATTCAAAATTTAATTCCAAATAACATTTCTAGGTACATCTTCGAACCGACATTCAGCCGTAAAGAAAGAGTTATCTGGATAATCATCGTAATCATTAGCATTGCGATATGTGCAGTGAACATCATCCAACTATTTTGCAAGTGGCACTCCACACCATTCGTGAACGTTATCGACTCTTTACCCACCCCTATATGGGCGGTCCCCTTCCCAACAGTGGTCGTTTGCCCACATTTACACGTACAACTATCTTACGCTAACGTCTCTGATCTCAACGAGTGAGTGGTTTATTTTATATTTTTTCAATTATATGTGCCGATGAATCAGCATAAGTGGCAGGAAGATAATTAATGGAATGATAACAAGAAAAAAAAAATTTTTTAATTGAAATAATACCATCAGGTGATAAATTCTTTCGTCTTTTATTCAAGAAAAAAAAAACAACGTACATGGAAGAAACGAAGGACACTTGGTATCCGTTTTGAAACACTATTCTTGAGATTATATTTTAAGCCATGTGAAGCGGCGTACGACTCGCATACAAACAATCAACCTTTGGAGTTTGAAGACAAAAGGCGCTATCAGCACCGTATCAATGCTTGAGTAGACTTTAAAATAAGAAAAACATCTAATATTTATTTCAGTTTAATTTGTTTGGGGAACAGAACTAAGTGTGTACAAAAAATATATTTTAAATTCAAACTTTACCTTAACCACTAACTAATAACTATAAGTACTTGAGTATGTTACGTTGTAACCCTTGTAAAGGGATCATTATTTTGGAATCTCCAGGCACGGTTAAATCCGAATGAGGTTAATCAACACATAACGATTTAGTACCATTTATCAATATGGCAAAGAGTTCTGCCATCATTATCAATACCAATTTGCCACAGTTTCTCAGGCTGCTACTGCTAGTAAGTAAAACTTTGGATCTTCCATTTGCTAAAGCGTCTACAGTTAAGACTGCTTCCTATACTTGATTATAGTAATCTATCTTGTCCAATAGAGTAGTTGCTGGGTAAACAAAAAACGTCTCCAAAATTTATGCATCCGTTGTATCTTCAGAGTATTTTTTCGTTAACATTATCTTTCAGCAATTCAGGTTCTAATACAAAAGCCACTACGAATAGCCAAAATTAATCAATAATTACATATTGTGAGATCGATAGACTGACAAACTGTTTGCACAAACTGAAGGCAATATATGAATATTCTTTTAATCATCATTAACAATAGAATATATGCTATATTACAATTTGCCTTCTCCTGAAGACTAGAAGCGTGAATATCTTTGTGTAATTTTGCTTATTTCAGTTTAGATCATTTCTTCGCCTCTCTCGTGTGTCCGCAAATGTCTTACGAAAAGAGATCGTTACTACATCGTTTGAATCCAGAAGAGAACATAATGATGCAGAACTTCATTATTAAGGTGGGAAATTAAACATTTAACAATTGTAGAAACAAAAACAAATCAAAATAACAGAATTTTAATGTTAATGTAAAATTATGCGCAAAAAATCTGTAAGCATACTGTTCGTTCAAAGATACACTCATACACTGTAACAATCAAGTCTACAAAGGGCTTAAATTTTTTAGTCTACAGACCTTGATTCCCAGCGGAAATAAATAATTGCTTTGACTTTGGTTTTTGAAAGCAACATTCTTTTTTTTTTTTATATCCAGACTTTTTCAAATGACGGAAAACTGTCAAACTGTTAACCAACTGTTAACTGTTAACTGAAAGATTTTACTAGAACTTTTTCCCCGACTCATTATATATATGGCATCATTAATACCACAAAGTACTCACACTTACTACAATAATAAACAATATAAATTACCATAGTTGACCATTCTGTTTGTTTATTAACTTATCATCATTGCTTAACTTATACTTAACATTCACAAATATTTAATTATCAGGGCTCACCGAAATGCACAGACGTAGTGAAATCGTGCTACTGGAGACCTACCCAAGACTCGGAATGGTTTGACAAAGAATGCTGCGAGAAGATGTTCAAGCCAATATTTACAGACTACGGACTTTGCTACGCATTTAACAGTCTACCATTAAATGGGATGTAAGTTTTTATAGCGTTTTGGCATCGCATTTTTTATTCACATTAAGTAGATCTGTATTACATTATAGCAATTATATTTATTTTATGGACGTAAAAAGATCGATTGTGTAAACGGTTTTTTTCAGCTAGAGTAAAAAGGACAGTGTAGTGAACCTTGAAAATTAAAATGGAACCTCTCGGTACCAGTTATTATAATAGTACTACGGATTCTGTCACAATTCATGCACACTTAATTCGTCAGAAGCAGCTGACCGAGCAGAGGTTCGGTCCTCTCGAGGACCCTCAAATCAGTCACTTTCGCGCCCAGGGTAACGGTCCAAGCCGAGGCTCCTTCTCGGGAACCCTTGTGCTGATTACCCGTTAATAAAGGTCTTTAGCTGGTTTAGCAAAATTCCTAGACAAGACCCAGACTTTACAAAATTACTAAAATGCTCACGGTCCGGCAACTGTTCATGTTATACACTGTGCAAACACAACATACTCAAAGTAAAATATATCCGAAATACAACACAAATCACGACCGACTTTTCCAAGAGATTTTTTGTTATCTAGGCGATTACCGAGTAAATAAGGTATTTAATATTTACTATATATCTAAAATTAAGGCATAAAAAATGTACTTATGATTAGTAACCAATCAAAAAAAGAGGTAGTTCAAAAAGGAACGGAAGAAATATTCTTACAAAACTTGTGTGAATACGCTTTTTGCACACAGATTGCCTCTCTTTCTCTCTTAAACACAATAATATAATAATTATGCACTACCAAGTTTAATTACCAGTATCTTAGATATTGAGTTTTTATTTATATTTTATATTATTTCTTTTTTATTATTGTTTAAGGCATATGTCAACAACTGAGAGGGAGACCTGATGACGACATTTGTCTCCCACATTACCTTGATCATAACTTTTTTACTTATCCTAAATTGTAATGTAGTGGGAACATAAATATTATTTAATTCGTACTAAAAACAGCACATAGATTTAGCTTAGTTACGTATAAAGAAGTGTTGCTCGTTGTAGTTACATAGCAGTCAAACATAAATTTACCACAAAAAGGTTTTCCATTTATGAAAAAACTTAAATGAAGCAATATTATAAGAATATTCAGGACTTTTTCATTATAATCTAAATCGATTCAAACCAGCAAGTACTTTAGTTAATCGCACACACTATTTAACATTATCAAACCTTGTAAAAAAAATAATAGAATACATTATTAAAATTTCAGGACTAACGCTACCGTGCATTGGCAAAGAACCTTTAATCATAACGTGACACAAGTGCCTTTAAAATGGACCTTGGATAATGGATACCCAAAAGTATTTCCACCAGATCCCACCTTGATACCGTTGAGGGTGATGGCATCGGGTGAAGTTCATGGTTTGGGTGTAGAATTATATTTGAACACTAGTGAGTATCAATCTGCATGCGAAGGGAACAACATAGGCTTTAACGTGAGTTTCCGTCCTCTTCTAAACTTTTGTTCAAGGTAGTCAAGCAAGCTAATCATTTTTTATAGAATAGATGGCAAACGAGCAAGCCGCACACCTGATGGTAAGTGATTACCGCCGCCCATGAACATTAACAACACCAGAGGAATCGCAAATGCGTTGCCGGCCTTTAAGAAAGGTAGGCTCTTTTCTTGAAGGTTCCTAAGTAGTGACTCATTTCAACATGCTATTTTTTAACTGCGCTTAGCGTAACAAACGCATACACAGTTCACCTAATAGCAAGTGATTCCTGTGGCCTATGATATTTACATTCATCATAATAAATACCCTTGAGGATTGAGATGGAATGCCTCGTCACTAATGGTGATTAAGGTCTCCAGATCCTTACACTCGCCATACGAAGCACAGAAGCGTTATGGCGGTATTTTACGCTGATTATCTGTAAGGACGTGGAAGGACCACGTCCCTGTCGAGCTGAGCCATCAATGCTGCGGCAAGAAACTAGCTAACGTGGCTCTGCCTCTATTAAAATCATTCTCGTTCTTATTCTCTATTCTGTAAGGGCGTCGCCGTTCCTCATAGTAAAAAATATGAATCACTATGCGTTATAATATTGTCGATGCATTTTCGTATGACATAGAACTAGATATTATAAAATAAAGTGGACATGATTCACTATTAAGAAATATTAATATTCATTTTATTGTCTATTCTTCGTTTTTTTTGTGTATGAGTATTGCTGTTGGTCCAGTGACCTCTACAGCTTTATCTAATTAGACTCGCGAGCGGGAGGCCCGCTGAGTAAGATCTATTCTTCGTATCTCTTCTAGGTTCTTATAAGTTCACCAACCGACCACGTATATACGAGTACAGTACTTCGTCTACCGATGAATAAAATGACCACTATCGAAGTGTCACCGATCACATACAAAACAGACTCGGCTCTGAGGAACTTACCACCGTATCAGAGGCAGTGTTTCTTCCAAGACGAGAGGAAACTGGAGTATTTCGGTTTTTACACTGACAGTAACTGCAAACACGATCTCTGGATACGTGAAGTCAAGAAGAAATGCGGCTGTGTTGTGTACAATTGGCCAAGTACGTGATTTGTTTTGGCAACATATTTTTTTCTTATAGAAGTATGTGTGTGGAAGCAAGCAACTCAATCATACGTGATTACGGCTACCCATAGTCAAGGTCATATATACGCACTACACTTCAGGTTGTGTTGTGATCACCGGATAATTTACACCTGGCCAAGCCAGTGAATTGCCTTGAATGAGCCGTTTATCATTGTGTTAGCACTCCATCTGGGTTTCATAGTAACCGAACTACATGATTTTAGTCTACTGTGTTAGCAACAAGTAATTTGTTAATTGTGATCTTAAGTTTAAACTCACCACATGCTCAGCGGTGTAGTATCATTTGTTATATTAGGGGTGGTATAACCGAGCACACAGTTCACTTAATGGTGATTGATTTTTACAACCCTTGATAAGCAAATTCAATCTCGATAACAAACAATAATGTGCATACACTATCACCATTATAAGACTGAGATGTCCTCGATGATCACCAGTAATAAGGTATCTTTCTTTCATCAGACTAAACCAAACGATTTTATTACGCTGGTATTTGGGTAAGCGCTATGATACCTCGAACCGACCTATTTGTGCTACAGCTATTTTATAACTGCGTTAATTCTACCACATGAAATATTGTAAATAATATCGTTAGATATATTGTCTGAGAAATTAAGAAGAAAATACATAAAAGAAATATTTCGCAATAACAGCGGAGCTATACGTTAAGTATAGATACTTATGCCCAGTAGTCGAATTATATTGATTTTATCTTCACAGCAATTGCGTTTCCAATTTATCTGATTTAAAATATGAAATACATCAGCATAAAGCATCTAATTTAGTCTGGTATCCTGATGATTTATTTATGGTGTATCTACTTAATTAAAATTGTTTGTAGTAAAATTATGATGGTGTATTTTTACAGGACTTTATATTTGGGAATCGATATGCTCAACTAAGTCAGATTTTCGTTGCATGCTGGAAGTACGAGGTAAAGTACTATGAGTAATAACGTAAAATATTGATTTGTTAGTTGTCACTATTCAACTGTGATACGCACGAAACTAGTAAAAATGTTTAAAGAGCTCCTAAAGATGAAGACCAGTACCAATTTAGAGAGTTAGAACTGATTTCGAGGAATCTCATCTTAATTCTCACGACGGACATCTCATAATAAGATTGCATATCATCAACAAATCAGAACTTTGTGTTCGAACGTCATGATATAGGGGATATCATAAAAAAAATACAATTACTCAGGAAAACTGGCTCTATCACTGACATCTTATAAAAAATAATCATCTTAAGACAGAAAGCATAATGATATTTTTTTATTACTTTGAGAGTACCAAACGAGCACACAGTTTTCGTGATGGCGAGTGCTTAGTTAAAGTTACTGCGACCCATGACTTGTACATTTATCCTTGACAAGGAATCATAATGCAGATGCGCTGTCACCCTTGAGGACTGAGATGGAATGCCTCGTCACTAGTAAATAAAGGTCTCCGGATCCTTACACTCACCAGACGAAACTCAGCAGCATTATGCTGCTATTTAACGTTGGTATTCTGTAAGGACGTGGTCCTACCACAACGTGGTCGAGCTGAGGTCCATTCATTCTGAAGCTAGAAGCAAACTGCAGTGTAGTTCTTCTCTTACTTCATTATTACTTACATTAGTATAAAAACGTATCATAGGAGTTCTTAAAATCATAAGGTCGATATATTTAACATAAACTGTAACGTGCTTTTAATATTTTAGGAAAAGTCGAAGAACAATTAACTTACGCATACTACGAAGACAGCCAAGAAGAAAGGAAACCGCAAACTGAGTCCACTTCCTGCCACCCATCCTGCAACGACATCCTGTACTCCAGCCAAGTATTCTACTCAGACCTTGTTAGCACACCAGGGCGGCCAAAGTCAGATTTGGAGTCGACAGAGTAAAGTTGTTTCAAATATTTCATCTAATCACAGTTAGAAAATGTTTTAGAATGTACGTAATTCATACACAGTTGAACTAAGCTGGGGATATAAGTTAGCTACAAAGTGCACGACCGGAGAAGAATCACGACTTAACTGAAGACTGTAGGTGTCTGTAAGCTTAATGGTTTACATGCTATTGGGTAAACTGTATTCTCGCTCTTCAATTTAATCTACCTTCGAAATTTTACATCTATCTCGGATGAAAATCATCATATATCTCTAAATTAATTTTCTAAAAATGAAATAGAAGTAAACAAATTATATCGATAGAAGTTCAGAAATCTCAGAAATATAAAATAATATTACCTAAATATAAAATAATTAAAATCATGAGATTGGCTCGTTAGACAAATCCTACTTTAAACGCTATAATTATGTGAGACGAGGAAAGTACAATGTAAGTATGCGGGAAGTCGATCGATGCCAATATTTCAGGATGATAGAGGATGTGATGATAAAGATATATAATTCTGATATTAGTACGTTTAACCAACAAGCACACGATAACGACGTTGGTTGTTATATTTTTGCTACCAAAAATAAAGACATACATAAGTTAGATTGCAAACTGCCTAGTAGCTTTCGTGGACTTAATACAATTAGTTAGATAAATAATACAATATTTACTTAACTATTAAAATAATGGGTCGGAGAATAAGTTCGTAATTTATAAGTAAAAGTTGCAGTAAAATCTCTTTGCTTGTATTGTTTGTATCTGGCATGGTATCAAAGCCATTAAATAGATAAGATTTTAATAACAGAAAAATAAAAAGTTAAAAAGTTTCCCACATGTATCTATTGTTTTTCTGTTCACTAAAATGCGTGAATCTAACGAAGAAATTTGTTACTTTTTAACGTTTTATTACAAAAATGGGAAAAATGCGACACAAGCTGCGAAACAAGATTGTGACATTTATGGACTTAATGCAGTGTCAGTTAGAGTAGCACAAAATCGGTTCAAGCGTTCGGAAATTTTGATGTCGCTCTGGTCGACCTAGCTATAGCTGAAGAGCGAGAGGTTAAACACAAAATAGTTTTGATCCGTTTGGAAAAGTCTGGATATACAAAAACGGACGAAAAAGATCATGGTCAAAGGGCAGTCAAGCTCCACAGACTATAATGAAACCTTGATTAACTCGCCATAAGGTGATGGTGGGATTTGAAGGGCATCGTTCATTATGAGTTTTTACTGCCGGACAAAACCATCGATTCGGATCTTTACTGCCAACATGTTAGGTTAACTTCAAGAGAGGACTGTCAAAACTACATATCGCAGTTTTTTGATCAGAACTCCCAAAATTTGCATAGATTATGTCACTACCTGCAAAATGGCAACGAGTTGTCAAACAAAATGGCATATATATATTATAGTCAAATTTAAATAAACTATACTAAAAATTTACTTGAATTTGTATATATAATACGAAAACACTTTTTCCCCAACCCTTACAACCCTAATAAACTTAAACTTATATTTTTGTAATGAAGCTTAGTTCAAAAACAAGTATACAGTTCAAGTGATCATATAGTGTAGAGTTCAAGTCAGCATATAGTGGTAGAGCTACGTTGCAGTTTCTTCTGACATGAATGGGTCTATTCGACCGGGGTAGGACCCTCACAGAAGACCTGGCAACATAACAGCATAATACTGCTGTATTTCGTCTGGAGACCTTTATTACTGGTTTGGACGAGGCATTCCGTATCAGTCCTCAAGAGTGACAACGCATCTACATTTTGTTTCCTTGTCAAGGATTAATGTAGATGTCATGGGTTGCAGGAATAATTACCATCAGGTGAACTGTGTGCTCGTTTGTTACTCTTAATGTGATAATCTGTTCTCTGCTATCACTATTCGAAACACATCGGCCTGATGCTTCTTACGCTAGTATTCTGTGAAGGTATGGTCCTTCCCAAGTCGAGCCAATCCATTTTTGCTGATACGATCTAAATGCAGACACTATTACTTACTGTTAATATTTTGAAAATTATTATAAGTAGGATTTAGTGCGCTAATATGTTAACATTATTTACTGCCTCTGTCGTTCAAATTGGAATAAATGACGTGAGAGCGAATTTCTTTTTTCTCTCTAAAAAATCGGCATCAAGTAACTTAAATCCATTGTTGTTTCAGAGGCGAAATCACACGCATTAACGTTCATTTTTATGACGATATATTCCTAGGTCAGCACCGTCATACCCAGTATGATGACTATTACTTTGCCGGTAAGCTCCAAAACTTTTTTTTATAATTTTAAGTGGTGACAAACGAGCACATTTCACCTAAAAACCATTCATCCAAGTGATGTCAACTTCGTATGACATATGCATCAACATATATAAAAGATGCACCTGCATTGTCACGCCTAAGGGCTGAGATGGAATGCGTTTCCAGTGATCCGTTCATCGGACCATACGAAACGTAAGAGTACAAGCATTATGCTGTTGTTTCATAATGGTATGGTTTGAGATCGTGGTTGTTCCCCAGTTGAGCCGAATCATTAATTGGTCCAATCAATTAATTAAGACAAGAAGGACCTTGTCTTTATTATATGATTTAAAAATTAAACTCTCGAAGGTTATTAGTGTGATATATACGTAATATAGTCCTTTTACCTAGTCGTTTGTCAGTTGAAATCAGTTTTAATTTAAACTTTTTGTGAAATAGTGTCGTTGGAATATGCACGAATGCGCAAACAAGTATGTTCTTAGTATTGTTTTTTTATTTATTACTTATTTTAATTATTATTTATTACATAGTATATTTATTTAGTAATATTAATTATAAGCGTTTTTAGGCGCAATCGGTGGTCTACTAAGTCTTTTCATCGGCTTCAGCATTATAAGTGTCGCTGAATTAGTCTATTTCGTGCTGTTGAAACCAGTCCATTTGGCATTAAAAGAAGTATTCAAAAGGATTGAATAAATTGTCTTCATAAGAAAATGCTGTCTTAATAAATCTCATGTGTTGTGTTCACTGTCAATGCATATATAATTATATTTTATTTTAATAACATTACATGTCATAATATAGCATCGAATCAAGAAGTGAAATATACTCGTAGGTACTAGTATTAGCAAATTAAAACATATAAATGTATGTGTAATATTTGTAAAGTAATTGTGACATACATTAAAAATATGAACATTAAAATTAAATAAATTGTAATAAAATGTAAAACTGCAATGTAAAGAATGTAAATAAACAGAAAATTCATTTATGGAATAAATATTGTTATTTTAATTAATTTTATTATATAAAACAGAGATGTAAAATATCGCATTTTGCTGAATAAATTTCCTTTTAAAAACAATGAAAATTCTCAATACCACTGAACAATTTTTTTGCACTGTTTTATTGCTAGTTCATCCTGATATTCTGTAAAGGAGTGGCCCATCTGATGTGGAGCCTATTTAGTCTTGCTGCAGATAGAAATATGCTTCAACGAGGCTCTAAAACTGTTTTAAAGTTATATAGATTATAATAATATAGGGTAACATTGAAAAAAATATATGATTATTGACTAATAAATGTCAAATTTTACAACCTCAAACATTGCTATATTTTATTTTGTACGTTTAAACTTTTGATGAATATTTGTTATTTAAAGCTATTTTGAAATGTTTTTCCAAGACGCGTTATACGTTAGTAACACGGAGGCTCTTTCTCAACTTAGGAATATGAGCGATAAATTAAACGCAAAGGTAGTGGAACAGGTAAACGATAGTCAAGAGCTGGTGATGATGAGTAGTTTTATGAAGGAATCCAACGAGTACCTTCTCAAGAAATGCTTGCAGGAAAGGTAGTAACAGATGTTAAAACAATTTTTTTTTATTTACATTAAGCGCACAGTTCACCTGATGGTAAGTGATTCCTGCGGCCATCCATTGGACAGCTATGCATTCATCCTTGACAAAAATCATAATGCAGAGGCGTTGTCACCCTTGAGGACTGAGATGGAACACCTCGACACCAGTAATGTAAGGATCTCTGGATCCCTACACTCACCAGACGAAACACAGCAGCGTTATATTACTATTTCACGATGGTGGCAGGTAGGGCGTGGTTCTCGATCGAGCTGACCCACTCATTCTGCAGCTAGAAACAAACTGCATCGTAGCTTTACCACTATAAAAATCTTTTGCTGCATTTATCCATCTTTACGTACTTCGACGTATTCTAGGTAACTGCAGATCTGATGTTGAATTCAAAGTTTAGTAAAGGATTTATATATCTACTACATTAAGAGAACTAAAAAATTATGGGACGACCCCAAGACTTGATGGAGCGCTTTGTAGTAAGTCGAAGGTTGCATATGGTTCAGGATTGTACTTTGTGGTATCCTTTCCCAGACCAAACAAAGAATACAAATAATTACAAATCCTTCATCATTATATTATATAATTCACAGTAAGTTACAATTTCACAATATGCAAGTGAAACCAGTGTAAACGTAGAGGTGAATACCACCATTTGTGTTGGGTGACTTAGATATACGATTAAGAAGTCAAGCGCATCTCTTCCGAATTAGGGCGTGAAAACTGTATGAGTCAGTAAGGAGCCAGAAAGAACAGCATCTTGAACACGTGTGAAATCAAACACGACAAGACTTTGTAGGAGCACTGTGTGTACGTTACCTAAAGACTGCAGGTGTAAAAAGATTAACATTACGCTTTGAAAAGTGCAATCTTAAATTAAAATTGTGATCCAAAACATCTTCGTCGTTACTCAAAAGAAGCATACCCAAATGAAATAAATACCTTCTGTTAATTCGTACCTTCTATTAACTCGTTAAAATCGTATAAATAGAATTTCAGATGTGACCTCGTGGCGATGGGTTCTAGTTGACCTTGAGAAACGTCTGGATGATTCGATTGAAGCCCTTAAACATGAGAGTAAAGCCCTTCATGTAGTAGTACAAAGGATAGACGATGAAATCATTGCAGCAACTAGCTGCAATGGAAAACCGGGCGCATTGTACCCATTGATAGATTCCGTAGAAGAAGCAATAATTCAGGTATAAACTTTAATCAACTTTCATTTGACACGTTTCGTTGTAATTTGCCTCTCTCTATCCCATTATTTGGAATTGACAGAATAAGTCCCCTTTCAGGTTTCTTGTTATCCGAGACGACAAGTCCTTTCTGTTTACGCGATTGTTAACAGAACCATATACCAGACCAGATAATATAATATAAGATCAGTAAAAATAACGGTGACGTGAGCATAATGATAATATAATAAATGCATGAAAATTGATGCACATAATTGCGCATGCGTACAAACTTATATAATAAGTTGTACTACTATAATATTATTTATTTCACCTTATATATATTTATATATACATTTTATTTATACCTTTGCATATTCATGCATGTAATTTTTTTTAACATTTTGCCTTTGCATATAACACAACTGCGCATAATGTGCTACTACACCTTCCCGTGACATTAGTGCTAAACTGTATATTTCCTAGTTTAGCTAGACACTTACCCTTCAGATGTGTTTTATAATGATGCAGAAATGATTATCGAGATATCAGTTGAAGCTAGGTGATTTTATAAATTGGATGGAACAAAGAAAGCGGTGGAGTAGCTCTCTAACTATAACACAGACAGCAATGTCTATGATACTTAATTAATAAAGTAACGCGTAATACCTATTCGTTTCATTCGACACCATCTTTAAAACAGTTGCGCACCGACAACAACCGACATACTCGTAATTAAAATAGACGTTGTGACACAGAAATTGAGGAATAGAGAAGAATTGAGAACCACCCCAGTTTTTCGTAATAAATCGTAATAATATATAATATTATCAGACATGTATTACTTTGTTTTATTAGGAATTAGAGTTCCTTCGTGAAGAAAAAAAACGATTTGAAAATCTAATCCCTCAAATAGACAGACAAAGAATCGGACTCGAGAAAACGAAGAGAAGGATAGGAAACGACGCATTAAATAAATGCCAGACGATATCTATCGATGAAGCCTGCTGCCAGAGTGATATTTCTTCTGTTAACTTTGGAAATAAAAAGACAAAAAAGAAAAGGTATCCGATCAGCCATTCTAACTAAAGGCGTATCTATTCGTTTTTATAAATTCAACTTCATATTAAACAAATACTTTGTTGCATCTTCTTTGTTTTTATACTTTTTTCGGATTTCTACACCTTTGTCAACAACAAATTTTCAATAGCTAAATTGAATTAAAGTAAATTTAATTTTAAATCGGAAAGAAATCTTATTTTAAAACAGTATGTTCATAGTAATGTTCCTTTAATACTAGCTTTTATCTAGTTTCGTAGCGTTAACAATATACCAATATATATTAATACTGCAGTATATTAAATTAACATCTGTTTATAACGTTAAACCTAAGCTACTAAAATTCTACTCCCACCTCCAGAAATGTCAAGCGCTATCCACATTTCATTTGAGCCTCTTTCTAAATGTGTAAACCAGTCCTTTCACTGTATTTCTCTTTGAACTAATTTAAGCTATATTAATTATTATAACCCAATAAAGATGCGAAGTTGACAATATCAGGTTTGAATCAAAAGACCCGTACCGTCCCGTCCATCGGTAATTACCAAATAAATTTACACCGTTTTTTTTTAATAGATGTTTATCTCTCGTTCAATGGGAAAAGCATTGTTTGAAGTTAAAGAATGCTGGAATTAATGCACTAAGACATGCGGTCGTTACTCGTTTGAAGGTATTCAATACAACAATTATTTATATATTCTCACTCTTTCATGAGTATACGGTTAATAAATAATAAAATAATAATTTATATAACCAAAACATTGTTCACAAAGAAGAATCATACATATTAAAACCCTTATAACAACCAATATTATCTACTCTAACTATTAAAAGACGTTTATATTAACTTTACAATTATTTATTTCTTTCTTTAGCAGCCGTGCTAGGCCTGTGTTACAGCTGCTCAGCCACTCCTCCAGATGAAGCATAATTTATAATAAACTTAGAATTACTGTTACATTAAAATTATAATTTAATTACTTACGTCTAATGAAACCGTCAATTGAATAAAGAATATGCATTATGCCCCAAGGATTAAGATGCAATAGCTCGTGTCCTGTCGCATAACTCGTTATTGTTCTTTTTGTCATGTTCCTTATCGAATGGTCCGTTTCTTTTGCAGCCACTAAAACGAGCGGGAACATTTGATCGGAAAAGAACGACACCCTCAGAGAAAAAAAGTGTAAAATATTACCATAAATACCGACCATATCAATCTGATATGTGTCTCTATGTATCTCTAGTATGTGACCGCCAATGTGTGTTGATTCCTTACTCAGGATTGGCCTTGGTGTCTGTGAACTATAGATTACTTACAATCAGCAACTTGTGTATTTGTTTATCGCATTTATATGTTTGTTGTTAAAGCTAGAAAGTAGCTTTTATTACGTATGTTGTATTAAATAGTTTAGTTGAAGAACAAAAGTAAACGTCCTATTTTTTGTTAACAGATTAGAGCGACAAGAGTACAACTCTCAATAACGGCTCAGGCGTATGGGACAAGAGTTGATTCGGCGCTAAGGAGACGGTTGCACTCTAATATCCTAAAGTTACAAGACCTCGACTGGCAAAGATCAGAGGTGAAACGCTACATTTTTTATACGTACATTTATATAATATATATACATTTATGCCAATACGGGGATATTACGGCAAGGAGTTTCTAGGTAGGCAAAGGATTACGGGCAACCGTGGACATTATTTAGAAAGTCAAGAGACTTTTTTTTTCAAACGACCATACGAGTCACGTAATGCTAAGTTATCACCGGTGCTTGTTTTTGTGTGGTGCGGTGGTCGTTTCCAATCTTTAAGGGGATGGTTATATTGTAACGCGACGGTTACATTATATATAACCCTGTGTACTTGTATTGGCTTTTGTTTTTTTTTAATATTACATTGATCATAACATACGAGCGCATACAGTTTACATGATGGTAAGTGATTTCTGCGGCCCATGACATATATGTACATTCATCCTTGACAGGGACTCATAATGCAAAATTGAGAAAAATAATGCAAAATAACATAAAACTACGCATGTGCATCTTGAATTTATATTAGGGACAAAAAAGATTAGGCCGCAGCTATCTGTTTCCTGATATTTTGTGACCCCCTAAGATAATTTTGTATTCTAGATATATATATTATTTATACATTTCTACGAAAATTTAACTTTTTTATTATTTACAAGATAAAATTCTCGCCTGTCAATTAGAAATATTCAGTTGTATCAATTGATATTAAACATATATTATTACAACTTGTTAATTTATAATATTTTCAATTCTTTTGTTAAAATTAATAGTATTTATATTATTTTTAACAATATTTACGTGACGGGTAACCGATCATAAAAATAATATTAAATTTGCTAAGCTCACACTTATTTTAATATGTGGAATAAAATTGAACAGATTGTCCGTGATTTTACATCTTTGGATACTGAAATGGTATCGACAGAAAAAAGCCTTCTTGATACTATGGACCGACAGAAGGTGGTGGAAGCTAGGCTCGCTGATAGGACCTTACGGCCAGTAAAAGAGCATACCGCTGATCAAGTAAGCTATCAACTGCATATGGAGCTTGGAAAACTTAGAAAGTTTATAAACGACTTAAGGATTAATCTAAATAGAATCATGTAAGTGACCATTAATCAGAAATGTTTATATATTTTTTTAACACATATCACTCACGAGAATCATATCTTCTTCTGGATGCTCTCACGACTAAACGTAACGTCTTCTAATTGTGGTTAAAAATATCTCTTCCATGGAACGTATTTTGGCACGTTCTACGAACGTATCGATAGTAGAACTAACCAGAAATTATCGCCCTGGAAACTACCTAATTTATAAGTAATAACGAAAAGATTTTTTATTAGGCTTAATTAGAAGTTTTCGAATGTATTTGACAAATATAAGTAATGTCCACTCGGTTGATTTCGATCACGGCTTTACCTTCTGTTTATTAAGTGACATGAACTTCACAGGACTTATTAAGTTCCGTAAACGTTCGAGCGAATAGGGTTCACTGACATATCGTCCCCTTTCCTATTCCGATGTAATGCATGTACATACAATAAGATCGGACGAAATTTCAGATGCAGTATCAGAGTCACATCCTGACCCATAAAGCAAAGCAAAAAATAAATAGAATGCCGGGGATTTTCATTATATAATATACAAGAAACGATGGCTTAATTAATAGTTTAAATAAGACAACGCTTCAAAACTATTCCACCTAATTTTTTTATATTATATTAGTACAGGTATTCTCGCGATGTTTTATGAAAAATGTGCAATTCATATTACGCTACAAGAAGTTAAATTGAAATCTATCTTCTCTTAAATAATAAAATATACACCATACATCTACCGATCAACAATCACAACTATCGATAACTGGTGATTATTGAAATATAGTTTTAAACAAAGTCCGTACAACGTGTCTCTTCGTCTGTAAGTTCTTGTTGGCAACAAATTTTGTTGAGACTTTCACATATGGTTAGATAGATTCTCAAGGATGTTCTGAATTTATCATTTGTAAATATATAATATCACCATCATCATTACATAATATCCATAGTCCACTGCTGAAATTAGGCCTCCCCCAAACAAATGATGATGCTGATGCATGATCCTGAACCACCTGTATCCATTGACGACTCGCGAGATCAACCTAGACTGCCGCTGACAGGCGCAGATTGCCATTCAAGTACCTTTCTTCCCCATAGGTTAGCGGTAATATGTGATTATATATGCTATTCATCAATTAGCTTAAATAATTCGACTGATTGCGAATAGACATATATAAACGGAGACATACTGGACTCCTGGTACGTATATAAATAAAACTCATTATTTCAGATCTCTACAAAATCATCTCAGTGATGCCGTAACACACATAGATTGTTGCGTCGAAGACATAACGCATGTTGTAAGAATAGACCAAGAGAGACTGCAAGCTAGATCGGAAGATGAAACGGCAACGATGGATGCTCAGATCAGCACTACATCTTTACCTCCGCAATGTCACGAGACTCGGACACAAATGGAATTTACTCTAGAAGCTATTAAGGAAGAAAACGAAGACGGTCCATAATTAAAATAGTGGATGTATTAAATACATACTATATATTTATATATATATATATATATATATATATATATATTCATGGACGTTGATATAAAAAGAAACCAATTTATTTTAGTCTCTATTATTTTAATATTTCATAGTCAAAGATGCCGTCATTGACTCAAAACAAAACTCAAGGTCTTAATAGTCACTGATTTTGATAGATAATACAAAACCAATCATTGTAGAGTGGTGGTCACATAATTCACGATCTCTTCTATTTAGCTACATACAAATTTATTGATAGTATTTTCCATTTTCCCGGGCATTTACAAGAAACGCGAAAAAAAACATTCAGCAATTGCGAATCACTTGCGATGCTCTAAACATATAGTAATTAATGCTATCCAACCCAGCCCAAGGAAAACTACCCTACGTGAAGACTTAAAAATGATACTGTTAGCCAAAAAGAACCGTTCAAAGGATCTGAGCTTATTCGTTTGGAAGTATTTGGTGCTGGAGGGTCGAGAAGAATTAGAAATATTTTAGTAGTAGTAAGTAATTAATTGTAAGAACAATTAGAAGGCGATTATGTGAAGCAAACTCCTTTGGAAGAATATCTCGTAACATACCACTTTAAAGAAAGCAAGTATTAAAGCTATATTAGAGTTTGGAAAAAATTATGAACGTTGGACTGAATGGGTGTTAAAATGTTCTATTTTCAAATAAAACAAAAATTAATATGATTAATTCTGATGGAGAACAATATGGGAGACGTCCTTCGAATATAGAATTGGGTCCAAAGTATATGAAGAAAACTGTCAAACATGGAAGAAAGAATGTCAAAGTTTGGGGCTGTTTTTCCCAACATGGTGTTGAATCTGATAAGCAAATTGTAAGCAATATGGATAAATTTCCAATACAAGCCTCCTCTGTTGTCGTCGAAATTCGTCGTCCACAGGGGTCGGAGTGCAGCGGAGGTGCAGCAGCATTCTCCGCGCGAGCTTCGCAGCATTGTCGTTGTCTCCCTACTCAGCGGGCCTCCCGTTCGCGAGTCTAATTAGATAAAGCTGTTAGAGGTCTCTGGACCAATAGCAATACTCACACACAAAAAAAAAGCAGTACAAGCATATTTTAGTGGCAACAATTTTACCCTATGCAGAGGAAAATTTGCCGGTGGTTTCGACTTTCCAATAAGACAATGATCCAAAACACACAACAACAGTGGTTAGACTTTCTATGGAGTGAAACAGTAACGGTTTTAGATTGAAAATTTGTGGTACTGTGAAGATAATGGTGGCCTTAAACGTACCTAACTAACCTAACCTAACCATCATGAACTTGATATGGCATTTAAAAAAACATAGAGCAAACTCCAGTGGTAGAGCTACTCTGAAGTTTGTTTCTAGCTGCAAAATGAATGGGTCGGCTCGACCGGGGTAGGACCACAGAATAACAGCGTGAAATAGCAACATAATGCTGCTGTATTTCGTGTGATGAGTGTAGGGATCCGGAGACCTTTATTACTGGCGATGAAGCATTCCATATTAGTCCTCAAGGGTGACAAGGCATCTGCATTATGTCAACAATGAACGTAGATGTCATGGGCCGCAGGAATCACTTACCATCAAGGTGAAGGTGAGGTGTGTGCTTGTTTGTTACTCAATAAAAAAAAAAACCAACAAACAAACAAATTAATGAGAAGGCGATGTTTGCCTATTATTGCTACGAAAGGACATGCAACAAAATATTGATAACTTTTCAGAATGTCTTTAAAAATGCTTACAATTAATTATAATAAATTTCCTGTTAATATTCATTTCATTTATTTTTCTTTCGTTACTTAGTCTTTTGTAAGTTGGCCTTTGTTAAATTCATACAGCTTGAAATATAGTTATACTGTATAAAATGCCTACATTTTATGTCTCAACTTTATTGAAAATATTTCCAAATTATATCTCATAATGCCTACACAAATGATTTCAATATCAAATTCCTATTGGGTCAAAAATAAGAATAAATAATGAAAAATCTCACTTAACATATTATCCCTTGAGTGTCTTTAATTATGTTATATAGGAATATAATGTTCGTTTAAAAATTGTAAGTGCCTTAACATGAGTGAAACAACAATGAAATTTTGAATAAGCACAAATAAAAGGTTAACATATGCTTGTGTTGTAACACAGCATACCATTGGTTGCCCATAAAAGACTAATGAAATGAAATAAAAAAATATTATAATCTATGATTACATTTATTATAATAACAGAGATTCAGTAGTTAAACACCAATTCTGCATATTATGGGTGTAATTTTTTTTAATTGTTTCTGGAAGACTTTAAATACATTTATACATATTTGTTGAAAAGTGATGCAATAATCCCATTGTAGCTGAATTCAAAGTAGTAATAAATAAAAATTATTAACTTTAAAATGTACCAGTAAAATAATTGATAATTTTATAACAATAAATTAAAAATTATGAGAGTTCACAAAATCTTGTAAGCATTTACAAATTACAATTAAAGAAATTCTTAAGTTAATATATAAATAATTTGTAAATAAAGTGTTTTATACTTCTACAATAATTCTTTCATAGAGGCCATTAAGCAATTTATATAATAATCATATAATTGCATAAAAGCTATTTATATAACAGTTTATTTAGTATGTAATAGGTATTTATAAATACTACAATTTCATATTTATTATGAGAGTTAATATGTTTAAATGGTTTCTTTCTTATCAAGATAACCACAGTAGGTTATCTTGATAAGAAAGAAACTGAAAGTTATGAAAGGTCAAGAGAATATTAAACAATATAATACATTTAATGAACACAAGTTGGGCAAACAATGATTTATGGAATGTATCATATATTTTTGAAAGGAATTAATTTTTATTTCCTAAACTATTTTTTCATCAAACTATAAGAAATCATAAGATGAAAATTATCATAAATTAAATTACAGCTAAAGGTAACACAGACATTTAAGAAAGCTTTATAATATTATTTCTATTAGGTTACATATTTTTATTAGCAAATCTCATGTTTTACCAACATCAAAATTCTGAACACTTAAATATTCAATGATCTAATAGACAAAATATGTTAATAATGGAAATCGACATTCAACCTAAACATTAACCAAATTGATTTAAGTGTGCTTCGCTAGTGACATGTTGCTCAATGCTCTGGACATTGCACATTATTTCAATGCTGCATTTGTTGCAGTAAGCATATTTTTCAAATTCATTGGCTAAGTACTTCACTATGGATATTTCTTGCTCTTCAATAAGGTCTTCAATCTCAACAAACCATTCCATATGACGCTCATCCTCATCAATGTGCTCCAGGATGACGGATGCAGTATTTTCAATGTACCCATTACACACCTTGCACCAAACTTCATCATCATTTTCGACTTTGAAAATCCCATTCAGAGGTTTCAGCCTCTCAGCGATATTGGAACGATGGCTGATCCCATTTACATGTTCCTCAATGTTTGGGAGTGTGCAGTGAATATTGACTTGGCACACTTCACAAAATGCATCATCTGATTCAGACGATAAATAAGCGTGGAGCCTAATGAATTCACCGTCTACAAGGTCGTCCATAGCCGCCACCCAGTTAGCATGGCTATCGTTTTCGATGTGTTTTGCCACAGATTCATCGTCTGGCAAATTCGCTGCACACAGTCTGCAGCGCAGAAGATCATTATTGGAACATATACCATTTTCGGCCATTAGCTCGATGTTCTCCTTGTGTTTGGTCCCATTCATATGTTGTTCGATACACTTATTTGCCTTGGGTATATATACCCCGCAAAAAATGCAACGAACCCGCGTTTTTGAGTTTGCTATTATTCCAAGAGGAGGATTTGATTTCATTTTTATAACTTATCAAAAGATTTTCTGTAATAATCGGAAAGAGTACAATCCCGCGTCGTCTGAAACTTCAAAATATTGAACTGCCTACTTGGAATTTCGTATTTTCTAACAAATACATTTCTATTTGCCTGAAAGTAGCTGAGCGAAACGAGTGTCACTTTAATGCAACAGATGACATTTAAGATGGAAAAATCAATACTGTAAATTTCGTTTTAAAGTTATCACAATATATTGCCACTATAATTCAATGTTAAATTTATGAAATATTTTAGGGAAACATAAAAACAAGATAAAATTAAATAAAATTAATAATTATTACATATTTATTGATAAAATTAAGCAAGAAACTTCATACTCCTAGATGCTTTAACCTTGATAAGAAAAAAACTTTTACATTTCAGAATATTTTTTGTCGCTGTAGGTTGTAAAATTCACAAAAATATTATGTTATATATATAAGGTACATCAATATTATATAGGCTATACAAAACAACATTTAATTGAGAAATTAAAATAAATAAACCTCCCATCGCATGATCTGGAATTTACTCTTTATCAGTAGAAAATACTAACTAAAAATTTGGCAGGATACAGGAACCCTAAAGTATGTGTACCAATATATTTTTACTCTAAGCCATTGTAATTTAAGCTGTTAAATTATTAGTAATTCTAAGTTGTTATATGTGAAAACAAAATAATAACTAGCATATATATTTATATATGTAGCAAATTCCAATAACAACTTGCAACAAATTTATCTCTTGCGACCTAATTCACCTTTACTCTAAGTGATGTCGGGCTGTCATTAATCTTTAACAATATTGTAGATAGATAGAGATATCCCTTAAGTTGTCTTTAACTATGTGACCACTACTATATACCTGCCGGCCAAAAGTTTAAGGCCGCTCATAAACAACATAAATTATCCATCAATTAAAATTATACATCAATTGTAATAAAATCCCATATGATAAATAAAAGAAATGCACATCTGCATATTCTATTGTTAGTATCGAATATTTCAAGAAGTCATGCTTTCAAGTTTTTGGACAATAAACTTCTATTGTTTTCAAACACCGACAAACGCTGCGCTAGAGCGAGGTACCACCTAATCGTGGTAATAAGTGGTAATACTATTTTTATAATGATATTACTTATTACTAATTTATATACATTCAGAGAAACATTATATTTATCTTCAGACATCCTAACGCATTATATTCCATTATAGAAAAACATTTACTCCCATATGTACTACGTCAAGTTTATTCTAAAAGTATCTGATGAATACGCTGTAATTAAAACACTGGCTAATCTCTAGTGTAAAATTGTATTTTATTTAATTGTTAATCATATTACAAATGAAAGGTGTATATTGAAGGCATAACAATGTGTAATCTAGTTGAGCTGAGTTATTATTCCAACATGAATACGAAGAAGATTGATTATTACGTTTACGCATACGGTGTACATGAGGGTTAAATCGACAACGTCAAAATTTTAGCCGGCACAGCGATGTATACAATTTCCTGTTACTTAAATAAGATGATTTGATGAACCAAGGTTCATGCCCATGTTCCTAATTCTTGATTAATCTGGATGTACCAAGAGCCTTAATTTTTCTCTAATTTTCCATAAATAAGAAGAAAAATTAGATTTCCATAAAACTTTTAAAGTGATAAGGGGTCCGAATATGATAGTTATTTATTGATTAACAATAAAATTATATAAATATGGATTATTATATAATCAATAATTAAAAAAATCTAAACAAAACCAAATCCTTAATCCAAAAAATAAACGAAGTGAAATTACAACAATTATAACAGTCAAATTAAATACCGTCTGATACCGAGATATCGACCAGCCACCCTAACCCTGGGGACGAATAGAACTGCTAAATGCCTCTTTCTGATCACCAGACGATATCTACCCTCCTCGACTGCATGATTCCTATTGCGGAATTTTGTCAATCGTCCTTATTGCAGTACAAAAGACTTGCTAATTCAAAAATATTGCGACAAAATTCAAATTAAAAAATATTCCTTAGCTGGGAATATTATTTGCCATCTGGGCTTTTATGCCGTTGCTCTCATCGTTAGGTCATACCTTCTAGCTAAACTAGCGCCATTGTTGTTGATTATTATCTACACTTCTGTACTTTGCTATTTGTTATGAGTTTAGAGTGAAATTCTTGTGTGATTGTAATTTTTATAAATTTTTGGAGAAATATAACATCTGTATTTATTTACATATTTGATTTTTTGTCTATAAACCAGTCATGTCTCTCGATTCAGAAGAAAAAGTTGAAGTGTTAGAAAATATAGCAGAAATTATGGATGGGTTGTCGGTATGTTAACCATATATAAAATTATTATACATGCGAAAGTCAAGACCATAAAATTATTTGCTTTGGATGATCTTCCTAGGTTAATGAAATGATTGATAAGAAACTCCTTTTTCTATTAGTTTATACATGAAATTTACTTACAGAAAGAACTTAAAGAGCTATATACATTCAGAGATTTATTTTTTGAGAACCATCCTCTTGAATTAGCAACAGAGAAGATTAAATTTGTTGAAGAGAAAAAGAAATTGCTTGTTGAAAAATTTGAATCCATTGATGGTAAGTGAAGTTTTTTCATTTGTATAATTTATTAAAATTTCTATATTTTAGAGTCATGCCATGTACTAATCACGAATTATTTGATACATCTAGGAAAGAGAGTCACAGAATAGCAGTGTAAAATTACTGTTTTTACCCAGTTGTGCCTTTTCATACAAAGTTGAGAGACAAGAAAGAAGCCAGAGACCCTAATAAGTTGCTAATTAACTTGTAATGAGAGATTGCATGTTAATCCTCAAGAGTAACAATATGTATTGTATATCATTATTCCTTAACAATAAATATTGTGGGTGTAATAGGCTGTAGGTATCACTTATTATAGGAAAAACTGTGCTTTTTGTCACTTTAGGTACATCAGAATATTTATATATTCATATACTAATCTCAAGATTGATTTGTCTTACATTTTAATAAAAATGTATCTTCTAATATATGTACTAATATTAATTTATCATTAAGTTTGTTAAATGTAAGCAGTTAGCCATTTTAAACCAAGCAAAATTATTTAAATATTGATTGTAATACAGTTACCTTCAAACTTGTCTAACATGAAACGCTATTACAACCATAAATATATATTAGGCAGTGTATGGCCCCAGTACATTTATAATATATTTTGTGAGGTGTGGTCATAGCTATATATATAACAGAACAACAAATACAATAAAAAAGAACAGAACAGGCAAGGAAGTATTATAGACATACATTCACTAAGAAATAGAAGGATGGACAGTAGAAAAAGATCAATACAAATGATATGGAGAAAATAAAACTTTTTACAGGCTTATATATTGATTATGGTTTATACAAAGTTAGGGTAGGAATGCAACTTTACAAAGGTTTTCATATTCTTGTTAGCACTTCAATCAATATGTGAATATATAAGTCATAAGTTTTTAAGTATGGTATATTGTCAAGTGCCTTAAAACCACATGTTGAAACACTTAAACAAGTTAAAAGTAATTCATAAGAAGAACTCTGTTATGACAAAAAATATTTATAATTAATTCTATACAAAACATCTTTATGGGACTATATAATTACATGGTTATATTATATATATTCTACACCTTACTATGCTACACCACAATATATATATATATATATATATATATACCATACAACAATTTCACTCTAAACTCATAAAAAATTTCAAAGTACAGAAGTGTAGATAATAATCAACAACAATGGCGCTAGTTTAGCTAGAAGGTATGACCTAACGATGAGAGAAACGGAATAAAAGCCCAGATGGCAAATAATATTCCCAGCTAAGGAATATTTTTTAATTTGAATTTTGGCGCAATATTTTTGATCTAGCAAGTCTTTTGTACTGCAATAAGGACGATAGACAAAATTCCGCAATAGGAATCATGCAGTCTAGGAGGGTAGATATCGTCTGGTGATCAGAAAGTGGCATTTAGCAGTTCTATTCATCCCCAGGGTTAGGGTGGCTGGTCAATTTCTCGGTATCAGACGGTATTTAATTTAACTTCGTTTATTTTTTGGATTAAGGATTTGGTTTTGTTTAGATTTTATTATATATATATATATGATATATAATAAGTGCAAAGATCATTGATCTTTGCTTGCCTTATTTGTGACTAAATCTATTTTTGCAAAACACCAGGACTTTAAGGAACACAGAATAATATTATCTAAACTCTTGTAGAACATTGTATTAATAGGTTCAATATAAAATAAAAAGTAATGAACATCAGCACAAGCAGGCTTGAACACATTCACATTAATGTTATCAGTACCCTGTAGAGCCATTGCATCAGTATTAGTTTATAAAATTTCTGGTGTATTCATCTATGTTACCATTTTTCTCCATAGCTTAAATTTTTAATGCTAATTTACCACATGCTTGGTAAAAAGAGTGGAATTTTGAGTATGAGTATAAATAAAATTTCTATATCTGCCACTGATTATCTCATGCTGCTAAAGAAATATTTCTTTTTAGTTGATACACAAGTTCCATTTTTACAACGGGCTGAGTTTCACTATTTGAAAGGTCGATGTTATAACATCAGTCCAAATTACGATTCAAGAGCATCACAATGTCTCAGCAAGGCGGTTAAATTAAACCCACACCTTGGTGATGCATGGAATGAATTGGGGGAGTGCTATTGGAAAAACATGAATGTCAAAGATGCAAAGGCTAGTTTTGAAGGTGCATTAAAGCATGTAAGTTTTTAAATTTCACTAATTATCAACAAATGTATTCAAAATTTCTATTTCTTATATGTAAATCATGTTCAAAATCATCATCTGCTACGCTTATGAGTTGACTGCCGAATAGACATGACTCCAAATTAGAGATATGTTTAGGACTCCGTCTGAGATTATTATCTAGTGCTGTGGCAGTAAATAATGGTATTTTATATAAAAACTTTTTATCTTGTACCTATAATGCATTAATTTCATATTAAGTTAACGGTCATTGCACAATCTATATATGTATTATCATGTGTATATATATATACATTGGCGTGATAAAAAAATTGGGGCTCACAATTCATAAGAGGGGGTCCACGAAAATTTATTTGCTTTCGATAGTGAAGAACTAAAATGTTAGCTCGACTTCATCTATCGATGTAGGCCGATAATATTTTAAGAAGCTCAGCGACTGTTACTTGTAAAAACTTGCATATTCCACATTTTTTGTCGAGTTTTGGGAATATGCTAGAAATGTAACTGCAGGTGCAGGGGGTCCACTGGAACCAACTAAATTTTGAAAGTGGTCTAAGACAAAAAAAAGTTTGGGAACCTCTGGACTATATGGTATGATGTTATTCAAATCTAATATCTATCAGCTTTGCAGTGTAATTTTACAAACCAGACTGTTTCCTTTAAACTGGACTCCATGGACTGGTACCATATTGTTGGTAATAATTGTTAAGATATGATCAGTCCATTACCATATAGCACTACATTGAAAACCAATAGACAGCATCAGTTAATTTTCTTTGCTCTTTTCAAACTCATATTATAAGCATAAATCTTATTAGACATGTTGTGCCCTTGTTTAAGCAACTGCAGTGACAAAATTTTTAGCCTTGCAATTTTATATTTTAAAGACCAGTTGCAGCTAATATAGCACCCATTGAGCATAGTAACATCAACTTGTTTTATGTGATTAGCATTGAGTGATGGCTATTGGTTGTAATATTGGTAATCATATATAGTTTTTAAAGATGTTGATCAATAACATCTTAATTATTTGTTTTTATTTAAAGATGAACCAAATTGATTGCTAACCATTTGTAATTCTGACTTTCCTGAAATAATATTGATCATCAATGCATGGTGCTGCAATGCTTATTGAATTATATTTTATTTATTGATGATCTTGTAAAATATTGGTTAATGTGCCAGCTGTTGCGCCGTGGGTTTTGGGTTTGATAGTCAGCTGAGAAGAGATATTTGTGTGTGTGTCCAAAGTCTGTTCAGGTGCTGTATCTGAACCTTTCCATATGTTGTTACAAATTGCACTGGAACGGGGATGATAAGTGAATACCAATGTGGTTGTGTGAATGGCACTTTAATATGCTCGGTTGATATTGTCTGGTCGACAACCAGAAGAAGAATATATTAACCTCTAAACGATTTGCCATAGGTTTTTCCAAAACATTGGACATTCTTGATGCTTAAACATATTATATGCGTCTAATTGTTTGATTATCAATCAAAATATAAAATCAATTTTTATATAAGTATATATATATATATAAATAGTCAGATTAACTTCCATTTATGATACATAATATATACTAATGTGTAATATATCATGACAGGAACGCAATCGCCTTTCTCTCCGCTGCTTATCAATTATCCTTCGACAAGAATGTGGTAATAAAAAACACAAGGAGGCAGCATCCCTCATATTAAAGAGTGTTGAATTAGCCAAGGAAGCAGTTGAACAGGATATCAAAGATGGCGTATCATGGTCAGTTCTAGGCAATGCATATCTTTGCCAATTCTTTACCGTGGCCCAGGATCCAGCTACTTTGAAACTTTGCATAAGTGCATACAAACAGGCCTGGTTGGATCCAATAGCGAAGGGACAGCCTGATATGTATTACAATAAAGGAATTGTAAGTACATATTTTTTGATATTTGCTTAAACTTTTGTGGCATAATAATTAGTCTATGCATTTATTTATTAGGCAGCAATGGTGAAATTAATTTTATTACTAGTTATTATTTATATATTATACTTTGTTGTATTGTTTTTGATGTACAGTATAGAACTCAAATTAAAATTATCTGATTGAACACAATCAACAATCCTTTCAAGCATTTTGCTTCGAAAAGGCAGTCCATCATAATTGATTCTTTATCTAGATGGATATAGGGTCATAACACATATCTTATCTGTTCTGACATTCTTAAATTGTCAAAACAATAACAGGAATTAAGAATAAAGTGCAATGTGTCTAATGCATTGTTCAAATATTCAAATTTTTAATTAATCTCATTTGCAGGCATTAAAATATGAAGAAAATTATGTTGAGGCATTGGAAAACTTTGATTATGCCTGTCGTTTAGAACCGCCGTGGGAGCAGCCGAAAAAAGAATGCACAAAATTGGTGCAATATCTACGTGCCACAAATGAATTAGTGCGCACACGAGGCAAACTGAAAACCAAGCGAATAACCCAAATGTTGCAGGTAGGTATATTATACTATTTTGTCTTTGCATTTAGCTTATTAAATTAATATTATACTTGGTGTAGGTGGTATAGGACCTTGCTTCGCATTACAGATGATGTTAATGGTTAAATTTATTTGTTTGTTAAGAGATAATTAACAGTTGAAAATATTATTAATTTTTTTTATTTACATGCAGTATTCAGTTGATGATATCAAACTTATATGTTTTGTTGTTTATCTTACTTAACTAACCATATTAAAAATTTATTGACATAGTTATATTATAAGATTAACCAGTGATAGGGCAATCAAAATGTCAAAAAGGGGTAAAAGTAAAATGTAATAAAATTAAGCTTAGGGTATAAATTCCAATACTGTTAATTAAAAAAAGATATTTTAAAAGTAGTAATAGCACAATCTACTGTGCTAATTATCTAGTGTTCATCAACTAAATTGATTGACAAAGTCTACTAAAAGATGATGTATCATAAAAGAAGAAGTGTTGCATAAAAGATGATGTGTCATATGGATATGTTATTAAAAATTCATTGACTTATTTTCAGTGGTAAGAGGTATTCCATTAAATCATACTCCAAAAGATTTATTGTTAGGTCTATATAGTTGTAATTTTTATTTGATTTATATATTGGTACTACTTTTCTATTTTCCCAACCCGCAGTCCCCTGCTCGCGAGTCTGTTCCGGTGGACCTGTAGGGACTATCAAGGCCAACAACCATACACATAAAAAGCTACTTTTAGAGTAAGGGATGATGACAACTGATCATCCCTCTAAGTGGTCGATATCATAAACAGTGGTAGAGCTACACTGCAGTTTCTTTCTAGCTGCAGAATGAATGGGTCAGCTCGATAGGGTAGGAGGACCACGCCCTCACAGAATAGCAGCGTCAAATAGCAGCATAATGCTGCTGTGTTTCATCTGGTGAGACATTTATTACTGGTGATGAGGCATTTCATCTCAGTCTTGAAAGGTGACAACGCATATGCATTATGACTCCTTGTCAAGGATGTTTTTCTCTCTCAATATAAAAAAAAAATATATAATTACATTGACTGTGGGACATATACATTTCTCGAAAGCACAAGAAAAATTGGAACTCCTTAAAATATTTTTCCAAAAACATCATGCTGGCTGAGTTTAAAAGGGTAAACACACTAGTGTGTTTACCATTCTCGTGCTATAAAAGTGCTCTGCATTATTACAGTACAGCCTATTGATTTGGTTTGGACATATTTCGATGGGTGCATCAGTTGGTCAACAGATATGTTAAGTTGCTAATATGATTAATAATAATAATTTAATAAAATAATTTTATATAAATTTATTGTTTATCACAATAATTATTCTATAGCTATAACTTTGAATCCCAAAATAAATAAATAAATCTCATTTTCTAGATCATGGATAAAAAAATGCTGGGTGCGTATGGACCGGGCACTTTTCACACATTCGGCACGCGACGTGACGTCACCTTGGACTACTGTACGTTGGACAAATTGGTGGAAGGAGTGAATGAGGGCAAAGTCGTGTTGGGAGCCGTTGTGGGATCCATACATAATGAGAATGCTGTTCCTTTGTAAGTGTATTGAGCAAATAAATGTAAACATCAACACAAACACTCACTCACTCACTCACATTAATTTATGCAAAGGGGTAAGCAGAAGCTAAATGTATATTTGGAGAATATACATTTTTGCATTCTGTGAGAAGGCAAAATAAGAGAATCGTGTTGTGGCGTAATAGGAGACAGAATTACATTCAATGATAATATATTTGCTCCCTTTAAACAGCGATCAGAGTCGAGGTTTTGTATTCTGAGATACTATTTCGTCCTTATGAGGAGCCCTCGGATCGAATTAACGCCCCCGTCTGTTATCGTCGACGTTCTTCGTTCACAGGGGTGGGAGTGCAGCGGTGGTGCAGCATCGTCGTTGTCGCGAGTCTAATTAGATAAATCTGTAAAGGTCTTTGGACCAACAGCAATACTCACACACTAAAAATAAGACTATATTTGGAATTGAGATGCATCTGAATGCCACACAATATTTCCCTCATCAACTGTTTCATTAGTCAGTTTCATAGTTATAGTTACTAGACTAACAATATCAATTTATAGAACCATGCGGTATTTAGATTTTATAGAATATATGAAATATTATGTATAGTGTTAAAACTACTAATGCTGTTGGTTAATACAGAAGATATAAAATCTATAGTAAATGACGAAAGATAAGTTTATTATGTTCAGGATATTTCCAGAAAGCTCTTAAAGCTGAATAGTTAATTCTTCCTTTTTTTTAATCAAATTATAGTTTTAATGTAACAGTAATTTTAAATTTATTATAAATTACACTTCATCCGGAGGAGGGGCTTAGCAGCTGTAACACAGGTCTAGGACCTAGCACGGTTGCTAAAGAGAAGAAATCAATGGTTGAAATTGTATAAAATATGTTTTTTTTTAATGAGGATCGATTTTTTTTCCGTCCCATCACCAAAAGTGTCATAAGTACTATCGTCTGTCTTCGTTATCGGAAGCGGTCTCCTAATACCCAGTATATACATATATATATATATATATATATATATATATATATATATATATATATATATATATAAATAAAATCACTTGATAACAAAAATGGTATTGTTTTTTTTCAGTACATTCGCAATAGTAGACGAAAGTATGCAGTGTATATGTGTGACTGTATACAACTGGGCGAATGGACGGGGGGTAATCATTGGTGATTATATCGCCATTCCGGAGCCAAATCTGCAAACGCATAAGCTCGACTCGAAATTGGCGGTAAGTTAAAAAGTATAAGCCAGGAAATTATAGATATATATATATATGGAATGCCTGTGATAAAAGTCTCCAGATCCCTACACTCACCAAACGAAACATAGCAGCATTTTACGCTTTTATTTAAAGGGCGAAGTCCTACCCCCAGTCGAGCTGACCCATTCATTCAGCAGCTAGAAACAAACTGAAGCGAAGTATCATCAATATGGGTGACGTGGCAGCAGGAGTCACTTGTGTACTTGTAACATTTGCACCAGAGAAGTAAAGGGAGTGAAATAGTATATACTGTGCAAGATATATTATAGTATATCATAAGACCGCAGTGGCAAACACTAGACGTACATTCAACGAACCTAGACCTAAAAATGTGCAAATATTATAATCTAGCTTTGTGCGATTTTTCTGTGTAATGTTGTTAATTAAACGATATTAAATCGCATCTCCTTAAGAGGATCATATTCGCCCTTCCCCCCCCCCCCCCACGTCTGTCGTCGTTGACGTTACTCGTCCACATGGGTCGTAGTGCAGCGTACATCGTGCCAGCAGCGGCAGCATCGTCGTATTCCTTACTAGCGTGCCCCCTTGCTCGCGATTCTCTATCGGTGAAACTGTAGAGGCCGCAGGGCCAACAGCAATGCTCATGATCGAAAAAAAATAATGTATACATATCGTATTGTTTATTATTTATACATATTATTTTATTTACATTGTATTATGTTCATGTTAATTTTTCTGCATAATTTCAGACATACAACTTCAAGTCGGTGAGGTTGAACAACCCTATGATGTTGTCGGTCAATGGGAAGAGAGTAGGCAGGAATCAATTTGCGTGCACCACCGTCACCAGCACCTACGAGATACACTGACCAACGCAGTTGTTCAAGGAGTACACAGCGCGCTAACTAGGCTGGTAAGAAACTGTCAGTATTTGACAGAGCAATGTGGGTCGATAGTGATGTCACAATGTCGATTAAATGCGCGTCGATAACTGAGTTTTATGTAAACATCTCAATTTGTAGCTATTATGTAATGTAAAATATATTAATCAATAAAAACTTTTCAGGCATAACCTGATATATACAATACATATGAAATGCTTGGAATAGTTCTTTTGTGCACTACCGTTATTTTATTTTACGACAGTGTCACAAATTGTATTCAAATTGATTTCTTAGTGAACACAAATGTTATTGATATATTCATGAAAATCGATATAAATCCTTTGCACATTAAATTGAAGACAACATTTTATAGTTGACAGAAAAATCATTCAATTTGTAAATTCGTGTGCGTGCGTGACAACATGGCGAAAATTTATACGATAAAACATTGTAAACTTAATTTTTTAACTTTAAATAATTCGTACATTAATGATATATCAGATAAAATTACATATATTGCTGTTTAAATTATATAAGTTTAATTAATTAAACTTGGCAAATCACTCGTGTCAAATTCAAAATTAGTTATAGAACTTGTGGGTAATTCTAACGTTTTACAATATATATATTCTTTTAAACTTAGTACTGTTCACAATACATGCAATAAAACATATGTTTTAATTTGCTGGATATATAGCCTATTTGTGTTATAGTGTTTTTAATTCTAATAATATTCGTTTTTAAATTAGATATATCTAATACCGTAGTAATCTTATGAAAAGATTTTATCGTTAAAGTGATAAGGAAGATATTTCTCTTGAAATCTAGTAACGTGCATGGCGATTCATTGATTTAGGCAACTTCATATCGTTCCAATTCACAAAATAATAGGTCGCGGGGAAAAGTATGGAAAGTAACAAAAATTTGTGTATTTTTCCCTTTTTTTGTAATAAAACTTCAAAATGTATCGAATTTCTTTATTCTGGTGGACAGAAATTAAAAGAGAAATGGCGGAATAACGTTTTTACTTTTTATTGTTCTGTTTTTAAAATGTCATCTATTTAATGTTATCAAAACAAGCAAAAGATACAAACAAGAGAGATACAAAGAAGAGACTTTACTGCAACTTTTTACTTATAAAATACGACAAGACTTCCCCGGCCCATTAGAGGCCCCGTAGGCATGGTCCTGTCTTGTTTAAAATAGTAGGATAAACTTCAGACAAGAAGAAGACAGATGAGCCTCGCTTTCGGCACGTATTAGACACGTGCGGAACACGCCTAAATGTCGTTATGGAAATAACGATTCTAACAATCTTTAATTATAAAACGCACGCAGTAAAGTATTTTATAGTATAATATACTTTTAGCTTAAATTAATTAATGATTTTTTTTAAAGTAAATATTGCGAACAACGCACATTCACCTGAAATAATTTTCGTTTTAGATATTAATTTTTTTTAAGTGTTATTAATTAAATTAAGGCTAAAAAATATATATGATCATATATATTTATTATCTGAATTTCTTTTAACATAATTGTATATATTTTATTGTATGTATAAAATTCTAATTGTTAAAATTTATATCTCTCGTATTTTGATATTTGATACTGGTAACACTTGATTAGAGATACGATGATTGTATTAAATGTATCGCAATTTTTTACATAGCTAATATATATAGATATAATACAATAAATAACTGGCCTACATTTTTATGAATACGAAACTGAAGAATGAATGTGTTTGTGGGGAAAACGGGAACAGGGTAGTTGTTAACCCCTCTTTATTAGGTGAGGTTTATGACTGACTATTATTGGCCTATATAATGTTTTTTGTAAAACAAAAACGCTTATTTTGCTAATTAACCTCATCTCTATAAAATTAATAAACCGTGGTTAAAATATAAAATTGTAATGATAAGTTATTTAACGTAGTGATGTGGATATTAAATAAACCCGTAGTTTGAACATATAAAAATAATTTTAACTGTTCAGTGTTTACCCGATGTAATATCTAAATAAAAATAAATTATGTAACCTATTACTGTAACAATTATTTGACGTCAATTGACAGATCGTGACAATATTTAATTGTATTTTTCAAGTGGAATAATATTATTTACTGTGTCTTCGTATTTGTAAATAAAAAAATAACTTGATATGAGTGTGCGTATGTGTGGTTGTTTATATTAACAGTAAACAGGGATAGACACCCTGATACCAGCTTATGGGTGCAATATGAATGGGTCGGCTGGATCAGGGGAGAACCTCGTCCATACAATTCTGTACCTCCCTATTAGACAGCGGTTCGAGCCGAGGTTCCAACCTCTTTAAGAGGTGCCCTCGTATATCGTCCCCCCCACTTTGTTGTCGACGTTCTTCGTCGATAGCGGTGTCGCGATAGCAGTCCTCGTGCCAGCATTGGCAGCCGCCTTGAAAAGATCGTAAGAGTAAACCACTCAATATAGCTGATTATTAAGACCCGACATGATTGGTATTTTTTTTATTATTTGAGCTTTATCAATATAATTAACTTCCTGACCAGTTTGAATTTGCCTGGATTTCAGTTTACATGATTTGTATTTACAATATATCACATAAGTTCATTATTTAATCGATTGCCATGCCAAATGTCAGTAACAAATTCATATTAAATATTTTTATTTTTCCAAAAAATCTGGCGAAACTGCTTGTAACCATGCAGATAAATCGATGTGATTTCGCTTGGACTTTTAGCCTCAACTTTAATAGTTGTTAATTAGTATGCTGAAATTAAAAGTGGCAATTAAATTTATAAATCAAAATGTTCAAGCTGTCGTTAAAATTATTCGGGAAAGTCCACATTGACAACTGTCCCTCAAACTTAAGTGCCGATATTAAAAAAAATGTTTATAGATATACTGACAGAAAAACAAGTTTTATATATATAGGGTCGGTATTTATTTATTTATAAACTTTTGTACAACTAACATATGCACAAAGGCGGACTTAATGCCTAAGGTATTATCTACCAGTCAACCTTGGGAGTGTTCAGAGAAATCAAGGTAGGGACAGAAGAATAATAATAAAGAAAAAAAGATACACAGTACATCTAAATACTTATACAATTATATATACATATCTTAGGAATTTAAATACTAAATAAAATAATAGATATTATATATTATCTTAGGATTTTAAATACTAAATAAAATAATAGATATTTATATACGTTTACATAAATTATAAAACAAAAATATATACATATTATAAATACATACATATCTAAAAGTAAATTTATGATCCTGAAACAAAAGACAGCTATGGTATGGCCTTTTAGCACACTCCTAAGTAGATGTCACGAAACAGAAACAAATAATTACTTTTTTTGTTTCTGTTTTAATATTAATACTCATTCGTTTGCTATTGTGAAAAATTAACACATTCAATGTCATGAATTAAGGAATGTCCCCCTTGAACCTTTTCCATTTATATTGAATATATGAAAACATGTGATAAATAAATATTTGTACTATTAATAATATAAAAGAAAACCTATTTGATCGGCTAAACACTCGAATCCGAATATTACAATTAGCGATGGCAAGGTTTTATTAAAGAATATAATTGTATAAAATAGTTCACTACAATCAGTCCGGCAGACCCAGTATGGCAGACTAAAATGTTGTAAACTCAACAAGTGGCCGAAGTCAGGAATCCAGCATCACCACAATGCCGCTTCGCACACTTCTACCAGAACACTGCTATTTTAATTATAAAGTGTCTATCCCATCTCATTCGCTATATAGACTAAACACTAACAGACTTACCTCTTTAAATGAATTAAAAAAAATATTAAACCGTTAGAAAGTGATTTGATCGAAAGGAAAAGTGTACGCGTATCCAAGATATCGAATGAATACATTGAAAAGTTACTTATAATAAATTGTATAATTTTTGAGCATCTAATTTCTTTTGATTTGGTTTAGGATTAATTGATACAGCAAGAAAAATGTAATTCTTATCTGTTGACGTAGCCGTATCCACTTCTCTATGACAGAGACTTATCCTGTCTCCGTACTCGTATTAAATTCAAAGGATTTTTTTAAAGAATTTATTTATAAAATACTGTAACAACAACACAAACAGATAAAAAATAATCCGAAATCTAACAGGAGTCGAATTTGACAGAATATAAAGTCATATAGAATTGCGTTAAGCCTCTAAAAATATGTGTAGTAGTTTTTTTTTAATTTTAACTACTTGCCACAGACATCAAAGGCGGCTTTGTATTCCGCCTACACGGATTCTGTGTCAGTATAATGCTTGCATTCAAATAAAATATAATTATTATGATGTTTTTTATAATGTTATTAATATTACTAACATCCCCGTTGTACCCTCCAACTAAGCTAAAATGCTTGTTCTAGGAGATAGTTCACGGCAATAGTCGAATAGTTGCATCCCTGTACCGTTAGACTACTGACGTTTATAGTGTCAAAACACTTTTCATACCCGTATTTTATTTGACTCGTATTAAACTAATAACAACACAATATCTAAGCATTCACTTCCCACAACTTCATGTCATTCTCAACAATTTCAGCAAACATTTCCGCTTTGCGCCGATCTTTGAAGAGCGGTCTCAAGGTCTTCAAGCCGAGGCCCAACAGTGCACCATTGTCAAGGAGGTCGTTAAGCTTGAAGGCCAGTATTGGGTTGTAATGGAGACGCAGGAGACTTGGTCTTGAGTATAAGTATTGACTGTCCCGTAAGTTCAGTCTCGCCCACGTTTCAACTGTCTTGTTACCGCTGGCTATCTGTAAATTTAGTTGTAATTATATATCAAAACCCTTAAATTGTCATATTTCTTACAAGTATTAAAACACGCAAAGCATTTGTGTTGATTTTGGTCAAACTGTACCTACTGGCTTCTATCATGTAATAACCATGATTTGACTAAATATTTTAGAAAAATGATTGTAGTATACGGAGAATCAAAAGCAAATTTTATGGCACTATTATTTCGGAACTCAACGGAACAACTCATCGCAACATCGAAGCAGGCATTGTAAGAAACTAAAGAGCCGGGAGCGCATTTGCGACTCCTCTGGTGTTGCCCATGTTCATGGCAATAATTACTTACTATCAGGTGAGGTGCTTGCTTGTTTGCCACCTATTTTAATATATATATATATAAAAAAAACTAATTTAGTTGAAATAAAACATCCGTCGTACAGTCCCAGTGATTACTTCCTATATAAAAATTTTAAGCAATTTGGGGCAGAGACGCGATATATTTTATTAGCGGGATACAAGGTTTTGAAATTGATATGACAAATGCTTAAAGTAGAGACTATTGACTATGATATTTTTATTTTTTGGATCTTTATCTCATCTATTAATATACCAGGTACAGAACTTTTCAGACACCTCTAGTAAATAATTTACAACAATACAAACAAACTGATTGATTGAATTGATGTGCGTGTTTCATATCGAGTAAGAAATTTCAATTAATAAATTCACGTACAAAAGCTTTATAGTGCTGGTTAATAATTATGAAAAGTAGTACACACCCTTATTTCCCCTACTTGCTTAAGGAAATACGATGAGAAGTAGAAACGTAGGTTATCAGAACTTGACTGGCGTGTGTTGCGCTGCCGTATGTACCCTCGAAGGAGATTGTAGCCGGCCCTTTTGTATTTGAAAACCTTAAAAATATAGACATTTAAAATCTGTATATTACAATTTACTCTAATTTTTATAAAAGTAATGAAAAACTAGGAAAGTTTGATCCTACTCGTCACTAGATGGCGGTAGTCTGTTCAATTGAGGCTACCTTATATAACTCACTTGATAAATAAAATTCCCCGTCACATAGGAGTCGATGTAATGTGTACCGTAACTCTTCATAAATTTTCTCACATCGCTCGAATCACTAACATTTAGTTTTTCAATCTCTCGTTTAATGTATTCTTTGATGGCGACGTTTCGCAAACTGTCCAATTGTACGGACTTATGCACTTTCATTAATTTGACTAAGACGTAGCAACAATTGTCTGGTTTTGTGTCGTATTCTATTCCGAAAGCTCGCATAATTTCGTCTAGTATCCAATCGCCTAAGAACGCCTTCCAAGGTTTGTCTGTTCTGAAAATAATAATAGGAAAGTATATAAAAAAAATCACTATGCCATAGACTTGTTCTAACTTTTAATATAACATTCGTCGGTATTTCGAACTTAGGTTACTCATTGTATCTGGTAATTAAATTCGAAATTCGGACACAGAGTTCTCCAGCCCAGGATACCCACGTTCATACTGCATAATGGTATCATAATACAGACACGTCGTCCCCGAGGATTAGGATGTGAAACGTCATTCACCAGGTTTCAAACATCTATTTTGGGCTGGCATTCCGGAAAGGAACTTATAACTGTGATAGGTCTCTACCACGCAAAACAATGTTCACGAAAAGGAAGTGAAGTGTGTTTCATGGAAGTCAATTGCCAAGAGCAGCTTCCTCTCTAGAGATTTCAATCAGGAGTTAAAAACATTATTACTTTGTTTTCCATCATTAATTATAAAACTAAATTAACTGCAATGAAAACTCACCCCTCAATTCTGAAATTCTCGAAGTATGTTGCCAAGAGATCGTCGAACGTCTCGCACAGCAAGATGTTCATATCTACCATCATATCCCCGCTGATCTGTCGGCTACTGACGTTCAGAAAGAGACGGATGTTTTTTTCCCTGAACGGCTCAACGTGCAGTGGACCGTCCTCGTAATCTGCCGACACAACTTGGGTAACTTGCGAGAGGTCTCCATAGCTAGAAAAGAGTACATTACATTATAAAAGTGATTTATAAAGGGGAATAATGTACTTCAGATATCAAGTTGACCTGTATGCGTAATGCTAAGAGAGAAATGGGCAAGTGACCAGCACGGGATCCTCCCTTTAGACAGCGATCCGAGTCGAGGTTTCGTACCTCCTTATGAGGGGCCATCGGATTGTATTATGGCCCCCTCTCTGTTGTCGTCGGCATTCTTCGTCCACAGGGTTCGGAGTGCAGCGGTGGTGCAGCAGCAGTCTCGGCGCCAGCCACGCAGCATCGTCGTTTTCTCAGCGTGCCTCCCGCTCGCGAATCTAATAGAGCTGTAGAGGTCTCTGGACCAACAGCAATACTCACAAAAAGAAAGTCCAGCACGGGACAGCTTTCAAGCTTGTATTTATTCATTTACTTTACTAGATTCTGATTTGAATTATAATTATAAATTAAGCTCGTGTGTCGAAAGAATAATATTAATATTTTAATAAACTACAGGTGCGCCTAATTATTAATGAAATAGGGGCCAGCTGTCCCGCTAATAATAACGATGACGGTAAATGTATAAAAACACAAGAAGCATCAAAAAAGCCAAGTAAAGTATAATAAGTTATAGCAACGGAAGACAAGATGCAAAAAAGAGCCTCCCTAGTACTACCTAGACAATGGGGAGAGAGAGATTATCTCTTTCTCTCAGATTTGAAGACTCCATTTTAAACCAACATGCCAATAAGATGTTGCCCTCAGAGTTCTCAAATTGGATGTCTCATTATCAGTATTTGAGTAACGAGTTCCCTCAACTCACAGCAGGATAAGATGGTGTACTACGAAGACCTTCCTCGGTTAAGTAAACACATAGTTAGAAAATGAACTTTATTTTGTCCAAAGAAAATCATAGAATAAATATAAGGTATCATAACACTAACCACTAAAACTTGTTGATAGTAAAATAAGAAACTCATTGAAGCATTAAAAGGACTTCTTTGTTTAAACCAGAGGTTCCCCGCCATTTTTCTATGGACCACTTTCTAAATTTAGTTGATTGTGCTGTGAGTGGCTGTCAAAATAGTAAATTTGGCCCATCAAAATAGTGATTCCATCCAACTTTACTTCTTGAAATATTATCTGCCTACATTGATAGGTATAGGACTTCAAGCCAACATTTTAGTTCTTCACTATCGAAAGCAAATAAATTTTCGTGGAACCCCGCTTATCGAATTATAAACCCCCATTTTTTTGTCACGTAGACCCCCGTCGAGACTCCCGCGGACCCCTGATGGTCCACCTGGACCACTTTGGGAACTTAGGGTTAGTCTTTTTAAGGTTTTAAACGCTGGGCGTGATGCAACACTTGCTTTGTGGATGTATCTTGAATTCGAAGGCTCTCGCAGAATGTCAATAGAATGGCACTGCTGTGTTACGTGTGATGGTGGTGATCCGGCCACTCAATTTCTGGTATCTTAGAATTCAGACATGACAGCGTACGTTAGTATTATTATGCGATGTTTGTAGATGTCACGGGCCGCAGTGATCACTCACTGTCAGGTGAACTGGGCCCTCAATTGTCGCCCATAATATTATAAAAAAAAGACTGACGTTCTCAACGTAAAGTTCCTAAACACTTGTTAGGCGATTTTCACTTTTTTTTTCGAATTCATCAGTTAACAGGCTTTCGCTGCGCTATCATACCCTAGATCATTTAATTCCAGAGTCTCCCCTGTATCCTCAGGGGCGACAACGCAATCTTCAATCTTTGTCAAAGAAATCTAGTAGTTTGTGTGGTCACAATACTCTTACCATCAGCTTAGTTATTTGCTCGTTAAATATCTTTACTTACATAAACAGCATCCCGGGTACAGCAGTAACTTAACAATAGTCTATGCAAAACTTAAGTAATTTGCTTGTCTTTCGTAGCCCATATGTAATGTAATGTAAACGCCGAGCGACACGATCAAAAGATGATCCGAATACGATTACAAAATGTAGCTTTGATCCATCTTTTTAAATAGTTACTAAAGAAATTGTAACTCAATAAAATTCTATAACTTTGTAAAGAACAGCGTTAAAAGTCTAATACTTAGTCGACATTGTTGTTGAAACTACTTGTGAGTTATGTATAATCTAAGTTATATAAAAGGTCAATTAAAATGTTTACGATACTCTTAAATTTTAAAATATTTAATGAAGAGATTGTATCTACTTTATACAGGCCAGCCACGACTACTATAATTCAGATTGAAAGTAAATAATAACCAATGTTTTCAATTCTCAATGCTGAATGAAAAATAATAAAACTTGTAAAAATATTTTTTTTTTAAATAAAAAATATATACACAAGTTTTATTTATACTTAATAATAAAAGATTACAATACAATAAATATATTCATAGCATACAATTATAATAAAATATCATTTTACTTACTTAGCAAATACGTCGATTGCATTGCCTATATTCAGTCCGTATCCCAGGTCACTTTCGTTACTCTGACACAAACCACTGCACAGAAAAACCGCAAGGAACAGCCAAAACGACATTTTGGATTAATTATTCATGTTTCAATAAAGCACGCCGCGTGGAGGCGGCATATCAACTGGGACTTTTTCACATTTTGCTAATGTTAACACGGAGTAAACACAAAATGAACTTGACCTGAGAGATTAGTTTGGTCGCGTGCGTACACTACTGTCTACATTCGGTTATGTTCATAGAAGTGTTGTTGGAATATGAGTGTATAGTTACATCTCGAAACACGCTGACTAAACATATATTTTGTTAGCTCCTGAAGTCTTCTTAGAAAGAGTCATAAACATAACGTGCAAAGAAGGTAAAAAAATCGTTCTTCGATGAAATATAATTCTACCGTGACGTAATTAGGAATGTTTAATTAAAATTAAATTTAATTGCATTTATAAAAGACGACGTTATTACGCACAAACCTGACTTTATTCATTCGTCCCCAAACTAATAAAAAATATATTAATTTTATTGACTGACCTAATTTGTAATTGCATTTCATTCCAAATAGTTCTAAGTCAATTGGAATGAAATGCAATATTCAAGTGTAACGAAAAACAGTATTAATTTTGTTACAGACGAAGTACTAATAAAATAAATATGTTAAGTATAGTAACTGGATCACAAAACTTAGTTTAATTGATCTATTAATGGATCGTTTATAAGCATGCTTGATTGCGTACGTAATTAGGTACCCCATTCTCATACCTCTATTTAATATAATGCAATCTTATTCATTATTGTTCTATATTAAACTGTATTCTCTATTCTCTTTAAATTCTTAGGTCCACGACGTTCCAATATCTTACTCTTATAAACGTGCTATTTACGTCACAATATATTGTGATATAAGTTGTATGGAGTCAGCAATTAGACATCCGTATTAGCTACTCTGACCTAGATTATAAAGCATTCATTTCCACCAACTCAGAGGTGGATTACAAAATATTCAAATTTAATAGTTTATCTAAATGTCATTGGTTTGGAGAAGTTCACATGTTTGTATTTAGTATTAATTATGTAACGTTTCGGTTAGTATGCTAGTTGTTAATTCATTTGACGGATGAATATTGTATATGTATATCTATTAGGTTTTACCTTACATATTAAAGTTAGGGTATTAAAAGTAAAATACGATTTTTTATGCAATTACATATCAAATACAAATCAAAGTATGTACCATTATTATCTATGCACTTTTGCCATTTTATATGTAGTTTATCGAATCCATTGATGAAAAAAATTTGGTAGCGAGATTCAATAAAATCTTTGACAGCGGTTTGGATTGCCTTATTGGAATTGATGATTGATTTTTTTGTTCCAAATTCCGAAATAAGTGGATATCTGTTGGAGCAAGGTTCGGGGAGTACGGTGGGTGTCGGAGACATTCCAATAGCAGCTCATCTAATTAAGCGATCGTCTATTGTATAGTATGGGATCTAGCATTGTCATGAAGCAGCATTGGGCTGAAGAGGAATTGACCAGTGTCGGTTGTTTTACTGCTAGTTTTGTTACATCTAGTCTAATTGTTGACAATACAGATCTGCCGTAATCGTCCGGCCAGACCTTAAGAAGATGTAAGCACCAGCAATGGTCCACCAAACACTAGCCAGTACCTTTTTCTGAGTTAACTTACGCTTGGGACAGGATTTGGCCGGTTTTCCTGAGTTCAACCATGTGATGAGCATTTCCGATTGTCTTACAGTATCCATTTTTCATAACAAGTAATAATACGATTCTATATTCCCTCGTTATTGTGACGGTTGAGTAATGTAACCCAGCAATCAATGCGTGTTTGTTGGTGTGCTTCACTCAATTCATGCGGTACCCATTTTTTGAGTCTTTGCTTTTCTAATTTGTTTCGAGATCAAAATCATCAGAACGAAAACGTTGGAACCAAAAACGTACCGTGCCTCTTTTACAGCAGCTTCCCCATACACATCATCAATCCTTCGAGTTGTTTATGCAGCGCTGGTGCCACGGTGGAACTCGTATTCCTAAATAACGTGATATTTCAAGTTTTGTTAACAGAAGGATGTCAAAGAAAAAACAATCGCGAAAAAAAAGGAATCACAAAATTTGAAAATCAAATACACAAGCCTAAATTTGTAAAACATTTATGTACAGAACGCCCGATTATTTGAGATCAAAATAGCCAGTACGATAAAACACCAATTTCATATGTAACTATAAAATATTACGTATAATACCTATAAAATATTATAAGGACCTATAGAATATTAAAATCAAATAATATATTTTGTATTATTTGGTAATTTTATAAAATCTCAGGTTACATTTTAAAGGATTAGCGGCAAACAGAGCATATAACCAAAGTAAATTTAAAAAAATATATGTTATAGATTAAAATCACTTCCATAATTCATAATCCAATTTAAATCTCGTTACGAATACTTGTACAGTTGTATATTGGCGTTATAATACTCAATATAATAATAATAACGCCTAATGAAAATATATTTTTAATCATTTGTAAATGTGTAGTGTGCAGTGAATTTCCGAGAAAAAAATAAATTCCCTTGACGTCATTCTTTTACCGTCGTTTTTACAACACTAGAATGTTAATTGTGTATTATTTCATTTAGCGTCTTTTAAATCTCGCCTCGAATTACGAATTCCTATTATTACTTTCAATCAAAATAATTAAAAAATAAGGAAATTACCAAAGTGAATTTAATTTTGTATAAAAGCGGTTCTTAGAGTATAATAATCAAAGGTCTTATGTCGCTTCATATAAATCTTTTTGCAAAAATACGTGTTAGAATCACGCTACAGTTATGAATTAGCTGTAACACGAATAGATAGGTTAGAATGAGATAAGTTTACGCTTTCTTGTAGACGAGCATAAAATATTCGGTTAGGATTATTGTTTCGTCTGGTGTAAGAAAGAATCCGGAGAACTTAGTACTGGTGATAAGACGTTCCACTTTAGTCCTCAGATTTGAGAACGCATTATGATTCCTAATAGAGGATAAATGTGGCCGTAGCAATAGTTGGTTTATTAAAATTTTACATAATAGTATTTAAAATAATAAAATAATAACGGTTAGATGACATTAGTACTTGATTAGGAAATAAAGGGTCCATATAAATAACATTTAGCCTTGATAATTTGATTCTATTTATAGGTTTCTTTTTTATGAAATCATGACCTCAAACAAACACAGTTCACTTAGCAAATGATCATATGCGGACCGTAACACCTACATCTTCATATAGTGGCTACACTAAGTTTGTCGTTGTAAACTACTGTAGACAATTCAGTCAGTGTTGTAATTTTTTTTATCACGACTGCTTGACTATGACTTTTTTTTACGTGGTAGAGCTACACTGCAGTTTATTTTCAGCTGCAGAATGAATGGGTTAGCTCGACCGGGATAGGACCACGCACCTCACAGCCAGTGTGATATAGCAGCATAATGCTGCTGTGTTTCGTCTGGTGAGTGTAGGGATCGGGAGACATTTATTACTGGTGACGAAGCATTCCATATCAGTCCTCAAGGATGAATGTAGATGTCATGGGTCGTAGGAACCACTTGCCATCAGGTGAACTGTGTGCTCGTTTGCCACTCTGAATGTAATAATATGACTTATCCCAAATTAAGGTGCATCGCCAGCTCTAGATGGTAAATCCGCTAGCTCAGTAAAAGTCTTTTCACTCTTGCCTTGAAGACATTCAAGTTATATTCAGCCAGAAATACAGACGCGTATAAAGACTATAAAAATCCGTTCTAGTGTGCATTAGGGAGGACGAGACAAATTTCTCCCTTGTTTTGACATGGAATATCAAACACGAAGAGGAGTCTCGCATTACGTCTGTTTGTTCGATGGTGGAATGGAGAAGTAATTAAATTATGTAATACCAATGACTTACGACAACTAGAACGTTGTCTTGTCAAAATGTTTGAAGTTGGCTAACTTAGTTTATAGATATGTTTGGAAAGATGTTTTGCTCTGTATATATTACGAGGCGATGTGGTCAAAGCTCTTCTTCATAATAAAAAAAAATTGTAATTATAAAAATATCCATAATAAGTGGCATAAATACAGTTGTGGTTTTAAATTATAGCTAAGTTTCTATTGTTTTGGATTTTTGCCGAAGAAATCACTAAGTTTTAGGTCCAATAGGCGGAGATACTCTTATCCATGCACGTTTGGGATCTAATGAACTCTTGGTGAAATTTTGACTGCCTTTGTCTCTTTCTACCTCAAGGGTGATGGAGATCAAAGGTTAAACTTATTTTTTTAATACGACAATAACTATATAGTTTAATACAGTCCAATCGTTATATACTGGACTACAAAAATCAAGGTCTGCGACTATTGCGTTAAGTTGTCCCCTCATTCAACGATAACCTTACGAACCGTGCGCGTGAATTACAACAGTATTGCAGTACAAGGTATTTAAATTATTTAGTGTACTAAAATACAATGCTAATGAAATTTATGTTCCTTAAGCTGTCCTATATTTGCTGCTGGTCGGAGATAATATAGATGGAGTAAGATATTTAGTTACTGAGCCATTTAGGCCCTCTCGGGCACCCTCGAGTCTACGCTTTCGCGCTCAGGGTAGCGGTTTAAGCCGAGGTATCTACCTCTCGGTAACCCTTGTTCTAGTTACCCATTAATAAAGGTCTCCGTAACAGTGGCCATCAGCCATAAATAAATAATAAAAAAAACACAAATCTGACGTACGTAAATGTCAAACAGTTTATCACTTTCTAATTCTTAACGAGACTGAAATAATCGTGTCATTGGCATGATTGAGATTAATGTTTTTTTATAATTTCTTCATAATAATCTTTTGTTTCTTATTCTGGTTCATACAAATAAAATGTGTTTATTGAAATATTTAAAATGAGTTTCATACAAAGACAATATGTCTAGAGATGACCACGAAAGCATCTTCCCTGTCTGACGTCTTACTTCGTCCGGTGAACAATTAACTAAATGACATTAATCAGATTCACGAATTAATTTACCACGAAAGCAATGTTCTGTTATTAAAGTGACTGAAAATGTATGAACTATAATTTTTATGTGCAAATTCTATTATTATTTTTATGTGAGAATACTTAATATATTTCAACACTTCGAGAGCGCAATAAAACATTCTCTGCAGACAAATTTTGTATTCAGACCTAAGATACCGAAATTAATAAACAGTATTATAATCCGTTCCTAAGTCTTTGCGGCAATGGGAAATAAAACAAACTGACAAATTTCAAAACGACAAAAATCTGATAAAGTCTATCAAAGTGTATTTATAAAAAATATTCATCATTTATACGCAGGTCAATATATGTTTCCTTAAAAAGATGCATTCAATATTGCATTGAATGGGAAAAAAGATGGCTTATTTGAAAATTATATTGATGTTTTATACACGTATAATGTATTGTCTTTTCAAATAAATAAATAATTTTGTTGTAATCTCTCATTAATAATTGTTCTACAATATTATTTAAATAACAGTAATATTGTAAAATTGTCTTGTTAATGTTAAACTTTACAACAATATATGAATTAGGGATGTACCGTTTTATCGGAATCGTATTCGGAATCCGAATTTTTAAATTTGTTTTATCTGATTCGGAATCAGAACCAGAACCGGAATCAGAACCAAAATCGGAAACGAAGACGGAGGTAAAAACGAAATATATTAGGAGCAGTTCAAAATAAAATAATACGACTAACTTCCCCGCAACCGGAATTCCCCGTACCACATGTATAAAGTTTATACATGTCGTATGGGAAATCCCGGTTTATACTATAAACCTGTTTGAAGGCGCCGACGGTCTGCTTTCGCCGCCCCTTATGTATGCTTCGACCTCCGATTAAAACCTCCGGTTCAATATTACCGGATCCGAAGTCGAAATCGGAGGTGTAATATCAATCGGAAGTTCCGACCTTTCGGAATCGGAATCGAACCTCCGTAACATCCCTAATATGAATATGTAATATATGTATATAGAACAATAAATTATATGCTTAAGGTATTCCTAATACTAGAAGCATAATTTTTAATCGCACATAAATTTTACGTTGCGCCACAAAGGAAGTTGTCAGATTTTTAAGAAGTTGAATGACACACTATCAGAAGTGTACGGGTTTACTTTTGCGATAAAATTAGCCTATACTTCAGCCGACGGCCTCGTTTCATTACGTTGTAACGATAAGATTTGGGATCACAGCACCACCGCACCGCACTTTTTATCCGACTCGGAAAAATAGGAGATTTACATTTAGCTTTGTCAGTTCAGATTGGTCCGAAATTTCTAGTTAAATTTGTGCGATTTTGATATTCAGTAAGTTAGTACTTGAATTGGTGCAAAAATATTTCTTAGTAGTTTTATAAAATAATCAAAACACGTATTGACACTAAATCTGATGTTCATTTTCTGACAGATTTATGTACTTTTAAAGGAGCTGTCGGAAATAAGGTTCTGTAAAGTTTAAGTGGTATAGCCACGCTAAAGTTATTTCCTATATGCAGTACGCCTTGCTTCAAGTAGCATCATAACGCTTGTGTTTTGTGTGGGATTCGGATTGGATATTACATGTAAAGTGGCATTCTATCTTCTAATAATAATCTTTGTTGAGGATATACGTAGATGTCAGTCAATAGCCTAATGGTTTATGGTACGGTCTGTGAAACTTAAGGTCGTAGATTCGAATCCGCCATTAGACCATTTATTTATTCTTTATTTTCCCTATACAACAGGTTTACAAGGGCGGACTCAATGCCCTATGGCATTCTCTACCAGTCAACCCTGGGAGTTCAAGAGAATATGTTGGTAGGCATAAAAATAAAAAAAGGTCAATTAGATACATATCAAATTATACATAGATACACATCAAAATAATACGTAATACTGCAATTCTATTTAGGGATCGAGGTACACGGTCAAGAGAGGAATGTAGAAATCGGAAGTCATCTTTAAGATACGATAGATATTTTGAATCATGTAATATATAATAGAGAACAAGCAGAATTCTAGAGCTACGCCTTTGTCGAATAGACAGCCACTTGAGAACATTCGAATGAAATGTGCGATGTGTTGATCATACTTATGTAAGTTCAAAATAAATCTTAAGGAATTAATTAAAAGGCGCTTCAAATTATTAAGAAGATTTTGCGATATATCTGGATAGCACCCGTCACCATAATCGATAACAAGAAGAATAAGGGAGTAAACGAGCATGAGTTTAGTTTTGAAGGGTAATAAGTTTTTAAGACGATAAAGAGAACGCAAGGTATCAACAACTTTACGGCTAACCTCAGAAATCTGTACATCCTTTATCCATTTTATGGTCCATATGCAAACCAAGGTTGACTACAGTATTACTAAAGGGAACCAATATTCCGTTATAATAAACGCGAGGAAGGCTTCCATAGTCAACCCTAGCAAGCATCCTGGGACTTCATCATCATGACTTTGCATTTCCCTGGATTAACCGCAACCCCATGTCTATGTGACCAATCTCTAATAGTTTCCAGGTTATTATTAATATTTCAATGGTGTTATTGAGATCCTTGACTTTAGACTACACATAAAGCTGTAGATCATCGGTATACAAATGGTACGAGCAATTTAAAACTGAGGTGATAGAATTTATAAATAATGAAAACAAAAGAAGAGAAAGTATTCCGCCTTGCGGTAGACCAGAGTCAAGATCAGCCCAATCGGAGGTCTGTGATCCCACACGAACTAACTGCTGGCGACCGCGAAGATAGGATTAAAACCACTCCAAGGCAAGGGTTGAGAACGAAAGGCGAGATAGAAGGATATCGTGATCAACTGTGTTAAAAGCGTTCGAAAAATCAACAAGCGCTACCACCATAAGTTTTTGTTCATCCATGCCTTTTCGTATATCATCTTGAATTAACTTTAATCAATGCAGTGGTACTACTGTGACCAGAACGAAACCCGGATTGAAATGTATTTAGCAAGCTATGTAAAGAAAGAAGAGATTTGCTTATGAAAACAGGCTTCTATGACTTTTGATAGAAATGGGAGAATTGAGATAGGACGAAGACGATTAGGTAGTTTAGAATTAGGAATCTTGCGCAAGGGTAGCACAAAAGCCTTTTTCCAAAGTTTAGGATATTGACCTGAGTCTAGGGAAAAATTTATAATGTGGGCAATAGGTGGAAGCAGGGACTCGGACTCAAGTATCATTGACACCATGAGTTTGCCAACCTCATCACAGCCCACAGCCTTGGATTTTATAGCTTGGACAGTTTGCTTAATCTCATCCTGAGTAACAGGAAAGAGCTGAAATGGTGGAATTTTGAGAGGTTGCATTAAATCAATTGAAGCTATAGTTTGTAATCGGACAACTGGATCTAAGGATGGTGCAGAGACAAAATGACGATTAACGTCATTTAAATCGAATTCAAGGCTAATGTTAGATGAGTTAGGCTTTCCAAAGCCAAGAGATTTTAGAAATTTCCACACATCCGCGGTTGGAGAATTAATTATATTGTCATGAATATAACGGCGTTTAGCATTTCGTACCATTTGATTGCATCTGTTTCTCAACAATTTGAAGTACGACCAATTCTCCTCTGTACGATGTCGTTTAAATTTAAGGAAAGCACGTTTCTGTCTAGTCATCGCCACCTGCACCCCTCTAGTCATTCATCAAGGAGCAGGAGGACGCTTAACCCTTACACTGTGTACTGTAGCGTGAACATCAAACAGATCAGAAACATGGAGCAGTATGTTGTACGTGCGTAAGCATATGGTCGGGAGAAGTAATGATAAGATCCATCAATGAGCCAACATTGTGATGTGTTGCTAATAAAGGAAGAATGCAGAGATTGACAAAAGATAAAAATAAAACGGTATACCTTTGATCACAAAACAATTTTATTTCATCATAAACATGTACCCTCAAAATATTTACAATGTCTACACATAATTTAAATTAAGCTATGATATAAATGCATTATCAAGTTTTGATCACGCATTGATCTGTATGCGAAATTATCGAAAATTAATTATTGTATTGCACATAATAAAATAGGTATTTTTATGCTAAATATAGATTTAGATTTCAATCATTTTTAATTTATTGTCTGTTTTGATATCGATATTCTTTTAAATATTATATAAAATAGTTTTTTATTCCTTTTTTATATTAGGACACTGTCCATCTTAAATAGACACCAATATAATTTTTACAAAATTCACTTTTAACTAAATCTAGACAATAAGTAGAGTTTTTCACTGTATACCTTAAATGTACGATCACATTTTTGCACTACAATTATTAAAATACATTCAAAATATAACACGTAATAAATAATTAAATACACATAGTTGATAATTGACATGACGAAAGTGTAGATTTAGGACCGCGTCACGTAGTTTTGAAGCGGAGACGTGGCGAAAACGACGCATGCGCAGTGTGGCGGCGTGAGTGGATTTAAAACATTCCGAACAGAGGCTCGGTCCTCTCGGGCGCCCTCGAGTCTGTTATTTTTGGGCCCACGGTAACGGTCCAAGCCGAGGCTCCCTCTTGCGCTAGTTACCAATTAATAAAGGCTCAGCGCCAATTCAAATAATTACATGCATGATTTCATTTTGGAAATCAAATGAATGAAATAAAAAAATATATTTATCAAGTGAAACATTCCGGAATATTTATATATATATATACTTATATATATATATATATATATATATATATATATATATATATATAAGTATATATATATATATAAATATTCCGGAATGTTTCACTTGTTATTTATAACCATTTCATAATCTTTGTATAAACAGAGACACTTTTATACTAATTTTAATTAGCTTTTCAGTTCACATGTACGCTGCCATTAGCCCATCTTCACGCCGGTATCGCCTCAATTACTATTATACTATTTAGATTAATATAGAAATATTAACACATCTAGTATTAGTCTGTGTGATTCGCACTTTAAATGACCTTGACATTAGTTACGTTTACGTCTGCAAAAAATATTGTCATTTTTTTATCTCTTAAGAATATATATATATATACACCATATTAAAATAGCTTATTTACTTCTTTTGTTAAAAATGATTTTAATACGGTTTTAAAATAGTTGTCAATTTACTTTTGTATCGAGCATGGTGCCATTTATCACATATTACTCTCCCATAGTTTTAAATAATTGTCTATCACTTCTTCAAACCACTTTTTCTTCTTTGCGTCTTTGAACGCAGGAGATAATGTCTTTAATTCTAATTGTAATAAAGCTTCATTTCCTAGAAGTGTGTCTAAATTCCTTAACAATGATGGCTCCCCGTGTAACTTTAGTAGACTGGGGTAGGAGAAAATGTAGTAGTGGATTCGAAGGCGTTTCATGGCCCAGCTTTCCACTGTTTTGTTTCCACTGGCCACCTGTCAAAACAAACAAAAATGAAAATATGTACAATTTTAGTACAAAAAAATAACGTAACGGATTGCTCGCATGATATGTTATATAATTTAAAGTAATTAAAAATATAAATAAAAATATAAAATATAAGTAGAAATGTTTTTTTTTTAAAAGAAATCAATGGCAATGGTCAATGGAAGTGGAGGCTTAAATTGTTATTTGAACCAACTTATATAGTTTGCTAAAAGACATCACCAAAGCAAACAGGTAAATGCAATGAATTATATGTATATACATATATATATATATATATATATATATATATATATATATATATATATATATATATATATATGTATAAAATATTAATAATAATGAAGTCATTAACTTATGAATGATAATCAAGCTTTGAATTATTAAATAAAGCCTTTGCTTATTAATTTGATTGTTTAAAATTTATGGTTACTTTTTTTTACCTTAATTTGACCTATATGTTTGGCATGCCATGGCGAGAAGTATCCTTCTAACTCCTTAGCAGTGATATCAGCTACTCCCTTGCTTTTTAATCTTTCTTTGATCATGGAGTATGCGGTTCTAGAGAATACAAATACCTGGAGGTGAGAGCAGACACAATTTTCACAATTTTATTTATTCATTATAATATATTTGGTCTGCTAGAGTGTACCCCTTGATAGTTATTCCGCGGCCAAAATTTGGATCGCGAGGAAAACTTCTTTTCTATTTCTATAACATGTTTTTTTTATTTTCTCTTGTTTTTAAAGATTTTCTTACTGATTACTGTACAATTTAACTTAATTTAAACACATTTCAAATATTGATGATGTTTTAATTTTTTGTATTGTTACCTATTTTTCTTGTTTATATTATTTGTAACGATTAGAAGTTAAGGCTTTTTGCTAAATGAAAAGTAGACGATTGCACGCCGTTTTTTGATGCGAGGAAATTATGATAATGGAAATGCACATGCTCAAAGTTATGGACCAATGAAAAAGAAGAAAAGAAGTCTTAAAGGCGGGTGATAATTCTATGTATGATGCAAAACAATCCTTTGACACAGTGTTGACTCACGTCGGAAATGATTCGAAAAGATGTGGCCTGTTTCGAGCTCAGCTTATAAAAGTATTTACTTTTTTTAAATAATATAAATATTAAAGGTAATAACAATTAATAAATTAATTTAAAGGTATACCTTTAAGAAGTAAAAAAAAATCCTATTAAAGAAATAAATAATTTAGATAAATAATCCGGACTAAACTAGACACTAGCAACTTAAAAAATGTTTCCACTAATTGAAAAAAAAAATTGAAGCAGGCCACGTGATTGATCGATCCAAACCTTGACCGCGCCGACGTGCTCGGCAAAGAACGGTGAGAAGAAGTTATTCATCTCGCTTGGCGGTATATCTTTGACGCCCTGCGACTTCACACGCTCCTTTATCTTTGAGTACACTCCTCGCGAGAACACAAACACCTGACAAATTACAAATATTACAATAGACAATATTAAAAAACAAAATTAATTATATGGCGATTATTCTAATGTGGTCCTCCGCGTCTGCCATGACACATGGTTTCAAATCCAAAGCAAGGTTTGAATTTGAATAACAATTTGGGTGTATGTATGCGAGTAAGTTAAACCATCTAGAGTAGAATAGGTTCGGGATTCGTATATTTACATTTCATGATGTCCAGAGTCTCAACGAAATATAAAATGTCACGGCAAACAATGAATTAGCTGTCCTATGCGTAAAGTTTTTTGTTTGAATTGTTAATTTAAATAATATTGTTTGGACATTTATCATGTTTAACTGTATTATTCAAGTACCAATATTATCTTGGTCTTGTTTCCAATTATTAGTGAGAAGTAAGAATGTTGTTTACGTGGCAAAGTCAAGCCGCAGTTATGAACTAGCTGTGGCAATAATACACGAGGTAGGGCCACATTTTCCTGAATACCCAACGTAGGATTAGTCGTTTAACGTTACGATATTTAACTGGTGAATCGAAACATTATTATTGGTGACGAAGTGAAAACCTTAGCACTAAAGGATGACAACGCATCTGAATTATTTTTTTTATAATTTTATTAGGTAACGAGCAGACAGTTCAACTGCCAGTAAGTGACGAGTGAGATCCATGACACTTACGTCCACAAACTTGAGGACCGAGTTGGTATACCTCGTTATCTGTCATTGGGGATTCGAATCTATACTCACTACAAGAATCATAGCAGTGTGCCGCTTGGCGAAATATATTTCGTCCTCTTCATTATCGAATTTCGCATTCATTTCTCTGTTTTATGTCACGTGAACCTCCATATTCCAGCGGTCATAGAATAAGGAATCGAAAGTGTACAAAGCTTCCTGGCTAATAAGTGACGAATGATGTAAAAATTCATAAAAGGTCATTGTTAAAATTGTAGTGCCTTGTCTGCGTTTTTACAAAATAAGCGGCAAATGAGCATGCAGCTCACCTGGTGATAAGTGATTACCGCTGCCCAAGAAAATCCGCAACACCAGGAGAAGCGCAGGTGTGTTGACGGCCTTTAGAAACAAATGTGAAGGTTCTTGCAGGTCCTTAATCCGTACCGGTTCAAATATACCGCTGTGGGATAGCTGATTCCAGAAGTTGATTGCCAACCATCGAGAATGAAATTTCTTGTTTGTAGTTGTTAGATCAATTTTTTTTAATGCCATGATGTTTTATTACATTTATAAAATTTTTTACTCCCGTTCTCATATTTCAAGAAAAAAAGAGGTTAGAGGGGGGGGGGGCAATTAACAACAAGTAAAAAAAGTAGTGCGATATGAAAACTTTTTTTTGTTACTAACGATAGAGAAATAAAATAGAAATGATGAAGCCATTGTTAAGGAAGCTATCGAAGTATTGTACTTTATCGGGTTGTTTAGAAAACGGTACACGGTTTTGTGTAAACTCGATATCACGTTTCCACCCACTCTTGGCTTCATGACGACGTACGTACGCTACGCGAACGATAATATTATTAAGCGACGATTCCAACGTGGCAGAAACATTATTGATACCTATACCCCATTTGTCAAGCAATTGCCAAATTTACTCGTGAATTGCCCATAATAATGGTATCATACTTTTACTAGTCCTACTTATGTGTTACGTATAATATCGAATAAATAAAACAAAATACATTTATAGATACAAAATAAAATTCATAAATACGAGAAGAGCGACATATGTTTTCCAACCAAAAGGCTAAAAGACCTAACAAGTAAAATTTTTATATGGATCAAGGTGACTTAAACTGCATTTAACAATTCCATTGGTGCCGAAACTCGGCGATTTCAGGTAGCGTTGGTAGTACTATGAAATTAGATGCAACCGTCTGACATTACACTAACACGGCCGTCGACAGGCATCACCAGTAATTGCATAAAATAAATTAAACAGTTTCTTACCTGGTACAACGAGTTACCAGTGATGTAGGACGCAATGTAGTGGGAGCCGTACTTGCGTATGAAGTCCGCTATGGATACGGTATCGCCAATGGCAGAGTCCTGGATCGCCTCAAATACAACGTCCTCCACGCCTATGTTTGGCGGCAAATCGCTCAGTTTGGCAGTCTCGCGAAACCTTAAATATATAAAATGTGGTACATAGATACAGCGGCAATTAGATAAGTAATCTTTTTGTATAAATAATAGTAAATACATTCATACATAGTTGTAATCAAATTTAAATAAACAAACAAAAAATCAGATTCTATTATGATGGTATTAATAGATTATGTTTTATTTACGTATGGAACGAAAAAAAGAAAATGCAGAGTTAGTGGTAAGGCTCTATAATCTATAGCAATTTACATTTATTTAAAAAAAGGACCAAATTGACTGGTCACCTCAAAAACTAAGTTAAAATTGTTACGGTTTAAGACCAACCATCATACGAACAAGACCTGGCTGTATGGACTAAAGTCCTTTGCCTTTCCCATTAGGGATAAATTAATATCATCATCATTAGAATTGTTACTAGTATTATTTTTTATATATTAATTACCTTGAAACTCTCACGAGAACATAACAGTGATCTCCAGAAATGAACGAGGAGTTGATCCCTAAATTCCTCGCCATGATATCCGTCGGCCAGCCGGCTGTGAAAGCCCGCCACGGTCGCTCCAATCTGAAATTATACGAAAATTAGGTTTAGAGGTAACAAATTAAAAATGTCAAGATTATTATAGTTAAAACTAGCGAGTGAGAAGTGTTTCATTACATAGTATCAAGTTATTTTATTGTGTTAAAGAAAATACGATGAACAGCGATCCCTTTGTTAACGAATCCTTTATAATAAATGTAGGTTATATCAAAAAAGCTTTTTTCGCACGTCATTGATACAAAACTAGGTTCAAAAAATTGCTGGCTCATTAGCAATTTTTTGAACCTAGTTTTGTATCAGTGACGTGAGAAAAAAGCTAGTTCCTCACTAGTTAAACTTTTTGTTAGTTAAACTGTAGTTCAGAACTACAGTTTAACTCCCTGTCTCATTTGTTGGGCACAGATGGGCCTTCTCTCTATCAGGGTATCACTGCAATTCACACAATTTTAAGCCTCAGTCAAACTCCACCCAGAATTTTTCTTGAAATCAATTTGTTTTAACTCTGTAATTTTGCAGTAGATGGCGCGCTTATAAATTCGAATCAGGACCGAACATAGTGAATTAATAAAATTCTTCATCGTCCAGCAAATAAAATATCCAATAAAATTTTATTTTGAACGTCCGCTTTGTTTATGCTAAAGTTGCTTGCTAACAAATATATTTAATGATGATGATGATGATATTAATTTATCCCTAATGGGAAAGGCAAAGGACTTTAGTCCACACAGCCAGGTCTTGTTCGTATGATGGTTGGTCTGAAACCCAAAGATACTTAAGTTTACTTTAACAAGTATCCAATGCTGTTTGTAATATATAGATATCATATTTTTTAAATGAAACGAGTAGTCCTAAAAAAATAGTAATGAAAAATAAGGTTTTAGGTAAACCAATATTATTATACCTTTCGATATTTTTTCATAATTTTATACTTATTACTGGAATGATCTTACTTATTTTGATAGGATTTGTCCTAATATTCAAGTTTGGCAGGTTTATTATACCTTACAAAAAATGTCTCGGCAGTTTCTGTACCATTTAATTTTTATTTTTTTATTAACTTACCTCTCAAAACTAAAATCTCTAAAGTACGCCTGCAACAGCTGCTTCAGGTTATCGCAAAACTCCATGTGGAAATCGCCGTCGAACAAGGTCTTCGGCTGACGGGGCTTCGGCATGAGGGTGAACCGTTCCACGTCGCGAAACACGCTGACCGTAGGTTCACGGAAGACCCAACCCTCCGTGTCGTTGCGAGGGACCACCCGCATGCATATGCTGAGGTACCCATATCTGTATACAAGATATTTATAACGATAAAAAAGAATATTTAAAAGATTTATAATTATTATATTCAATCTAGGGACAACTGACGCATAATACGACAAAATGTGAAGATAAGAAGTAAGATTATCTGGATGACTATAATATCTACAATAAAGAAAAGACTTCATTTAATAAAATATAAATAAAGGAAGCATTTTGTATGGAAGGTCTCAAATTTATAAATGATGTATTATTTAAATAATTTTCAATTGATCGTACTCGCTTTTGAAAAAATCCTATTCAATACCGTAGACAAAGTATTGAATAGGATTTTTAAGAAATATACTTGCGGATAATACGGGCTCTTATGCTCGCACAGGTATATATACGCACTATAATATATTTATTATATGTTGTAAGAACGATAGGATTTATAGACTGGTTGATACTAGGGATGTTACGGAGGTTCGATTCCGATTCCGAAAGGTCGGAACTTCCGATTGATATTACACGTCCGATTTCGACTTCGGATCCGGTAATATTGAACCGGAGGTCGAAGCATACATAAGGGGCGGCGAAGGAGACCGGCTGCGCGTTCAATAAATGTGGTACGGGGAATCCCGGTTGCGGGGAAGATAGTCGTATTATTTTATTTTGAACTGCTCCTAATACATTTCCTTTTTACCTCGTCTTCGTTTCTGATTTGATTCTGATTCCGGTTCTGGTTCCGATTCCAAATCTGATAAAACAAATTTAAAAACTCCGAGTCCGAATTCGATTCCGATAAAACCACCTCCGTAACATCCTTAGTCGATACGAATGGCATTGGATCAGATCAGAGGCAGACTTCATAAATGAAAAATGGCTGTTTATCTTGCTGTTTTGTCTAAGTGGTAAGAAAAGAGAACTTATCTATTAGTTTGTAATGCTCTTAGAAAGGGTTTTTGTTCCTCATCTTTTATCTATGAGAATACTTCGATTCATTACAGGCTTCTTTCTTTAATACCTATTCTATTAATGTGTTATAAAGACTTATAATAGGGAAGGTTTTAATTTGTATTGAGTAATGGTGTAAGAGTATTAAAACAGACGTTTGATAAATTTTTAGAGTGTTACGTAGAAAAATAATGATTTTTTATATTTATATTCTTATGTTTTTCTTCTGAATTTTACCCGGGATGTGAATGAAATGTCTTTACAGACAAACTAACTTATATATATCTATATAACTATCTTTATTTATATACCACAAATACATTTGTATTGTAAATTTAAGTTAACCAAATATTATGGAAACATTTATATAAATCGTCCTTAACTTTCTCTTGTGCCACTCAATTATGATATAACAAGAATCGTTAATTAACTAGACTAGTCATAATTTGTGTGTACGATGTTAAACTAAGATAATTTACTACTACCTCCCTTATTGGGACATTCTTATTTTTTCTTTAATTAAATTATAGTTTTAATGTAACAGTAATGTAATGTTTAATAAATGTAAAGTTTACTATACTTCATCCGGAGGAGGGGCTAAGCAGCTGTGTTACAGGTCTAGGACCTAGGTTGCTAAAGAACGGTTGCTAAAGAGAAGAAATAAATGATTGAAATTGTAATAGTAATTAAAATAAATAAATAAATGAATATTTTTCTTCTAGATGTGAATTCACCATAATCAATTAGCCTAATGCAAAATAAATTGTGTTCTAGCTTTATATATTTAGTATAAATAATGCTAGCAACTTTATAACATAACTAACATACCAGTTAAAATGGCCAACTAGCGCAGTAGGAAATGCTTGAGCGTGTTAGGAGATGATTCACGTCACAATATTGGAACGGCGGATTCGAACCTACGTCCTTAAATTTAGTATTATTCCAATATTATTCAATTAATCTAATATACCATTATTTCTATATATTAGGGGTAGGGGACACCCGTCCACCACCCACCCGTCCAAAAAAATTGCCTCAGTAAAGAGCTCCCCTTTTTCGAGATACAGAGATATTTTAGTTCTCCTAAAAAAACCAGGAAAAAAAAGGAATCTGTGTAATAACTTTCTGAAATTAACAGGTAATTTATATATGCAATATGCAGCAGCACCTCATTATAGAATTTTTTGAATAAAATAATTTGGGAAAAAAAAAAAAATCTTTTGTCGTTTTCTAAATAACAAAATGATTTGCCTATTTGTACACACAGTAACAAAAGACAGGTCACAAAGAAATTTAAAAAAATAATTAAAAATCTATATCTAGAAAATGGTGAAACTTTTACTAAGGTCATATTTTTCTGATGCGTCAACATATCTTCCCCTTTGTAGTGCTACTCACGGGACACCCGGTATGTATGTATATATAATTTATTATAAATATCGATTCATTATAGATGAAATGATTCCCTTACCTCATGAATATGTTGATAGCTTTACCAACGCCCAGCTCGGAGTCGAGTGTGGTGGCTGCGCGGCACAGTGCTACCGCCAGCAGCAGCACTGTGGCCTCACGCAGCATCACACCGACACTACCCGCCTGAAAAAAAAAACACATTATTTTATTTATCGCATAGCAAATAGCGTTCTAAATAATCAAGATAAATATGATAATTATCAGCGCTCCCGGCCTACGTAGTGTAGGTTCTTTTCTTCAAGTTCAAGTCGTATAGGTTCGGAAATACCTCTGGTGACAGTTAATTCCACAGAGTAGTTGTGCGTGGCAGAAAATTTAAAGCGTTAAACGCACATTGGTGGATTGCCAACCAACGAAATGATGAAAATGAAATGTTTTACGTAGTGATGTATGATGTTTAAACTCAGTGGCTGGAATTAATTATTTAAGAATAGACTAAAAATATTTTTTAAAAATTTGGAGGATCCTTTATCATATACTGCAGTCGCGATGCGGACTGTTCTCAATATCTTGAATATCCTCTTTAGAATAATCCAGATTAGAATACTCAACATTAAGCAAATATTCAATGAAATCGATCAAGACATTATTATTACAGCTTCATTTATGTTGCATACACGCCATCTATCAGAGACTTTATAAAACATTTGACTATAAAGCTTGCGAGTTGCGACAAGTTGAGAGAAAAAAAATATTTTACATCCATATGAACAAGATGTTTTTATTCGCCACCCTAATAAGCATATTATCATAAAATAGGCTAAATACATTCACTTTAGTAGCGGCCATAAAAGACCAAAATCGAGAAGAATGAAAGTACTCGTAAAACAAAAAGAAAGGGGATCCCTTTTTTTTGTATATTTTTTATCTAAAGAGTGACCAAGAGCACAGTTGGTGATGATTGCAGCCATACTTTCATCCATCCACAAAGGCTCACTCCTGAAGATTTAGATTGAATGCCTCCCTTTTACTATTAGATGACATTAATTACACACTATATATTACAGTGCCGTAAACAACGCACAAATACGTTCCTCAGTTTTCGTCCAATTCCCTAGACCGCTGCAATATATGTAAAGCATAGTTCATAAAGATCGAAGGTATATAGGGTATATATGTGCTAGCATCAGACACAAAAACCATCAATTTTTGATACACAAATATTGCTCCCTGGCAAGGAATCAAATCCCGTTAGGTCCCGTGACGCAGTAGTTACATACCAATATGCCACGCGGCTGAAAAATATATGAGATCTTATCTATGTCAGATTAGAAAATATGCTGATTTCTGTACTGTTTTTAAAATTATGACGAGGATAATGTATATTTTATAAAATCCTATTCTCAAGTATTTATTTTATTTAAAAGTTTACAAATAATTAAAGGAAAAAAAAGACTCCACGGCGGGGAATCGAACCCCGGTCTCCCGCGTGACAGGCGGGGATACTTACCACTATACTACCGAGGACGTTAACAACATATTGAAATTACTTAGTTGTATGGTTATTGCAGTGAGATTAAAACATTTAAACTTAAATATTTTATTTAAAGTTAATATGAACTATATATCTAATGAGTAATGAAATATATCTTAATTTTTTTAAAACAATTATATAAATAAGCAATAAATTACAGATAATAAATTTTCCGCGAATTTTTAATGTATTTTATTTAAAATATTTATAACATCAATAAATACATATAATTTAATGAAACAAATGCATAAAAAAGTTTTGTCAGAAGTGGGATTCGAACCCACGCCCTCAGAGAGGACCAGAACACACATTAAACCTGCTTTGTACAGGCAAGGTAAACCTTGAGTCTGGCGCCTTAGACCGCTCGGCCATCCTGACAGTTGTTTAGTGTAACGAAATATTCGTTCATGTTCGCATCATGCATCGTTTGTTTGTTTAACGTTTTATTCCACTAGATGGCATTGTGTATCTAAAACATTTCTATTTGATACTATTACATCTTTTAATAGTTCAAATTAGGTATTTGTGTAATAGTTTAGATAATTAAAAATTTTAAATGTAGTTTGATGATGTACAGTATTAGTAAAGATAAAATATAATGAATTTATTAAATATTATCACAATTGAATTTTTCTTTACATATAGTCCATGAAGTAAATATTTTTTACAGATGCAAAATAATATTTTTTTTTGTATTTTTTGCTACATTTTAATTTGTTTATTCAAGAGATATTATTCTGTAATTTTATTTAAAACAAACTTGTAATATGTAATAAATAACCTTTATAAGACTATTTAGCAGCTGATTTCAGTTTAGAATTATATAACAATTGTGGCGCGTGTGATTTCACGAATGAATGGTCTCAATTGAGAGATCTGCCACGGACCGATGATTTAGTGGTAGTTGTAAGATAATGTATCAAGTATTTCGAACAAACCTACTTACCCACTTATTACGTAATAATAATAAACAGCTGCAAAATAGTAACGCAATAACCTAACTATTATTGTTAGGGTGCACATGGCAAATAATCGGGATATAATTTTTTATTGTAATGTCTTTTTACATTAGTTTGATTATTTTTACGACACTTTAATAACTTTTAATATAACATTTCTAAGTAATTAAAATTTTCGTAACTTCTATAATAGTATTTTATAAAATAATAAAACCAGAAATATCCAGTTAGAAATATTATTATATACAAATATAATTTAAGTTAAGTCGACTTAATAATGACGAAGTAAGAATTCAATATGGGGCTTAAACCATATAAAAACTGTGATCGAAGGAATTTAATGTACCTACATTTTCACTTAGTACTGCAATACGCTGGACCACTTTTTCATTGAATACCAGCGTAAAGTGTTGAGTTACGTCTAGTAGATAAAAAATTGAATACTAATAAGTATCGTGCCAATCTCATGATTCTCAATGCCAAAAAATCAGTGTACGAATATAAAAAAATACCCACCGAATAAAAATCCTCCTTCTTTGAAGGTGTAAAAATAATAATTATTTTATTATTTTTACGTTACTCAATAGTAAGTAATGATTTTACAAAAAGTCACCGCCATAGTCATGACTACAGAAACGACTGTCTGTAATGAATAACTAACTCGAGTTTCTCATTCCAAAAAACGGGGTAACGAAGAAAATTTCAGAGTAGCATGTGCCTTTTTTATTTCTAGTGTTATTTATAAATATAATAGTAGCCGTCAATAGATGGCGCTGTTCTTAAACGCGGAATTAATTTGTAATTATTTATATGTTATGTGATTTACCTACAAGTGATAGACGAAACTGTGGATTTGAAATCAATTTATTCAATGAATTTTGTATGTCAACCCAAAGCTTGGGATGTCTTACCACCACATTCGACTTAAGGTGTGTTATATATATACCAAGTTTAGTTAAAATTTAGCGAGCGGCAATTATTATAACATTATTAATATTCCTGTTAACGTAAACAGTAATTAAGTATGAAGCAGGAAAATAAACGGTGGGACTAATTATATAATTGTATATGGAACGGGATAGCATAGTGTAATGAAATAAAGAAACATTAAATCATCCTAATCATCGAAAAGTAATTAAGTATGAAGCAGGAAAATAAACGGTGGGACTAATTATATAATTGTATATGGAACGGGATAGCATAGTGTAATGAAATATAGAAACATTAAATAATCGTAATCATCGAAAAGTAATTAAGTATGAAGCAGGAAAATAAATGGAGGGACTAATTATATAATTGTATATGGAACGGGATAGCATAGTGTAATGAAATATAGAAACATTAAATAATCCTAATCATCGAAAAGTAATTAAGTATGAAGCAGGAAAATAAATGGAGGGACTAATTATATAATTGTATATGGAACGGGATAGCATAGTGTAATGAAATATAGAAACATTAAATAATCCTAATCATCGAAAAGTAATTAAATATGAAGCAGGAAAATAAATGGAGGGACTAATTATATAATTGTATATGGAACGGGATAGCATAGTGTAATGAAATATAGAAACATTAGACAATTCTCACCTTCGAAAAGTAATGAAGTATGAGTCAGCAAGATAAATCGACAAGAAGTGACCCTTGGCCGACTTGTTCGTTGATGGCAACTAAATTATACCAATTGTCTTCAACAAATTGCATTTGACCGCACTTTGCAAGACGACATGCGAACAATAATGGATCGTTTTTCTTCATATTATATTCAATAACATTCGTGGGTAAGTATAATTTTATACAATTAAGGTTTTTTTACATTACAGTTTAACGAGTGTAGTTAAATAAAGGTTTGTTTTAATGAATCGTCGTTGTCGGTGTTTTGACTGTTGCAGTATTTTTTAAACGTATTTCTCGTAATAAACGAGCATACAGTTCATGATGGTATGGCATGGTAAGTAATTACTGCAGATAATGCCACAATCCTCCTCGATAAGGAATCATATAGAGACACCTTTTCACCCGTGAGGACTTAGATGGAATTTTTCGGCACCAGTCCTCGGTGGTGTAGTGGGTATGTGCATCTTGAATGACAATGGAAGTAAGTGTTCATGGGCCGCAATCATCACATGCCACTTTTAACATCAGTAAAATAACCGACATAATATTCAGGTTTAATTAAAATCATTTCAGTTAGATAAGTCTCTTTCCGGTCTTAACAGTAATTGGAGCAGTCAGCCTTTAGTCTTAAAACTGGAGAAGAATAAGAGTAACTTTAATTGGGTAAACCAAACAGTAGTTATTTAATAACTGCTGATGGCCTTATTTAACATTGACCATCAATGTGATATAAGGACATCAGTAACCGTTGGTTGCGATCAAAACTACATCTCGATCTACAAAAACATGAACATGTCGTTTTCAGATCTGGCCTCCGTTTGCGTATAGGTGAAGAGGGCGTAGGGTGAATGGATTATCGCTTACCATAGATCGAGGAGCTGTAAACTACGTATGCCCAGGTAATGGGGATATCTCTGACATCCGTAGGCCTTTATCTATTGCAGAAACATTCTCATCACACATCGCAGAGCTCTACGTTTGTGGCAATCGTCTTAACATAGCTTTATATTTGCTATTATCTATAGCTTAAAATTTTAGATTCAATTCATCATTACCATATCAAAGCTACTTAATACTATATAAATAAATGAAAGGAAAATATTTAAAGACGAGTGTAACTTTTTTAAATAATATCGATTTAATAGACACTAAAAGTGTCTCTACACTTTCTCATTCTCTTGAGCTCTGTCTCGCTCATTCATAGGGGCAACCACGTCTGCTAGTTTACTTGGTTACTTATTGTGAGTCGGACTTTATGAAGCATCTCATTAGAAAACGCCTTGAATAGACCTTTTCTGAATTCGGTTAATGATAATTATTAGGTTGGAATCGCTTTGCAATTTTTAATTTAAAACTACCACCGCATACCTTCCTGCTCATTACACTTGAATCAAAACAAATACCAGTCGCGCACAAGTCAAGTATGCAATCAAAATGTCGAATACAGTAATTAATTTGGATCCGAACTTTGGAATGCACTCGAGAGCCTACTCGAGATTGAGATGTTGCAACGACCCATTAAATGAAGAAAATTACCAGAAATAAACTCAGATAATAGCTCTGTGAACATTGATGAGAAATCCAATCCCTTATATTGGACGTGATTATGGTTACTGTTTGAAGGCGATTATATTTACTTACACTTAATGTCCCAAATTAGCAAGAATTTTGTTACATTGATAGTAACAAACGAGCACACAGTTGACCTCATGGTAAGTGATTCCTGCGGCCCATGACATCTACATTCATCCTTGACAAGGAATCATAGTGCCGATGCGTTTCCACCGTTGAGTACTAAGATGGAATGCCTCGTCGTCAGTAATAAAAGTCTCCGGATGTAGGGACATTTTCCAGATGAAACACAGAAGCGTTGTGCTGCTAATTTACGCTGGTATTCTGTGACGGCGTGGTCCTACCCAGGTCAAGCTGACCCATTTATTCTGCAGTTAGAAATAATCTGCAGCGTACCTCTACCACTGTTATTCCTATTCCTGCTACTCGTGACACCCACATTTATGTTAGATAATTAAAATAACACGAACGAGCAGATGATACCTGATGGCAGGTCATCGCCCGATATCTATATTAGAAACACTAAGTTTCATGTCTATATGTTGCCTATATTTATGATGTATAAATGCCATATGAAGACAAAATTAATCAATGTCGCGGGCTAAGCTTGTTTTAATAAAAGAGTAAAACACAAGTGTCGCCCCTGCGGAGTATGCCACTACGGCATAGCCCTCCATTATTTGGCTTGGTGTGTCGTATAAATAGAACGAAGAATGACAGGGAGACTCGTGCGCATCTGTTGTACGGTCTGCAAAGACATTTACGCAAAATATTTTTTTTCTTATATGCTGATATTTTTAAAACATTAAAAACAAGATAGTAATTTGTGTCATGCAAAATATTACTGTGTGACATATGTGTTTGAATGAAAAATCGACGAAGAACTTGTCGATTATTTCTCCCGGAACATATTTTTTTCGCAAAGTTTATCTATTCTTTTCCCTCCTTAATTTGATGTAATATCAATATAGCATTGTAACGATTCAATGAAAATACATTCAAACTTAAAAACCAATATTGCGTTTGATGCTTTCATTGGAAATGCAACGGAACTCTTCACTTGATAATCGTTTACCACTACGTTTAACACGATATTGATAATATTAGATAACTATTGCTGCAATCATCATCATGTCAGTATTAAATCAAATCAAATCAAAAGAAGCCTTATTCAAGTAGCGTTATAATTGTATAGTGTATTGACACTTTCGAATCGCTTCGCAGCTGTTAGGGAGAAAAAACGGCAAGAAACTCGAGTAGTTACTCTTTTTTTTTTTTAAATAATAATCAACGAAATGTCCAACAGTTGTCCAGTATTGAACTACTACTCTCTGTCAGAATAGTAAGACACTTTGATTAATTGGTTTTTAACCAAAATTTTAAATATTCTTAATGGCAAATCGATTATTATTTGACGGAATTATATTAAATATGCGTATCCGAACAATCTCTGTACCTTTTATTAAAAGAAAAATAGGTTTCACAAGTTGTTTTTCTTTTTTGTATTTATAGCGTGAAATTTTTTAGAATATTTGTAAATTTTACGTATAAACAAAACGTTATCGTTAATATATTGTGAGGTAGCCGTTAAAATGCCTATTTCTTTAAATCTTTGCCTTAGCAATACTCTAGATCAGAGGTTCCCAGACTTTTTTTCTCATAGACCACTTTCACTACTGAATATTCGCCATGAATGTACTTATCAATTATAAGCCGATGCTTGACTAGTTTTACTTAATAATAATTTTCTTTCTCACATTGTTACCAACGGTACTAGTCTCGCCGGATTTCACGCATTAGCGTTTAACTCCTAATTGGATCCCTAGTAAACACGGTGGTTTCAAAGAGAACCAAAATAATCATAATCGGAGCCTGCCAGCCTGCCGCAAATCATTTTGTTTTTTTTTTACTGCCGTTTTAAAGATGACGTGTATCTGATATTATTAAAATAAAGAGCCATTTTTTAGTTTTGTAATATTAAGATATGATATTTTTACGTTTTTTAAGAATGAGATGGATGTACTTTCCCAATTGTTATTTAAAGGGGCAGATATCTATCGTAAACGTGGACAAGGTTGAAGCTTATTAGGTCGAAATGTGATAGGTTAGGTAATACGCGTGCATAGTATAAAGACACTTTACGACTCCATCGCAAACCAATAAGCAAAAGCCCTGAAACAAGATGCTTGAGTCGATAAACAAGTTATGATTTAAATCAATCAAGGAACTTAAGAAAGTGAATCGATTTAAACGACTGCTATTCGTCAGATAGACTTTTAAAAGACAAAGGAAAAACATCTCTAAAACTTGGCAAATTGTCGGAACAGCCCAAAGCGTTATATAGAGAGTGACAAAGCATCATTGTTAGTTTTTATTACTAAACTGCCGGCCAAAGTTTATCTAGAGATAGGTTGTGTTGTATGTCCGATCCAGCATAACTACCATAAAAATTTGAACAGCCTGTTTCTGGTCATTAAGCTTGACTTGTGACTAAGGTCACGTACCATGAAATCAAAAGCGAGCGGTCGAACCCTGAGCTACCATGAACTTTTTTAAGAAACTAGGAAATCTTAAAATTTAGGACAAGCGTTCTTTACAAACAAACATGAGTGAGAGAAGGATGTATAAATAGTATGATGTACTAATTTCCGGCATTCGTGTTCTTCGCGTGTTACCAATTAGAGTAACAAATTACGTTAACGAATACTGAATATCCCTATTTAGATCATTGAAGTCATAGTACACATGATGGTTTTGTTGAATTGAATTGATGAATGCGAGTACAAACTTTAAGCCAGTTATGTATAAAACTGTTATATATTAGTGTGGTCATGTTTATATAATGCAAATACGAGTATATATTTATCGAACTTTCAACGATAAATTGGAGCGGTATCTGTTCCCGGGAGGTATCTATCTACTTACTAATAGTAATTTTAAGTGATGTTTAACAAGTTTCATCGGTAAATGGTAACCTGTACGTGTGAGAAGCTTTATTTTCGCCCGCCGCCGTTTAGCAGTAGTTTCAATTGGCTATGTTCCAATATCTTCTTTAGAGTGGAAGCCTGATCTCAAGTAGTGCGATTACTTTATTTTTTTACGTTACGAATAAATCGACGACCGGGAGGAAACTTAGGCCGGTTTTTCGATTATTGTCGATGACATATCATTCTATTCTATTTATCTGTGGTGACAACGTAATATAATTTTGTAATCGAGGATAATTGTTTGTGTCATGGATCCTAGGGATCATTTATCGATTGGTGAACTGAGCGTTCGTTAAAACGGATTATAAGATGATAAGATGCACCTCAAATTTACATACCACAAGACGCACCCAGCTTCTTTCACAGCTTCCCATGAATTTCTCACCCAGGTACAAACTGGTTTTTGTATTTTTTATTTTCAGAAGCTTTGCAAGCAGCTTGATTCTGTTGTATTCACATTGAATTGATCCTACACTAATATTGCAGGCTTTTTGAACAAACCTGGACGTTTTGCCCATATCTTTTCTATCCATTATTATATTGCCGTCTCATCCACTATAGGCTAAATGTAAAACTAGCTAGCGACTATCATAGACAAAGAGTTTTTTTGAGTGTAGGTAAATCGGTGATTCCACCGCTTGTCTTGGGATAACTTGCGTCATGCCTACCTTCAGTGGTGTGCCGTAGTTTTCGGATTATTAGACGTACCTCAAATTTAGAGATTTATTGAAAAAAATATTTAAATGTAGGTAACATCAGACTATAAGACACAACCAAAATTTGTTTCCTTTTTCCTATATAAAAAGGTGCGTCTTATAGTCCGAAAATTACGGTAAGTTGTTCCTTAGAGTAATATTTCCTTAATCTAATGAAGAAAGAACAGTACAGACAAGACACACATGCGATAGTCACCTTCAGAAGTCGGATCACGTGTTTCGTGCAACCATTGGGTGATTATAATTCACGACTAAGCCTTACGATGCGGCATTCTCCATCAGCAAGCGAAACACTGGTTTCGAAACGTTCTATTTCGTAATAATAGATTCAGATGGACTTGTACAGTACGTCTTGTGTACGATTAACGAAATCATTGAAAATATTTTGGTAAATAAACGTTTTATTAACTTGTATATATACGACAGAACTGTTCATCTTAAAGTTAGTGATTTCTGAAATCATAATAGCGATGCGTTCTAACATCGGTGGACGAAAATCCAGCACCTCCTCACCAGCATTAACGATTCCTGTTCCCGTTCAGCAAACCTCATTGCGCCTCAGCTAAGCCTACCTTAAAGGTTACTATAGATATACATGATCAAGTGTAATTAGATTGCAATAAGAATTTTGAAAATCTTATCTTTAGAAACTAAAAGAGGAAAGATAATACAAATACCGATAAAAATCAATTAACAATTTAAGTAGACTACTCCAAACAAGCAACACCCACTCAATGGTGTGATCAAAATAATATTGTGATGTCTGTAGCTCATAACAACCTACATCCATCTTCGATAAAGAGTAATTATGGAGATTCGTTGTCACACCTGAGGACTAACTTTTGTTTCCAGATCATCATTTCCTAGACATTTCTGGGGTTAAGAACGGACTTGGAGTCAAAGTTCGAGCTCCTGGTCTTCGAAAATGCAAACATGCTAAAAGTTAGAGTATATGATGTAATTTATAGAACTAAACAATATTCATATTTTTGATAGAATCTGAAAGATGTAATATTTGAATTTTTATTTTATAATTTAATGCTAGTCAATAAATATTAATAAATAAAACGATTAACAATTACTTGGTTATTTTAGTGGTATTTCTAAAGTAAAAACAAAAATGTTTTGTTATGTGTGTGTTATGTACAAATACGTTACCTAACAAACATATCATACACTAGTGATTATTAAATCAAACGTAACACAAAAATTTACTAGCTCTTTTATGCTTATTAATTAAACCTAGATAAATAATCATCAATATATGTTATGAACTAAGATTAAAACAAAAATTGAACTCCTCTATTTGGCTTGGCTAAATCAAAATGGTTATCAATAAAAATAAACATACCTAACATTTTTTTATTTGTATGCCCGTAGTCGGTAAAGGTAGAGAGCGGCCCATAGGTGTTTCGTTATCAGAACTTCGTACAAAAATCGGGAATTTTAGCACAGTAAATTGTAATTATTGGATACGGACCCAGACACAAAATTTTGGCACAACCGGGATATCTTGACCGTCTCCGGTGCATTCACCCTTAGTAGCTCGATGTTGCTATTTGCCGCTGATAGTGTATATTAGTTTTGGTATTAAACTCAATTTATTTCTTTTATATAAATGATTTTTGATTTTAGCACGTGGATACTTCAAGCATTTAATAATATGATTTAGTGTTCTTATATTTGGATGGTATCCGAATAGGATTTCGTACGTAAGCTAAATATAGATAATAAAGAACTTTAAGTCAGGGTGCGTACGTTTGAGTCACGCTATTTCCTGTTCAAATGCTAAATTGGAGGTGAATGTCTCCGGATAGGGCAGCCATGCACTATCGGCGTATACGTCGGCTTAGTGATAAGTTACTTGGAAGTGATAAAATAGTAAGTGAAAAAAAGAAACGGTAAGCTTTTTACTTGTAACGAAGGATTAAATGTTAGTACGCGGGGATAACAACGTTTTATCACGTACCCTTATCGAGAATGAATGTCACGGTCTGTAGCACAGGGTAACGGTCCAAACCGAGGCTCCATCTCGGGAGCCCTTGTGCTGGTTACACATATATAGAGGTCTCGACTGAGTGCCATAAGCGCTCAGTCACCTCTCAACCCAGTGAAACTGTAAAAGCCCTTGGGTTACGGGGGGCCCGAAAAGAGAAAAAAAAAACGGGCTGTAGCATCATTCACAATTTGGTGAACTATGTTAGTTAGTCAATCCTAATATCCTAAAAAAATTGAGATATTATAGTGTGTATTTTTGTATATACATAAACGATATGGGACAATTACAGTTCGTACCGCGAGCACTGTTGTGCTATTTAAAATCTACTGAAGGAACACTACTTATCTTTATCCAGTTGAATATATAATGAAATATTAGGTTTGCTTTATTGTATGGTATCATATATTTATGTTTGTTATTTATGTATACATTACATATAATATAATTTATGTATTTATATATTTATTATTTGTGTGTTTGTAAATAAATATAGTCATGCATTTAATGTTTTTTTCTCCATTTTTGTTAGTACACTTATTCCTTTTTCCGACTATAGTATATCTAGCACAAGACCTCCTGGGAGACATTTTTAATTGTAAAAATAAGCTGCCTCTTTGTACGTACTTTTCTTATCTTAGTTTCCTTGTAAAAATTTGTTTGCATTGTGCACATGAAAGTTAAATAACTAAAAATGAAATAAACAAAGACCCGAAAACCTAAACTCAAACTTAACTTATTTAATAATCTAGAACTAATTAAAGACTCAAAAATATATTTTTTTACAAAAAAAATTGTAAAATTAATTAAGGCATTTGAAAATTAAAAATGACTACAGTCTGTAGTTAAAATTATCTATAAACTAACATAAAATAAAGATTTGTTTTATCGTACTGAGAACATTTATTTTTATTTAATAGAAAGAACCAGCGGTCTTGATTGAAATTTAACTTTTTGATTGATTGAGCGATATAAAATATCTTACAGTGATGTTTACCAGATTATAAAGAAAAGAGTTTGATCTATATCTTCATCATGAAAAAATCCTAAGTAAACTTTAATAAAAGATATGCTGTAATGAAAATAATTTACGACTATAAAATGTTAAGGGCATTCCAAACGATTTTTGCATACGACTATAAACTGTGGTAATAAAATCGATAGTATGAAAATGCCTAAAGCATGTTTATTCGATATCGGCACTCAGTATCTACCGACAGTCTATGGCGCAGATATAAGTAATTGCTAAGTCGTAGTCGGTATAAAGTGGAACATAATCGAGAGTACTGTAAACAGGTTTGGTTCTTTGTTTTGTTGACTTTACACCTGAGTGGATTATCAGGTCAATATAATTAACATTATAATTGTCCGTAACTTTGTATTAAAATCTTTATTGTATTATTATTGAAATAATGAACTAGTAATCAATTGATAATTAACAACAATATTTTTTATTCACGACAACAAATTCAGCACAAACATTAAGACATAAATAGACTCATGCTGGATCCAGTTTCTAGCTGCATTATGAACATGTCGGCTCAACAATATGGTGACAGGACAGAAGAGACCGCTTCGCATTCTTACTTTCATAAAAAAATTATACCTGAACTGAAGAATCGATTCCTGTATGTAGGTATAAAGCACTTGCGAATTTTTTGTTATTACATGAGAGTAAGAAACGAGCACACAGTTCGCCTGATGGTAAGTTTAACTAATTACTGCGGCTATCTACATGATATCTACATTCATCTTTGATATGAAATCATAACACAGATCCGTTGTCACCCCTGAGGACTGAGATGGAATGCCTCGACACCACTAATAAAGGTCTCCGGATCGCTACACTCAACAGACGAAATACAGCAAAATGATGCTGTTACATTGCGCTGGTATTCTATGAGGGCGTGGTCCGACCCCGATCGAGCTGACCTATTCATTCTGCCTGGCTGCAGAACAAAACAAACACTTGAAATAAGTTTAAAATTTATACTAAATTAATCGAGATTAAATAATACCTATTACAAAAGTTTTCGTGATTGTGTGTTGTGTGTCACTATATAAATAAATGTATGTTTAATAAATTCATATTTTCATTATAGAAAGCAAATATTGATCTCGTCGTCACTGTGTTTAGTCCGATGTGGTGCATTCGTAAATTTCGAGAGGACAACTCCTGCGGAGTGCATGGGGAATGTAACACATCAACTGCCTTAGCGAACTGCTTACTCATTGGCCACCAAATATAAAATATAAAAAAATAAAAAAAAGTAATTTTTCAGGTGGTAGTGACACTCCGCAGTTATGATCTAGGTGCAGCACTAAGAACCGAGTAGCATCACGTTTATTCGAAATGCCAGCCTTAAAGGTTAATTTAGTGCTACTTCCTTCCGTCTGATTAAAGAAAGAAACCGAGTAAGAACTTATTACTGGTGACAACGCACGTGACGGGCACACTGAGGTGACAAGGTGTCGAGGGTAATTATGGGTGACATGAGCCGTAGAACTAACTTTCTTGTTAGGTGAACTGTGAACTAGTTTGTGTCACCCTTAATATTATTAAAAAAAAAAAGTTTTATTTTAGTTCCCATCTAATTTATAACGAGAAAGATATGTCATATTATAATCAAATTGGCGTATATATGTCTTGGAAGGTAGCAGGAGCTGTCGTGACAACCAGTAGACCGTGGCGAATGTCAGACGATTCGGTCTTGCCACGCCTTTGTCACGACATGCTTGTATCTAGAAAGGCTGATTACCTAGAATCGGCTAAAAATACTTCAATTATGCTAAAGATAAACACCAGTCTTCACGACTTAGGCAACGACAACGTTATATATGGTTTATATGGGAAAACCGGTCATTTAATAATTGATACTTTACCATCTTGTTTTTTATGGCTGATGGCCAATATTTGCCCGAGGGCTTTCATTTATGGCTAACCCGCACCAGGATTCCCGAGAGGGAGCCTAGGCTTGGACCGCTACCCTGCGCGTGAAAGCAAATGACTGTATAACTATTTATCGTCATAACACCCCCGCTCCTATTGTTTCTCCATAGACCGGATAAAATTTTCAGTGTCTTCAGACAAAGCCATTCCATTCTTTAACGAGTGCTGCTTGAAGCTCCTATCTCCTAGCTGGCGAAGGATTTCTAGCCCGAACATTTCTTTTTAGCTCGTCCCATAAATGCTCAATAGGATTAGCTTAAGTCCTTTAAGTTATTTAGTGTATGTTATTACTTAATTTTCTACATCTCATATATTACTTCTAAGTCTTTACCCTCGGCTTTAAGTAGAGATCTAATCGAAACCGGGTTTGTCTTCCAGTTAAAATAAACCCTAGAGTCAATGTTCCTATAATGGCTGCCTACACAACACTAGTTTACCGATAAAACGCCGCGTTCCCACGAGCGCGGCAACCCGAGATCACAAGTTGCCTAATGTTTATAAACAAGTATTAGATAACGAGAATGTAGAAGTAAGTGAATAATGATAACAGGCCGCCGGATAACCGCGTAGGAGAAATGCGAGACTGTTATGATTTGTGAGCACAGTGTGATTGTGTTTTCAGAGACAAAGGAGCATTGGAAATGTGGCGAGGGTCCCCTCACACCCCCACTCACGGTTTGAGTATTTAGTGAGTTAGTTAATGGTCACACCTGCACGGCAATGAACCAGGAAATCCATATGGGTCAAAATATATTTTAAGACTTTTTTACCGTAAGGTTAAAAATGAACTCACCGTTAACCTGACTGTCAAAGTGCCTCAACAAAGATTCAAGATGCACGTGTGTTTTCACAACTGTCTCTGCCATCTTCCTTACACCCCCACTATACTATTTGTATATATAAATGAATGGATCGGCTCGACCAGGGAAGTAGCAATCCTCACAGAATACTACCTTAAAATAGAAGCACCCTTCCCATCCTGACATCCTTAATACCAGTGATGAGTTCACCTTATGGTGACGATATATTATGATTCGTTATCGTGGATGAATGTTGGTGTGTCCTCTGACGTCATAAAAACCCCATTCGACACGTAAAACTTTTAAAATGTTAACAATCGAATTGTTATCGAGATGTTTCCACTTAAAAACAAATGTTAAGAGTTTTTTGTCTAGATACACTTACAAGGACCCAAAATAAAAAAAACAAGAACACGTTAAATCCATTTCGTTAAAGCTGTCTGTACTTGACTTACGGTGCGAAGTTTACCAAGACAAAAACTGGGTCGGTGATTCAGCTGAGAGTGCCAGTGACATGATTTTGTAGAACGTCTTCTTAAACAAAACAAGTTCAGAATATTTTGCGAACTGTGTTATTTTTTTATATAGAGTAGATGGCAAACGAGCAAGCAGCTCACCTGATGGTGACCACCCATGGACATCCACAAAACCAGAGGCGTAGCAGATGCGATGCCAGCCTTTAAGAAAGGTCAAGGCTCTTGAAGGTCCCTAAGTCATATCTATTCGGCAATACCGCTGGCGACAGCTGATTTGACAGAGTTGTAAATGTTAATTATGAGTAAAATATTGTAAATTGCCTTATTGTAATTGTAAGCTACGTGAGAGGCAACCGTTTCTACATACACTCGCGTGGTGTAGGGGTTGGTGTACCTGGCGTCACAGGTCCTGGGTTTAATTCCCAGCTGAGGAACAAATTGTTACTTTTCGGGTCTAGGTGTTGTATGATGTCCCTTGTCCCGGATACGGCATTTGAATTTTCTTCCGTTTTTATTTCATATGCATTACATCGAAATAGGGAAGGGATCGAATGCCTCTTTGCGCAAATGCTTACCGCAGAATAAAATATTCTGCTCAGTTGATATAATTTCGCAATAATCAGAAGATATCGACATACAAGTAAATCAACACACTCATGACTGCCACATTTTTTTATTGCCTTTCAGAGCTTACAGAGCACCAAGAGTTTATCAAGTCCCTTGTCTATTATTAATAATTATATCAATTTTAACTGACGCAGATCTATGCTGCATCTAGTTGCTAGCTGCAAGATAAATGGGTCGGATATATATATATATATATATATATATATATTAATTGTCCTGATTGACTGATTCATCAACGTATGGCCTAAACTGTTGGGGCTACAAAACTTAAAATTTTGGTAGTTGACGATTTTTATGTTATATATATTTTTTATATCTATGAGAGTAACAAACCACAGTTCATCTGACGGCAAGTGATACCTATGGCCCATGACATCTACATTCATATTTGACAAGGAATCATAATTTAGATGCGTTGGCACCCTTGAGGGCTGAGATGGAATGCATCACATTACCAGTAATAATTGGTATTCTGTGAGGGCATAATCCTAACCCGGACGAGCTGATCCATTCCTTCTGCAGCTAGACACAAACTGCAGTGTAGCTCTACCACTTTTAATCCTAAGGAAGGATTTTTGGAAATTTCATTCTTTAAGGGGTAAAATAGGGGATTGACGGTTGTATGTATGTCCATCATTTTCAAAGTATAAAACTCGAAATTTCATATAGATGATGAAATTTATTGCCTTGAAATCACGGCGTTTCGGTTTCATCGCTTTCATTATGGTGCGTTCGTAGTCGATTTTAAGCTGATATCTTTTGGCTGTTAAGAATGGCAGCAAACAGAGGCACTCACTTGTTTTCTACTACTCTGGTCCGATGATATCCATGTGTTATATAATAGAAAAGGTTAAGATGTAGTGTTAGGGGGACGCGATAATTTGTATGACACAAACAAAAAAAAATCCCCGAATCGAACGATGGACAACTCAGAAGTCGGGTATTCTGTTCACTACGCCACACGGCGGTCAATAAGCAGCTACTACCGTAACCATCCCACGGATGCACAGTCCCTTTGATGGTATCGTTCTTACACCAGTTCATAACTGTTTATAAAGGTCAATGCCCACTTCGATGACTTGATCGCTTATATATCTTTTTCTATCTTTTATTCTATATGATCTAGAAGTTTTAGCAAACTTTAAAAACGGAGTAGATGCTCAATTCTATAATGTTTTTTGGACTATGTTAACCTTCTGCATTCATGAATCCATTTGGACGATCATTTTTTAAATGAATCTAGATCTAACATTCGAGTTATTATGCACTAGTTAATAATTACACTATAAGAACTGATACAGAATTTTTGAAAATTCTAAATAAAATCCCGAAATGAGTTTGAAGATAGGCAAAGTATTTAGTATACAATGTAGGTGACGTTACATTCAAAATAATGTATGGTAGAATATCTAAGATAACTAGAAATAGCAATGTTACTATACATGAATGAACTTGAATAAAGTTTGACAGTGGTAGAGCTACATTGCAGTTTGTTTCTGGCTGCAGTATGAAGGGGTCAGCTCGAGCGGGGTAGGACCACATCCTCACAGAATACCAGCGTAAAATAGCATCATAATGTTGCTGTGTTGAGTTTATCTTTATTAGTGTCGAGGCATTCCATCTCAGTCCTCAAGGGTGTTAACGCGTCTGCATTGATTTCTTGCCAAGGATGAATGTAGATGTCATGGGCCGCAGAAATCATTATATTTTAATTTTTTTATTATGTTTCTCTCAATATAATAATAAAATAAAAATATTTAATAACTTATTTATGTATTTGTATGCAATATTATTTAGTGTATGATGTACAAAGTAAGTATAGTATACTCACGTAACGGTAACGTATCGGTTTGCATTCGTAAATACAAACCGATACGTTTCAATTTGGTAAATTTATTAATGCAAACATATTACTAAATACATAACTGTTATTTTTATTAACTCATCATCAGTAATAAAATTTTGTTACAATATTTGAGCTAGTTTAAACTTATAATTAAAATTAATTTATTTCTCTCTATCTCTCTCACACACACACACCACATGTACAAACATGCACATTTATCATTTCCTTGTTATATACCATAGACCTAAATTCTATAATTCAGTGGGTCTTTATGATTAGTTCAGTCATAATGATTTTTCTCGTGCTCGGCGGTGTAAATTTCATTGTGCGGATACCTGCATGTATAAGAAATAATAAAAAATATTTCGAAGACTAATATCTCATTATGGACTAGTCTCTAACACCCACTAGAGAGGAGACCCATGCCCTGCAGTCGAATTTATATATATGAATACGCATATGTATGTATTTCTAACAGGTGGTAGCGCTCCATTGCAGTTTGTTTCTAGCTGCAGAATGAATGGGTCAGCTCGACCTGAGCAGGACCACACACTCACAGAATACCAGCGTAAAATAGCAGCATAATGCTGCTGTGTTTCGTCTGGTGATTGTAGGGATCTGGAGACCTTTATCGGTCGGTCACGAGGCATTTCATCGCAGTCCTCAAGAGTGACAACGGATCAGTATTGTGATTCCTCTTCAAGGATGAATGTAGATGCCATGGGCCGCAGGAATCACTTGCCATCAGGTGAGCTGTGAGCTCGTTTGTTACTCTCAATGTAATAAAAAAAAAGCTACTATCTCTATATAAAATTTAGTTTAATATATAAATTTACGTTTATTTTATATTAATTTTGTATAATACATATTTGAATTACTTCTTACCTTCCACGTATTGAACTTGATATAAATTTATTCTAATGTTGTTGTCCTGTTGAAGAATAGGTATATCAGGTCATTAGAACGTGATACGTGTAACGTACTAAATACTAACCGGAGCGTGTTATCTATATGAGTCAAATGTCATCTTTCGAGCATGTTAATTACTGTTGCATTCCCATGCACTCATCTGTACTTAATTATTTGACTTCTATATACTAAATATAGAACGTTTATTTATATTATTTTTTAAAATAATGTAAACAGTGCCAATAACATTACTAACACGCCAACTAAGTTCAAATGCTTGTGCTAGATGTTTCGTAACAATAGTCGAATAGCGGATTCGAACCTGCGACATTACAAACCATACCCTAAACAAGGGGTTGTCGACCTTTTTTAATAGGAAGAGTCAAAAATTACAATTTACAAAATTTCAAAGTTTTTAAAGACCTACAAGATTTTTTCTTGCCAACAATAAATAGTACTTGCATAAATTAAGATTTTTGATAAAAAAATATTTATATATTAGTAGTGTTTTTTTCACAACTGATTAGATAATATATATGGTATTATTAGATGATCACTTATTATTTAAGTAACAATAAAAAATAAATTGAACGTAGATGTCATGGCCCATGCATCACTTGCCATCAGGTGAACGGTGTGCTCGTTTGTTACTCTGAACGTTATAAAAAAAAAAGAGTAATAATAATAATTATTTATTCTTTTTCAATTCATCCATTAGCAGTAGTTCCGCGTTTTAGACCAGCAGTGTTATTTTACCATTTTATTCGGAAACAAAGACAATAAACGGGCATAGTAATCTGAAGTGATTATTTCTACAATGATGACTGCAGCCAATAAACACCCACGTCCAATCTCTACACCGATTCAGGATAAAAATGGCGTTGTCACCTGTAAGGACTGATTGTATGCCCGATTGAAGGAACACAGCAGCTTTATGATGCTAAATCACGCCAATATTCTGTGAGTGCTTGGTTTTCTTCGGTCGAATCATTCATACAGCTTGAAACTAGCTCTAGCTTGGCAATGCCAATGTTAACTTGACATCAGTCATAACCTTGTTAGTTTGTATAATATGTTATTTCTCCCAATCGTTTTAGCCATCTTAGAAGTGAGTAGTGCCCTTAAATGTGATGAATATTTTTTTCTGCTTATCATTAGATAATATTAACTGCGCATGGCATATTACAGTATAGTGAGCATTCGTGCAAACTCATTGGCACTCATTAATCGTCCCCACTCCCGTTCCTTTATAAAGCATGTGCAACGAGAAGATTCAATCCACACTCGCTACACCCGCGTGTCAGGGCGGTTCTCACCGCCCACAGCTCCCGATTGATATGATTACAGGTGGCGTCCGTCAGAGGCTAGGTTCGCATACCGAAACCTCGGACGGCCATTAGTCATCACCATCCATTCTCCACTCGGGAGAATCACAATATAGCTAGGAACTGGCAACTTGGGTGGCATCATTAGATAGGTGTGAGATCAAAGAGTAGAGCGACACGCTCAGTTTATGAGCGCTTTGTGTAAGTAAGAGAACCACAGTAGGCAAAACACGGTTAAAATAAAACCAGCTCACGGACCCCTCAGTTCCGTGAGCCCTGTATCCGATGAAGCTGTAAGAGCCGCATAGGCTAACAGCATTAACATCAACAGAATCTAGAAAAAAAAGATTCAATCGGAAGAAGATTCAAATGTCTATCAACTTAATGTACCTATCGTCTAAAAAAATATTATTACGAATACGTATTGTCATCGATTCCTAATACGTCCGTAAATTTTAACCATTAATCGTGAAATTTAATGAAATATTTTATTACATGTTTACATATATACATATAGGTCAAATTAATAACCTGTATTAAAAAAAAAGGAATATAAAAAATGCTATAAATGAGATATCATAAATGCCGCATTATTTTATAATTTGTTAGCAAATTTAACGTCGAGGTTGGGACGTCAGACTAAAGATCTGATGGCCGTATCCCATTGATAAGTTACAATTAGTTTCTGCTTCTCCGATTTTTTTTATGGCTGATGGCCACTGTTACCCTTGAGGGCTTTTAAAGCTTCACTGGGATGAAAGGTGGCTGAGCGCTTAGGGCCCTGAGCCGAGACCTTTATTAATGCGTAACCAGCACAAGGGTTCCCGAGAGGGAGCCTCGGCTTGGATCTTTACCCTGGGCGCGAAAACAAGTGTCTCGAGGGTGACCGAGAGGGCCGAACCTAGGCTCGGTCAGTTACTTCTGACGGACTAAAGCTTCTCCGCTTACGCTCTAAAACATATACTAACTATTATGTCATGTTTATTCATGGCTATGCTCCAGCACTCGCATTTGGGTCTAAATGAGTTCAAGCTTCAACGTAGATAGCACTTCATCTGTCTACGAATGGGTAAAATAAGTAAGAACTAATATATAATTACAATTAAAAATGACATATATTTCAACCGTTTAATTTTCCAAATCTATAAAATCCCCCGCTAAGGTTATGCTCTTGAATTTAGATTGAGATGCTAATAAGTTTAGATTTATTTATTTAATTTCGAAACTTATTTGGATATTATCATTATTTACAATATAACGAAAGATAACAATATATTGTTAATTGGAAATATTACAGCTCATTTTAACCTTAAAGTATTAACCTTGCAAATCCTTTCTAACATTTACGAAATAATCTTGTAATATTACAAGTTTATATAGAAATTACATATTTTTCTAGTATTCAGTAGTTTATCAATATTATATTATCATTAAGTAATTTCTAATGGTGATTGTCGTCTTTTAAGTAGTAGAAGTATATATTATAATCTTACACTCGTGAAATAATTCAGTTGTACTCGTTTCACTTCACTTTCATTTAAACGGGTACTCGTATCGCTTCGTTCTGGTTTTTTCGTGTCATCGTAATTAACTCCTAAATGATAACGTAAGGGAAAATTTATTGAGTTATTATAAATTTAAGTGAATCGAATTTGAGTGAATTCTTTAATGTATAACAGAATATCATATATATTTATAAAAAATATTTCTTCCTTTCTTTAAATAATATTATAGGGTTTTCGCAATAGAGACAGACTAAAGATAAGTAAACCGGAGCAATCTACATTCGAATATGTAATGGATTGGCTATGGTATTTAGCGTTGTAATAAATCTAGCTTTATGGTTTGTGCGTTCGGTTAGAATTATTGGTGCTTTGGTATTACTGTGTTTGTCTTGGGCAACAACAGAGTAAATTTATAGATTATAGGATAAGGAAACGGACGGGTGATGTGTTAAGATTAAAGTTTCGTTAAAGTAAAATGTTATTAATAGATAGTTTGCAATAGCTCAAAATTATAGCAGAGATTGATTAGTCGTTCTAGACACGTATGAGTTTTAATCATGAATTCAGTGATATATACAGTGGTGGTCATATAATTAGAAACACTTCTCATGAATAAAGAAAGTATAACTTCAACGTACAAAAATTCGTAAAAAATATACACATTCAATAATTAATAATCATGCAATAATATATCCACTCAAACAAAAAACTCATTAAATACAAAAAATATAAAATATATCTTACTTTTAATTATAAAATGAGTCTTACACATGTAGGGGTTTATTTTCTGTTACTTGCCGCTTGGACGCCTAATTAGAAACATTTAAAAAACCATCCATAGCTCGTTCTTTTTTTGGAATTGGAGAATAACATTTATTTATTTTTTTCTATTATTTTGGCGGAAATTTAAAATTTAATCTGAATTCTATTTTGTTCAAAATGGTTCAAAGTTGTGACGCGTCAATTTGGCAAATAATTGTTAATTTACATATAGATCATCAAGTGGGTGTACAGAAGAATAGCTGAGCATTTAAATTGTTCTGTTAATAAAGTGTTTAATGCTTGTTGTTGTAAAGTGTTAAATGTTCTTAGAAAGGCTCGGCCAAGAAAAACCTCTCCCAGAGACGATACGTTAATCGTTCGTGTTGCCAAAAGACCCAAGTAAAGGCTCCAACCAGATTAAAAATGAAGTTTTTCGCCTGATGACCCGAGAAACATCTCGTCAAGACTGATACGCCGAAGATTAGTGGAAGCTAAATTGTTTGGAAGAATCTCTCGAAAAGTACCGCTTCTTACCAAGCAACACCGAGAGAAGCGATTATTATTCGCTAAAAAGTATGTTAATTGGACGGTACGAGAATGGAAAAAAGTGTTATTTTCAGATGAAACAAAAATAAATATGGTAAACTCCGATGAAAAGCGCTATGTTAGACGTCATGTAAACAATGCTTTCAATTATTAAAACACGGAGTATAGTCAAGCACGGTGGCGGTAAAATTAAAGTTTGGAGATACTTTTCCGTATGTGGAGTTGGACCCGTTCGGAAGATTGAAGGTACAATGGATCAATGGCAATACAAAATATCTTAGAACACACAATGATTCCCTACTCGGACGATCATTTGCTTGTAACCTGGATCTTTCAGCATGACAATAGCGTCAAATTTTTCCTTAGCGAACAGCGTATATCCGTTTTAGACTGGCCAGCAAATAGTCCGGATTTAACCCGATAGAAAATTTCTGGTATATTGTTAAAAAGAAAGTCTCAAACAAACGTAACACCAGTCAAAACGAACTATATGAAGCATTTGTTGGAGCATGGTATTCAATCCCCCTAGAAAAATGTATGAAATTGATTTAATCAATGCCGCGTCGATGCAGTGCTGTTATTGAAAATAAAGGAGACGCCACTAAACATTAATTATAACTACTGGTAGGCTGTGGATAGTAGCTATTTCGTAAATAACAATACTAATTACTAATACTTAAAAAAATATTGTTTATTATTATATATTAATATACTATATATTTATACTTTTTTGTTGTTGTCTCTAATTAGTTGATCATTATTGTTCATACCTTAAAACTGATTTAAATGTTTGTCCGTAATGTAATATTGAAACTGCACTTGTGTAATGGGATTTATATTGTTTTACTAATAAATGATAAATCGTTGAACATATTCTTGTACTATTTTTTGTTTAATTTCAAGATAAAAACGATTGCGGTGAAGTATCTACGACCACCACTGTGTCTTATATATATATATATATATACATATATATATATATATGTATATATATATATATATATATGAGAGTAAATGCTTACAACACTAATATATGAAGTGCAGTTGAAGTTATCTGGGAATAACCAGAAGATATCGACGTGGTCATCATCGACCAGGAGAACGTTATCATCGTATTAAATTTATAATTATAGCTCTATATCAATATATAATATGTTATATGTTTTATGTGTTTGTTATATGTTAATATAAAGTAGTAGCAACGGGGTCAGTACATTTAAAAAATATCAAGCATTCACATAATCAAGTAAGTCATGAAAGAAATAAAATACTGTCAATTTTTGGAGCATTTTCCTACTCTTATCATGTTGGGCAAATGTATTGCCGAGCGTGTTACTAGTATCCTTCAGTATCTAGAAAGATTTTGGTGACAAACGAGCACACAGTTCTGACGGTACGTGATTAATGTGCTCCATTATACTCGGATTCATTCTAGGCAAGGAATCATAATTTAGATGCGTAGTCACCGCTAAAGACCATAATGGATTGGCTCGATTATTATTACGTCCAGTCTCAGACCAGAGATTTTATTATGTCTATGATTACTTCTTTTCATCAGACGAAACTGTTCCAACACCAACTTATTATTTATTTCCTTTATAACACAAGTAAAACAAACAGTGTACAAAAAAGACGGACTTACAAAAAGCGTTCCCTAATACACTACGTTTGTATTGAGCAGAGAATATATTATGGGTGCAAGAAAAGATACTAATTTTAATACCCAAGCTTGCTCCTGTCCCGGTCATGCTAACCTATTTGTGCTACAGTTAGTTCATAACTGTAGCATGGCTCTACAACAAACTCGATGGCACTGGTTTCGTATAAGGCACGAGCTACAGGTTTAACGGCTTTATAAAAGTTTTAGGCAAGAAATAACACCAGTTGTATTGGAGGAATTTAATTTCAAATTCATATAAAAACTAATTGCCTTCAAAGTTGCCTGTGTAATATAAATAAAATCTAATTGGTAGTATCGCTCACTTCTCTACAAGTCACTAACTATACAAGTTACGGTTATATATGCTTCGCGATAAATTTTATAGATTATGTGCCGTTGATTTTGTAACGTTAATTGTGTTAATTAAATTGACATTGAATAAAGCGGAGTAATATCGAATTTTATATGTATGCCTTCTAGGAAGGAAAAGTAGTCGTGTGGTTACGTCAGTTCAACTCTGTAGTCCAGTTATTGAGCAGGGACGACTTCAGCTTTGCAGGTGATCCACTACAATAGTGAACCTGGGCGTGGTGACAACAGGTGTTAGAGCCCAGGTTACCGTAGCACAGCGAGGAAGGTAGGGGAGACGAGACATCTCCTGGGACTTGCTTAAACTCGGTGCAGAAGGGCACCCATGCGTTCTGTAGATCCCGGAGCCACTCTATTGCATTCCGAATGATCACCGAAGTTTTTTATTTGCTAGAAGTCTTTAAGAGTATCCCGTCATAACAAAAAAAGGTTACAGTCAGTTGGTTTTATAGTACTCAAATAATTTACATCTATGTACGTAAAACATCATCTCCAGGAGTAAAAAAATCGGAGACCTAATTATTGATGAAAACGTATTTTTCAGGGGGTGACATGACAAGTCCTCTGTATGTTGATTCTTTATCGAAGACGGATGTATGTTAAAGTTGTAGGTTTAATGGCTACATATATTATTCTTAAAATCAATCTATATTCTGTGACCTTCAGATGGATGTAAAAAAAAAACTAAATTAAAATCGTAATCTGTATGAAACGTGTCAAGTTATGTATTCTATGCCATTTTTTGTCAAAACATCTAAAGAATATCAAATTTATTCCTTTCTCTTTTTGTACAAATTAACGGAACAAATTCTTTGAACGCTTCCAATACCATTTAACCGACACAATGTGTAACGGAGATGAGTAATAGAGTTACACAATGGCATAAATATTTTAATGGCCATAAACAACCGGTCAGAAACGGCTGACCATAGATAATCGATTGTGGAACTTTTCATATTATTAATACGCGCCGTCAGGCATTACCATAGTGTCAAGGTTTAGCATCTGTGTCATGAACACTAACAATAACAATGATCTTGATTTTTTTTTCTTCGAAGAATTGTGTTTAAGTGGTAAAGGATACCACTAATAACGTAGTCGTTAAGACGGACGGTCTAGCAGTCGTAGATTCGAATCCCTTTTCCGTTCTTTGAATTGATCCATACAAAAATATCACGCGATAACATTTCTTCAATACGTCGATAGGCTGGTAGAGATCAAATGTATAATTAATAAAAAAGAAAATGTCAGTACGTGGTTAATGTAATTTTTAGGCTGTAACGCTGAAGGTGAAATGAAAAGTACGTGCTGTGTTTGGATTGTTTGTAACTGGGAAGGAGCTGTGTTTTCCTTTCTTCTCTTTCTCTGTCATCCGTTTCTGATACTTTCATATCACTCTTATTCTATATTCATACTCCCCGACCAATATCGCTTCTATCCCTCCTCAATACATGTCCAAAGAATGCCAGCATGTGTTCTCTTAACTTGTCCGTCAAAACTTAACCTTTTATCCATTTTAGTAATTGTACACTTTCATATAAACATTATTACTTCAGTCGATTGGAGACGCTATTAGACCTAAACCTTAACTTCCCATGATTCCGAGCAGTCCGGCCGGTCGAATAAACCCTTTATCCTATTTTACATAGTTAATAAGGTCATCAACATATCATCCAACTATGTATATAGTTCTACATAATATTAGACTCCCACTACCTTCCACTTGCTACCTTGAGTCACTTGCCATCGTTTTGCCGCAAGCATGCAGTTCTTGTGTTATTATTATTATTAAAGTAATAGTATAGTCCATCCAACTCGACTCGATCGACCGAAGCAATATACTTATGTTGGAACGGATGTAATGTTAAAGACTTTTTAATATGTTAAATTAAGGTGACAGACAAAGTAATATATGTACTTATTAAAGGATATAAAATAACTATAGCACAACTACTAAAATATACTCGTATATATAACTATAACACAAATGAGCACACAGTTCATCTGATGATAAATAACTCCTGCGGCACATAACACCCATATTCCTACCTAATAGAGGTTAACGACGCGTTGTTACTCATCAGGATTAAGATGATATACCACGACTATCAGCGACATGACAACAGTCAACCCCAAATTGAACACTGACATCTTAGTGTTAAATTTTATGATTAACAGGAAGGTTGAATTTGAGAAGTGCTGTAACGTGTGGATATAAACTATTTAATGTCAACCCACCACGAAAGTATTAAGGACTATTTTGGCAAACACCTTTAAAAGTTTTCGCTTTATAAATTGATAATAGTCGATTATCATTTTATAAAGCGAAATGTTCGTTGAATGAAATAATTTAGTCTGTTCAATGAAACAAAGACGACCTTTACTAATGCGCGGGCGCATACGCCATGAGCTTAAATTACAGAGCGGCTTGACATTTGCGTGATACCCTGTGGCCTATTTAACCCACTATTATACTAGATATTTTTTTAAAGATATTGAGAAATTCTTATATTTGATTAACGGATTCTGTTAATCACAGACCAGCTATCGAGAATCTTAAGCACCTTATTTCTAGCTCTGTTATAAAGCCAAACACACATAACTTTACAAAACAAATGGAAAAATCTTTATTTTTATTAGGTTTATACAACAGTAAGGTTTTCTACCTTCCAGCCTCTTCGGAATTGGACTCACAATAGCTCGATGGTAATAAAAATTATTGGAAATTTTTAGATCATTAGGAACATTAGACGTACGTGATAATTTTATTCTCGGGGGTTCTTTGGGTTTCCACCCGATAATTTCTGTCACCACAGAGCCACGTGGTAATTCAGCACATAGAATGTCAATTCACACAATCATCGGTGCCGGCACCTGATAGCGTATTGGGATTGCTCGTATACTGAGATTAAAAATAGGCATTGAGCTGAATAACGGCATATAAATATATCCACCAGTTGACGCCGTCATTAACGAATCCATAAAACATAGATGAAAAACGACAAAAGATTAAATCCAGCGTTCAAATCGTTAATAAGCAGTTCGTGCAAGGCTCAGGTATAATATTATCTTGATTAGTTGTTTTATCTTTAGTTAATTGGTATCTGGCAAGGTATTATTACAATAACCCTCAAAAGTCTCATTATGTATTACTGCACTCTTTTGAACTAAAATCGTGTAGATCTGTGTTGTTTATAAAGTGCATTAAGTGTTCATACCCAAATCGAGAATTTGTTTAAAAGGAAGGAGGGGCAATTATTCGAGTCAAAAGGCTTGTTTTTGATTTCCGCGGTCCATGGATCTTTGTGACGACTAGATGATGTCCGTGTTCTCAAAGTTGACCGACTGGTAGGACATTAATAGATCATAACCTCTTACTATTTAGACAGACAGCAATAGGCACAACAGGCGATTCTTCAGATAAGCAGTTTCTAGTATTTTTTTAAGAGCCTCGAGGAGATTTTCTTGAGAGCCTCGGCTTAGACCGTTACCCTGTTCCGCGAGAGCGTCTGACTCGAGGGTGCCCGAGAGGGCCGAACCTCGGCTCGGTCAGTTGCTTCTGACTAAGAATTATCTACATTAATATCTCTATTATTATTATTGGCTATATGTACCACTTCATCTCCAGCGTTTTATTAGAGATGCACGTAAAATTACAAGTGACATTTTATAGTTGTCGGCTCCGGTGTAAACGTGATTTCCCATAATATGTAAATTAAGGTTTTCGTCATAGTCACTCGTGATTTCACAGCTAATTTCCTTGTAAATTTTAATATATTTTTTAATATCAATAAAAAATATTATATCCCATAAAAGCATCATTAGTGTTAATAAAGCAATAATTTACAATATATAAATCGTTGACCTCGAAATATTTACTATTAAGTATAAAAAAAATCTACTTAGGTCGCGGACCTTGCTCCTCGAGTCTTAAGACGCAGAACGGCGGTACGTTCTGTGATTTTGCGAACGCAGGGTTGGCAGTATTTGTTTTTTTTTAAATTACACTTTAGGTTAGGACGTTGGACTCGTGGTCTATTGTAGAGTCGAATTAAAAGTTTAATAATAATTTAGTGGTAGTCATATAAAAGCTTGACAGTAACTTTTTAACAAGAAAAGTAATTAAAATATGTGAGTGTGTGTGTATGCATATGTTATGTGTGTATGAGCGTGCGTTTGAGTGTGGGAAGGTATGCTTATGTATTTATATATATAATGCTTATTTACTTGTGTATTGTATTTATTTGTGTACCTCTAAGGTTAAATGCCAACTTTCATTTTTGAAATTACAATCGTAGTAAGACAACGGATAGATGTTTAATATTTTATATAGAGATATTTTATAATAGTGAACAATAATAAAGAGAAAGATTTTACAAAGACTATTGCGAAATATCACGTTTATGGGAAAACACTACAAATAAATATTCCAAATCGACGAATGTTTGGCTAATAATTATCAACACAAAGTTATTGTGCGATGATTGTCTCCAGTTACAATGTAGCAGGTGGCGTGTGGGCGGGTCAACTTTTTGTTTTTTTCGACGTACGCCCGATCGAGGCATACATTGCAAAATGTTCATTACATTCTAAAATTAAAAAAAATATTATTTGTACGTTTTCTTACTGGATTTTAGACATATTGTGAGAATATAAAACCTGTGCATCAAACTTCGTGATCACTGATATATTTTTTGAGTTGTTATTAAAAAGGTATATTTTGGTTTACTATTTACAACAACACGGAAATAAAAGTCATGTACTTTTCTTATCCGATGTACTCACTATAGTGGTTATGGCGATGATAAGATACGGGAATACTATAAGAATAGACTAAATAATATAACATTAGAATATTCAAAAATGTAACATAATACGAAAAGCAAAGCTTAAAACAAACATACAAAGAAGCCGAAATAAGTTATTACAGTACAGATATTGGCCAAAACAATGGCATGGTCAAAAGACAATTATTATGTGGCAACCCTAACGGTTGGACGAATCAAGCCTTTAATGTATTTTGCGACGTATGTACACGCCCTACCGATGCGTGCATTACAAAATATATACTGATACTATTTCTTACCGGACCATCAAAGCGTTAGTGTTACCGGTTATTTTTTAATTGCATATCACAGAGCTATATTAAATTATTTACATGTAAATTAAGCGTTGACTTTTTAAGTTTGAATAATACACCGTTTTAAGAAGGAACCTGCTAATTTTTTTAAAGAATGCTAGCGGTGCTATTAATATTCCAGTTAACCACTCCATTTGACCTTAAATACTTGTGCTAAGAGATGGTCAAGACAATATTCAAATGGCGAATTCGAAGCTATGACCTAAAGTTTCGTAGACCGTATGCTAAACCGCTATTGAATTAACCTTTTTTTTTCTTCGGGCTGTTAGCCCGAGGGCTTTTACAGTTTCGCCGGGTTGAATTGAATTAACCGCAATGCTTAAAGTCGTTCAGATTTTAGTGTATTTTTGTAAAAAACAAGTTTGAAAGCACGACTAATATTTTTTGTTGATAATGATATGAGGTCACATAGATTTTAGATAATTTAGTGATTTATGTTTGTTTTGCTTAATATAAATTATGTTACATCTCTGATATTATATAAAAGTTCGGCTCGTTTCAAATAAAATTATAAATGTATTTACTCCTATAGAGCACCATTTATTTATCAAACCTTATAAGTTACAAACAAATATATAATTTACTTGCTTACGTAAAACCTTGAGGGCTGGGAAAGTTAGGTTACAGTAAAAACTAGCTACAGGGTATACCACTGTCATAGTAGACGTGGAAGTAAACATATGACGTCTTCCCCTAATCCGGCTATTGAGAATTATGAAATGATTTATTATACGAGTACTACAACAACCTTTAATATCACAACGTCCGTTTATGTAATGATCTATTTATTTACCTTACAAGAATGAACTGTCCACAATCTTTACGATACCTATTAGATACAAAGTAAGAGTCAATGATCATTCTTATTGTTACTTATTGTTAATTATCTGTAAACATTACGATATTTTATTATATTAGAACCAGGCAAATTCTAAGAAAAATAATTAGATAAATATTTCTATAAACTATTTTTTACCAAAAATAAATTACAACATTAAGCGCGAAGTGGTGCGACGACCTATGCAAGATTTCTGAAGTCGATGCATGCAGGAAGCTAAATTATTTTTGGTCCGACTTCACCATTAGACTAGTGCGGGGCAGTTCTGATCATCATTATCTTCTTGGCCTCATCTCATCTCATCCCATCATTAGTCTACTGCTCTCAATAATGCCCCTTCCACATCATTGATGATTACATATGATATTTAGATATATAGATCAGTCTTTATTTACCAACATAAACATTTTTTTAATTGTGGTTGTTGCACGCAAGCCTATATCACTGTAACCGATATTTGTCCGGGTATATATACGCATATTTAATAAAATTCCGCAAATAATAATCAATTTGCCATTAAATAGATTTAATATTTTGGTTAAAAACCAATTAATCAAAGAATCTTACTCCTCTTTGCCAGAATATTTGTTTGATAAATATGCTTGGATTTAAACTTTGAGCTCTGAGTTCAAAACTGAACATCTCTTGGACATTTTGTAACTTATTATTTAATAAAAAAGAAAAAAAAGGCCAACTAGTCGAGTATCTTGCCGTTTCTTCTCGCTAGCAGCTGCCTTTCGAGGCGGTGGTCCTATTAGCTATCTTGACCATTCAAAAGTGTTTTGTACTTGAATAAAGTTTCTTTTGATTTGATTTGATTACTTATTTATCATTGGGTGCCAAGCAGCCAAACAAATTAAGTTAGTAAATTGTATGAAAAAGATTAAAAAGAGATGTATAAGTTTGGGTGTGTGTGCTTATATTGAATGTTTACATAATTTTATTTTACAAAAAAATTACCGGCCGGTTTGACTAAATTCTCATCTGAAGTTATGTTGTGAAGTTGATGTTTATGGTTTTTTTTTATTACACTGAGAGTAACAAACGAGCAGACAGTTCACCTGATGGTAAGTGATTCCTGCGGCCCTTGACATCTACATTCATCCTTGACAAGGAATCGTAATGCTGATGCGTTGTCACCCTTGAAGACTGAGATGGAATGCCTCGTCACCATTGATAAAGATCTCCGGATCCCTACACTCACCAGACGAAACACTGTGCTACTAACATTATGTTGCTATTTTACGTTGACATTCTGTGACGGCGTGGTCCTACCCCGGTCGAGCTGATCCATTCATTCTGCAGCTAGAAACAAACTGTAGCGTAGCACTACCACTGTTGAGTCATTTCACAGACTGACGGGCATTTACGAAGGACCAGTAGAGCGTCTTACATTATTAGTGGCGTGTAAAAGTGTCCATGGTGGCGGCCTAATTGCGGAAATAGAAGAATGAGGAAACGGTCCAAGCCGAGGCTCCCTCTCGGGAGCCCTTGTGCAGGTTACTCACTAATAAAGTTCTCGGCTGAGCACCATAAGCGTTCGGCCACCTTTCAACCCGGTGAAACTGTAAAAGCCCTCGGACTAACAGCGGCCATCAGCCCGAAAAAAAATATATCTAAAAATTGATGTAACATTTAAAACAAATACTTTTAAAGGAAGTCACGTAGGACCTTGGGAGTCGAGTACTAAACAATTTAGTCACTGATGCGAGTACATTGAACATAAGCAATATATTAGCAAACATTCAGCAAGGTGCCGACCTCGGATTGACTTCCGTAGACGGCTTTCTCGTTCCCAATTCGGTTTTATTTGTTTTAAAGCTGGATACTTGTAGTGCAGGTGCGTTGGTGTTCGTTATAATAAATGTGGCTGTTATGGTAAAAGCGTTTAAGCAACTGTACGTTGCTATATATTGAGTTGAGTAATCAGTTATTCGTGCCGGTCACGTGGCTTAAAATATAATTATTATATAACATATAATAGCAATATGTTAAGCCACAATCAGAATAATATGCAATATGAATATGATCTAACGGTGGAAAAATCACAAATACACGTTATAGGCCCGTACATATAAAAAACACAGGCCTAACAACACACAGTTTATATTATTAAATAAAAAATAATTAAAATCACAAATACACGTTATAGGCCCCAACATATAAAAAACACAGGCCCAACAACACACAGTTTATATTATTAAATAATTAAAAACGTCATGTCATACAGAGTAAATAAAATAAATAAAATTAAAAGCCAAAAGCAATTTACTTGACTGATAATGCTTAATGAATAATTTTTTTGTTGTATTTAAATGTAACAATAAAACAAAGTCAATTATCGTATTACTATTAATCTTATTGAAGGGTGAAATACGTTTCACTTAATATGTTTATTGAAGGTCGTTTCTTGTTAATAAAAAAATATATCACTGAATATGTTAATTCATGAATTAGTTTTTAGACGAATAGTCTGGTTGATTATGACTTCGTGGTTAGTGAACTTTTTCAATGATTTTTTACTGAATTTATTTCGACAAACGAACAGTGACAGCTTAACAGATGGTAGGTGATCCTTACGGCTCAAGGTAACCTCATTCCATAATGAATCATAATTCAGATACGTTGTCACTCCTGAGGACTAAATGGAATTTCTCGTCGCCAGTAATAAAGGTCTCCGGATCCTCCTCATCAGTCATAACAGCGATATATATTACGCTGGTACTGTGTGGAGTGTGGCATAGCTGACCCATTCTGTTACTGTTAGAAAAACAACTGCAGCGTGGCTTATCACTGTTGGTATAGTTAGATAATGACAATTTTATTCTTGTTGCTATGTTATGTTTTTGATAATTGCAATTACCGAGTGCCGAGCACGCGGTAAACCATGACCATTACGTGAAGTAATTTTTATATATACGTATATATCTTAATAATTAAAACAAAATATGCTTGTAATGCGATTCCAATCTCAGAAAGTATGCACGGTATCAGATTAAATGCGTAAAAATAAACAAGGTAATAGTGTTCAAAACCTTCAGCCTAAATATTGGGCAACTCCATAGTGAAAGGACACGATGAAATCGATCTACTTAGACGGTGGCATAATGTTACTATTAAGACCATAAGACTAGGATAATTTCGGACATGCTGTTTACGCTGCCCACAAGAAAACTATAATGAAAATAATAATATAATAAAGATCTTTATTCCACTGATATTCAAAATACAAAGACACATTCGGATTCTGAATATCCGTTTAAAACATTGCATCAAATTTAGGAATAAAATATCTTGTCTTTTTCGTTCATAAAGAATTGTTTGATTTAGCGTTCACTCATTACTTCTGACTTTAATTGTTTTGTCTTGACGTCTAACATTTAAAATTTCATAGTATTTGTGTATTAAGGAGTCTTGTATCAAAACTTTATTCCTATTATGAAGTGTCCATTTCTTTATTTATATATCTAGTGGTGTACCAACACTTCATCGTGAGGATTTCGAGTTCTGAAATTTTTCGGATTCTGTTATATTATTCTGTTCGGAATAAGTTCCAACGAACTGGAATTTATCTCGAAATTTCTGGTTCCATGATATCGTAACACAGATCTTGTAGAAATCGTGGAAGCACTAAACATTACAGTATTAAAACTCATTATACATTATAGTACTAAAGTTTTTATTCTCAGGGTAACTTCGTAAGTTTAACCAATACATATATTAAGAAAGATAATATTTTAAAGTATATTATTATTATATTTCTAATAAAATGTCATTGTAGGTATGTATGTCTTAGGCTCTTATATGAATATTAACCGTCTATACGATGCCATCAATGTCTTAATATTAACGACACTCATGGTTACGTTGATTTTAGATTTAATTCAGGAACAGGTGTCATTTGTCACTTGATTTGCCAAGTCGGGTATTCTACGCACGTTCTGTTACAACTATGAACAAATATACAGTGTTAAGTAATTTCTAAGTTGATATGTAGTAAGATTGGTACTAAAGAGTCCAGCGTTAGTTCAATAGTTAAGTAAATATGACTTCGGAGATCTGGAACCTTATCTTATTGGATTTTGTCATTCGGTTTTAATTTTTGGATTTTATAATTTGCTGATCGGAAATTCTTGATAAGCTATCAGCTATTCTAACAACTCTTGTAAAGCTATTAGTTAAACTTCTGTTATCCTAAGGACGGCAAGTTCGTTAGAAACGAAAGGCAAGTTAGTAAGATTTTTTTTTATTTTTAATTTACATTAGTGAAGTGCACAACTATTTTTAGGTCATGTCATTAATGCAGTCACTCCCCTAACATAAAGCTTGCGTAAAAAGCTTATTCAAATAAAAGCCACTAAATTCCTTGCACGCCCTGTCTTCAAATAACACGTGAGGAGAATTTCTTAAGGGATATTGTTAAGTTGAAATTGCTATGCACACGGTTAACTTACTATGAATAAAAGAAAGATTGTACGAGGTCAACTGAGAAGGCCGTAAACTAGAACATAACGTAAACAGTTCAAAAAGCTTTAGCGTCAAACTTAAATAGTTATAACATTTCCACGATTGAGTTATACGATGACCTATCTAAGTTAATGAATGCTGGTGATGTTGGCCGGAGATAATACTACTACTACTAATACTTCGTTTATCGAAATTATTCATTTTTTCTACTGTGTATTATATATATATGTATTACATATAATTTGCTAATGTACTTTTATATTTTATTTATGTTTATACAATGTTTTTGTGGCATTTGTTTTACCATTTATATTTCTGCAATTGATTTTCAAAATGATTATTAATACATTCTAATCATAATTATAATCACTATACTATTGCTATTTGTGGGAAATTGTAATCCGCTTTGTGTTCGTTTATGATTTTTACTCGAATAATAACTAAAAATATATAGTAATGGAGCATAATTGCCTTTGTTCCAATAGCGCATCGTTCTTTTGTAAACAGGCTTATGTGAGAAAATAATATAAAAATATATACGCGCCCTATCTCTCATGTATACAAACACTCGCAAATTACTTACCTTAGAAATGAAAAATTTAAGTTAATTATGTTCATAAATAAAAATGTCCAGGTGGAAACCACCACTATTCACGAAACATCAAGATCATCTATCCTAGAGCACAGGATTCAGAGTTCATCAATTTTCTCACTTTAAACTTTAATATATAACTTGTTATTTGAGTTAAGATTTCATATATTTTGTTTGTTATTCAATCAATGAAAAAAAAGGCGTGTGATATTGCATAATCTGCCTACCAACCTCGAGATGCAAAGTTAACCCTCACACACCATGTTAAACATGACAGTTGGCAGTCAAGAAGAGTATCGAAAATTAAACCAAAGAAGTAATATATAATATAGACTACATGACTATTTTATTACTGTATCATAGACAGAATAATATAATAAATAGCATGCCAAACAAGTGGTTTTCCTTGTATAAAATCCTTTTTTGGTATAAGGAAACTCGTCTGAGGCCCCGCCATTGATGTCTCTATATCTGAAGTATATTTTTGCAACAAGAGCCAGCAATGCAATCATAAAAAAGATGCCATCTAAAACAATGCGATTATGAAGTCGGCTGGTATACAACTCGGCATTGGTTAAATGTGGTCAGACGTCTAACATCTTAATGTGGAATCTGTGCAAGTATTTAATAGTTGAGGTGAGTCGCGTATAATGCAAGGCTTAAGCGTTTTTGTTTTTAAATAAAGGTGTTAAACGAGAACAAAATTCTCCTGATGGTAGATGTTTTAGATTTATAAATTATTCAAAAAAAAATCACTGTTGCAGTATAATTGTTTTTCAAACCCCTCACTATCTCTATAAAACACAACGTGTACAATAAATGCTGGATGGAGTGAAGACTTGAAATTAGGGAAGCTCGCGAAGGCAATGAATGCAAGTGGTTCAGAATCGTAGTCCGTGGAAGTCAGTGTGAGGGGCCTTTACTTAGTAAAGGTCTAAAGATAATCGGAGATGATTGCTTTTTTCTTTTAAAGAAAGCTAGCAATGCTTTTATTACATATATATACAAACATTCTCGTTAATCACTCCAACTAAGATTAAATACGTCACCACAATAGTAGAATGGCAGATTCGAATCTACGACCCTAAGTTTGGCAGACCGTACCTCAAACGATTAGGCTATTGACTATTTTGTCTATTGATGATTACGGAAAACAGTTGATATGCGTATTATTGTACGTGGGTTAAAGTATGTACCTTGATTTAAAACGTGTCTTTCAAAGGAATGGCAAAGTAAGTTAACCACACAGTTCACTGGATGGCGGGTAATGGCTGTTGCCCACAAATATTTGGTATTTGTCCATCCTCAATTAAATTTCAAAATGCATTGGCACCTCTCACCCCTGAAGACTAAAGTGGAACGCCTAGTTATAAGTAATTGGGTGTCTGCTTTCATACACTCACTGCTGCTATTTCACGTTGGTTTTCTCTAAGGCCAAAATTTGCAGCGTGTATGGAAGGAATAAAGAAATGCTATAAAAAATTAACGTGTATCATGGTTTTGGGCTAGGGTGCAGGTAAAATTTGCGCGTACTCTCTTCACCCATATCCGAATAGCTGATAAAATTAATTCAATTGGCGCGTTCGCACAGTCACTCGTTCACATCTTTATTTATAGGTACTTATGGTGACTGATAAAAAAATCATTTCTGTTCACAACCAAAAATAATAATTTTTGATTTTTGTTTGTGAACAGAATTTTTTTTGTTAGTGAAACGCTTCCGCTTATATATTGCGCTTCATGTTGTCGCAACTATGACATATCGCGCAATCGCGTACGGGTCGTGGGTAAATTATAATAATTTGCTCATGGTGATCGAGAAAAAAACAGGAGCTACTGTACACAAATGGGATCGTGGGGGGAAAAACTGGAATTGATGTAAGTGTGCCGATAACGGAACGCCAATGTTTCTTGTAATCTCCTATCGAACCGATTAGTTAACGGGATAGCAGTCCCTTACTTGACATTTGTTGACAGTTATTTAAAGAAGCTTTTATAGATAATCTAGTAACGTCTCTTGCTTGTAATCTACTAGTGAGGAGGGATAAGAAATTAATTGTGGTGTAATAATTATTTGTGAGGTCGCTTGACTCTTGTGAAGTGCATACCTATGTCTAACGGGAATTTACCGGTTCAGATTTTGTATGTGATAGAGGTCGTTGAGGAACACCCTAGATGAATACCAATTTGGCGATAAGACGGACCATGCTAAAAGTACTATAGACCAATGATGTTTATGGATATACGGACATGGAGGAGAAGAGAGACATCTCAATGATGCAAGATGGAAGCTGGGTTATTGGGGTGAATGTGTAAGTTTAGATATATGAAGATAAGGTAATATTTGTATGAATTTAAATCCTATTATATATGTATATAGATCCTATTGTAGGACATATGTCATCTCTATTAAGAAGGTATTGGCCACTGTGAATAGATAGATGTATTTTATGTCTTTGAATTTTTATTTTATGTTTATTATATGTTTGTTAAGCATTTAAGTTTAGCGATATTTCTTTAGCCGAGAACGTGGTAAATCAGCACTTGAAACTGTAAATAACAATTTCTTTAGTGCCGGCACCAGGAATTGCTTGCGCGGCGTGAAATTAAAAGTGAGAGTACGGACATTGCGCTACCATGGCCCTTGTCATTTGAATGTATGATAGCAGGAAATCGCCGAAGGAAGTAGTAACATTTCGGACTGCATTTAATCATGTAAGTGAATTTAGCTGCTATATATAAGAAAGCCGGCGTAGGTCAGTGAACAGGCGATCCTCGGTGATTATAATGAGATTGTTAAAAACATTTTTATTTTTGTTAGAGTCAAATTGCAGGTCGTACTCGAATACTGTTTTGATAGGGAAAGGATAACTATTTCACAGAAAATCATGGTGGCCTAGTTGTTTTTAATATGGTAAAAGACAGAAACCGGAAACCTTATTATATCTTAATCGTCAACGCTTTTGGATATTGATTACTCATCAAAAATGAATGTGGGTGTCGCGAACCGAATTAATCGATTAGGTGAGTTACATTTATGTATATCTTAATGCAAACAGAAATAAGTAACAGACGGCCATTTTACAATATGTCCATATAAAAGGGATTTTTTTATGTTTTTTTTAAGGTGAGAAAGTTGGGCATTGGCTCGGGTCAATAAATTTTTATTGTTATGAAGAAAAAAAAAACAAACGTTACGGTAATGATTCAAATTTGGCCGATTTCGACTACGGCTTACTTCTCTGGCTATAGTCCATTAAATCTCATTATAGTGCCGTTAACTAAAGCGTAAATTCTCGTCCAGACTAACACTTATCGTCCACTTCATTAGTCCGATTTAATGTAAACGCAATAAATGATTTGAGAAATGTTCAGATGTTGTACGACACATACTTCACACACAGACCAGAAAACCAAAAATTTGTGATACACAAACATTGTTACCTGGCTGGGTGGCTAAGTACGCAACATTTACCAAGTACCAACGCTTATGGGCTATAAATATGTGTATGTCAATTGTACAAGAAGATATCCAACCCTATTTTAAGTGAAGTCTAGTTTAAAAAGATCGTCTATTGATTAATGGAACTTAGATAAGAGTAAAGATGGCGACTTAGTGTTCAGAGTATTTGGCTACCGACTGGCGGAGTTTATTATCCGATTTTTTTTCTTGTATGAATGGTTATTATTTTTTATTATTGTTTTATTATTTTTTATTATAGTTTATAAAATGAGAAACGCCACTTCTCTTGGTTCAGGAAGATTTGCTTTTCTTTAGATTTTTATTAAAGTGGGTTTTTCTCCAATCCCCAACAACAAATATTAATGTTGTTACAATATTTGATAGTTTAGTTTTCTCATTGATATTTATATATCATAGATTTTTAATACTGTGTAATTAGATATAGTCTTGTTTTATATAGTATATAGTGTATAGTTTTGAGCAATAACAATATTAGTTGTAGACATGATATTTGCCTTGTAACGTTTTACACTATACATACTAATTGCAATATTTTATAAAGTATATAGGGTATAGTTATAAAGTATATAGGGTATAGTTATAAAGTATATAGGGTATAGTTTGAGCAATAACAATATTAGTTGTAGACATGATAGTTGCCTTGCGGCGTTTTACACTATACATACTAATTTCAATATTTTATTAAGTATCTAGTGTATAGTTTGAGCAAAAACAATATTAGTTGTAGACATGATATTTGCCTTGCGGCGTTTTACACTATACATAAATATTACATTTTAATAATTTATAAAGTAAATAGTGTATAGTTTTGAGCAATAACAATATTAGTTTTAGACATGATATTTGCCTTGCGGCGTTTTACACTATACATACTAATTTCAATATTTTATAAAGTATATAGTGTATAGTTTGAGCAATAACAATATTAGTTGTAGACATGATATTTGCCTTGCGGCGTTTTACACTATACATAAATATAATATTTTAATATTTTATAAAGTAAATAGTGTATAGTTTTGAGCAATAAATATTAGTTATAGACATGATATTTGCCTTGCGGCGTCTTACGCTATACATACTAATTTTAATATTTTATAAAGTATATAGTGTATAGTTTTGAGCAATAACAATATTAGTTGTAGACATGATATTTGCCTTGTAACGTTTTACACTATACATACTAATTGCAATATTTTATAAAGTATATAGGGTATAGTTATAAAGTATATAGGGTATAGTTTGAGCAATAACAATATTAGTTGTAGACATGATATTTGCCTTGCGGCGTTTTACACTATACATACTAATTTTAATATTTTATAAAGTATATAGTGTATAGTTTTGAGCAATAACAATATTAGTTGTAGACATGATATTTGCCTTGCGGCGTTTTACACAATACATAAATAGTACATTTTAATATTTTATTACTTACACAATTAAATTGACAATGAAATTACAAGGAGTGGATATTATATGTCGTATATAAATAATTACAATAATTATTATGTCAGTGTTTTTTTTGATTAGGTAAAAGTCCTTTCTCTATATCTATATCTTCTTTTTTTAATTCGTTTTTTATGATATTAAATACATGAGACATGATTTATACGATATTTAGAATTAATTTATTAATTATTTATATTATTTTTATACCCATGACACTTAAATCCGTCCTCAAAAGAATGAAGATCACGCGGAGTCGTCCCTGAGGACTAAGATGTAATGCCGTGTTACGTATAATTGGGTTCTCCGATACCTCTATTACTACTCATTATAGCAAACAGCAAAGTTGTTGATATTTCACGCTAGTGTTGATTATTTCCTAGTCGATCCGAGGAGTAAAAATTATGACTCGTGTGATAATCTCAACATCGCGCTTCAGAAACTGTTTCCATTGATGTATTAAATCTAACAGCGCCATCTAGTGGGGACTAATATTATATAAATGTTTTATAGATACTGACGCCCATTATAACATTACTTATTAAACTAAGTGCAATAATCGTAAGTAATAATAATAACCGTACATAGAATAAATCCATATACTGACAAACGTAGTATTTGATAACGTGTCGATAATACTTTTCCTAAGGTCGTCACGGGGCGCAATATCTATCCTGGGTGGCTTCAAGACATGTTTACGCATATTTTTTGTTACATAACGGAAATATTGTTATAAGAAATTTATATTTTTCCCTTCGTGTTTGCCTAAATTATTTTTGTTTTTATAGGTAGTTTTTATAGAGATATATTTTTCTGAGTAAATTCAACATCTCTCGATATTATCCGATGAATATTAACTGTACAGACAATAATTCCGTAAATATGAGAGCAAATACCTTTATAAAATTAATAATCCTGTGTATCGTGTCTCTATCATAGTGTAAAATATTACTGTCCTTTTTTAAAATTCGTTATGGCTTGTGTCTACTTTTAGATTACTTACTTTCGATTCAATTCAATTGCAATTTGTAACTTGAACTTAACCAACTTTAAAGCGATTAAGGCCTGGGAAATAGAAGCATGTAATGCCGATTAACAGTTTAAGCAATGCTCATTGCTCATCTATGCTCCGATCTTAACGAAACAATAAGAACGAAACGAGACGAATCGTGTCGAAACGTTTATTAGTTACGTTTCAAAATCTACCGTGTATTTCTTCGTCTAGATTAGTTTATGATTTCATCATAAATGGTTTCGTATTTTGATTATAACTTTTCTATGAAGCGATAATGTTGTCAGACGATAAAGATGACGGTAAAAGTTTACAAAGAAAACTGATTCAGTAGTAGTGTGTTCTGCTTGTTTGATACTAGGGGTGTCAAACAAGCAGAAAGTTCACCTGATAGTAAGTAATAATTGCGGTCCATGACATCTACATCAATCATCAAAAAAGATCCAAGATGCATTAGCATTGTCACTTTTGAGGACCGAGATGTTATGCCTCGTTACGTTAATATAGTCGCAAGATTCCTACAGTCACCATACGACAGTACTATGGTATTATTTCACGTAGGTATTCTGTGAGGCCGTAGTCCTTTTCGTGGCTCTACCATCGCAAAAAAATATTATAAATGATTTACATTTACATTATGTTCATCATGACCTGCTAGTAATTGGTGACACTACTACTAACTAAACTCAAATACGATTGTTGATGCGTTTTCGCCTTTGACTGAATGGAATGATTCCGCTCTGACTTCGAATCACTCACTAAGGACGACGCTCTTACAAGTACTTGATCGAGACAAACCATTCATGTCGTAGAAATAAGCTATTTACCTGATAACTACAATCGCCCAGCATAACCCGGCACAACAAAACAAAATACCTAAATTGATTAATAATCTGCAACCAGAACTTTAACTTGTTTGTAATATCAATCTTAGATTGAAATCTCATACCGAAATACAAGCTCTAAACTGGAACGCAATAATACCCTCGTAACCCAAACTAAAACAAATATCAAAGCATTGGATCAATGCATTCCCTACGCGGAAACTGCAAGTGTAAACATCCCGAAGTATCAAGCTATCAAGATATATCGTATGTTTGTACAAACTGGCAGGCCAAATATGGAAGTTTAGCTGGAATTTAAAACGGATATTGTTTCGTAACGTGAACACAAAAAAATTAAATACGTAATTATTGGATGTCAGTGAAATATAAGGTGTCTAGCAGTCCTATTTAGAATTATTCCTGAATAGTAATAAAGTGGTTGTAAATATGTTGATAAAATATTTACATATAACAACGCATGTGCACTTCTAATCTATGTAGAGGATGCATGTAGATGTTATTTGGGTTGTCACTTACCATCTAGGGATGTAGAAGGTTTATATATATACCGGGTATATACCGTATACCAGACTTATTTTGTTGTGATTGTGACGCTCTAAGCGTTGGTTGGAACAGTGGTGGCTATGTTTTTTCGGCTATAGTTTTACTCAAACCTGTGCTCCACTCTGTGTTGGTATCAATAACATTGCTTATTGAAATTTTATATTTGAGTTACCACGTACTAGGCAATGAAAGAAAACAGCGAAAAAAACCTGTCTATCTGAAAATATACACACAAAAATAATTCAATGAAATGCGAATGCACAAACCGCTATTGGCAGTGGCTGAAGGACTATTATAAATATACTATTATACTAAATTTATATAATTTTTTCTTAATTCTCTTTTTCTTCTTTTTTCTCTTTCTTTTTCTCTTTTTGTGAAAACCTTTTATCGGTACATAAATACTTTATTTAACAGTGGTAGAGCTTCACTGCAGTTTGTTTCTAGGTGCAGAATGAATGGAAATCGACAGGGGTAGGACCACGCCCTCATAGAATATCAGCGTAGAAGAGCAGTATAACGCTGCTGTATTTCGACTGGTGCATGAAGGAGTGCCAGACATCCGGAGACCATTTTCAGATTACTGGTGGGCAGGCATTCCATTTCAGTCCTCAAGGGTGACAACGCATCTTAATTATGATTCCTTGTCAAGGATGAATGTAGATGTCATGGGCCGCAGGAATTACTTACCATCAGGGGAACTGTGTGCTTGGTTGTTACTCTCAAAGTAATAAAAAAAATGGGCTAGTGAAGCTTTGTTTGTTTTATTGTTCCTTCGCAAAAATCGCACAAACACTAACTCTCCTCGCCCCTATTATTAGTCCAATGTGTATGTGCTCAATTACATCTGAGTATGTTTCGCATGTGTACATGGATACACTTGTTATTCTCAATGTAATAAATAAATATAGGTTTAGTTTCACTTCATTTATCCTAGCATATACGATAACATTCTCTGGGTCAACGACCACGGCGACACCTCATGGTTATTATATAGTGGTGTAATCGTTTACAAACCATTAATGTCTCAACTCAATACTTAAATATGAGATATGTTTCATTATGCAACCATCTCGCATCAGTCGACCTTTCTACCCTCATCATTACATAAACCCACGATTTGTCCACTGCTGAACATATACCCCACAGATTGTGACTTTGTCTGCATGGAGAACGAAGACAGTCGACATCAAAGGATCGGTAAGTTAAAGGAGGCAATAGGCTAGCTACGTATGAATCATACCGATAACGACAGCGAACGGCTAAAAAAGGTCCTCTTGTCTCTCGACTAGTTTTAGACTCTTATAACACTAATTTATCAATCTCTCCATTGATTAAATTTCTTAAATGTTAAACAGAATCAACGTTACTTTGCGTTAAACTATAAGGTGATCAAGGAAAAGTATATTAAATAGGAGCTTATAACCATCCGAGAATCATAATTTGTATTGGAATTAAAGATATATATATATATATATATATATATATATATATATATATATATATATATATATATATATATATATATATATATATATATTATATTTTCGCGTTGGATTTTTCGATGTATGTATGTAACTGTCACCGAAGTGAGATACAGTATTGAATGTTGCAAGATTTTGTGATATTTTTTCTATAAAAATTTTGTATATTGCCGTCGATAGGTCTGAAAGAATTAAATAATTCGCGTATGAACATTCTCAACATTGGTGTCATGTGGCGTTTGATGTTTTTGACACTTTGGCGCGTCCGTAATGGAATTTTAAATAAATTGAAATCAAATTCTTAATTAAAAAAATACTGTCAATCTGATCGTAGAATAATAAACTAACACCGCTGTGTGAAACAAGCCCATTAGTTAATTATTTGAAGAGCTGTTGTACGAGGTATTCTTCAAATTTTTTATCTCTAATATTACAATTGCATTTTGTTTCCATTTAACAATGTGTGAGATGACAGCGCTTATTATCATGAGATGATATTTTGGTGTTGCCTCTTAATGTTTGTAACAAAAATATGTAAATCTACGCATTACACAAAACAAAGATAAATCACGTTGGCCATACGTGCCCGTTTAAGGTCATTAGTCATTAGTTTTGTGTAAACAATATTATGGGTTACATAATAGATTTTTACTTATAATCATAATGTATAAAACATTCATCAAAAAGTTAGATAACAAATGAATTCCAACTTATACATGTTTTTTTCTAATATAGAACAGGAGGCAAAAGTGCAAGCACCTAGCCCGACGGTAATGAACATCTGCAACGCCAGACGACTAGAAAATACGTTGCCGGCCTTTAAAGAACGTGTAGGCTCTTTTCTTGATGGTCCGTAAGTAAGTAACTCTATTACATAGTTTCTGGATCCGGCCTCATTAATAAGAAACTTAATATTTCTGAGTCATTGCTTCTTCAAAATTGTGTAAACAGTGGTAGAGCTTCACTGCAGTTTGTTTCTAGGTGCAGAATGAATGGAAATCGACAGGGGTAGGACCACGCCCTCATAGAATATCAGCGTAGAAGAGCAGTATAACGCTGCTGTATTTCGACTGGTGCATGAAGGAGTGCCAGACATCCGGAGACCATTTTCAGATTACTGGTGGGCAGGCATTCCATTTCAGTCCTCAAGGGTGACAACGCATCTCAATTATGATTCCTTGTCAAGGATGAATGTAGATGTCATGGGCCGCAGGAATTACTTACCATCAGGGGAACTGTGTGCTTGGTTGTTACTCTCAAAGTAATAAAAAAAAATGGGCTAGTGAAGCTTTGTTTGTTTTATTGTTCTTTCGCAAAATTGCGCAAACACTAACTCTCCTCGCCCCTATTATTAGTCCAATGTAATGTGTGCTCAATTACATCTGAGTATGTTTCGCATGTGTACATGGATACACTTGTTATTCTCAATGTAATAAATAAATATAGGTTTAGTTTCACTTCATTTATCCTAGCATATACGATAACATTCTCTGGGTCAACGACCACGGCGACACCTCATGGTTATTATATAGTGGTGTAATCGTTTACAAACCATTAATGTCTCAACTCAATACTTAAATATGAGATATGTTTCATTATGCAACCATCTCGCATCAGTCGACCTTTCTACCCTCATCATTACATAAGCCCACGATTTGTCCACTGCTGAACATATACCCCACAGATTGTGACTTTGTCTGCATGGAGAACGAAGACAGTCGACATCAAAGGATCGGTAAGTTAAAGGAGGCAATAGGCTAGCTACGTATGAATCATACCGATAACGACAGCGAACGGCTAAAAAAGGTCCTCTTGTCTCTCGACTAGTTTTAGACTCTTATAACACTAATTTATCAATCTCTCCATTGATTAAATTTCTTAAATGTTAAACAGAATCAACGTTACTTTGCGTTAAACTATAAGGTGATCAAGGAAAAGTATATTAAATAGGAGCTTATAACCATCCGAGAATCATAATTTGTATTGGAATTAAAGATATATATATATATATATATATATATATATGCACACTGATGGTCGTACAATTAGAAACACTACCAACGGTCCATGACATTATGTAGGATACTTCACAGCAATCGTTTTAATTTTGAAATTAAACAATAAATAGTACAACAATATGTTCAACGATTTATCATTTATTAGTAAAACAATATAAATCCCATTACACAAGTGCCGTTTCAATATTACATTACGGACAAACATTTAAATCAAATAATAAACAATATATTTTTTTAAGTATTAGTTAATTAGTATTGTTATTTGCGAAATAGCTACTATCCACAGCCTACCAATAGTTCTAATTAATATTTAGTGGCGTATCGCTTATTTTCAATAACACCACAGCAACGACGTGGCATTGATTCAATCAATTTCATACATTTTTCTATGGGGTTTGAATACTATGCTCCAACGAATGCTTTATATAGTTCGTTTTGACTGGTGTTACGTTTGTTTGAGACTTTCTTTTTAACAATATACCAGATATTTTCTATCGGGTTTAAAACCGGACTATTTGCTGGCCAGTCTAAAACGATATACGCTTAGATATACGCTGTTTGCTAAGGAAACATTTGACGCTATTGTCATGCTGAAAGATCCATGTTACAGGCAAATGATCGTCCGAGTAGGGAATCATTGTGTACTCTAAGATATTTTTGCATTGCCATTGATCCATTGTACCTTCAACCTTCTGAACGGGTCCAACTCCACATCCGGAAAAACACCCACAAACTTTAATGTTACCACCACCGTGCTTGACTATACTCCCTTGTGTATTTATAATTAAAGGCATTGTTTACAGGACGTCTAACATAATGCTTTCCATCAGAATTTACCATATTTATTTTTATTTCATCTGAAAATAACACTTTTTTCCATTCTCGTACCGTCCAATTAACATACTTTTTAGCGAATAATAATCGCTTCTCTTGGTGTTGCTTGGTAAGAAGCGGTACCTATCGAGAGATTCTTCCAAACAATATAGCTTCCACTAATCTTCGGCGTATCAGTCTTGACGAGATGTTTCTCGGGTCATCAGGCGAAAAAACTTCATTTTTAATCTGGTTGGAGCCTTTATTTGGGTCTTTTTTAGCAACACGAACGATTAGCCTATCTTCTCTGGGAGAGGTTTTTCTTGGCCGAACCTTTCCAAGAACATTTTCAAAAGTTCCATGTGTTTGATAATGATCGATTGCATTAAAACTTTCTTAACATAACAATTGAAATGCTCAGCTATTCTTCAGTACACCCACTTATGATCTATATGTAAATTAACAATTATTTTGCCTAGTTGACGTTTTGAATGGCCGCCAAAATAATAGAAAAAGCCAAGAAAAAATGTTATTCTCCAATTTCAGAAAAAGAACGAGCTATGGATGCTTTTTTAAAATGTTTGATGATGACCACGTTATACCTGTCCGACCACTGGGGAGCAGCTTCTTTAGAACTGTGAGCGTACACTTTATCATTTTGCTTATTGTAGTGTTCTTCAATCGTGAAAATTTTATCATCGGTAAAGAGGATATTTCTGTGCCTTTCACCTGCGTATTGCGATCGTTTTGATCGATCCACTCTCTTTAATTGTAAAGATAGGATTAGGGCATGTCCTGAATATCGACGAGCTTCAAGGTCTTGTTTTATAATACGCGACAGAGACCTAACGGGAATCTTTATTTCTCGCGATAAGATTTTTTCTTTAACACCCCATTCCATATTGTAATTTGATAATGAACACGAAAAATATGTGAAATGGCGCAAAATCGAAAGATATTTTTAAAATAATATACGTGTTCCAAATTCAAAATAATTAAAAAGTTCAAAAAAAGAACTTACATTTATGTAACAGTATTTATGGCCAGACTAGTTATATATATGCATGCTAACTGCAATGTGGCAATACCATTGTTAAATCATTCGATTCGTTATGATTCCATATTCAGAACGTGCGTGTCGTGGGCCGCAGTAAAACCATCAGATGGACTGTGTGCTCATTTACCCAGCTATATGTTAATCTCGAAAATTAATCAACAGATTTTCTACATGTTTTCGCGTATGGTTAGATTAATTCACAAGGAATGTCTATCTGTATAATATTAAATTTGTGGATGTCGTACAATACATTTCCCTGAATTAATTTTATTTAATAGTCTTACAATACATTTCCCTGAATTAATTTTATTTAATAGTCTTACAATACATTTCCCTGAATTAATTTTATTTAATAGTCTTACAATACATTTCCCTGAATTAATTTTATTTAATAGTCTTACAATACATTTCCCTATAAAAAATTAAGGTATTTGTCAATAAATGTCTTCTATCGATTTATTCGATATTCACTCGGTAAATAAATTAAATAAACTGCAAACTCTACGCCCTTAGTTCCCAAAGTGGTCCAAATGGACCCCCAGAGGTCCACGGGAGACTCTACGGGGGTCTACGTTGGCGTGACAAAAATATGGGGGTTCACAATTCGTAAGCGGGTGGCGACGAAAATTTATTTGCTTTCGATAGTGAATAACTAAAATGTTGGCTTGACTTCACCTATCAATGTAGTCAGATAACATTTTAAGAAGCTCAGCAACTGTTACTTGTAAAAACTTGCTTATTCCATATTCAGTACAACGTATACAACGTTTTTACCAAGTTTTGGGAATATGGTACAAATGTAGCACCGGAACCAGCTAAATTTTGAAAGGTGTCTATGAAAAAAAAAGTCTGGAAAACTCTGTTTTAGGTGAAGCCGGGGCAGGTTACTTGTATATATCAAGATAAATATCGTGTACATCTTTTAAACGATTAAAGTATTAAAGTCCTATTAAACTAGATTCAATGTGTAGTGGCCGTAGAGACATTGACCGATTTGTCTTACGTAACTAAAATTTCGCAGTTAGCGTGGACCAGTTTGTTATAACTCGCCGTCTAGAACTTATTGAGCAAATCTTAATGATATTATTGTTTATTTTAAAGATGTTTTTTTTACATTAAGTTTTTTAACCTGTAGTACTTAATTTAAATAGCATTTATTTTTGAAATAAAATTTCTAGTTACTTAATTATAAAATGGCATCAACAGATGATGTAACTGGCTACCGTATCGTTACAACTGGGTTCGACTCCCAGTCGTTTTTGGTTATCTGGTGGGTGTATCCATGTACCTTACACTGCGTGTGAAAAATAGTCAGATATAATTGAGCACATATTACATTGGACTTAGTATAATAGTGTTGGAGATTTTTGCGAAAGAAGAATAAAACAAACAAACCTACATTAGCCCATTTTTTTATTACTTTGTGAGTAACAAACGAGCACACAGTTCACCTGATGGTAAGTGATTCCTGCAGCTCATGGCATCTACTTTCATCCCCTATAAGGCAGCATATTAGGAATCAAATAATGCAGATGCTTTGTCACCCTTGTGAACTGAGATGGAATGCCCTGTCACCAGCAATAAAAATCTCCGGATCTCTGCACTCACCAGAGGAAACACAGCAACATTATGCTGCTATTTTACGGTGATATTCTGTGAGGACGTGGGCCCCGGTCGAGCTGACCGATTCATTCTGCAGCTAGAAACAAACTGCAGTGTAGCTCTACCACTGTCAGTGGTTTACGCTAAGATCTACGAAATTTAAAGTCGTACATTCAGATCCACCATTCGATCTTAAAAGATATTTTTTACATTAAGTTTTTTAACCTGTAGTACTTAATTTAAATAGCATTTATTTTTGAAATAAAATTTCTAGTTACTTAATTATAAAATGGCATCAACAGATGTTGTAACTGGCTACCGTATCGTTACAACTGGGTTCGACTCCCAGTCGTTTTTGGTTATCTGGTGGGTGTATCCATGTACCTTACACTGCGTGTGAAAAATAGTCAGATATAATTGAGCACATATTACATTGGACTTAGTATAATAGTGTTGGAGATTTTTGCGAAAGAAGAATAAAACAAACAAACCTACATTAGCCCATTTTTTTATTACTTTGTGAGTAACAAACGAGCACACAGTTCACCTGATGGTAAGTGATTCCTGCAGCTCATGGCATCTACTTTCATCCCCCATAAGGCAGCATATTAGGAATCAAATAATGCAGATGCTTTGTCACCCTTGTGAACTGAGATGGAATGCCCTGTCACCAGCAATAAAAATCTCCGGATCTCTGCACTCACCAGAGGAAACACAGCAACATTATGCTGCTATGTTACGGTGATATTCTGTGAGGACGTGGGCCCCGGTCGAGCTGACCGATTCATTCTGCAGCTAGAAACAAACTGCAGTGTAGCTCTACCACTGTCAGTGGTTTACGCTAAGATCTACGAAATTTAAAGTTGTACATTCGAATCCACCATTCGACTATCTTAAAAGATATCCTAATATTATATCTACCGTGATCTTTTTTAAAAATCTTATTCAGATGCAGATGGAAAAAACCAGCAACACATTGCGACTCCTCTGGTGATGCGGATGTTCAAGGACGGCGGTGATCACTGACCAGCACACAGGTAGGTTGAATGCTCGTTTGTCGCCTATACTATAATAAAAAAAAATACAATCCTTTGCTGCGCGCATTAACACTGGTCTTTATATAGTCAAGGTTAAAATTAAAAGCCCATAATGACCGATGGATTGTTTTGCGTCACCGTGCACGTTTTTGCCCTCGCAGTTCCGTGTCATAGCACCGATCACGTTCAGACATTTCTGACAAACACGTTTTCTTGCTTAAGATACACAAATATCATCCTTTTATTTATGCCGGTAAGCATCTGTATTGCTTATTAGATTAAGCGAATGATCGCAAGGTCGTCTATAGGAGAACAATTTACATCATTTATTATGTGCACATGAAGGTTATAATTTTTTGCCAATATATATATATATATATATTTGTTTTGGTTTGACTACAATAACGTTAATTTAAAATACCTTTCAGAAGTGGCTAGTTTTTTAAGGGCCCTTAAAAAAATAGCCACTTCTACTAGTACTCTCTGTACCGAGTTTCTCGGTTAGTCCGAGAGCGCTTACTTCACCGGGTTGATGGTTGGCCGAGCGTTTAGGGAACCTTTATTTATTGGTAAACAGTAAATGGGTTCCGAGATTGTTGCCATGCGCGTGTAGACCATTACTTGTTAGAGATAAAAAATAAAAGTGGTTCAAAACCAGGCCCGGTTTATTGTATTGTATGAATATATTCTGTTATGTCAAATGGGACGAGTGATAGATATGAGACATTAATAAGGAGTTTCACTTTGTATAAGTGCTATTTGATATCATTACGTAATTATTCATTCGTAATTTTATATGAATTTTTTATTATCATCGTGTATTTTTGATTTGATTTACTTTGTCGACACTGGCAGAATTCATTCATTTATAGTAAGTTTTATAATTGTACAAATTATGGTATGGTATACAATTATTATATACCTAGTGATACAATATTCTTGTTATGCTGGTGTGATGTTAGTGTTTGGTGATTTTAGTGTTGGATGAACCCAACAATTAGGTTGCGGTATATTGCATGCTACATACTTATTTATTGGGAAAGACACTAATAGCATACATATTATATATATATATATATATATTTATATATGCCAGTCTTCAGCTCTTATAAAGTCCGGAACGTTGGTTTCAAGCCAGGCTTGGGTAGTTCGTGCCTTGTGACAGTGCAGAGGCCTGTGCTAGAAAGTCCATGGTATATTTTTAAAAAATGTATTGCTGAGAGGTTTCACAACATGATCCAAGACTGTATCTTGATACACTTTGGCTGAAGTTTTCACGCCTTTTTCACAAAAATGTAGTTTTGTGGCTCCTTGATAAAACACGCCCCACCAAAACAATCACTGACGCAGGGTTATGACCACGTTGTACCTTTCCGACCACTTGAGCAGCTTCTTTAGAACTGTGAGCGTACACTTTATTATTTTGCTTATTGTAGTGTTCTTCCATCGTGAAAATATTTTCATCGGTAAAGAGGATATTTCTGTGCCTTTTACCTGCGTATCGCGATAGAAGGCGGTTGGATCGATCCACTCTCTTTAATTGTAAAGATTGATTTAGGGCATGTCCTGTATATCGACGATAAGCACCGAGCTTCAGGTCTTGTTTTATAATACGCGACAGAGTCCTAGCGGGAAACTTCATATCTCGCGATAAGATTTTTTGCTTCCTAATAGGGTTTCGACGAATTCTGGCTTTTACAGCCTTTGTAGTTTCTAACAGCACGCGGCCGCCCCTATCTTTTCTGGTCTTCGACAGAGGAAGTGTTGTTATATCTGTTGATAGTACGATATACGAACATACGGCTGATACCAAGCTTTTGACGTATCTGGAATATGACCGACGGCTCCATACCCACTTTGTGCAAGGTGATCACTGCAATCCTGTTTTCTTTAACACCCCATTCCATATTGTGATTTAATAATGAACACGAAAAAATATGTGAAATGGTATATATATATATATATATACATAATCTGATATATATACCAATGTCAGGTGTAGCAATTTTTGCTACTGTAAAGAAAGGGAGGCCGATGCTTGATGTTGTCGATGCATTGTTAGATGAGACAATTTTATTACTGCATTCGGACATAATTAAATTATTTGATTAGCATTTTTGATAATGGATTTCATAAGCCACCTGACTTTATTAATTTAGCGTAATATGGCTACGATTTAGACATAGTTGTGGGTTTCGTTGTCTTCTTGTACCAGTGACTTTATGTTATTATATTTCTTTAGAGGTATACCTTACACTTCTATGTGGCTCAAAGTGATATAATATTAGCACTTGCCATCTATGTGTACATATAAAGATATAATAAAATTTTGGAATATTTATAATAAAATAAACAAATACGCAAAGTAATTATGTTATTTATTTATTTTAAACTCTATTGGTCACACCTTACAAAAAGGGATACAAAGGGCGGACTTAATGCCGTAAGACATTCTCTACCAGTCAACCCGTGACGTGGAGACACATCGTGGTAGGTGTAGTGCCTACATTGTAAATAAGAAAAAAAAAATATATCTTAAAACGTAAAATAACACAAACACACATATACATACAAATATATAGATACATGTACATATAAATATATATATATATATATATTTATATATGTTTACAAATAAGCAATACATAATAAACATATATTTTAACCATATTATTTTATGTACGACATAATATTTATTGTACGTGTTGTTAAAATACGAATCGTTTCATTTCAATAAATTGCATAAGCGACTTATTGAAATGAAATGAATAATCATTTTAAGAAAAACGATCTCGACAAGGACGTCTAGAATAGGAAAATACCCCCAGTTTTGAAATCAACATTGACATTTTTGATTATTTCCCAAGAAAATCCAAATCCGTGACTTATAAATAATTCAAATGCAATAACTAAATATTTTTATCGATACGCAGTTATTAATGGATACATCGATACGATGTTTTATTGATATTAATATAATTTTCTATAATCAGCTATGGTAGCGAAATGTTTATAAATGGTCGCAAACGATTTCGGCGTCTTTTTTTTTTCGGGCTGATGGCTGCTGTTAGCCCCAGGGCTTTTACAGTTTCACCGGGTTGAGAGGTGACCGAGCGCTTATGGCTCTCAGTCGAGACCTCTTATATATGGGTAACCAGCGCAAGGGCACCCGAGAGGGAGCCTCGGCTTGGACCGTTACCCTGTTTCGCGAGAGCGTCTGACTCGAGGGTGGCCGAGAGGGCCGAACCTCGGCTCGGTCAGTTGCTTCTGACAGAGGATTATCTTAATTAATATCACTATTATTATTAACTACCTGTACCACCACTTCAGAATGCGTGGGCGCTGGAGAGTCGGCGTCATTTGTAACAAAATATAATCAAAGAATTAAAGACCGCTGTAACTCCGCTAACGAAAAGTTAACTTAAATTAACTTATGTTTGAAATAAGTTAAGCTTATTAACAAGTGGTAATACAAAATATTACCAATTAATAAAGGTCTCCGGATCCCATCACTCACCATACGAAACACGGCAGTATAATACTGCTATTTTACGCTGGTATTATGTGATAGATGTGATGTGGCATGGCTCTACCCCGGTCGAGCTGACCCATTCATTATGCAGCGAAAAACAAACTACAGCTTAGCGGTACCACTGTTAAAAAGTGTAAGAATGCGCATCAAGTTCATATAATGGTACGTTATTTCTCCAGCCTGTTCCACTCACAACCATCCAAGATAGGAACACTTAATGCAGGTGCCTGACAACTTCTATCTATCATGGACTAAGATGAAATGCCTCACTAGCTAATTTTTTATCCGTATTCTCAGTTACCCATCTAATTTCATAAAAAATGTCAAAATATATACTTTTCATATAAAAACCTGCTTGAATTTAGTAGGTTTATTACTATAAAACTTAAATTTAGTTGTTATTTCATAATTTACAAGGGAATTCGCCTGTTACTGACCTACAATCTAAAAGCCTTTCTACTTAACGGCCGTTGAGCAATCATGAACATACGAAGTTAGCGGCTACGTAAAGTAACAAATGAAGATTGGTGAACACAACAAAGCATGCAATTATAGTGTATGTAACGTATCGTATCATATTTAATATTATTACATAGTTTCGTAGTCAGTTGCGATGTCATGAGCCCTAGTTTCGATTGTTTCTTTTATTTCCTATTAGTTTCGTAGTATTCGATTAGTTCCTAATGAAGATCAATATTTCCGCACAGCACAATTTTTTTATGTATATATATATATATCAATGGATCTATATTATGATTCCTTGTCTTGAATGAATGTAGACGTCATGGGCCGCAGGAATCACTTAGCATCAGGTGAACTGTGTGGTCGTTTGCAACTCTCAATGTAATAAATACATAGAGATATATATATATGTATATATTTATTGTATTGATTTTATTATTGTCTATTGTATATGTACATATAGATATGGTAGTTCAATGTCTAAGCGCTCGCTTTGAACTTCAGGTACGCGAGGAAAACAATAAGGAATTCAATCCTCGGTACTTTACACCAATGAAATAAAATTGGTAATTGCAATTTTAATTTCAGAATTGCCACGTGGCGAAGCGAAGGATCGGGAGCATACCTGGATGTCTAAGAAATAAATAGCAAAATAAATATTTCAGACATAAAGTCCGCCAATCTGCAGCAGTGCCGCGTTGGCGGACAATAGCCCCAGTACTCACTTTAGGAAGGAGGCTTATGTCTTGGGATATGTATATGTATGGAGTGTTACTTTATTTTTCAGTGATTAAGATACGCTGCAGTTTATTTCTAGCTGCAGAATGAATGGATCAGCTCGGCCGGGGTGGGACCACGCCCTTACAGAATACCAGCGTAAAATATCAGCATTATGCGTTTCTTCTGGTGCGTGTAGGGATCCGGACACCTTTATTACTGGTGACGCGGCATTCCATCTCAGTCCTCAGGGGTGACAACGTATCTGTATTATGATTCCTTGTCAAGGACGAATGAAGATGTCATGGGCCGCAGGAGTTACTTACCAACAGGTGAACTGTGTGCTTGTTTGTTACTCTCAATGTAATAAAAATACGAAAAAAAAAACCATAAAAGTACTTGAAATTAAACTAACTATAAACGTACACAGTAATTCTTGTTATTCTGTCAAGGACTGCGGCTTTTACTAATTCATTGATGGGCTCACGGATTGTAAAGGCCATTTCAGATTAGATTGCAATTAAGCGTCATAGGCGTCAATAGCGTATGAATTTAGGGTACGCTCTGAGAAACCGCGGTCAGAGAAATCGCCATTTCGCACATTAGTAGCACAAGCATTTAAGTTGGTGTTGTCAGCGGAAATGTTAGTAACGTTAAAAGCATTTAAATTAATATTAGTATTTATTAATAATAATACTATTCTAACAGCATCTACACATAAGACGTGGTAGAAAAATCTCTGTGTTCAAGATTAATGTAAACGGAAGTTAGGGGTAAACTGAGATAATAAATAGTAAGTTTCTTGTATTCTAAATGTAACAGGGGAGAGTCTATAGCCGTATAGTGGGTACATATTATGTGACAGAACACTCGTATGAATGAATGAAAGTTAAAACCTAAATGATTTTGAATCCGTGAGTTGAGTGCTGATGTTACTTACTAGGTACAACATGATAGGGCGGCTTGACCGCGTTGATAATAATGCTGTTGCAGTACTGCATTTTATAGCAGCGCTGTGGTCGTTTAGGGAACCGAATAACAGGGATGTAAACGTATATGAATCTTGAACTGTTCTTAATCATGTGAACTGTTTACTCGTTTTTTTTTTATTACATTTAGAGTAACAGTCCACCCGACGGTAAGTGATTCCTGCGGCCCATGACATCTACATACATCCTTGAATAGGAATCATGATGCCTATTCGTTGTCACCCTTGAGGACTGAGATGGAATGCTCCATCACCAGTAATAAAGGTCTCCGGATCCCTGCGCTCACTACACGGAAGATAACAGCATTATGCTGCTATTTTCCCGTGGTATTCTGTGAGGGCGTAGTCGAGTCGATCCATTCATTCTCGATATGTATATGGAGTGAAATAAAAATGATAATATAAGATCAAAATCTCTTTTTCATCTTAGCTTATCCAAGAGCTTCTTTTTATTGTGACTTTTTATTGGTTTGTGTATAGAAAATACAAATAAAAACGAGGCTACAAAACTTATAAGGAATAAGAAAGGCATGTCTTAAAATATTCTTCTACTTAAGACTTTGTAACGGTGATTTGAAATCTAGAGTAAATAAGTCGGTCCAGAACAAACGATCTTGGCTGTCTAAACAACCGGCAGTAGAGATAACATAAAGCGAACCGATACACAATTATCTTTTTTCTTTTTAAATTATTGACACCATTTGTCGTACAAAAATAGTCAACTATCTACCGTCTACACTTTTAAAAGGTAAACATGGGCTTTATCTCGAACCTGTGAAGTGCTTTTCGTGTTATCAAACTAATTACAACTATACATTTATTTTAATCAAATCTTACTAGTATATTACGTCGTCATTCTATAATACGTACTCTAGTGGTGTTATTTGCGACAGATTGTTCCAACTCATTGTTTAATCGTCAACTTGGCCCATCATTAGTTTACTGCAAAACGTACCAATAAACATGATCCCGAACTACAAATAGACATCAGACATATATCGACTTTGAACTTGTGTCATGACTGCTAAGTTAACGCAGCCCTGTAGTCCCCGTGGAAGTAGGCCTGTCGCATAAGGCTAAAAGGAGCTTTAGGTTCGCGACTTGGGGGCGCGATCAGAGTACTTGGTCTTCCATTAAAACGAACTCGTAGAGGATGGAAATGCGAAAAATGTTGTCCCGTGTTGCCGTCGTACTGTGAGGATGTTAGGGAAATGATCAAGACCAGTGAAGAAGTGCCTTCCTTAGGAGATATCGGATATTCTCTCAATGCACTTAGTGGTACAAATCTCACTTGATTTTACCTCCTCCATGGAGACAGATTATCGTTTGAAGCTTTCCTCTCCAATACCAAAAAAAATGGTAAGCTATATAAAAGCTAAAATTACGGTCAATTGGGGAAGAACTACACTACTTAAAATAGTTTCTGTTTTGTACAGTTTTGAAAGAAAACGGAGACGGTATAACAAGACATTTTAACTTAGTCTATAGGTGATTATGTATTTGACTTCTTCATCTAGGATCGATGTGGAAGTCATTAATCACAAAAGTGACAATCACACTTACTATTAAGTGAACTATGTCCTCGTTTGTGACAACTTTACTTCCGTAATAAAAAGCAAAGAATAATTGCTAAGTTTTCATATCAACAGACTCTTCCTTGTTTTGCCATTGATGTCAGGCGTGTTGTCGTAGGAGTGATGTGACCCTAAACATTAAGGTAGGCATACAGCAAGGTTAAAGGTAAACAGTTACTGAATGAAGATGAGTTCAAGTTATTTATTTCGTATTACAAGGTTTGTTGTACTTATTTTTAAATGTCTTTTCGAATTTCAAACTAATTTGTCAATAAATTTTTGGTGTATCTGATAACTTGCCGTACCATGAACGGGTTGGTTATTAGGGTAAGTGAAGTTGTAACCCCCCCGAAGGGTTATCCCCCCGAACGGTTCTCGCCATGTTGTGGCGGAGGGGCTTAGTAACCGTGGCAGGAAATTTCGCGTAAAGCATAGTGGTGGATTGCCAACCATCAAGATGACGAGGATGAAATTTTGAATTCTGTCGTGATGTAAGATGGTATTCTGTTCCTGTGTTTGATGAAAGAAGCTCAGAACTCATTCCTTGTGTTTAGGTCCCTCTTAGACTTCAGGGTTTATAATGTATCGCCACTAAAATACCTTGAACGAGGATTCTTAATGGTCCTTTATTGATCATAAATTTAACAGTGGTATAGTTACGCTGCAATTTGTTACTAGTTGTAGAATGAATGGGTCAGCTCGACCGGGGAAGAACCACGCCTTCACAGAATACCAGCGTAAAATAGCAGTATAATGCTGCTGTGATTTATCTGGTCAGTGCAGGGATCCGGAGACCTTTATTACTGCTGACGAGGCACTCCATCTTAGTCCTCAAGGGTGACAACGCATCTGCATTATGATTCCTTTTCAAGGATGAATGTAGATGCCATGGGCCGCAGGAATCACTTTCCGTCAGGTGAAATGAGTGCTCGTTTGTTACTCGAAATGTAATAAAAAACTATGAATACCTATGGACTGCAGGAACAAAACCACAACAGATGAAATTTTATAGTATGATTTACTTTATTATTTACTAATGTTACTACTTTTCATGATAAAAAAATAGATATATCAGCAACACAGTCCTACCAGTACTGACCTTCACAACGAACTAGCGAGGGTCGGAAAAACAATTTCGACGCCCGCATCCGATTGCGGCCTTTAATTCTCTTTCACATATGGTGAATAAGAATGAAGCAGAAAAAAAAAGTCGACAATGAGGCAACACTGTTTAGTATTCATAACACGGGGGGCCCGCACGGAATAACCGACAGGCACCGCGTTATGCCGAACGCTGGTTAATCAAATCGCAAGTATGATACCATCTTTTAAATACTGAGAATTTTTACAAACAGAATGTTAGTTTAAAAATGCGAATATGCTATAATTAAAGTAAACAAATAGTTAATTAAATAATTAGTGTTCTTTATATCATTATATCTTTCTAATGGATAAATTATTAAATGTATATATTCAAAAATTGCTATTCAAGCAATGGTGGTAGAGCTACGCAGCAGTTGGTTTCTAGCTGCGGAATGAATGGATCAGCTCGACCAGGGTAGTTCCACACCTACGCAGAATACCAGCGTAAAATAGCAGCATTATGCTGCTGTGTTACGGGTAGGGATCTGGAGACCTTTATTACTAGGGACCAGGCATTCCATCTCAGTCTTCAAGGGTAACAAAGCATCTGCATTATGATTCCTTGTCAAGGATGAATGTAGATGCCATGGTCTCAATTTAATGATAATAATAGTATTAAAAATCAATATTAATAAAAATTATAATTATAATATGTCGCCTTAACGAGGGCCCGTTCCGGAAAGTAAACCAGTAAGAAATATTAGTACCAATGTGTTTCGTCTGGTGAAAGAAAGCATCTGGAGACCTTGCTACTGAGCTGAGATTCCGGGATGTAATGGAACACCTTGTTACTAGTAATTCGGTCTCGATTTCACAAAACACACTGTACGAAACACTGGTTGGACTCCTAACTGGGAGAGAGGCATTCCATTTAAGTACACAAATGTTTCAGCGTCAGGTTAGGTCATTCACGATAGATCTTATGGGTACAGTGATCAAATATCATATTTGTGGGTTTGCCAAAAATCGGTCACTTCGTATAGTAGTAAAGAAAAATAGTGCCATGTCTGTTAACGTAGTATCAGAGAATCAAGATACAAATGGATTATCACTTATGAAGATAACATATCACGACATGAAGATAACATAGAAAGTCCCACATATAATTAGATTAAATACTAGGACTGTCAAAAGACCTCGGTCGAAAGGTATATTTCACAAAAGCGATGTCGTCAGAAGATCGGAAAACACTCAAATTCAATAACAGATACATCGGAAACACCAATGATTTATGTTGCATTAATATTGTTTCTAGAACGGTATCGAACCCATGACTCTAACCACCTTGAATCCTATAGGTACTGTGTCAAGCGGACGGCTCGGTTCAATATACATGTACTCTAAGCTGAACACAAAGTCATTAAACTGCAAATGCGTAGTATAGATATAAATAAAATATTAGAATTTATTTAAGGCATAAGAAAAACGTAATTTAAGGTCATTAAAGGTCACTGTTTGATATATGAAGTCATTATAACGGTTCTTAATGCACAAAACAGCACCGCTACTAAAATAGGATTCGACCTTAAGACGAAGTAATTGTCGAAACGCACGCAAAGAATGATTACACGAGAACGGAGATGATCATGTCTTGCGACACAAGACTGACCTTTGGAGTCTTCATTTAAATGCAACGACCGGTTCATAAACACCCCAACTTAATATAAACATACATGAATAAACATTAACGTGTTTAAAACTTTAATTCATTAATGGTTCAAAGATAAGACGACATTTTTTAAATGAGCAAATTCTATTTGACTCATAATTTCATGTCACTGACCAGTTTTGGTACCGTTTATTCGATCACACGACTAAATCGGTATATCATTCTTAGATTATGCGGTATAAAATCAATGGCGTAATTATCGGAACACATGGTCGCTGCATCCTGGGTTCGATATTCAGCATCTGGGTGTGTTGTGTGTCTAGTATCCTTAACACTACATCTAATCCTTCCTCCTTGCATGCATTATGGCTTTGTGTTTATGCCAATTCTTACAGCAGTTAAAGTATATCCTACGCAATAACTGACTATACGGTTATAGCCAGATGATATTACCAAGACCGACAAAGGCCAGCAGGACATTAACTAAAAATTATTAAGAAAAATAGTAATATGCAAATTTAGAAAATTAATATGAAATTTGTATATCTTTTTCTATTTTCATTTACTCCCACTGGGATAAAAGACGACAGCTTATTTAATATTAATATTTATGTGTTTGCAATATTGTAAAATAAAATATTTCAAAGTCATGATATGAACTTCACTAAGCTTGTAGTGAGATATATATATTATACCTTACTAAAAATTACGTAAAGAGCGTTGCGTGAATTAAAAATGCACCTAGAATCTACACTATGGTTCAGTTCAAGGGGCACACAGCTAAATAAGTTACGTTTTTTTTATAAAACTCCACATAGTTTCCTATATATTATAAACAAGCACACAGTATATCTGATGCTTACCATCAGATGACTGCGGTCCATAAACACATACATTCTTCCTCAATAAGGATTCAAGATGCTCACCCCTTAGATATAATGCTTCGTTACTAGTAATAAGCGCTTCGAATCCCTACATATTTTACTCCCAGCAGAGTGAGGACTGAGTCGTTCCCTGCTCGGGCCGACTCATTCATGCTGTAACTAAAAACAAGGTACAACGTGACACTACCATTAAGATTCTGACATACTTTAATTAAAAACATATATCGGGGAATTCTTTGCGTTAATAGGAGTGAATATCTCTTTAAAAGTCATCCGTGACCAGAGATTTACTCAGGTATTAGGTACAAAAGCGTGAGACTATAAGCCTGGACCATCCGTCGCGCGACAATTGGCCTCGTACTTTTAAATTGGCTCTTCCCGTTTGTCTGAACGTGGGTAAGCACAAAGCTATATTGGCAGTTGATCTTTTAACCCACATTTATTGTTCGGACAACAATGACGGATGAGTTGCGATATCGCGTAGTGTGCTTATGACGAAATCTTTATCGAATGTAAACTAATAATTTTGTTGCTTAATTTTAGAATTTATTAATATTTACCGATATCCATACAATAATCTTGTGATATACTCACAAGATACGAGCTCGGGACCCGCACAACACGAATGCAGAACGGGAACGGGTGCAGATGCCAATGTTTATTCATTTCTGGACTATTTCTACAACGCCCTGTATCACCGACATTGCATCTGCACCCCTATGTACCCCTATATACATACAGTACAGATGGTCTAATCTATATAAGGTCAAAACACATCGAATTAGACATATAACTAGATTCTGTTGTTTTCGATAACATATTTATGGCTCTATAACATATCATGCAATTGTCATATCGCAATAAACAGATGACCCCGTGGCCAAAATATAGGAGAAGCATGTTAGGATTTGAGTAAGAGAGAGATAGAGGATACAACTTATTTAAGATAAAGAAAAAGTAACATAAATACAGGAAGAATTAAATTAAATTAATTATTCGGAGTTTACCGCGTTTAATTTTTATTATGGGTGACATTGAGACGTCTAACACTTAAAATCCCCGTGAGCAAGGCTGCGAAGAACTCTAAAAGTAGGAAATTAAAATCGGTAAAATTGAATTTCATGAAATTCCTACAATTACTTTTATTTAATAGTGTTCGCTTTAATATAAAAATAAGAAATCTTTATGTGAGCAAGAAAAATATAAAATTGTTATGATGAATACACAAAGAATAAAAATTACATTAAAATGTTTTACTGTTACATTTCTATATCTGTGTTTTATCACCAAAAGCTACCTCTTTCCCAAAACCTATGAATGGACAGAATTTAAGTACGCCATAGAAATCTGATTTGAGTAGAGTGCTCCATGTAACGAGTCATAGTTCATTGTAACGACCGGGAAAAGCCCACACTTACTGTAAGGCTGGCAGTGTATCTACATCTTTGATGTTGCGTATGTCCATGAGCGGCGTAAATATCTTACCATCAGATAATCTGCTTGATCATTTGCCAATAACTCTATCAAAAAGAACTCCCGAAAGAAAGAATTTGAAGACCTTATTACTAGTGACAATGTGATAATGGAAATTAAACGGATGTATGAATTCTTATCGAGAATGAATATCGGCGAATCACTTACCATCAGGGAACTGTGACCTCGCTTATCATATATATAAATAAAATGGTGCAATCGTGACGAAATCCCCTTGTTTTCATAGTTCAACTTGAGCAATATAGTATTGTAATTATATTTCTGCAACGCAGGGCGAAATTCAGACGACGATAATGAGCGTGAAACAAAAACCGAACTTTTGCAATATTTGTGACAAAGTATTGGGTTGCACAAATTTTATTTTACAATTTATTGGGTAGGAGTTAATGAGTTTGGACATAGTACTCGAGAACTAATCGTGGGTTCAAAAAGCAGTCTCCTATGTAGACAAAAACTGCGCATAAAACACTGGTGGATTTAAATTGTATATTTAATAACAAATACTCACATCATCATCGCAGCCTATCTGTTAAACATAGGCTTACTCCATTTGTTTGCTGTAAAGCACGTTCCTAAATCTGCTGTAGAATAATCTCAATGGAAATTAATCTTGAATCAATTCAATTGGCATTTATGTGTTTCATATAGAGCATTATAAAAGAAAGTTAGATAGATGTTAGGCCTTTGGTGACGAGTTTACTTGACGATGTGATCGATTCCACCCTTACACCGCAAAACAGACCTTTTTATTGTATACAAACGGAGGTCTCAAACATCGCTATTTAATATTCAACGGTTTATTTTACGATTTACCGTCGTGCTTAATAATCACGAGTTCCTGTCCGCACTGTTTATTGTCGACTTCTGAAGGAGAAATAAATGTTCCGTCAGTTATCATGAGTAACAAAAGTTTATTCCGAGATGCAATCTCATTCGTAATTGTAAGAAAATCACGATTCTGATTTCTATTTTTTTGCATTGTTTAACGATCAATTTATATCATTAAAATATTTTTGTATTGTTTAAATAGGTAATGCGGTGTTTTGAACTTTTCTTATTTATTTTTTAATGGGATTGGAAGATATACGGATAACTTTTACTTCTACAAAAATCGTTTTATTTTTATTTTTATCAAATTGCGTAATAGATTCCGATAATGATTTCTACTTTATAATGATGATGATATTAATTTATCTCTAATGGGAAAGGCAAAGGACTTTAGTCCATACAGCCAGGTCTTGATCGTATGATGGTTGGTCTGAAACTCTCTTCTACTTTATAAGTTTAGCGTGACAAATGAACATTTATGATGGTGTGGTCTCTGAAAGCCATAGATGTCTAATTCCATCAACCAACATTCAGATCTAGGATAAATCTTGTTTACCAAATTGTCGCTAATATCTCAACATACCCGTTTATAGAATAGTTTATAATGACCTTTATATTATAAACTGGAAATATAGTTATATAATAATGAATTTTGCATAGTATATATTTTATTATTTAATCAAGAATGGTAACGTATTTATTCTGGAACTATTCAAGTGTTGTTAATTGTACGTAAACTACAAATTAAAATATTACAATGTTTTTTCTCTAAATGCATAATGCAAATGTCCACCTTGACAAGTAATACACTACATAAAATATTTAGGACTTAAATTTCCTAATACATATGTATAAAAGGCGGACTTATTTTCTGACTAAGACTCGACAATATCATGTGATAAAGCAGATCACCCCTAAGATGAGATATAAGAATGTCTGCTAATCAGCAATGATCCGGTGTTTATCACTCACTCACGAAAAGGAGCCCTGAGGTACAAAGTTTGCAAAAGTGGTAGAGATACGGTGCAGTTGAGACCGGAGAAAGTAAGAGAAATATCAGCAAGAAATAGCAACAACGTGTTACTATGTTTCGTGTGATGAATCATTCTATCTCAGTCCCAAGGGGTAACAAGTAAATCTTCAAAAGTCGAAGATAGATGTAGTTGTTTATTGGCCGCAGGATTTTGTGTTCATTTGTGACTTTTTCTTTCATAAAAAATACTTTCTCCCACAGTAGATAGTCAAGAAGAGAAAGGTTGAAATATCTAAATTGCGAAATTGCTGAACAAGCCCTCTCTAGTCTAATACAGATGGGTGAGGGGGATGCATAACTAGATATATATTAGAAGAGCTAGTTATGATGCTATGTATGATTTTACGACAAAATATGAAGTATTAAAAGTTGTATCCAATGCACAATAATTGTTAATACTCGATTATATTATCCGATATAGAAATAGATATTTATCTATTTGTGTGTATATGTGAGCAGTATGACATTTAAAATCAAGGATGAAGAAACCGGTATAAAATTTTGACATTGGCACAAATTCAAACATTAGTTGACGGACAAAAGTATCATTAAATAATAAGTGAGTGATAAAATGGTATGCACAATGAATAACTTTTACTGATTAAAAATATCTACGAGTATCCCTCGCTCTATCTGTTAAGAATGTTCCTTGTTTTAAGTATCTTAAAGAATATGTATTTACAGAATGTAAAAAAATATTTTATAAGAATCCTAGTAGTGTAATTAAAACAAATTCCACAATTAGTTGACGGACAAAAGTATCATTAAATAATAAGTGAGTGATAAAATGGTATGAACAATGAATAACTTTTACTGATTAAAAATATCTACGAGTATCCCTCGCTCTATCTGTTAAGAATGTTCCTTGTTTTAAGTATCTTAAAGAATATGTATTTACAGAATGTAAAAATTTTTTTTTTTCAGAATCCTAGTAGTGTAATTAAAACAAATTCCACAATTAGTTGACGGACAAAAGTATCATTAAATAATAAGTGAGTGATAAAATGGTATGAACAATGAATAACTTTTACTGATTAAAAATATCTACGAGTATCCCTCGCTCTATCTGTTAAGAATGTTCCTTGTTTTAAGTATCTTAAAGAATATGAATTTACAGAATTTAAATTTTTTTTTTTTTTAAGAATCCTAGTAGTGTAATTAAAACAAATTCCACAATTAGTTGATGGACAAAAGTATCATTAAATAATAAGTGAGTGACGATATGGAATGAACAATAAATAACTTTTACTGATTAAAAATATCTACGAGTATCCCTCGCTCTATCTGTTAAGAATGTTCCTTGTTTTAAGTATCTTAAAGAATATGTATTTACAGAATGTAATTTTTTTCAGAATCTAGTAGTGTAATTAAAACAAATTCCACAATTAGTTGACGGACAAAAGTATCATTAAATAAAAATTAGTGATAAAATGGTATGAACAATGAATAACTTTTACTGATTAAAAATATCTACGAGTATCCTCGCTCTATCTGTTAAGAATGTTCCTTGTTTTAAGTATCTTAAAGAATATGCATTTACAGAATGTAAAAAATATTTTATAAGAATCCTAGTAGTGTAATTAAAACAAATTCCACAATTAGTTGACGGACAAAAGTATCATTAAATAATAAGTGAGTGATAAAATGGTATGAACAATGAATAACTTTTACTGATTAAAAATATCTACGAGTATCCCTCGCTATATCTGTTAAGAATGTTCCTTGTTTTAAGTATCTTAAAGAATATGTATTTACAGAATGTAATTTTTTTTTTCAGAATCCTAGTAGTGTAATTAAAACAAATTCCACAATTAGTTGACGGACAAAAGTATCATTAAATAATAAGTGAGTGATAAAATGGTATAAACAATGAATAACTTTTACTGATTAAAAATATCTACGAGTATCCCTCGCTCTATCTGTTAAGAATGTTCCTTGTTTTAAGTATCTTAAAGAATATGTATTTACAGAATGTAAAAAATTTTTTTTTCAGAATCCTAGTAGTGTAATTAAAACAAATTCCACAATTAGTTGACGGACAAAGTATCATTAAATAAAAATTAGTGATAAAATGGTATAAACAATGAATAACTTTTACTGATTAAAAATATCTACGAGTATCCCTCGCTATATCTGTTAAGAATGTTCCTTGTTTTAAGTATCTTAAAGAATATGTATTTACAGAATGTAAATTTTTTTTTTTTAAGAATCCTAGTAGTGTAATTAAAACAAATTCCACAATTAGTTGACGGAGTATCATTAAATAATAAGTGAGTGACGAAATGGAATGAACAATAAATAACTTTAAAGACTAATTTAAAATATCTATCCCGCTCCCTATCTATTGAGAAAGTTCCTTCTGTAAAGTATATAAAAAACATATTTTAACAAAATTTAACAAATTGATATTTTTTAAACAATGCTAGCAGTGTAATTAAAATTACTAACATTCCTTGTAAAGTTAGTTTATAGGTGCGGTGTGGCTCTACGGAGTATAAAAGTTACATAGGTTAAATATGGGTTGCAGATGTTAGCTACAATGAAATGTGCACTTTTGTTGACCACAAAGAAATGGTCACCGTAATAAAATCTGATGAAACACACTATCAAATTTGGTCCTTTTTATTGGCATAGACGTGTATTTGATATTTATTTGCTGCGTACTGGTGGACTTCACTAATCTCTCAAATATTTTTTTTTTAGGCGTGCACGTTTTGTACTAGTCGTTTTCGGCACCGGAAATTGATCGCTTACCGTGAATTAAAAGTTTGCCTAAAGACATTAAGTTATCTCGGCTCCGATATTTTCACATTCGATACAATAATCCCCGTACGTAGTTGTCTTATCGTGACAAGTTAACGACGTTTGTGTTTTGCTTAACACGAGACTGTAAAATTGTAATTAGATAATTTGTCTCGTGTCGTGATAACTCCGTGGCGAACGCATACACTCGAGCCGTGCATCGATTTTGTATTCCACATTACTAATATTTCTTGAGCGTAGCCTTGTATATAATAACGTGTTCTAACTAAACAAAAATCAAGCGATTTTCTTTATTATTTATTTTTATTTATTTATTTAGGTAAAAACTATAAGGATACGTATTTGTGACTAGTAGTTTGTACATAATTAATAATTTATGGACGTAATACAACGGCTAGCAATATGAGATGACAGTTAAAACTACATCAAGACCTATTTCAAAATAAGAACTAATAAATAACATAGTCAGTGTTATATATTTGTTTAGCTATAGATACCTAAAGTTATGTCAATATACAATCATTCTTAATTACATTTAAAGTACCAACGAGCACACAACTCACTTGATGGTAGGGTATTCCTGCGGGCCATGACATTTATATTAATCCTTGACAAGTTATTATAATGCAGATGCGTTGTCACCCTTGATGACTGACATATTAGTGTTACTAGTTTATAATAATTATTATTATTATTAAATTGAGTAAAGAGCACACAGTACACCTGATGGTTAGCGATTCCAGCGCCCCATGACATCTACATTTATCATTGACGAGGAATCATAATGCGTTGTTACCCTCGAAGACTGCGATGCAATGTCTCGTCACCACTAATAAAGGTCTCCGGATGAAACCTACACTCACCAGACGAAACAGCGGCATTATGCTGCTATTTCACACTGGTACATAATGCGGGAGTGGTCCTTTCCTGGTCCAGCTGACCTATTCATTCTGTAGCTAGTAACAAACTGCAGCGTACCTCTACCAATGTCATTAAACATGTAGTAAAATATAGAATGAAACTTAAATCTATAAATACAGAATTAATGAAATATAGTAAATTTAAGTTTTCTATCTTTTAGTAAATATACTATGCCAAATAAAATAAATTACAATGTCTATTATACTTTTAATGATTTCTGAAAACGTTGAGGATATTTAATTAACTTAAATTCAACAAAGTAAATTGAGGTATTAATAAGATCGGTTGAATATTGTAAAAATGTGATTATATTTTATTTTTAAACTTAAGTGCAGGATCGTGGTTAAGGTCGATATGCAGCGATTCAGGTAGGTGAATCATTATAGTTAAAGGAGGATTCTTCCTTAGGCTCGATTTAAATGATTCCTTGCAAAGTTTAAAAACATGAGGTCGCGGTAACCTTTTTAGCGCCGAAATATCTACATTAGCTTAATTTTGCGGACAGTTAATTTCTTTATTTATACAAAAACATGGTACTCGTAGTCTCGTATCAAGCATATTCCTTCTGTTTGTTAGCGATATAATTTTGTAAAAATTAAAATGCTGGCCGCAATTGTATGATAGTATGCATAAAAACTTTTTCTGTATTCCCTCTAGACGACGTATTATATATTTCATAGCACCGAGACGATACTTGGAAGCTCTCTAAGTAGCTGCGAATTAGTGATTCAAATAGCATTATTTTAATTGATAAAGTTTTAAAAGACCTCGTACAATATACTAGGGCTATCAAAATTTTTGGTATTTCTCAGTTTTGACGCCTTTCTACAAATGCCTCTGTGTTTATAAAATTTTAATATTCTTATATTTCAATTATTTATTTTATTTTAATATTTATATTACGACACATATTTCAAACGTCATGGTGATATTATGTCTACACCACGACATCGTCTGAGGGATAAATATTTGCGCCTTGCCTACTTTGCGTATTGGCCTTGTTTTAGAATTAACAAGCTCCTGATTGGGATAAAATATAAGATATATACATATCAACGTGACATGACGTCCCGAATCTGTTTCTTTTATTTTTAATTGCTTTAAAAAGACCCAAAAAGAAGTATTCGAGTTCAATGTGAGGGATGCACGTTGACTGAAATTCGCGGTAATGTTCTACAAGTAGGATACAGATGTCTAGTAATAAACTGAGATAATAACGACACATATGAACTATCATCTTATATAAGTAGACAATCAGAAATATCAACAATACTAATGTATCAATACAAATATTATTTGTTCAAATATTTTATTGTGTTGTTTAAACTAGACTTGCGTAATGTACGATCGAATCTTTGATTAAGGAGGTCACTGGTGATTGACTGAAATTGAATGATTATGACACGTGTTGGTGTTAGAACATTATCGAATGTCGTGAGATTTATAAGGGATTGGGAAAATTCGCACCGATATTTCAACCTATCTATGACACACGTGAAATATGATTAAGTAAGATTAAGGGAAGTTTGTATATTGTTATGGGTTTAGTGCTATTCGAACAAGCATTCTCTACTACGCTATACTGCCATACAACACAATAAAGCTTAGAGAAGGCGAATATATAGAAGCCTTTTTATGTTATTAGTGGTTACAAACGTTAAGCTATACTGACATAGAATACGATTAAGTTTGGTGGAGGCGAATATACAGAAGCATTTTTATGTTATTAGTGGTTACAAACGTTAAGCTATACTGACATAGAATACGATTAAGTTTGGTGGAGGAGAATATACAGAAGTATTTTTATGTTATTAGTGGTTACAAACGTTAAGCTATACTGACATAGAATACGATTAAGTTTGGTGGAGGAGAATATACAGAAGTATTTTTATGTTATTAGTGGTTACAAACGTTAAGCTATACTGACATAGAATACGATTAAGTTTGGTGGAGGCGAATATACAGAAGTATTTTTATGTTATTAGTGGTTACAAACGTTAAGCTATACTGACATAGAATACGATTCAGTTTTGTGGAGGCGAATATACAGAAGTATTTTTATGTTATTAGTGGTTACAAACGTTAAGCCATAATTGACATAGAATACGATTAAGTTTAGTGGAGGCGAATATACAGAAGCATTTTTATGTTATTAGTGGTTACAAACGTTAAGCTATACTGACATAGAATACGATTCAGTTTTGTGGAGGCGAATATACAGAAGTATTTTTATGTTATTAGTGGTTACAAACGTTAAGCTATACACACATAGTTCGATTAAGTTTTGAGGAGGCCGATATCATTACAGTAGTATTTTTATGATATTTGTATGATATTGTTAACTGTGGCTTTGGATGTCTACATCCTTCCTTAACAAAAATTCAAGATTATATGCGTTGTCATCCCGAGGACCGAGATGTAATTCATCGTTACCTGCAGTTTGGTCACCAGGTCCTTGTACCGTTTGTTACACCCCACCATTATATAAAAAAGTATCTTAGTAATGGTTACCTGATGACCACGTGAAATAAAGAAGGTGCGTATATAATTATATCGTGTTGACATTACTAACATTTAAGTGCCAGTTAAGTTTCTCTGTTATTGCTATTGGTTATTGGCGCTATATATTAACATGTTAACTCGTATCGAATTTGATAATCTGTGACCAGTAGTGTACATTTTTAACAAAAAAATCTCTTTAAATAGACTTTGGGGTTACCCTATCGTATGCCTAAAACAAATATTATCTCGAATGACTTTGTACTTAATAATCCGAATACGGAAAATCATTGATCAATTATAGTATTCTAATTCACATGTGTCATTCCCGTGGATATCTTCGGAAAGATATCCTCCAGATCTCATTTTGAATTGAGCCTAATAAACGATAATCTGACGGTAGTTTTGAAATATAAATTTTTCAGTATTATTACACACATATGCATCGAAAAAACTTTGCGTTCACTTAGAAAACTTAAGATATTTAATGGTTATATGAAGAGCCCGCTTAAGAGCATCCCATGAGTACTCGATCGGGTTTAAGTCAGGCAGGTCAGCCGGCCAATCTAATCGTTCAATCAGTTCTTTGTCTTTCCGACTCACCAGTCTTTCTCCAGACACGGACACGTCGATCTGAGTGAGTATTGATCCGGTTTTCGTCAACGAAAAGGCAATTTTTCCACATGTCTTCGTCGTCATCTTATTCCCTTTGACGTTGCCTCGTCCATTGTAATCAGCGTTGTCGTCTTTGCCGTGTGTAGTACTCTCCAGGACCTCATTTCTCGTAATCCAAACTGGTGTAAACAATTCCGAATGGTTTGAGTACTAATTTCAGGACAGATGGTGGTTTGCAACTGTCATCTGATTTGAGACTGTTGCATCACTCGCAGTCAGCACGCGGATGTAACGCTCTGATCAGCAGTAAGAACAGATGGACGGCCACAACGAGGTCGATCACCCATGTTACTCGTTCTCTACCTGTGCAATATGGTTACTATACAGGTTTGATAGACAGAAACTCTGAGCGCTATTTCTGTCGTAACATTCTTCACTCAAGTTATTATTCTTACTTGCAAAACTTCAGATAATCCGCGTGGCATTTTGAATTTAAAACAATATCAACATTTCAGTTACATGCACCGACTAAAATATCTTGCTGACAGAAACAAGAATGAACTTCAAAAAGCATTGACTTCATTTTTGTTTTAATGACATATTTTTAAACAAACATCAAATGCTTGAAAATAAAAGTAATGAAATTTCAGCATAATAATATAGTCTTAGTTTTTCGAAGTGAACTTTTTTTGATGGTGATGTACAATGGAAACATTTTTTGTTGTTTATATGGCGAAAACGAAGTTTGGTACACCGAAAATTTTATAGTACAATTTTTTTATAAAATTTTGTAATTATAATTAGTTTCTAGTTTATTGTATATCAATTGAAATATAATTTTGTGCGTAGCACATATTCGAGGAATAATATTCTCAGATATCATCCGACAGATGATTAATTCCAATTTATTTTTCCTTAACCGTCTTTGAAGGTCAAAAGTAAGTATGTAGTGATGTCGACAGCCTGTCAGATGTGTAATCGATTATTTTAATTTTAAATTAAATCCTAATCATAGTATTAAATATAGACCTGATACGGTAATAAAGCGATATGCAATTAGACTTAACCGTCTGCGTATGCGATTTTTCGTATATATTATACTAACGAATCTAAGTAATTCATTTATGTCGAAACGTCTCATTCAAAAGATCTTCAGCATTCAGGTATTTTGTATCGTGATTTTGAATTTGGCTAGATAATAAGTTTTTGTCGAACCTATAACATAATATATATATAGAACATATAATAATTATTGGACTGTTTTCTTTGGATATTTTAGTAGATTAAAAGGTTTTGATCATTCCATGATATACATAATTTCATAAATATGACCCATTGACCCTCCAAATATTACTAGTTTTGGATTAAAATACTATTGATTATCTATCTGAAAGGGAATACAGGCGGCAAAGTTCTGGGTACAATGGTGTCTCAAAGATCTTACAAAAGATGATCCGTAACATGAGGGTTTTACTTTATTTTCATATTTTATTATAAGCCTTGTTATAAGCATTATGCGGGTAGTTTTACATTGACACTTCAAACAAAAGCAGACTAGTAAACAGAAAAAAAATACTATTAAAATGCTCGATGAGTCCCAGACTACTTCTTAACTAATTTACTATGTTTAGCGACGCTCATTTTGCATTATTTGGATGGGTGACCGTTTTGGCATGTACAAAAGCACTCCTGTGCTTCGCTGAGCATTAGGCCGTAGGTCCTGGCTGTTGTTACAGAGTTATAGAGGTTTTATATCAGAACTTCACACGCTCCTGTGCTGCGACAGGTATTAAGCCGGTACTGGCTGTTATAGACTTCCGGAGACTGTATATCTGAACTCTTCGGGCAATTAAAAATCCATATCCTGACAAGTTTTACTTTGTGAAAAATCTAATGTACCTACTACAGTTAGAAGTGTTAGTTGTTAAAAAACTAAAACAACTGATGACAAAAGAGTTTAGTCAAGTAGTGTAGTAGTAGAGTTAGTGAGAATTATTTTCACGTTACAAGGTTAAGTAAAACAATTCAGTGAGGAAATGCAGCAAACGTTCTTGGCATTTCACCACGAGGATCAGGGCTATATGATAATTTTAGTTTTTATGTTATTGTATGTCTGGTACAAATACGAGAATGTTTTGATATGAGTAAATTGAAAAGAAAAACACGTTTTCTTATATATATATATATATAAATATATATATATATATATATTTATATATATATACACATATATATAGATCACAGTTGATTGATCTCCCATCTCTATCTGTGATTTAGAAGTTGTTGCAAATTCCATAGTTTTTATAATCGTTTTATACGTTTCCCGTAAACTATAAAACTACTACAGATGTTTTGATAGGGTTTTGAAGTTCGATAGTTTAGGTGTAAACATGAACACTAGCGTGTTTGAAATTGCATCGTGCAAATTTACAAATTGCTTCGGTGACGACGTAGAAAAATATCATATATATATGTATATATATATATATATATTATCGAGCAACATTTTAAATATACTATGTTATTATTTATTTTATTCTTTATTTTAAAACCTATATAAATATAAAAAACCTGCGGACATGGACACGTTCTTCATATGAACTTGTTACTTATTTTTTTTATTAAAAATGGAATAGAAAACTGGTATAGGAATCCTTTTTCGTGATTGATTTAATTTTTGTTTAACATGCATATCTTACAGAATAATGTGTGTGTTTAACAAACACAGTAGCCTTTCTGGTAGCTTTCGACTACCGCGTCTGTTTCTAATTGTCACTGGGTGATAATAAATTCACAGGATATACCATAGTGCCGTAAGTTACAGCGTCAATAATACTAAACAAACACAACACAAAAGGTACATTGAACAAACAGGCCAAGTGGCGGTCATCATAATATATATAATATAATATTTGTTTTTGCGTAATAGGACTTTATAAAGTATTTTTCGAAATTGAATCCATTCATTTCGTGTCTCAGCATTTAATTATCTTTAAGATATACCGACAAACAGGCTCTTGTTATAGTAAAGTTTTAAATCTATAAAAAAGTGGTTTGAGTTCTAGCTTTTTCAGCATCGCCAATTTCATTTTGAGTTAGCAATATCGGTATTTATACTATTTTTTTTAACAATAGGCATTCCATCTCAGGCTACAGAGGTGACAACGCATATGTCTTGAATCTTGACACATCAGCAAAGATTCAAGATGCATCGTCGTCTTCAACAAAGATTCTATGGACCACATTCATGACACTACGAACTATGTAATCTTTTATCACCTCTTACATATGCCATATTATAAAAAAGTATATATTAAAGGATTAAAAGCGGCCAAGAATGATTGAAAATTTATCATGACATCTATATTCATTATTGACATGGAATCATAATGCAGATACGATGTCACCCTTGAGGACTGAGATGGAATGCCTCGTCTCGTCACCAGTAATAAAGGTCTCCGGATCCCTACACTCACAAGACGAAACACATCAGCATTAGTGAGGGCGTGTTCCTACCCCGTTCGAGCTGACCCATTCATTCTGCTGCTAGAAACGGCAGCGTAGCTCTACCACTAAAAATTCATTCAAAAATATTTTTATTATTCAAAATTAATAAAAATTTTACTTTTAAATTATACATTGTTATTTATTATTTATATGTATAATATAAACACATGATTCATTAATAGAATGCATAGATAATTATAATGCAGGTAACTTGTCATCTCAAAGCACAAGATGAAGTGCCAATAATTATGTCTCCGATTTCCTTCATTTATTATTATGAAATAGCAGTGCTATTTCGCGTTGTGTTTATGAGCTGAACTAGTCCATTAGGACAAGTATCTTCTAGGTGTACTTTTTAGAGTAATTATGTAAATATAACGATTCAAATATTATTCTCTTATATTATATAAAATCTTTTTATCGTGTTTAGCGAATGCAGTTCTTTAAATTTTATGATTCCCAGCGAAGTTTGTGTGAATAAATGACCATCGTTTTATGCATATGCAAGTTTGCTTCTTTTATATAACAACATCTGTGCCAGCCCTATGCGAAAGTATATTTTGCGAAGGCTTCATAGTTACAAGGCCTGTCCCCAGCGAACATCTGTCATGGTCATCTCGGAGTCAAAAGGTTGTGTAAGGCTTTGTGACCGTCTTCATGGACGCCATTTTCTTAACGAGCATAATTTATTATTTGCATTATTTGTATTTTGTACGTTTTACTTATTTTTTCAATTTTTGTGATTTATTTTGTTATTTTTATAAAAGTATACTTCATAATAAATTTTTGATTGCTCTCATAAAAAAATTAAAACATTTAATAATAATAAGTATCCTTAGTTTATAAATTATAAACCACTCTCTGTCTTATGTGATTGCAGATTTTATGTTAAACAAGGTTTACGTAGTTATTTAATATGCTAATGAATGAAACCAACAACCATTTTTAACATATTGCAAACGACGGTATTAAAACTGAATATGTAATTACAAATCAAAGTGTAATTAATTTCTTTCGTTCCTCAATGATTATTCATTCATGAAAAATAAAGATAACAAACTTACCAGTAGTATAATCCCATCCAATTTTAAAAATACTTTAACTTTATTTGGCGTCCAATTGTCAACATGTTCTCTTTAATAACAGGCATCCATACACAAACAATACCTGCAACACTGATTTATAATGCCGCGAATTCACAGCGAATTTAATTAAAGTTTAAACAAATTATCAAAACATTTGTATTTGTACCTATTCCGACTATTTATTTCACAACTAAATACCTATTTTATATCAAGTCAATTGTTGACAGAAACATAGGATACGTCTTGTTTGTAACAGCGGTTACGGTATATTTTTAGTTTTTAGAGTAAGGTAAGATCACTCCTTACACGATCTGTTTCGGTCACTGACTGTGACTGACTGAACTGAACCCAACTTGTTCAACTTGATTCTTTTGATTTGGTTGATTATGGGACAAGTTTTAATCTTTGAATATATGAACTTTTTAACCATAAAATCTTCATTAATGTTTTTATAATTATTTATAAAACACATCATTGTACGTTCGTACGTATTGTTAATGTTATCAATATAAACAATAGAAATGGAACCATTATAATACGACTATTATAATGCCACGCCATCTTATTTCTAATATTGTAAGTGAACGCTCTTTGGTTAAAAGCGCCATCTAGTATTGTTTTACTATACAAATACGTCCCACTGTCTACCCAGAAAAAATTTTGAGCACTAAGTTATTCGACAGATAGCATTATTTTTTACTTCTTGTCTTTTATGTAATTAGAAAGGGATAGATGGCCCTTTCCACAAAAAAAGGAATTATTACTAAAACACGTAGTATGGTATATTTAAAATGCTACCTGAACATTAAAAACAGATAAAGTAACATTAATTGGTATTTAGCGGACTTTAATGGGGCTAAATAAGCAAATAAGCTGAAAAGTATAGAATATATTTTATTTTTTATGTCAAATGATGAACTTGAAAAGTACACAGCAAATGTGTGCACAGTATTCAATAAAGAAGTACAAGAGTTTTAAAAAGTAACTTTTTTAATTTTAACTGCTACCATCACACTATATTCGTATGTATAAATATTCATTTATTTATTGTATTCGTAGAATAAATATATGATATCAGATATTCTTGTGTATGTATGTATTAATTTGTTCTGAATATATAAAACAATACCGGCTGCAATGTTTTATCACGACCAGGGTTGACTGTAAAATAATGCCAACTCTGCCAATTGTATTATTTTTAGGTTAAGACAATAAAGTTGATATAAATAAGGAAAGGTTTTCAAGGCAATTATTCTTGGAGTATCCAGGGGAACTAAAAAACTCTCCACTCTTGGTTGACGTCATAAAATATCATCATCACTCATCATCAATCACATTATAGTCAATTGTCGGATACAGGCGTCACAAAATATAATTATAGCAAAGCTGCGTGTCTACCACAAGGAGCTATTTTACCCTTTCAGAATAGCGTTCATCACAAAGTATTGGTATTTTGTTGGGTCTGTTGTATGTATATCTCAGTGATTGAAATCTACTATACATAAACCAATGGGATACCTATAAAAACGGTTACTGTAATTAATTATATATTCTGCAGTAAGGTGCAAAATATAAGTATTCTATTCAGATTCGTTTGCTTGTATATTTATATGAAGTTGCTATTTATATAATCACAGGCACTCGGAAAATTGATGACACGTTTTTTTTTTATTTTCCTATATGAGAACAAAGGGAGTAACTCCACGTGCTGGCAAAATTTTTAGCTTTCGAATGTTGACGTTCACGGTAATTATCCTCTCGTCTAATTAATTAATAATTAAATAATGTATTAATTAATCGTCCTCTTGGTTATTGCATTCACTGCAACGTTTTATTACCGTTAAAGAAGATGCCAAACATATAATATAACAAATAGAGCGTAAATAGTGTTACTGTTTTCGCCTTTCCAAAAATCATCCAAAAATCGCCGTCTTTAATATTTACGAAGGACCCGAGGAAAGTTGCAATGAAGCGTGAACAGCAAGATAAATCGTTGTGATAATGATGTCCTTCTTGTCGATTACGAAGCATCAACTGCTTTTTGCAATAAGAATGCGCATAAACAGAGGTAACTCACTCACACCTCCCCTAGTCCAATATGAACTACCCCCTAGACAGATACAACCGTGTATTCAGACCAGAAACTCAATAATTCCTGTACAAAAACCAGGAAAACCTGCATGAAATCTAGCCTCGCAACAATTGTGAAGTACTTCGACAATTAAACACAGTACTTCGACTATTTGAGGTTTAAAATTGTATTTTTAATCATATATTCATTTTATTACATCTAATAGGTAGTAAAAATAAAAGTTCACTGATATATAAAGTAGTTTTTCAATTTTAATTTATTGTTTCAACGACAACAAATGTTTGTTTAAATATGCTATCGCTCTATTTAGATGGTTCTGATGAAAGGACGAACGAAACAGTTGAAATAAGGGAAATAATTCATTCTTCAAAGTCATCCGGGATGAAACCATCGTCGGAAGGATCAAAGCCTGATCGACCCTTGCTATTTAGAGGAGTGCCGCTGCTCGTAGCAGCATTGCCACCGATAATGCGAAAACCTGGAGTGACTGTAGTATCACCAATTTGATATTTTGAACTAGGTTGTAATGTTACTAAGGGGTGTGTGTTATAATTAACAACATAAGCTTTAGGTACGGTTACTACATCTGCTTTTTCTTCATTCAATGGTTCCTTATATATTCTATCGATGATTGTATTTATTTGATCAAAGGGAAGAACCCTTCGACTATTTGGCGTGTTGTTTGATACTGTTGTATGAAAAGGTCTGTAATGTTCGTGATAGTTCTTTGAATTGATAGGTCTGAATCGTCTTGGAACGGCTTTTTTTCTTACGACTTTACATTTTACATTGTTGCACCTCCACCCACTATAAGGTACTTCACCCTCAACGTACAAGGACAACGGGTTCCGATAACTTTTGGGAAGATACGTTTTTCCAAGTGGTATAATTCCCAATACCTTTGGTGGATTGATTGAAGTGATCATAATAGCCTCCAAATATGGCATGCCTATTGGTAATTTAAATTTGCTGAATTTCCCTTGCAAAAAGTTCTTGTATTCAACAGAGTTTCCAATTAGAATAGGACGCAGACCTAAATTAGCCATTTGTAAAATATTTCCCTCTGAATCAACGAGTAGACCTCTCTCTGTAATATGCATACCTCTTTGATGTAATATTTTTTCTATCAGGTATTTAAAAGTATAAATATCTAAGAAGCTTGATGCTTTTGAATTAGCGAATTGAACACGTTTCATTTGCTGATTAAACCAGTTATCAAAAGTATCTTGAATGTTAACCTCAGCAGATTCCGGGTATTTGGTTAATAATTCGTGTGGGTCTATAGCAATAATCGATAAATCTTGTGGATTCATTTGTTTATTATAGAATATCTCTTTTTGGCTATATCTTATAGGTTCTATGGGAATTTTGTGGTTGTAGGGTACACTATTCACAATCCCTTTATCGATATTTAAGGATATTAGCGTTGGATTTTCTTTATTTTTAACTATGCCGTTAAAAAAAGGTGGTGTTTGTATATCGTTACCAGCTTCAGGCCATATGATAGGATAATTTGGATATTCATTAATTCCAAGCTTATATTGATTCTCGTTTTCGCCTCGTTCATCCATTTGATCAACTGGTAGGTCCGGCTTTATCTTCTTATATTTTTCTTTTGGAGTTGAATCTAAACTTAAATTTGACTGATCAGTTTCTTTCTCTGTAATACTAGTTATATCGTGTCGTTCAAGATACGACTCGTAGTTTGAATTGGAATTTACATCTTCGTTTATCACATTTGGGTCTTGATATAAATGTATGCTAGCATCATTAGTTACTTCTGATATTGGTTCCTCTACTATTTTAAAATAATTAGGCTCATCTTCCAAAATGCTATTTAAATTTTTGTTTTCTAAGTTCATATTTAAATTGGGCTGCTCAGTTTCATGTTCTGTTATGTCATTTAAGTGTCCTTGATCTGACTGTACAAATTCATTTTCCTTATATTTATTTACATGTACAGATGCAGGATCTAAATGAAGATCTGGTTGATCTATATTCCCGTCATGATTTGAATCGTAATTTATATCAGGATTTTTAATGCCATCGATACCTAAAATAACATGGTTAGGAATCAATGTGATTTTTGGATTCATGAGTTTTTCTTCGTCATCAGCATTTGCCAAATTGTTTGGTTCAACAAAATCTAAAATACTTGGTATGTTCACACTTTTGTTTACTTTTTCAGAAAGTAACTGCGCTATGTCTGGAGTATCTAAATTCTTACGTTCTGTTACTAGTTCTGGGTATCTAGCAAATATAAGTTGTACGCTATCTGGCAAAGATGTTTCTAAACGATCTCCTTCATCAAATGCTAAATCTGGTATCATTATTTGTTTTTCGTTATTAGGAAGATAAAATTTGATATCTCCAGTGGTTGGATTCTTATATAGATACAAGACTAGTCGCTCAAGGTTTTCACTTCTAGGGTTAATTTTTTGTATAATAGATACACCAGTTGGGGTTTGTAAGTAGCAGAAACATTGTTTAAAGTTATTCGTTAATGTGTTAAAACTTTTAAAAAAAGCATATTTTGGATATATCGTGTATGGTTTCGATGCTCCATGCCATGCGTATTGCGGTATATCATTAAGACGATTTCCCGAGGCATATTCTCTGAAAATATACAACGGAATATACGAATAACTCAAAAATAAAATAATATTTTATTTTTTTAAAGATTACCTTTTAGATAGAGACAGAGAAATCAAGCAGACCAATAGAGTCACCTGAAAAGAAATTATTTAAATGATAGCACATATTTTTCAGTCTTTTTTCTTAATAAATATTATATTTGAAGTCCATACCATGCAGCATGTATAAATTGTTAATAATTTTTGCGGCATAATAATTAATAGGAATAATTATCATTTGTTATTTGATAGCCAAAGTATTTAGTTAAAACTATTTAAAGAAGGAGGTCTTTTAATTAACTGAAATAAGACAATACTGACCATACTTAGTTCCATTTTTGATGTTACAAGACCATTCCTCCAACTGAACGTGTCCAGCGGAAATCAACTTTATATATAAAATAATTAGAACAATTAGTGCAGAAATAAAAAAGTGTTTCATTAAACCGAAACAAATCACGTTATGGCAAAAACTCACGAGTTGAATCCTTAGCATCAATTAAGATTTTAACGTACATAAGCAAATTAGTTTCTTCACTAATTGCTAACTGATTTAAGTTCACACTCTAATCAAAAAAAAGGGTAGAGTCGAAATGCAGATATGAAATAGTTGTGGCACGAATAAGTTGGCTCGGTTAAGGAAGGGTTTAAATTCGGAATATCAGCGTATAAAAGTGATTTAACATTTCTGGGTTACGTCTGGTGAATGATATTAAAGGGAAATCTTATTACTGGTGACGAGGGTATTCCATAGTAGTTCTATTCTCTTTATAAAGATCATCTCATAAGAAACCATAATGCATATGCAATATTATTTCTTATCTACGATAAAACAATTCTTAATTTTAATCTACATACGGGCACTGCATTTGGAATAATTTATAAAATAACTTTAGTAATAATACCCCGTTTTTTAGCATGGTGGAGAATTAAATAAATTAAGTTGACACTTGCAGTAACAAACCAGAACACAGTTCACCTGATGGCAAGTGATTACTGCGGCCAAGACATTTACATTCATACTTCTCAAGGAATCATAACGCAGATGCGTCGTTACCCTTGAGGACAGATTGAATGACACCAGTAATAAAGGTATCCGGATCCCTGCACTCACCAGGCGAAACACAACAGTATTATACTGCTATCTTACGCTGGTATTCTATGAGGGCGTGGTCCTATCCCGGTCGAGCCGACCCATTGATTCTGCAGCTAGAAATAAACTGCAGTATAGCTCTATCATTGTTAGAATTAACAGTGGTAGAGCTACAATTTGTTGAGCAGCGCATGTTAGAAATAACTTTTTTTTGTTTATATAATATTTTGTATCATAAATATTAGATACAAGAATCTCTTTATTAATCCACATCTATAAATAAATATTGAAATACATGTAATATTTTCCATATTTTAATGTTATGAACCTTCTCTAATTTAAAGTTGTAAAATAACTGGCTTCGTATAAAAGAGAAAATAAGCAAACAATATTTAGAATCATATCTGTCACAAGCAATGACATTCTAATATCTGTCATTAATAAAGTTCAATAAAGCAAAAAAATATGAAAACTTGCAACGTATTCACATCTAACTTGAGTAAACAAATAAAATCGTCTTCCAATTTGTTCACTCTTTTCGATTCCATGAAGAATATAAAAGTTAATGGAAGCTTCTTTCAAGTTCGCAATTGTACTGCAGGAATACCTGGATCTGGGGCAGGTAAAGGAGGCGGTGCGGGTGGATCGGTGCGAGAATCAGGAGGTAGTCTTGGACAATATGGCGCGGCGCAGGAAGAGGGCTATTTCTACAAGAAACAGAAGGAACAACTAAAGAAGATAAAAAAGAAATTGGATTCCGGTGAATCACTAGATATGACACAGAAGAAAGAGGAGAAGTGAATGTTGAATTGAGAAATAAATGAATGCTTAACAAATTATATGGATACTACTTAATTTCTGTTAGCAAATATGAATGCAATTAATTTTAAATGTTTTAACTGATTTCCGAAATAAATATTTTTATTATATTTTATTATTATTTTTAAAACCAATGTACTTACAAGAATCCAGCACATGCTCGGTGGTAGAATCTGCCATATCTGATCGATACAGGAAATATTTTCGAAAGAAAAGTCTAGTTTACAGACTTAAATATGCTATCTAACGATGGATTTGGTGGTTTTTGGTCAGGGAGGGGCAGGAAATGCTTTTCACAGTTCTAAGTAAAACGTATGATCTACGATGCAGATCTGTTTGACTTATGGTCTATGTTTACTGGTGTTTTGGTCTTATGATTACTGTTATTTTATTACACTAACACTATATTTAGTTGATGTAATATGATATGATAGTTTATCTGTATGTAAAAAAGTCCTAGCAGTCCTTTTTGTTTTTCTGTAATAATTGGAAATAAATAGACCTGCATATCTATTCTGGTACTAGACCGTTGGACTGAACTAAACATGCTAAACTTTACGGTTACACATTATATAATAACAATAAGATTTTTTGTCAGTGTTTTTGTCAGCTGCTGTTTCATTTATAACCAAAAACGTGATATTTTGTGAACTTGATTTGTGTGGAGTCTGGGAATGTATACCTTATTTTATTGATATTCTTTAAATCGTTTAGGATCAATAGGAAATTCAAACAGAATTACGAAGTAAAATAAAAATACATAAATACTCTTTTCATTCATATCGTTTTTTGAAAGTGTCACGGTCTTGAAAGATTCTTAGTGTATTAAAGCGTAAACAAAATTGTGCCAAATTATTCTGTAATAACAGTAAATTAATTTTGTGTTAAATGTTATTATTGCATCTTATATAATGGAAATATTCATGATGCAAGATCAAGTTTAATCAATTCGCTATGGTAATTTTTATTACCCAGATCTATGTAAGGGATCATGTAGTTCCACGAAGGTTATCCATAAATACGTCACCTTACTGTTTCTCGGTTATCAAAGGGAAATTTGTTTCAAATGTTATCCATATCAAGATGTTATCGAGGGAAAGCATCTACCCAAAAAAACCTTCGAAGAAAGAAGTAATAGAGCCTATAAAAATGCCAGAATTTATCATGCCTAAATACAAAGATGAAGAAAGTTATTTCACTTAGACATCTAAGTTTTAAAACTAACATAAAAAGAAAATGGAAAAGCCGGAGTTTCAGAAAAAGAAGAAAAAGAAATGGAGCTGGAGAAAGGTTAAAGAAAATTCTATATGCTTGCTTGATCTTTCTGTGTCCTACTGGAAAATAGTTCGACCATACGTTAATTATTTTATTCCTTGTACACCGGAAACCGTTAAAAGAAAACTAGAAATATAAATAGATTCACCTTTATTTTTTGTGCTAATAACCATTAATTAAAAAAATTAAAATACTCGTACTATTCATCAGATATGAAGGTGGTAGGTGTTTCACTGGAACAAAGTCTTAATGGACAACGACAAGAGAATAATAATAAAAGATGATAACAATATTGATTGTAGGGAACGCACATGATCTTGAATCTTTGTCGAAGATAGATATGTTGAATTTCATCTTTGCTTCTTTTATTAGACTTGTCACAAAAATATGCTGTTATATGTATTTCTTCTCTTCGATTCTTAGAAATATTTCACATAAATGAAGTTCGTAACTCTGTATAGTGTACGGAGTTATGATTTTCATACTTCTACAGGAACACTTTAAAATGGATAAAATGGTGTTGTATTCTATACTCTCGAGTTTATGGTGGAGATTTATAGTAGATTGCATGTGCATACTTTTGATAGGATGGCGGGGGGAGGGGAGAGGAAATGACTGTTAAATGGATGGAATGAAAGGAATGCTTGACAGTTCTATATAAACACGTTTTTTTCATGCATGGCAACAAGTTCAACTATTGTCACAATTCAGTAAATTCTCAAGAGACTAGTTTTGCTCCCAACTTAGTCTCTTGAGTATGGGAACTTGGGAACCCTATACGCTGCCTCCTTATTATATTACGTACACGGTAGTTTTTAGAAATTTCTGGTCCTATTAGTGCTTTTCTTTTTTTTGTAATGTATTCTATATGTATTTATGTCAAATAATGAGTTGAATCATCACAGCACCATCTATTGTTCAATAGCGAAACTATACATGTTGTTAAATGTGTTTAAAAACACTTAAATTTGAATTATGTCCGTTTATAAATAATAATGCCCTCGATAACTTATGACCACGATTACACCATCAGATTCTTTCTTATATAGAATGTCAAATATATATAATATTAACTCGGCAGAATTTAATAAAATACTCGCATAAGCCATTGCACATGCGCTGCGGATTCTTGGATTCTATTCCTTGTAAACCAATATCTGTATAATATAGAAAATCACAACGTGAATCTTAGATTTGTAGACACATTAACATCGCAGCTATTACATTCTTTGTTGATATCTAACAGTTCGAATTTGATATAGTTTTAAATCTCGTTTAGTTTTAAAACGAAGTATCCTCATAATTTGATTGTTTGCCTAGATGCAGATATATAAACATAAATCGATTAATACTTCTGGTAACTAACCTTTCAAGCTTTAGCTTCATATTATTTTAGGTTTTGCCATTTTTATAAGAGATTGACATACGAGCATACAAACTGATAGTACATGATAACTGTTTCTCATAAACACATACATCCATCCTCGACAAGGATTCAAGATGCAATGCGTTGTGACCGCAATGGAATGAGATGGAACGACGTGTTTGGTATCCGGTAGCCTAAGCTCACTATATGAAACGCATGATATATTCCACACTTTTCTCAATCGAGTCAACAAAAAAAATGAAAGAAATTCCCTTAGTTTACGTATTTTCTAAATATATTGAAATATTTAATCCTCTATAACTTTATAAAATCCTTCCTAACTACTTCCTATGCCCATACATGCGATACTGAGTATCGTATAATAATAAAAAATATACGAAATAATTTCAGTAATAAATATGGGTTATATTATGTTATTTCATGTTTCATATTTACGTTTCAATTAACCACTACATTAATCTTTATTTTCCCTCATTCTCAGTAAGTAACTCAATCAGTTTTGGTTACAGTTTACTAGTCATTAAAATTAATTGCTACGCTCTGCTGTTTGCACGAATAATGTTTTGCTACCGTATATCAGGCATATTGTAATGATTTAATGAAAATATGACGACAAACAAACACACAACACACTCTCATATATGTATATCCTGAAAATGGAATCAAGGCACAAATGCGTTATCCGCCCTGAGATCTAATATTAAATGCGTCACTGCGAGTTATCGTCCCCGTTTTTTCTCTTCTTATGGAAGTATAATATATATATATAGTAAATGTATATATTTGATATATAAATATCAAATATATACACGGTGAGAGAAATATATCAAAATAGCAGTATTTTGTGCTGGTATTGTACGAAGGCGTGGTGCATCAGTGCTCGGTCTAATCTATACATGCTTAAGTTTAGTTTTAGCATTGTAGATAAAATAATCGTGTAATACAACGATAAATATTTGGTAGCGCTGTAGGTGAGAAACAAAAGCTTATCATTCTTATCATTTTTGTTTTATTAGACTTACATCAGTATATTAAAGTAAATAGGAAAGCTAATGCGTTTTTCCATCAACAACTATAAATTGTTAATAGGTAGTGATTGGTACGAGTAAACATCTGCAGCCGGGATTTTGAATTTGATTTTTAGTAGAGGAAATTGTTGGTTTTCGGATCTGGGTGTGATGTATTTATGATCCTCGTGTCCCCAACACTGCATATGTACCTTCCTCCGATCTTATAGTACATTAAGATCTAACTCAATTAGGACACCTGCGACCCATAAAAACTGCATTCACGAAAGAGTTAACATTTGTTGGGACACCTGAGAACCGATAAGCTTCGCTGACAGTAACTGAGCCTCTAGGTCTCTACACACCATACGAAACAATGAATCAATTCCAATATATTGTCCTCTGAACAAATCTGATTAAATACGTTTTCAATTATTTTCTCTGAATATGAATTAAACGTTACCAAAATTTTTTAAGTAATTTTGGTACTTAACAAAATATTTATAACTACAATTCCTGAGGAAAATAAAAGTACAAAACAAAATGGTTTCCTGATTTAGGTATATATATATGTGTTGCGAGTTCCTGACACGGTCGAATTTTTTGGACATGCATTTCACCGGACTACAGAAGGGGATGATGGGTAAGTGTTTTTATGTTAAAACGTATACTTCCGGTACATAATATATCCTGTGTATATATTAGCGTCTGATAAAAACTAAATAATAATAATGTTTATCGAAATCCACCAGAAGATCAGGCTTTAACAGTCAATACTTTTCCTTTTCATTATCTCGTGATGGGTTTAAATATTCCTATTTATAACCATGTCACTTCTACATATTCTATAAACAGTTGATCCGTCTTATATGAAGATATATATATATTGGTATGTGGGTGAGCTGACCACACCGTACGTAGCGGACATACAGCGAGATTATCTCCACAAACAGAGATTGCCCCCATGCTGAGCTCGTCATGTGTAGCTCCTGTTCACATGCGCCTGCACATGTAGCGCTAGCAGAAAAATTTAATAGAAAGGTTACGATAATTTATAAAATTTTAACTTTCTTCCGTGCTATACTTGAAGGGGAATAACTTTATTTGTTTAATACTCGTATATTGCATACAATAGTCTGAAAATTCCTTCATCAGCTATTGTAGATCATCTCATGATATAATTAATTTGATAAAAAATTGTGTCATCAATAAATATATGCTTGATATGTTTGTACATAATCGTAAGAATATGTATATATAGTATTATATAAAGTAGTGGTTGGCTGGTGGTAAGAACTTTGGACTCGCAGCTTATCTCTAATGCGCTGAGTGGTGCTGGTTTATTATTTGGTGACTTTAGTGCCGTATAATGATGATTATGCTATCACTTTTTATTTTTAGGACTATCGTCTCTTTAATTTCTGTCATTATCAATAATTATTATCTCTCTTCTGGATTTTTTTAAAGGTGTCTACCACAACTAGTTTTGTCTCAAATGGGAGCTGATTGACGTCATCGTTATGCGTATCAAATTTTTGATCGCATTGATAGACGTTTGAAAATTTTAAATTCTGCCTCTACCCATATCAGATTAGCTCAGGGAATATTTTATGAAAAATGCGTTCCTCGTTACTACCCTTTATGAAAAATGCGATCTTCATGATATTTTTAGTAGATCACATTCGTAACGATTAGTTGCGAAGTTGAGTTCTCCTTCTTAAGCAATCTTCTTAAATAATGCAAGCTTCAATATGGATTAATGTGAGAGTCTTGGAGAAACTAAGGAATTCTGAGAAATTTCCACTTATATAAAATATGACCAGTACCATACTGAACTGAACTGATAGCAAGATAAAGTTAATAAGTGAAAATAAATGAAATACTCCGTCAGACAGGCTCATCCTTATGTGAAAGTTTTGTATTCTATACCTGTCAAATACACGTCTCGTATTTTGCACAAACTTATTATACGAGTTGCAATAACTGACAGCATGTATTTTTAAGTATCGTAATGCCTTTCCAATCATTGGAGGTTGGTAGGTTGGCGATCAGCTCAGACATAACTTCCGCTCTCTGATGTTCTGCAAACAAAACCTTTTCCTACGACTACGGTTTTCCTTTTGCTCACAATTTTTACCACCATAATTAGTAGGTAGTAATTAGATCCATTAATTGACTTTGCATCGATAGGAAACACTTTGGAAAATCTCCCAAGAGGCAAGTTAACGCTATCCATTTTCAACCGAAGCTTTTAAAGTTCTATAGGTACAAGCTAATTAACCAGTCGCAATTTGTTTAGCAACATTTTTACCAAAATATTAAGATATTGATGTCATTTTAAATTTTCATTTGTGTTATATTTATAATTAATTTAAAATAAAAAAAATCTAACGATACGACGGTACTACGGCAGGCAGTGACAGTCGCAAGGTCCCGAGTTCATCTCCCGCTGTCAGGAGCGGCTTCAATCTACCGATACTCGCTCGCGACGCCCGGCGAATGTATCTTTGGAATGTGAGAAAATAAATAATAAGCCCCATTAAAAATATAAACACTAAAGATAGAGCAATTTAAAAGTAAATTAATAAAGCGAGTCCGATGATTAAAAATAATGTTGAGAGATTGTGTTTTTACTTAGTCTCTACAGTACGGTGAACTTTATAAGGTTCTAACTTTGCACCTAAGCCCAGAATAATGTCTGCGAGTGACTATGATAAGAAGGAAGTGTATTCATATACCGAAGGCCACGTGAGTGAGTGTAGTAGTTAGAGTACCTAGCTGCTTCGTCGTGGGTCCTAGATTCGATAGGCTCGAGTAACAGTATTTGGGTAACACGAATTATTAATTAGTTTTCGAGTCTGGGTGTGTTGTGTGCATGTCCCGTGTCCCCGACACGTCATCCGAACCTTCCGTCGATCGTATTGGACATGCATTAGATAGGAATACGGAATGGGAAGACGAGTGCCTCTTGTGTTTGCGCAAATTTATTTATTGGAAAACTAAACTAAACTAAAGCTATTCTTAGGTAACAATAGTTCAAAAATATATCACAGAATAACACAGCCAAATTACAAGTGTGCTCAGATTAGTACAAATGATAGCAGACGTCATGTAGTCGCAAAAAGTCGATAAATAATAAATGAGTTACGTTATTAAGAATAGAATAATAATTATTTTATTTTATTTTCCTATAAATGTACAATTTACTTCAAACTTATTACTAACGTACATAACATCACCATGTGCCCAAGAAAATAAACATCCGCTGCCGAACTTGGTTAAAAACCTGTTCCAGATAAATTTACTTTATTAAACTTTATTACTTATACAAATTAGAACACATTGAAAAAAAAATGCAAAATATTTTACATTCAAGAAAAATCAAGAAGAATAATATAAATAGAGAAAACAAAAAAAACTAAGTTGAAAGTTCAAAGACAAACTATGTGAATATACGTGTGTCTATGTTTGTCGGTGTGTGTGCACTTACTACTGCTTTTTATAATTTATCTTTCAACGTAGCCTTGTTGTGAAGCAATATGTCAATTTCTTTAAAGTTTTTTTTTGTAGAATAGGTGGCAAACGGGCGACCAGCCATCAGGTGACTGATGGTAAAAGATTACCACCGGTCATAGACATCCGCAACACCAGAAGAGTCACACATTCGTAGCCAGTCTTTAAGATGTAGGTACTTTTCTTGAAGATCACGAAGTCGTACTGGTTCGGAAATACCGCCGGCGACAGCTGATTTCACGGGGTAGTTGTGCGTGGCAGAAAATTTCGCGTAAATCGCACAGTAGTGGATATAATTTTAAATTTTCCATGGTGTACAATGTTTAAACGCTGGAATTAATTCGAACAACTCCTCAGAACACTCGCCATGTTAAATTCGGTAAAAATTGCATAGAGATGCAACATCTCTATCGTGTCGTTTGGGGAGGGGAGTTGTTTATAAGTATTCAGTTCATTTCATCTGGTATTAACCAGAATATATCGCCAGGGTCCTAATCGACCAAGAGGACATCAACTTAACTTAATTTAACCCTTTGTGGAAGTCACGGTGGTGTACCAGAACAGCAGTGGTAGCGTAACTCTGCAGCTAGTTTAGTTGCATCATAAACGAGTCTGCTTAACCAGGGAAGGATCACTCTCTCACAGAATACCAAAGTGAAATAGCAGCGTAATGCGTGCGCGATAATGAAAAGGCAGTGTATCTACCAAAACCGCTTTAAAGGTATACCTGTACCCCTCTAAAATTTCGTATAATGGACACAATTTTTTTAATTTATTTATTTAAACTTTATTTTCTCACCTTACAAAAAGGGGTACAAAGTGTGGACTATTATATTAAAAAATAACATATATAATATACGTTATTTTTATTATAATAGTATTTATATATACTATCAAATCAAATTATCAATTCAAATTGGCAGAGCTCTCACCCATTTCGACGTTCTTTTAGTTCTGTAGTCTTTTATCCGAGTTAATAAAATGGTGTAAGCTTTAATGACATCTCAAAAGCTTTGTCACCCTTGAGGACTGAGAAGGAATACCTCGTCACCACTATTAAAGTTCTCCGGATCAGTACACTCACCAGAAACAGCATTATACTGCTATTATAAGGCGTGGTCCTTCCCTCGTCGACTTGACTTATTCATTCTGCAGCTAGAAACGTACTGCAGCATAGCTCTACAACGTTCAAAAATTCGATTAAGGGAAACGAAAAATGAGTGACGAACGACGCAATTCACTGGTTGTTTACAAATGCATCCATCCAGAAGAACTATTTATTCGGCTTCGGAAAAATTTAAATGTATTTTTATTTCTGTAGATCTTGCCAACCATACTAAGTAAACGCAGCAAACATTACTTTCTGGCAAAACTTTAAAATATGGTAGAAGGTGATCTTCCGTTTTCGCTAATTCATTAATCCTTCAAAGACGAACAATTACTCGCACAACGTCCTAAACTGAAAAGATAAATAGAACAGCCTGCCACGACCCATGGTCGTAATCCACCTGCATTAATTTTCGTCCCGACTTGCGTTGGCAAATACGAGTTTACCATTCGAGAACCTATCTTCTGTCTGTTATCAGTTTTACGTACGAGCCCAGCTGAGTGAAATTTAATTTATCCGTATCCAGAGAGTTCAGCCCAAGTCGCTGATATTGCATCTGAAAATTTCCCCGATCTTATTGCTTATATAGTACGTCAGAACTTGTGAAGGAGTGTGGTGTTGAGTTTTTTTTCGGGCTCATGGCTGCTGTAAGCCCGAGGGCTTTCACAGTTTCACCGGGTTGAGAGGTGACCGAGCGCTTAGTAGAGACCTCTATTAGTGGATAACCAGCACAAGGGCTCCCAATAGGGAGCGTCGACTTGGCCCGTACCGATCCGGGTGTTGTGCGAATTTCTTATAGTATACCCCAGCTTTGACAATAGACGATTATCTGAATAAAATATATGAAATAATATATGAAAATAATCGGACTATATGAACGTTGATGAAATCAACCGAGAGGCGAATAATATCTTCATTATCAAAGACATCTAGTAATGTAACATTACAATACACACAATATTCAAACCCAGTTTCATTGCTTCAGGAACCGAGAACACCGGCTTCTGCTTGTCTTCGTCATATTATCAAATCTTTATCCAACTTTTATATAAATAACGCACCAATGTTTTAACCCGAAATTTTCAGAGAAGTCCTTTAGACGTCGGGTCGAATTAAAAGGCGATTGGATGTCGAAAGGAGAGCGCTTCGAGTAAGGCGACTGCGTCTGCGCACATCAATGATGCCGCCATCTTTGACGCACCGCTTTGTGCGCTACTGAATAAACCATATACGTTGAACATCTTGTATAAAATACTGTGGGATAATTTTATACAAAATTATCGCATTGTATATTTGTAAAAAATTCAAATTATTTTAAAATTTTCATGTTTAAATATCCGATAACGCCTCGGAGCATCGTCTACAAGTAAGTATAAATAGTATGATATAATATTCAAAAAATCATACAAATAAGTATGTGGCACAGTCGGCAAAATTATAGGTTCACAAAGTTCGCCTAATGGTTAGAGATCATTGCAGCCCATAGATGCATGTATATCTTGACAACAATTCACGATGAAAGTGCTTTTCGACTACCAATACACAAGCGACATGCTATCACTTCTTGTTTATAGTCTATGTGGGCTTGACACTGTCGGTCGCGTGTCCGTCGCTACATTGTATATCTCTTCTACAATCACACAGTGCTATAAGTTATTAAGTATGATATTTTGCTTTATTACTTTTTGCGAGAGTCCAAGAGCCAGAAAGTAAATCTGATTTTAGTCTACTTAGCCATTTATTTAAAAAATATATGAAAACTTTAAAATTCCTTCCACTAACGCGTGGTCACCCTGGTCGCACACTATATGGCATTCATTACTTGATTTTCAATTGATAATCAAGCTCCTGTTACATTGATACTTTCTACTTGCGCGATTCAAAGACATTCTTTGATGCGCTCGGAGGAGGAAAAAGATTCTATGGCTTTTGTGTTTTACAAAATGTGTAATAACAATTTCGATATTCCACAATAACAGTGAGAAATCATCGTGATTTATTGACAAGATAAATAATTAGATATATTTAATACGAATTCTATCAAGTCTTGATAGAATTCGTTCGAAAAAAAGTCTAATGGGTACATATTGATATTTGAATTTTATGCTTCACGGTTATTTTGTAGCTTTCAATTCTAGCAGGTTATTAATAGTCTTCTATAAAATACATAACTTGTGTAGTGGTAGAGCTATGCTGCAGTTTGTTTCTAACTGCAGAATGAATGGGTCAGCTCGACCGGGGTAGGACCACACCCTCACAGAATACCAGTGTGAAATAGCACCATAATGCCGCTGTTTATTTTCTGGTGATTTTTTTTTTTTACTTTTTTTAGTAATAAACGAGCACACAGTTCACCTGGTGGTAAGTGATTCCTGCGACCCATGACATCTACATTCATCCTTGACAAGGAATCATAATGTAGATGCGTTGTTTGTTGTTGTTTCCGGATCCCTGCACTCACCAGACGAAATACAGCAATATTATACTGCTATTTTACGTTAGTATTCTGTGAGGACGTGGTCCTACCCCAATCGAGCTGACCAATTCATTCTACAACTGTTAAACCGCCTGGTGTGTGCTAGGGATCCGGTTACCTTTATTACTGGTGACGTTGCATTCCATCTCAGTCCTCAAGGGTGACAACACATTTGCATTATGATTCCTTGGCAAAGATTAATGTAGATATCATGGGCCGTAGGAATCACTTACTATCAGGTGAACTGTGTGCTCGTTTTTATTTTTAATGTAATAAAATAAATAAAACAACTTCTATATAGGTGATGATTGGCTTATTTGTGGGTGTACTACTAAGAGATGGGGATGGGATAATTTTGTCGAGTGATTATTCGGAAACAAAGCTAAAAGTCCTCTGTGCTACCCTAGATTAACCTACATATTCTTTTCCGTAATTTGCTTGTAAGAAATAGATGGATGCAGTTCGATCAGAATCATAATTAGTAGGCAATGTACTCGAAGGACTTATGTTCTGAAGTGAAATAATGATAGGTTCCGATGATAAAGGTGAAGCTTTCTTTTTTCTTCTTCGGGCTGATGGCCTCTTTGCCAGATGGCTTTTACAGTTTCACCGGGTTGAGAGGTAAATTAATATCGCAATTAATATTAGCTATCTGCAAGGTGAAGCAAATTATCTAAAATACATGGACGTTTCCATTATATTGCCTGCTGAATATTGGGCGATAGATTCTTACGCAGCTATCGTTTACTCCGTATACTAATAAAATGTGCAACTACCCTACAATGTGCAGGTAAACGTAGATGATTTACGTGTCTTTGTTTCCGCATCTTCTTACATACTCCGTTTCAAAACTTAGTAAGGAGATGCGGAAACAAAGACACGATCTTTTTACGATTCAAGTGTGACGAACGAGGAGAATTAAATATAAAATTTATCCAAGATCAATCAATTTGTGTTCTCAACCCTCAGGACTGAGATGGATGCTTCGGTGGAGCTGCAATGGATCACTGAATTCCTTTATTGACCATACAAAATATTACAGGACTACGTTGTTATGACCTGTTCTTTCAGGTTCGATTATTTCTGCATATTTTCTCTCATGTTAATTTATGATAAAATGTGGTTTTACCACGAAGATTCTATTGATTAAGCCTGGGGCTTTTATAGCGTAAATAATTTCAGCTGTTGTGGTGAATATTTTGATTGTACTAAAGATATCACAGCGTATGAATGCACAGATGTTCATATCTGAAATTACCATTGGTTGAAGTTGAGAGTATGACAGTATTAAATTTTGATTACTATTTTACGACAATAGTAGCCATTCGATTAAGTAAGGGTGACAGACTAGCACACAGTAGTACCCTTGCTAATCGATTCTTCCGATTGCAGGTAACAATCATCATACGAAACACATCATTATTATGCTGCTATTTTACGCTGATATTCTGTTAGGACGTGATCTTTACACTGACCAATTATGCTGCAGTATTCTTACCGCATTAAGAACGTAAAAGCTACCGCTGATGTATGGTCTTCTATAAGACTCATTTATTTGTCTGTTTGTAACCTTTATATTAACATTTTAAAGCCGCGCTACTTGGGAGGTTGCGGCGCTTTTGTGGGATCATCCCAGGAATCTGCAATCCTCGTATTGTGGTAATGTAACAAACGCCCCGCCACTGTTCGTCGGTTGCTTTGCGTTACTTATCTTCCGATTCACTTCGTTCTTTTCATTTTATTTTGCAATTCATTTCGATTTGTTTCTTATATTTATTAACACAGGAAACATATGGCAGTAAAGACATGTTTATTATCGGGTATATAATTGACAGTTCTATGACGGTTGGATTCCCAGTCGAGGAACAATATTCATGGTAATTTTTTATTTCTTGGAAATTAACAAACTAGCACACAGTTCACCTGATGGCAAGTGATTCCTACGGCCCATGATATCAACATTCACCTTTGATAAGGAATCATAATGCAGATGCTTTTTTGACCCCTGAGGACAGAAATGGAATGCCTCGTAATAAAGTACTCCGGATCCCTAAACTACAGTTACATCAGCATAATGTTTATTGTACGCTGATATTTCAGTGAGGGCGAGCTCCTACCCTATTGAGCTGACCCATTCATTCTGCAGATAGAAACAAACTCGTTTGTTTATATACATTACATATTGTAATAAAAAAAAACCTTAAAACTGCTAGTAACATTTTCATTGGAGCCGAGCACTGGGGATCAAATTCGGTTTTGCTTGCTTACCATGAAATAAAAAGCGATCGCTTAGATAGTGATCTATTACGTATCTTCATGTATAAATACGAAGGTTTTTATATACACACTATTCCTAATGAAGTACGTCTGCAATAACTAACGCATTACACTTACTTGAATGAAAGAAATTTAAGTCGATTCAAAATCAACCAGCGAGTGAAATCCTTGTAACCAACGCGCACAGTTAAAAGGACCAAATAACTGCATACGTGGAGTATGCAGTTATTTGGTTAGCGGTTCTTTCGATTTTCATTTATAAGGTTTATTACATTGCGGAATTATGATCATTTAAATTGCGGATATTACTAAGAAAGCAAGCAATGTAATATCTTTGTGTTATAGTGATGACAGCGCAAGAAAAAACATGGTGGCGATCGGTAATTTAAACGCGCCAATGGTCACTTTAATATATTTTTTTCAGGGAAAAAGCACGGTCGCCGGCAGCTTCTGCAATGAGCTTTTAAGAGGGATTTAAATTTGCAATTGTTGCATGTAATAGATATGCACTAGAGCATAAATGGGTTTTGCATTTGTTTGGAGCGCCGACACCTTCGAATAACATTGTTATAAAAGTTTTCTTTTTGTTGTTTCGTCTTGACCACTGGTCGTCGCAAACAACTGTCGCCATATTGTGAACGCTGTTTAAAAACCGGTCAAGTACGAGTAGAATGTGCGTAGAGAGATTTCTGTATTATTCAGTTTTCCATAAGAACATTATGATTTAGTGGTACTGTGATGCTACAGTTAATAACTAAATATAGCAAGAATAACTCTCCTCCACCAGACAGCCCAATGTAAGCCACTAAAACCGATGATTTTTTTATAAAAAACATATCTACCTTTAAAAATAGGTTATATTAACTAGCATGTGGTATCTATTAATGACTTAGCTCCGTAGAAACGTATCGTGGTAGCTTCTATTTTTCGCTCGACTGCGTCCTGACAGCTGCTTGACGGGGCCGTGGGCAACTATTTCGTTGTAACTGTGAAGTCGTTTATGTTCATGTCATTACGAATTTGAGAATTGAAATTAAATAAAATAAAAATTACAAACTTTTGCGCGTTTATTTTTAACATATGAAACCTAAAAGTTATAAAGATTACTACTATTCGTTTTATTACTTGTTAAATTTTTGTTTAATATATTTTTATTATAACGTCTGAGTTTTAGCCGTCTTCTTTGATGAGATGCTCTAATGGAATATATGAAATTACTTTTATAAAGTTCTCAGTGTATTAAAGGAGAATATTGTAAACAAAGATAAAGTACGAGTATACATATATTGAACATATGTGAAGTTTTAATTATTTTTAATCTCTTAGTTCAGTATCTTAGAAACCCGCTAGATTAAGTGGATATCTGTGCAAGGGATAGTCTATGGATGCAAGGGGCTCAGGATGATGCTACGTGGCAGTCTGCACGAGGCTTATGTCCTACAGGTGTAAAATGAGCTGAGATGAGATTAGATGAGAACAAGATTTTCTCAATTCATTAACTATAGTAGTATAACAGAAATTTCTTAGCAAAGTTTGCAATACAATAACAAATTAAATGGAATTGATGATTCACTTTCTCGATCACAAGTCGCGTTATTCATAACAGGAGTCATTGATCCGTTGATATACAGTTGCGTTTTATTTATTTTAAACGTCGTTGTATAATACGCCGTGTTTATCATCAATCTTGCAAGCTCCGCGGGGGTTGGCACACGAAATCAAAAGGCGCTTGATTAGAATGGAGAAGGCAATAAGTGAACTTCTCAGAATGTTAGTTTTAAAACGTTTGATACTTCAATCTCTTTAGAGGCTTGTTTAACGTTTGTCAATATTTTAATCTTTCTGTTTATGTTCTTTAATTTTCTAGTCTATCATTACCAAAAATACCTGTAGTGAATTTGATATTAAATTAGGGAGGTATCAATATTCCGTTAAGCGGACTGATGACTATGAGTTTGCGTTTGGATCGACGCCGCTTGTAACGGTTCGTTTATAGTTCTTGTAATTTTTTTATTCCCACGTGATTTTCTATACAACTTTTTATATAAATCTAGTGTTGTAATACCACAAACTTCATCTGGCGGTAAGTGATGACTGCGTATATACAAACGCCTACGTCTATTCAACGTTCCAATTAATTGCTTCCCATATTCCCATATATCATACGATACACAGTGGCGTTATACCTCAATTCCACGCTGGTATCTGTGACGCCGTGGTCCTCCCCGTTCAACCGACAGATATCACTAGATTCTTTATATGTTTTTGTTCAGGTAATGTAGTGCCTCGAAGATGTTTATGTCAACATATGACATAATTTTGTTAGATTTTGTAGTTAAAGTATATTTTATTAGATAACTGCATCAAGGAGATAAGTTGTAACGAAGTTTGATATCATTTACTGAGCTAGAAACCTTGTACTTGCAGTCTTCAAGTTTTCAAATTATAGATTTTAACAAAATTTTACTAACATTTCGGTTTCCATTCTGTTCCAATTAAGCTGAATGCTTGTGCTAGGAGATGATTCCCGAGAATAGCCGAATGGTGGATACGAACTTGCGACCCTAAGTTTCAGATCACTGTAAACTATTAGACAATTGATGCTTCTCAAAATCAAACCTCATTACAAAGTAGTCAGTTATCCATAATTAATATAGATATTACGTTCACGTGGGTAGGCATGGGACGCAATTTATATCTCTTAATTAATTATTTAAGGTCACTAAAACATAGATCGTATACTTTGTAACATGTGACATTGATTGGGAAGACGCTGAAGCTTGTAGCAAAGTTTACACTAGCACAAGCTCAGAGTTACTACAAACTTTCAGATTAACGTTTTTCTTTCTCGTGTTACGAATAAAGATTTTTATAATTATTAATAATTATTTTAGGTCACTAAAACATAGATCGTATACTTTGTAACGTGTAACATTGATTGGGAAGACGCTGAAGCTTGTAACAATGTTTATACTAGCGAAAGCTCATAGTTACTACAAACTTTCAGATTAACGTTCTTCTTTCTCGTGTTACGAATAGAGATTTTTATAATTATTAATAATTATTTTAGGTCACTAATACATAGATCGTATACTTTGTAACGTGTAACATTGATTGGGAAGAGGCTGAAGCTTGTAAGAAAGTTTACACTAGCACAAGCTCAGAGTTACTACAAACTTTCAGATTAACGTTCTTCTTTCTCGTGTTACGAATAAAGATTTTTATAATTATTAATAATTATTTTAGGTCACTAATACATAGATCGTATACTTTGTAACGTGTAACATTGATTGGGAAGAGGCTGAAGCTTGTAAGAAAGTTTACACTAGCACAAGCTCAGAGTTACTACAAACTTTCAGATTAACGTTCTTCTTCTCGTGTTACGAATAAAGATTTTTATAATTATTAATAATTATTTTAGGTCACTAATACATAGATCGTATACTTTGTAACGTGTAACATTGATTGGGAAGAGGCTGAAGCTTGTAAGAAAGTTTACACTAGCACAAGCTCAGAGTTACTACAAACTTTTAGATTAACATTCTTCTTTCTCGTGTTACGAATAAAGATTTTTATAATTATTAATAATTATTTTAGGTCACTAATACATAGATCGTATACTTTGTAACGTGTAACATTGATTGGGAAGACGCTGAAGCTTGTAACAAAGTTTACACTAGCGCAAGCTCATAGTTACTACAAACTTTCAGATTAACGTTCTTCTTTCTCGTGTTACGAATAAAGATTTTTATAATTATTAATAATTATTTTAGGTCACTAAAACATAGATCGTATACTTTGTAACGTGTAACATTGATTGGGAAGACGCTGAAGCTTGTAGCAATGTTTATACTAGCGCAAGCTCATAGTTACTACAAACTTTCAGATTAACGTTCTTCTTTCTCGTTTTACGAATAAAGATTTTTATAATTATTAATAATTATTTTAGGTCACTAAAACATAGATCGTATACTTTGTAACGTGTAACATTGATTGGGAAGACGCTGAAGCTTGTAACAAAGGTTACACTAGCGCAAGCTCAGTGTTACTACAAACTTTCAGATTAACGTTCTTCTTTCTCGTGTTACGAATAAAGATTTTTATAATTATTAATAATTATTTTAGGTCACTAAAACATAGATCGTATGCTGTAACGTGTAACATTGATTGGGAAGATGCTGAAGCTTGTAACAAAGTTTACACTAGCGCAAGCTCAGAGTTACTACAAACTTTCAGATTAACGTTCTTCTTTCTCGTGTTACGAATAAAGATTTTTATAATTATTAATAATTAAGCTGATATTTTACGTATTGATTCTATGAAGATGTTCTTTCCCAGTCGAGTTGTATTTGCCGTTATTGCCTCGTTTGGCTGGTGATTAATGATCGCAGTACCAGACCCTTTATTTTAGGCTGATTTTTCTTTTCGGGCTGATGGTCGCTTTTAGGGCTTTTACAGTTTCACTTAAGCGTTCGGTCACCTCTCAACCCGGCTCAACCCCTCTATTATTGAGTAACCAGCACAAGGGCACCCGAGAGGAAGGCTCGGCTTGGACCGTTACCCTGTCTCACGAGAGCGCCTTACTCGAGGGTTACCAGACCGATCGCATTACAAATACCCTTGGTATGAATATTAAAGATGTCTAATCTGCAACCTTTTGGAATCTATAATACTATTTTGACGTAAATATAATGGATTCATATATCGCTGTTGTACTAAAATTGTCAATGTCATATTTTTAATACTGCCATGTATGAATTATAGGGAACTGTTTAATTTCACTCTGGTCTTTTACATCATAAAATTTTAATATCAATGATGTTGTTATTTATAATTTATTTATTGTTGCAGTTGCATATTATATAACATTAAAAATGTAATTACCGTAAAGACCCGTTCCTCGTATTACTGTACGCACTAAGTACGCTGGGTCCATTTTCTCGCCGAATTTTTATATTAAACCTTTGAGCAAATCACGATCCAGCTATCATCTCACCAGCCGCCATGACGAGTCTTACTTACGTTAATTACTATGAAAATTAAGATACAGCCAGGTCATTGGCATGCATCAACGTATTTCTTCTTGTTTTTTTTATTTATTTATTACATTGAGAGTAACAAACGAGCTAAAAGTTCACCTAATGGCATTTTTTTTCTTTTTTTTTTTCGGGCTGATGCCGCTTTTAGCCCGAGAGCTTTTACAGTTTCGCCGGGTTGAGAGGTGACCGAGCGTTTATGCCGCTCAGTCGAGACTCCTATTAGTTATTACGCAGGGACATTTCCTAATGGCAAGTGATTCCTGCGGCCCATGATATTTATATTCATGATTGACATGGAATCATATTGCAGATGCGTTGTTACGCTTGAGCCTGAGATGAAATGTCTGGTCACCAGTAATAAAGGTCTCCGGATCCCTACACTCACCAAGCGAAAACCAGCAGAATGATTCTATTTTACGCTGGTATTCTGCGAGGGCGTGGTCCTACAGAATACCAGCGAACTGCAGTGTAGCTCTACCACTGTTAAGAAAGCTATAGAAGATATAAATTTAAACGATGTGATCACATCTATTGATCACTCTTGCATTTTACAAATAATCCTGTAGATTGAGAAATTTTGTTCTTTATTTGTGAACAACGCATGTTTACACTTAATGAACCTTTCATATCCTGACCTAGTCTGGGTCTAACTAGATTACAGAACTAATTTAACTCCGATTTTCATCGGTGATCGTTTCTATTGGATCAATAAAATATCGTAACACATTGCTACGAGTGTAGAATTAATTAAATTACAATTTGACCTGCGCTTCCGAACCGCAGGAGGTACGGCACCAGTATTAAATTGTTAATTTTGTGTGGCCCGTCCGATTGGACTCTTCGCATAGTCCAACAAGATACCTCTGGACTTGACGTAAACGAGTATATGTCCTTTGTGTAATATTATATAGTAAATATAATTTCATTATTAACAATATATACATAATAATAGAAAAAGCTTGTATCACTGCTTTTTAGAGGATATTAAGCAACTTTAGTGAATGGCAGACGCATTTTTTAAATATTGTTTCTTTTATTTCTCAGATATGCAAGTTTTCTCCAATACAAAGTAATTTATTATTGCTTTTTATAAAAAAAAATTGTTTGTTCATAATACATTACCTGTCTTATAACAGTATTCTGCAGTCTCTCTGAGAGATGGAAACCCAAATTAAACCAGATATAATTCTCTGTTACGTACAAGTAGAGTCCAACTCGAGTATGTACCGCCTAATTACTAATGTAGAACGTTTATAAAACGCTATCTATTTCGTAATTTACCGTGCCTAAAATGAAATTATATTTTACAGCTATGGTTAAAATTATTTCACAATGATGAAATAGAAGTTTTTAGGCACACCTTTTATGCACACAATGTCAAACATTTTGCCTAATGTTTATTAGTTCGCGTGTCGCGTGTGCATAAAAACTTCTTTACCTATTTCATCCTTTTATGGGTTTTCGCCATTTCAACAGTGTTTTGGCATTAATTTCGATCCTTGGCTTCCTCAATGCTGTCGCAACATTTCCTTTTGGTCTTTTTTGATATTGATTTCCTATGGTCTTCCATCCTCTCGACATATCCTTAGGCCCACATTAGGCGTTGTGACTTGATGAATCTAACAATCGGACAATCGTCTCCTGTTTCATCAATATATTACTTAGTGTAACTCCACAACGAATACAATTCCACGAAGCTGTCAATCGCTGGGTGTCGATGGATCATTCGAACGGTGACAGGAGATGTATGAAACGAACGTTGACCTCTGCACTATCAGTGACTTTTTTTTAAATAACAGATTACATACATAATGTTAGGAGCTAATTCCTTAATTGAAATGTGTATTAAAAATAATTAGATTTGTAGTTTTTATATAACGATGTAATGATGATCTTCACCTGGCCGATTTGGACGATAAAGATTCATCTTCTGGCTGTTATGTCGAGATGATAACGGTGAAAAATATATTTCAGTGTCTCTCGTAATAACCTTCCCTATTCTAATGCATTTAGATCGGAAGGCGGTTCAAATGTTACGTCTGAGACACGGGGCATACACAATTTAACAAGACTCAAAAACGAATAAATTATGATTCACAAATATTTACTCTCAGCTGGGAATCAAATCCAATCCGCGATGCAGTAGCTCCAGGCAGCTGTTGTTTATCAAGTAATACTTGGTCCGGCCATAAGTTCTGTTACAAATGAAAATGCAGTTTTTTTATGAAGTAATGTAATATCATTAAAATTTATACCTACATATTTATTAGTCTCAGCAAAAAATAAAAAAATATTCTATTCGAAAGGTGGCCCCTTTGGCTTTTATACAGGACTTTAACCTGTTTGGCCACGAATCTATGGATTTAGGCACTGTTTCCAAGGGAAATTTCGCCACTGCTTGCTCCAAAGATTTTTTAAGAGACTCAATGTCGCCGTGTCGTTTAGAGCAGGCCATGTCCTATAAAACTGATCATAATTTGAATGAGATTTTGGTTGAGATCTGGGCTAGATGAGGGCCAGTCTTCAGCTCTTATAAAGTCCGGAACGTTGGTTTCATGCCAGGATTGGATAGTTCGTGTCTTGTGACCTTTGCACCTGATCGCAGAGTCCTGCTAGAAAGTCCACGGTATATTTTTAAAAAGTGTATTGCTGAGAGGTTTCACAACATGATCCCAGACTATATCTTGATACACTTTACACTGAAGATTTCACTTCTTTTTCACAAAAATATAGTTTTGTGATTCCTTGATAAGATACGCCCTACCAAACTATCACTGACGCAGGATGATGACCACGTTGTACCTTTCCGCAGCTTCTTTAGAACTGTGAGCGTACACTTTATCATTTTGCTTATTGTAGTGTTCTTCAATCGTGAATTTTTTTTCATCGGTAAAGAGGATATTTCTGTGCCATTCACCTTTAATCTTTTGGGTTTTAATCGCGAGTTTCCGGTTGTCGAATGATTACGTATAAAAATATTACTCAATAATGTTTGTGAACGGTGAACAGCGAAAGACCCATTCGATGTCACGTTTGGGACCTTAAAGGGTCAGGTGAAATGGGTAGATCCCTTTTCATATCATATCATCTATTATAATTTAAGGCACGTCTACTTATAATTTACTGAATATTCGTAAATTATTATTACATTGAGAGTAACAAACGAGCACACAGTTCACCTGACGGTAAGTGTTTCCTGCGACCCACTACATCTAGATTCATTCTTGACAAGGAATCATGCGTGCGTCGTCACCCATGAGGACTGAGATGAAATGCCTCGACGCCAGTAATAAAGGTCTCCGGATCCCCGCACTCACCAGACGATATAGCGGCTATTTTACGCTACTCCGTCCCCGGTCGAGCTGACCCTTTAATTCTACAGCTAAAAACAAGCTGCAGCTGAGTCTACCACTAGAAAATCACTTAGACCTTGCCAAAAAGAGTTATAAGAAATTATGTACTTTTGATATTGTTGATATTACGTGGGTACAATATATACCCGCACCATAACCATTAGCTTTTTTGATACTCATTCGAACTTTATAAAAGTATGAGTTGAAAACACGAATTTCGACTTTCAAGACAAAACATAACGCTACTCTGGATGGTTAATGAGCATGTTATTGATACCTTTATGCATGTGACAGTTTTTTATGGCATTAGTCTGTTAGAATCAGCGTCGGCTTATTTGAAAAGGTACTGTATTATAGTTCATTAAATAGTTATTTGATAAGCGTGGAGACCAGGTTGGTTTATGAATGAGGTCTCACACTCGATTGATAATAAAAATCTGCATGTCTAAGATATTATTACAAAAAAACAAAATCAAAGACATGTGAAGTCCGCTAATCCGAATCGTGGTGGATTATTTCCTATCACAGAGTATGCTAGCTAGATAGGAGGGCTATGGCCAGCAGTGGATTTTTATATAGATATTTATTTCCTTGAAGGTGGAAGATACGTTGTCATAAGGATCAGACAGAGATGGATGGACATGGATGGCAGTATTACTTATCACCTTATCAGGTGTTCTGTGCTTCAATGTGGGTGACATATATATTATAAATAATATAATATTATAAAAATTATAAAATAATGCTTTTATTGTCCCCTTGAGGACTGAGATGGAATGCTTCGATACTAGTAACTTGTTCTCCGAATAACAACTTTACACTGTTATTCCGTGAGGGACTAAATTTTGATGTTTCTAAGTTATATATATTAACATATAGCGATAAGTATTATTCTTTTGAAAGAGGTAGAAAAGAATTATTTGCTGCAACATCATAGTATTTACATTAATATGCACAGGTTTTGGACATAGTGAAGACGTATCCTATGATAAACACAGTAGGTAAAGTCTGTATACGCGGAGACCGATACGATTTACAAAAGTTCAGAGTAACCTCGGGGGTTGGTTGCTTATTTACTTACTTCAACTCATTATATATATATACAAAGTAATAACCTAAATATACTATTTACACATACATACAATCATATAAATATATAATAATATAATATTGTACACAGTATATACAAATATGTAATAATTTCATTATGAATTTAACTTCAATTTCAAAATTCATAATTAAATTATTTTAAATGATGATTATAGCAAATGTATAAATTCATGTAATATAAGATAAAAACAGGTATCAATTAAAAATAGGTCACCATTTCACCCTCAAGCTACTCTGCGTCATCATAACTTAATGCACTCAGCCACTTGTGTAATGCCCTTTTGGCTTCGTATAAAGATTTATTTTTGATGTCATAGTGTTTCACAACGCAGTTATAAACATGCGCTCTAACAAATTTTAATTTATCAGAGGAATTGGATGTTGTATTCATAATGAACAACGACAGGATGGGATCTAATGCAGAACACAGAATTAAAAAGTCAAATATTTTGTCCATAGACTTTGATAGAAACCATTTAATACAGATGGCTAAAACGGAACTTTATATAATAGAAGCCTCAATTTCCTAATAGCTTAGGGAAGGGAGTCTACGAAACTTAAGGTGGTACTCCTAGCTTTTAATATGCCATTTGACTGTTGCATGCATCTTCTAGCACAAGCATTTTAGGCTTGGTTGTTAAAGCAAATTTAGCACTTTTTAAACGAAAAAGCAAAAAATATACCTAAAATTGAGTTATTGAGAGAGAGAAAGAGAAAGACATAATCCTACAAATGTCATAGCTATTTTTTTATTGCCCGACCGCCCAGTAGCAAGCATACCATGCCATATTAACTTCGCTATTGTCAAAAATCATAACCGAAGTCAATTTTTAAATTCAACTCTCCCTTTTTCATGTCTAACGAAATTTCACTCGCTCTTAAGGATCACACAAAAAATTGTTTGTCTAGTCGTCAGTAACAAAGAAACGTCATTAGGATAATCCTATTCACCGATTCACCATCCCTTGTTATTGAAGTTATTTATTTGTTTGTGTATTGTTACTAAAAATTTAAACAATTAAAAGATACTTCTTAGAACTTTAAGATATTTAAAATTGTCAATTTACAGCTATGTTACATTGATTTCAACTTTTTAAGGGCTTTTTAGCCGTTTTTTTTATTTTGTCTATTTTTAGAACAAAGGGAAGCGATTTTTTATAAGGGAAGCAATATTTTCATGTCTTTAAATACGAATAGACAAGACACTTAAACATTTTATAAAAATAAAGAGAAAAATGGCGCCCACACATCTTGGAAAAGTTAAATCAAATTACAACTTGTTTATTAATGTTAATGTTTTATTTATTCGAACAAGGATGACGTTATGGTGCTAAACGAGAACAGTTTACCCGATGATAAGTGAGGACTTCATGAGCCACAGTCCTCAAATCTTGTATTTATCTCGAACAAAAAAATTCCACAAAATGCACCTGCATTGTGACGCACCTACATGACTAAAATGGATACCGATATCTGGGTTCTACCCACACCCACTAAACGAAACACACCAGCATAATATTGCTAATTCGCTCTGATACTTGATAAAGGCGTGGTCCTTCATCGGTCCATTTCACTGTTTCATATTTTAACTAGAAACAAGCCTGCTAGTACGAAATTGAGTGTATGAGATGTAACTCAACCTTATTTTATGCTGGTATTCTGTGATAACTTGGTCCTTTTCCAATGCTGGATTTCATCCTTTTGTTGTGAACATCCCTCAAACTTGAACGAAGCGCTTTGCTTCATTATTCGTACAGCAAAGGACTGGAATAGTTTGCCCGCGTCTGTCTTTCCCTCCGATTACAATGTGGGTTTTTTTCAAGAGTAGAGGCCTATTCAAGGCATTTACTGAGCTAGTGCGCCTTACCATCCAGGACTGTATTTCCACTTAACATCAGGTGGGATCGTGGTCAAGCACTTGCTTAGAAAGTTTAAAAAAAAAGTAAGATTTCGTAATTGGTTGGCTGCAGAAGCATATTCCAAACATTCAAATTTCAATGCATCAATATACCCTTAACAGTAATATTTTTGAACAACCTGCGTCATATAAATATATATCATATATGTGTATAAATATGTATCATATATGTATATAAAATGCAGTTGTTAGTGTTATCCAAAGTTAAGTAGTTGTTAAATATATTCCCAGCGCACTATAATACTTAGTAAACGCTTCACGGTTGAAAAGCGATTCAAAGCGCCGGTTGAACAAATAGGTTGGCACGCTCGAACGATGCGTCGCGTTCTGCGCCTACGCATGCTCGGAGGTGACAACGTCTTTATTCGCAGTGCGTCTCAAACTTTTAGAGTAAATGTATCAGTAAAAAAAAGCACTGCTGTTACGAATTATTATAATTATTTCTAAGTTTCACCTTGTAAAAGCATGATAGGATGACTTATAGCTAATAAAACAGATTTTGAGTACTCATTTAAAATGTGGAGATAGGATTTTGCATATATATACACTGCAAGCCAAAAGTTTAAGACCATCTTAATTAAAGTAGGAAAATAAAGTAAAACTCCAATAGAATATTAAATGTTTAATTAACCTGTTTAATTATCTAATAAAACATTGATTGACAGTCAATGTACTTTAAAAGCGTAAAGAAATATTAACAGTCCATGCAAAAAAGGCTATAGTTAGCTAAACTGATATTTCACCAAAAAATCCTCCTTTACATTTTATGACTTTGTTCACAAGTCTCGGCATACGGGCAATCAATTTGTTAATGGTGTCTTGTGATATATTGTTCCAATTTTCGCATAAAGTATTCCACATTTGTTCTCGCGAGGATGGGCCACGATTACGGACGTTCCTATCAAGCTCTTCCCACAAACCATGTTTTACCCTAATCCCTTGTGCCTCTCTAAATATCGTTCTCTTCTTAATATCCTCTAGATAATTTTGAGCTATGCTTTGGATCATTATCTTGTTAGAAAATGAATCCATCTCCAATTATTCGCAACCCGGAAGAATCAGCATTTTGTTCTAAAATGTTTTTGTACTGTTCCTTTTTCAAAATTCCTTCAATTTTTATCAAATCGCCAGTTCCTTGGCTAGACAAGCAACCTCAGACCATAATTGCCACCAACATGCTTGATTGTTGGGACTATACAATCTGTCATCATCTTTTCTTGGGCACTGCTTCGAACGTAAATTCTACGCTTTGAATCGAATAGTTCAAACTTGGATCTATCGATCCAAAGCACTTTTTTAAAATCTTCTTCAGTCCAATCTCGATGGGCAAGAGCCCACTGCATCCGTTTTTTCTTGTTTTGCGGCCTTAGCAGAGGTTTTCGAACGGCAACACGACCATACAACTTCGCATCTCTCAGTCGCCGTTTTATTGTAGTCAATGATAAAGGTTTAACTCGGGTTTTGTTTACTTCAACGCGGATTTCTGGTGCTTTTAAGCGTCTTTTTCACTTTCAGCTGGTAGTAACAATAAATTATCTTCACTAGACGTGGTAGGTCTGGAACACAAGTCTTCGATAATTTCAGTTGTGAAGCAATCTCACGTTCGGATTTGCCTTCATTATGTAAAACAACGATGGCAGAATGCACTTCACTGCAAATTTCTCGAGCTTTTCCCATTTTATGACGTCTTCACTGTAGAAACCATTTTTCAGACTAATTGAGATTGTTTGTGAACAAACCCAAGTAAACTCGGGTAATAATAATACACGTGTTTTCAGGAGCTAAATAATCTTAATTATTGACCAATACGTAACAAAAGCAAAGTAATTATATTTTATATTATATATTGTCCAATAACTTAAAAGTAAAGAAAAGAATGACTTCTTTAAATATTCGATACTAACAATAGAATATGCAGATGTGCATTTCTATTATTAATATATATGTATATATATATATATATATATATATATATATATATATATAAATAAGAAATCAAACAAAATCTAAATTACATTTGAATGAATTACAGCAAGTGTCGAGGCAAGCCAAAGGTGATCTAATCACGTAAACACACTACCAAAATCAAACGGATCCATAAATTTAATTTCTGCGAAACTAAAACATAACATTATTGTGATAAGAAATCAAGGTGATTTAAGGTACTGAATACACAAGTAAAATCTTTGTAATCAATTGTGTCACTGGATTATATACCTATATATCACCAGACCCACTCTCAACGACAAAACAAAGATATAATGTGTTGTCATTTCAAGATATGTATATCGACCTAAGGCTGTTTTTTAAAAAAATATTGGAAGTAGAATATCATGTCTATGCTTTAAAAAGTAAGACTAGAATTCATGTAAATATCATTTGAACAGATCATCCCTCCATTAAATGAAGATGGGTTAAAAGGACCTTGCTTCTTATGATAACTATAATGGTTTAAGTTAAGGACAACTACAGAGGTCATCACTGAATGATATCATTATTTTCATATCTCTTGTATACTTACCATTGTTATATATAATTAATTTTCTCAAAGCCTACGTAAATCTTTGAAGAACCGTTCTGAGGCTATCTAAGACTCCCCGTCGACTAAAATATGTAAACTGTTGCTAAACTTCTCGTAATTGGACTATATGGAATATATTTCTTATAAACATTATTGAAAAAAGTAATTATCTACAGATATTAATGTAACTAAAGTATAATAGATTTTTTATCTCAAAATCTATGGATATAAGTCCAACAATAACTTTCTCTTAGAAAAAAAAAAGGATTATTATGCGTAGTTTACACGATAAACTTCTGTACCATGTTTATTCAAAAAAGTAAGAACAGTTTTGTCCGAACTGTTTTGTCCTTTATAACCTGTCTGTACAACGTTCATATGAATGACCATACGAGTCATTTCTCGCCGCAATAAATAAAAATAAAATAATACGATTCATTAATTTCAAAAGTCCCGAATCGGCTTCGGGCCGAGTGAATCGATTATGCGATAACGATTATTATTCGATTACAAAAATGACCGCGTCCTGCTTCGACACCTCGTTGCCGTCTTCCGATCCATCATGTTTTGTGATCCGAATTATCGGAACGATGTTCAAACTTTCTAATCCAAATTGAAGGTTTTTTTGTGGAATGGCAGGTACAAGGACTTTTATGTCTACTACTACTACTGTTTTATCAGCAATTGTTTTAAAAGTCTTTTTAATGTCTATGACTCCTCCTCCAAGTTAAAGAAAAGCTTTAACTTGACTTTTTTCAATTGTATAAAATTCAATATCATTATTTCTATAATTTTGGTAGTGTACGACCACTATTCATAAATGTGATTTCATATTTAATACAATATATATAATATATATAAGTTGCTTTGAATGTGAAATTACTTATAAGCTTACTGCTGATTTCTTATGATTATTTTGCTCAATTTACTATCCTATGATTAATCTAAATCACAAATTCAAGCGTCGCTCCAGGAGTGTTAGAGGGTTCTTATATGTTGTTCTATGTAGTCAAATTTTTATCGTTCTTTTACATGATAACAAGTCATACATATTTAGTTTAACAGTCGTAGTTGAATAGGTCAAATCGACCGAGGTGGGACCACACCCTCACATAATACCAGCGTAAGATAGCAGCATAATACTGTTGTATTTCGTCTGGTGAGTGCAGGGATCCGGATACCTTTATTACTAGAGACGAGGCATTCCATCTCATGCCTCAAGGGTAACAACGCATCTGCATTATGAATGTAGATGTCGTGGGCCGCAGGAATCGCTTTCCATCAGGTGAACTGTGTACTCGTTTGTTACTCACAATGTAATAATAATTTGGTTTATCTTAAAATTATTTCTTAATGTATTTTATTATTTTACGTTAAATTTTAATGAACGTCAAATTCTTTGAGTGTACAGTTTGAGAAGCGCGCAGGCTGCGGGCGGTCGCGCGACGTCGTCGTCGCGACTAATTATCGATAGATCGATACACGGCGATTATTCCGAATAATTAGGCTGACCTCACTCGACTTCACTCACACATACTAATATTTCACACCAGTGTACCCTTATAATATATAATTTTTAATACCTACATGTAAAGCCTATTTCTATTTTTATTACACATATGTATGTAAACCTTCTATTACATGTACGTTATGTCGTCCTGGTCAATGTTCGTCTTTTGATTTTTTTTTGCAATTTTTAAATGTAATTAGGTGATGATAAATGAATAGATAGATCACCTGATGGTAAGTGTTCCCTGCGGCGTAATGAGAAATGCAAATGATGATTTGTCATATCTGAACAATAAGATCGAATACTTCATCAGTGATTTGGTTGCCGGTTTCTTTCATTACCTTGACAAGTAAATATTTTAGGCAGATATTCTATCGAGCAATTATTCTCTGACCTTCCAACCAATACGTATTACAGATAAAATAACTGAGGCGTGGCTCTACTAGCTCTGGTTTTTTTTTTTTTGAAGATGGATTAAGTAACGACCTTTCAGAAAGCAATCGGCTATCTTACGTTTAAGTTCTATCGTTTTAGAAATACCGCTTGTGACCGAATGTTCCAAAATATGGTTGCGAGTATCAGAAAAGTATGATAGAGCAGAATATTTATTAGTGATAGAGCTACTTTTTAGCTGAGACGTGAATGGATCGGGGAAGAACCGCACTATAATAGAATATTAGTCTGATAGAAGCATAGCGCTTCTGTGTGCCATATGTTGTCTCAGCTTAAACTTAATTATAGTAGCCTCGACTAGTACATTACGTAATAATTTTACTCCACTAAACTAACAATATGTGCAAAATGTTGTCAGCATTTAACCATACCAAAGTCCCAAAGTATTATTAGCCATTAGTAGCCACGACGTAAATATTTTAAAATTTAGTTAGCATTGGTATTTTTAACAGTAATGAAGCTACTCTGTTTTTTTCAAACTGCGGAATAAATGCGTCAGCTCTGACGGGGTAAGACTGCGCCTTAACAGAGAACCAGCGTGAAATAACACCATGAAGCTGATGCATTTCGTCTGGTGAATGTAGGGATATACGGAGACCTTTATTATTGGTCACGAGGCATTCCATCTCAGTCCTCAAGGGTGACGACGCATCTGCGTTATGATTCCTTGTCAAGGATGAATGTAGAGCAAATGTCATGGTCCGCAGGAATCACTTACCATCAAGCGAACTGTGTACTCGCACACACTCGTATTTGTTACTCACGAGGTAATAAAATAAAGGAAGGTAATGTTTAATGTAAGTTTTATATAAGATGGAATTAATAGTGCCAATTTGAAGTCACATTTTATATGAGCAATTTCTTCTAAGGAAACTTCTGATTTTTCACTGTCTATTTAATATAGCTGCAATTTTTTTATACTACGAATTTTTCGTTATACTACGAATGGGACAGCTGAACCACGGGATAACACGTCATAAAATAAAGCATTTTATAACTACTGTGTTTCGGATATGAAAGTAATGTAAAGTAACTGAATATATTTTCATAGGGAAATATTTTACTTTATGTATTTCTCAGACATGCACATAAACCTGGCATGTGGTGAATCAATTATGATCTAATGAATAATTTCATTAGTCCATTCAGCAGCGGTGATCGAAATGGTAAGAGCTGCTCGTGTGCCTTATGTTAAAAGTGAGCATCCAAACACTTCTTTACTGGTCATAGAGTATTCGTTTCTTTTAAATCTCCTTTCTCTATTTACTCCTATAAGGAAGTGATTACTAAAGACATAAACAGTAAAATACTGTTCTCATCCCTTGGCCAGGACATCCCAGTACAATTTGACAGCATTCAACGAAGAGCGGCTCGAACCGTTGACAAGCAAGTACTTTTCGATCGGCTTGATTCACTAGCATTGCGAAGAGATGTTGCAATTTACCATGAGCTATTTTCTGAAGAGTTTTTGGATTTATTTCAGCTGCTGAGTTTTAACATATATATATATATAACGAGAAAATTCAATATTTCATCATCTCAATAGTTGACGATCCACCACTGAAATTTGAAAATATAGGAAATTATACCAAAAAACATAGTCAATATTACTTGCTAACGTTTGCAATAGGTGAAAGACGACAGACTTATCTTTTTCTCATCTAATCTCAAGATGATGTGATGACCATTGTTTATACATTCTTATAGTTTTTTCTATCACTTATAGCTGTGGTATCCGGTCCCGCTGACATAACGCTTGCTAATCCCAGCACTCTTAGGGACACTCAGATGGTGACATGTAACTACTTTGTGCATTTGTCCACCTCAGTGTCACCAGACTTCCAGAACCTCCACTCTAAATGTCTTTGGCCACATTTATGACAGGCGAGCACCATCCGGAGTGCTATGACAACGCATTCAAGCGTCACGTTCACATCATCTCCTAGCAGAATCTATCCCCTCTCAGTATCACTCAATTTCCTTTCAAACCAATAAAGTCTCAAAGGAGGAGGCTACAGCCCTCCACACCAAATACCTGGGAAGTATCACATGTACGACTGATGACAGAGACAGGTTTCGTCAGATCCGGTTGACTAAGATTCGATGCTCGGCTTCCCATATAGGGCAAGTCACGAGCGCGTGGGATGCGAAGTCTTTGATCACTAAGCAGATTGTCGTCACTTTTCTTCCGACCTTTCACAGATAATCACCCAAACAGTGCTAGCTGATTATGACAATGATAAATAACAGTAAACTACAATTTGATGATGATGACATGATATGACAAAATCTTAGACTTGTCTATGTCATTAGAAAAATCAATAATCATAAATATCTGTGCTACAATATTGCATATATTGTTAAAAAAAATCAATTGAAAAGAAATATAACTTTATTTTATATATTTAAAATCTTAAAATACCAAAGAATTTGTAAACTTTTTCTAAATCTACCAATCATTATATTTCTGTACTCCAAAATATTCTTTAAAAATACTAAAGCTAATTTCCAAGACGGCATCTTTAAATTTCATGTCTTATCTCACGATCGTCGACTTTTTGTCTTTACAATTTTATGTTCACCATCTCTTATATCTGTAGTTAGTGTAATTGTGCTCTAACCCCTTTGTTATAAAGGCTATGTAAAAATATGTGCTTCATACCGAATGTAGGTCGTATATTTGTAATATTGTCGTGATCGGTCGACATTTTGACAATTTTGTTCCTCAAGAAAGTGCCAGCTCTCTTTGAAGACCACCAGGCGATGTCTCGCGGTTGGAGAGATTCCAACCCCGATAAAGATAGTTTAAATTACAATTAGTGAGGAATATTCGGTGCTACAAATTATGAAAAAATTCAGACCTTGTAAAATTTGTAAGTCGTGGCTACTAAAGAACATATTTATTACTAATTTAAACTCGAGATGTCCAGTTGACATTATTGCAGTTACCTAAACGTATTTATTATTAACACAAATATGTAAAGAAAAGCAGTTTGTATGGTATATTTACTACAAAGGGTTTATATAAAAAATGTTTTATTATAATCTTTGAAAAACATATAATTTTCAGATAAACAGTAATCCACACATCAATACCTGGCAACATAAAAACTAAAGCGATGCCGACGCCGTAAAGAAGCTTTAAAAAATATAATCCATCCCAAGTATCAAATAATAAACTTGGTAGCAAGTGAATTTCGGGGATCGGGTTCCGCGGCCGGCGGTAAAAAACGCCTTATTCTCTTTTTTATTTTTTTTATTAAAGTTCCACGTGTTCGGAATTCAAACGTGATGGGTAGTGTCAGCGGCCATTTAAAAAAGGTCAGACACTGTTTTACTTTCGATCACGATGCAGTTTATTCTGAATACTTGTAATGTTTTAAAATATTATACCCTTTATAAATTGTATACTTTTTATATTTTGAATACATTCAGTCAGGCATTACCCTCTCACGTATAAGCAAAAATATTTTATTAAGAGTAATGGGCTTTAGAACGTACTAGAGTGCGTGTTAGACGAAATAAATTGTCAATAAATAAATACTGGACTAGATTGCCCTAATATTTCGGAACTTAAATTATAAAAAAATAATCACTTTATGGCTTAGGGAAATGTAAATATGTTTAGAAGTTGAAACCTATTCTACCACCGTCGAGCCTTTCATGTTGTACGTATAACCTAGTTGCAGTCTAGCTTTACCACTGTTAAGTACTCAAGTAAAAGAACTGAACATTGATTGTGTAGGGCACTTGCACTTGTCCTGTTTTTTCTAACACTTTTTTAAACAAAAAAACTTTCCATTAATAACGTAAATAACTTCCACTAATAAATCGCTTACAGGCTGATGTGATGAGACCATACTGAAATTGTAAATATTGCTTCGTACGAATTTGCTGAGTGGTTATTTTGATGCGACCTGATCACTTTGTGTACATTATATTAAAATTCATGTTTCGTTAATTTTATGAAAAATATTTTCATCTAAACCTCCGGCTGTCACTAACGTAAATAACTACTTAGCCTCTTTTAATGAGGACGAAGGCATTTCTTTTTCTTGTTCACATATAATTTACAATTTCACACGCACACAAAAAAAAATATGAATATGTTTATCTCACCTGCTAGTGATGTCTATTATTTTAGTTTTATATTTTATTGATCCAGTAATTTAACAGGTTTACAAAAATGTGTTAACCAAAACGTCGAAAAGCCCGTTATCAGCCAATTACAGGTTATATTAAATAACAAATTTCATTCCCCAATGCCCTTGAGGTTTGATGAGCGTTTAATTTTTTCATAGATATTTCACCGTTGGTCAATATTCAGAACCTCATCCAGAAATGTACCCTACAATGCGTGTAGTTTTAGTTAACCTGGGAGAAAAAGTATATCCCTACTCAAGCCACCCTTATGTTGGTGATAATAAAAATAAATAAATAAATAAATTAATAGTAAACTTGACCGGTACCGGCACGTAACGTGTAAACTCCCATTAATAGTAGCGGTTTAAAAAAATTAAAAAGATTCCATCAAATTTGATTTTACTATAAAATATTACTATGTATATCAATCAAAGAATGAGTAACAAAAGCTCTAAGTTAAACAAAACTACAGAAACTCTTCCCCTTAATTATGCATTCATCGTTTTGGATGCACGATATGAAACGAAATGCCCCACAACAGGTTATTCAGATAACGACCGATTAAAAGTCGTATTCGTAATTATATATTAATTTTAAACGATCTTATTGCTTTGAAGTTAAAGGTTGATTTTTAAAGGGACCTTTCATATGAATAGGGCTTCCATACTTTGAAAGTTTTTAGGACATATTTAGTTGTGGGATATGTTCTTATTGGTCTCAGTATCTATGAGCTCGTTTTTAATTTCTGGTACGCGAGCAAACCGAGTTCAATCCTCATTAATTGGAATTCTAATGATAATGCTTCATTAATGCGTGATCGGTGGTGAAGTAAATAAGTTAGGAAGTTTATGAGGAAACCTGTAATACATATCTATGTAAGCGTATACGCAATTGCGCCATTGTTTAATACAATATCCTATTTTGTCAGTAAAGTATAATAATGATTAATCTTCGATATGAAGGAGAGGGAATTTTTGATCTAGAATGAATAATAAGCAATTTTACTAACCAGCTTGCTCATCTAATTTATATCGATTAAAATTAATCAGAGGTAGAGCTACTCTGCATTTTGTTTCTAGCTGCAGAATGAATGGGTCAGCTCGACCAGGATAGGACCGCGCCCTCACACAATACCTGCGTGAAATAGCAGCATAATGCTGCTGTGTTTCGTCAGGTGAGTTAGGCATCCGGCGACCTTTATTATTGGTGACAATGCATTATGATTCTTTGTCAAGGATGAATGTAGATGTCATGGGCCGCAGGATTCACTTACCATCAGGTGAACTGTGTGTTCGTTCGTTGCTCAATGTAAAATAAAATAAAAAGAAAATAACGTAACAATAATATACCCAGATGTATCCCATTCCGAGTATAGTGGTCCTACACTAGATTGAGATGGCGATAAAGAACAAAAATAAAAGGTCGCCTGTTTGAATATGGCGTCGTGTCAAGCGAGACGTCAACTTGACAGTTTCCGCGCGAGCACGTCGTGCCGCTACGCGGGACTCATCCTCCTGCCTTCTTGGAACTTCAATGGTCTTATATAATTATTACATTTGCAATAAAATTACGTAAAATTTGTTTTTAAAATGAATGATTTGTAATGTTAATCCTTATTCTGTGAATTTAGCGACGGCGCTTATCAATTAATTGCTTTAACTCTTCCCAGATACTCTGTTATAGGAGACCATAAAATTTTGATGATATCATTTTCGTATTTCGAGTTAACTACAGAACATGCAACATCGACGTTTTATTTATAAACAAAATTGACTGTTCTTATCCGTTCTTGCCTTTTCTTGTACAAACTTTTCGCATTAATGTAAAAAAAACAGGAAGAAATGACAACATAAGAAGGAAGGGTTCACACAAGATTATAAATGTATCGTGTCGTTGAAACTGCATACGAACCATCGTATGATTATATCGCATTTCCTTTCCGTTGGGCCAAAAGATGACGGCGAGTGAGTTCCTCTGTGTTTGCGCAGTCCAGCCATTTACGGTCATCTGAGGTATTGTTTCAATTCAATATATCGTAAATATTCAGCTTTCTGTATATATATAACAGAGCGGCCGCGTGCTATTAGAACTACTGCTGTTAAGCCAGAATACGTCGATACCCCATAAGTAGAAGTAAAGTAAAAATCTTGTCGCGAGAAATGAAGATTCCCGCTAGGACTCTGTCGCGTATTGTGAAACAAAACCAGAAGCTCGGTGCTTATCGTCGATATATAGGACATGCCCTAAATATATCGACTATCTATATCTCATAAATCTTTACAATTTAAGAGAGTGGATCGATCAAAACGCCTTCTGTCGCGATACGCAGGAGGCACAGAAATATCCTTTTTACCAATGAAAAAATTTTCACGATTGAAGAACACTACAAAAAGCAAAATGATAAAGTATACGCTTACAGTTCTAAAGAAGCTGCTCAAGTGGTCGGACAGGTACAAAGTGGTCATCATCCTGCGTCAGTGATGGTTTGGTGGGGCGTATCTTATCAAGGAGTCAAAAAACTACATTTTTGTGAAAATGGAGTGAAAACTTCAGCTAAAGTCTTGGACATGTGAAACCTCTCATCAATACACTTTTTATAAATTTACCGTGAACTTTCCAGCAGGACTCTGCACCTGGTCACAAGGCACAAACTACCCAAGCGTGGCTTGAAACCAACGATCCGGACTTTATAAGACCTGAAGACTGGCCCTCATCTAGCCCAGACCTCAACCCTTTGAACTTAAAATTATGGTCAGTTTTAGAGGACATGGCCGACACGGCGGTATTGAGTCTCTTAAAAAATGTTTGGAGCAAGCAGTGGCGAAATTTTCCTTGGAAACAGTGCGTAAATCCATAGATTCATGGCCAAACAGATTAAAGGCCTGTAAAAAAGCCAAAGGTTGCCATATTGGTTAGAATTTTACTTTTATTTTTGCTGACTGACTAATAAATATGTAGGTATAAATTTTAATAATATTGCATTACTTCATTTAAAAAAAATGGATATGCATTTTAACAGAACTTATGGCCGGACCAGGTATATATATATATAACAGAGCGGCCGCGTGCTATTAGAACTACTGCTGTTAAGCCAGAATACGTCGATACCCCATAAGTAGAAGTAAAGTAAAAATCTTGTCGCGAGAAATGAAGATTCCCGCTAGGACTCTGTCGCGTATTGTGAAACAAAACCAGAAGCTCGGTGCTTATCGTCGATATATAGGACATGCCCTAAATATATCGACTATCTATATCTCATAAATCTTTACAATTTAAGAGAGTGGATCGATCAAAACGCCTTCTGTCGCGATACGCAGGAGGCACAGAAATATCCTTTTTACCAATGAAAAAATTTTCACGATTGAAGAACACTACAAAAAGCAAAATGATAAAGTATACGCTTACAGTTCTAAAGAAGCTGCTCAAGTGGTCGGACAGGTACAAAGTGGTCATCATCCTGCGTCAGTGATGGTTTGGTGGGGCGTATCTTATCAAGGAGTCAAAAAACTACATTTTTGTGAAAATGGAGTGAAAACTTCAGCTAAAGTCTTGGACATGTGAAACCTCTCATCAATACACTTTTTATAAATTTACCGTGAACTTTCCAGCAGGACTCTGCACCTGGTCACAAGGCACAAACTACCCAAGCGTGGCTTGAAACCAACGATCCGGACTTTATAAGACCTGAAGACTGGCCCTCATCTAGCCCAGACCTCAACCCTTTGAACTTAAAATTATGGTCAGTTTTAGAGGACATGGCCGACACGGCGGTATTGAGTCTCTTAAAAAATGTTTGGAGCAAGCAGTGGCGAAATTTTCAAAAAAGTAAAATTTAAAAAGGTTAGAATTTTACTTTTATTTTTTGCTGACTGACTAATAAATATGTAGGTATAAATTTTAATAATATTGCATTACTTCATTTAAAAAAAATGGATATGCATTTTTAACAGAACTTATGGCCGGACCAGGTATATATATATATATGTATATATATATATATATATATACCTATATATATATATATAAATATATATATATATATACATATATATATATATATATATAGCATAAGCAATATGGGACGCGGGATATTAATCGAGGTTAATAATTGGTCAAGGAAAAAGTTTTTTCGTATTTTATGATTAAAATCTCTTTAGTTTTACTGTTTTATCTGGCTGGTTTTAATGCCATTAAATAGAGGTCATTTTAAAAACAGAAAAATAAAAAGTAAAAACGGTTTCCCGCCATTTTTTTATTATTTTTCTTTTCGCCAAATTGAGTGATCAAACGAAGAAATTCGATACATTTTGAAGTTTTATTACAAAAAAGGGAAAAATACGATACAAGCCGCGAAAAATAAATACGACGTTTATGTACTTAAAGTAGTGTTTATTTATTTATTTATTAGGAAGCCAACGTTATATACAATGTTTTCAATGTACATTAACTACATTAAACTAATCATGTAACATTGTATATCCCCCTTGAAGGCTAACTCAGCATACATGCTGATTTAATTTAATGCATTAAATTAGATTAAATGTAATAAACTAATATAAAAAAAAACAATAATAAACAATAATAAAAAGAAATGATAACAAAAACGTAATATAGAAATATATATACATTTTAAGTTTAGCTAATATTTTTTTTTATATTCTGTTTAAAAGTTTAAAATGTCAAATGTGTTAGTAAGAGTAGTACAAAATTGGTCAAGTGTTTTCAGTCAGGTTTCAGGATATTTGATGTCATATTAGTAGTTACGATATATCTGAATAGCTAGGGGTTAACCACAAGACATTTTGACGCATTTGTAAAATTGTGGATATACAAAAAAGCTCGACATTTGAGTGCCACACGAGCTCACTAAATGAAATCTAATGAATCGTCAACTCTTTTGCGATTCTCTGTTTAAACGTAATGAAATCGAACTATTTTTGAAAGATTGATCACTGGAGATGAAAAGCTTATAAAGTGTAGCATTACCCACAACAAGAATGTGTGAAGAAGATCATGGTGGAAAAGGGCAGTCAAGCTCCACAGACCGCGAATAGCGAAACCTGGATTAACTCGCATAAGTTGGTGCTGTGTGTATGGCGGGATTGGAATGTTATCGTTCCTTATGAGCTTTTATCGCCGGGCAAAACCATCGATTTGGATCTCTACAGCCAAAAGGTGATAAGACTCAAGCAAGAAATAGAGAGAATAGGACTGTCAAAACTACCAGTCGCAGTTTCTTTGATCAGAAGTCCCAAAAATTTACAGCAATGGTATTAGGGCACTACCAAAATGAAACAAGATATCGAACAAAATGGGACATATTTATATATATTATAATCAAATGTAAATAAAGTATAATATAACACATCTTGAATTTGTATATAAAATACGAAACAACTTTATTTATGCTATTAACTAATTATTTATCTTGAATCTGGATGTTTATGAATATAGACTAAGATGATTTTATCCTAGTTGTGTTATGTAAGAATGCAATATTTAATTATTTCCATGATTAGCGATTTCCGATAGGAACTCAAAAATGACGTGTTATAACATATGAGAACGGCGTCTTTTAGTTTTTAATAAAAATAATCATGACCCCTACCTGATGAAAGAAGTGAACTGTTCACTTGCATCTTCAGATCAAATCATTGTAGCACACCTTTACGTCTTCTTGCATTTATCGTCGCCTTATTTAAGCATGGCATCGCTCATTCTTCTTTAGAGTAAATTATTGCCATTATACAATATCTCTTACGATAATTATAAACTTAATTTTTTCTAAGATAAGACTAAATAAAAGTTAAATTTCAAGCTTGTAGTTCAATATAACGCTTGTATATTCTATATGTAACATTTCTTGAGCAATAAGAACGTTAAATAGGCACTAAGCCACAGAGAAATAACTAGAAAAAGAAAACTAAGTTATATACGTTGCTGGGCACATTTTTATATCCCCTTGTTTCTCTTTTTCCCTTTCGTTTCCATCCACTCCGTGTACGCGTCTGCCCCCAGAAGTCAAGAAGGCTGGTTCGACCACTCATCTAATTTATAAGTACGACTATCTAAACTTTATTGTATCAGAATAATAAGTATTAGCGTACAAACATCTCATTCCTGATCTTCTGAAGAATTTCGGGTCACCCACTGAGACTTTAAAGCCTAAAACAGTTAGCTGGTAGAGTCCCGCCACAGTTGTAGACTAATTGTTGCAAGAATAAATTTATTCGATCGGGGAAGGATTAAATGAATACCAGATTAAAATAGTATGTTATCACCGTTCGCTTTTCGTTTGGTGAGTAAAAGTAACTGGACCCAGCATTTTTGCTTTAAGGAGTTGCATTATGACAGCGAATCCTTCCAGCCGTCTGAGTAAAAGATCAATGTTGGGATTATTAGCCGCACGTATAGTTTTACCATAAGATGATGTTATTACAACATTATATCGTAAGAAAACTTATAAAATAAACATTTCGATTTCTTAACATAATTATTACATATAACATCAACCCATGATATATATCTAGTTCGGCCATACGTTCTGTTACAAATGAAAATGCATTTTTTTTTAATGAAGTTATATAATATTATTAAAACGTATACCTATTTTATTAGTCTCAGCAAAAAAAAAACATTCTTTTCGAAAGGTGGCCCCTTTGGCTTTTATACAGGCCTTTAATCAATTTGGCCACGAATCTATGGATTTACGCACTGTTTCCAAGGGAATTTCCGCCACTGCTTGCTCCAAAGATTTTTAAGTCGCCGTGTCGTTTAGAGCAGGCCATGTCCTTTAAAACTGACCATAATTTGAACTCTAAAGGGTTGCGGTCTGGGCTAGATGAGGGCCAATCTTCAGCTCTTATAAAGTCCGGAAAGTTGGTTTTCGGTCAGGCCTGGGTAGTTCATGCCTTGTGACCAGGTGCAACCAGTCCTGCTGGCAAGTCCACGGTATATTTTTAAAAAGTGTATTGCTGAGACGTTTCACAACATGATCCAAGAATGTATCCACTTTTATTTTATACACTTTACCTGAAGTTTTCACTCCTTTTCACAAAAATGTAGTTTTGTGACTCCTTCATAAGACACGCCCCACCAAACCATCACTGACGCAGGATAATGACCACGTTGTACCTTTCCGACCACTTGAGCAGCTTCTTTAGTACTATGAGCGTACACTTTGTCATTTTGCTTACTGTAGTGTTCTTCAATCGTGAAAAATTTTTCATCTGTAAAGAGGATATTTCTGTGCCTTTCACCTGCGTATCGCGACAGAAGGCGTTTTTTCGATCCACTCTCTTTAATTGTAAAGATTGATTTAGGGAATGTATATCCCGTATATCGACGATAAGCGCTGAGCTTCAGGTCTTATTTTATAATACGCGACAGAGTCCTAGCGGGAATCTTTATTTCTCGCGATAAGATTTTTTGCTTCCTAATGGGGTTTCGACGAATTCTGGCTTTAACAGCATTAACAGCCTTTGTAGTTCTAACAGTACGCGGCCGCCCCGATATTTTCTGGTCTTCGTCAGAGGAAGTGTTGTTGTACCTGTTGATAGTACGATATACGAACATACGGCTGATACCAAGCTTTTGAAGTGTCTGGAATATGACCGACGGCTCCATACCCACTTTGTGCAAGGCGATCACTGCAATCCTATTTTCTTTAACACGCCATTCAATTTGATAATGAACAGGAAAAATATGTGACATGGCGCAAAATCGAAAGAAGTTTTTAAAATAATATACGTGTCCGAATTCAAAATAATTCAAAAGTTGAAAAAAAGAAAAGTTACATACATTCATGTTACAGTATTTATGGCCAGACTAGTTAGTATAGTTCCATGAGTATTTTCGCAAAGACACGTGCACACACTCGCTGCGTACTGAAGCGTATTATTGTGCGTACACAAATATTTTCTTCGTCTAGGCCAGGTACATTTTTACATTTATATGGCCAGGTACACAGGTAATGGCCAATGTTGTAACCACTACTCCACGTGGTCTTTTATATTTCTAACGTTGCAGTTAATCACTGCAACTTAGCTTAAATGCTAGGAGATGATTCACGACAACAGACTGGTGGTGGATTCGAACATAAGACCTTCAGTTTTGCAGACCGTACACTAATCCATTAGGTTGTTGATGCTTCAAATCTAACAAACTAAATAAACTAACTATATTATTTATTAAATAATCATGTAAAAAAATCCTAGCCATATGGTTGCAAAAATTTGTCCCAATAAATCCCGCACTTTGCATCCAGCACTTTGTTCGGCCAATTATCCGTGAATAATTGATTTGAAAATATAATACGTGCTTTCCGCCAGTTATGCGTATCTTGTCACCGAACGTCGTGTACAAAGGATATCTGTCCCAACCCCTCCCGTCTGTCTGACTAATAGAGCGTTTAAGTAGATAATAATCTACATCCGAAACCCAAGTTATTATCCTGCGAAAATATGACGGGTAAATATTTTAGGTAATTGGGCATTTTTACACGACATTTTACTTGTTCGGTGTCACATGTCATTAAGGACATATAATTTTGATGACTAATAACAGTGTAAATGTTTCCATTTCTTTTTTTTTAATTATGATATTTGATAACAAACGAAGACGCTATCTTCGAGATGGTTAGTGATTACTATGGTCTATACGAATATACTATAGTATAAAGGTATAATTATTGCTCATTGCATATCTTAGATTAGAGTTTAATTAGATTATTATTTAGAGTGTTAATGAAACCGAAATTTTGAAGAGTTTTTGTTTTATAACATTGAGAGTACATACGAGCACTCAGTTCACCTGATGTTAAGTGATTCCTGCGGCCCATGACATCATCTTTGTCAAGGAATCATAATGCAGATGCGTTGTCATCCTTGAGGACTGAGATGGAATGCCTCGTCACCAATATTAAAGGTCCCCGCATCCCTTCACTCACGAGACGACACACATCAGCGTTATGCTTCTACTTACCGCCGGTATTCTCTGAGGGCGTGGGCCTACCCCGGTTGAGCTAACCCATTCGTTCTACAGTTAGAAACGAACTGCATAACTAGTGCAGCTCTACCACTGTTAGAATGTAGAATGTTGCTGTCGATAATATAACATCTATGTGATAGGTTCACACAACACCTTTAAACTAGTTGTAGCTCGAATGTTTCATGAAAAGGCTAGTAGGTCAGACCATGTTCACACGAAATCCCAATGTACAATATTAACCGCTGCTAATTTGTGTTTGACGACTAAAAGTAACCAGAGATCTTAATCCCTCCTAAACAGATCTGGGCTATGGATTCTGGAAGAAGAATCTAACGACAGCTGCGCTACATATATTTTCTAGCGGTTACGTAATTTGGTTAGTTAGTTCAGGGAAGGTCCTATCACATAGACACGCCATGACAGAATACCAACGTCAAATGGCAGCATAATGGAACTGAGTTTCGTACAGTGTGTGTCAGGATCCGGGGCTCGTTTACAGGTAACTAGACATTCCATGTGATTTTTATACGTAATTTAAATCTGTTGATCTAGATGTAGATGTCATTGGCCGCAATTACCATCAGGTGAATTGTGTGATCATTGCTATTGAAGAATAATGCTGCTGTGTTTCGTGTAGTAAGTGTTAGCTAGATTCAATCACAGATAAGGTGGCATTTTACTTTTCGTCTTAGGAGTGATAATGTTCATCTGGAATCTTTGTTAAGGAAAGCTGTATTTATCAAGGGTCATCAGGTACAAACAAACACATTTGCCACTTCTAACATTATAAAAAAAAATCAATAAATAAATTAAAAGTAATGAAGATATAATGAGCCGCAAGATTACTTACCATAAAGATCTCCTGGCTTTTTAATGAATTTAAATAATTAAGTAATAGTTCATGTGCTTGTTTGTAGCAGTAAATTGATAAATAGAAACTAAAAACAAAACGCTGTTCTTTTTATAATCTGACAACACTGGTACAATTTTGTTGTTTTTTTTTTCATAAATAAAATTTTAGTTATATGAATAAATCACACATAATTTAATGCCTTAATCGTTGGACACTTTATCGTATATATTGATAAAGTTTCAAACATTTTATTAATCTTCTATTCGTAATCTTTAAATTTAATAATAAAAGTATTTATATAATCGAAGAACCGAGACTGTTTTATAGGCGGAAGGGGAAATAGGCCGCCTTCCCACACCCGCGCAGCCTGTTTAAATTGAAAATATGAAATAACTTTGTAAACATCATAAGACATTTGTAATCGCCTCTAAGAGTCTTGGTGCTGGAGTATTGTTTTATTTTAAAGTCATCGTTATTTTATCAAACTAAGGGTGACGAACGAGCACAATATGAAGCATGAACAGAGCTTTAAGCGTCAATAGCCTAATGGTTTAGTCTTCGAAACTCAAGGTCGTGGGTTCGAAACCACTATTCAACAATTGTCGTAAACCATCTCCTAGCACAAGCATTAATTTAATTGGAATAGTTAACTGGAATGTTTGTAAGGATAGCACTGCGGTGTTGTTCTTAACAAAAATTACAATTACCTAATAGTAAATGACGGCCTATAAACAAATCTTTTTTAGTTTCGAAACTTTTTCGCCCTGAGGACTGGGATAAATTTTCTCACTGCCAGTAAGTTACCATTCCATATTACCTAGATTTTGTAGATTACTCAAGGAATGCATTAATAAAGATTCCATTTTTTCCATTGATATTTTAAATGACAAATTATTGATTTCCAAAAATATAATTTTTATGACCATAATTACTTCAGCCATTAAAATGTTGATCTTATTTCCCTAAATTTAAATTCAATAATTTTCTTTTGATATTTATATAAATACACGTAAAAATGTTAAATATTTATTGATTATAGTAAATTGTTTTAAAATGCATGCTGTAAATGCCATCCGTGAGTGGAATTGTATTTTATTAGTAACTTTAATGCTCATATTTATGTTGTATTAAATACATGTAATTCTGTTGGTGGTTTGACATATATAAATAAATAAATATAACTGGATCTCCAGTTGTCTACCATTACCATAAAATCACAAAAAAAAATCGATGGATGCAGATGGAATCGGAATTAGAATCGGAATTAACGGCAATCTATTTATGGGATTTCGTAATGCTGCTGATTCCCACTTTGCTAAAAACTCCAGTTATATCAATAAGGAACCCAGTGTTTATGGTAAAAAGGACATTCTAGAGTTTATATATATACTAGCTGTGCCCGCGACTTTGTTCGCGGACTAGACTACAGGATGCTTGGTGTGTCTCATGTAAAGAAACTCTTTTTTTTAGAAATTTTAAATTGGTACAATTCCGTCATACATGATTTTTGCGTAACTTTAATCGTTTACGCAGCACACGCAACGGAAGCTCAGCAAGCAGAAGGAATAATTTTTCCCGTTTTTGCAACATTTTTTTGATGCTTCGCGTGATGCTAACGTGATGTGATATAGCCTAGTTACTCGGTAAACTATCCAACCAAAATATTTTTTTTAACTCTAACTAGTAGTTCCTGAGATTAGGCCTCCAACCAAACAAACTCTTCAGCTTTATAATTTTAGTATAGATATATATCTATTTATTTTTTACCATTCAAGTATTAAAATAATTCAAACCTTCTATACTCCAGAAGCCCAATGCGCTGATGCGTTATAACAAAATTACGACGGTGTGTGAAGTGAACTATGAAAATAGGATTTCTTTACGGCAACCCCCTCTCCCAATACCCCTCCATAATAACACTCCAGGTAACGGGGTGGGATTATGAAGATTACCAAAAACTGATATCCTGATTCGAGACAGCTGGGTAATTAAGTTATCAGTATGTTTGGAAGTAATTACTTTGTAAGTCACGTAACATTACGTTATAGGGATTTTCCTTTGATTGTTTACATTTGAAGCAGTCAAGCGTGGCCTATTAGTTTCTCCTGACTTCCAAGTCTAGGTCTCGAATAATCAGTTGGAGACAAAATATAAAACAAAATACCTTTCATTTTGGCATTAGGTTTATTTTGTATCAGACCTAGAAATAAAAATTAATACAAAGAACCACGCAAAAACGCATTTCAATTCAATAAGAATGGTGCGAACGCATACATAACATGTAACATGCATTAAAAAGTACATTAATTGATAATAAAAGAGTTAATAACACGCAACAATCCCGTGAAATTTGTATGATTAGGTTACATTCACTTGACCGTTAATTTTTTTTAAGACACTGAAATGCTTGCCACACAAAAATTCTTAACATCCCCAATAATTACGTATTTATTTCAACAAAGTTTACAGTATTTTAAAATTAAATAATCCATTTTAATATAAATAGATCTTAAGCCGTAAATGAACTTATAATAGGTTTTTACCTCTCTGGTCTTTTTTTTTTATGAAATTGCCGTTTTGTGTAGAAATAAGTCAGTTTTTTTTTCAAACTTTTTTATTTCTGTTATTCAAAATAATCATCCATGTAATCGATGCATCTTTGCCAACGCAGTGGTAGTTCATTTATGCCCTTCTTGTAAAATTCAGCTGGGCGGGAGGCAAACTCTATAAACTCAGCCGCCTTTAATTCATCATTGTTGACCAGTGTCCGGACGACCCCGAGGTTGATTTTTCAAATCAAAATTTCCAGAACGGAACTTGGCAAACCAATAACGGGTTGTGCGTTCGTTTCTAAAGTTCTCTTCGTAAACGTTGTTCATGTTACCTGCCGTTTGTGCCGCGTTGTTGCCACGACGGAACTAATATTCCATAATTACACGAATTTTTAAAGTATTCACTATGACGAAAAATGTTCAAACGTAATGAAAATGCAAAGCTAATCAATAAACAAAAGACAGACTTTGTAAAAAGAATGTCATGTTATTAAAACAAAATTAATATGAATTTAGAATTCACAGCCAATCAAAACTATTTTTTGGTTTGAAATGGCCAATACTGAAGAATGGTAATTTCATACGTAAAGACTTAATATTATACAAATAGATATTAAATATGAGTGAGGTTCCATTAATAAAGTTCATTTAAAATTATACTTCAATGTATGCAGATGTATGACATGCGTTTGTATGTCTGTTTGTGTTGGTGTCAGTCAGAAAATATATTTAAGTATTAGTTTTGGGGAGTGATTTGTATAAATTTAAAACATCAAGATCGTAATGTGCACTTTAATTGATTTTAGTAAAGAAACAATTCTGGTGAGCTTGTAAGTAATCATTGTGGCAGTTTGTATTGAGTGCATTTTATGCATAAGAGTCGCACAATGGCGCTTAACTACTAACTACTAAAAATATTCTCTACCTTTATTCCTGTCCTTTAATTTTTTTGTTAATTAATAATCTCCTGGTCAGATCTCGTAAAGAATTACCCTGGAGACTGATGAGCCCTTAAATCTGAAAGTATGTAAGAGTCTATGCAGGGGCATAAGAGTGCCACTAAAGTAATTTAAGGGCATTTTGTCTGCCGGCATGTGGTTTATGGATACACGGATGAGTTTGAACATCGTACATCAAGACAGAATTCATAATTTCATCCTCATCATCTCGATACTTCTTCAAGAAAAGAGCTTACACCTTTCATAAATGTTGGCAACGCATTTTCGACTCCTCTGGCGTCGCTAATTTTCATGGGCATCGGTGATATCTTACCATCGGGTGGGCTGCTTGCTAGTTTGCCTACCCATTTATAAATAAAAAAACAGCGTTTTGGGACTCTAACGGTATTTTGTTGAGTGAATAGTGGATAAGACGTATTCTGTATGTCCCATGTCTCTGATATAGCATCTGAACCCTGCGTCAAAAAAAAAAGCGACTTTTTCTGTGAAACCGAGGTATAGTGGTGAAGTCCTGTTTTAAAGGAATTCACCGATATCTTTGTGTATTAGAGTCCAAATTTGTTTTTGTTGTAGCACACGTTTAGTCTAATCGTTAGACAGTCTTCTTGCGTCGCATTTAGGCCATTTCTAGTCAGTTCTCTAATCAGTTGTTTTTAGTTGTATAATTACGTAATTTTATTCCATTTGTAAAAAAAAATATTTCTTCGCTTTTCGTGCTGATTTTGCTCTGGATCGGTGAGTCCCGGTCCACAACCGCTGAATCAGGCGAAACCTGTAAAGAAAACAGAGTGAATTGACTCATCGAAGGGTGCAGGCAATCGAGACCTAGGGAGAGGCATTGCTAGTTAGTCTGCGCGTAGCGAAGGCCTTGATCGGATTTGGCACAAAGCGGGTAACCAGTTTTCTCACGAACCGTAGCATCACGGTTGCAGTTGACGGTGCATGCTCTGACTCATAATCCGTGAATGCTAGTGTTCCCCAAGTATACCTTGTTTCCTCTGCATATCAGTGGCATCTTGTAAGTTAATAACATTCATTGCTATGTGAACGACAGCACAGGGATGTGCTATACCCTGGCCGCGCAAATTTTTTTCGGGAAAACGTTAATGAATGCCGGAATATACTTGTGTGAAATCAAGATTTTGTTGAACAAAGTTGAAATCTGAACGTTGTAATAAAGATAGGGATGAAAAGTAAGTGTTACTGTTATCACTCAGTGATAGCGCGAAAGGTTACGTCACTATAAAATTTTCTCTATCATATATATACTAACTGCGTTGATATCGTCTAGTAATAATCGTCGTAGTCGAAATTGGCCAAGAGGCCATTATCATTACATTGAAGGTATTTGGTTTACGATCTTATATTAAATTTAATATTTTTTATAAACCGTCCAAGAAAAAGTTATATGTATCAAGTACTTCCGACCATGGACATCTACATCACTACAGAGATACTAACATAATAATATTACTACTATATATTAACTTATTAGTTGTATTTTTTTTGTATACATATTAGTTTCTATTTAATTCCAGCTATAACTGTTTTATTCTTTTTTTTATTTCACATTGAGAGTAACAAACGAGCACACAGTTCACGCGATGGAAAATGATTCCTGCAGCCCATGACATCTACATCCATTCTTGACAAGGAATCGTAGTGCAGACGCGTTGTTACCCTTGAGAACTGAAATGGAATGCCTCGTCACCAGTAATAAACGTATCCGGAGCCCTGCACTCACCAGACGAGTATTGTAGCATCCACCACTGTCAAAATATTGATGTGATTTTTTTATAATCTTATATAAAATATAATATTTTTTATAAATGGTCTAAGAATAAATTAAATGTATCAAGTACTTCGGGCCGTGGACATCTATAGCACTATAGAGCTATTATATAATATTATATCACATATATATATATATATATATATATATATATATATATATATATATATATATAGATTTTATAATATGATAAATACGATGTATTAATTAATTAGATGTTTTTCTTATTTATATAGTTTCTATTATCTATGTTATTCCAAATAGTATAATGTACTGTTTTGTTTACAAACAGCTATTTTGTTATTATTTTTATGAAACTACAGCGACAAACCAGTTATATATTTTGATGCTGGTTAAGATTGAGGCCCCGTTATTTGTAAATTGGGTTTCCGGTTTCTTTAACTCACCAGACGAAACACAGCACTTAGCTACTATTCGTTACTAGTCGAGACGACTTGCTTGTACTATATCGTTTATAAAGAGTTGCTCTACCGTTTAGAAATCCGTTTATATATCATATATATACTAACTGCGTTGATATCGTCTAGTAATAATCGTCGTAGTCGAAATTGGCCAAGAGGCCATTATCATTACATTGAAGGTATTTGGTTTACGATCTTATATTAAATTTAATATTTTTTATAAACCGTCCAAGAAAAAGTTATATGTATCATATATGATATAGTTATATGTATGTACTTCTGACCATGGACATCTACATCACTACTAACACACAGATACTAACATAATAATATTACTACTATATATTAACTTATTAGTTGTATTTATTTTTGTATACATATTAGTTTCTATTTAATTCCAGCTATAACTGTTTTATTCTTTTTTTATTTCACATTGAGAGTAACAAACGAGCACACAGTTCACGCGATGTAATAATGATTCCTGCAGCCCATGACATCTACATCACTACTAACACACAGATACTAACATAATAATATTACTACTATATATTAACTTATTAGTTGTATTTATTTTTGTATACATATTAGTTTCTATTTAATTCCAGCTATAACTGTTTTATTCTTTTTTATTTCACATTGAGAGTAACAAACGAGCACACAGTTCACGCGATGGAAAATGATTCCTGCAGCCCATGACATCTACATCACTACTAACACACAGATACTAACATAATAATATTACTACTATATATTAACTTATTAGTTGTATTTATTTTTGTATACATATTAGTTTCTATTTAATTCCAGCTATAACTGTTTTATTCTTTTTTTATTTCACATTGAGAGTAACAAACGAGCACACAGTTCACGCGATGTAATAATGATTCCTGCAGCCCATGACATCTACATCCATTCTTGACAAGGAATCGTAGTGCAGACGCGTTGTTACCCTTGAGAACCTAAATGGAATGCCTCGTCACCAGTAATAAACGTATCCGGAGCCCTGCACTCACCAGACGAAACACAGCACTTAGCTACTATTCGTTACTAGTCGAGACGACTTGCTTGTACTATATCGTTTATAAAGAGTTGCTCTACCGTTTAGAAATCCGTTTATATATCATATATATACTAACTGCGTTGATATCGTCTAGTAATAATCGTCGTAGTCGAAATTGGCCAAGAGGCCATTATCATTACATTGAAGGTATTTGGTTTACGATCTTATATTAAATTTAATATTTTTATAAACCGTCCAAGAAAAGTTATATGTATCAAGTACTTCGGGCCGTGGACATCTATAGCACTACGGAGCTACTATATAATATTATATCACATATATATATATATATATATATATAGATTTTATAATATGATAAATACGATGTATTAATTAATTAGATGTTTTTCTTATTTATATAGTTTCTATTATCTATGTTATTCCAAATAGTATAATGTACTGTTTTGTTTACAAACAGCTATTTTGTTATTATTTTTATGAAACTAAAGCGACAAACCAGTTATATATTTTGCTGCTGGTTAAGATTGAGGCCCCGTTATTTGTAAATTGAGTTTCCGGTTTCTTAACCTTATCATACGAAACACAACATCGTTATGTTATTATTTTTATGAAACTAAAGCGACAAACCAGTTATATATTTTGCTGCTGGTTAAGATTGAGGCCCCGTTATTTGTAAATTGAGTTTCCGGTTTCTTAACCTTATCATACGAAACACAACATCGTTATGTTACTATTTTTATGAAACTAAAGCGACAAACCAGTTATATATTTTGCTGCTGGTTAAGATTGAGGCCCCGTTATTTGTAAATTGAGTTTCCGGTTTCTTTAACTCACCAGACGAAACACAGCACTTAGCTACTATTCGTTACTAGTCGAGACGACTTGCTTGTACTATATCGTTTATAAAGAGTTGCTCTACCGTTTAGAAATCCGTTTATATATCATATATATACTAACTGCGTTGATATCGTCTAGTAATAATCGTCGTAGTCGAAATTGGCCAAGAGGCCATTATCATTACATTGAAGGTATTTGGTTTACGATCTTATATTAAATTTAATATTTTTATAAATGGTCTAAGAATAAATTAAATGTATCAAGTACTTCGGGCCGTGGACATCTATAGCACTACGGAGCTACTATATAATATTATATCATATATACGTTAACGGTGGTTTTTTAATAAACTTTTAAGTATAACTTTTATTTTGAACTATACAAAGCAAACTGTAAAGGAAACAATTGCACCGTTAAGAGATGTTGCCGTGGGGAGTATTCCGAGGAGTTGTTCAGATTGATTCCATCTTTCAATTTCCAGATTCAATATATGATACGTATATCATGATTTTTTTTCCACAAATTTCCTTATTTCTTTGGTTGGCAATCAACCACTGAAGTTTGAAATTATGCCAATAAACACAGTCAATATTATTTGTCTTTCACCTATTGCACATGTTAACAAGTAATATTAAAAGACAATAGACTTATCTATTTCTCATCTCATCTTAAGATGAAATGTTATGACCATTATTTATACATTGTAATAGTTTTTTTCTATCAGTTATAGCTGTTATTCCTACATAACATAACATATAGACATATAGACATAACGCTCCCCACTCACAGCACTCTCGCGGTACTGAAATGGTGACATGTAACTACTTACCATCGAGATGGCAATCCACCACTGTCCGCTTTCTGCGAAATTTTTTGCCACGCAAACTACTATATGGTATTAGCAGTCGACAGTGGTATACCCGAACAGACACGACTTAGTGGCCTTCAAGAAAACGGCCTACATCTTTCTTAAAAGCCGGCAGCGCATTTGTGACTCCTCTGGAACTGTTACGGAATTGATTGCTTACCATCGGGTGAGCTGCTTTCTCGTTTGCCACCTATTATACTAAAACTAAAACCTAAAGAGACATATATAGTTGATCTATATCCATTTATCCCCGCTCTACTACCATTCAGACTATTGCGCATTTGCCGATGCCACCGCCGCTGAAAAGATTAAGCCTACGGAACCGAACACCAATGAGGGTTGATTAAAGGAGTTGCAATTCAAGCTGCGGTAAGTCTGCCTAGACATTGTGCTTGTGGCTAGACATTGGACCATAAGGGCATCCTAGCTAGACTTTGACTATATACGATCATGTTGTGATATGAGTCTTCAACTCTTTATATTTAGCTCCATGCATCGACTTGCCGGGGGAAGGATCATCATAAAATACTAGGGACAGCATAAAGCTGCTGTGTTTTGTCTGATGAGTGTAAGGACTGATAAGGAGGCACTCCATCTTAGTCCTCTAGGGTGGCAACGTATCTCCATTATAATACCATCAGATGGACCCATTAATTATTATACATAACCATTATTTCACCCTTAATACAATAGACAAAAACATAGGTTTCAACTTGGGCAAACCTGATTTCTAATGAATATTATTTCCCGGAAACTTATTGTGATAATGATAATTTAGTTTTTATAAAAATATAACATAAGATTTTTTGTTTTTTAACAAAAATAAAATAATAATAGGACAAACAATCACGCCCCCGCCTACTCCTATGACTTACGGGCTGACTAACGGCCCTTGATGTCGCTGTTGATAAGATTACAGGTTTAATTATATCCGGTTGTAGCGACAGCTTGTCAGCATATTGCTTACAAAATATCAAACCCGTGGATTCCCCATTACTGGCAATTACAATACGTTCAAAAGAAGTACAATTCGAGGTTTACTGTCCGAGTTTATTATCGGTGAACTACTGTTTCCATATCGTATCAAATATAAAAATCATTCTCATAGTCCACCAATAATGAACTTAAATAATTTTGAATATTATTAGCTGTGTTTCGTCTAGTGAGAGCAGGGATCCGGAGACCTGTATTACTGGTGACGAGACATTCCATCTCTGGCCTCAAGGGTGACCACGCATCTGCATTATGATTCCTTGTCAAGGGTAAATGTAGATGTCATGGGCTGCAGGAATCATTTAACATTAGGTGAACTGTGTGCTCATTTGTTACTCATAATGAAATTACATATATATATACTTTAAATATATCTATATATATATATATATATATATATATATATATATATATATATATAAAGCTATAAAGCTTAGAGTTCTTAGTTACCTACATCCACCGACTTCCCACAAACTTGCGTAAGTCGGCCTGGCCACTATGTGATTGCCAGTCCGAGGCTGCCTCTTCCCTATCAGTTTTCGGATCTTCCTTTCGACCTACGTGGTCCACTGCCACTTTTAAAGTATATATTGGTCACTCCCATTCTACTGCGAATGTCTAAGTTTATCGTATTATGTCAATCTATCAACGAATATATTCTTTATTCATATAGACTTATAAAAGGGAGATCGTTGTCGAACGAAGCGATCACATAGGCGAATGATTAAAAACGGTTAATGAGGTAGCAATATGTTGGTTTATATCGTTAGTTTTACTTTTACTTTTAAATACCTTTAGTTTTACTTTTAATAAACCTGAAATAGTTTTAAAACAATTAAACTGAACTATTGTTATACCAACAGTTAAGTTATCAGCATTCGCGTTACTGCAAAGATTTGCGTACACAATTCTAGACAACTCTTTTTATTGCTATGTCTGATAATTTTGAGTGACAACTTTTGTTTTCGCCTTGACCAGAGGAGGACGTAATGACAGAATGTCATCGTGAAATAGCATTATAACACTGCCGTGTTTCGTTTGTTGTTGTGGGGATCTGTGAAACGAGTTACTGGTGGCGTGGCATTCCATTTTAGTTCCCAGGGATGGAAGTCGATGTCCATGAGCTGCAGTCGTCACATACCGTCCGGTGAACTGTGTACTCACTCGTTAGTAGTTTTATAAAAGTATGTACTTCGTTACTATTTTTTTAACGACAATCCTATTGTTAAATTATATACTCGTAACTACCATACTATCTTGTGTTCGTTTTGTATTATTTTTATATTAATAAAATACGATTGCAGAAATGTTTTATCCATTGTTAAAGCGCCATCTGTAGTATGGTTGTAAAATTATTTCGTCAGCCCTCAGCCCTCTGTCCCTCTTCTCGTTGTTTTGCAATGTTCCCCGTGTAGAGCTTTTACATTTTCCGTTTGTTTTTCATTTACCAAGATGTCGCTAATAGTCATAAGTTTGAAGTTCATGATACGAGTAAATAGCATTTTTTTTAATTAAGAAAATTTTTACCACGTCTGGTTCATATACAGATTCAAGGACTATTCGTAAATAAAAGAGACGCGTGGCTGTCATGGATTGTATGTAAATTAATTTTTACATCTAATTGTTGTAGGTTTTAATATGTCTACCTGAGATCTAAGCTCACAATAACACTGCATATTTTTATACTACTAATGGCATTGGAAAGAAAAAGAAATAGTAGAAGCCTATATGTGGGTCCCACTTTTGGGCATAAGCCTGCTCCCTAATGTTGGAACGTAGTCCCTCAAGCGGCTGCAATACAGATTGGGGGACTTTAAATGTCTCAGAAACATCTTTATAATTTATTTCATTGACATGTAGGTTTTTCAAGATGTTTTCCTTCGCCGCCGAGCATGTGGCAAATCAGCATTTAAAATTGAATTAAAAATTTCATTGATTCCGGCGTTCGAGATTAACTCGATTTGTTCGCGTTCTCTTAAAATAAAAGCGAGCGTCTGGACACTGAGCTACCATGGCCATTGCTTTTGGCATTGATTTAAAAATAAACATGACAAGCTTTGACGTGCAATGAGAAACAAACAGTTCATACAAAAGATAAAAACATCCGTAAATAAATCTAAACAACCTATAGAGCCATGGTAGATCAGGATCCCGATGCTTGCTTTCAATTTCACAGTAGGCAAGCGAACCGGGTTCGATCTCCGGCGCCAGCATCAATGGTAATCGTTTATTAAATTTTACCACGGATCGAAATTACTATAATTATCATTTCGGTATATCATTTTTCCATTGATAAACTGATACATTGCGGTGAATCACCACTTTTTATGATATTTGGTGTGTCAAAAGACGACACTATTTTACTGTAGCCTAAACCACCACTTAAACTTGATAAGAAAACATAATGATTTTAACGGATTTTATTGCGAATACATCGGCCTAGAAACCCGTTCACTACCACGATGCGTCCCGGCGTTTGTTCTAATGCTTTCTATAATGAATATGCACTTGCTATCATCTGGTAAGAAATAGATCTATCTCTGTTTTTATTTTTATAGAATAATGTGTAAACGAACAAGCAGTTCACATGACGTGTTTCCACCGCCGAGGACATCCGCAATCAGAGGAGTCACAGATACGCTGCAGGCCTGTAAGAAAGGTAAAATAATTTTGCCTTCTTCACAATGTGTATGCACTAATCCATTGCACAATCCACTTTTATGTACTTACTGTCTTACTATCAATGCAGAATTATATAATAAAACAATACATATATTTATTATAAAGATACCTTACATGTCATCGCTCATCTTCAACACAAACCAATAGAACCCATGTGATCGGCCGATCATTAAGCAACAATTATAACAAAGGGAGAAACAAATAAAAATAAAACGGCACACTTCAATAAATAGCCGCCCCCATGCCGTCGCCCTTCTTGGCTTACCACGGGGACGGACCCCTTAGTAAAACTAGAGACGCGACACGACGCCTAGATACTTAGGTCGAAATTATCGATAATTCTGTTGCAAGTAAATTTGAACTTTATCTACAGAAATAGTTTGCAGTACACAAAAAAATTACTTAATAAATATTTATTTTGTATATAATATATATGGGTTGGCTCGATTGGGGGAGGGCTATGCCTTCATAGAGTATCAGCGAGAAATAGCGGCATAATACTGCTGTGTTTCACATGGTGAGCATAGGAACCTTGGACCCAATTACAAGTGATTAGTATTATGAGGTCAGTATAAAAACATGGTAATTTATTTTAAATTGTAATTAATACTCTTTTTACTATTCGTTTGGAAATATTAGGTGTAGCAGCCGCTAATATCACTTGTTCTTAGATGCTAGTTGGCTTCCCTCATGCTAAAGCAACGGATTTTTCGGCTAATCTAGGGAACGGCTATACCCTCACAGGATACCAGCGTAAAATAGCATAACGCTGCTGTGTGTGCTGTTTAATTTAATAAGTGTAGGGATTCAGAGATCCAATTACAGGAAACGAAGCACTTCATCTCAGTATTCAAACCACCTAAAATATACCACAACTATATACAGACTGATTTTCGAATGAAACTAAAACCAAATGAAACTCGGAACACCGTCCATTATCGATATAGATTGACGCAGAGTATATATGTAGCTTTGAAGGCCACACACACGCATATATATATATATTGCATATATATTTGTTTATAGGTAACTTTTGTTTCATTTAAAAAACGAAAATCTTTTTGCCATAATGATATTTTTAATATTTTGAGATTTAATTAATATTATACCAAAAATAAGTTTAGTCAATAAGGTTCAAATTCAGTTTTAAAAATATAACGTAGGTCGAATATTTCCCCTCACTATTCCGGTACGCGGGTTGATCCTGATACCCGATACAATTACACTCTGTGTGTAGACTCGTAGACTGCACAATCTTCTCAACACTCCTTCGCATTCAACCCTCTAACACGACCAAATTATACTTTAATTCCAACGTTTAGAGCTTAAATTTTCTTAACCGGAACAACCCTAAACTTTCACCTCTTTCAATAGGAGTTTAAACCTAAATACCTTGCGTAGGAGAGCTTTCACTTTTCAGAAATTATTTTAGAAGCTCCTCCATTTAAAACTGAACTTAACATTGTTTTGAATAGGGTCTAAATCTTATTGTTTGGAGTAAGTTTTTCCGAAGGCGGTAGGCTTAAAACTCTCGAAACCAATTCTAGAGGGTTCGGGAGGTTTAAGCCCTTCAAACAATAGATGGAACAATTCGATATTTAGCCGATTATAAACGCTCTCCGTAATGCTCTTAGCGAGGTGTGATTTTTGTGCGAATGCTTTGAAAACGACTCCATTCTCAATTTATAGAAAGGCTTAGAATTTGCGCAGTACAAATGTTTAATTAAATTTTTACTATTTAATTTAACTTTTTTAAGCCGCAGCCATAAGCTAGATGTTACACAAATTGGTTGGCTTAAACCGAAGCAGAATAACGTTTGACACCATACGACAGCGTTTCGTAAGCTTGCTATTGTATATTGTCTCATGAGTAAAAAAAAGTGCAAAGAAGTTAATACTAGAGAAGGCTATATCTTATTTCTCAGAAGGGATATCGCATCAGGATGAATGTATCGCATCACGTCAACAATTAGCTGCAAGATTTAATTATCATCTAAATGGTGGGCACGACATTTTATATGTACCTTATCCTTATGCATTATAATTCTTTATCGATAATAAATATGGGTGTCGTGCATCCTCTATGTAGACACGTGATTGAACTCATCTAAATGTGCTACAGTTACTTTCAATCTTAAAATTTTCCTTATATGCAATAACAAAAACTTGTGCTTTTTGGCTGTAGTGTTATTAAGATTCAACTCTTGAATACAAATCTACTTTCTAATCTTAAACAGTTTAGTTAGTTCTTTATCTTATGAACTGATAATTAGTAAGAAAGGTACGTTTAATTGTTAAATTTCGTTTCCATCTGCTATTATAATGATTACTGCTCGAATGATAGACTGTTAATTAAAGCATTGGATATACTTTTGGCATTTTTGTTGGGTACACTGTTTTAGTTATTAAAGGAAGTATTTTAGTAAATATACTACAAGATTTCCCTTACTTGGCAATAGCGGCCATTAAAAGTTCTATAACTAAACCCAATGTTACTTATCTCTTGAGCATCATTGATTTATAACAGAATAAGTTTTGCTTTAACAATGATAGAGCCACACTGTAGTTATTTTTATTATAACATTTCGAGTAATAAACAAGCACACAGTTCACCTGATGGTGGCGTTGTAACCTATGAGGACTGAGAAGGAATGCCTTGTCACCAGTCATAAAGGTCTCCGGATGCCTACACTCACCAGGCGAAACACGGCAGAACATTGTGCTGCTATTTAACTCTACAGCTAGAGACAAACGCAGCTCTACCACTGTTTTTGTGTTTGTTTTTAGATTGAGAATGAATGGGTCGGCTAGATCCGGAAAGAAACATGCCCTCATCGAATACTACTATGCAAGCGAAAGCAGCATGGTACTGCTGTGTTTCGATTGGTCAGTGCAGGAATCCGGAGACCCTAGTTACTGGTGTCGAGACATTTGTTATTAGTCCTTATGGGTGATGACGTACCTGCATTATTATTCCTTATCGGGCATGTATGTGGATGATATGAGAGGAATAGCTCATCATCAGATGAACTCGGTGCTTGTTTGTAGCACTGAATTAAAAAAGAAAAAGTTTCAACCTCTTTTGTAAGCTGCGACACATGCAAATATACTCTTTGAATTCTTTTAGAACTGCGTTTAAAACTTTCCAACTGATTGATTACCTTTGGTATGATAAGTGTTATTTAACTATAATCACATAAGTATGGTCATCTTCTAGGGTATTGGAATCATACAATTTCCTACACGATCTGATGCTCTTATTTTCGTACGAGTAGGCTACTAGTGAGCTAAAAAAGCTAGGTGGCAGCATACATGGTTGACAAAAATCTACCGAGATCGCCATGCTCTCGCGGAATACCATACGGTGAGTATAAGGGATCCAGAAGTCCAGATACGGCAGTGACAATATAAAGGCAACTTGAATCTTTTTTAAAGAGTAGGGTATGACAGTGAGTCATCAGAATTCGTTTACCATCAAGTTGCTTTTTTTTAACTTTCAGAGGAACTAACGAGCACACAGTTCACCTGATGGCGAGTGACTACTGCGGCCCATGACATCTAAATTCATCCTTGATAAGGAATCATAATGCAGATGCATTGTCACTCTTGAGGATTGAGATGGAATGCCTCGTCACCAGTAATAAAGGTCTCAGGACACGCAGCATTATTCTGGTATTTCGTGAGGGCGTGGTCCTACCCCGGTCGAGCTGACCCATTCATTCTGCAGCTAGAAACAAACTGCAGTGGTGCTCTACCAAGTAAACTGGGTGCTAGTTTACACCCCTTGGTTTCAATAAAAAAAGGAATTAATAAACCAAATTGGTAATAAGAAAATAAAGGCCACTGGTTCTATGTTCATTAGTAAAATGGAACTTGATGGTTGGCAACTCACCACTGTGCGCTTTACGCAAAATTTCCTGCCACGCACAACTACTCCGATACGACTTAGGCACCTTCAAGAAAAGAGCCTACATCTTTCGTAAAGGCCGTCAGCCCATCTGCGACTCATCCGGTGTTGCCGATGTCCATGGGCGGCGGTGATCACTTACCATTAGAAAACTGCTTGCCCGTTTTCTACCTATTCTATAAAAAAAGTAATTAAATAATGACAAGTCACTTACATTACATTAAATTGTTTACGAATTAGTACACGTTTTACCTGATAATGACTAATTCCAGCTTCCCATGACACTCAAATTCATCCAGACACCCCATTATTAGTCGAGAAGTCTTACTCCATCTTAGTCCTCACGATTCATAGCATCGAGGATGAATGTAGGTTTTATAAGTCCATGGCAACATTTACCATCTAATGAAATATATATTCGTTTACCAACCTTAAGTTAAAGATTTGTGCCGCAAATATTTAACGTTTTAATGCGCGTACGCAATACACAGTGTGCCCCCAGCCGTATAACTCTGTAATTGGCTGCGTGTCGTGTGCATTCACCCTTAGCGCCACTTCAATATGCGGTCAACGGACGATTGGGCTTAGATTATATATTTAGTATACCGCTTGTATAGTATAAATGTTTTCTTTATTTTATTGAACTGCGAACCCATACTCTAGCTTTTATTTAGAAATCACCCTCTTGCGCGCGTGCAGTTCCTTCTACTTTTTTTTATCTGTAACCTTGAGTTGAAATAAGTGAAAAATCAAACTACAGTTAATATAATATTTAATTATAATAGTTGTATTCAAACATATAACGTAACTTAAAATAAAGAAGATAAAGCGGATGTGAAAAGCCAGTAAAACAAAGTTGATGGCAGCTTTTTCAATGGACACTTCCTTTCCTCCAACGTTGAGATCTATGATGATAGATTTGTATTTATTCTTTTTACTTTTCATAATGTATACACGTCAGCGCTTATCTATTTTCCTACGTGGCGTAGTGATAATGTCAACGTTGGACAACATCTTTTGAAGATTCTAATTTGTACAAATCATTAAAAATGTTGCTATTCAATAGCATTCATTTAGGCAGCAATTGTGTGATATATATATATATATATATATATATATATATATATATATATATGTATATATATATATATATATATATATATATTATATAATTTTTTATAAAAGATACTTTTAACTTTACAGAAAAAAAACGTCCTAAGTTTTTCTTCAACAAATGAAATATGAATAATACAAATTATAATGTTAAAGTCTAAAACAAAAGCTTCGTGTTTGCAAACTAGGATAGGAGCGCTAAGCTTTACTTTAATAATTTTTGCTTTTTAGAGAAAAAAAGCATATTGCTTTTTATAGTGTCTAAAGTTAGGCCAGCGTAAAAAAGTTGAGCGCTGCAATTTTTGGTGTGGCGAGGGAAATAAACGGGTGACCTTACGATGACGAAGAGAGAGAAACATTGGTGTTTTAAAAAAAAAACGTTATTTTTTAATTCGTGTTAAAATAACCGAAAAGTCTTTTTCCATATAACATCAAGTTCAATACTGTACGGTCTACCTACAATTTCAAGGTTAAATAATCAAAAATAATAATAATCCAAAACTACAATGCTCTTACGGTTGAAATATATTCTAGTAAATTATATTTGAGCTAAAAAGGTCTTACCTTTTTAACTCAAATATAAGTAAATAGTATAATGAATATAATAACGAAAGAAAAATAAATAGAGATGTCCTCCCTGGAGGACATCATTATTTATTCCTTATTGGCTGCCAATAAAGGAAATAAGTCTTAATATGTTCTATTCTACGCAACTATTAATTGCTATGATATTGGTCTATAGAATATTTTTAAAGTGGGATTTAATAGATTGAGTTTTAAAAACAATTATCATCATTTTGAATGTGGCTACATTTGATTTATGACACATTTAGTTTGAACTATTATTAGTTTATAGTTATTGATTATTATATATTTTTTTAATTAAAAATTAATAAACCTCATAATTTTATAATATACAAAATAGGAAATAAACTTTGTTTGTTATAGTAAAAACCAATATTAAATTTAAAAGGTTCTATACTTAAATGTATTAGGAAATAATAATGAGATTATTATTTTCTAATATTGCCACATTAATACGTAACCTAAACTGCTTTGCGCTCTCACCTTTATTAAAAATGCTTTCCGTCACAAAACATTTATGACATAGATTATAAATATTTATCACGTTATTTTTAAATGTTAAAAAAAATATTTTAAAATATCACTTCACAATTTTTTTTTGTTGGCCATTCACTGACATGGGTCAATTTTTTTTGGGCATTTAAATATAACTATTAGGAATAGGAACATTTTTATCGCACATCACAAAAATACTCATGGTAAACACAGAAGAATTCCATCCATGGACGCAATTTTCGATTTTCGAACGCCTCGCGTCGGGAAAATGCCGACGGGAGGTTGCCGACGGCGCCAAACGCCATTCTCCCCTCCACCAATCACAGAGCAGAACACGCCCCGACGCAACTGAAACAGAGCATGCAGATAAATTTCTGCGATAGAAAGAGATGGAGGACATGCGTGCGCGGGAATATTGTACACATTGGCGGGGGAAATTATGATGCATCGTGTTGTTTTAGCATCAGTAACTGTTCGATTTTTTTATTTTTGATAGCTAAGGAGGTCTTATGAAAGTGTATGATCTTGCATAGGTTATTTAGTCTGACTTTTTTTTATTTATTAAGCATATATGTGTACATGTCATTTAATTTAAAAAGTTGAACGTACTGTTATTAAATTTATTCCACAATAATTATTGTATAAGTAAAAAGATGATTATTTTAATTAATAGAAAAAATACCTTATAATTTTTTATACCTTCCCATTTTTATACTTATTAAACTTATTGGATAAGATAGATTAATTGATAACTAATTTTGCATGTCGTATACTTTTACGAAGTTTGTTTCATGGCTTTAAGGATGTCATATAAGGTCTCGGCTGAGTGTCCTAAGCGTTTTAACTGCTGCTGTGCTGAAGCTGTAAAAGCCCTCGGGCAGCCATCAGCCATAAAAATAAAATAAAAAAAGGATGTCATATTTTAATTAATATCAATGATTAAATTGATATTTCATAATTATGAAAATCTTCAAAATTTCCGAACTTCATAAACAATTTTTTTTTATTGAAATGACTGTGAAAATGTGTCCGGGACATACACATTCATCCGTGCTGAAGCTAGAAACAAACTGCTACGTGGCTCTAGCATTGTTTTTTTTTGCTTTATACCCAGAAGGTCGTCGTCTTAATGTTAATGTTAATATATACATGTAATATAATAATTCAAGCGTCAATAGCCTAATGGTTTGGAGTACGGTCTGCGAAACTTAAGGTCGCAGGTTCGCATCCGCCATTCGACTATTGCCGTGGACCGTCATCTAGCACAAGCATCATCAGCTTAGTTGGAGTTGGAGTTAACCGGAATATTAGTACATAGCTAAAATTATTTAATAATAAAATGTTTTATCTGTCGAGAGCACAATTTTATTTACGACGAGGCATTACTCATTAGCCCTCCGTGGTGAAAACATGGGCCCCGTCATTTGTGATTATCAAGATTAATCATTTACCATCAGGTGAACTGTCCGAGTTCGTGGGCGACTAAACAAATTAAAAAAAAAACGTTTCGATTTTCAAGCATTATTTAGCTCATACACGATATCATATATCGCCCGAATTAGATTACTATACATTGTACACACGAAATGGTAATCCGTTAGTATTTGAGGCCGGCAACGTTCCCTATAGAAATGATTACAAATGCAACACGATTATACATTCAGAGTTCTTTGTTTATGAATTCATTGCTAGAGGCGGCGAAGGGTACATATAATTACATTCGGAAAATATTAAATCCATTGTTTTTGTTCCGCGGTCTTTAAATAACCCAGTGGACAAAGAAGGGGAAATGTACCTATGTAGTTATGTGGTATATATTAGCAATATGTATGATTGAAAGTTTATTTAAGTATGTTTATTTTTAAATATAATTACACATGAATAGTTTTTAACTAATGCACTATATAAGAAATTTAAAATAGATTGATAGCGTATATCAATGACGACGAGATAGGTTCAAATCTCAGATTCTACTAATGAGTTTTGTCTTTCGGTTTCTTTTAAACAATTTTAAATCAAACAGGAGCATGGATGGGTTTAATCGGGGAAGGACCGTTTTAGGGTTTAAAGAGTTTCAGACCAACCATCATACGAACAAGACCTGGCTGTATGGACTAAAGTCCTTTGCCTTTCCCATTAGGGATAAACTAATATCATCATAATTTAGGGTTTAAACGTAGCCGAATGCTTAGGTCACCCAGCCTTTGTTTATAGGTAAGCATAACAAGAGTTCCCGGGAGGGAGCCTCGGCTAGAGTATAATAATTTGGACCTCAAAGTGTATCTTAGTCCTCAGAGGAAGAAAGTTGCTTACTTACTTAGAATGAGTACGTTTAGTTGAAAGTTAACTTAAAATCAGGGTTATTCTTACGCACCTAAAAATAACTTTTAACAACAGAACAATTTTAAAGTCGACTAACATCTCAGACATCTTTTATTTTAATTATCAAAATCAAACAATTTATTAAATATAAAATATACAACTTTTTTTTTATTTTTACCGCGTCGTGCTGTGGCGAAGTGACGTAAGTGTAAAAAACACAAAAAGCACGCGGTTTGCGGAAGACAGCGCGCGTCAAATTGGCCGCGGCCCGATCTAATCTGTAACCTATCGGTGAAAGGGATTCTCATCCTTTTTTAATGTGATATCATGGTCCAAGTTAAAAGAGATTTGTGTTTCAATTAAAGAATGTGAACATATTCAGAATTTGACGTTTTAAATTATAAAACGTACATCGATATGCTTAATGCGTAATGCTTTAAAATTAACATATTTTATGTGTTATTAAATAATAGCATTTGTTTCTTTAAATTATGCATCGATTTATTTAATAGCGATCATATATATTCCTCTGGGTAAAGCACCGAGATCGCTGGCTATATTTCTTAGCTGAATTGTTATACTCACTAGTTTTGGAGGAGAACTAGCTTCTCTTATCGCCAGCGGCGATGATAAAGTATTTTTTTTATTATACTCGTCGACATATGAACCATACTAATTGAAATAAATAATTCCTGCCCATGACGCCAACTTTCATCCTCGATGGCGAATCAAAATTCGGATGCATTGTCACCCTTGCGAACTAAGATGGAATGCCTTTATAATATATATAGAAAAAAAAGTTCAACTCGACTGGGACTACGTAGGACCACGCTCCAAAGAATACTGGCGTGAAATAGCACCATAACACTGCTGTGGTTCGTCTGGTGATTGATGGGATCCGGAGACCTTTATTACTGGTGACAAGGCGTTCCATCTCAGTCCTCAAGTGTGACAACGCATCTGCATTATGATTCCTTGTCAAGAATGAATGTACATGTCATGGGCCGCAGGATCACTTAGCTTCACGTGAACTGTTTGCTCGTTTGCATTATATATATATATATATATATATATATATATATATATATATATATATATATATATATATATATATAAATAGAAAGCAATGTGGCCAAGTTAAATTGTGAACCGGTAGCTCTTATGATTTACGCCTTCTAATCTATCGGCATGCACAAAGCATTCGTTACTTAGAGCACGGGATGTTGTGAGCTGCCAGTGATGCGTGTAAGGCGACGCAGCTGCGATACAGGCTGGGGGCCCGATACTGCGGGGCTGATGGTCGCGAAAATATGCGTTTTTCGATAGGTTACATTACACCTTAGATGGTTCGTGAGTTCAACTGTTCGGTCGTTTATAATGTGGGTTCTTTAAAGGAATTTCATAGAAAGGGCGCAGAGGTCAATGGGTAGAGATGTTGCCAAGTTGCCTCTCCATTTATGAAAATATTCGTAAAAAGATCATAACATAGGGAAGGTAACTGAACTAAAAAAAATAAGAAGCCCACGAAAAAGCTTAGGAAACGAGAAAGGCGGAATTACTGTTACTTCCTAAGCTATAACACATTTTTATTTATTAAAATCTAACATTAAATCGAATTCGTAAACTATCAATATTAGATAATGATAATTTACGACCGATCCCAACCTTCTTTTATTATAATTCACCAATAATCACTGAATAGGCACATCTAATTATATGTTGTATAATATATAACTAGATGTACTTGTATTAGTATATTCTTTATAATCAAGCGCGTACAATACATTTTTTTTGAGTCTAAATAAAAATCATTGCACAATAGCGACAAGAAAATGCAATGTTACGAAACGGTCCAAGAACAATCCCTTACAAATGCGAAACTACAGAATAAATCTATCGATGCGTAAATTAAGGATCCAATGCCATTCAACCGAGGCATGAGTGCAAATAAAAAAAAATGTTAAGAAAATACCCCGCGTATCTAGATGTCCCGCTGCGGTGTTCCATATTGTTCTTAGACAAACACTTTCTTTACAGGAGAAAAAGTTCCATTATATTCTTTCGTATATCGACCGCGAGTATTATCAAGGGCAGATTAATAACGCTCGAATTAATTTAAGTTTAAATTAGCATTAAAATCACAATCAAGTTGAATATTGTACAAGAATACGCGGAATTTCATCTTACAAAAAGGCATTTTGTATTATCAAAACGTACATTTTATGACCCTGTTTTATATTTGGTAAAAAAATGACGACTCAATCGCAAAGCTTTAACCAGCCGAGACGAATACCGTGACATGGTATCGCAAAATCTCACAATAACTAAGAGCGAGCGTGAAATTAGGCCTGTATAAATTAGGGCTAAGTCATTCAACGCGCGAGCGGCGTGAACATTGCCGCGTGTCCGCCATTGTTGTGACGCAGCGCGCGTAAACGTTTTTGTTGATTTTAGGTTATTACATTTTGGCGGGCGAGCGTTATGATTATGCTTGCTATCAATTAATTGTGTGTGAACCGATTTGTTTATAATAGTATTGTCATACTTCAGTGAAACAAGGCTGAATATCATATCCATCAAAAACTCAACTACCATAATTTTTGATTTGAATATTAAATTTTATAAAATATACATGCAATTTAATAATTCAAGCGTCAATAGACTAATGATTTAGGGTACGGTCTGCGAAGTTTAAGGTCTTAGGTTAGAATCTACCATTCGACTATCATTCCTGCGATCATGACATACATACTGACACATGATATTCATACACGATAAAGAATCACAATGCAAAAGCATCAATCGTAATAATTATATTAATTAAGTTAGTTCTTTAGAAGCAACAACGATCGACCGAGGTTCGTGGCCTTATGGGACACCCTCGAGTCAGTTGCTTGCACGCACAAGGTGACCGTCCAAGCTGACGCTCCCTCTCGGGAATCCTTGTCCTGGTTACTCAAAAGCCCTCGAGCTAACAGTGGCCACCAGCCAAAAAAAATCTTTAGTGATTATAATGGAATATATTTTTTAATACTAATAAATTATCTTTATTAGTAGTAACAAGGCATTCCATCATAGTCATCAGTGTTGATACCATATCTTCATTATGATTTATCCATTAATGTTAATTGTTGACCGTAGGACTCACCTACCATCATATAAACTGTGTTTTCGTTAGTCAGTTTTCGTGTCAACAAAATACCACGGCACTAGCAGTTTCCGATTTCCTTCACTCATCAGACGAAACACAATATCGTATGTTGCTATTTTACGCTGGTATTTTGGGCGTTTCTAATTGATGTTATATATTTTTACTAATTACGAATAATAACTTAATAAACCGTTTTCATAGCAACGTAGAGGAAAAGGCACACAGTTCACTTGATGCTACGTAATCCCAGTGGTTAACAACACCCACACAGATCCTCTATATATTATAGTACAATTATATATTAGACAATTAGGTCTATAAATAACACGTTAATCCTTAGATTATAATAATTCATTTCATATTTTATCTGTTGACGGACATAAGTAAAATTTTTACTTTTATCTGTAACCGTGAAACTTGCCACGTTACAATATCTACAGTCGTGAACATAATGTGGGTACGGGCAGTCTCGCAATAAAATCTTGAAGTCGTTTACGACGGACCGCAGACCTACCATAGAGGGGATGTTACAGATAAAATACGGCTATTTTATAAAACTTAGTACGTAGCAAGTCATAAAATAATATTAATGTATACACCCTTTTAGAATTTTACGTTCTGAGCTATGGTTGTTGTGAGCTTTTGGACGAGCTTTTATACTAGGTAGACGTTCGTTGCATCTACAAAGTTAGAATACTAATAGATCGACCGGGAAAGGATGATTTATAGGATATTATAGGAGTAAAACATTAGCTTAACAGAAAACAAAACCAGAGTCCATATTACTGATGAAGGGCCATTTCATCTAAGCGTTGAGTCAAAACGTTTGTTGCCATATTATTTCCTTAGCTATGAGTAGAATGAATGTGGATTTCGTGGGTCACAAATATTACTTTGAAAGAAAATTTTTATTGTTAAATATCATAAAAAAAATTTCAATTAGTTGCTTCTGAACAGATTACTTTAGTTTTTAGTTGTAAGTTTTTTTAAAAAAAAATGTTAATTCCTCTATCATATGCATAGTTAAAAATTAGAGAAAATTGGATCGATATAGAAATATAAATTTAGCCCTCATCCGACTATATATTATACTATATATTGTAATCTGTAACAATAATAATCAAATTAATTGTGAAATATTTAATTTTTTAATATCTTACTATTAGGGGTTCTCAGAAGATATTCTTGCCCAAGAATTCTCAACCAAGTTCACCTATTGTAAACTATATTGTAAGGCTTACTTCTTATTGGTTGGGCATGGCTATATTTCGCTAGACGACACACGGAACAGGTCTTCAATGCTGACGAGTCCCGTCTCTGACATTCCGAACTACGACTTCCTACTTATTCCGATGTGTTGATTTCCCTCACCTCTGCCCTCATCGTTTGAAGAAGACGACAGCGGTTATATCCCTATCACGTGGTGAATAAAACTGACTTTTATTTTGTCCGTGGAGGGAACCAATTGTCTGCATGATATTTTTAATGAAGATTAAATAGATGAAAAAATAAAATTAAAATTAATAAATTAAATAGCAATATCAATAATAAATGTATCTGTTGTTACAATGGGTTATTTATTTCTATTTACGTACATAAAGTTAATACGTAAATTTACATAAGATTGATATTAAGTCTCGAATGCTCCATTTCTTTTTTTTTTACGGCTGATGGCCACTGTTAGCCCCGAGCTTTACAGATTCACCGGGTTGAAGGGTGGCCGAGCGCTTGGGGCACTCGTCCGAAACCTTTATTAATGGGTAACCAGCATAAGGGTTCCCGGGAGGAAGCCTAGGTTTGAACCTTTACCCTGTGTACATAAGCGACTGACTCGAGGATGCCCAAGAGGGCTGAATCTAGGCTCGGTCGGATTAAGCGATTGCTCGCATTCAAAATTATTGTTAAAATGTTAGGACTTAAAAACATGCATCTACAGCAGTTGTCCTTATGGTAAGTGATCACGGCAGCTACACCAATATACTAAAAAAAACAAGGTGCATATGTGACCCTGATAACGAAGAACATATGTACCAATAAATGGGTCTCCCCATCTTATCGATAACCATTCGAAACACGACAATGTTCTGTAGACCTATTAGCTATCTTGAAGATTCAAAAGTGCTTTGTACCAATCTACTTGAATAAAGCTTCTTTTGATTTGATTTGATACGTGCTTTTGCTTTACTGTCAACTTTTCCTTCAGAGAGTGTTGAATTATTGAAATAAGCTATGTCCTTTACGGAAGTTTACGGCCAGAGACTCTACATTTTTTTTTCCAAATTCTTTCAAACAGATCGCAATATAAATTCTATTGATTCAATATAAATAATTATTATTTAAAGTAACATACATGAAAACAATATTCGAAAACAAAAAGTATTTAATAGGAAACAAAAACTATCACCCAACCAAACAAAGGAAGAAAAAAACCTGAAATAAAAACGCACTTAGCGTTCGAAATTCAAAAAACATTCACTCGCGAAGTCATACAGCATGCTTCTGGAGCGAGCATCGCGTACCGTTCGAATGTGGGCGTATATACGGCGTTTGTATGTGTGTTTGAGTCTGTGTGCGGCACCCACCCTAGGGTGAGTTAGGGCCCCTCTAGGCCCCGCCCCTGCGATGCTCACACGGCTGACTTGGAATCAGATGGCTCGGCCAGTCGCAACCGAGCCGTGATATCGAGAACGCTTCGGAGCTTCTGAACGCGCTCCCACCCAATACTTAGGGCATTCGATGATTACGCGCTACACTGATCATTCGGTTACTTAGAAACTTGTCGAATTAAAGAATACCGGTTGATAGCTAGGTTAAACGCTTCGACGGACTGTGATCGTAAAAAGTTTGTGTTTTTTTTTTTTGGTGCGGACAGTTTGTGAGTTGCAACGTTATCTTCATGCCGACGCACATCGTTTTAGGTAGGTTCAATGACCTATTGTTTTGGATTTAAATTACGAATGACAACCTTCAATATTTAATTAACCTGGAATCGAAAAAAAATGTACTGTTATTATGGCAAGACATAGTGAAATTTCCATTGATATTTACCATTATAATATTTATTATAAGTATCACATACCCGTGACAAACATGAGGTATAAATATTTTTAAATAAAATAATTTATACGTCTAAAATACTACTGCTATTAATACTGTTCAAAAACGTATTTACATTAAGGCTTTTTATTTTCATAGGATAGTAGTAGATGTACACTATTATTTATTATATATAATTTATTGAAATTTATACGAATCAACGTTGTGTATACACCTTTATTTAAAAAGAATACTTGTATAATAGTCTGTTTTAAAATTGGCCCTAGGATCCGCCCTATAGTAACATGATATTTATTTAACTAGAACACCCGATGCGGGTTTTTCTATTTGTAGATATCGAATGCATTGTCGTCGATAATTTGCAATAGTAAACATTTAGACCTTATACCATTGTTGTTTTTTGTTGTAATATAATTATAAAAATCTACCGAATATATTGAAACTTTTGTATTGGATATTTGCGGTATGAGTTACAAAATAAAGTGAAATGATAGATGGATACAAAATAGCAAATTGTTACACTTTACCGACATTATTAAAAAAATAAGAATGATTCTATAGATAAAAATATCATAAGAAACATTATTATTTTCTGGAGAAAAGGAGATTAGCATTTTCATATATAAAGAAGTTATAATAAAATTCAATAAACTTCCATTAACAGAATTAACAGATTATTTGAGCACCATTTTCGATACAAAAATAAAGAAAGAAAAGTAATTTGTAGACGCATTATATTCCATACTCTATAATAAAAAAAGTCACTATAATCCTTAATACATAACATAATAGAAAAAATAAATGTAAGTATATAATTTATAATTTATGCCAAAATCGTTTATTTGTGAACCTAAATATAAAAATGCCAGAACGACGAAATATGTAAATCTGACTGGACTTTAATAAAAAAAAGTTATTAAAAGCTTAATTTATTTAAGATTAACTTAAACAAGTATTTTAATATAGCATGGTTTTAAAACGATACTTGTAAGTAAAATAATTTGTCCTATCCCCCTACAAATCTTTTGTAAGATTCAAAACGAAAGACACATGCAAAAGATAAGGAGGTATAGGAAATAGTAGCTGTCGTTAAGAAAACTCAATACTTTACAATATTTTATATAATTTGCAGTGCAAAACAATTATTATTAAATTAGATGAAATATTCATGCATCGATTATCAATTTATTTTCATGCGTACCACGATTTTTATTTTTAACCTCACAAGTAACCCGATAGGGGGTAGGTTAAATTATTATATACTTCTTGAAACATTTTAAAAACGAGCAAAAAAAATACTTAACTTATTTTCTTTATATTGCACTGTCATCCACCTCTGAAGTGTGTTTTAAATACCGAGTCTCTAGGTCTTCAGGAAGTAAGATAAAAATATACAAACAGATGGACTAGATAGCGAGCAAATAAAAACGTTAAATAGGTAAAATTATTATATACTTCTTAACACATTTTAAAAACGTGCACAAAAATTACTTAACTTATTTTTTTTATATTGCATTGTCATCCACTTCTGAAGTGTGTTTTAAATATCCAGTCTCTAGGTCTTCGGGAAGTAAGATAAAAATATACAAACAGACGGACTAGACAGCGAACAAATAAAAACGTAAAATAAGTAAAATTATTATATACTTCTTAACACATTTTGAAAACGTTCAAAAAAATTACTTAACTTATTTTCTTTATATTGCATTGTCATCCACTTCTGAAGTGTGTTTTAAATATCGAGTCTCTAGGTCTTCAGGAAGTAAGATAAAAATATACAAACAGACGGACTAGATAGCGAGCAAATAAAAACGTTAAATAGGTAAAATTATTATATACTTCTTAACACATTTTAAAAAACTGCAAAAACATTATTTAACTTATTTTATTTATATTGCATTGTCATCCACTTCTGAAGTGTGTTTTAATTATCGAGTCTCTAGGTCTTCAGGAAGTAAGATAAAAATATACAAACAGACGGACTAGATAGCGAAAAAATAAAAACGTAAAATAGGTAAAATTATTATATACTTCTTAACACATTTTGAAAACGTACAAAAAAATTACTTAACTTATTTTCATTATATTGCATTGTCATCCACTTCTGAAGTGTGTTTTATTTATCGAGTCTCTAGGTCTTCAGGAAGTAAGATAAAAATATACAAAGACGGACTAGATAGCGAACAAATAAAAACGTAAAATAGGTAAAATTATTATATACTTCTTGACACATTTTAAAAACGTGCAAAAAAATTACTTAACTTATTTTTTTTATATTGCATTGTCATTTACTTCTGAAGTGTGTTTTAAATATCGAGTCTCTAGGTCTTCGGGAAGTAAGATTAAAATATACAAACAAACGGACTAGATAGCGAGCAAATAAAAACGTAAAATAGCGTATAATGCGTCATTGTAATAAACGGCAGTGTCCGAAAATTTTGTAATTTCGTTAAATAGAGATCTCGAAGATTATTGTTGTGAAGGAACAATTTTTGCGGTAAGCGATACTTGGACACAATAGCTGACAGTGACATGGGGCAGGGTAATTTCGTAATGCACTAACCTAGTATATCAAAATTTAACAGCAAAAAGGGCATCTTTTTCCTTTTAAATATTTTGCCTAATGCCCGACGAATCTTTATATTTTTCATGTTTAGTTTTACAAAAATCATTTAAGAAGTTCTTAATTAATAAAAAAACGTTTACAAAAAAAGTAAAATAAATTCCAAGACATATTTTGAATATATTTTTAGTTTTATTATTATATTTAGTTTTTCATTTAAATTGTCATTCATATATTTTATGTCACGTAAACAATGTTACGATTGTAGCAAACTATAGTACATGCCTATTTCGACAACTTATTTACGTTGTCGAAATAGGCATTTGTTCTACTATAAAAATTGATAAACCGAACGTAATATAAAATATATTTAGTTCAATTCTCCACAGTGACTAGTCCGATAATGAAAAAGGAAAAAAATAGAAAATAAGTTCGCTTAAAGAAATAAATATTTCACTGTAACAAAGGAGTACGAAAATACGCCAAACTATACATATTTTTAAAATTAATTCATAAAAATTAAAAAAAATATTTTAGAAATAAAAACAAATTGTACGTAATCCAATTTTAAACAATTAGTTGCTTTTAAATTATGATAAACATTCAATAAACTTAAAAATCTTGGTGTATGATCGAAAACTTTAAATTGGCGACAATGATTTTTGATATTACAAATATGAATCATGGGGTTTAAAATTGTCATTGACAAATCAATAAATCGAATGTAACAATTCGGATCAAACGCACCGACAAAACGTCTAGAGATGTAAACTATAATGCTACACCAATGCAACTATTATTTACACTTGAAAAGCCATTGACTCGAGTGTTGACATCCCTATTATGTAACAACTCTCTAGGGTGCTATGCGAACACTTTGACAATTTTTTTATGCGCATTAATGACATATTCCTCACAAAGAGAGACACGACCATTGACAATTTTACAATAATTCTCACATGCTGTCATTACACGGTTCCGAATTTGTTAAAGTTTCTTTGATACGGTCGACAATCGGAATTTTGCCTGTTGGCAAAAACTAATAGTTAGCAACCATATATCTAAAACAAACAAAGCAAAATCGATTAGAATTTGCTTAAGAAAATATTATATAATACATATTTTATTAAAAAATCCTTTCACCTGATGGGAAGTTATACTTGGTATTGTCATCTGCAGCGTGGCTCTAGAAACCAGTATAATTTATCAAAGAACACACAAAAAAAACATAAAATTTTGGATTGTGCCACGTCTTGTAGTTGATATATATGTGTATTGTTTAATGCTGCGTTAATTCTATTATAATCTTAATTCTCATACTCGAGCTGCCTAACTCCCAGTGTTACGAAACCAAAGTATCCTCGGCCAAAAAATATAAAATAAAGTAATCCCTGATGGGCTCAAAATAACACCTCTTTGGTCTCAATAGCCTCGAAGCCTCACCCTTCTGACGATGAGGCTTAATAAGGATTAAGATAGAGCCTTTTTAAAAGTAAAAAGCTTCTCATGTATTCCGCTTATGATATTTTTATTTTTATGGCGGCTGTCTGTCGTTTCGGATACATTCGTGACATTTAAATTGTCGTTCATCATGAATAACTTATCTGTTGAAATTAATTAGATATACCTAATAAAAATTAAACAATATAATTACTGACCGTGTTGTCTTTTAAGCGAATCAAATGCTCTATTTTTTCAACAGTTTTTGATTACATTTGATTTTGAAGTCGGTATCCTCGTCCTCAATCCCCAATAAAAAAAACTATAATTAATAATCTAGGTTATATTATAACTAAGAAGAAATAATAGCAGTCAAATAAAGAACATTCTTGTCATATATAAAATATCTTTAAATTATAGTCAGTGGAAAATAAAAACTATCAATAGGTAGTACTTAAAATAACATCAAAGTAAACCTTATAGTTACCGCGTAGCTGGCTTGGTTCATTATTCCATCAGCATATTTCGGATGCTGACTGGCGGGCCTGGTAGCTGGCAGAAAGGTGAAGATTCTGTATTGAATGTATCACAATGGTAGCAGATTGATTTATAGTGCCGCTCGACGTGCGTACTGTTACTCTTGTGCGCTCCATCAAACGCCGAATAAGTACGGATTGAAGATAAATAAATATTAAATCCAGTTAACTTCGTATGTGTCTTATATATGGAAATATAAAAACCAGTGTATTACATAATAAATATATACATATATACATAATAAAAGACGAATATGACAAATGTGTTTTCATTTACGCTAGTTATTTAATATAATACAAACTGTAAATGTTTTTGATACTACACTGTTATCAGTATTGCTTAGATGAGTATATATTTTTTCTTCTATATATTTCAAATTTTAATTAAAAAGTAGTAAAATATATAATTATAAATATATGTATAAAAATTCCATATATAAAGATTTTGCTTTGTTCTAATTATATTTATTGAATTAGTAAATAATAAACATAAAACTAAGACATACTATATTGAATGTGTTATAAATAAAAAAGTGCATTCGAGAACAAAGTTAAGGCCTATCGTATTTAGTCACTTTAACTTGTATTAACAGAGATAGTTTAAGGTGTGAGAGACAAAACGCAAGCACATTGAGATTGCGTCAAGTTATTGTCTTTAATAAGGATTTATCTTAATTTAATTTAAATTAAAGACAAGTTATTTAATTTAAAGTGAACCAATATTTATTTTTTAAGGTACATAAACGTAAAGAATAATTATGTAAGTTTTAAAGTTCAAAAATAAATTAAAAACATTTTTTCAAACTACTTTTGTCAGAGATATCATACGTTATTTTATAACGTAAATTTGTAAAAACTTTAATATGCTGACGCTACCCGTCAGTACTGAATCGCGCTAACAAATCGCCGGCCGCGCGCGGACCGTACAAACGAATGTTTGTTAGATATCCTAATTTATTTTTCTTAATTAAATTGCACCTAAGTGTTATACGAAATGAAACCTACACGCAACCTCCAAATATTAAGTTGATCTATAATAAAACATATTAAACTATGTAATTAGGTTTTTTGGTTTCAATGAAAATTAACAAATTACACTTTGATATTATAATCAAAAAGCTGTTCGAAAAGGTGCACAAAGTGATTTTGAAGTTGGTTGGGTTGAGTGAATTATAGATATTAGGGATTATATCAACGTGATTTTATCATAGTTTAGTGTTACTGTGTTTTGTATAGAATAAAAAAATAGTCTTCAGGCATAACATTTGCCTTATGATTCTTCATCGAGTATAAATAGTAGGAGGCATGAGTCGCATTAATCAATTACTATAAGGTGATCTGAGTGTCTGTCCGTCACTTTTGTTAGTGTTAAAAGTCTATCTTCCGCTTGATTACTGCAGATATCAACCTAACGTGTTGGAGCGTTGTTAGCACTCGCAAAAACCCATATAGCTTTGCACATTCCATTGCTTAGCGTAATAACTTATATTAATAAGTCAAATCGGAAAACGATGCACCTATATGCAGAGTCAGGGACACATAGCAATCACAACACCGACGTATGCCATTGCTAACAAATATAGCCCTGAGCTAGTTATTGATCTCATAATGCGGGGCTCGTTAGCAGGTCATAAATTATATTTAAAAGTAAAATACATATCTTTGCTTAGTAACTAGCTTTGCCAAATGCCGTCATAAAAGTGTAAAATAATTATAGTGGCAATTACTAAATCCCGAATTAATCAAAAACATTAACCACAATTCAATAGTCTCAGATTTATATCAACCTTCAATCTTCTATACACGGGGTATAGCTCTGTTATATAACACCAGGCCTGCTGGAAGAGATTTTAATTGTAATATAAGCTGCGCCTTTGTACATACTTTTCCTATATTATGCTTTGTGTACATAAAAGGGAAATAAATAAATAAAAAAATACAATTACTTAAAGACTGGTTATAAAAAATCTGTTTTGAAGTTTTCATAATAGTGTTAAAAAAACACTAAAAAATGCGTATACGTTTTGCTCCGTAAACTACACTAACCGTAAACAAAATGATTTTTTTTTGTTTCGGCGTAAAACATCTATATAAAATCCTTTTCAATTGCTTACGACGGAGTTTTGCTTTGAAAATTTTCAATTTGTTTTGATAAATGGTAAACGTATATATTCGTGATAGTGGTTTCAGGTCCTGGGTTCAAATAGAGGTAATTAATCAAAAAAGTATAAAGTAAAGCAACTATATAGGATACATACATTGATGGCTGACCATAGGCTTCGTCAAAACAAGGTAGCCTTGAAAAATAACAAAATTAAAAAAAAAAGGGAGCAAAATCCACCACTTGCCTACACTACGGATTGACGTAATACACGTTTTCCAAAAAAAAAAAAATAATTTCATTGGTGCAAGCATCGGGGATTGATTTTGCTCGCGTACCGCCAAATTAAAAGCGAGACCCCAGGCACTTAACTACTACGACTCTAATCTCTGAACATAGAACTATTCGTCTTTGGATCTGGATGCATTGTATATTTCCATGTCGGTAACACTCCATCGAAATCATCGCATTCTTAGATTGAAGTTTTGAATGATGTGATAAAGTGTGATTGTTTATATACGTTACTCATGAGACTACAATTGGTAAATAATCTTGGACATCGTCCTGATATTTAAAGTTATTTAAAACCTTAAACAATTATCAATTTTTTAATTTAATTTAGTCATACGTTGTGTTTACTTAAATTAGTTGTCTATTTTTTTGTTACGATGAGAATAAATTCTAATAGAAATGTACACTTGACAATATTTATAGAATTCAGATGAACTTTTCGCGTGTAGTGACGGATAGTCCGCTTGTCGCTACGTTACTTATGAGACTACAATTGGTAAATAATCTTGGACATCGTCCTGGTATTTAAAGTTATTTAAAACCTTAAACAATTATCAATTTTTTTTAATTTAATTTAGTCATACGTTGTGTTTGCTTAAATTAGTTGTCTATTTTTTTGTTACGATGAGAATAAATTCTAATAGAAATGTACACTTGACATTATTTATAGAATACAGATGAACTTTTCGCGTGTAGTGACGGATAGTCCGCTTGTCGCTACGTTACTTATGAGACTACAATTGGTAAATAATCTTGGACATCGTCCTGGTATTTAAAGTTATTTAAAACCTTAAACAATTATCAATTTTTTAATTTAATTTAGTCATACGTTGTGTTTGCTTAAATTAGTTGTCTATTTTTTTGTTACGATGAGACTAAAATCTAATAGAAACGTATCGTACACTGTACAATTAAATAAGATGTAATTACTGATAAAAATTAATACAATTGTTTGTGTTATAGCGCTTTTATTGTAAGTAAATATTACAATAAAAACAACTTGACGCCACCTTTGACAATATTTATCGAATTCAGATGAACTTTTGGCGTGTTATAGATAGTCCGCTTGTCGCAAACGATTAACAACATATGTTATTCCTCTCCTCCCTTTACTGTCTTACATATTTATATATATATAACTTTTACTTTTTCCCGATCAGTAGACCAAATGAATCCTTCATAAAGTGATAAATAACACAACTATAATGGGACCAAATTATTTTGAAAGATTAAATGTTAATTTATTAGAAGACTTAGAAGAAAGTTTTCTGAAATATTTCTGTATCATTTTTATAGACTATGATAGGTTTTGATATTTTTTTTTATACATTTTCACGTAATCTGCGTTAGTAATATTTTTATACAAAAAATATTGACAAGATAAATGCTTTACAGAAATTATATTGTTTGTACTACTACTTTTTTATACAATTTACTATATAGTTGTTATGTTCTAAACATGTATTAAATAAAATAATATACAACCTTTAAATTTATTGCATACGTAAAGAAAAACTCACTTTTGTTAATTTTCAATGTCTCTCAGTCTGTGTTGACAAGTTGTTGTCAACTCTCCCTTCGTAACAAATGCAAGAACTACTAAAAAAAAATTGTCTTTTTACTAATTATCAAAAATATTAAAAAAGTGCATCACCATAAAAACAATTTGCATCACGCAAGGCGTACGGATATATTAAAAATATTAACATTCCTTCAAAGTTAAACACCCGGTAACCCCAGCACAGACAATGTACAAAAAACGCGCAATAAACATATAGACTAAAAATAAAAAAATAAAATCGCAAAGGCAAAAACATCAAACGTTCATTATGATACTCGACAATTCAAAGGGCCCACTGAGCATGCATACGTACTAACTTTAAAAACTTAACGGATACGTCACATCCCTGTTAATTATGTAAGTATACAGAAAGCAGCCCTGCTTCGCTTTATTTTATAAAAACGCAGTGAAAAGGAAGAGCGCCTTTGACATTTCAGACCTAAACGAGTAAGTGTACTCAGTGGAATGGGTTATATGTTTTCACAAAGCATGCACTTTCAAATTACTTTGAATCTGGTATAGATTTAAGGATGCGACGAATCATCCTTATAGATGATCCCGATCATCTCTTTTGTTTAATTTGTCATTTGTTTCCGCCATATTGAAAATTTTTACTTGTACGTATGTTTTCTGTATTTGGATGTCTCCTCTATCGATTATTTAGCGTAAGTCATGGACAAAAAATCAGTCTAAAAATAAAATAACCTAATTAAGGCTGGCAGAGATAAGTTGGTGGATGTTGAAAAAATAAATTTTGTTTTTCCCTTTGTATGTTATAAGCAAACGGGCATAACATAAGTGAACGACAATTGAATGTATTCCATCGTCATTTTACGTTTACTTACTAGTCTCTAGTAAATAGATGTTATTAAAAGTATTTTTAACAAAATTCACAATCGTGCAAGTGTCAAATATTGGAAGAAAAGAGCAAGCGTTCCGGAATTCGATTAGTAAATCTATTCAGTAAAGAGCGGGGCATTAGCGCCACCTGCGTCCCGACGAACGGCGCTGAATCAAAGTGGGAACTAATGAGGTGTGCGAAAGCGGAACCTAGCAGACATCCGATCTTTAAGAGAACTCGTGGAAACGCGCTTAGTGCTGCGAAATGGATTCTTTGCAGATAACTCGATGTTTTCGAATGTTGTAAATTGAATATGAAATACCTTTAAACAAAAATGCTTTTTAATGATATTATTTAATTCTTTTAAATAATATTATTAATTTCACAATCAATGCTTATAAGCAAGATAATAGAATAATGTAGGTGACAATTTTTATTCGTATTTGTTTAAACTAAATTATCAATAGAAAACTTACACCTGTGAAAATAGATAACATAAGACATAATTCATATATTTTTTAAATTATGTTTTTCTATTGAGTCCAGTTTTCTGGCGTCATTAAATGAAGTCAAGTATGTTGTTATAAACATATAATATATGTATATATATATATATATATATATGTATATATATATATATATATATGTATATATATATATATTATCACGTAAATATTATAAGAGTAATAAGCCCTTAGTTGCAAAAAGTACTTTAACAAAATTATAAATTTATCCAAAATTTTATTTGTAAGTTTCCTTTTTTTGCTTCTTCGGAAAGTTTTCAACATTTCGACGTAGTTTTTTACAAGCAATAAAACATATTAAGCAATAACTGAACAATTTCCTATAAAATATAATAATATAAGTAATACCTCTCACCCCATAGATAAATCCACAAATTAAAAAAAAATTAATACATGAAAATAAATTAGATATTTATTTATTTTATTTTAGGACAACCAACAGAAGTAACTAAAGCTTTAGAAAACACATTTTTTTAATTAAATCAACTGTTCTTCTAATAATAAGTTCATACAACATGCCAGTTCATTTAATACTATTGATGAAACTAAAACGGTATCTTACAATTGTAAATATTACAATAATATAAAAAAACGAAGTATTCAAATTAAAGAACGTTTTATATTATGGATATGATAGAAGGCTGTACATGTTGCCTTTAGGTTGTCAATGGTTTATTACTCAATTATATTCCAAACCATTATATAACATGGCTTAATAATTCTTCAGTAGACATTTTGGCATAAACGAATTCTAAGTTTGAACAATTACGTTGTATTATTTCTAATACAGTTTTACTCTTTTGTTATGCGTAAATTCATTTCGCTTATTCGCATTATTATTCGTATTTTGTTAAGTCTATATATTGAAACTAAATATTAGTAAGACATCAACCCTATCGACATGCCATCTACGGATCCAGCCCGGTTGGATTTTTTAAATGTCGGCACCGACTTTATACCCGTTTAGAGAGCTCTGCCGAGTTGCCTTTGACGTTCTCAGACGGCCACTTACAACGGGTAACTGTTTTTTCAACATTTGCGTACTCTTGCTTAGCTCGGATCTTTTCTAATGTACATTTCCCCATCCGTCTTGTTAAAAAAAAATGTGCATATTCGTTAGTTGTTTAACTTGAACTTGTATAACATTACGTAGTTATAGAAGAGTTAGCAGACAGATTATTAAATTTAAAAAATGCTTTAGTAGAATTATAATATACTATATCGATTTTACCAAGTAAGTTTTGCTTTGAGCCAAAAGTAAACGAATTATAATTTCTTAATTGCCTTAACGTATTCTATATAATGGTGCACTTTTTGGAGAGTTGAAGGTCAAATTTATCTAGGTCTATCTAATTGTTCCTTTTCTTTTGGAAAACTATGAAGAAAACGAGCATTCTTTTGACCACTTTGAAGTCTGTCTTCAATATATGTACATATACTCACATTCGCTGAAGAATTGAACGTCAACGAACTTAGTATAGTAAATTGACGTAAGACTACGAGCCAAGGGATGGAGACGACATCATTTCCAATAATAATGTGTCCATCGGTACGGAGGATATGTAATTCTAATTACTAGGCAAACTTAATGTTATGTTTCCCCAGTCAAGCCGATGCATTTGCGCCTTATTAATTTACTCCGAAGATTTTAACTGTATTCCCTTTATAACTGATCAATTCATCGAACTGTGTGATTAACAATTTTCTAGGAGCTAAAACTACAATTCTGACATATACAGTTCGCCTTATCTGTATTTTTATGAAATATATATGAATTCTTTGAAAGTTCACAGTTCTCGAGCTTTTGAATATAGTCCCTTTAGTTCTTATATGATACGGTTAATTATTCATCGTATTAAGCTAACAAATTAAAATAGGTTATACGAAATAATCCTGCCTTGTAACATTTCATCTTTTGGTTCCAATGTGTCATAATACTCGACGTATTATGACAATATCTTTATCATTATTAGTATAGTAACACAATGTATTCCATTTTGATGGATCCATGCATTGGACGGTAATTCAAAAATATTAATTTTAAATTTATTTTTACAAAAAATTTAAAATAATTGAAAAGAGACGCGCCGAGATTTATATTCGAAATTAAATTTGCTCACAACTGTCCAACCATACGTGTATCATAAGTTCAACAACACATATTGAAATACGTCTAAGCCGGAAGGTGGCCGTCCTTAGACTTTTTAAAATCGGTCGCAAGTGGCTCGCAAGTTTTCCCACAGCCGACGGGGCTACTCTACAGCTGAACCTATAGCTAATTAGCCTAATTAAAAACAACTTTTTGTACGAGCATAGTAAGCCGATACTTCGCCGAGTGTGCCTGATAACGTGAAGTTTATAAAGGCAGCCGCCGATCGCATCCGAGATAAGGCGGACATTTGATTGCTCGTGATGTATTATATTTGTTATGATGCTGAGATGCCAGTTGCTGGGGGGAATATGTTCACGATGTTTTGGACTTTGACATGGAAAGTTGATGGTTTAGCGAGGGATGTGTACTGGACAGCAAGTATTTCATTTATGTTTTTTTGCGTAAACTAATAAATAAGTTTTATTAATACATTGGCTTTTCCAAAGAGAACTTTTACTAAGAGTTTAAAATATGTCTTGAATGAAACAATAGGCTTACGGTTGTTATTGGATAATGATGGTGAGATTTTTCTTATAATATCCGGATACATATCCACACTATTATATTAATCTAGAAAAAGTTAGAGGCGGCTGTCGTGATCTAACTTATCTAAATATCTTGATTTAGCGGGTATCACGCTGATAATACTGCAAGGATTAAAACTGCAGTCTGTATCTTAATTTTTTTTATTTTTCTTTGGGGCTTCTAGATAACCAGTTGTTTAATTGAAAGTATGAATAAAAAAATATTTTAATTAGTTTCTGTCTTCGGATTTGTCTCCGTAGCGCATGCAATATATGTTCACCCTGAGGACTGAGATGGAATAGCCTGCTCCTCTAATTGTGTCACCTGATACCAAAACTGACCTTACGAAACACAACAACGTCACGTTGCTACTTAACGCTGGTATTCTTTACATGCAGAGAACGCACTGACTCGAGTCAATTCCATCTGGCAATATTATTTCGTTTACGTCTGAAATAGTGACTCACATCAACACATCAGCATTAGGCTGCTATCTTACGCTGGTATTCTGCGAGGGCGTGGTCCTACCCCAGTCGAGCTGACCAAATCCTTTCGCAGCTAGAAAAAAACTGCAGTGTAGCTCTACACTGTGCTCTACACAAAATAATATTCGACCTTACCTTCGCCAGAACTTTGAACACAAGATCCATGTTTTGTAAGATTATTTACTGAATCACCGTTGTATGTAATTTAGGTTCGGTTAGAAAATGTTATTTTATGTCGTATATGTCTTTCTTTAATAATACATATTTTGTAGTCACCGTTCTCTTTCATCCATAAGGATGGGAAGAGTGTAAAACTTTTATCTTTCTATCATTAAACAAACTGTATTCATTACGTTTTACACTGTTCATTATAAAGGAACGACGCCATTAAAACCTCGTGTCGTTATGAAAACGACTACAAATTTCAAAGGACTCCGTCAGTGTCCACGCGACCTCTGCGATTCTACATTAGTTTGAATCCAATTTAGGAGGCACTCGCTTTGACTAGACTCAAAGTGCGTCTACCCTTAGGTCGAACCTTTGGTCCATTGTGCGCCACGAGGGGAAATATCAAAGTGAAGTCATTCGATTGGGACTTGAAAAGATCAAATACGTGTCCCGATATTTGAGCACAGGTACCTGTGACTTTTATTATCGCATTACTTTTTTTATATGCAATGTCAAAGTTTTGACATTGCATACAAAGTCTAAGATGGGCATTTTTGATTTGGCGTTAGATAATTTAGATTAAGATAAGATTTCTCTGTAATAATATTTTCATTGATTCTGTTATATAAAATTATTAGGTATTAAACTTAAAATATTTTAATAATTGCAATCTGCGTTAACCTTAGAAAAGAATACATGTAATATTTTATTTACCTACAACTAGTCATCTTTTCTTTGCAAATACTACTGTATATGTATTCTTAATGGCTTTCTTTAAATAAATAAAATAGTATTATCATTTAGTATTTAATACTAAACTTGTAATATAATTATCATTTTTCTGTTAGATCACCAAGATAACTATCAATTATATATATACCAATTTAATAGTTAATTTATTCTGGGAAATTGTAAAAAACTTTGTAGACATTGACACATTCTTTTTTCTAAATAAACATAACTCATAAATGAACTTACCTAAATTACAAGTTGTAACAAAATATTAAAGTTATTAAGTTTACAACTTGTACATAATTTTACATGACTAAAGTGTTGACAAATTTGCATTAACTATGACCAGTGGCGACAAGTCAAGTCGTGTCTTAAAGAACAAGATTTATTTAAACGTTAATGCTATTTTAAATGAAAGATATACGATTAGGTTTAAGATTTAGACAAGTACAAATTTCATTAATTTTGCAAAAGGTGTGTATAAAAATCTATTTCTAAAAATGGCCTCAATTTCCTACGTGATGATTTTTTTTATTTAACATTGAGAATAACAATTAGCACACAGGTCACCTGTCGTTAAGTGATTCCTGCCTGTCATGGGGCCCATGACATCTACATTCATCATTTACAAGGAATCATAATGCAGATGCGTTAAAAAAAGGTTTTCTATGGTCGTTCTTTTCCAAATAATCTAAATGTGTAATTAGTTGAGAAATGTTAAATTAATTTTTTTTAACATATTTTTTTAAGTTGTGGTCCAGAGATGGATAAACTTCCCGGCGCGAATCCGAAGATCTTAGAAGTTGTAACCCCTTCAGTGAAGTGAAATCTTAGCACAATAACACGATCCTTTTAGAAAATGACACATAAGATTGACGAAAGGTTAATTGTATGAAAAAAAACCCTTAATAATAAATGAAGCCGTTCTTAATGTTTTAACTAACTTCGTGGTGTTATTGTAGCAAATTCAAAAGTCTATTTTCATAGCAGTAATATCACTTTAAGAAGACATTTTATACACTTTATACATTTACCTGTCACTTTATTTGAATGAATACCAACATAAAAAAAAACAGTAATCTCTGCCAACATGACAATCAAACAATTAAAATAATCAAACATATCGCCCGTTAGACTGACGTACTTTTGTTTGTCTGACTACCGTTCAGTTGCTTGCATGATGGGTGGTACGGCTTCTAGCTATCATTCCTCAATCGCTTCATTACCGCGATTCATCGATCAATATCGATACTCACGAACGCCGCAACTATTTATACTATGCAACAATAGATGGCGCACGAAAGCAATTCAGGACCATCAGCAATTAGCATCGACTTTTTCTCTCGTGAGAAAGCTGGATGCAGTCTTGATTGTTATTGATGATTCGATTGTTTTAGATATTGAAATATGTGCACGATGGCGTGTGGTTGCAATGATTCCGTCGGATATATTCTTTGGAATTTAGACATAACTTTTGAACTATGTCGAGTTTAAATTACTGTAATACTTGAAAAATTAAATTAAAAAAATAATATTAAATCATTTATTTATTTTAGTAAGTTATATGGATTTTTTTTAATGCAATATTATTTTAAAACATAATGTTTAAAAAATATGTGTGTGTAGTAAAACAATGCGGACTTATTTCATTACCGGTTTATAATATAACTTTTTAAGCATGAGATGTAATATTTCATTAAAATCCGATTGTTATCGTGTCATAGATATACGGAGACATCCAGTGATAAGGTTGTCATTATTTGGCATTAAAAAAATGGCTCTAAAAATACTATAAACATGTATACATGTTTATAGTATATGTTAATAAAGGTATGTGGAGTGTTAAAAGTATTTGAAGAGTCACTTCTACAATATGATTCTTCAGAAGAAATTGGTTATGAAATTACTAAATTACTTAGAAGGTTTACGAATAATAACATCTTAGATCACATTAACAGTGTGTTGCTATTTTGTGAAAAAGATTTTCTTACTTGACCAAATCATTTATGCTATAGCCTCATCATGCACCTCTACTTCAACCTGCCTCCACCACGTATAATAACAAATATTATTGTCATATCTAATTTTACAAAAAGGCAAAGTTAGAAATATCCTTAATAGATAAACTTGTCTGAATATGATGGTAGAAGCGAGAGGTGTAACGATCGGACAAAATGGAGAACGGTAACCGATCCTTATTTATGACAGGCGTTATCTTGTGTGGAAAAATTAAAAAAAAAAATTACTTACAGATTAGCAGATGCGTTGAGCACCGTACAGCGTTGCTTCATCGTCAGTGGTAAGAAAACATTGTGGTGGCGCTGCACGGGGGGTGGGGGCGGGCGCCGGCGCCCGCGCACGCCGCCACCACGCTGGTGGGCGGGCTGGTGCCGCCGCCGCGGGAGCCCACCACGGCGGCAGAGGCCTTCTGGAAAATGCCGCATAAAGGTAATTGTTGCTATTTACTGTCACACTGCCAACGATGTCCTCCTGATCGTTTCGACCACGGCTATATGCTCATATAAACTGCGCAGGAGTCATTATAGTTCCATAAACATCGAGTCACTCGCTCGCAGACTACTTCCCGAGTGGCATGGAGCATGGACTATCAGATCTGAGATCTTTCATATGCACACAGATTTTATGGAAATAATAGCACACGTCTGTAATAGACCCAGTCCCATAAACGAATAATTTGTCATGCACAAATATTGTTCATCGGCTGGGAATCGAACCCAAGACTCGCGACGCAGAAGACGTTGATATATTATTAGTTTTATATTATATGATTAGTTAATACTTTTGCTGTATTAATTATTATAACTTATTTAAAATATTTTATTTAATATATGATAATATAGTTTTTTATAAAAAATTTATAAGTGGCCAAAGAAATTATCAAATGCAATTTTTAGTACAGACTATTTGACCGCCCAATATGGTGGCGATGAAGGAAAACACCCTGTGGAATCCTACTCTCGCTAAAGAGTAGACTTATCCAGCAGTGGGATCTATATATGTATACAGGTGTTCCTGTACTACAGCCATAGACCTGAGGCCTACGACGATAAATGTACGATGATGAATGTGCCAGTCCTGACTAAAATGGAAGTTTTACAACCAGTAAGTCGGCTTTGACTTAAGGCATGGACTGGCAAAATATATTTATATATATATATATATATATATATGTATATATATATATATATATATAAATATATTTTGCCAGTATATATATATATATATATATAGTATGAATGGCCGACCCATCCATTTTGAAGAATTTAGATTTTACGAATCTGGAATGTTAACGATGTCCACCTAGTCAATTTCCACCACGGCGTTATATTCTGGCTATAGTGGAATATTATATAGACCCGTAAGCATTAGCACAAACACAGATTCGCTTACTCGTTATCCCCTTTACAATTCCCATGTAATGCATGCGAGATAAAAACAGAGGACGGTCCAGATGTAGTGTCAGAGACGCGGGACATACACACAACAGACCCAGGCCATAGAAAAAACAATTTGTATTACACAAATATTCTTATGGCAATCGAACCCAGGACCCGCGACGCAGCAGGCACGACGGGTACTGTACCCTACTACACAGATAAGTATAGAATAAGTAACAAAATTACGGTTAACCTTACCGTTCAGACAGCTCTACTTTAAGAAGTTTAAACTCTTCTACAAAGCATCAGAATACTCCGACCGTTGGGCTCCGCGTCCGTGTTACTGAGAGTCACCAATACCGTATACTTCGCTGCAGTAATAAAGCAACTACTAACTGGCAGCAAAGTTTCCCTCTTCAGCATTACAACTCGACAATAGTTTACAAGTTAACAACATAGGCGGCGTCGGTTTCCACTCCGTCACAGTCTTGACGAGGTTTTCGTAACTCCAAGAGTTATAATGATTCGATGTGCATCTTCGTTTAACTTCGAGTCGTGAGAAGTTTGTAAAGCTTGAGTTAATTAAAACTAGCGGCTAAATTTTGTTAAGATTTCAACTTTGTATACGAACAATTGTTACAATTAAGTTATAAATAAAACTAAACTTAAGTTACTTTACTGGGTACTGTATGTATGTTTATTTTATGGCTGATTCTTCTGTTAGCCGGGTTGAAAGGAGGTCGAGCGCTTAAGGCACTCAGCAGAGACCTTTATTTATGGGTAACCAGCTTATGGGTTCCCGGGAGGGAGCTTTGCCTTGGACCGTTACCATGCGCGTGAAAGAAACTGTCTCGAGGTTAGCCCGAGAGGGCCGAACCTCGGCTCGGTCAGTTGCTTCTAACTGATTAATCAATTATGACGTCTTCGTGATTTCTGACTGCAATTCAACATATTGATGTCCATGTCCACTTTTTAAGATCACTGTGATTGTGATTGTACTTACCAGATGCTATCAATCATCATGGTTCTTCGGTAAGCATTCACTCTATTACAGAGGTACTTCCTGTCTACCCTAGTCCAATTGACAACACATTAAGAATAAACACAATAACTATGCACCTATCAAGAAAATCTTATCTATTTATTTAGTTTTTCATAGATCTACCTTCTAGCTAACAGAACCGAATACAATTTTTACGTATTTTCCTTCCTTTTATCCTGACAATTCGGAAGTAGGTCGATTTTAATATGGCAAATGGTTTCAAACACCTAGGTCAACCCCGTGACCTTGAGTGCTTTAAAGCACTCGAAACGACGGGATAAAAATGTTTAAAATAAACTTGATAAATTTCGTAAAGCTAAGTTTTATTCAATGTGCAGTATTCGTGTAAATACAAGGAAATCAGCATATATAAACATATATATCGTCCAAAACAAAGAGAAAGAAATTACTCAAAGTTTCTTGCCGGTTCTTCTTTGGTGTTATTTTTCAAACCGATGTATATTTTGACATTGGTCTGAAATTCTGGCAGAGTTTTAACCTACGTGTTTTATGCAATAGGTTAAAAGTTAAACAAGAAAATCTTTTTGTTTATAAACATCTTTAGTAAGTAAGTCCTAAAAGTAAGTTTGCCACCATTAAATTGACATCAGAAGTTACTTATAAAAAGTCTTGAGAAGTTGGACCTTACTTTGAATAAGTAATAGTCCAACTTTTCTCCACGGTTCCGGTGATATTTGAATCAGTAACTTAGTTAAATCATTTAAATTAAATCCTTATTGATCATGTCAAAATGTTGATTAATTATTTTTAACAATTTCATCGTATAAAATAAAAAGTTATGTTTTTTGCTGTGTTAAATTATTTTGGGATCATTGGTAGATTTTATAAACGTTCAAGAATATAAAATCTATCATATATAAATATGTCTGAACGGAATAAAATTTATGATCTAAAAGTTTTCTCATATTATAAACATTATTATGATTGAGCTATTTTTATGTAGGTATTTATTATTTATTAACACTCCATGATATTATGAAACATTGTAAGTAAACCTAACTACCTAAGTAACCTAAAAAGAGTTGTAATGTTGACGTGTCACGGACCTTGTCAAACGAAAATAGAATCATAGGATCAAATATATTATTAGTTTTTCCGCCATTTGCTTAAGTTGACATGCACATATTAAAAAGGGATTCAAATCGCAAACGGAAATAAAGATTAAGGCGTGGTAATGATTTCAGAAATAATATTCAAATTCGGTTAGCGTCTTGGCTTTAAGCGCGGCACAACAGAAATAATATAATTATACATCGCCATACCGAAGCCAAGCCAAGCAAACCGAGCATGCAACGATTGTGTCACATTAAGCGACAGATAAAGACAAATAGACCGGAAAATCGGTGGTAAGAGGGAGATAAACAGAGTTTTCTTTGTCACGCTGTTAAAGGAATTTTAATGATTAAGTACCTCGTCGATTCCGCAAACTGTACTCGAGGTAGACTTGTTATTTTGAATTTGAAGATTCAAAATACACATTTCAAACAGGAACAAATCCATAAAAACTATATTTAAATTTAATAAATGAAAATCGTTCAACTTATTGTTTTAGATACTAATAACACAGTCATTTCATTACAGCACACATTCTGAGTAAATGAAAATTAATAAAAACTTTCCACAATCATATTATAACTGAATATGAATAAAATAAATAAAAAGCCTTCCGCTCATTCCACTGCCATTAAGTTAAAGTATATTGAAATTTTTGTTACTTCTTGTCCCTTGTATAAATAGATGTTATATTGTCTCAGTAAAGTAGCTTTTTTGATGAACTCTCTGTCGAAATCGACCACGGCGATATATTCTGGTTTTTTCGGAGGAATGTTCAGATATGCACTACATCTATATAGACTCAGATCTGAAAACCAACAATTTATAATATATAAATGTTCTTTTAATAGTATGATATTTTTGGTATTTTGCGTATAATATAATAATCCTTTAAATAAATTCATCATTCATTCATTCATTCATTTTTGCCTTCCTTATATCTAATAAGTGATATAAATTATATTGATACATTGTAAAAGTACCATTATAAATAAAAAGTGTGTGTTATCTGTCGATTCCATATAAAATTACAATTTTAATAATAAATGTGTATGCTGCACGATAAAAGAACTTAGCTGCGATGTCCTCGTAAGCAGTAAAAAATAAATAAACAAAAGAACGATACGGACGCATGCGCCAAGCCTTTTTTTTTGTAACCGGTGACGTCTCGTTGACGGGTATTTTATAAAATGATATGGGACTAATTTTTCACTTCTCCGAATATCAATTTTATTCACGAGTAACTCGAATAAACAAAAATTAAAACCAAATCATGCTAGGCGTTTGGTCACGTTAATATTATTTACGTAAAGTATCGTAAATAAATACTAATATTAACCATTTTGCCACATAAACGTTAAAAAAAGAATTTAAAATTAAATTTGAATAAATTAGATTCAATTATAAAAAAGTGTAAACAAACTTATGTAAAAGATAGTTTTGTCCATATGAATAATAATAAAAGAAATAATTAAACATATGTAAACAGTGATATTATTATATTGGAACCAAGATCGGACTATTCATTAACAGTGATTGATTCTTCACTTTTAGTTGCGCACGTATCAGCAAATAAATGCTAGTAAATGACGTGGGAGTCCCACCCAGTTGGTCTAACTAATGAAAAATAATGCTATCTATGATATTTAATTTATATTATATACTCCTAAAAATATATATTATATACTCCTAAAGCTTGAACACTTGTGAAAGGAGATGGTTCACTATAATAATCTGATGGTGGAGTCAAACCTACGCTGCTAAGTTTCGCAGACCGTACCTTAAACCATTAGGCTATGGTTGCTTTCTATAATTTTATTCCAAATCAAAGTCACGTTTCATAGGTATTATTTGTTTTCTTTATATATTTATGATTATAATCGGGCCTTAAATATTTAAATTGTTAATTTTATATATCATAATTGTTTCATCCATATTCTATGCGTCTAAAAAAATAAAATACCCTTCTGGCCAAACGTCACGAACCTTTTTCGTTAAACACACATCGTGTCAAGGGAATCGCCATAACTCTCGTAAACGCTGCATCGTTTGTCAATAGCGATATTTTTCTCTCTGCCCATCCACTAAAGGGGGCGGGGTTGACGATATGCGCCATAAATTATGTCATGGCGAAACAAACGACCCGACGTTACTGAATGCATGAATGAAATGTTAAAGTGTGTTATTTTAACGGAAAAAAAAACATATTCTTTGTTAATATGACATTGCGAATACGCGATGAAGTAATAGCCTTTTTTTTTCAGAGATGCGTAACTGTCGTTGAGGAATAATTTGTTTGCAAGATAATAATTAAAAAATGTACATACCTAAAATTATGAGTACTTTTATAGAACCAAACTGTCTGTCAAATTCGAGTCATCTTTTGCATTCACTCGTTGGCTCGACCGCACATGATTCCACCGATACGCAACGACCTCTACATGTTAGTAGTAAGATACAGATATTTTCATACTATGAAGTATTTTTTATGTAGAGTGCAAAAAATTTGTAACTAAGCTTAAACGGCTTCGAGGCTTTTGAGATGTTGCGTTGGAGAATGTTACGCATACCCTGAACTAAAAAAAGAATAAATAGTTCCTTTCTCAGCCATCTAAAGATTACGACCAGACTGTCACAACAGCATGTTACGAACGAGTCCTCACTTACTTTGGTCACATTGCCCGTAAATAACCTGATAGCCTTGACAATCTGGTTGTAATTGGTAAGATCGAGGTTAAAAAATCACCTAATCGTTGGTCCGATCAAATCAAAACTATAACGGGACGCTCTATTCCAACTGTGCTAAAACAAGCGCAGCATAGAGCTAAGTGAAAGCGACTTGTCAGCGAATCGGTTATAGTGGTAGACCTACACTGCAGTTTAATTCCAGTTGCAGAATGAATGGGTCGGCTCGACCGGGGCAGGACCAGCGCCCTCAGAGAATACCAGCATATAATAGTAACATAATGCTGCTGTGTTTCGTCTGGTGAGTGCAGGGATCCGGAGACCTTTATTACTGGTGACGAGGCATTCCATCTGAGTCCTCTAAGGTGAAAAAGCATGTGCATTATGACTCCTTGTCAAAGATGAATGTAGATGTCATGGGCCGCTGGAATCACTTGCCATTAGGTGAACTGTGTGCTCGTTTGTTACTCTCAAAGATATATAAGAAAGCAAGCCAAGGTCGTGCCCAACCTTCATCAATGAAGATAAGGGAAGAAGAAGAAATGGTTGTGTTAGGAGATGGTCTCGTAACTTACACAGACCGTACTCTTAAGTTGTTGACGCTTTAATATAAATGTTATTGTAATTATATTTCAAAATAGTTGCTTTTATTTGGTGACAAACGATTACCCAGTTTACCTGATTTAACATCATAACTTCGACTTATCTAGTACCTTCATTAATACTGGACAATGAGCCAAGATGATAATACGTTATTACTCTTGAAGATTTAAGCTATCTGCGAGTAATGGGGTTGTGGATTCCTGTCATGTACCAAATTTTACACTAAAGAAGAGTAATTAGAAAAAAACACTGAAACGGTAATTTATTAGTGATATTTTGGACTGCTTTCTAACGTACGGTTGGTCTTGTACGAGTCCTGTCCTTTCTAGATCAAGCAGACACGTTTATGCTGCAGTCAGTAAATTACTGTTACAATTAAAGTTAAATTGAATTGAAATTACTATTAAAGTTCGAAACATTAATATCTTGGAAATAATAAAAAAGTTAGTGCCACTTCCTTGGGTAAAGGTAAGTTGACATTTTATAACGCTGATCTAATATAAATTCAGAGAAATGTCGAAACTTATTGTTTGAGCTAAATAGTTAAAATAATTTGTTACCGGTCAAAATTTTTGTGAAGAATTTCTTATTTATAAATCGATTTTTATATAGCTATACTGTTAAATGACATTGATTGTTCTAAATAGATATAAGGATATAAATAAATGTAAGGTAAACAAAACCAAATCATAAGCGTCAGTAACTTAATAGTTTAGGGCATTGGTTCACAAACTTTTTTCCCCGCGACACCATACATTGGTAGAAAAATATTTCGTGGCAACCTTCTCAGTGAAAAATATTTCGTGGCACAGGCAGCCTGAAAGCGATTTGAAGAAAAGTAGAAAAACAGTGAAAATTTGATATTCAGTTGTCTTTAATGCAATGAATGAAACTGTTTCGATGATTTTTTTCATTATTTATAGTAGAAAAGTCACGCTGCAGTTTGTTTCTAGCTGCAGAATGAATGGGTCAGCTCGATCGGGGAAGGACGACGCCCTCACAGAATACCAGCTTGAAATAGCAGTATAATGCTGCTGTTTCGTCTGGTTAGTGTAGGGATCCGGAGACCTTTATAATTAGTGACGCGGCATTTGTATTATGACTCCATGTGAAGGATGTATGTAGATGTCATGTGCCGCAGGAGTCACTTAGCATCAGGTGAACTGTGTTCTCGTTTGTTACTCTCGTCGTAATAAAAACAAAAATCCGCTCACGCTCGCGGTGTAGGGTAACGCTGCATCCGGATTGGGATCTAATTACATCAAAGCCGATTTATCAAAATACACTTCTAGTATTGTATTGATTAAAATAGAACGCTTTCATATATTCGATAAATGTTTTATTAAGCAATATCATATAAATTAAAAAGATATTTTTTTAAATAATTAATATTCTAAGGATCTACTATTCTAACTAAATAAGGGTGTATAAATGTTTCGGGCCCCGTATATGAACCAAACGAGATTTGGTGCATCCAAAATGGCGTTTACTGTCACAATTAAACTTCCCTCGTAGATTTAAGCAATTCAAAAACAGATACAAAATAATAATAAGAGGGTTAGTTAAGGGGGGGTTGTCTGCCACCAGGTGTGGACTGTCATAAGCAGGGTGACGACCCTTATGTACTTGTTATATAGTATGTGCTTGATAAATGTGTAATTTGAACGTTTGGAATTATAATATATATGCATAAATGGAGAGACAAAAACATAACATCGGGTAGGTTGCTTATCTATTCTAAAAAAAAAAGTAACAATACATTTTTGTGTTCATAAGATTAGGGTTTTAATCTTATATTAATTGGTTTGTTGAATTCTATTTTTAACTTTATGCTAATTTGTAAATAATGGATAGTGAAAAATCCTGTTTACAATGAAAGGGGTTTTCTATTCCGCGATTTGAGACTTTGAGATGAATGAAAGTTTAAAACAAATATTGATAAAGAACGTAACAATTAATTGTTGTGAGGTTGTTGATGTCGAAAAAATATTGTCATATCTTATCACATTTCTTCATGCTTTACCCTATTGATATGTTAATTATTAGTCTCTAATTAGTCATTTCACAAGTAATAATAACGCGTATCTATTGAAGAATAAAGTTCATAATGCATCAACAAACAGGTACCGAGCGCAACATTTCCAAACATTGTACATAAAATTTCGCGCGCTAGACGAAACTGTAAACCGTACGAAATAATAGTATAAAATAATAAAAATAAACCTACAACTATACATAAATTTATAGAGTCGCGCCCATAAAAACGAGGATTAAAAATAAATCGCTCGAATAAATTGCACCTCTGAAATTAAAACACTCCCTCACACGACACGCGTACTTGCGCTATATGCGTGTGGTACAAGCTATAGGCGATTATCTGTTGCACTGATTTGCCTAACTATATATGTTTACATACATAGGTATATGTCAGAGCTAAGCTACGATTGATAAAGATCGACACCAACGAAGTTGGACTACGCTTTCTAAAATAATATCACTACGGTGTTAATATGAAAAAACACATTCCTATTTATTTCTAAGGGTTATTAGTCCGCTTTAAATACTTACAATTTTCTACTCGTATTTCACCTTTATTTCCATGTAAATGTATCGATGACATAAAAAATAAAAACTCAGATTTATATTTATAAATTTAGATTTCTTTCCGCTCTCGTTGCCTCTGTCGCTTATCACTTGTGTCCATGTAAACAGGGCGTGGGGGTCTACCCTAGCGATTGTCCATTGTTCTTTTAACAGCCGCTCGCTTGTTAGTGCGCGGCCAACAGTCGACGACGAAAGGTAAGCACCAAGAGGTGTTATTAATAACGGGTTCGGGCGTGAAAATACGTCACTTAATTGGTGAACGGTGGCAGCGTTAAATTCATGTCGCGGGCAATGAACGCCAGCGAAAACATTTCCATTGTAAGATATTTTTAAATAACCACCCTTCTTGCTTATATCGCAGCGATACCTTGAAAATAATTAATGGGAATTTATAAATCTGTAGTCGTGTCCAGGATTGTGATCCTTGTTTAAATAATATTACGAGAATACCTTATAAATAACATGTAATAAATTGACCGTTACATTTGTTTTAAATTAATTACAATTATCTGAATTAACATATTTGACAATGCTATATACATAGTATATATCTCAATATGAAGCCTAATATAAAACTTATTACGGTATCAAACCGAATGTCTTTATGAACATCAAAAAGTAGTAGGTATAGTAAAACTTAGAAATACATATGTTATCAGATTGTTAGCTTACGTATCGACCTTGACAAAAGTATTGTATTATAACAACTGTTGAATTGAAATAACTTTTAATATATTTAAATAAAATTAAAACTTGTTTTCTGCAAAACTTTTTTGAAGATATTTTTTGACTGTACTTTATACCCGGTTGGTCTCATACAAAAAATATGTTCGGATAAAATACCAATATACAGTACGAATACACAATGTTATAACTCAATTTAAGGGTTACATATAACATATCATATGTATAAACAAAAGTACATATGAAATGTTTAAGTTAAAGAACTAATCTTGAATTTTAAATTTCAAAGCGTCAATAGCCTAATGGATAAATACGGTCTGGCGGAAGTTAAGATCTTAGGTGTGAATCTGTTATTTGATCATTATTGTAAATCATCTCCTAGCACAAGAGTTTAAAGTTTAGTTGGAGTGGTTAACCGAAATAGTAACGTTAATAGTACTGCTTAAATTAAATCAATTGCCTCATGCTGAATAATTCCATAGACGACAAAAATATAAAATAGTTTACTGATATCACCCCAGAGTCTGTTCTCGTAACGTGAGGAATGACTTCATGATAATTAGGTAATTTTATTATGTCTTTCCTAAGCATTCCGGCTTTTATTCGCTCTATATTAACCGTATACAACCACTATAATGCAATTGCAAAACATACGAAATATTAAATTTAAGATATCCATACCAGTTTTGCTAGAATAAATAACGATCGAAGCCTATCACAAAAAAAGGGAGAAAACAATGAATTTTTCGCCAACCCCCCACCCTTCAAGGCCTTAATCAAGGCCTGCCCTTAATTCACCCACAAATTGCATCCAATTGTTCACTTTTTACCACGAGGCGTGTTTGTAAGGGGTGGGTAAAAAAAGGAATTATCTATCCGTTGGCTGAACGCATCCGATCTAATGCATCCATTGAAGTCTATTGGCGCGAAAAAGCGGCGGGAAAGTTTGTAATTGTGGATAGACAACTGTCAGTTGGCGAGGACATTTGTAATTTTGTTCGGATTAAAAGCAATGTACGTACGTAAATTCATTCGTCTAATGAGCTTCGAGCTATTCAAGAATGTTCAGTGAGGCTAATTAGAGTTTAAAAACTTTAACTTTATTTAATACCTTTAATTACGTAGGGAATATTTCTAAAAAACCGAAACTAAAAACTAAAATATGCACTAGGCATATACGAATACACTTTTCACTTTATAATATAAGTGGTGACAATCGAGCACACTTCACCCGATAGCAATGGCTGCGGCCCATTACATTTACATTCCTCTCCAAGAAAAATTCAAGATACACATGCGTCGTCACTCTTGAAGACTGAGGAGGCCTGTACCCCCTGTACTTACATTGAACACACAAAACACAGCAACAATATTGCTTGTGCTATTTGGCGCAATTATTTTGTGGGGGCGTGGTCCTTCCCTGGCTTAATCGACCCATGCACGCTAGAGCTACAATATAGCGTTGCTTATAACTATTTATTTTTTACTAACAACTATAATACTAAATAACGCTTTTATGCTTAAGGTAATAAAGAAACATAAATATTTAGCAGTAGTTTTTAACTTATCAAATGGATATTTTAACGTTTGATATTTTTTTTGTGTAGAATCATAAAAAACATACTTGTTGCAATATCCAGTGTGTGTAGTGACAAGAGAGCACACATCTTATTGTAAGTGATTCCTGCAACAAGGGCCCCGCTTCACATCTGTCACGATATCAGACTAAACACAAAAGCACTAAACTACTAAAACATTCGAAAATATGCATTTCTTATACTACTTTTGTTCTCTAAATGAAATGTTTAGAAATAAAAAAAAGTATTAATTAAATAAGATTTCTACAAAGCCTACCGAGTCTTAAAATTCTAAGAATAACGGATCATTTGCTACAATAAGGCTGAGGTATCTTCACCTCAACGAGGATTAGATAATAATTTGCGGTTTTCTTTCCAGCGCCGCGAAACCCTTTTTTTCTGAAGATCTTTTTTATTTTCGCCAAGCGGATTATTTTTTTAAACGGGTTAAGTTTTTTAATACTTTTGTTAGAGAGAGGTGCGATATATTTATAAAGACTTACAGATACCTGACCACTTTTGTGAATATTTCTATGTTAAAGAAAACTATTTAAAAAGGTTTCGTCTAAGGTTTCTGGAGTTTGCATCGTACTACTACCACTTGTACTGGAACTGGAATTTTGGCGTTCTTCGATTTTATTATTGTGAGAGCAGATGTGAACTGATTATAAATTTTAGATAAGTTTTTTTGTCTGTTCTTAAATTAATTCAATTAAAATATTTCATAATATTATGTATTTTATGATATTTGTGAAAGGAAACGATTAATTGTAATAACTTGGATTTCAGTGTTTATGTTCTTTATGTCTTGACGTTTGCATTTTATCGAAAGACTTCATTATATTTATATATATATATATATATATATATATATATATATATATATATATATCCATAAAGATAATAAAGTATAGCATATAAGCAGTATAGTATAGCAAACAATGTTTCTTGAATGCATAAGCACACAATAATCACTAATTGAAGCTTTCGTTCTAGATGAGCTGATGCACAGCGCGGCGATGGGCAGTGGGGCCCTGTTCGGTTGCTCATCCGCCGGACACAGTGGCATCAACCAGCTGGGAGGTGTCTACGTCAACGGCAGACCACTTCCTGACTCCACGCGGCAGAAGATCGTGGAGCTGGCGCACTCCGGAGCGCGGCCGTGCGACATCAGCCGCATCCTTCAGGTTTCCAACGGCTGCGTCTCTAAGATACTCGGCAGGTCAGTTCATTAGCCATTTATATAAAATACGTTGTAGTAAGTCTTGCCACTTTTGAATTCAAAATCTGTTGTTGTAGACCACAATATAACAATATGGATTTTTTTTTATATCATTGAGCGTAACAAATGAAGCACACTGTTCGCCTGATGGTAAGTGAATCCTGCGGCCTAAGGCATCCACGTTCGTCCTTGACAAGGAATCATAATTCAGGTGTGTTGTCGCCCTTGAGGAATGAGATGGAATGCTTCGTAACAAGTAATTAAGGTCTCCAGATCCCTGCACTCACCAGACGAAACACAGCAACATTATGCTGCTATTTTACGTTAGTGTTCTGTGAGGGCGTGGTCCTGCCCCAATCGAGCTGACCCATTCATTCTGCAGCTACAAACAAACTGCAGTGTACCACTATGAAGTATGTTCTTACGAATTAATGGAATATATATTATATGGGAAGTGTATTCGAAATTCTGATTTTTTGATATATGTAGCCAATTTTCAATGCAGCATTTAGACATTAAGTCTTCCCAAAAATTCTCAAGATTATAGGTAGACAAGTAGCGTTATGCTAGTTACACCTCAACTTGAAATTTGGAAATCAGAGAGGTTGTAAAAGGACGCAGTTCAACAGCATCTGTAGATATAATATGCAAATATATTATATCTACAGATATACATACATATATACTTGGTTTTTCAAGATATTTGCCAGTAGGTCACTTTATTTCTCTTGTGTACGTTATTGTTTTAATATGATATAATAATTCGTAGCTTAATGCAGACGCTTTGCCACTGTCTGAGGTCTAAGATGAAATAATCCATCACTAATAATACGGTCTGCGATATCAGCAGACACAGTAGTTTTGGCATCGATTTCTCTATGAACGAAATGATTTAATTACATCATCACTATAATCACAGCCTATCCTCAGTCAACTGCTTAACATAGGCCTCCCCCAAAGATTGTCACAAAGCACGTTCCACCAGCATCCATCGATTGCCCGCAAACTTGCATAGGTCTACGGCGCATCGAGTAGATGTTCGTGCTACACTGCGATTGCCAATCTGAGCTTGCTACTCAAGAACCTTTCTTCCCCAACGTTTATAGATTCTTAGCACCATTACATGAATCAAGAAATACGATGGAATCCACATACTTTTATTACACAATAGTGACTTTATGAAACATCAGACGCAAGCACCCATAACAATGAAATAAAGTATTAAAGAAAGGGAGTTATGAAAGCAGATTCCATTGTAGCGTCAACAAAAAGCAAAGAATCGATTATGTCAAGATGGGGTCAAATTCTTGGGCCACGCGCTGCTAAATTGACATGGTTCCCATAATGCCTCCCAAGGCTCACAATGCCAGGAACAAAACACGTCGCGGACAGAATTAAGGAAATATTTCAATGACTTAATCAATACAATATAATATAATAGTTCGAGTTTGCATTCCCATAGTGCAGGTCGGCATTGTTTTTGGTTGAAAGGACGTGTGCTCCGCGGGTGAGGTGGGAATCGGCACAGGGTGCTGGGGTGCCAGTTCTAATTTCTCGGTTTATTGTTTGATTGCGATTTTATCGCGAGGCTTTCGGCCCTCGCTTTCGATATTGAAATTTAAAATGCTTACGCACAATTCGATTTAAGTGCAAAACACTTTCGACAGCTTAACAAATAAGATAAAATATTTTCTTAAAGTTTCGAATTCAATAAATACTTAGTTGTATAAAACAAAATAACAACTAATTAATTATATAAATATTCGCAACAAATTTCTACCAAGCTCGTACATTAAATAACTTTCGCATATCGTTTATCCAGCATATCGTTTAAGCTTCTTTAACACAGTCCTTTTTAATAATGTTTTTAAATAACTTTAGTTTAACTTTTGTAATTAATAAAAAATGAATGGTTGCAATTAATGTTGTATTGGTTAACAGCAAAAATAAAACATTAAAATTGTTATTAACAATTGTTAATATCTCCTTCAATGTTTTATAGTATAATTATGTTACACGCTTACTAAAACATAACGTATGAACATGTAAATTTATTTCAAAAACCTCTTTTTATTATTTATAAATCATTAACAGACGAATAATAAATTAAAACGATAAGTCAATTGAGAACAATGAACAATTTCAAAGCATTGTGTTGACGTGTCAATCAAAGAAACTAGGCATTTTAATTCAGGGTGTACCTTCCAGGGCTGTCCCACGACCGCCCCTAAATAAAAATGAAAATAAAACATTATTTCGTGGTAATTGGCACCCCTACTGTGGCAGACTGCTTGACGTCACTTCAAGAGATCTTATAGGAAAGTGATTTAGCTGGGGGGAGCATATCGTTTCGCCTGCGGCCCTTGTTATTGTAATGGTTTCACTTGATGTAAAAAAGTAAACAGTTTTTTTTTTAATAATAATATACAATAATAAACTTACGACTTAAGAAGTATCATTATGACAAAATTCTACACATAGTTAATAGATGCGTACTTATGTAGAGTCATATACATTTAGTATCTTTTTTAACAGTAGAGTACGGCATTAAACTTAACGTTATATTTTTTTTAGTAAAACAAATGACCAACGAGTTCACGAAACGAAACACAGTTCCATGATGGTAAATGATCACTGTGGCCAAATCTTCTATATGAATCTTATCTAAATGCATCTTCAATCTAATTTCAGGGTGGACATGCATTGTCATACCTGTGGACTGATATGGAATACCTCGTTACAATACGTCTCCTGTTCCCCACATTCACTTAAGAATCACAATATAGTCTAGTTGTCTTGTCACGCTAGTATTCTGTGAGGGCGTGGGCCGTCGAACAGATCTTTTTATGTTGCGGTTAGACTAGCTGGAGTCTCTGGAGTCAGCCTAGCTCTACTATGGAAGCTTTCGTAGACGCAGTGTAGCACTGTAGCATATATGTAATTTATTATATATATATATTTATATATATATATATATATACATATATTAAATTTGGTTATTAAAAAACATATTATGAAATTATTAGCTATAAATAAACTCGTCAACAGTGATGTTTCCATTATTACAAGATCCTATTATGTTGTATTATAATTTAATTACTTTCGCATTACACATAACATATCATATATATAACATAACGACCATCGTTTGAACTTTATGACAATATAAATGGTAATATCATTATTATTGTTATATAGCCAGCGTAAAATAGTATCGTAATGTTGCTGTGTTACGTCTGGTGAGAGCAGTGATCCGGAGATCTTTATTTTGGGTGACGAGGCATTCCATCTGAGTCGTCAAGGGTGACAATGTCTGTATTATGAGTCCTTGTTAAGGAGGAATGTTGAGGCTCCAGGAATCACTTACCATCAGGTGAACTGTGTGATCGTTTGTTACTCTCGATGTAATAATTAAAAAAAACACAAAATACAATATGAGTTTTATGATATATATAAGCACAGTCACAAAAGAGCACACACTTAACTTAAGTAAATGATTCCCGTGGCACAAGATACCAACGTTTCTCCTCAGTGAAATTGAATTTTATCCCAGTGAAGCCTCTACTCGTGTCTTCACTACGTATTGTTTCAATACCCTCGCTAGACAGGAGGCCCAGGAGTGGCACGAATATTAACGTAGGTTGTTACCTAAATTTTATTTTACCTCGGTTGACAATCGACGTGGCGTAGTGGTCAGAGCTGCTGTCATCAGAGTTCTGAGTGATTTGTTCGATTCCCAGCCAAGGAACAATATTTACGCAGCACAAATAATTGGTCAGTATCCAAATTGTATTTCAATTTATTGCACATGCATTACATTGGACTAGGAAAGGAGGCGATGAGTTAGCGTTTTTATGTTTCTCTTGATACTCACAGCTCTATATTATATTCTGTGCCGTATACGTGATCTGATCACAGCCAGAAGATATTGCCGTGGTTGAATAGACCATAAACTTTAAAAAAAAGCAATGCCCTAAATGAAAAATTACCTCTAGAAAGTTGATGGTCTAGTGCCGGTATGATTCATCACAATTTTTTACCAAACGACATGAGCATTACTGCAGATATGTACTGTGAAGAACTGAAGACAATGATGGAGAAGCTCGTACAACCTCGTACCTGCAACCAGCTTTGGTCAATCGGTCGTCCCCGCTGCTCCCACACGACAACGCGTGACCCCATATTGCAAAACAGACACTCTCCAAGCTGCAAGAGTTGGGGTTGGAAGCTCTCCCTCATCCACCGTACTCACCAGACCTTGCACCGACTATTACTTTTTTCAAAATTTGGACAACTTTTTAGCGGGAAAAAAATTCAATTCCCGAGAGGCAGTGCAAAATGCCTTTGAAGAGTTTGTTGCCTCCCGTCCAGCTGATTTTTACAAGAAGGGCATCAATAAACTACCACTGCGTTAGCAAAGATGCATCAATTACATGGATGATGAATAACAGAAATAAAAAAAATACTTTAATTTATTTCATACAAAACGGCAATTTCATAGGTAAAGATCTATTATATATATATATATATATATATATATATATATATATATTCGGAGTATTCAACTGTCACCTTAAACTTTAATAAAAATCCTTACATCGCTCAAATGCTCAAATATTATAATAAAAATTTGAATGAAATTAAATATGGGATTAACAAAGATGCACACGGTTGACATATAGTGATAATAAGTAATTCCTTCGGCAACACCCACTTTCAGTTTCGTTCGGATATCCTTATGGCAGAAAAGTTGTCACACTGGGGGCCTAAGATGGAGGGTGTTGTAATTCTTAAAAAGGTATTGTTATGCATTTGAAGTACAAAATTTATCTAGAAGCAAAACGTTTTATAAGCCTACTACGCCTGTACGGAATATGTTATGAGAGTAATCGAAAACAAATTGTTAATCCAATCGTCCTACAATGCCATGGCTGCAAATGCTCCTCGTGGTATTTTCCCACACACCCCTAGACATTCTTATCGTGCCAATTATTGAAAGGGGTTACTTGGTTCTTAGGGTCTGCAGAAAGGCAAGCGTGGCGGGACTCCTAATTAAGAAGCACCCCCGCTGTTAGGAGTTTCATTCTTGATTTTGTTTTCAAGTGTTCGGATTCTGATGATGTGTGCTGCTGGTTTGGAGAACATGTGACGTTGTTGTTTTTTTATTGTAAAATTTACCTAAATAATTAAGGTACACGCTATTTTTTTTTTTCGAAATATGCTGAATATAAAATATATAACATTTAAAGCGAACGGCATTTGTTCGCACATAAAATAAATCTTACGTGTTACATATAGGGTAAGTAAACAGTTTTTTTTCGTAATATTAAATATTTTCAAATTTCTCTCAATTCTTTGTACATAACAAGTGGACCTATTGTTATGAGTGAAACTTAGAAGTAATTTTTGATGACAAATTTCGTTTATTATATATTACTTTCTCATATATTTAAAAAAAAACCCATAAAAGTCTTATTTTATACAAACGTAAAACCATTTGTTTTTCTCAATCTGCAGCCATTAACCTTATGAATAATCTACTCGAAAACAATTTCCGATAAGAGTTCCATTAATTTGGACCCCTGGAAAATCAGAATCTAATCTCCGACCCCCCTCGAACAAAAACAAGATATTTCCTACCAATACAAAAGTATTAATAGATCGGTAACAGTAAGTTAATGATTGTAAATTCTCTGTATCGTATTATTAGTGCTAAACGCAACTGATTTCGATCAATTTATTGTTGTCCTTTGCAATAACCGCGCGGTTGGACGACAAATTGTTAGCAATTTCTGTACCGTTGATCCATTGTGCGGGGACTTGGGTATACGATAAAACCTTTTTGTCTGCTAACGATTTTACTTATAATTAGGACGCTGAATTCATTTGTATTAAAGGGTTTACATTATTTACCTTTATCTAAAGTTATATAACTGTGTTTTTGTTAACTATGCTTCAACTGTTTTAGAATATTATTTTACGAACGTAAAGATGGAAAACAAAGGACACAGTTGACCTGATGGCAAGTACTGACTACAGCCGACAAACATCTTCATCTATTCACAACAAAGATTCAAAATGTGCGTTGTTATCCCAGATAGCTTTGATGGAATGTCTGGTTGGTTACCGGTAACTTGCTCTTAGGTTCTCTTCAGTTTTTAAATTATTATTACAATCACATTAATAAACGAGCAAACAGTTCACCTGATGGCAAGTGATTACTGTGGCCCCTGACATCTACATTCATCCTTAACACAGAATCAATAATGCAGGCGTGATGTTTGACCCTTGAAGACTGAGATGGAATGCCACGTCAGCAGTAATGAAGGTCTCCGGATCCCTACACTCACTAAACGATACACAGCAGTATTATACTGCTATTTTACGCTGGTATTCTGTGAGGACGTGGTCCTTCCCCGGTCGAGCTGGCCCATTCATTCTGCAGAAACTGCAGCGTAGCTCTACCACGTAACAACACTTACCATAACAACCACAGCATCTTATGCCTTTATGCTACTATTTTATTCTGGCATTCTGAAACGACACGGTCTTCCATACCAAGCGATGGGATCTATTCATGCTGAAGCAAACTAGATATAGCATGGTCCTATAACTGTGGATATAATCAAATATTGAGCTCTATTTCTTCTTCTAAAACTTATTGATGTTTAAGATGTAACCATTCATTAATCTATTTATATTTTTAAATTTTTGCATTTAGCAATCACCATAATCACATGATGTAGATTTGTTTCGTGAAATGTGACGTTGAAACATTAAAGTTTTCTACTTACATTACCTCCATCTTATTCTATAGCAAATATAGACACGACTTCATTGGTACGTTATATATTGCAATAAAATAATCAAAAGAAGTATACCAACATCCAGGTAATTGTTGAACCACGTGTCATGAAAAATGTAAAATAAAGAATTCCTAGTAAAAATTTCGTTGAACATTTCAACGTCAAAAGTATTTTGACCCCGGGAATATCTCTACTACTCAATTAAACTGTAGTTTTACGCACGCGGCGAGATCTATTCTGAAATCCGCCGCCCAGGGCGAAAGCGATTACCCGTTGCCGTTGGCAACGACCCTCGACACTGTAATAGTCCTCCACAATGTCAACTCGAGTATTATTGACAGATGACATGCTTGCCTCCATCCAATATTGTTTAGATGTGTTGGCATTGTATATTGTTATTTTTAACTAAACGTTACTTTATTTGCTATAGTTTTTTTCGAGTTTCTTTATTTGATCCACTTTTTTTTGTTGTTGATACTGAGACGTGTTCAAAGCAAACTTTGGTGGGGGATTTTTAAAAAGTAAAAGTTTGTGATCAGAGTAAATAGGTACCTTCCAAAAATGCTTTTACATATTTCAATTAAATCAACATCGTCGTATTATCGTATTATAAAACGCATTGTATCAATTGACTATATGAGAAAATTTTATAAATACAAAACCGAACAATTTAACAACTCATAAATTAAGCTATTCTATTTTATTATTTTCCATGTATTAATACATGGAAAATAATAAAATAAATAATAGAGTAATCTATCAATGAAAATTATATTACTAAAATATCAGCACAATACTGGTTAGTAACATCTGTAATTTAAAATTTCGATAAATCCGTTGGTACTCTAGATAGAAACATATGTCTATCGAACAATGCCCCATCTTCGAGCACTTCCTGTACCGATGTCAAATTATCAAGAAAACCCTTGAACGTTATTTTTCCCTTATGGCTATAATTTTAAGACTCGTTTTAGCACAAAAATTTGATTTGCAAGGGCAAACGTAACTTGGATCCGATGTTTGTATAGGTACTTGAAGTTAAGGGGATAGTTTGGGAGATTATATTGGTAATTGTGTACTAATACCTTTTAAATAGAACGATGAGGAATTTGTTGAAATATTTACAATAGCATGGTAAGAGCGTAAACGAAATTTATTACATAATAATACAGTGTATAAAACGTAAATATATTTTATTTAAAATAAAGGAGAAAATTGACTGTATGAGTTAATTGATATTATAATCTTCATTTTATCGTTATCAAATCGTTACTAGGTTGTTAAAATAGGACAAACACAAAGTAACCCAAAAGTCTCAACTTTTGGAATTCCACAAGTGTCGGCGCTGTTTTGTTTCACATATATATATATATATTTAAAATACTTGGACCATCTTGACAGCTAAGACAGTCAACAAAACAGAGTTAAACCAGGATATAGTTGCGTAAACCAATCAGATTTAACATAAAAAGCCCAAAATAAGCCTCAAAATTGTTCCATCATGTCTTACCAACACCAAAAATTATATGGAAACAAAATCTACGTAACATTAACAAACCAAATATAATTATATTACACATTTGCATATTACTACGAAAAATATTGAATAACTATATACAAGATAAGAAGTCAAAGTAGATAATCATAATGAAAATAGTTAGCAATACCCATAAAACAATCAAAGAATAAGAAATTGTTCAACAAATATTTTAACACAATTTCATCAACACAAACAATATATTCATATATACATAGAAATGTTGACACAGATCAGACACTCATGCCACATCTAGCAGCTACGAGCGCTGTGTTACTTTGCGATAAGCGATAACAAATGTTACTTGTTTTCTAGATTCAGTTTATTTGAAACTACCCCCTAGTTTAAAGATTGCTTATGTCGATTTTAGTTTAAAACTTCATATAATGTAAATTCTATGATCTATTGTTATATGTATAATTTATAACTATGTTCATTCAATAATAATAATATATAATAAATGCTTAATTTCTTATGAGAAATAAAGTATGAAAGATTATTACACATTGTATAAAACTAATTTTACGTTCATTTTAAATACCGACGTTTCGATTGCTTCACAACACACGATCACGGTATGTATGACCTGAAGTTATTCGGGGCTACTATGAGCTTTTAAATATACATTTTTGGTCTGATCGACGCAGAAATAGTTCACATTGTCTTGAAGTCTTGCAGTGGTAAGTTGGTTTAGGATTTATTTTTATTAATCAGAGGTTAAAACCGGTGGTAATACCATCGTAGTTGTAGTAGATTATTTCTCGTGAACGATCTAGAATTTACGTACGAGAACGGTAGAATTTATGGTTTATCAAATTATCAAAAAAACTAACAAAGTTAATGCAAAAATTTCGTCATTTGATCGAATGTTGAAGAATATAAAAGCTCTATCTAGCTTTTTCTTTACGGTTCAGTCTTTTCTACTATTATAGAATAAGAATAGAATGTTCATTAATTCCATTTTGACTTAATGCAAATATATATTCGAGTATAATGATTTTTATAGGCAGCAACATAAACTTGATTGCAATTGAATTAAAATATTATAATGTTGTGTCGTTAAGAATTTAAAATCATATCGATACCTTTTTACCAAATCTTATTAAAATCTAAATATATTTAAAGTCAAACTTTCTTTAGTCGGGGTTATAACAAGCTTTTAAGAACGTTAAAATTTGATTAAGAGTGCGAATAACTAAAGAAATATTTAATCGTAATTTAGGATTTTTTCTATATCAATATGTAGCTTTTTAACATAGTATAAATCTTTAAATTTTCTACATTCATGTACTACGCTCTCGCCACATTCCACAATCCAAACTAAGTTCAGCTTCGCACGCAGATATTACGAGACGGGGTCGATAAAGCCTCGCGCTATTGGGGGATCGAAGCCGCGCGTGGCGACCACTCCAGTGGTTCAGAAGATCGCCGACTACAAGCGGGAGTGCCCTTCGATCTTCGCGTGGGAGATCAGGGACCGTCTGCTCAGCGAGAACGTGTGCAATAACGACAACATACCCAGCGTGAGTAGTTTTCTGTTTTGAATTATATTAATTGCTAGCAGCCTCTTGTAGAATTTAAGTTTTAAAGGTTTTGTTGGCCTTTTTCCATTTTAATTTAAATCTGATTTGACTAAAATTTTATAATCTGTACATGAAATACTAATAACATTAACAAGATTTTATGTTGAAAGTATTCAAAAATACTATTATATTTTTTATTAGTTTGATATGCAGAATCGACCTCTATATAACATTCCTTAACATTGTTAGTTACTTTAGTATCTTTTAACTTTCATTTCGAAGAAAGAGTTCCTATATACTATAGTTATGTGCTCAGACAAATAAAATCTTAAAGAGTTTATACGTCTGAGGTATGTGTGTATGTCTAACATATTCTAGAATATATTAAAACTTTATCGCTACTTAACAAAACTTTGGTGTACCATTACTGCTGTTATTTTAATTCTCCTTTACGATTTGATTGATACACAAACAATAAGATGATTTTTCTATATAAAAATAAATTTTTTGTTAATAAAGTGATGAATCCACATTATAAAATCAATATACGCCATAACTATTCCGTGGGCCTAATTACAGGTAACTAAACATTCCACCTGTCTTGCATGTGCATCCTGAATCTTTGTTGAACACTTACCATCAGGTGACCTTTGTACCCTTTTACCACTCCTAATGTTAGAAAAATAATCTTAACATGTATTTAATTTTTTTTTCATTATTTTGAGTCATTTATAGATAAGGTGTTTCCAACATATATTCGATCAGGAAATCTTTAGTATTAACGTATAAAAGAGCTAAAAGCTACAAAGTTCCGATGAATACTAAAAGTTGTACCTTACAAGTTCAATTGGGTGGAGTTCAACAGTTTATCCGTTTATTTCAATTAGTCGGTTGAGTGGAGTGGACTCTAATTCAATTCTAAAAATTTATTCATTTTAAAATATCACTGATCTAATTTTTAAGTTGCAATTAAACTATAAGAAGACTATATTAAAGACCGTTGAAAGTAAAATGAAAATTTTATTTACCTGGCGCCGTGGATTCGTACCTCTCATCTTTATTCATCGTTGTATCGTAATCATCTGAAAAGAATCCGCGGCTGGATGTGTTAGTATTGAAGCAAACGTCACGAAATTTACGTACAGAAGCAAACACGTTACTTATCCGATCCTATTGCACTCTCTAAATACGTCATACGACATTACGTCATTGTTCCAAGTTTTATCTCCAATGTCGGCACCTAAGAAATTGTTATTAATTGCAATTTTAAATGCTAATTTATCACATGCTTGATATGTCATGGCCAAAATATGCGTATGATATAAACTAAAAATATATTTCGAAGACACGTGATGCCGCATGGCAAATTAGGCTTCATTACCCTCAACACAGAGGAGGCATGTGCATCAATGGGATACTTTTTTTTTTGGAATAGAAATTAATTGTATAACAATTTTAAGAGTCTATTTAAACCAACAATGTGTAGGTCAAAACAACTTTCAATATTTGTTGGATTTAATTAAATTCGCTAAACATATGTCCCGTATCTATTGTAGATATTAGGATGACCACATTTTGGCGCTATCTCTCATTCTCCGGTCTGAGATTGTTCATATCCGTGTCATATTTAATTATTATCTATTTTATTATTAAGTCCACATGAAGTTATTTTATTTTACCACGTTTAAGTGTATAATTATATAATGAGCATTCATCGAAAAATATTTGTTCTCAATTTAAATTACAGGCACTTTTACTATCAGATGATTTCCCATAATCTTCATTCATTCCAAGAACCAAGACAAACAGTACCGGCCATTTTGTAAATTGAGATTGGGTTGATTATCTTACACTGGGTTTGTTTTTTCAATTACATATGGAGGCTTAGTTTTAATAAACTTAACATTTAAAAAGACTTCAAAAATATTACTCGGTAACTTTTAAGCGGAAATAAATGTATCATGGTCACACTAAACCACCAGAATACAATTGGATGTATTAAACGACAATACTTGGCCCATAATCCAATTTCGCCACATTAAAAATTCTAAACGGGCCAAATGTTTCGGACCCCTACCCAGCTCCTTTGTCCAGTTGATCCCTTAAAGATGGACGCTAACATAATACATACGGAGTCTATTCTACGAACATTATTGATGACGGTTTATAAAATTTATTTTTACGATGTTTGATGTTGAAATTTTATTAGGTCTTTGTCAAATACACAACGGTTGAGTTATTCAATTTGGACGTTCATATTTTTTTCCATTGCTGCGATGCGTAATATATTATTTTGCTTGAAAAAACGGTAGATTGAAACGTATACAAATTAATACATAAATTATAAAATAAAATATAGTAATATGCCTAGCGAGTGGACTCTTGATATTTGTTCGAGACTGACAAAATATGAGCGCTACGGTTAACCTTTTGTAGTTATGATGATAATCTCCTAGTCAATCTCGTCCCCACGGCGGTATTTTCTGGTTACTACCAGATTATATCAACTACGCAGTATATTTTATAGTGCACATGAACTGACTTTTCTCTCCGGTAAGTATGTGCAAAGGTTTCGCAATATCAGCGAAGTTTCTCATAAACCTTCGGTAATAGTAACATAATCCTAAGATGGCGCGCGTACTTGGCTTTTATCTTAAGGTACCGGACAATTTTTATAGCAACTATCTTCTCAGGGTCAGCTCGAAGTCCATTTTCAGATATAAGGCGACCCAAGTGACTTCTTTTTTAAAGAACGAACACTTCTTCGGACTTCGTTTAAGATTAGCCGTACGCAATCTAGTAAGCACCCCGTTCAGGTTCTGGATATGATCATCAACACCCCTTCCAATAATGACCACATCGTTCAAATACACAAGGCAGGCTGCTCCAATTGTCCCTGACTGGCACTCTTTCCACTAATCTTTCGAAAGTGGCAGGCGCGTTACGTAGTCCAAATGACATCACTTTGGACTGCCAAAGTCCTTTACCCGTGAAAAATGCATTTGCGTAAAATCAGAGGCATTCACTCGTGGTTCCCTTTTTTATTCCGATGTAATGCACGTGCAATAAGAGCGAAGGAAAAAGTTCAGTATCAAAGACACGGGCCATACACAGTGTACCTAGACCAGAAAACTAACAATTCGTGCAACAATACACAAATAATGTTCCACGGCAGGAAAACGAACCCAGGTCTCTTACGCGGCCAGGTACTCTAACAACTACATCATGTGGCCGTTAATTCATTTTTATAGTAACGGTATGCTAAACTGGTTGTCTTTTCGTAGCTGTATGCTAGTGGAAACATCATTACCTTGTTTGTAGTTGCACTGCGTATCTTATTGTAACAGGAAGTTATACACACCCAAAAAATAATTCCTCGGCCTTGAGATGATATGAAAAATGTCAGTATTGGGAAAGACAAAGACAAAAGACAAAGTCGTTCCATTCACTAGCAGAACTGATACAAATTTTGAATAGTCAATTTCGTCGCCTTCCAACTCATTAGGTCTTTTAAAACTCACAAAGATACAGAACATGTAATAAATTTACTGGGAACTATCGTGCGGTTGATATTGATGACATCTCATCTAGGCACCTCAAAATTAACAAAACCATTCTTATATTAATGTAGGATTTCGTTTAATTTGTATATAGAAACTGACGTCTTTCCGGTTTTATTCAAAATGATTCCTATTCTTAATCATAATCTTCTTAATCCACCTAAATCGGTTGTATTCCTCAACTAGAAAATATTACCACTAACAAATAAGGGTTTATATATATGTATATTGGGGTATATATAGGTATATACCCCTGTATATATAGGGTATAATAATCCAGGACGAAAAGCTTAACATCATGCCGAACATTGAACTTTGACTAAAAGGGTAAGGAACTTCTTTTATGTATTTAAATATCGTTGGACTAAAACGACTTACGATATTTATTGGGCCTTATGGTATTCCATACTAGGCTACTGCATTTCAGTATGGGGCGGCGCTTCAAAAACGCATAACTTTAAATTTAAACGTGCACTGAAAGTAAGCATGAAAAATCATTTTCGTTACTTAACAACGGAGCTTTACAACCACTCTGAACTCCTGACGGTACGCAGACTTTTTGCTTTGCAAATTGTACTGAATCAACCGTCTGATAAACTATAAAGACATTCATTCTTCTAATCAACAAGGACAGATGTGAGCATACATTTGGAGTAATACGTGTAGAAGCCGGTTTAGTCGCAAATTTTTCTTCTTTTTAGGGTGTTTTATTTATAACAACATAAAAAAAATGGCTCTCTCACAGTTATATATCAACTGTAAGAGCCATTTTTGACGAGACAGAGAAGCTTTATATACAAAATTCGATGAATTTCAAACTCATAAAACTCTGACCACCAAAACATTTAATTGGGCACACGCTCACACACTCTCACATTTATGCCATGCCCATTTATACAAATTTAAAAAAACATACGAAAAAACAGTTAAAGTAAAAGTTACTTTATCACAGGCTGGTATTTAATTAAAATTATGTTAGCAATAATCATTATCATAATCATATCGTTAACGTAAATGTCAATAAATACATTTATTTTCATTATTATTTATTGTTATTATTTTGTATTTTTTACTATTATTAACATTTGACGATGAAGCTCCTGTATTTTATTATTTTCAATATTGCATGTGAGTAATAAATGTATTCATTATATCTATATATAACCAATACATGATAAAGGAACGAACAATTGATCGCCACTACAATCAAAGAGTAAATTAGAATACTTTATTAATATTAAGCAATCATGCATAAGCAATATATTAGCATAATAGCCAATAGAAACTCAATACTATCCTCGATAAAGTATCAACATACAAATCGTTCATCAGCCCTAAAGACTAATACGCGCTCTTCCTTATTCTTATATACATATATATATACCGGTTGTATGTGTAAATACATAATAAATAAATAAATTTAAAAAGGGCAAGTAGTTCACCCGATGGTAAATCATTATCGCCGCCTATGATCATCTGCAACTCCGAAGGAGTTGGAGGCTCTCTTTATGAAGATGGCCGTTTTCTTTTCTTTTCCTAATTCGTATCGATTCGGAAATCGGTTCGCTGTGAACAGGTGGTTCCACAAAATAGACGTCCGTGGACGAACTTCGTACAAAGCACACTGCGGTGGAATGTTAAGATCAAGGCGGTGCGGATGAAATTTTGAATTATGTTGCGATGATATAAAATGCAAAATTTCTTCGCAAAGCCTCTAAATTAAGCCATTCGGAAGTGCTTGATTGTTGGTGATTTAAGCCGCTACACCTTGAAATTAATCAAAATAGAAGAAGCTGGTACTCGGGTGCTCCGGCGATGAGATAAAAACAGCGTTCCCATCAGGCCGATGAGCCTCCAGCTATCCACATACCTTGTTCGAAATACACCACTAAGCAGATGTTTTGTATTTTAATTCTGTAAAATCAAAGTTCTTTTATCGCCTTGAACTATTGAACCTTGCTGCGTTTCGTCTGGTGTGTCCAGGAATCCGGAGACCTTTATTACTGGCGACGAGGCATTCCATCTTAGTAGTCAAAGGTGACAGCGCATCTGCATTATGATTCCTTGTCAAGGATAAATGTAGACGTCATGGGCCACAGGAATCACTTGCCATGAGGTGAACTGCTCGTTTAAAGAAAATTGGTTATACGTAGATATGTTATACGTTGATAAGCAAAATCTATTCAAGTCTTATTAGGTTACAATACAAAGCTAAACTCAATATTTTATTATATCTTTTACACAGTTTTAAAACAACCTCTTTTGTCCGTTATGTGTTACTACTTAATGCTCAAAACATTTACGAATTTATTTAGTTATCTGATTAAAAAAGCATCGAGGCTACAAATCGATACGAAAACCGATTTTTAAAATAATGCATTAAAAAAGGTCGATACTGCAAAGTTTAATGACATGACACGAAGTTATATATAAGCCAGCGATCCCTATGAAAAATATCGAATACAACACGTTAAATAAAGCTGTCCTCTATCTGACACCGTCGTTAATCGAACCAGACACTCTGAAACGACATCTGCCGGTCGGCGGCCGCAAAAAATATCAAAGGTATATTGTATTTTTTTCTCTCACCACCATCATTCATCGGGCCAATTTTTCTGTTAATAATGTCAAAACTCGAAAATGCGTTTTGCGAATCGCACAGAGCGATGTAAACACTTGGCGACACAATGACGTTTGGGGGATGCCGAAAAAATTTCGATTTCGAGTGTTCGAGTTATTGGTTTTGTAGTGGCGATTGTTGATCAGATGAATGAATTCTATACAGATCAGTTATAGTCCGAAGAATATTTTATTTTTCGTATGTTTGTTTGTTTGAATTATAATGCAATATAAACATAGTGATTTTTTTTTATTACATGAGAGTAACAAATGAGCACACATTTCATTTAATGGCAAGTGATTCCTGCGGCCCCATGACATCTACATTCATCCTTGATAAGGAATCATAATGCAGATGCGTTGTCACCCTTGATGACTGAGGTGGAATCCCTCGACACCAGTAATAAAGGTTGCCGGATCCCTGCACTCACCAGACGAAACACAGCAGCATTATGCTGCTATTTTACGCTGGTATTGATTGGCTCTGAGGGTGTGTTCCTACCCCGGTCATTCTGCAGCTAGAAACAAACTGCAGTGTAGCTCTACCACTATCTGTTATTTGCCTATTAGGAATCGAACTCGCTATATAGCAGCCACTTTGACCACTATGACGCGTCATTTGCGCTACACCAGTTATTAAATAAAATTTATATGGAGTGTCAGACGCAGACATGTCATGATGCTAGTTTTGTATTTTGGAAAATAAACGTACGTAATTATATCACCGACGTTATTTCAGGAATACCATCGCTTTTATATTCATAATAATGAATTGTATTTTTTGGTATGTCAATAGATTCTAAGAAGTGGCTAATTAAATAATAAATTAGAGCAAAAATTAAAGTTCTCCTCGCCCACCTATCCGGAATAAGTAGACAGAAAGATATGATCAAAAAATGTTTTGTTAATTAATACACCGTTAGGAAAACGGAAATTACTCGGAAGTTTCCTATCGGGTCTTCCATTGTGAAGGTACGAAATATACGTATCGGTGACACCATATCGCGTGCATGAACTGGGAACAATTCAAAAGTGGATGAAGAATTTATGATTTTGACTTTGACATCGGTCAAGGTTGCTGCTGAATTAGATATATGTGCCGGAAACGAAGAATCTTATGATACGAGTACGTTTCGATTCCTCGTTTACGACAGATAGCGTTTCTATATCTACATCGAGGTAGAATTTGCTTTGTATTGTAGTTTGTACATGTTGTCAATTGTGTTAAAATATATACTAATATTATCAACCTTATTTAAGTTTAAATTCATCTAAAAATATTCAATACGTCTGACATAATATAAAATATGGCATAAAAACATATCGGATGTGATAAACCTTCTATGCTTAAAAGGAGAAAATTTCCAACTGATTATTTAAAAAGACCCACGATATTTATAGAAAATATTAATAATTCCATCGAATAAGTAATTCGAATTGTTTAGATTTTTAATTTTAAATTTATATTTATTTTTCTAATAATATGATTCCATTATACTTGGACGAAAGGCAATTTTGAACCTCTTAAATAAGGTTAGAAATGAAAACATACCTTTGACTATAAGATGCCTATACACCTATATGGTGTAACAAGAGGACGAACGGAAAATTGAAATGCCGAGGGTTTGGAAGATTCGGCGCCAAAGGGGCTATTTTTATGACTACCCACGCAATGCCCCACTGAACAAATAGGTGAGAGAAATGGATAATACACTCAGATACGTGTTAGAGGGAGACAGAAGCTCACCGCTGCGTAGCCTAGTCGTAACGGTCGAATGGGCGTTCTGTTTCTTACCGACATGGAACAAAAATACGCGGGACAATCGATTTGTGTTGAACGTCACAATGCCGTAAGTCGTTAAGTGACGTATTTTGTGTTAAAGTTTGAATATATATCTCAATCACATAACTTTGTTGTTATTTTGTCAGTATTAGAAACGGTTCCATTTTAATTTAATTAATTTATTAATTTTGACTTTATTGATCTTAATTTTACATATGAATATAATTTTCTTGTAATTTATATTATTTTTGTATTTTAATATGCGTGTAAAAATGAAAAGATAGTAATTTTTAAAAACCGGCAAAGATTGTGACTTAAGTCGTTTCCATCTTGTATACTATAATGCCACGTTTCACGCGTGAATGCACAGAACATTTGTTGTCGCATTCACACTTAGGAGGATCCAATAAAGATCTGCATTGGACTATATTGCCGCCCTCGTCCAACGGATTAACGTCAACAGCTCGCGATCGCATAGGAATTGATGGCCAAGTCCGGAGATATTTACGAAAACGCTTGAGTGTTTGAGTTATGCTAATAAGATCTTTAACATAGACATAAAACTTTTGCGTGATAATAATATGATAGGTAATAAAACGAAAAATATATTTTTTGACAAAAACTAACTGCTGAGATTTTACTTTCGATTATTTGATTAATCAATTAAAAAGAAAACATTCATTAGGTATGTTCTGCAAAACTTCGAAGGATCGATTTTCCGCCATTTGAATATTGTCGTGAGCTATTTCATGCTTAGTTGGAGTGCGTAACGGGAATGTTTATAATGCTGATACTAGTGCTAGCATTCATTAAAAAAAAAGGAATACTTCACAAAGCAATAGGACATGTTTGACTTGTTTTTTAGTATTATTTGTTTAGGTTACATAATATATAATTATATAACCATTAAAATTATATAATAATAATAAATAAAAATAAAATCTAACAATAAATAATTTTAATCAAATTTACTCAATACAGAAAACAGTGTAATTCTAAAGAGAATATCCGAACGTATTACGAATGCGCAACTAAGAAGCGGCAAATAGAATTTGGATATGCCTAATTTGAATTTGGAATTCCTGATCGAGCTCAGTCGCTCCGTGTGACAGTACTGCAACTTGACACCGCCGAAACGCTACCGACGAGCAGTTTCGGGGCTTCTGCGTGCAATGTACTGTAATACGTAGCCGTATGTAGGCCGGTTTCGTTTTCGTTTACACGCAATCGGCCGTAACTGGAGATTATTTCGCTACACATAGTTAACATTTTTAATACGTTCGAAACGTTGAAACTTCGAACAATTTTTAAGGTGCATTTTTTTTATAATATTGACGTATAAATATTCAGAATTTAATGGCTGTGTTATGAAATATATAAAGAAACATATTGAAAATGTTATATATTGACAGTTCAATAAATTATTGTTAAGCGTAGCCTACATAAACTCATTTTATTAAGTATTATTAAAGACGGAAAGTGAAGAAGCATGGTTTCAAAACGTTATAATAAAAAATCTTGACTAAAGATTACTATTGACTAAAACTTTCTTCGATAACTAATTGACGTCAACATATTTTAAATATACATCGTTCATTCATATGCGTAATTTTATTTATCAAAGTTTCATTACCTTTGTCTCACTTATTAATTACTTAGCACGTGTTATTTAAAGTTATTTTCTTATTATTATTCAACCATTCATGCAATTTAATAACCCATTACAATTATTTAAAAAAAAATCAGTTAATTATATTTTATAACTGAACAAAGATTTCTATATAAAAGCAATAATAGATTAAGCGTATCATCGTTTCTAGTTATAATAATAAAATCGATTCAACTAACGCGTGCCGTGTCGCGTTGTGTTCCGATACCCTCTCCGTCACGCCAGGTTACGCTCACTTGCTTCCTACATACTGTGATATATTATCTCCATTAGATAATGCACTCCATATTGCAAAGTGGGACCTATTTATATGTAGAAATGTTGACAAGTATCTTTTGCTTTAATATTTTGTTAAACAATATAATTATTTATGGATTGACAAACTGAGACATGCGTAAAATACTGAATTTAGATCTAATGTTATCTCTAATTTAGCTATACAAAATTGCCTAAACAAACAATAATATTCTTTCGATCTTGAACGTGGAGAAAAAAGTTACTCGATCGATATTTCTGTAATGATTTCGAATTCACACATGTGTGAAGTGCGTTACGATTTTTATCGTCTTAAACAAACACAAAAAAGGAAACTAGAATAGGCATCAGTTATTAGTAACAATAGATGTTTATCCTCATGAATTATTGCAAACAATTAAATAAATATTGGATTTATAAAAAGAATATAAATAAAAAAGTAAAGACATGAAAAGTAAGATGAAAAGCTGCCTTAATATTAATATTTAATTTTCGCTCCGCCTTTCTTAAACGGTTTTAAATATCCTAAAACTCGATACGACAGCGTGAAACCGCTACAAAATAAAAAAAAATATTACGTAAGTTTTTGTGGTACAAGAACATATGGACACTTTCACTCAATCCTTTAACTTTATGACTTACCGGCGCAAAAGCTTTAATAATAAAAAATCTAGTTATAGCTCTAAATTAATAATACTAATTATAAGAAACAAATAAATGTGACATAATAAAAATGTGTGTGAAAAACGATTTGAGTCATGGCTGATAACTTACTTATACCTAGACTTTAATATAACGTGATAAAGTTGCATTGTATTAATCTCAACGTCTGAAACGAATTGTCGTTAAATTGGAAAATGCGATAACTCACCAGCTTTTATGAGCTCAGATAATACACCGCGAAACTAACCAATCTCAGCATCCCGAGGGAATTACAAAAAATCGCCCCCGAACTAAACCGCACCCCTAAAACCGCTTCTCGCCGGGGAATCAAACGCGGGTCTCCGCGGGTTAAGCGCGTACGTTAAAATGTTTATAGATAATACCAATGTAGGTAATACTATTCGTAATTCCAAAGTGGGGTTCCGCGATCCCCTATCTGATGGAATTTGTATTCAGCGTAATAGCTTTTGTCCGTATACCTCTTAGGTCTGCTTGTTATTGAATGGACGAGGAAATATGAAGCTGAACAGTATGTGGGGTGAGGAAGGACTTCAATTTTTCTTTCAGCGTCTGCTTAAATTAAATTAAAAAAAAAACTCCTATATATTATGGTTGACGTACAAAATGTTTTCCACGACGGTGGCAAGTTCAAGACGTATTTATTTATGAAGGAAACCCATGAAAACTTTTATTATCACTACTACTGTATATAATTTATGTATTCTGCTACTGATTCTTAACTGATAAACAACATGTACTATAACCTTGACGAAGCGGACTTTAAAATTAATAAATATAAACTATTTTTGATCGTAGTATTGATAACCGAGATAAGTCAACTCATGGAGTGGAGATCGCGCTTACAGAAATTAGACTAGATGGAGAAATAATCAAGCTAAGTGAGGCAGCCTATCAAAGTGGGGTCTAGAAACATATAATTTAAATTAAAATTAAATTGCAATACTATTGCAAGAATACGATATTTCTTGTTAGTTAAGGATGATAAATATACAAATGGTAAATTACACCATAAAATGATTGGCATTTAGATGCACTTCATAGACTTGACTAATCTAACTGTAGAGCGTTCTTGCTCGTGAGACGAAATTCAGCAAGTCATTCTAAATATTACTGAAATTACAGAGTAAAATTTCGTATTTCTTAAAATATCAGTTGTAAAAAAAAATGTTGTAACGTCGTAGCGCCAAATATAATAAATTACATCCTAGGCAATTAAGACAACAAATTTGACAAGAAAGTTGACATTCCAAACAAATGAATAGAGCAATCGATCAACAACAAAATCGATTATCCGCGTAAATGCAGATCTTGTTCGGGCCCGTTTTTGTGTGTACGGACCACCAGCGCCGATGGATCTCTAACATTGGATCGATGATCTATCGCTTGTCCGGCGCAGGGTAATGAGGTGCGCGCGCGTCCCTCGTGACACCTGTCAGTGTCACTGTGACGCCGGAACGCCCGCGCACATTACACAGTTCTATTGCGTATAGGGTTGCTGTTGCTGAGAATTCTATGTTCATTTAAAAAAATGCACATATGATTTTTATGTGGTATCATATTAAAAGAAATAAAATATTTGTATTAAAATGTCTCTTACATTGTGATTGTAGTTTAATTATTATTTATTTATAATGTCTGGAGGGTGGAAAAGATATATAAACTTAACTTAAATAATGGTGTTTTATTACGGAAACGAACTGACGAAAACTTGAATTATTACTATTCCTAAAGAAAATGAAAACACTCAACCAAATAAACTTAAATAGAAACTAAAATAAACAATGGACTTAATGTTCATATAAAAATCGAGCACTAACAGAAATACGACTAAAGTTAGACTACTTTTTATAATCGACATACAACTCGATGTTCATAATTTTTTGATTTAGAGCCACATGACTATATAGTTATAAAATATATATTAGTTGTAACACTTACTATTCCTCGTTATTGTCGTGATATTTTCATCACAATCTTCATCAAAAGGAAGCCACCAAAATAGGACAAACGACAGAGTATGCCCATTTATAATTGCAGCGTAACCACTAACTCTAGATTACTCTACTGAGATTTGATTTGATTTCAAAAAGTTTAGTTCCATTTTAAAAGCTTAATAAGCCATAAAAGGCAACCCTGTGAGCTCCTGTCGCGAAACATAATATTACCCTTGCGCCATGATTTCCAGCCTATACCAGTTTCATTCACCATCCACATACATACATAATATATTAATGTCATTCAATGGAAAGACATGTGGTGTTATAGAACTCTGTAGGCTATGTTTTTCTTAGTATATAGTCATGATGAATTAGTTCCTAGTCGAAGCAAAACTTAGTGCAAAACACAACACACAAAGCAGTAAATCATTTTGAACTATTTTGAAATATCTTTTGTTTTAATTTGACAGCTGTTAAAGAATTTTGCCAGTGTCAAGTCGAGCTTTGCATAGTGATTGCCCAGGAATATAATGTCTTCAAAATTTATGTGACGAACTTTCTAATTTTTGTTGCTCTGTCATAGATAAGCATAGTCTGGTTAGTACCTTGTTTAAGCAATCGTTTTTTAATTTCAAATTTCTCATCATAGTTTTTCCTATATTTCTTTACTCTGATGAAACTAATTTAATTGAAAATTTATGTAGATTTGTTCAACATGGATAAGTTGTCTTTGTTGTTTTTAATTTCAAGTCAATATCATTTTACCGCACCGTGTCTTCCTGGATCCTTGCATGCAAATGTCCGTCGCTTTCGTGGCGCAGAATAAAAATCATATCGTGTGTATCTTGTTTCAGAAAAACCTTAAGCGACATTAATGTTTTAAAAAATATTTATAAATTGACACATAATTATTAGTTGTTCTCTGTAATAAGTTTAATAATAAAACATTTGTAAAAGGACAAACATATTTAAGACATTTGAAGCTCATAAATGTGCTGTAAATCTTGTAATACTTTGTTGAATGACATATCAAGAAAAATAAAAATTTCAATCTAGTAAGAAATGTAACTTATGATGTATTCATTCTACGAAATTTCGTTGGAGTGAACAAGTGCATATTGGAAATAATATTGTGTAATTCAAGATGTTTTTCCAATAACTGCTACTTCTTCGTTTACTATATTAAATTGAGGTTGATAAACCTGTCAGTTCATTAATTGTAAATGAATAATGTATCTTATGAACACTCATCAAAGATTCAAGATACAGATTCGTTGTCACCTTTGTTCTAACTCAGTCCGAGTTGGGATACCTTGCTACCAGTAATTCAGGGTTTCCAGTTTCCTACACTCATTAAACGAATTGCACCAGTGATATGGTGCTATTATACCCTGCTATTTTGTGAGAAAAACTTTTTGCCTCGTTAAGCCATCAAGATGCAGATAGAACATGAGCTGCATCTTTACTATACCACTTGTTTCCGTGCTGTCTTCTAACGTATAGAAACAGAATGTGCCATTGGCTTCCCCTTCTCATACTGGAAAAGTGTGTAAAATTTGCGAGGCACGTTCCGGTTACATAACTTTATATTATTGATGGACTTACAAAACCTCTTACTGTAAGCCAATATGAACTGCACATGCTCTGTTATCCTAATCTACCTTTAAATCTGCTAAACATTGTCAATAAGCTTAATAGCTTAATACAACTTATATCGAGAAATCAGGCTGCGTGTGTCTATGTCATAACTTGCTGCAGTTATGTATACCAACATCGACAGGAGGGCCTGAACGCAAGTCGAGTTGCTTTTAATTTGGATAAAAGTTAGACGTGTTTTACACATGGCCGGTCACTGATTCTATGGTCTGGTTTCAAAAAGGGTATAAGTTAAAAATATCATATATACTTTTAAGATTTGAAGAAACCTGATATGTGTGTGAATATATATTTAAAGAATCACTATTATAAAAATCTTTATATATTTACATTAGTTTAAATGATATATTTTTAAGAACAAGTGAGTACAATTACCTCATGTAATAAAGTAGTTTACTGAAGTAGGAAATTATATTTTTTATTTTAAAGAGTATTTCACGCTGTTTAAACAAAAAGGTAAAAAAAACTATGATAGCATTCACTTCAGCTCCAGTCATTGGGTTGACTAAGAAAAGTTATTAGAAACAGCAAGTTAACAAATCCGGAATCAGGAAGTTTCAGTTAATTACGTAAGCGTTAACGTTATGGTTCAGGATGTGATCTGAGAAAGTAACGAAATACTGAAAACTTTTGAATTTAGACGAACAATTTTGAGTGGAATTTTATATATGAGACGCCTTTTTGGTTGTCCGTTAATAAGTGGGTCTCATGTGACCAAAAAAGTGACGTCAGAGTATTGTCCCGGATAGGTGTTCGTTTTGAATTCACAATTCGAATATTGTCAAGAATCATTTTTTATTACAATTATTAGAGCTGTTTAACGGAAGCTTCTCGTGATGTCATCGGCTATCAAAAGTTGCCTATCATTTGGGCTGTTTTATGTTTACTTGTTTCAGCTTAAATAACAAATCGCAAGCTCGTTTTGTATCAGTACGTAACAGCCACGACGTTCAGCGTCTACGAAGCTTACGATCGCTCTGAATAGAGCTTTGCATAACTTAGTAACGTTAACATCGGTCTTCAAAAAAATACTTTCCTTAGTTTTCAACCTACTTACCTATACTATATTTTACAACAAAAAACAAAATAACCATCTAATTGACGAATAAATTTTGAACGCAATGTCATTGAGCAAAACCAGCAGCTGCACGCAGTGTTGCGTAATAATCCGAGAGAACACACGGACGAATATTCGGCTGCGGCGACATCTGAGCAAACATGAATGAGGGATAAATTTGAAAAGAATCTCGATTGGAAGTCAACAAAATGAATTCACGTAACTTTGTTTATTTAAAATAGTTAAAGTAAATACATTTAAACTATGTTAGTTTATAACTTTGTTAGCAAAGATATTATTTAAGTAAATAATTTATAAGTTTATAAGTCTGAAATGTGTATTTAATTATTAATTCTATCTGACAAGCGTCGTATATAGTATAAGTATTTAATCCTCCTCATTGTCGCTCTCTAGTTCTTCTGCAGCGGTGGTCTTTATGATCTCAGTAAAAATCATACAAAAAAAGGCAATAAGAAATTGGCTTTGGCTAAATCGAACAAAATATTTTTTGTCAACAGTTTTATTAGATTCTTTCGTTTTAGACTCATTCTGTATAAAACGAAGAAGTTTATAAAACAGATTAAAATAATTATTCTAATTGTAATACAAACTTACCTATTTTTCTAAATGTCCACGTATTAGAAAAATGTATATCGTTCGACATCGATATAATTCATTCGGTAAATTTTATGTCTGCTGCTTAACATAAACCTCTTGCATTAATCCTGAACAAAGAAGAACATAGAGTCACGCTTCATCAAAATACTAATGAATAGGTCAGTTCGAGTGGAATTAGACCACGGTTTCAGGGAATACGAAGATAGTTAAAGAAACTGGTGATGAGATCTATCTTATTCCACAGAGGGGACAACGCATATGTATTATGATTCCTTATCAAATATTAACATCGGAGCCGCAGGAGTCAGTTAACATCAGGTGGAATGTGTGATCATTTGTTACTCCTAATATTGAAATAACATTCAGCCTTCATGCATAAAAATTCCATAAACTTGCATATGTCTTTACTCCATTCAGTAAAAACAACAAAAAAAATACGTCATTAATATGTTTGTTTTAATGGCTGCGTAAATAGTACTTAATTTATAAAAGGTGTTTTAAAATATTGACTCTATTACCTGTATCAACATATATGTTATACAACAACATAGATATGGCGTCCGCAAGTGTATTCACATTTTCTGTAAATGAACAGTTTACCCATTCAAACGCTAAATCGTACAGCTAAAAAGATAAATCCTTTTAAAATTCTAATAGGACACGTAAACACAGTCGCTCTTTAATCTTTCCCCGTTCCGATCTGATTGGTTAAAGAGCTGTCAAAAGCAGAAGTCGTGTTTTAAATGCACCTCTCCTACTGGTCGGTTTCGTGTTCGAAATTAGAAAATGTTTTTTTTTTCTGTGACATCTGACTATGAAAAGGATTTTTGTAATTGGAATCAGTTTTTTAAACTCTACAAATGGCGTATATGAAATAGAATTTTGATAACGTTTTTTTGGTAACCAACAGATCAAACTTGTTCTAAAGCTAGAAATTCTAGTTATCAAGTGTTTGTAGAGATTAACTCATAATCTTCTTAATTTTAATTATATTTAGTGTTGTGTTTGTGTTTTTTAAGTTATAGTTAGGCTTGGAAGTGAGTGAGTGGAGATGTTATGGTCATTTAAATAATTTCAATTTAAACAAAATATTATATTCATTTTATTTTTTTTAATTTTTCATTATACACATTTATTAGTTATTATTTTTTTGTTTAAAATCAAATTAATTTACTTATAACTAATAACATTTAAATTAACATCCTATATATATATAACCTACAGCAGGGTATATATGTACTTCAAGTCCTTTATTATGGTATAGTCCGCATTGCGGCCCCACTGCGGATTAGCGGACTTTAAATATTTTTTATTTACATTTCATACAGACATATATTATCTGTTATATATTTTCTTTCCACTGCGAAGTAAATAAAATTGCACAGGGGACTGAACTCGGTTTGTTTGCGTACTCCTGGAATTAAAAGATAGCTAAACAAATACAGAACCTCGGAGACTGAGCTGCCAAGACTAATACTATATTATTCTCAAGTTACAACTGGTAGAATATAAATAATTATTGTAAACATTTTAAAATTCATCCTTAGTCTATAACTACTTAAAGGATTATTACGTATTTGAAATATGCAATATTAATCCTTATTAAGACGTCCATTAATTACAAAGCAAATAGACAAAAACAAACCGCAGCTTATATCCCGTATGGAAGATTAAAATGCACATAGGTTTTTTAGCTCATACACTTTATCCTGCGCTAGTTTGGCCTGTGCGTACATTACCTTCCATTAGTGGTACAAGGGATTAAACAGGGGAACTATGCAAAACGTTGAGCGATTTTCACGAAATACACTTTGTTACACGTACCTATATGGAATTTGCCGCGTATCCTTTTATGTTTAATGGATGTCAAAAGAAGCGTTGAATAAATAAGTATAAATGTGTTTTATTAACTTGCCGTGACAGATACTATTCACGGTACGTGATAAATAATTATAACAAATAGTTATAATTAGAATAGATCTTCACGAATACATGTCTAATTACAAAAATAAATAAGAAAATAATAATGGGAAGCAGAATAGTAGTGTTTACATTCATAAAAATACACAGGTAATAAAAATAGTAAGAAAAGATCAATTAGGCTCGCAGTTGAACTTGATCAGAATAATCATAATAAAGAGGGTAATATTATCAACGTTATAATTAGAAATATTATAATGGGAAAAATTGCTACCCTTACTGAAATGTAACAAACGGTATAAAGAAAAAGAAATACGGGAATCTAGTGTGAATTGAAATTGTGAATTTAATTTTAGACAAAATGATTAATAGTAGTTTAGTGTATTATAGATCTGTATAATAAAATACATAGGAAATTAGATACTATAAATAACTGACACAGTAAGACTTTCGTCGTAAGCCTTAAATATACAATATAAAGTCTACTTTTTTATTGTACTTAGAGTGACAAAGACACAGTTCACCTGTTGGTTAGTAATTTTTGCGGTTCCTGACATCTGTATCCTCGATAAGGAATCATAATACAGATCCTTTGTCACCCATGTAGACTAAACTCATATACCTCGTCACTAATACCAGACCAGTAATTAGTGTACATTATATACAAGTTATCTCGAAGTATGCTTATTTGAATACTTCGAGATAACATTGGCAGTTTAATTATGTTTGTGTATTTATATCTTCTTATAGCATTCCCAAATATAATACCAATGTTCGAGAAATCACATAAACTGTACGAGAATCGATTAATGTAAACGTTTCGACGCAACCTTGCTTTTTTACAATGCTCACATTCTCTCATAAAATCGCAACCACCCTCATCGGTCGACTTCCCGCCCCGCAGCAGGGAAAAACACATTTTCCTTGTTGCCAATGGCAACAAGAAAACAGATATTATATCTAGGGACGCCCCACCGCCGTAATACATAGATAGAAGTACAACAGACAGGTCCTACGTGTTAAAATGGGCATACATAGGGTGTTATATTTGTGTGTGTCAGGTTTTTCACGCATGCGTGCTTTTTCGCCGAAAGTAGATAGATATTGGGGTTTTTAGACTTCGAGTGGGGGGCAGGGGGTTAAAGGGTGGCGGTTCCCTAATCTGTGTCCCTTTGAGGCTCCCGATTGGAATTTAGTAATCATATTAGATTTTAAATTACACGTGCACGGAACTTTAAAGGGTGGATGCCGCTCGGCAATTTATTTCCTATTAGATAGTTGTTTACAGTTTGGTGGAGATGGAAATTTTGTTTTGTATCGAATTATTTATAACGTGAATTGGTTTCGGGACGCTACGGTAAAGTTATTGATGCCCTCGAATGTTGTAGTGGATAATTTGATTGTTCTTTGCATACGGTTGCTTTGTTAATCAACAGAATTTCAAAAAAGTTATTGGTTTGCATTTTTCTACATGATTAATATTTTCTTCTTTGCCGGGTGAATCAGAATATGTTAATATAAAAATAATAATTCCTTTATAATTTATATTTATTTATTTATTAGTTAGTAGTATAGCGCGATTTCATAAGCGCAAACTTGTATCATCCACGTGCGCGAGAGGCATTTCAAAATTGAAATGATTTTTTGTCAGTTGATAGAAATGAAGCAAACACTAAATTTTACCCGAACCCTATTTCAATACATTATGGAAATACAAACCTAATTGGTTCAGCATATCATCCACCGTACTCACCAGACAGTGCACCCACCGACTATTACTTTTTCCAAAATTTGGACAACTTTTTGCGGGAAAAATCAATTCCCGAGAGGCAGTACAAAAAGCCTTAGAAGAGCCTCCAGTGGATTTTTACAAGAAGGGCATCAATAAACTACCACTGCGTTGGCAAAGATGCATCGATTACATGGGTACGCTTTGAATAACAGAATAAAAAAAGTTTGAAAAAAAAAATACTTTAACTTATTTCATACAAAACGGCAATTTCATAGGTAAATACCTATTATTTTAAAAAAAAAGTAAAGTAAAAGCAAATTATTCATATAAATCCCACTGTTGGGCATAGGCCTCGTCTCTAGAGAGGATATTAGAGAATGCATATAACATATTATATGTTTAATAAGTTTTTATACGTGATGTAAGTTACGGGTTAATGATAAAATATATAATAATAAAATATTTGCAATATAAATTATAAATTTGAAATATTAGCACACCACACACGTGATAGTGATTCCTGTTCACCAATATTCAGACTCAACAAGGAATCATAGATGGAATGCTTCGTTATCAGTGGCCTTCGTAATTAATGGCCTCCGGTTTCTTTTCTCCTATTTCGTTGACCAGACGAAACAAAAGCGCAACAGTATCATTTCATGCTGAAATACTTCATTTTGCCCCAGTTTAGCCGAACTATACATTTTTCATCTAGTTTATAACCACTACACTATACTGCGTAAAAATAAAATTTGATTGACGACTTTAGTCCTCACGGAAACCACTACCATTTGCAACTATAACGAAGATATTGAAATTATGATATCTAAAGAGAAGGCTTGAAAAAGTCTCGTAAATAACTAGGAACCGTTATATAAATTAAAAACTGAGTTTTGTGGACTAAATAAATAGATAATCCAAATAATAAATAAAAATTTAATCCAATAGAAAGACTTTTCGTATTAGATTTTACACAGATTATTTCTCTAAAGTTATAAACGTTATGAGATAAAACTGAGTATAAGATATAAATTTTATACGCAATGGTGTTTAATAAAAAGTGGTTGAGGGTACAGTCTTAGAAACGTTGAATACATCTAAGGTTTAAATCCAAGATCCATCGTGAAACGTCTCCTAGCATAAACATTTTAGCTTACTTATAGGTTGGTGGTAATTGTAGAAAGAAAATAAAAGTTATAGCGCATATCTAAATTGCTAATAGGCTCCTGCTCACTCCAGACGCTTGTTCATTGACACAGTCTTAACACCCATCAGGTGTCATCGATAAACCGAGTACTACGGAACCTAGCATCCCAGAAGGAGCAAGCAGCCTCAGCGCAGAACGACAGTGTTTACGAGAAGCTAAGGATGTTCAACGGCCAAGCGGCGACAGGCTGGTGGTACCCAGGGCTTCCAACAGCACCGGCAGCCCCGCGATCCCAGCACCGCTACCACCGCAGCTTAATAGGACCACTGAGGAACATAAAAGAGGTTAGTGATATTTTAGTCTTTACAAAGTTCATCATTTTGATATTGTTAGTTGAGTGCTTAACTCGCCTAGCAATATCATTAGCGTCTTCATTAGCATCCATAAATTCTAACCGTTAACGCAAGTGTTTCTTCCGTAGAATGGTTAGGCCTTGTTCCAACGACACTAATCTAGTGAAGATTCGTAGATGTTTCCTCTTCCCGTTATTTGTACATTTCTCATTATGTATACCTAAAACACCCAGGACAGTCAAAAGTCTAAAACACTCCAGGCTAGCTTATTATAATATGCAAAAATAATGTCAAGTACCTATATACTTATATACCTATATGGTTTCGCTATGAACATTCAACTTATTTTATAGTCTAAGATAATTTGAGATTAAAAACTGGGCTTAGGAAAAAAAATATGACGTAATAATTAGGGAACTCATAAAATTGCGTGTCAGACTTTGCTTTAGCCCAAGGCTAATGCAAATATAATTGATAAGAATTCGAAAACGTCGTATTTTGTTTTACTTTTTATTGAACTTAAAACCCTAACTCATAAACCTTGGTAGGGCAGCATCCTGAGGTCTTTTAACTTGATCCCCATAGGCTGTCTAGGAAGTTCATTCCCCTTTGCAGGCACCAATATACCTACTGTTAATTGCTATTTCAATTGCTGATTTACCGTGTGCTCGTCGGTGTAGGAAAACATCGTAAGTAAAAACTAGTAAAATATCCAATAAAGACATATAAAAATATTTCGTAGACGAAGTTCGACAATCCGGAAGTCCGGAATCTCAGCGGTGCTGGGCAGAGAATGTAGATATTGATATATATATATATATAAATTTATGTAGCTCAAGATTCAATAAATACCATTCGATAACAACGCAAACTAAAAGCGTAGTTTTCGATTGAATACATTACGTTCATCCATACACTGAATCAAATCCCAATGTGGACCAGGACTTCGCAAAAGCGTTCCTCAAAGTCGAAACTAGGTTACAGAATAAAGCCATTTCCATCCATACATCTCCACCAGTCTTCGCAGTGCCAACCCGTACAGGTAAAGAGGCCGTCACACTACGACAGCAGTGGGCCGATGTCCTTTTTCTATTTCTCTTTGAACGTGACTCGCGAGTGCCTTTGGGTAATAGAATAGGGTTGTCACCGTATTGTAAGTCTATTAATGATGTAATTGTCACTTAAAAGTTGTACTTATTTTTCGTTAATAATGTTACGTTTGTTAAGAGTTTTTTTTATTTATTTCTAAAGAATGGTTTTTCGTTGTACGACCACACCGCCATAAGAAGAATGTTAAGTTAAAATTAGGAGTTTTTCTTTAAACCTTTTTATTTAACATAGAAAAATACCATATGCAATATTCTTATTACTTTTAAAATGAAATAGTTTTTTTTAGAAATACAATTATTTTATGTAATATAATTATTGGAATAAATATTTTATATATTTATATACTTTTTTTTTAGATTACACAGAAATAAGTAATTTTAGTTTTCACCCTTATTGGGACGTTTGAGCTGCTATTATAAATTGATAAAAAGAAAAATGATAATTCATATATTGTTTATCTTAAAATCATAATCGTAGGATTATGCTACGATTGAATTTCCAATAAGTTTTCAATAATTGCATTTTAGTGTTCAATAATAACGTACAGCACGTATCGTGATTTTAATAAGTGCAAAGATCTAAAACAACTCAATTAATTTGATTGTCTTTATTTCGAGACACATGATTGCAGAGTTGTTCGCATTAAAAATTAACTTTTGAATAAAACTTTTCGCAAGAAGAGAAACAATTTTACAGCGTATAACCCTGTTCGTGCTTTCCTCAATTTTCGTGAATGGCTAGTGGTAAGGGTGGGGAGTGGGGGTGTACCGTTGTTACGTTAACGGAACACCTAGGAGACTTATTTTTATATACATATATACATTCCTTTCTGTTTGCATGTATATTGTTGCTTGGTTTGACAGGCGTAATTTACCAAACAATTTTAAATTTGTTTATGTAATAATTTCTTGGTGCGTGTGTTCTATAATTGCAAAATAATATATTTTTATATTTTATAGACTCAACATTTTTGTCACTATGAAAATAAACAACAACATTGAAGTAGGCTAAATAGGACACATTTTCAAACTTTCTTGATCGCTCTCGTCCTTTTCATCCGTGAAGAATTAGCTGGTATGCCTTATTGTCGGTTCTCTAGACTCGTTACATGAAATTATAATTCTAAATGCAGCGTGTCTCTACCATTGTTTTAAACTATTTTTTCATATTTATTTAACCGCACACAATTCACCTGATGCCATGACACCAGTAATAAAGGCCTCTGGATGTACACTCACCAGCATACCACCAAATAGCAGCATAACGCTGCTATGTTTCGTACATAGCAGCATTTATGTTGCAATTTCACGCTGGTATTCTGTGAGGGCGTGGTCCTACTCCGGTCGAGTTGACCCATTCATTCTGCAGCTATAAACAAACTGCAGTGTAGCTCTATCACTGTTACCGATGTGTTCTGGAATATCGTAATATATTCATTACCATTGAATCTTTTCATTGATTTTTTTGTAGGCTGATGTTTTTAGAAAAGTAAGTAAAGCGATTTCTTTATTGTATTTTTTGTTATGAAAACAAGCATAAAGAATGAGTTCAGAACACAGTTCACCTGACGTATGGACGGTAAATATGAGCACACCAATCCTAATGAAATATTCAAAATGATATGTATCATGAATCGTGATGCATTTGCGTTGTAACCTTTGATGAAAGAAATACCTCGTCACCCGTAATTGCGTCTTCGGTTCCCTACACTCACTAAACGAAACTCAGTAGCGTTATACTGCTATTTTACATTGAGATTCTATGAGGGCCTGGTCCTAGCCTTAGAGTGGTACCATCACGTATAAAATTTATAACTATTATTTAACAGGGGCTGTCAATACTTTGCGCCTGCATTACTATTTAACATCGAAGATAAATGTGTCCAGTATATGCCACAGGAATCATTTACTATCGGAATTGTATTGACACAGTTCTTAGTATGACTATCGAACTATTAAGTATCGAATTCTTACACAGTAAATAAGTCACAGTCAAATTTTCATAAAATTAATATGTGCGTATTTATAACGAAATAAATCTAAAGTCGTTATGTTTTTTAATCGAATAAAACCTTTACTACTCTTGCCATTATCATCACCAATTTAGAGCAATTTCTCGTTAACGCGGCACTGCAACTCTGTAAATTTAATGCTCTAACCAATTTCCGCGAACAACTGAAAATATGAGCCGTAGAATTACGACCTTTGCTACTACGGCGTAACTTCGTTTGCGTCTTAGTGCCCTTAAGTTTGGCGAGACTTTTTCTTTTTATACTTCATTTGATTCTGTAAAGGGTGTTTTTATTTTGTTGTTATATATGATGGTGGCCGTATGGCATAACGATAAACGTGCTTGTCATGGTAAATGAAAAGTTTTGAGGTCATTTCTCGATCTATTTTCTTACTATTCGTATATACTATACATCGTTTTGTATCAATTCTCTTATATATTTTATGAAGAAGTAAATATTATTGTATAAGACTAACAATACACTTACTTTCTTCCATCGATTCTGCTATGCAAGACATAAATGACAAAAGTAACTTCAATTATAAATTTCATATATTATAAGTTCAACCTTAACGTTTTAAAAATTGTAATTAAAAATACTATAAAAAAACATGGTGCCCGTAGAGGTTCTAATATATCTAGAATTTTATTTCTTTTTCTAATTACGAAAATGATAAAGTTCTCAAAATATAGTTCTAAAAATAGAAGCACTAAATTTGACTCATAGTGTTTACATTTTCTTACAGCAAGAACTTACGTCAGACAAAGTGCGTAGTTAACAACTTCGGAGCAGTGGATAGTTTGTCTTGCGGCTATCCCATTCTGTTGATCTTATGACCGGATCTAAGTCTGAAGTCCCTTTAAACGTAACTACACTTTCAAGACGTTAATTAAATCAATTTACATGTTTTTAAAGACTGGGGTGGCAAGTAGATTAAGAAAGTACTAAACTATTTTTCTTTACAGACATTCCGGACTTTCGTGTCCTCTGGAGCGCGAGTCCTAGTATTTTAAATATATTTAGTGCATTTTAAGCGTAAGATATGTTGGCAATCCGACAGCAAATCAATGCTACGATAATATATGTATATGTACGTTAAGATATAAATACTTCAATTAAATGACACTCATAGTCAAAAAACCCAACTGCGTCTATTTTATGTCACTTGGACTTTTATTACGAATTTATGGATACGTAAATAATAAAATTCCATCCAACTATAAAGGTGCATGAAATCAACCAAGATGATGATGAAAGATGAGTAAAAAGAGAAGTAGATTTGGTCGATCGATTGACATTATGTAAATTGATACTGAATGTTTAATAAAAAAAAATTCGAAATAGAATATTGATATTGATGTATTCTTTGTTGATTATCAATACTCTCTGATTAATAACACCAACTGCACCAATTATATTTAGTGACGTAAGCGTCAAGTAAACACAGAGGTTCGCTCATCATTCCCTTCCCTATTTCGATATAACGCATGTACATACAATGAGATTGTAAGTTGGTTCAGAATGAATTTATCTAACGCTAGATGAAATAATAATAAATTCAAAAAAAAAAAATAGCCCAAGTGACACTTTTATATTTTATTTTAAATACTAATTACAAATTAGGATACGAAATATAAACACGTAGCACGTAGAGCATGCTGCCAACATTACGAATTAACTTTAGAACAGCGTCGTCACAGATTAAACTTGTTAAGTGTGGTCCTTCAGCTTTCCACGTAACCGTAGTGGCCTCACGTACGTGACCTGACTTACGGCCCTTGTTTGTTGTCCGTGGAACAGTGGTTTGCTGTCTTCGGACTTAGTAAGGGGCTTATACGTGCATTCAAGGGTATTTTTGTTTTTTTTTTGTTTTGATAATTTGTAATTTATACGTAGTTTATTTATTTACTTAACTTTTATGTACACGAAGCATTTATATAAGGAAAGTAATATAGGAAAGATATGTATGTAAAAAAAAATATTTTGTTTTAAAAATATAGTATCTGCATTATGAATCCTTTTCTATATTCAGTGTGTATCGTGGACCGAAAGCCCCACTTTACTTCTTATAAATTGTATTCTCTCAAATACCATAAAAATATATTCATTTATAATATCGTACTCCACCGTATCACCGACATTAATATATTATTTACGTTTTAAAGATATTTTAATATAAAAAAATCATGAAATAAGTTCAACGAAACATTAACATAGTATGCCCGTATTTACATAGTGATACTAGCTTTTCGCTCTGTGCAAGCACCTGGTATGGACATCGCATAATTTATTTTTTATACATTTAATATGGAAGCCGTGTGTATTTGTCGACGGCACGGCGACTTAATTAACTACGGCTGCAGCATTCTGTTTAACAAATTCGATTGCAGTCCACTCGGTGCAAAGCGGACTGGGATGTATTATGATTGTTTATATTATCTATTATATTAATTTTTCTATGAAAATAAGGATGGCAATGGAGCACATAACTGATAAAAGATAACATGCACGTGTTTCGTCGCCCCCGAGGACGAACATGGAACCTCACTAGCCCATGTTGACTCCACCACTAAGAGTGAAATAACAGCGCAGCTGTTGAGGCCGACGTTCTTGCTTTTTATATATGTATTTATTTGGCATGCTGTTTTAATTCGTTGCCGAACACACAAAAACTAATATTTAATGATAATTGTGACACAAAGAGTGTATCACTTGTTGTGTGACCCGTTCACAATTTATTTTTTATAGGATAAAAATATAGAACCTGGTTTATTATGTTTTTCTAAATATTATATATATGTAAACAAAAATTGTGATTTTTTGTGCACTTTCCGCTCTCCACATTTGATTGGAATAAAAACCGAATTGCAATTTCTAACACCTAACAATTTGGAACATAAAAAGCGTTCAACTAAATTGATCTGCCGTATAAAATATTGTCCACCGCGCCGTACGCCGACCTACAAATTTTAATTTTCAACTCGCTGTGTTGTTCACGGCTCGGTGGACTTTGCCAATGTTTCGGAAGTACACAGTTAAAAAAGAAAAAAAATCAAAATGGCCTAACTGTTTTCGTTTAAAAACGTTCATCTAAAGTTTTATGATATGAGCTTATGATATGAGCGGATCTGCATTGTTATTCCTTGTTAAGGATTAATGTAGATGTCATGCGCCGCAAGGGTCAATTAACATCAGGTGAACTGTATGCTCGTTTGTACCTCTCAACGTAATAATAAAAAATCCTGTTCAGACATTTTAGCTCCAGTAGTAAACTCATAGACTCCCTGGTTGAGAGGCACAGGTAAAGTTTGCATGCAGTAGTCTGGCCTTGAAAGCCACCACGAAATCCGCAAAGTTTGGAACCGACTCATCATTGTGCATAACTTTTATAAATTCATAAATGTGCAAATATTTTAGTTACTACTCTCTATCCATTTTTTAACGAATTTACTATGAGTAGTGTTCGTAGGTGTTGTTATGATTTATTCCAGCCACTGAGTTAAAACATCATACATCACGACAGAATTCGAAACGACATCCTCATCATCTCGATGTTTGGCAATTCACCATTGTGGGCTTTACGCGAAATATTCTGCCACTGCTCAAGACTCTATTGACTCGGTTGACGTGAGACGATACAGTATCCTTACTATTTCTGACATGCACAACTATTCTGTAGAATCAGCTGTCGCCAGCGGTATTTACGAACGGAGACGACGACGGGCGCAACTGCAACTCCTCTGGTGTAGCGGATGTTCATGGCTGGTGGTAATCACTCACCATCAGATGAGCTGCTGATTCGTTTGCCACCTAATCTGTATAAAAAAATACTAATACTGGAAGTACTCTTCCAGTTTTACTATGGTGCAATTTATCTCTAGCTGCAAATGAAAGTTCCACAAGCAAAGGACCTCGTCCTCTCAGGGTGAAATAGCAGCATGACGCTACAGTGTTTTATATGATGAGTGTGATATTCGGAGCCATTTTTAGGTAATGAGACATCCCAACTCAGTCCTTAGAGTCGACAACGCATTTATCCTTGTTCAATATGTATGCAGATGTCACGGGCCGCTGTTATTTATTTATTTTTTTACTATTTATTGCATTAACCTTAACACAGTTCAATGTTTACAAAGGGTGGACTTAATGCCAAAGGCATTCTCTACCAGTCAACCCAAGGTGTAGTGAGATATATGTTTGATAGGTGTAGCAATCACTTATAACGGGGTAAACTGTGCACTCGTTTATCACTACTAATATTATAAAGGCCGACGCGTAAAATGTTGGTATATGTTTAGTGACTCGACCAACAAAGAAAATGCATAAGATTTTTTGTAGAAAACGCGATTATAATAAGAAGAAATAACTCATGAACGATTGTATAAAATGTCCAGAACCACTAACATGAAGTCCCTCTCCTGCTTACGTATGCTCACATTCCAATAATAATTTTAATATGTAAATATATTTCTAGATACAATTTTAAATTGTGATTTTTGTACTCTGATATATACGAGCTTCTGTTTTGTGTGAGTGTATTACTAGCTTTGTTTTGTCTTTTTAAATTCAACAGACAACATAAATTATTCTCTTAATTCTATAGAATTAAAATACATTGCGTTTTCCAACACCTGACACTGGCAGTAATAAACTTGATTATATAATTGACTGATTGGCAAAATATTAAAAGAATATATTTCATTAGAATTGGCATTAAATTACTACGACCTTGAATAATGCGGCAAAATCTAAACTGTGTCATCGTATTCCCGCGTAGAACCATCGATAATGCATGATATTGGTTAGAAAACCACCTGTGTACATAAAATAACATATCGTTCGTCCAACATAGTTAGCGGTGGAACGAATAATCGTGCAAATTGGCTGAGCACACTGGTTTAGGATAATAAACAGAAATAGGTTTGTTTATTAAGTAAAATTTAGACTAGATGACTATTAAATATATATTGAATGTATATAAAATATTAAATTTCATAGTTTTGGCAGTGGTTGCTACACATGTTGGTTGGACAGCTACACTGCAGTTGGTTTTAAGCTGCAGAATACATGGGTTAGCTCGATTGGAGTAGACCCACGCCCTCACAGAATACTAGCGTAAAACAGCATAATGTTGCTGCGTTTCGTCTGGTGAGTGCAGGGATCCGGAGACTTTTATAATTGGTCACGAGGCATTCCATCTCAGTCCTCAAGAGTGACAACGCATGTGCATTATGATTCCTTGTCAAGGATGAATGTAGATGTCATGGGCCGCAGGAATGACTTACTATCAGGTGAAATGTGTGCTCGTTTGTTACTCTATGTAATAAAAAAAAATTGCTTTAGTGCTTTTATTTCTAATTCGCGCATGTTATTACGACTTTGACTTGATATGTACGTGTCTTACGAGGTAGATCGACCACTCAGCATAAAAAATTGCTGGTGCATAAATAAGTAGACTCGATAATACAAGAAGCAAGTTGTTACCGAATTTTAGAAAAAAAAAAAAAGGCATAGCGCTGATGTGTTTCGTCTGGCGAGTATAAGAAATCGGACCTAACTGGTGATGAGGTCATCTTAGTTCTAAACGGCGTTCAATATTTGCATTTTAAATCCGGATCGAAGTTATATGTGGCTGGCGTGGGCAACAGCATTCTCTTACAATTAAGTAAGCTGTGTTTGTTTGTAGTTATAGTTTCAGAAAAAAAAAAAAATCATATGAAGAAACAAAAGTTCTAGAAGAATCTTTACATTCTTATTAAACAACTGTAACTACGGTATAAACGCATAACCTTTATATCCGTTTTAACGAAAAGTACTCCTGTTTTTCTAGATTCACGCTTCAGTATACTGCACGTTTTTACACTATTGTATTTTAACGAAATAGATAACGGGAATTTATACAATTCCTTTTCACTTTCATACGAATGGATACAGTTTTCATGCAACTTGACTACACATAGAGCCAAATGTTTTGCTTTTATATTCGTATCAAAGACCATGAGGCGTTTGTGTAAAAGATATTTTTCTATACACATAAAACGCACTAGGATAGTAAATGTCTATTAAGTTGATGCTATAAACCACCAGTTACGTCTTAGTCCAAGATTTGCAATTACGGCAAGACGACGGCGAAGATTTTTCACCTGGTCGAATTTGGCCACACCAAAATCTTCTAACCATTAACACATGACGTCAACCACGCAGGATATATTGTAGTTTCGTAACCATTTGCGCAACAACGTTGAGACAGCCAAGCGAACAGCCAGACAGGGAGGACATCTTCATCACTCTAAGCCGTAGTTGACGACCGCGGCAAGCGGTCAGAGTACTCCTGTATTACTCTGGATCCTGGTTTTAATTACTAGTAGACTAATGGAGTACATATTTATATACACACAACATAATGGACGTATTTTATATCCCTGACTGCGCCGTCAGAAAACCCTTCATGAAATCTAAGTAATTGACTTTGCTATCTACGGGAGTAGATGATTAGTATATCTGTATTTGAAAAAAAGCATAAAGAGATCGCCCAAGACGACATCATAAGTCATCATCGACTTCAACATCGACATCATTCTCTAGCCTATTTTATACATAATTATTCAGTGGTGAAAGGCCAGCCTAGGACAACGAAATTTCAATAAAATTGTACTTCTGTATCCTCTTTGATTTTCTCTTGTACGTAATACGTAAAACTCTAGATGCTCGCTTAAGCGAACGAATGACCTCGGGGTAGGGAATATGGATACCACCACGAACTCATATTTACTTACCAGTTAGTCAAAACGCTTTGCAAATGATTTGCGAAACTTAAAGTTCATATCTTAAAAACTAGTGACCAATTTTTTATGATAATTGCATTAATTATTCCCTATGTTAAAAAATAATAGTTTGTATTTAAAATTCTTCGTGGACTGATATTAATAATTTTTTCGCGTTTTATACAATATATGACAAGAAACTATGTACATACAGATCAATTTCAGAATCTTCTTTTGAGGGTGATTAAAAAGTACACTGTGGTCATCATTTATAACAATTGACAATCGCTTACTACCTTTACGTATAACAATTCAAAGCTTGCGTCCAGGAGTAATTAACAAAAACAATCCAGACATTGCATTACAATGTCGCTCTTAAACTATCGGTTACAGAGCTCGTGTCTCGATCACTTTAGTTCGAGGGCTCTTAGTTAACTACCGAACGGTTATATGGTAACAATAGCGATTTAATTGGACCCGTCAAGAGGTCTCGTTCGCAGTGTAATTGACTTTGAAATCAAACGGCGCTCCATGTTTAAAGTAACACGTGTTAAAAGAGTTTAATAGTGGTTTAAGTGGCCATTGATTGTGATTCTTTTTCAATGACGTATTTGTATATATCCACGAGATTTTCTTTATTTATAATAAAGCCAAAAACATTTTTACGCGATTCATAGCTCATGACGGTCGACTGTGGAAGAATCACACTATCGCCAAATATCTGAATAAAATATCCCTGTAGTGTATCGCGTGGTGAGATAATTCTGAGGCCGTATTACTGGTGACGTGGAATTCTATCGTAGATCTCAAAGGCGTCAGTTATACTGAATGTTATTTCTTGACCCATGCAGGTGTGATGAGTCGGAGGAATTACCAACCTTACTATCATAAAAAATATATACGCGTTCAAACTATCGTTTAACATGATTTTAAATATATAAAAAATAAAAACATATACTAAAAAGGGAAGACTTTAGGAAAATTATTTTCTTGTTATATTGTATAGCATATTACGAAGAACACATGTATCCCCTTCCAAAAAAGACAATCATTACCCATCAATTGCCTCACTTGAACTAACAGTAATGAAAACTAAACCTTATCAGCCCCAACGCTAAGTAATTTAGATGACCCTGCCGGGACCATAAAGCGAATGGTTGATTACAAACAACCGATCTACTGTGACCCCTGCACCTCCCCTGGTAATAAACTCACAGTACGAATGACTGTCGGCATGTAAGGTCTCTTAATGGTTAATCTTGAATAATAATGTCTTTATTAGGGTGCGCCTACAATTTCTCCGGATCATTTAGTTCTCATTTATCATTATGTTATAATGGCTCAAAAAATAAACTGTCTGAATATGTCGTTATTTATAAACGTATTTAATGTCACCTAATAAAAATATTTAAATATAAAGTTTCAGGTAATTTGTAGATTTCATTATTCGCTTAGATATATTGAAAAACTTCAACTTTTTCAATCACTCATTTCAATTCGTTCGCTTTTTTTACATCAAATTGCAGTTTAGCTCTACCACTATTAAAATTGGTTTTCAGATCTGGACTGTATCGTGTTCACGTATCAAAACTTTCCTCCAATCTCATTGCGCTTGTATTGGAATGAATATGCTTAACCAAAGTGGCGAACTCATTACTCTTCATCCCCAAGTAGCGTACCTTTCCTTAAGTAACCAAATGCTTACGGCACAGTTGGTGCTGTACGATTGATATCTTGTGGTTGTTACTAGAAGATATCGCCGTGTTCGAAATCGACCATTCATACTTTATTTTACTTTTTATTATTTTTTACTATGTGGGTCTATATATTTTCAATTTATTAATTATCTGTTAGGTAACGGGTGAAACTCTTACTTAAGATCTCATAACATTTGCCGATATTAATAAGTAAGTAATAAATAAAAACTTAATAAATAAATTGTGATATTTTTTGAAAACATGAATGTTTTTGTGAAATAAATTAAAGTAAAATTCAGTTGCGGAAGCGTAGCGAATTAGGCGAATCGCGCCTTGTGCGGCCGCAGGCTGAGGTCGCGAACTTGAACGCGACGCAATCCATAAGCGATAGCGATTTTTTTTATTTTTCAAACCATTAATATATATAAGTAATGTAGACTTAAGTAATTTATATTAATGGTTTGGCCCTTCTTTTTAGTGCAACAACAGGCGTTATATTTTTCCCAAAATTTGTGTTTTAAGTTTAAATTATAATAATTTTGACTTAATAAGTAACAACACCTGTAGTTGTAATAATGCTCATTTTAAATATAGCATTGCATTAAATATTAAATAAAACTTCATAGCAATTAAATTTTCACTTGATATTAACAGGTCTTTCTCAGCCCATCGATCAATACAAAAATTGTAAACTTGGGTTTTAGTAAAAATGTCAAATGTCCACGTCCGCTCACCTTCCCGTGCCGACAGCTCCCAGTTGAGTGACAGTATCGATCTCACATAATCGCGCGCCGGCAATCGCCCCCCACCTACGACCGTCATGTCCGCCCCGATAACTCCAATTCCGCTTTATCTCTCCGCTCCCGACTTTCTTCGCTCCCCTTTCTACTTGTTTTCTCCAATTTTTTCCCACCGCCCCCACTTTTATTTCGTTCCTTTTCTTATTTTCTTACTATTATTTTCTTTTATGTATTTTTCGTGTTTCGCCCCGCCTTGGCCTGTCTACCATCGGTATTTTCTTCAATCATTTGTAGGTCGTTATTGGTAGAATTGTGGCTAAGTGCTCCACGGTTTTGTGTTTTTTTTTTTAATGAATTCCTCCTTTATGTTCGACTACGATAAATAATGAAAAACTTGATCATTAAGACGGAATACAATTCGGCTTTTCGGTGCTTGCAATTTATTTCCTGTTATTATAAAAACGTGTATCCAAACTGATTCGTAGCCGTTACGTTAAAATTAGAAAATAAAAAAAATCCTGGAAATTTGTAAAAACTCTAATTCACATCTAAACAAGATCACAAGAGTCACGCCACAGTTCGACGAAGGACCACGCTTTCAAACGTAAAGCAATTACCTAACACGTTGGCGCGGTTTTTTTATGTGTGTATGTCCCGTATCCGTGACACTCATCTGAACTTTCCTGTGACATTACTGATACATTAGGATTAGGGAAGAGTACAACAACAAGAATGTTCAAGAATGTTCAAGAATGTTCAAGAATGTTCAAGAATGTTCAAGAATGTTCAAGAACGCCTACGACAATGTTATATATTCTAAACAATTGATGTCATCTGCCAATAATACAAGTGTATTGCACTGTGTACGAATTAATACATGTTTATATTTAATGACACTGCGTTCGGTGACGTATAAAAGCACGCACACACTTGTCGATACGTCAGCGCCGATACCGATCAATCAAAATTGTCAAGCGATTGGAAAGTCCGCCATGTTTCGCCGAGCGGCTGTCGTGCATCAATCATAACGGGAGACGGGCGCTATCAAACCGTGTGTTATAAGCCGTGTATGAAAATTTTCATACTGTCGAAGGCACTAAATGTTATTCTGGACACCGTTTGACAATTAACGTATATTTATAAATCTAATTATTATTTGAAACTTAACAAATATATATATATATAAATTTAATGGAGGTTATTTTATGATTTTAAATGTAACGAACAGCACAGTTCACGTGATGGTAAGAGATTCCTGCAGCCCATGATACCCAAATCAATTCTCGATACGGGGTCATAATGCTAATGCGTTATCATTCCTGCGGGCTACTATGGAAGACGTCGCAACCATCGTAATAAGATCTATACTTTCTTTCATTGTCCAGTTCTTCTTACAACAGTCTCTTTTAACAGTGGTACAGCCACACTGCAGTTTGTTTGTAACAGCAGAATTAATGGATCAGCTCGACGGGGGTAGGACCACGCCCTCACAGAATACCTGCGTAAAATAGCAGAAAAATGTTGCTGTATGAGTGTCCATGAGTGCGATCAGGAGACCTTTATTACTGGTGACGAGGCATTCTGTCTCAATCCTCAAGGGTAACAAGGTATCTGCATTATGATTCCTTCTCAAGGATAAATGTAGACGCCATGGGCCTTGCCATTTTTTTGCCACTTGCCATTAGGAGAACTGTGATCTCTCAATGTAAAAAACGAAACACAGTAGTCCTAAACTATAAATTTACATGGTATTCCGGAAATGTGGTCCGACCCCGATGTAAAAAGATCGAATCGACTGATTCGTGCTATAGTGCAGTAGCTAGTTTATAACTGCGTCATGACTACGAGTCTTTAGTTTATACGTATTGTTTAAGCTTATTCGCTCATAAATAAAATAGATTATTTACCTATATTTATTTATGGAAACTAGGGTGACACCTAGATACGGTTCACCTGGTGGTAAGTCATTCCTGCGGCTCTCAACCTCCACATCATAAAGCGTGTGCTGCGTGTGAAGCGTGTGATATACATATATATATATATATTTTGGATTGCCAACCATCGAGATGATGAGGATGAACTTTGAATTCTGTCGTGATGTACGATGTTTAAACTCAGCGGCTGGAATTAATCTGAACTTCCTGCCTGGCGCCTCAGAACATCATATTTTGATCAAGGTTCCCCGTCAAGTCGACTAATTCCTGCGGCAGCAAGTTTTTAATTGTAACTTAAATACGAATTATAAAGTGATCAACAATTTGTAAGTTCGTAGCCTCAATGACTAACTTGAGAAATAAGTTAAGAAATTCAAGATTTATTTAATGTATCGATCCTAACTTAAAATCGTATTTATTTCTTCTTAAAATTATATTTTTCGCAAAATATTATTTTGTGAAGAAATAAATTTATTAATCGAATCGAACAAGCGATGAAAATAAACACTATTCCTGATCTGAAATCCAGAATAGCCGCTTTTCAACTTAAAAAAGCTCCTATAGAAAAAAATTATTTCCAAGAATCGAACTTTACTTTACTTTTTTTTTAATTATACTATACTTGAGATTTATGCCACTTGTGAAATTTAATCGATACAATCCATGAATGAAATCACGTGCTCGTTTCTCTAATACCGAGTCCATACCATTAGGCATATTAACCCACAACCGTACAAGCGATGCATCGTTGCAAAAATGTGACAGATTGCGTAACAGTCCTCCTATTCAAAGAAATCAGCAACCCGTACACACATTACCGAGTCGGGAACCGAACCCGGGCTCAAGTGGTTCGACCATAAAGCAAATTAATCAATTAGCCGGGGGCATGTCGACAACATTACGAGTAACGTTTAATTTTGCAACCACCCTTATTTGGGGGATGGAATAATCCATTGTTGTTTGAGCTTTACAAAAGAAGAAGACGTGTGCGGAGGCGGGTCGTGGTGACTGGATGTTGTTACATTTTTGTCTGTAATTCTAGGGTGCAATTGAACAATTTTGCTGACGCATTTGCTTGATAGTCGTTGAGTATGTTTTGTTCGTCAGCCTTGTGTTGATAGTTTATGATGAAGAGCTCTGAGGCCCCTCTGCTTGAAAGCATTCTGTTAATTTGTTGAATATTTTCTGTTGTTAGGAGCGTGATTGTTTAAACAGTAGCTGAGTAAGGTTGGTGCATTGTGAGGATTTGAATTAAGGTTTTGTTAATTTTCATACCTAACTTAGCTTTGTAAATTAACAAAACTGCTGATTCCACAAAGTAGTTGTGCATGACAAGAGAGGTCTTAATGAGCACAGAGGTGCATCACCAATCATCAAGATGGTGAGGATGAAATTTCGAATTTTGTTTCGATGCATGATAATCAAATTCAGTGGCCAGAATTATTCTAAGCCATTTCTCAAGATAAACGTCTCTCGTCGTGGTAAATGCGGTGAAAATACAAAAACATATTTATAAAGCCATATTTTCTTCTAACCAAATCCAGCCGATCGAAAAGCACTTGACCGTTGACTATTCGAATTCTGCACTTTACTCCGATATTATTGCTCATGCATTGCATCGGATTAGGATAGCCACTGAGTGCCTCTATGCTTCTCAAATGCTTACAGCACTGTAACATTTCCTGCACAGATGATTATATCTGGTAATCACTAGAAGATCATCAGATGTCTATGTTCTCTTACTCACCATGCCAAGCAGCTGTAACATGCTGCTCGACTATAACTTATTTTCAAGTCACAAATATGTACCTGGATGTCAAAGTTGAATTTGGGCGTCAATTGTGCGCAAAACCATTTACTATGATGACGGATAGTAGTCTCCTTTGGGAATGCAATCTTGGCCATTTGATCTCTTGTTGGCGAAAGAAAAATCTTGGCAATTACAATTACAATTAAAGTGTGTAATCGTTAACTTCGTCACTGGAATTGACGACTATTGAAATCACATCGATCTCAGACAAAGAGTCAAAAAAATAGTTGTCAATCAACTAAGATACATTCCTATCTACAAGTCATTGTGTATCTACATTATAATTGACTTTACAAAAAAGTGTTATAAGAATGTAATTATAAACGTAAATACATTGTTAGCAGATCCATTGCAATCAGAAGCGGGATCAGACGGCAACAGCGAACATGCGTCCTCGGGCGACGAAGACTCCCAGATGAGACTCCGGTTGAAGAGGAAACTGCAAAGGAATAGGACCTCCTTCACCAACGACCAGATAGACAGCTTGGAAAAAGGTTTGCATATATTTTCTATGGATTTCTATTGGAGATGGAAAGGAATTTAAGGAATGTCGAGTTAATATTTCCCTCCACAAAACACTGCACTAACATATCGCCTCTGCATATGGCGAGGGCGTCCCAAACAAAGTAATTCGTGTTATACCAGGCTGGTTTACTCCAATTCACATAGATAAGATCATCGCTTGAGTTTCTTGCGCCACTTCTTCTTCAGCGCTTACGCATTCAGAAGTGGTGGTAAATGTCGTTAATAATAATGATATTAATGTAGTTAATCCGTTAGAAGCAACTAATCGATTCGATGTTCGACCCTATCAGGTACCATCGAGTCAGTTGCTTTCACGCGCAGAGTAACGGTCCAAACCGCGGCTATCTCTCGGGAACCCTTGTGCTGGTTTCTCATAAATAAAGGTCTCGGCTGAGTGCCCCAAACACTGGGCCACCTTTCAAACTGGAGAAACTGTAAAAGCCCTCGGCCTAACTGTTGCCATCAGGCATAAAAAAAAAGTTTCTTTTAGTTGTTTCTAGCTGCAGAATGAATAGGTCAGCTCGAGCGGGGCGTGCCACGCTCTCACAGAATATCAACGCAAAATGCTGCTGTGTTTCGTCTGATGAGTGTAGGGTTCTGGAGACCGATATTACTGGTGACGAGACAGTCCTCAAGGGTGACAACGCATCTGCATTATGATTCCTTTTCAATGATAATTATGATACTATGAATATGACACAGGTGAACTGTGTGCTCGTTTGTTACTCTTAATGTTATAAAAAAAAATGAGGATGCTCATTTTAGTAACTTGAAATTGGGAATTAATTGCCTTCCCGTCGTAATGTCTGTCGATATGTCGAATGATTATTGGTTTAATATTTTAAAGCTGTAATAAAATGAAGAGCGCGTCAACACTCATAAGCAGTCCCCGGAGCCTTCATAAACCCATTTCCCAATGTGCCTTTCATCTTATTTATTGTTTGCCGTGACACAACACGGTTATTAGTAAATAAATAAATATTGTCCCCCGATGTTTGCCCAGCTCTCGTCCGGTGGCGGGACGCCCAATTATTGATGTTGGTTCGCGTTAATCTCAGTTTTTGTTGTTTATTTGTTTGCTCTTATTCTGTACGCTCGTTTATTGCTTTTCTTTGTACTGTCGTCGCGATATCCGCGATATGCTTTTATTTCCGCGTTATTTCGCATGGTGAATAGCCACTATTAATCGACAGTTTTTTTTTAATTATGTATCAAGGATAAAAAGTTGATAATTATACGTTTCAATTAACAGAACATGAAAATTGATAAATAATTCATATAACGTTTCCCACGTTTGGTAGACACGATACTTAATTTTGGTTTATTTAAAAATTTGTACTTTTATAAAATACAATAGTTAATAATTTCTTTAATAATTTCTAAATAGCACTTAGACAGATATTTCTTTCTCTTCCCTCTATTTATAATAAACATAAGGCCTTGTTGTTTATGAACTAAAGTGTCTATATATTAACTTTTTAAAATGAAAACAATTCAAAATATATTACCAAAAAGAAAATGGAGTCACCTATTTTATTTACACAATTGGCGACATCGTTTTCCTCATATAAATAATCAAACTTTTTAGTGCATATTTTCTGCGTTTTGTTCAATTATTTAATTGATTGAAGCCAATTTTTGTAAATAATCATAAAATATTAGGATAACCCACGTTTCGCGTACACGATTTTTCCAGGAAGCTCATAAAGTAATTCGCAATAATATTAGAGGTCATGGACTGTGTTACGCACCAATCAATTCTTGCGACTATCATACATGTATACAGAAATCTAAACATATCTTAAATATTAAGTTGTATGTTAATGTTCAAAATTAATAATTTATAATTGTTGACAGAATTCGAAAGAACGCACTACCCGGACGTGTTCGCGAGGGAGCGACTGGCCGAAAAGATTGGATTGCCTGAGGCACGTATCCAGGTAAAATAAACTCCAGTTTACAACGCGGTAAGAAAGCTGTATCGACGCTGTCAACACCGCTATATGGCAGCTCGCGTAAAATGGACGCAGCTTATGGAGGGAAAATTATATATTTATTTATTTAAACTTTATCGGTCACACCTTTCAAAAAGGGATACATAGGGCGGGCTTTATGCCGTAAGGCATTCTCTACCAATCAACCCGTGGCGTGGAGAGGTATTATGGTAAGTGTAGTGCCTACATTGTAAATAAGAAAAAAAATATATCTTAAAACTTATATATATAGACTACCACTACCACATAAATATATTTACATATAAATAGCAATACCTAATTACGTTATGACTAAAAATTTTTCTGCTACTTTTTGTTTATATCATGATAAAAAGTTAATAATGTTATATTATAGTTAATAATCTAAAAGGAATATGGGGAAATACATAATTGCCACAGGTATCACGTCGTGCGGATTGGCAACGCCGGTTGCCATGCTCTTCCGACGCTGCTGTCCGTCATCGGTCTGAGCAATTAACCAATGGGGGAGGTCTATGTTCAGAAGTGGACCATTGACATGCGTGACGATGATAATACTGATGAAAGATGATAGTATTATATAATTATTATTATTATATAATTCCTTCTATTAAGAGCGTCAATATTATATTAAGCTTTTCTACATCTAAAGTCGGTCTAGGATATTTATACGTAAACCAAAAGGAACTTTCGATCGTTTTCTTTTACTAGTTTCCTTTTTTTTTAATATAGGTTTCATAAAAAGTAATAATAATTTAAACATCGTTTCTAGTATCAATCAATATTTTAAACATACATAAACAATTTATAAATAAAACTAATTAACATTTTCGACGATAAAAAAAGCGAAATCAGGTCGATTTATTAAAAGCGGGCGATGCGTTCATAAGGGGCTATTTACATTGCATGTTTATATAGGTTCGGGCAGCATGTAGATGCGTCTTTAGCAAACAATCTGAAAAAACAAGGGATAATAATAGCCCTACCAATGTCTAAGTGTAAATATTCATATATATTTACATATATAGTATACTATATACAACGTCTGTAAATATAGCGGCATATTAGGGTACTACATTTTAAAGCATGTTTTTATTGTTCGAAATTAACAATGGATCATGTTTATCTTTCATGTGTACGCAATATTTGTGTTTATGGGAACTTTGGGCTTCGATTGGCTTTAAAAATATGACATGTTATTTTCCTACTGAAATAATTGGAATGTTTGTTACATTGATGTGATACAATGTTTGTTAAATTTTGAAACCTTTATTTATTTTATTAAATGTCAACATCGTAATAGTAACATTGAGACGGCTTCATGGGATATACTACGTATTCACAGATTATCAATATACTAGCGTAATTATACTTAGACAAGGCATTTATTTCTCAACGATCCTTATTAAGGATGTCGTTACTAACAGGAATCACCAATCACTATGTGAACTGGAATTGAAGGAGTTACTTGTTATTTTGTGCTCATTGTCACTTCCGTAATCTTGTAAAAATAGTTGTAAGCTAAACACGATTTAGAAAATAAACATCCGTCTAAATAGTATCAGTTCATTTCAAGTATCAGTTCAATCAAAAGTTCAAAGTTCAATGTAAGCTAAAGTTTCTTACGATTCTTGTAAATATAATGTTATAAAGTGATTCAAGATTATCGTGGTGTCCTCCTGATCGATTTCTATTACGGAGATATTTTCCGGATGATCAGATGACGTCATCTACGCAAGGAAATATGGTAATACCGTGAGCATTTGCGCAAACACGAAGACACACTCGTTGTTCTCAGAAGCTTTGTAATGTCTATGCAATAAGATCGGAGAAAGATTCGTATGTAGTGTCAAATACACAGATACGCAAACAATACACCCAGACCCGAAAACCTACAAATTGTGATTCACAAATATTGTTCCTCGGCGGTAATCGAATCCAACACCCGCGAAGTAACAGCCTCTCCGCCGCGTCCATTGTAAAATATTTTTGTAAAATTAAATAAATTAGAAAGTTTTTCATATTAGAATTTGATAGCTTTTTTTGAGTTTGAATTTTTTTTATTGTAAACAAAAATATGTCCTTTATTCTCGATTATATAAAAGAAATAACACATCTAGTATCATTAATCAAACCAAATTTATTATTTGAAAACGGAGCCATAAACAAACAGTTCTCTTAGGTTTTCAGAGAGCATTTACAAAATTATGCATCGGGTTTTCATTTCATCGAAGCGTTTTAAAGAATTCCTGTCCCACTTTGCCGGTCGCCACACTCTGCCGTTGCCAACAGTTTAAAAGGTCGTTTATCGCGTTAGGGTTACTTGGGGCAAGTTTTATAATGGCTTAATGCAATTTTGACTGCAACCTTTTAACTATTCACACTTAGGAGTGAAATGTATTAGACAAATCGAATTATTTAAAGTGAACGAAAGGTGCATTGTCACTTAAGCGCTTACTGATGGCTTAGAGTACGGTATATTTTTGTCGTAAACCATTACCTGACAAGGACTCTGTTATTTTAGCGGTATGCAATGTTTTCGTTTGTTTTCATTCACAAAAAGAAAATTACAGACCTAAACCTTCATCATGAAAAGTTGTGCTCCCTTATCCCAACTTTACGTTACTTTTCACTAATTTCTACAATAATTAGGCAACATAAAAAGTATTCAAATGTTGGTTTAATAAATGTTATAATTAGAAGAAAAAAAAATCTCCAAATGTAACAAGCAGTAAAAAACACAACTTTTTTCAAATGGTTTTTACATTGAAATAGAAACACTGAGATTACTTATTTATTAGTGCAATAAGAAAAAAGAAAGTTTAAGTATCCTTTTATTACATTCGTAATAAATATCTCAGCAAGTTGAATACAACAGAGCAGTAGAGAACAATTCAAAACTTTTCTTTTTTCGTAGCGGAGCAGAAGTTTTCTTGTTCGGCGACAAAAAAAAAGCAAATGGCGGCGTGGTTGTTTTCAGCGGCGGAGCGGGGCTAAGCTCTTACATTAACCTCTCGTCGTCGGCCTTTATTTAACGTTCGTGGGAGCTACCACGCCGGTGCAATGTTCCTCCACACGGTCAACAAGTACTTACATCTTTGGGGGAAACTAGTTAGAATAAAATGGAGAGGGAAATCATTAATTTTTTAATTACAACATTAGAAAATAAATTAGACAAAGATAATTTTTTTTAGTATTTGTTATTAATAGATATGTATATGCCTATGTATATATTATAATTAGTGACATAATTAATTAACAACATTAACAATTATTAATATAAAAATCATAAATAAATATAAAAAGCCCTAAACCTGCATTGGTTATTGCGTGGCCGTTCCATTCTAGACTAGATAACATAATGGGATAAAACATTGATTTTCTGACGTTTGAATCGACATCGTTAATACAGCATACGAATATAACATCTATAAAGCATAACATATGATGAAATACTAGAACGAATCCACACCCTGGATCTATATTAAATTTCCATTCCAAAATAATCTGACGTCATATTTTCTTAAAGCAACTTGAAGATATAGGATGACATCTAAAACTAAATTAATACCGCTAGAGCCACGCTGCGCCCTCACAAAATACAAGCGCGAAATAGTAGCACAAAGTTGCTGTGTTTCGTTCGTTGAGCGCAGGCAGGGATTTGGGAACCCGATTACAGGTAATCGATCGATTAAAGGCATCTCAGTCCTCAGGGGTGACAACGCCTCGCCAGCTGGACGATAACTTGAGCTTTTAGGTTATTGTAACTGTACATTTTGTTTTGTTGTTCCATATAATAAAAATATAGAAGATCAAATGTAGAAACATATAAAGATGACCTTATTTAAATACTGAGGTATTAAGGACCTATATATTATTGAGGTTTCAAGGACATATATACATATAAACATATATATATACATATATATATATATATTGTAATCAACAAAATTCTACAGTTAAAGAGATTCTTTATAATTGTCTTTTACAGCCCTAAATGGAAATACAATTGATTCTCAAGCTACATTAGACTTTAAGATTAATGTGTAAAGTTGAGTTTTGTTTATTTGCGTACGGAGTGAGGCTTTCAAGGAGGGTTTCAAATCGTTTCGTATTCGAGCGGCCACCGCCACGTGTTGCCCCGGGCTTGGGGTTCAAGGCTGTGTCGGAATGGGGAGTAGGCAATCCATGAAATATATATATTTTTTTTATATCAAACTTAAAAAATAATACACTTTCATTGGATACCTAGTTTGATTTAATAAAAAAAAACAACTATTTCATTGGACTATTTTAAGCGGTCTTGTTTTATAGAACATATTCTTATAATGGTAATTCTTTACCTCAAATTCGTGTAATCATTAATATTTAAAAGAACAGCTGCTGAGAAGCGGTACACTAATATTTTATCATTTATTTACGACCTTTTATCTATAGTAGTTCTGTTCAATTTATATTGTTGTTTTTTTCAAGGGGGTTAGTTGATTTACTTAACTAAATTGTTCGTATTTATTTAATGAATTATGCCATGTGTACACTAGTATTGAGTTTGATACAGTGTACTATAAATCTTCTATTTAAAAAATATATAAAGTTATATTGAAAATGACTTACTCCTTCTACTATCTAAAGTGCATAATTTTAAGTCTTCGCATATAATAAATGATTTAATTACTCATATTTTCATATACTATTAAGTTCTAAAAATTATTTATGATTATTTATACGATACTCAACAACCTAAACACTAAAGTAAACAAGTCATTGATATCGTCTCTGTCTTAAAAATATTATTTCTTATGTAGTTTATTCTTAAGTTGATCATTACAGAAAGTTATAAAAAGTTTGAAACAACTATACTGTCTCATATAATATCATAAAACATAGTCACCGTACACCGAGGGACTGTATATCGATCCACGAGCCTATACTAAGCGGGGGCGAATTTCCTGTCGGGTGGGGTGTGTTTTGAAAAATTGGCACCCGACACAAAACAAGCTTTTTACTAACAAAACGTGCAAATTCCAATTCTATCCCACTCGACTTTAGGATGTAAGGAACTGTATTTATATTAGCGTTTGAATAAATGAAAAGATTTCGCGGTGTTCTAGCTGTGTTCTGATTTATGTACTATTCTTTTTTGTTCTCTATTTGATATATGGTGTAAGTAAGTTTATTGACTGCCGCTTCGCCAATGATACTAAAACTTGAATCGTTTCAATAATTTAAAATAACGTAATTTACGTCACCACTACGAAAACCATTACGAAAGCACATAGTTAAAAATATTAAATTAAACGCCAATGTAATTATCGTTTTAATAAGTTTCACAGTATGGTTCATGCTGAGTTTTATGTATGTATTTTTTTTACATTTGTTCAACGCAAGGTTAAATTGCTGCGTCTTCCTAATTCTATTAATATCAAATTAATAATTCTAGCATACTGCATTCTAGAATTATTAATGACACATACTTTTAATTAATTCTAAATTATAAGTGTCCATTAATATTTATCCTAAATAAGGCCTTACTTATTTAACTTTAAGAAATATAACATAAGAAACTTTCCAAAAGCAAATATAATCTTCAAGAATGAGATTTATTATATATAGAGGCATTTATTTCTCCTTAGCGATTTAAGAAAAAGCTTTTATTTTCTATGTGTTGCATTAAGTTTAATATCAACTTTTTGCCGTGATTCGGACAATCGATGAACGTAGCGTTCAGAAAACTTTTGTGCTATTTTCAAGAACTTATATAAATATTTAGTACTGCAAATATAGGCACATTTTATATATAAATATTTTTTTTGGTAAACAAATTTTCTTGGATTAAGTCACAGTCTAAATTAACAAAATAAAAAGAATACTGGCAAATAAATATAACGGAGTGCCAATTGCTATGTTTGCGGCAACTTTTTGGCGTAATAACAATATTATGGTTAATCTCATTTGCTAAGGAACCCTACTGCAATAATATTTCGTCAACTATGAGGGTAGCGACACAATTTATAAAAGGCCAACGGGAAATGATGTGGAGGCGGGGAAAAGGCCTGTCATCGCTGTCACGAAGAAATATCTATGGATAGAGAAAAAAAACGGAGATGTCATAATATGTTACTGTGACATTAGGGTCCTTACACATACATGCAAGTCTACAGACACGGCGACTTCTTAATTAATGTTTTTCCTTAATTAATGTATTTTATTTTATTTCTTCACTAGTTATATATAGTTGTGAAATATAGAATTTCTGTATTATTGAAAATGCTGAGGCTAATCCTTATAGTTTTGTATTCCTACGATATTACATTAAAGTATACTTTATTTATTAATATAAAAGTAGCGGAAGAATTTACTGAACATTATATGTAAGATAAAAGCTGAAATATTATTGGAATCACAAATAATTTTGCCTTTGAATTCGTTATATTTCGATTCTTTTCAAAATAATTATTATTTTTGATAAAATCAAAAATTTTAGTTCTTGTTTCATGTTCACGTTTTTATTACCATGTGTACTCGACTTACTTCGGCGACTTCTTTCCTATATACGGTTGGGTTTTTGCGAGGGTTCGAATAAAATATTGTCGGTAACATTCCGGCGATTTTGTTGGAGGCTGAAGCAATAATATTATGACATATTGCCTCCTGTGCGACCTCTTTGAGCGCGCCTGGTTATTCGGGTTTTCTTATTCTTTTCTCGGTAGGCAATTTTAAGTAAATATTGAGCCCTGCTACTAACTCTCCATTTAATATAACATCATTGATACATAAATATTTTTAACTTTTGTGAAATGTTGGGTAGGGTATAATTTTGATAGATGTAGGGAAGATTTTATTTTGCTCAATTCGTTTTCGATTGCTCGAAGACACTTTTAAAGTTTCTATTATGGAACACATTTTTCTTACATATTATATGGTAACAAGATCATAAAGACCGCAACACTGTTCACTATCATGTTCGTTAGTATTCAAGTTACGTCATGAACGTATAATATTATATATATATATATATATATATAATAGTATAATTTTTTTAGATATTGAAACTTTTATGAAATAAAATTGTACGCCTGCTTTCCAAGACAAAAAAAACACTTTAAGCTGCCAAAGATGGTTTTATATATCGTATAGTTAAAATATTAAAATTAACACTAACTTTTTATTTAAAAATTGATCTATAATGGCAAAAAAAAAAATATTTATCCACCTACTATACAATGTCTTTATTTTTGTATTACATATTAAATTCGATCACCTAACTTATATACAAATAAATTAGATATCATAGATCTATATGATTGAAACAAATCGTCTTCAGCAAAGAGCGGGAAAGCACAAGCGCCATATTGCCGTCGTGTCGCCATGACTGTCGGTGGCGGAAGTGACGCGCACGTGAGGGCTACTTCCGGAGCAGCGTTCCGTTTCGCACGCTTCAATGTCACAATATAATATCCACGAATGGATTAATTGAAACTTTAAGAGGAACGTTTTATCCCAGGCAAAATTTAGCTCCGTTTGTATTGTTTGGAGAAAAGTTTATAAAAACAGAAGCTTATCTTTATTATTTACTCCAATTGCTTCGTGTAATGTTTAGAGTATCTGGATGCGCAGCGTCATGAATTCGATTTCCAGCCAAGGAGCAATATTTGCGTATCAAAAATTATTGGTTTATGCGTCTGATTGTGTTGTACGTATGCCCTGTGGGCTTGAAATCATGGTTATTTAAAACTTGCTCCGATCTTATTTCACATGCATTACATGGAGATAGGATAGTAAAGACTAGTGAGTGTCTTTGTGTTTGTGCAAATGCTTAGAGCACTATAAAAACTTTCCGCGCAGTTGATATCATCTGGCAATAACCAGAAGATATTGCTATTTGGTCGAAATCGTCCAGCAGGACATCATTGAATAACTTCGATGTAGTTTTATCTATAGTAAAACTGCATTTAACTACAAGATAAGACAAACAGACATCTTAAAAAATTAACTATTGATTATTGGATTTTTTACTTCGTCTTTATAAATGTACTACAGCAGCTTATTCGATAAAGCCAGTGCCAGAAATATGAGTATATTTTATAATATTTTATCTAATATTACATAACAAAATAAAAAAAAAATTGAATTCCATACGTTTAGATAATTGGTTAGAAAATTTAATTTTTAATTTAATTCATGCAGAGACAAATTTTATTATATGGATTATGCGATGATAACAAAGGTTTCGTTTTACGTTAAACAAGCTTTTAATTATGACCCAGTGAATAGTTTTAATTTTAAGATTTGATTACTTTTAGTTAAGCTCTAATGCGTGGTACACACTTTATCAAAATTATAATTAGACACATGATATAAACAAAAAAGCTGGCTATCTTATAATTTCTATTATTGTTCAAATATACATCAACTCGATATCAACCGTCAGCTAACCAATCTTTATTTTACCAGGTGTGGTTCTCGAACAGGCGCGCCAAGTGGCGGCGTGAAGAGAAGCTTCGTAGTCAACGGCGGGAGGCACCGGCGGCCTCACCTCCCGCACCCCCCGCTCCCCGCCTGCCCTTGAATGGAGGCTTCAACTCTATGTATAGTCCCATTCCACAGCCCATCGCAACCATGAGTGATACGTACAGGTGAGTGTTGTTACAGCTGAAAAGACTTTAATAGTCAGTTAGTGTTTGTTATTTTTAATTTTACTCTACTTATTCTGTCTTTAATAGGTCTAGTTACAGGAAATTTATTGAAATCCCGTTAGCACCTCTTGTTTTGTAACAGAAATAATGAAGAATCTCGCTCTCATTTTCAAATATTACATTTTTCTCATTACTTTATTTTGTATTTAATATTTCCCTTTGTACTTCATATGATATATATACCGCGTTTTTCTTACTTTTATAAATATACCTTTCTTCTTGTTATATTGGAAATATGCATATGTAATATTAGCAAAGAAAATCTAAGGGTAGCGCCATCTATCATCGAGCGGGGACAATAATTTAATAGCGCGAAATCGAGCGGCAAAGATCGCGCCTTCTTGCGTTTCCCGCCATTGCACCGAGACGTTCCGAACTAGCCTAAGGTCGGCCGACCGCCTTTCCACTTGGATTGATTTTTAATAGTGAACTACGGGCTTTAGCTTTTGTCGTGCAAATTAACTTATTGAGACGAGAAGTTTCCCTTTAGTTCGCTCAACGGTGTAAATTTATTACACCTTTTTTAAAAACACTGCTTTCATAGTACAAGAGGTGACACTGCGCATTCATAGTAATACTATCGTATTCTTAAAATTAATTTTCAGTTTTTCTCGATTCCTTTTTACTATTAAACAGTTGCCAAATTTTGCCGTTCAAAATGTATTCTTACTAGACGCATTTCCCACACTTTGGAGGTGTCAGTTATACAGTTTATCTAGACGGATGGATCGTCAGATTCTTTTTCCACTCTGTGGTTGCCATTATAGATACCATATTATCAAAAAAAATACTTTTTCTCATGTAACACATTTCCACGTGATATTGACAGTGTATTTGTTTCGACAGTTCGATGTCGGGTGGACTATCGTCATCGTGCCTGCAGCAGCGAGACGGCGGGTACCCATACATGTTCGGCGACGTGCTCGGCGGTGGCTACTCGCGCGCACCCGCCGCTCATCAGCAGCACGGGGGATATTCGCAACCGCAAACCGCTGCTAGCACCGGTGAGTAATTAATAAAGTCATTAGTAGTAGATAGTAATTATAAAAAAAGTGTTTCTTTGCAATTTTAATTATTTCATATGTCCATTTTATAACCTGTTCATAATTTTATAAAAAAATATTTTAGTTAATAATGTTATGAAGTAAATAAAGCAATAAATGAAACTAGTTTTTAGGTTCAATACGACTGGGATCCAATTTTACTACATTTAATTAGCAATAACATTGTTCTAGGAAGTGTTACTTACATGTTTTCCGTAAACAGTGTAAAGGAGTAACGATAATATTTTTATAAAAATAAATCATTATGTATACTGGGATTTATTGGTGTCGGAATTCATTATGTAGATAACTAAAATTCATGATGACGTAAATGCATACTTACGTATAAGAACTTTTACTGAATAAGTTCTTATATCTCAAGCGCAAATTAATATTATTTAAGTATGCGTTACTAACAAAAGGTAAGTAAATACAATAAAAATTAAAGAAATCCGACATCGAAAAATATTTACCAACTTCGTAATAAAATGTAAAAAACGCTGACTCGAGAGTAAGGGGCGTCTGGCTCACAAGACCGCGACATGACGGGGAAACAAAAAATAAAAAGGAAAAAGAGGGAAAAATAGAAGCTCGCGTCCCGATTGGATTTGCCGTTGTCTGTTCCTTACAAATGGCTTTTAAATTGATTTTGAATATCGAATGCTTTCGTTAACAAATAGTAGAATCCAACCTTTCTAATTTCCATTGGCACCCACCCAAATGCAAGTGGGAGACCTTTCAATATATCTCTTAACATAACAATACCGTCTAAATATAGATATTTCAGATTTATTAGTATTCAGAAAAAGAGCAACTCGTGGAAGCATAACGTTCCTATTGTTTTAAAAAGCCGTATCTTTTCCATTTGATATTATATATCACGCGGCGGACATTTTTAGCCGTAGGTGGCGGAAAGCGGTATGAATTATTGTTGTTTGAGGCGTTCCTCGCATTGTTCGACTACCGAGTTTCCAGCAGCAGTCGCGAACAAAGGAGTTTTTCGCAATTCAAAACGCACGCTCTCGTTTCATTTACTCTTTTGCGCTCTTTCGACTGGTGCACTTCAGCAATGCAGTATTAAATAATATAGGCTTGTTCTACATTTTGTTTTTGTACTTTGCTCTCGCACATTTGGCAAAATTAAATGTGTTATCCTAGCTTGTATACATTTAGTATTGTTAATTAAAGCTCAAAATATTTTCCTATAAAGATTTTACCAAACAATTTTATTTGGTAAATAATTAAATATATCATGAATTTCCGATAAAATTTAAAGCATAATGGTAACAATTTCACTGTTGACAACTTCGTAGGGGACCATAAACAAGCGGGCGGTCAGACACAAACCATTAAGTAAACGAGTCTCGCAGGAGCGCTGTTTAGAGCCGATAATAACGTGTAATGAATGTAAACGCTACCCCTTCGTCGCGACGCGGAACGGAAAACTGTTATCGTCGGCTTGCACGCGGCGCTTGGGGCGGGCTATAGGATCGGGAAATTATGAAGCTGTAAGGAGAGACTACATGAGACGACTATGACGCATTTGTGGTATATTTTTGAGTAAAAAGCATATGATGGAATTAATAAATGTAGCTTTCAATGTAGCTGTCAAGTAAACATTAATTTATTACGTATAACTTATTATTCCAGTTGAGTTTTATAGTTTTTTCTATATGCTTTAAATAAGTAAAGCATATAGAAAAACTATAAACCGATAAACCATTCTAACAGAGATATATGCGACTATTAAAAAATATCTTCTTTTTAACATCATAAAATTAAATTATATATCAAAAATATTTTTTTTTTGTAACGGCTCAATTATAAAGCAAATTAAACAATTTTTCCCTTTGATTAGTGAAAGGGCTCATAGTCAAGTCTTGTCTAAATTGGTGTTATTCAGCCACTGCCCGCACGATATATGCATAGATATATCTATATACCATTCACAGACGTGCGATAGCTTTATGACGGGCGCGGCGGGACATAATCGAACTGAGAGAACATACCGTGCCTAGATAACGCGATTGTGTGTAATAAACGGAATGCAATTGCAATCCTATTAGACATATGGCTGAGCCGATATTGATACATGACGTTAATAGGTTTCATATTAGATTGCTAGCACATGCCTAAGACTGAAATAGATTAATGCAAAAGTGGCAATTTGTGGCAAGATGCCTCTTGATTTGTAACTAATTTATAATGTATTAGTAACTAAATTAGCGTCAATTCTTAATTTTAAATATGCATTAAAATTATCTAACAGTATTATAATTTATTTACGGCTTTTATAAATGTAAAATTTTATTAATAGACAATTTTTAACTAATATAACCAAAATGAAGCACTGTTATTACATCATTCGCGATCTAAATTTTTTTTTTTCGTAGGTGTCATATCTGCGGGTGTAAGTGTCCCCGTTCAAATACCCTCGCAGGGACCAGACCTCGCATCAAATTACTGGGGACGGCTTCAGTGATCTCAGCTATTCGGGTTCCCGCATCGACTACTTTCGATGCCAGAGAACCCGAACAATGTACCGGAGTCTCCATCTAGCGGAGAGATAGCGCACAATTACGCAGACTCCCACTTGTCTATGAACGCTGCTCTGAATATGACAGCTGGCCATGACGCCTCAGTTTTGGCGGGAGATATGCAACAAGAACAAAACTCCGTGTCGTAAGTGTTTGAGACTATAGTATTTTAATTTCTCGCAATATTAACCGAGTGATTAATTTTCTCAATGTTTAAATGGTGCAAATTATTATAATTTGTATTATAGGTTTCAAATCTAAAAAATACCAGTTATGTGTAAGAAGCAACTGATGATGTTCAAACCTAGTGGTAAGTGTCATATAATCACGTACAAGGAAACATGTTGCATACAGCCACTTTACATGAATATGTTTATAATAGTTATTTGCTTACAATAATGTATATAATAACACAAAATAGCTGCGTATTTCCTTGTGTATGGTTAAATAGACTAGGAATACGATAGCGAAATAATGTAAATATAGGTAAGCGCCATCTATTGTTGAGTAGAAAAACATTTCCTTAACGATGTTGAATTTCGTCTCGAGGGAAAAAATAAATATAAATCGTTTGTGCCAACGTTTGTAATAATTGAGTGTTATACGCCCTTAGCGAGCACAACCCTTTTATTTCTTTGATCTATGCAATAGGGGTGAGAAATATTAATGCTACAGAGGAAAACGTGGCAATAAGCTTCGTTACGACGATTTGTTGGCCACCCCTGCGTGTCCCAACAAATTGTCATACGAACTAAGCATGTTTGTATTCTTGTATTATAATATATTGTAATAATGGATGTTGTACTTTGTAATTGCAATTTTATTGTGGAATTTTTTCGATACAATTTAATTTATGTTATTTATTTCTTATAAAAACTAAGGAGATCAATATTGCTGTGATTAAAGGTAGTTAAATAGGTTTATGTTTATTGACGATAGTATGCTAATGTGATGCGTAAACATCAAATTATAAAACGGGAGAACATTGTAAATACGTCAAAATTCCCGCCATTGGATGTAAAAATATTTTCTTCAGTTTTCTTTCTATTTGTTAACTTTATCTAACATAACATTCGATTTAAACGATGCTGGTTTCACAGCATGATATTAACAATGGCAATGACATGCAATATGGAAGGCGTAGATGATACAATATGTAATTTAATTTGAACATAAGTGTAAAATAAATTATTATTCGATTTAAGAACAGATGGCGCGGTGGCAAGCAATATGCAACTTTATTGCATAAACATTGGAACCCCAACGCCATTTCCCGGTGAAAATTATTCCGTTAACTATATTTGGGCGGTACATATTAATTTTGCGTGTTAGCTCCTTATAATCTGAATGCTGTTTTATACATGGATATCGCACACAAATGCATTTACCCCTAGATCTCGAACGGGAAGGGTGGAAGTACAATGGGATGGGATTAAATGTGTTGTAGGCATTATACTGATCTAAACTTTGTCGGGACAGAGTTACACAGGATGATTAATTTAGTTACATTTTTTTTAAAGACTAGACACATTTCCCTATATTTATGTACATATATTTTTATAAATTATACACTTATCTCTTCAAATTATAGCTTGAATAAAACGTTAATATTACACTACACAATCATACCTTTTAACTTTTAATACTATTTTACTTTTTGCTCAATGAGTTACATAAACTATTATTGGATGTTAGTAATGAAATTATTTTAACTTTATATGAGAATTGAGTCTAAATATTTTAACGTGTGGTCACTTGTCTGGATTTTTAGCGCAAGTCGATGTACAGAGATTGAATAGTTTAATGAGTGATAAAATAATAATAATAATCAAGTAATAATTTTACAACAAAATGACAGTATATTCGTACAGTATGTCTCAGATATTTAGAACAGCCCCTATACAACGTCAGAGGAATTCTATTTAAAACAGAAAGTATTCTATAAAACCCCCGCCATCCACGTACACACCAATTGTCCAGATTATCGACGCTTATAATTGGTTTAGATTTAGACCGTCTGTGTCCCCTCGTAGATTGCATGGGAGGACTGCGTTTGATTTCAATTCGTTAATCTTCACTACAAATGCCTGTATCGACAGAAATAAATAAACTAAACATGTCTTCTCTCCAATTGATTTATCAACAAATATAATGTTAAATATAAGTTATGCATAAAATATAGTAAAGATCAACTTCTCGCTTATTTATCAAGTGTTTTTACTTCATAATATACCTTATGATTAGAATAATCTACTTTATGATCATATATCAGCAAATAATGATTTATCTACTTTTCACAGCAAAATATTTAGGATCTATATCAAAGTCAACTTCTAGCTTACTTCGAAAGTGAAGATACAGGAAGGAATAAAGATAAGTATTCACGTAAAACATACATAAAAAACAATATTGTAGCATCCTATGACAGTAATTAATTAATTTCTAAATGCATTCTGAGCTCTATAAGAATTGTTTCATGGGCCTAATCTTCTCTAAATGTACGAACAATATTGAGGCCTAATAAATACGACAGTAAAATTCAAATAACAACTTTATTGAATGATTATTATTTATACACACATTTTTATTAGATTTATATATTTTATAACATACAAAATTGATTATTGGAATACCGTACTTTGATATATTTCTTATATTTTAACACTAATGTGCAGATCGGATGGGAAGTGAAACCTTTTTCAATATTATAGATTTTATATAAAATCGGATTTGAATGATATTTGTATGAAAGAAATATATGTGTTATTTTTGAGTTTAGGTAATAATGATATTATTTTAAATTAATGGTGAAATAAGAGCAAACAGTTTACCTGTATTAGATTACTGTAACCCATAGGAAACACTTTTATATAAGTAGTAGTAGATACCAAAACTTGGCACTTCATGTAAGTACGTCACTGGTTTTTATATATGAATGAATTACAAAATATTACTTTAAACGTACACACAAGTTTATTACATATCATTCCCCACTAGTTTGGTTTCCAGAAATATAAAATTACTACACGATTTTTGAATAAATTCAGTGACTAATTAAACGTTTATCATAATGAAGAAAAATGTATTCGTTTCATTTATATTGGTGACGTCACCAAAGCATTCATCGTTTTTAAATTTTAACATACTTTTCAATTACTTAGCGTGTTGTAGTGAACTTTTGAAGTTATTAAAATTATTATTAAAACAGAAAATGAAATGTGCTTTAAAATTTTAATCAAAATAGGAACTGCGCAGTGATCTATTGTATACTGGAATATTTGCATTATGTTAAAATTATGTCCAATATATTCGATAGAGGTTCTGCATACCTATTTGCAAACGACACATTGATATCCGTATCCGTATTGTTATATTTTTGATGAGTTACATTTTTCTATATTAACGTAAATAAATAAATCAGAATGGGAAATTGAAAGAAGACGATAGGGCAACTTCATCATTACCGTCTATCACTGTCTTTGAACATAAGATTGCCGTAGACCACGATTCTGAGTTATCTGGACCTATCAGATACTTTAAAAATAAAAGAAAATAAGATGATACAAGATCAAACGGGCTGAAATCAAAATACATACATACATACAATACTAAAAAGTACTCATCAAAAACGTCAATTCAATTTACAGTTGGTTTCGGTTCTAAAGATGTAATCCGCATTTCTATATTCCGCATAATAATAGTAAAGGTAAACTTTCCTCACAATACGAAAATACGAAACGGCTAATGCGTGGTCAATGATAAAGTAAGAGGCGAGAAGATGTAAATCACCTAAGCTTTGACTTTAAAAAAAAACAATGCAATTATTAACAAACAATGAAAATCAATAAAAAAGATGAATTTGTCTGAGAGTGTGCTTAAGCAATTTTTGTATTTTAATAAATAGATAGTTTTTTATTTATTTATTGATTTTATATACGTACGAGACTACATCCAACTCTGCAAAAGTGTTAGACAGACATTTCTACATTAATATCAAACGGTCACTTGATATAATACGGCAACACGAATCGGTTCGAACGTTATGGATAATAGTTGTACGATGCTATCAGCAAATGAATCACATTCACTTTTAGATTTATTAAAAGAAAAACTCACAATTCTATTATTAATAATAACTTATGAAAATCAATAACGATGATAAATTTGTCCGTGTGTGTGCTTCAGAGATTACATATCAAGCTAATCTTTCTATATTTAATGCATAGATATTTCGTTTGCATTTACAAAATTATTGCCTTTATGTATGATATGAATCATTGGCGTAAAACGTTAAACAATATTTATCTACTTAGAGATACACATTTGGCATTTATATATATTATTTATTTTTTAAACAGAAAAGTGTGTGCTCTCTAATTTAGCTGCAGTGCTTAAAACAATAATGGAGTATTTTCGGTGTCAAGACCACGCGTCGACGTTGGCACTCTTTGAAATATATCGTCGCGTCTGAAAAGGAAAACATACGAGTTAATTATAAAAGAAAGGTTCTTTTGAAAAACAGTTAGGTACTGAATGATATTACCGTAAATGGGAAAGAAAATAAAAAAAGAAGTTCATAGAACAAACAAGCCAGACTCTCGGGTCCAGTTAAGTATTAAGTTGTTTTCAGATATTAGGAGACAAAAGATGGTAAGTGATTCTTACAGCACATGAAACCTACGTCTTTGATAACATATAATATAAAAAATTGTCACGTCACTCTTGAGGACTAAATCGAATGCGACATCACCGGTAATATAACGTTTCAAGTTTCTATCTTTTACGAGATTTTTAAAAAAATTAATTGTTTTCTATATTATATATATAACTTAAAGCTGTCACGCTACCAGTTAAACAATAAAGTTTCCTTTTAAAAGTTTAAGTTAAAAAATATTAAGTACTGAATACTCTTGGTATAATATCTACATACACTGCAGGCCAAAAGTTTAAGACCACCTAAATTAAAGTAGGAAAATAAAGTAAAACTCCAATAAAATATTAAATGTTTAATTAACATGTTTAATCATCTAATGGAAGATTAATTGACAAACAATATACTTTAAAAGCGTAATGAAATATTAACAGTCCATGTAACAAAAGGCTATAGTTAGTTAAACTGATTTTCATCAAAAAATCCTCCTTTACATTTTATGATTTTTTTTCACAAGTCTCGGCATATGGGCAATCAATTTGTTAATGTTGTCTTGTGATATATTGTTCCACATTTCTTCTCACGAGGGTGGGCACGAGGGTATCTACGTACGTTCCTATCAAGCTGTTCCCAAAAAAGTTCAATGGGATAGAGATCCTGGCTCTGAGGAGGCCAAACCATGTTTTTTAACACCCCTTGTGCCTCTTTTAAATATCCTCAAGATAATTTTGAGCTATGCTTGGGTCATGATCTTGTTGGAAAATTAATCCATCTCCAAATAATTGTGAGGCAATCTCATGTTCGGATTTGCCTTCATTATGTAAAACAACGATGGCAGAACGCACTTCACTGCTTATTTCTCGAGGTTACCCATTTTATGTCTTCACTGTAGGAACCACAAGTTTAGACTAATTGAGATTGTTTGTGAACAAACCCAAGTAAACTCGGGTAAATAATAGGTCAGAAATACTATTTTCCGGAGGTAAGTAATCCTAATTATTGACCAATACGTAACAAAAGCAAAGTAATTAGTAATGAGGACATTATAAAAATATTATTACGACTCTACCACCTGGCTCTAGCGCAGCGTTCGTTGGTGTTTAAAAACAATAGATGTTTATTGTCCAATAACTTGAAAGGAAACAAAAGAATGACTTCTTTAAATATTCGATACTAACAATAGAATATGCTGATGTGCATTTCTTTTATTTATCCTATGGGATTTTATTACAATTGATAATAATGTTGTTTATGTGCGGTCTTAAACTTTTGGCCGGCAGGGTACGTCAACAACATTCGCTCGATAAACTCGTATTTTATCTGCTTTATTTTATTAAACTTAATTTTTATTGCAATCATTTCATTTTTGCCCATTTGTGAATACGATATGTATAATTGCGGCAGATTATTAACCAAATTAAATGGTTTTCCACTTTCTCGATAATAGTGATTGCGGAAAAAATACGTAATCATAAAATATAACATTGTTTTTTATTGTATTGGAGTTATAAATGGCCACGAAGTTCTTCCGATTGTGATTCCTAGGGTCAATGACAACCATATTTATCCTTGATGACGTTGTCACTCTTGAGGACTAAGAAACAGCAGCGTTATGATGCTATTTTAACATATAAGTAATTTTTGTCATTAAAACAAGAAAGTAAAAATAAATAAAACAAAGTTTTTTATTCATGTTCACGGACAGTAATTTGAATATAACAGTGTAGATATTATAGTATATACAATTAGCTTTTTATTTTACAACGGTAATAGATATCCATCAAGATTGTAACTTGATCCCTTGAGTTACCAGCAGAATGTTGTAACGGGATGGAGAAATGGATTAAAAAATAAATATTATATAAAAAATATATAAAGTGTTATATTATATTATAATATAACACTTTTGGAATATTAATTTAAAAAGACTTGACATCTGTCCCGGATAAGAAGTGCAGCGTGTGAGGGATGGTGCGAGACTGACATGTTATCAAACGGTGGGAACTAAGCTATCGGGATTTTAAACAATGTTGGTTTACCTTATACAGCATGGCGGCAACCCACTATGACTATTACCTCATAATTCCGAGTGGAACAGTTCGAACATCTATCATCTCTTTGATTTAGGAAATTAAGCAGAAAACAGGCCGTCATCTAATAACCTTGTTTACGTTCTACTCTAATTAGTCCTTAATAGGGCCCGTCTAGGGGCAGGTAAGGGACCTGCACAATTTAGAGACGGGCCCTATTAAGGACTCCGTACTTACTCAATTCTTACTATTCTGTCTTTACCGGGCAAAAAATTTATTATTAATCCGAGTGTCCAGTGGTGAAAATTATATTACTACAATTAAACCATTAGCAGATGAGTATTCCGATAGTGCCTACAGACGTTTACAATGTCAAGACCGGAGACGGAAGGATATGTGTTTAGTGAGCAACAATGGCCGAGAGTCGAGAGAGAAAAATAAGAATAAAAATCTCTTCGAAAATCTTATCTGACTAGACAGCTGCCTCGTGATTAAGATTGGAGCATAGAAAAACCATTATATGTATTACTGAACCAATTTCCGTTTTAATTCTAATCGATTGTCCCGTAAAAGATAAACGTATGTTTAACTTATTTATCCGTTCCGGTAATACTGATTCCACATTCCGTCCTGATAAAAGATGTAGGAAATAGCGGAAATTACGCTACGAACAAACCCGCCGACTAATCTATTGATAGATGCGGCTATTGCGAATTTCATAGTGGCTGTTTTAGTGATTTTCAATTTTAGTATTGAGTAAGTTACTACATTGAGTGTAAAATGGACCCCTATTATCCGTACCAACACTGAGATAAGGTCTCGCACATCTGACCTTTTATTTCTGGCCCGCCTCCGTTAATACTTAATGCAACTGACGATACAATATTAGTCCAAATTATCCATTAGTCTTGTGACAGAATTAACGTAAGACACCGACGTGACAATATAACATATCTCATGATAATGAGTAACTAGAAATTCTGTAAATCTACCGCAACAATCGTTCGAACCGAAACACCTATGCGAACACCAAATCTATACTAATATTATAAAGCTGAAAAGTTTGTTGTGAATGAGTTTTATATAATATAGGCCATTATATAAAACTCACTCCTGTTCTAGGAGGTCTACACTCTAGCTAAGCTCTCAGTTAGAGCATATCGAAGTTATGTCCGCTGTTAGCCCGAGGGCTTTTACAGTTTCACCGGGTTGAGAGGTGAGGTATGGGTTGCCAAATAATTTCTTAGTCATACAGGTTTTCTCACCATGTTTTGCTTCACTGTCAAGCACAGATAGACCAACCCTTAAAATTGCAATTAACAATGTTTAATTACGCATAAACTGCATAAACACAGCTACCATGACTTCTAAGATGTCTTAGAATGTAAAAAATTATCACAATTTAATTATAAGGTCGGCAACTTGGTGGAACAAACTCGAGCAACCATCACGTGTAGCGCATGCACGCTTGTGATCTCATCATCGTTTCAGCTCAACACTAGTCCACTGCTGACCATGGGCTTGTCCCACAGAGTACGATCCTGAGTAAAAAAGAAAGTTTCCGGGAAGTCAATGGACGAAGGTGACTTTAAATGATTTTTTTTTATATAGAATATGTGGCAATTGAGCAAGCAACTCCGGGTGAGTCCATGCACCTCTATTATATATTTATCTTAACACAGCACAGCATCACAGCGCAAAATAAAACAGACAATAAATATCAATAGCAAGATACCGTGTTGAGTTTGTATGCTCTCTATGTATGTTTTTTAAAATATTATATATTTATCTTATATATTGCAATTTTATATTGTGGTACGTCCAATTGATTAATACTCATTCTATTAAGTTGCGTACGCTTTATACGTAATTAAAACAAACATTCAATGGAAACCCAACTTATAAACGCACAGACAAAAAAAACCTCTGTTAAATCAAATCGAAAGAACCTTTATTTAAGGTTTATACTAAACAATTTTGAATCGTCAAGATATTAATGTCTCTACCACCGCTTCGGAAGGCAGCTGCTAGCGAGAAGATACGGCAAGAAACTCAACTAGTTTTTTTTAAATATAAGTTATATTTTGTTACATGTATATATTGATGTATAACATATGTTTGAATATTGTATGTGTATGCACCAGACACAATCTCACACCACACGGCGGTTTGACTGCTAGAGAATGCAGTTAGGCATTAAGTCCGTCCTTCGTTGCCTTTTTGAAACCTTTTTGTCCATGCAAGTTCGTGATTTATAATATATAATGATTTATTTTTAAGTATTTAATAATAAATTAACAGGTTATTGTCACATTGAAAAAAAAAAGTGTGAATCAGCTTTTGTTGATTGGGATTACAATCTCATGTAGCATTCCCATCTCCATCGCTAGGTGTAAAAGTCGAATTCCAATCACCATTCAGCGATCATTTAGCCTAGCAGATCTGAAAAAAACACAAACTCAGTTCGCTAGAAGCGCTTCATATCAAACTATATACCTTCTTGGTCCAGTGGTTCCGTATGAGGCACCAGGCATGCTGGGTCTGACGCTCCTCGGTGGCGGAGGAAACGGCGGTCGGCCTCGGTTCTGATAATGTTGGAAGAGGAAGCCCGTGATAGCCAAGGCGAGCCACAGTATGGTTACTAGAGCATCTGGAGGCAAAGGGATTGGTTCTACAGAAGTTCTGTATATAGTAAAAATTTATATGTCTGTCTGTCTTCTATCTATTTCATAATAATTACGGAACGAATTCTGTTATTGTTTTTGCCTCTAAGTAGACCATTACTTTTACAAATATTTGGTTTTATATTGTTAAGGTGAAAGAAGGATAGATATTATTATAATTGGTAATATAGTTTCATATAAGAACTATAATTTATATAGTATAGATAATTATTAGTATGAGTACTAATAATTATCTATACCCTTAGTTCCCAAAGTGGTCCAAGTGGACCCCCAGGTGTCAACTCGACGGGGTCTACATTGGCGTGACATAAAAATGGGGGTTCACAATTCGTAAACCCAGCTTACGAAAATTTATTTGCTTTCGATAGTGAAGAACTAAAATGTTCGCTTGACTTCACCTATCAATGTAGGCAGATAATATTTTAAGAAGTTCGGCGACTGTTATAACTTGTCATATTATATTATTTTTAACATAAATAAATATATAATAACAAAAATAATATAAAATTGTTAAAATTAAATATGTAATTATTACACTATTAATATAGTGTAATAATTACATATTTGAATAAATACAACAAATAAAATATAGTATTTTTTTGTGTTGTATTTATTCAAATTCAAATTCTTTTTTATTCTACCACTCCAAATACGGAGTGTTCTAAATGAAATAAATGAGAATTAATTGGTTCCTTGTGCTGTGAGTAGATGTAAATAAAGTAAAGTTGGATGGAATCACTTTTTGATTGGCCAAATTTACTTTTTACTAATTAATTAATGAACCAATCAATTCTCTCCATCAAAAACTATTAATTCGTGGTTGGAACTCAACCGCAACGCAAATTTCCATTGTAAGATCTGATCTTCACATTTTTTGTCGAGTATTGGGAATATGGTAGAAATGTTCTTGAAGTGGTCTATGAGAAAAAAATGTCTGGGAACCTCTAATCTATAGTATGAGATGATGAGAGTATCAAAAGATACTCGATCGAACCCTGACATCGCATCCTCACTAGCGAACAGTATTTGCTATTATTTATTATTTAAGTTCTGGTCTGGGTGTTCCACCACAATCCGTATATGCATTGAATCTTTCATAATATACCAGTTATTCATTAAAAAAAAAGATATGAAACTTTATCAACCAAGGAAACTAAAAAAATATCGATATAAATCATCGAATTGTCTAAGATCTATAAAAATACTTACTACTATAGTAAAAATATAAAATAATTACCTGCCCATTCGTAAGGCGGCGAAAGCACTGCACTGTTAAACTTCGGTACCACAGCCCTTCTAATCGTATTGATGATTATGTATTTCAAATTGGACCCTAAATAATAATCTATAGGGTACACGGTCGCGTACGCGCCCAATATCGCGCAACATAGAATATTCGACAGGAATGTCATCGACAATAGTATTAGGGACGTTATGGACATGATGAACAAGAAAAGAGTCCAGAAATTGAAGTCGATTTGAAGCGCTGTGAAGCCACCTGAAATTATAGAATTTGTCAAAAAAAAGGGTAAAAAGTAGATATAACAAATAATAAGTAAGATATTAAAATTCGAATTTTTCGCCTTTATTCAATAATGATGTCCTCCTGATGCGTATCGACTATTTTCTGGTTGGTACCAGGTGATACCAATTGTGCATATATTAACGCCGCGTTAGAGTACTAGGTTCCTGCGTCTCGTGTTCTATGTTCGATTTCGGTAAATGTACAATGTACAAATATTTGTCAAAATCAATAGATAAATTTGATCTTTAAGTCTGGTTGTTTTGTATATCCCGAATCCTTGACCCATCCATTTGAATATTTTCCCGATCGTATTGGACATGGTTTGCACCTTAAATAAGGAAGGGGACGACTCGGGTGTGTCGTTTGAGCTAATTCTCATGACGCTATAATTCATACCATCGTCATCTGGGTATAACTAGGAGATAACGCTCGAAAATTCAATAAGGTAGTCATCATAATTCGATGCAATTCACAAGCATCGATCTTTGGATAGTGTCGGGGACACATGGATGTATTGTGCCGTGTATACATTACACGACGCAATACATCCACTGTCTCAAAAGTTATTACTTTGCAATACACAAATATTTGCGTTTGACAGGACCTGTAGGAAGAGATAGCGATCACTTTTCCAAACTAATTAAATAATCCTATGAATCCCTACTTTATCATTTGAGTACATTATTTTCCTCATTTTTCTTAATTACGTTGAGAGTAACAAACGAGCACACAGTTCACTCGATGGTAAGTGATGCTGGGGCCCATGCCATTTGCATTCATCATTGACAAGGAATCATAATGCAGTTGCGTTGTCACAGTTGATAACTGGGATGGAGTGACTCGTCATCAGTAATAAGTCTCCGGATCCGTACACTCACCAGACGAAACATAGCAGCATTATGCTGCTATTTCACGATGGTATTCTGTGAGGGCGTGGTGCTTTACCCGCTCGAGCTGACCCATTCAGTCTGGAGATAGAAACAAACTGTCGTAGTTTTTGGATATAGACTTGCCCTATAGGTATCCACGCAATGATCATAAGCCTCATAAATCTATCAACTTTGGACAGAGGGAGTAACACCTCTCCTCTTCTGCCGCCCAATTTCCCTAACGACGATAGATTCTACAAGATATCGATCGGCTCTTTTCCACTTTACCTGATTCTTTGGGTTTTTACTACTTAGACATTTTCATACATGATAGGGATTTGTAATGATCTGCTGAGTCCAAGAAAATGAGATTTTAGTGAATGAAGAATGTTTCTTTTGTACGAAAAATTTGCAAAGGCGGAGAAGAGTTTATTTGATTGAAATTTTTTTTTTGTGTGTGAGTATTGCTGTTGGTTCAGGGACTTTTACACCTTTATCTTATTAGACTCGCAAGAGGGAGGCATAATTAAATATCCTTAAAATAGTGTCGCACTCTCACCTGGCAGTCCGAAATAAATTAAAGCGGAAAATAAAAATCCGAGGTTCAGAGTAGACAAGAGCACAGCGAACACAGGTATCCCGTAAAACCACCAAAATAACAACCAAATGGCGCCAAAGCACACGCCCGACAGTATAGCAGCGCCTAAGAGAGCTGGAATTTGACATACAATTATAATATTCAGTTTCTAAAACAAGGATATAATAATATTAAATAAAACTAATTTTACGGATTTCTGTTTTTATCACGACGCTTTGAGTGCTTTACAGCAGGGGAGGTGTTTGTCGTCTGGATATCATAGTTAACTGGAACTGTCGTCAGATTTCTAATTATTTACTTAAGTTTCAATGTTTAAGAAAATTAAATAGCTGTCGGTGGTATTTATATTTGCTCCGATTGATGATATAATTAAAAACATAACGGTGGTTCGGGGTTAGCGTGGCCTAGAATAAAAATATATAAAATAATCGTGTTGAAATCCGTATAATTAGTTTCATAAAATGTGCAGTATACGCGTAAATATAACAAATCATTAAGGGTTAACTCAAACAAAAAAAATACTCTTATACAGTGTTAAAACGTTATGAGAAGTATAATCGTAAATAAGTGTAATATAATAAAATAAAATAAAACATCGTCTTATGTACTTTATACCGATAAAGTACTTTATGTAAGATATGCCGCGGGAGTGGATCCCTGGCCTGAATTCATATTCCCCTAATTAATGAATTATTTAATTGCCCCTAATATGAATTTAAAAGGTATTTTACCTTATATATTTTTTCTTACCTGGTCTTTCCAATTCAGCTATGAGTGATATCAGTATATATGTGATGACAACACCGCTGATCAATCCAACTAGGAACATTTCAGTCTTGAAGAATCGGTGACCAAAATAGCATACGAACAAACCGAAGAAGAGTAAGGATGCACACAGTAATTGCGATAGGGCGTCGTCTAAAAAGGGCAATTATCAAAAAACACTCAATTAACACACATTAAAACATACATGCAAATACTGGGTATTAAAAGACCGCTTCCGAAAACGAAGACAGACGATAGTACTAATGACAACTTTGATGATGGAACGGAAAAAAATACGATCGTGATTAAAAAGAAACAAATTTTTAAAACGTTTTATTTGCATTATTTACGCTCCATCATGTTACTACAACTAAATAGTTTCATAAAAAATACATTACTTTACTTTTAAAAAAAAACCCAGCAATTAATTGATTTTATGAAAACAGCTGATGCTCGGACAGAAAGAGAGTACAAAAATATATTTTGTACCAAAATAAATAGTGATGTTCTAAAAATTTAAAAGCGTGCTATTACATTTTCATAGTTAAGATAATATATTTATTAACATTTTCTTGAGAAGTTTTCTTAATAATATCTTTCGCACTTAAAAGCATTAAATTAGAAGTTAGTTTGTTGATATTATAGTTTTTTCTCAATTCTCGAACCATGTTAGTGAGTCTTTGCTATCAAAGCACTTCATTATACGGGCATGTTTCCAATTCTCGAACTGTGTTAGAGCGAAACCGTGCTATAGAAGTACCGTGGTATACGGGATTTATATAAATTATATAGCAATAAGATGCAGTGCCTTGTCATAAAGGTCTCCGGTTTAATTCCACCAAGGATCAGCAGCGATACGCTACAATTTTGTATGTCCGTGAGGTAAGCGATGTCCAGAAGACCTTACTAGGAGGCCGCAGAATTCAATCTTATTACTGAGAAGTAACAACAATCTTCATTTCTACTATCGCTCAGTTATTAGCAAATGACATCAACTTAGCAGAATATTTTATAGTTACATAAGCATTCGCGCAAACAGCCATTTATTCGTTCCCTATTCGATGTATGCATGTACAATAAGATCTGAGGAAGATTCACATGCAGTGCCAAAGACAAGGAGCGTACACAGTACGCGTACAGACGCGAAAAACACCAATATATTATGTATAAATATTGTCTCTGCTAGGAATTAAACTCAGGACATGCGACTGTAACCACTATATAACGGGGGCGCAAATGCAAATGAATATACATATATATAGATTACCTAGTGTTCTTTGAAGATTCTTATTTCCTAAAACCTTTATAGTTCTATCAAGAATCCATCGTTGATCATTCCATAATTATTATTGACAAGGATTTAAGGAAGGCTGTTTATTTGACCGAGTGCTGGTGGCACTATCTGCTGTCGTCTCTTACACATACACACACACACATATATATATATATATATATATAAAATAATAATAGCAATAATTTCTTGGCTGGCAAGAATTTTAATATCAGACGCACCGTTTCGGTTGCATGTCGTGGGTATTGCTATCTTCTATCTGTTGGGCTGTGGCTTCTTATATCTACATTAAAAAATATCCAGCATCAAGAGACAAAGCTGGCAAAATATGGTTGTAACCAAGATATTCACTGTGAAGAATATATTTTTGTGCTCTAAGTATTCTGGAAAAACACAGAGGCACTAATTCACCTAATCCGATATATTGCATGTGCTTTATCGGAGAAAGATTCAGATTGAGTGTCATGGACATGGGACACGCACGACACAACCTGGTAACTAAAAAACCTATTAGATTTAACCATTTATGGCATTGCCCCGGAGCAGTAGCTTCAAAAAAATTGATTTGTTGTAAAGTACACCTTACCAAGCAGTTGACAACTATTCTCCTCCAACGGTGAACAAGCATAGGTGTAGGTTGGCACATAAACAGAATAAGCACTCCTGTTCAGTGCGTTGTATGCCACGGCGACGTATATGGAGCCCGTGCCAGGGTACGCGCTAAGCATACGCCGCATTCTCCACGACGTTTCAGGCACCTGTTCAAAATGATAATCTGTACTGATTTAAGATAGTTCAAAGAATTACAATCAGTGCAAGTGTGTGAATGCCGCACGTAATAACAAGGGATTCATTACAGCGAGACGTGCGGGCAAGTGTGGGTGGCAATGAGCCGCTCCAAATTACATCCTCCACATCTTTATGCGCAGGAGTCGGGCGGCGTGCGACGGATGTCGGCGTAACCATTCTAAACTTGGCCTGTTTTAAATTGTCACTGGCCAAGGAATGGCAATGGAAGGATAACGAACCGTCTTGCTTTGTTGCTAATTGAATCAAGGTTTATGACGATCGCGAAGTTGTCAGAGAGATCGTGAGTTCGATATTCAGACGAACTTGGGTGATAATTTTGTAGTTTAGTCATATAGTATTAAGGACGGGTAGTTGAATTTTTTTTTCCGTGTTTTGAATGCTAGAATTTTTGCAAATACCTGGTAGCAATAATGTGATGTAATCAAAATGAGGAGTGGACCACCATAATTTGAAAAATGAGAAAATGAAGACATCGGTGAGGAGTTGCACTTGCGAATGCATAAAGATCATTGGTTTAAATTTAAAAAAATAAAAATACACTTATACATAAAATTTTATTAACAATTGGTAAATATACATAACAAAAGAAATAGGTTTGGAAAGCACAACAACAGCAAGGGGAGGTTGCATACCAACCGTTTGTTTAATTATGTGAGAAATATTTGGCCTATTTAATCAGTATTATTTATGCTGAAAATTAATTTTTATTTCTTGTATTGAGGGTGAGAAGCACGCACAGTTCACCTGATAGTAAGTGATTCCGGTAGCTAATGACGTTCAAATTCATCTTCAATAAGGAATCTTTGTGCAGATCTTTTGTCCCTCCTGAGGATTATGTTGGATTGTCTAGTCACCAGTATATAAGGACCTCCGGATCGCTACACTTACCACACTAAACAGCATAGTTCTTCTCCAGTGGAACCCCATTCATGCCGCAGCTAGAAATGAATTGCATCGTGACTGATAGTAATTGGTCGGGGAAAAGGTTTTTACGTACTTTAAATACAAATTCAAGATATTTTTTTATCATACTTTATTTTTTATAATATATTTGATTTAATATATATATGTGCCATTTTATTCAATGACCTGTTGCTATTTTGTAGGTAGTGACATAATCCTATTGTGTAGAAATTTGGGGATTTATGAAGAAAAAACTGCGACAAGTAGTTTTGAGTCCTCTCTTGATGTGAACCTACCACTACCTAAAAAATTCTCGAGGAGATCGAAATCTTGTACTAAGACTACTTGTAACGGGTCGACCAGAGCGAGCTTCATCTTTGACATCAAAATTCCCAGACTGAAAACGATTGAACCAATTTTGTGCTACTTTTAACGACTGCGTTAAGTCCATAAAGGTCACAATTTTTACACGGCTTGTGTCGCATTTTTCTTTTTTTTGTAATAAATCTTACAAAATGTATCGATTTTTTTCGTTATATTCATTAATTTTGGCGGACAGAAAAATTAAACGAAGAGACAGAAGTACATTCGCTAATAATAGAAAAAAACATTACAACCTTACTTGGAACAACATCTTCCACATATTTTATACTACTGAATTAGTTTTGTCGAAACTTGTCAAGTTACCTAAGATACTGAAATCAGTGCAAAAATAACTATTACAATCAGAATTTTAGCTTGCAAAGTATTCGAGGACAAACACAAATATAGCGAAACATTATATGTTAGAAATTGCATATATTGATATTTTCTATCGGCAGATGAGAGTGAATTACAAAATATTACTATAAATTGAAACACAAGATCATCAGTCCCCATCAATTTGGTTTCCAAAAATATAGACGTACAACATAATGCTTTCAATAAATTCAGTGACGAAGTAATTTATCTAAATCAAAAAAAAATGTGTTAATTTTATTTATTGACGTCACTAAAGCATTCTACATTTTGAATTTTATCATACTTTTTAATAAATTAGCTAAGCGAGACGTAGTGACCGCGCTGTCGAAGCTATTAAAATTATAATTATACTGATGTCCAGCAGTCAAAGTAGAAAACGAAATGAGCATTAAAAATTGAATCAAAAAAGGAACAGCGCAGTGATCTATGGAATATTTGCTTTGTGTTAATATTCGAGAGCGGCTCTGCATACCTATTTGTAAACGACGCTTATCTACGCTACGGGTACAGGTATCGATTTACGAGGCTAAAAGTATATTGCAAAATAACAATAAAAAATTGTGTTTTTGAAGAAATAAAGTTTCTTATATTAACGGAAGCAAGTAAACCAGAGAGGGAAATTGAAAGAAGACGATAGGGCTTCACTTCATCATTACTGCCTATCACTGTCCAATGCTGATCATTTACTTCTACCATAGTTTGCCACAGATCACGATTCTGAGTTACCTGGATCTGTCAGAAAACGAGACCACTTCTAGAACCCACAAAAATCTATTTAAAACAATAACATTCAACCCATATAGGTTCTCTACTCAAACACTATACAAGAACTGCCAAGTTTTTACCGTTAGACAGTTGTACATTCTACAAGTCATAAGTTGACGTCACCATACTAATACGTACAATAAACATTTACAAAAATAGAAAACGTACAACAGTCAATGTTTTAACTCCTACACACTTGATTTCGTATCTCCAAAACCATTTTCCAAACAACAGCATAGATCTCGCTACATATCTATATAATAAGGTGAACTAAATATTAATTTAAAATTTAAAAAAAATATTTCTATCCAATTGCTTACTACTATTTTAAGGTCAAAATTAAAAGTCGGCTTCTAACCTTGGACTATATACAAACGGAGCAGTTATTGCAAACAATATTTACATAAATAAGCATTATAGATATAAACATAAAACAATAAAACATACCTTCCCACATTCACACGCACGCCAACACACATGCATACACACACACAAACACAAACAAGAATAGGGACCAGAGATATACTAAGTTACGGGAGGAGTACCACAAGGATCAGTGCTCGGACTAGTGGAACATCATGTATGACGGACTGCTGAGACTGAAACTATCGGACGGAGCCTAACTAACTGCTTTTGCGGACGATGCAATAATCACTCTCGCCGTGGGGACAAATAACGTCACCTCCCAAACACATATCAGGTACCTAGGGGTAATTCTAGATTCCAGGTTGAGCTATAACTCCCAGGAAGAGCATGCTGTTAAGAAAACTGCAGGGGTGACGGCCGAGCTCGCAAGACTTATGACCAACGTTGAAGACCCTCGACAAAATAAGAGGAAGGTACTAATAACGGTCAATAAATCGATTCTCTTATGGTATAGATATATGGGCAGTTGCACGTCAAGGGGCATCGAAGAAAAGTGGCGTCAATGTATCGGATCAACTCAGATCACTCAGAGTTTCTAGTAGTCCGGCGTGATACCCATACATATACCCATCACTTTCAGAAGAGAGAAGAGGCTTGTTCGGCCTTAGGAAGAAAGAAACTAAAACAATTCGGACCAAAGCTCGGCCAGAAAACAAACTATCACTAATGGGCAAAAAGAATGGGAGAAATTCAATAAAGGCGCGCAGGTCAGATCAGGTGGAGCAGTAGGGTAACCGCAGACATGGAGGGGATACTATTGAGCATACCCACCAGACCACCCCCACGAAGTAATACCTAAAGATGGTCCCATGGATGTACATGAAAGTCCCTCGGGAGGGTTTTAGTACTACCTCTAATACCAGGGGTTGAGTCCGACACTCCTCGTACAACGGCGTTTTTTCCCTCCATAAAAAAAAACAAACACAGACAAATACATCTTCTTATTTATTTTTCTTAATTGTTTATGGTACTTTAAAAAGTTACGTAAGTTTAAGATTTATTTTAAAACTAGTGTACTTGAAAGAAAATGGGAGAGGGCACTTCTTTCTGAGATACAGGTTTTATTCCTAGTTCAAGAGTTAGAGACTTCATGCATTTGTTATATGATTTATCAATAAAGTATCATTATTATACTTTAAGAAAATGGAATAAGATAGGTCAAGAAATATGAATTATTAACCAAAATACCTACGAACGGCTTGAAATCAAAATAAATGTAGTAATAAATATAAAAACTTTTACTTAAACAATACTAATAATTACTCATAAAATTTTTTTAGTACCATTCCTGAAACTTAAGAGTAAAATAATTTTACCTTAAACCTTACTTGTTTTAAACAAGTACGTACTTCAAATTTTTGTACGTGGGTAGGTTTCTAAGATCGCGGAATCCCACAACATTGGAGGGGAATGAGATATCTCTTTTCCGATGATCCGTAATCAAGTTCCTTACCAAGGAGTCTGTTCAAACCGCAATGGAACTTGTCCGTGAAAAAACCATGATTTACAAGTGCCACAGTCGCTTTAAGCAAAGTAGAAAATCACTTGAAGACGACCCGCGGCTGGGACGACACATTTATGTTTTACTCTCTTTATTTAAAAAAAAAATAATATCAGAAGATGCTCGGCTATTGAAGATACAACTCGGAAAAATGGTTACAGTATCTGATAAGACCATTTTTAAAATTCTTCGTGATCATATTGGCATGACTAGTAAGCGCAAGATGGGTACCGAGATTGCTCACGCCGCTGCCAAATAACAGCACGTGGAATGTTCATGGACTTTTATATTGAAGACAAGGATGATGTATTAGTGCATCACCCCAAAGAGGCTTCACATTTTAAGGCCGTAGCTTCGAATCCGCCTTTGGACTATTGTCGTGAACCATCTCGTAGCACAAGCATTGTCAGCTTAGTTGAGTGGTTAACCGGAATATTAATAGCATTGCAAATATGCTTAATAAAAAAAAATATTCGTCTTTCAAGTGAATATATGGAAATTGAAAAATAATTTTGGGTTTTGTTTTCCCTTCATGTCCCCCATTCCGCGTACGTAAAAACGCTCCCTCGTACGAACATGTGAATTGCGTACTCGTTTGTCACATATACATGTACATATATTTATACATATACATGTATAAATATATGTATAAATATATGTATATATATATCTATATATACATATATTTAAATATGAATGAAGAAAAGATGATGTCAGATTGTGTAGTCCCAACAATCAAGCATGGAGGTGGCACAATTATAACTGGCGATTTGATTAAAATTGAAGGAATTTTGAAAAAAGAAAGGTACAAAAACATTTAAGAACAAAATGCGGTTTCTTCCGGGTTGCGATTAATTGGGGATGGAATAATTTTCAACAAGATAATGATCCAAAGCATAGCTTAAAATTATGTAGAGGATATTTAGGGGAGAAAGAGGCACAAGGGGTGTTAAAAAACATGGTTTGGCCTCCTCAGGGCCCGGATCTCAATCCCAGTAAACTTTTGTGGGAAGACCTTGATAGGAACGTCCGTAATGGTAAATATATGTACTGAAAATATATGAATATATATATATATATATATATATATATATATATATAAGCTTAAATGGAGATGGTTCACGACAATAGTCGAATGGCAGATTCGAAACTACGACCTTAAGTTTCGCAAACCGTACCCTAAAACATTAGGCTTGACGCTTTTAAATATTATAAAGTGTTATCAGCTATACGGCACTATTAAAATACCCTTTTACTAAGCACCAAATAGAAAATGACAGCTAGAATTAAATTTTTCTACCTTCAGATGAAATTCGAACGACGTACCTATGAGTAGTTAAGCCGACATATACGTGAAGCCTTGCCTATGTAAGAAGACCTTTTAATATCTCGGAGACCTTTTTTAATGCGTGGGGAAAAACAAGTCTTGTCGGACTCTATCGAAACACCAAAGCGATCGCCATCATGTAATCATGGGGGCAAGCATATTGTGGACTATACCTTCAGCCTTGTGGAACTATCACAATGACCCAACACCATCAAGACTTATCGCCAAGGCAACGCCTCCCCAGGACACAGCATTTTAACGGTGTCAGAACCAAGTTGCAGCAAGTTTCTACATGGTCGACTCGACTGAGGAAGGCCCACATCCTCATAGAATACCAGCAGGAAATGGCAGAATAACTGCTGAGTTCCTTATGGTGTCTGTAGGAATCCAGAAACCCACACATGTGCAGCCAAAATCTTTCTTGATGATGGATATAGATGTTATCATCAGGTGAACTATATGTTTGTTAATAAATCAAACCTTTTATAAGAAAAAGTGACTGAACATCATTGAGGCCATTTGAGGAACATTGGGACCTATTAAAACTTTAAGATATTATTTGATTTCTAATAATGATTAACGGTATTAAGTATTAAGATAATACCCCAATAAAGTTTCTGTATAGATAAAAATATACATACTACTCATGAATACATAAATGAAATATCCAGAAGAGCAGTGGGGCTAGGCTGTAAATTTACTTTTTAGTATTTTAATGTATTTATTAACATCAATACTAGTTTAGTCCGCCTATAATTTTTTTATTACAATTTGAAACATTAATAGAACTACCTGTTTTAGTTTATAACCAAACATGAATACTTAAAAAACAACCTTGAACCAGAAATTAAACATATTTAAAGAACAACAATTTTTATAGTGTTAACCAAAGCAACATAAAATATTAAGTTGCTATTGAAATAGGGAGAAACTAAATTTAAATAATTGCTTAGTAACTTTAAATAATTTTAATATTTGCTAGTAAAGTACTCAGTCCCAGCATAAACTAGAGGTTTATATTCTAGCAGTTATTCAACAGGAGCCTTCTCCACAGATTGTCATAGATGGATAGATAAATATATTTTGGATCAATCATACACTAGTCTTTCTACACATCACTTTTAATAAATATATTCTACATAAAACGGTAGTAAAATAGTCGGCTTATGAGTATAAAATAATGCAAAAATAATTATTTATAATCTAAATCTATGAAGAATTCTCAGATGACAAGAAAATTGGTAAAATGCCAGTGTGTAACACAGGCTCACCCATCTTTTTTATCAAATTATTTATTATACATATATATCTTAGTTAGGGCTTAAAAAGGTGGATATTATACCTTTTAAAGCTCTTTACCTATAACTATTAAAAAAATATGTACTTACTACAAGCCCATTTTCTGTTATATTATCCAAAGTCAACATGTTCTGAATTCCCTCAAAATAGGTATCCGAATCAAAATTTCTTTCCGGTAAGTACATCAGGTAAAAAACAATAACTGTATCAGACATGGAAGTGCATGAAGGGTCTCCAGAGTCCCTAGCAGATGCAACTTCAACAAGGACATAGTCACTGTTGTATGAAGTATGCATGTATGGGGAAATTGGTGGTTGGAATTCCATGTTACAACCACCAGGTATTGGATCTAAAACAATAAAAAATATTTTTACCATATTCAGTTTTTTTAGTATTCAGGTTCAAAAAGCACTGTAAACTAATTAAAAAACAATGTTTGACATTAAGCAATGGTTTAATAATTGGTGATGTCAGTGAAGCTAAGGCTAAGTGTGGTCTTACACAAACAAAACCTTACATTTGTACATCTGCAAATATAAGACTAGTTTGAGACATGCTAGAAATACTCTACCATATTGAAAATCATATAAAGCTGTAAGAGCCACTAACATCAAAAGAATCTTAAACATTATAATCATATATGGTAATTAACTGTTTCTTGTCAGACATAATGAGAATAAAATAAATTAAAATGAAATTATATTCATACCTTTAATACCATATCCATGCACTGTAATGTACAATTTAACATCAACTTTATTTTGATTGTAAACAAAAAACTTATCCAATGCTGGTTTCACAGAACTGTACATTCCAACATTACTCCCTTGTACTGATGAGCTTCGCATAAATGTATTGTTGTAAACAGTAATATTATAAAAGTGACTATGAACTTGGAATATTATAAAAGATAGAGATGTTGATATGTTAACAAAGCCTACTTGTAGCGTAGATGAAGTATTCAGATTTGCATAGCCCCCAAATAATTCTTTATTTGACAAATTAGTGGTTTTATTTAAAGGAATTGTTAAGGTCACATCTGAAAAAAATAGAAATTTAAAATTTTAGTTCCTCACAGGCATACAAAGAAGTAAAATATCTATTTATAGAAAAAAATTATGTATTGTAAAATATATTTAAAATAAAGTAGAAAAGTATGTCTGAAAATATTATTATGGACATTTGTTAAATATTATATTTAATATAGTAACCGTTTACTTGTGTACTTACTTTGAGTTTTGACTGTTACAGCAGAAATAATCAGGAGAATAACAACATTGAAGTAATAAACACTATTAGCGAACATGTCGATATTTTTTCTTAAGATTATCACTTAATTTGTTGATCATTTCCCCAATGTATTTAAAAACAACTTATATCTTCTTAGGCCTTAATCTGTCATACAAATCAGCTGTTCATTTTGACAGATTCAAAATCCATGAAAACCATTTCCATACCTTCACACAAATTAAGAATAATATTTTTTACTCCTAAAGATAACTTTGAAGAATAGAAGTACTTTGCCTCGTTATAATCAATTCAATGAACTTATTACTATGTGCCCAATAAAACAAACAATTCTTTCAAATCAATTTCATATAAGGAATGGAAGAATGAATGAAAAAGTAGTTGCGAACGAACGAAAAATCATCGAGTGAAATAGAACGAGAAACAAATCTATTAGTGCAAGCAAGATGGTAGATTTTCTAGTTTCTTACTATATCACTACGTAGCATGTTGAAAGGATTTATGTCATTTCAAGTTCAGAAAAATTATTGCAATTACAGTTTTATTTAAATTTATTTTGATATTGCAAGTATTTTTACCCGTTTTTCATTCTATATAACTATAGACGTACAGATATTTGTACGTGAGTAGGTGATACGTAGTAAATTGTGACGTGACCGACTTTGTAAGCATCTCGATATCGATTCCCCAGTTGGCCGCTAGAGCGCACTCACGTCTAATTCTAAATATGGCGGCACGATCAATGAAGTAGTAGTGTGTAGTGAAGTCGAGTGTAAAAAATTGAAATGTTCGAGCTCTGTGTTAGTTTTGTGTATGGCATTAACCAATAAATGGGCCATGGGAAGAGGCCAGGAATTGTTAGACGCGGCGCGTGAGGGTGACAGGTGGACTGTTGAGAAAATACTTGGCCAAATAACTAAAAGGAGTGGTCCGTTTACAAGGTACGTGCTATTCATGTTTTGCGAATTACGAACGAATTTTGAAAATCTATAGTTTTCCTGCTACATTCTTTATTTTATAAGACAAAGAACAAGTTTGTCCGGATAATATTCATATTATAACATCAGTAAAGTTAGTTTATTTTTAATGTTTACCATTCTATCAATTCGATGTCTTATCTTTTCCGGGGTTTTCTTGTGTCGTACCTTTATAATTAGGAACGGTAATGGTTTGTTTAGACGTTATTGTCGATTTATGAATCTAAGACAAAGCCGTTCCTTGTGAGTTTTTAGATTTCATAGCTGCAGTACATATTGCATTCGCGACAAAGTAGTTAGCGCAACTTATTTGGAAAAAATGTATATTAATTATAAATCTGATTTCATTTGTATAAGGTGACATTATAGGTATATCATGTTCGAAGTATCTACTTATAGCGTAGTATTTTTCCTCTTTGGTTTTCGTTTGAATATTCTGTAATAATCGTTATATAAGAATACTATTTATTTGCTGTTTCCTAGTTTAAATAAGTAGGTTACTATTATTATTCCATATCCAGGTAGTACTAGTAATAACTGTGTAAAACTTGAAGCATATCTGCTTCACTAAGTACAAAAGTTCCATACTAACAAATACCCACTGGTTTTGCTGAAGAAAACTCAATAATACAAATGTCAGAATAGTGATTTATAAGGTTTTTGTGTATACTGTCACGATACGTCACTCGCATCGTTAATCAGTACTTTCGTTACGGCTTACTTTCGCTAAACATTTAAATTTTTTGTTGTCTTTCAGAGATAAGACCTCTTAAGTTAACGTTATCCTTACGATTATGCGGCTTATCGTTATAACAATAAAGCATATTTTAGTAAAAGATACGTTTCACCATGGTAAATTACAATACTTCGTATGATTCCTATTTTTTTTAACTTAGTTTAATTTGCTCGTGTTCGCTTCTTTTTGTGTTTGTAATAATAGAAATCGCATACCTACTCTGCAAAGATTCTGCATCGTGCCAGAGTTGATGTAGATAATTTTATGTTTTTATGCAGGTGTTATGTAATTTAATGTGTTTTATTTTGCATTTATATATTATAAAATTCAATATGATGTAAACATTGCCAAAGCGCTAACTCCCAAAAATGAGAGACGACTATAACTTATCTATTTAAGGAAGTTGGAATAACTCAACCATAAAAGTGAAGTACTTGGACGCGGGCCAGACAGCAATCGATGTTGAGGTGCGTTGAACTTCTGTCCGAATGTACCTATATCCTATTCACCCACATAGCGGGATGCTTATGCAGCCATGCACTTGAGTAGTCTTGCATCGTTTGGCATATATTAAGATGGGCGAAGCGTTTTGCAGCGTCATTCGGCGAATAAATTAATTGATATAGGAACACTAATATTAATATCGCAGGTCGCATCGTATATACACAGAACACAACAATACACGGTATATGTAAATATATATTTTTCCATTTCCTATCTATGTAAACGTAAAGTTGCCGAAAGTCGATGAATGCCGTTGGCTCGGGATCGTGGTATATTGGATGAGTTGAGATATGAGTAAGGTATTCACAATAAAGTTAATTTATTACGGTTTAAGGAGCTTTATAATTTATTAGAGCAATAAAGTATATGGAAATTTTTATATTAGCTTTTGGACTAGTAGTGTTTTATCACTTATTTTAATAACGGTAAGTGGCGTGATGAAAGGCGAAAAAAGGGCGTTCCTTAAATTTATTTTAAATGAACTCTATATATTTTGATTTATACTTGATTTAGACTGTAAGACCGTCGGTGACGGTGTTTAGCGAATACATATATTTAGTTTTAGAGCTAAAATAGATAAAATATATATCATAAATAGTACTATATTGTATACTGTACTCTTAGACTTACACTTTTGATAGTTTTATCCTACTAATATTATTCACATGAAAGAAATAAAGTTTTAAAGTATGCAAAAACGGCCGAATGAATTTCGTCTATGTTTCGTTAGTTCTGATTATATTTACTACGATTTTGTACAAGTCGAACATGGTCAAAAAGTTGTTCTATGGCTATTAATTAAAACATGTACTACGTAAGTCTCTACGTCAATGCATAAATGTCATTGCTTTTATCACCAGCATAGAAGTAAACTACGTAGGTAGGAGAAGGGCGCACTTTATAATCGCAACAAACCTAAGATAAATTTTTATAATAAACATATATATGTAAATGTAAAAAAGATCAAAGTGACACTCTTTTAGTTTGTTTTTTTCTATTGATTGTCACCTACAAACGAACACATTGTTCTCACATGCAGCCAATCATAATGCATATGCGTGTTCCCCCCCGAGGACTAAGATGGAATGTCTCTCCAAATCCTTGGACTAATCAGACGAAGTAGAGCAGCGTTATGCTGCTATTTTACGCAGATATTCTGTGAGGGCGTGGTCCTTTCCTGACAAACTGCAGCGTGGCTCTAACTTACACAGTAGTAGAGTACAATGCGAGAGCAACCTAATAGACCAGATCTAGGTTAAGTGAAATAATTTGGTTATTGGGCTCGTCGGTAGTACCTTGAACATTTATTAACAGATCGTCTGTATAACGTATAAATGGTAAAAGCTTTCTTAATGAGAATTGATGTGGTAGTTAATATACTGAAGGGCATAGAAAAAGTATGCCGACATCAACAGACATCTCAAACCAATTAGAAGTGATACCATCAGCCCCAACAGCCTGCTGGCGCTTACGGAGTTTAGAAGGAAAAACGATTGTTTCCCTAATTGAAGGAAATCTGTTCGAAATATCAATTATTATTTGATATTAATTAACATAACTTTGGAACGTAACTTTTATTCCCTTTCTAAATTCATCTACAACTTTTAACAACGAAACGCACGAAAATCAGGTTGCCAGGGAATTCATTATTTGATATATCGGAAGGGATTTAAAAATTCAGGGTCCACATCGGTCCTCTAATTTCGACTACCATTTATTTTATTGAAGAGATTGATGCTCACATGTTTTTCGTGGGTTTCCCTTTTGTTGCCTAAAAAGTTTACTATTCAATTATTTTATTATCCTTTTTAACAAGAGTAAATATTTTTTTAATTGAGTAAGTAAATTATTTGAGTAAGTAAGTTTCTTGTTGTTTCTTTTTAGCAGAAACCACGTTCAGAGTCAGAGAAAGCTTTGGCCTGACTCTAGATTTGCATTAGATTCCGCCTCGTGGATGTTTCTTTTAAATAATGCTAGAATTGCCGTAAACACTACTAACATTCCGGTTAACCATTTCAACTAAGCTTAAATGCTTGTGCTAGTAGATGGTTCAGGAATGGCGGTTGTTCCCTTCTCGTTTCAATTCAACCAAAGTTGAGACCAGATGTGCACATATGAATCTAGGGAGTGCGTACCATATGAGGGAAAAGCGAACAATTGAAACGCATAGGAATTGATACACACGTGTGCCAAATATTACTTAACGCTTCATTAGCAATAAGCAAATATTTATGCTTTATTGCACTGGCCTTTATATATTTCGTAGAATCTTACTTGAAAATACACTAACAGCATACACATTATATATTTCAGAGGTTGAATCTTTATATAATTATATTCTGTTATGTACACCAGTTCGTGTATACAGTACTTGTTATTTATGTATATGTGTGTGTAACTTATAGAATCAGAAATAAGAAAAGTTACTGTTGGTCAAACTGTACTGTTTAACAAGTCGTCATTAGGAGGTAGGTCTAATGACAGTTAATATATATGTTTACAGGAGATAAACAGTTGATGTATTTGCACCTAATTCCATGTTTTTTTAACGACTTGAAAAGGAAGGAGCTTGACGATTTGATATTTGAATTAAATAGTTAACAAATTGGTAATCAGAAAAATAAAACGGTATTGCGCCATTCTCTATTGTTTTTCTGTCGGCCAAAATGAGTGAATGTAACGACGAAACTCGATAGATTTTGAAGTTTTATTACAAAAAAGAGAGACGAGTGCAACACAAGCGCTGGAAAAAAATTGTGACGTTTATGGACTCAACGCAGTGTCAGTAAGAATAGCACAAGATTAGTTCAAGCGTTTTCAGTCTGGAAATTTTGATCTCAAAGTTGTAGCTCGCTCTGCTCGTCGACCTATTACAGATAAAGTCGATGCCATTTTTTAAAAAAAAAAAGTGGAGCAAGTTAGACATATTAGTAGTTACCTTGTAGGGGAAGAGCTAAGGGTTGACCAGAAACAGTTTTGACGCCTCATCACTTTGCGGGTATGGTGCATTTATTTCATAACAGCGGTCCATCCAAATCTTAAACAAAGAGTTAAGATGCACGTGAGTTTTCACCCAATTGGGTCACCGTACGAAACAGCAGCAATATTTTGCTTCTTATTTCTCCCTGATATTTTTTGAGTGCGCCGCTCTTCCCTTGACTTTAAATCCCTTTTCATCAACAGTTAACTGCTAACTTCCTCCCACAGAAACATTTAATGTTGTCTACAGGCGTGAATTTATATCTTCATACATATACGTTAGTTTGCACAAGAGACGCGTTTGCAGTTTAGTTCGCAAACTTAGGTCAAGTAACGGGACTAGTCTAACGCTGGGTGGTCATTAGTACGCTTTTTGTTACTTGGCAATTATAATGTTTTTAGATTGAGTACTAACTTACCGCTATTTTGTGCGTATTTAACATATAGTGTTGTTTATGCTGCTATGATTATGTGATCAAGAATTTAAATTCTAATTAGATTTAGGCATTTGAAAGTTGAAGATGTGCTTCAGATAGATTTTTGACTGCTATCTACTAATAACCAGAATCTAACAAGAAACTTGTCGTTGTTTTAAAAATACATCGCAAATTAATTTTGAAATAATTTGGTTGTACGTACGTGTGTCAGTTTTTATCTATCGATTAAATATGCAGATAAGGAGAATGGCCGGTTTTGGCATCAACTGTTGGAGTTCTAGGAATATTGTAAGGTAATGGTAGATACCAAAAGTAAACGTTAATTTTGTATAACTTAATTTAAATAAAATCTATATTGTTGGGTGATTTAAACAAGATATAAAGAATTATAGATAAAATTGTTTCCGATTCGGACCTACCACCAATATACACCTAATAACTGAACAACTTTTACGTAATAATAAAATTAAATAAATAAGTTATTTGTACCCTAACATGTGGTTATTGAAGGCTATAAAATGGGTCAATAATAGACACGCTTTGGATCGGAAACGCCCATGATTAGCTAGAACCATATTTAGGGCTCACACGGGACTGTCAAAATGGCTATTTCAAAATAATAAAATCGATAAGTATGAGCAACTGGAAATGTACATTTGGAATTTATCAAATTCATTGAAGATGGAACAAAAAAAATATAGAAGCACAGAATGCATTAGACATTACAGAACCATTCACGGGAAACTGTAACAAGAATTACACGTCGGAAAAAATTACTGTCATACATAATTTACTGTACAGACATTACGAAGACGTCGTTGAAACAAAGAAACGTATTACATTGTGACTGCAGTGTATGGGTTTTTAGGAAAATGTTGAATACACAAGACCTGAAGATTACAGGCAGCGATGCATCGCCATAATGGTGGGATCGACGTTGGCGTTCATCAAGTTAGTGCGTACAGGAGAGTGGGTAGGATGCGCAAACTTCTGTAGAGATAGAAGTAAAATTGGGTACTGACAGTCACAGCCTCCAACAGCAATATAAGACAAGATCTCTTGATTACTATCCTACCTGTTAAAATGCCGTCTTGGATAGTAATACGCAATTGCTCAATAGCGTAATGCTAATATTTATTTTTATATATTTATACGTTAATTTTGATGCAATGCATTTAGTATATATATATTCAGTTTATTAACTGTAAATCGTGATGGCTCAGTCTCTAAGCGCTCGCTTTTAATTTACGGTACGCGAGCAGACCAAGTTCTATTCTCGGTGCTAATGAAATTGTTAATTAAAATTTTAAGTGTTTATTTATCCACGTGATAGCGTCAGTGGTCAAGAAAAACATCGTAAACGTCGTAAGGAAGCCGGATTAGACATCAATAAAATAAATATGGCTTTTATAAATGTATATATATATATATATATATATATATATATATTTATCATATATAGGTAGTTGCACAGTTGTATTATAGCACCGTAAATATAAATCGTAAACACAGAAGGCACTGATTTGTCCCCATCCCGTGTGTAATAAGATCGAATGAAGGTCCAGATGTATTGTCAGAAACATGGGACATATACAGTAAACATATATTTTAAATCAGTTTTTTGTTTCATAAATATTGCACCATTGAGAATCATGCATGATCCTGCCAAGTCTTTCATACGTCGACTTCTATAACTATCTAGATCGTATCACAACGTTCAATGTTTATAAACGAAATTATTGAAAATTAGAATGCGCGGTATAATTACGCCAGTGCCTTCAAAACCTCTAAAAACAGTTAGGTGCAAAAAAATATACCGCAACATAATGGTTTAACCAAAGCAAGTCGCTTGGTCCTATGATTCATCCGAACTTGACTGTAAGTAAGTTAGTCACTAACGGACATCGCAACGCACGGTTCACTTTCCTGTAAATATTTCGAACTGATATTTGACCGGAGAATGAGCGGTTGTCTGATAAAGTACATCACTAAATCGGTTTTCACATATCAGGGTTTTTTATCGGTGAAATTAAAGATTGATATGTATTGGAAATGAAATTTAAAGTACCCTATCTGGACGAGATCAATTACTGGCAATTCAAATTAAATTTATGGTAAGTTTAATGTTAAGATTTTTACTGCATGTTTAAAGGGTTAGTATTGGAAGTTATAAGTATGCATAATTTTTTTTTAATGTAAATTTGAACTTCTATTCTATTGTAAGAACTACTAAAAAACCGTTGCCTTGATCGTGGGCGTTGAGTGAAATTGAATTTAATTGCCCGAAAAAAGCTAGCAGACTCTAAAAGTACTTTGTTATTAAACCAACCTACGCTAGTAACTTGGTGTAGGGATGAACCGAGATTGTTCACTATTCTTCTTACATTTTCTTTCACCCTCTGCCCATTGGAGGGCAAAGGCCATTTCATTGCATAGGTCTTATTAATAGCCAGTCTCGGTATTTTTTGATGATGAACTGATTTTTTGAAGGAAACTTCATATGCAAACTAATCCATCTATTAGTTTGCATATGAAGTTTCCTTTGGTGAAATAGTTCAGATTTGTACTACTCATTTTCATTAGATTTTTATCGGCGAATATTCATTTGCAAGGGGCAGGTGGAAAAGGAATTTACTGTTCCACACTGTGCATACTTTATGAGATTAATATATAGTTTACAATATTCCACTTCAATAGCTTTATTCATCAACTCGGTCAAACATTGTCTTATTAATAAAACTGCTTTTGCTAAAAGTACATTTTTTATGAAAAGGCTTGCGCTGCTAAAACCAAGTCTTGCAAGAGTTTTCTATAAGACGTTGGGTACCACGTTAGATCATTATAAGTTGATCAGGAAACTTTAAACATGGGGCTGAGCTACAGATTTAAACTAGACATTATATAATCAGCTCTGACCGTGAACGGATTGCGTTTTTATAGCATATGCACTTGCTTGTGTGGTTGATTTGGTGAGTGATAGAAACCGGTGGTTCGATATTAGTAGAGGTTCCCCTTATCTCTTTGGGGTAACAACACTTCTGGATTTTTCTTTTTTATATTGTATAGTCAATTTTAATGTTACTTAATTTTTTTTCCCGTACTAAGATTCCCTGACATGCCGTTCCCCGGAGGCTGTCTTATGTAATTTTGCAGTTCAGTGATTAGTTATCGAGGACTAATTCAGGTGTCATGGATCATGGGTCGCAAGAATCGCATAACATCAAGTAAACTAATTGCAAACCAAGAAATCATGTTTGTCAACCATCCATTAAATAGAACGATTTAAAGAGTTACTTTTTCATTTATTTTTACAATTTGTAAAATATTTACTGCTAATGCTTCTTAAGTACTTTTATTTATTAATATATGTTTAATATTTTTATATATTACAAGTACTATACATATAATAATACTACTAATTCTAAATATATTATATAATTAAAGACATATCTAGTCCTCTTTCGTTTTAATTAAAAACAAAAATCACATTATTATTGTCAGTAGAGGGAATAGAGTCACAATTGTTCATTTGTAGGTTAGTATTACACAATACTTATCGCTAGTGTGTACATGTCCTAATACGGATCCATGTTAAACATGGGCTTGGTACAATATGCCATTGTTCTGGCTATATGGACAGGTGATGAGTGCGGATGTTTGATTGTTTCACGACGCGCTTCGTAAGTAATTTACTAGTGTGTCCTTTATATGCGTTTTCGTACAGTTCGTTTATCAGGGACGTGTTAAGTACGACATTAGAAAGACATGACTAACATGGATACGTGTTTCCTAACTTAAATATCAATTATGACTAAATACATTATTTATTATATTAGAAAGGGTTTTAGTGTGTCTCCGGCAACGCGGCTTCACTGCAGATTAAGGGGTTTCCTCACAATTTTTTTCTTCACCTTCGTGGTATAGTTAACTTAAAAATGCACTTACTTTCATTAAGACATAGGAAATTGAATTCTTTTTGCTCGCACACCGTCATGTTAAAGTGAGCTTCCGTAACCTACCTACCACGGTTACAATACGTAAAACTCGTAACACACGGATAGGCATAATGCGTTACGTTAATCAAATTATATGATGGAAATGTACCACTCACGAAGCTGGTTTTCCCTTAGCTAATCATAGAGTGGTCGATGTTGTGTGTATAACTTTGGTCGTAGCATACTGAGTCATAACTTCTCGCGATGTACTAAAAAGAGAATGAATGATTTAATACGTAAAAATATGGAAATCCCATTTTTTCATTAATTTCTATTGTATTATTATCTTTGACTAACAAATAAAAGGTTAGTTCTTTATTTACTGGAACTATATTTTGACATAAGATTATTATCACTAGAATAATTTATGATGGACACAAAATGATACGAATGACAGTTCACATGGTGATACGTACCAAATTTACCTTTAACAACAAATCAAGATGAAGATTAAATTAGATGTGATGCCCTTTAGCCAGCAATTGTATCTCTGTTTTTTTTCACACACCATTCGAAACCGTGGTAAGATAATGCATTTTTACCGGGGCCCTTCTCCGATCGCCTACCTCTTCGTGTGTAAGAGCTTGTATTGGTTAGAAATAGCATATATTGTAAACTTAAGCTTGGTGTGAAATGCAATTCTGTTACACAATCCGCGCCCCGTTTTATTCGTGTTTCCTTCCTGTCATCAAACAAACATTAAGCGGACATCAACGTGTATTAAAAAATACAAAAATGGAATGTTCTGATGGTTGATTTTATAGTGTATATATAATTTACCTTCAGCACGGTTGGAGACTCTTCCACCAATCAACATCGATGGAAACGTCGTTGGCGTTTCTTGCGATACTTTTTTCTCCAGCGTCTACACATTCTGATTCTACATTTTTCGAAGTAAAAACAAGATTTTTGAAGTAAAGGTTTTAGTTTCCCATTATTGGACTCAATTCTTTCCCTCCGCTTTTCCATTTTCTGTATTTTCCGATAACTCCTTTAAGACCTATATCTGTGAAGCGGTTTTAATTTATTTTTTATAAGCTGGTGAGTAACGTGAGCCACAGTTCACCTTTGTTAGTGATTCTTGTACGCCATGCCATCTCATCCACATTCTTTAGCGATAACGAAACATGTTAACCGCTTGCTCGCCTCCAAGTAAAAAAATCAGTCATAATCCAAATAAAACGCCTGTGTCTCACCAGTACCAAGATGAAATGCCACGACGCTAGTAGTTATGTCTTCGGTTTCTTACAGACATTGCTGGAAATAATAGCCCTAAGCTACTACTTAACGTTGTACATCGCAAAATGATAACATGGTCCTTTCCCGGTCGAGTCGACGATTGACCTAATTTCGAAAGTGAAAATTACAAGTGTGCAATGTTATATCAAATTTTATCTAGCCTTCACGAGCCTTCTTTGCAATTCCAATCACGTAGTGCTTTCATTTTAAATCCAATGAAATAAAACACGTTGATACCCATTTCCTTGGACCACTTCGCATATCTAATCTATTTGTTATCATAAATTATGTTCAACAATTTAATCTTATGAACGCTACTAATCACATTTAGTATTGTGTAGGAACCCGGTATTTCGTTTGTGTATAATTTTTTTTTGTTGTCTTCCCCAAACCTGTTGCCGCTAGTAAGTCGAATGAGTCATGCGTTTGGCTATCATTTAGTTTTCTTTGAGGATTCAGTAAGAGAGGTTGGAATTTGTGATGTCTAAAACCAATGAGACAGATAACCGTAATATGAGTGAGAGTGAGCGAACGGTGAAGTGTTGTGGCAATAACATGAGAGTCAATGTATCCGAAGTAAAGTTTAAGTTTCAGAGGAACTGGATTAAAACAAAGAAGCTAACTGCCAAGGTGTTTGATATAGATAGGTGAGAGTTATTTTTTTTAATGTTATTACAGACTGTGTATGTTACGACAAACTTATGCATCTGCCGGTGTTTCCTTCGACCTATGACTGCCACATTCATACTCGATATGGTATCATGATACAGATGCGCTGTCACCCCACAGGAATAAATGTTTGCCTAGTCACAAGTAATAAGTTTTTGTGTAGCTTTGTTAACTAGGACAGGACATTACCCACGGATTCGCCTATGCCCAAGGTACTTACATACCTGTGTCATGATCTTGTCTTGGTCAATTTTGATTAAGGGGCACCACCTGTTTAATACAAGGTGGATCGACTATGATCCGACATACGCGTTCATCTGTCTGTGATAGTCGGATGCGTCTAGGAATTGCTTAAAACTGTGAATTTGGGCTTAGAGAGACATATGACGATACGATCGATGTATATATATGGAAATTTTCAATACCCTTGAGCTGCTTAATTTACAATCTACCTGGTGTTAAGTGGTGATTCATCGCTAGTCTTTTATATATGTATAAATATAGCTTTTGAACGGAATTCATTTTCGTTTCAATTGTTTTTCGTTTTCCATTTTTCAATATACACAAATTTATAGTAACATGTTACTAGAAATTAATGGAAAATGTAAAAAATAATGGAAACAAAAATTACAACAATTAACCATTTAAAATGTCCTCCAGTAGAGACTTAATCTTTCCATACTACCTTGTGTTGTGGTGATGTAAATATGACGAATCATAATGCACTAGCTTAGGAAATGTCTACTGTTTCGGTTTTACGATAGACAGATTTAGATATGGCTATTAAGACGATGTTTATTTATTTCGTTAGATTCACTTTCTCCATTACAGCCATGGTGGCTTAGTGTCTTCTCGCTTTAATTTAATAGTACACGATCATATCAACTAATATTCGATACCGGTTTTCAGTACCAATAAACTTGTTGTAAAAATCTGGAGGAAATTTAAAAAAATTATTATTAATATTTCAAGGTCCATGTTAGGTCTCTCCGATACCCTGTACCCATAAGTATGTACCTCCTTTAGTTTACTTTAGGTAAATTTTGTTGAATTGACAACATTAGTTTTTGCAATTCGTTCGGATATTCGAACGAATATAATATTGACAGTGAAAGGTTATATCATTTAATATCCCACATCGAATAACGGTTATGTTTTAAGCTCGAAATCTATGTGGGATTCTCTTAAGTGCGATATTTTCCTTACACTAACTGTGTCAATGAACACACAGTTCACGTACGATCCATACCAATAACTAAAGATTACATGTCAGTTTTCAGGGGTGGCAACGCCCCTAACAAAATGAGATGGAATGCCGTGCTAATAGTCATCCGGGACCCCATACACTCACTGTCTGAAACCGATGGTATTGCACATGCATTACATGGGAACAAACATGGAAGGGGGCGAAGAGTGAGTGCTTTATTTGCGGAAATATATAAGGCACTAAAATAATTGGGCGCAGTTGATGTCATCAACCAGAAGATAATCATCGTCGTAAAATTCTACCAGCAGAACATCATCATCAATATCATCACCACTTGACCCACGGCAGCGAATAGTGTTATTTCATTACGGTATTCTCTGAGGACGTGGTCCTACTCTAGTCTAGCCTGCCCATTAATAATGCGGCTAGAGACTATATGAAGGATTCCTTATTTCCTCACTATTCCCGATCTTAAGAGCTGCAATAAGGAAATAAAGTAATGACTGATGGTATGTACGTCCAATCTCAATAAAATTTCAAGATGCCCATGCGTTGCCAACCTTGTTGGAATATCTCGTTTCCTGTAATTGGGTCTCCGGATCTCTATACTTATACGAAACACATCATTGTTTGTTGCTATATCAAGTTGGTTTTCTGCGAGGGCGTCGTCCTTCCCCGGTTGAACTGACCTTTTCTTGTTACAGCCAGTGTGGTTTTACCACCAACAAATCCTAAGAATCCCGACGACGTATTTAGTATATATTATATTTATTTTACTCCTCAGTTGTCATCTTGACTGAGTGGATGGTGGATGCTTAAAATCACGTGTGTACTTTTCTTCACCCTTATTTCCATAAAAAAATATTATATCCTTATAAATACTATAATATTATTTTTACTTTTTTATTTTTATTTATCTGTTCTTGATAGGATTTCGTAATTTTCCTAGCGGCGTATCATAAACGTTCTTGGATATATTAAAAAAAATTCTATTGTCGACCTATTCTTCGCAGACCAGGGATAATCCAATCGATTTAATGCTTTGGTAATGTACACAATATACTTATACAACAAATCTATAATAAAGTCATTATTCAATATATTTTATTGATAATACCTTACGATTTTTGTGTAAAGTACTGAGATGATTTCACTTCAGTTTAAAAATTTAAATCAGAAACGAATTTTGGGAACAACTTTAAGATAGATAACTTTAAGTTTTATTTGGCAACATATTAATTTTTCATTGTTGGAAAAGTGCTACAAGTGCCTTCTCGGAAATATTTAGACATTTCTCAATCAACTGCTAACATCTGATTTATCGAATTCTGTGGTAATCAACACTATGTTAATATTGTATATAATAAATAACTTTCAGATAGACTTTATTGTAATACATTACGCTTATTTTTATTTAGTTTTTTTTTGACTTGTCCGAGGTATAGCTTAACTAGCTATATGCCATTAGTTCCACAAATAGGACGGTTTCATGCTTTCTCAGCTTATGATGAATAGTAGCAGATGGGCGCTTCTGTGTTATGTCTGATGATGTGAGTGAAAGAGGAAGGACTCTTCAGATACGACAGTCTTAAATTTTTCAAGACATACAATTTCCTCACGAAACCATATTTTCTTTCCTGACAAGGACGTGGTAAATTAACCACAAACTTTAATTAAAAAACTTTGAAAAAATAAAACTCAAGCAACATTTTGTAACGACGTATAAAATTGTAATGAAAGATTCCGGCTACTAAATACTACCAATAGGATACGAAAATATGTTTTATGTATGTATACATTTTAGGCTCTTTCGTCCTATTTCAATAAAAATAATGAATGTTGCCAAACTTCCTATTCGTAAACTTTGTGTAAGTCGAATCCTGTTCGATAGATTTACGACCTTTGTAAGCTTCCGGGAAATCAATGGATGCACATGGTTCAGGAGTCAGTTCAGTGGATGGCTGAGATGGTGATAAATGTAAAATGAAATAAAATTTATTTTACGCATTTAATTGTCCGGTATCCAAGCAAATTTAATTCCTACGTTTACACAGCAATCATGGTTCCAATGGGGGCTAGTGTTTTTTTACAATTGTAGTTAACCCGGGCTACTGTCATATTTTTAATAATAATTTTTGGGCCGAATTTTTTTTTATGGCTGACTGATGGGCCAAGGGCTTTTACAGCTTCACCAAGGTTGATGGGTTGAATTTGGCCCGATCAATTCACAATATTATTGTACATTATTGAAGTCTTGCAGGGCTTAGTTTGGGATTTAATTTTATTTATCACTAGATCCCAAGCCGATGAGATTATAATGTTTTTTTTTCTTTTTAATTTAAATAACACAAATCATTGGTAGAAATTGAGACGTCCTTTGCGAAGATTTTTAGATTATCAAATCAGATGTCATGGTTGGATCGGTCTAAATTATGATCACAAAATGGATATTTCTTGGAGAGTCGAAATAATGTGTGGTTATTGCTTCACTAAAATTAACGATAAATGAAAACTATTTTCAATGCATTCGATGTATTCCGAGATAATTTTTAAACGAGATATATAAATAAGCAAATTCTAGGTCGACTTTCAGTTTCTCATGGCGAGACAAGATTATTCAAGGAAAGTATTTACTCGTACATTTGTTACGAGTGCATTGGGATTTGTAGGTAGGGAGTAACACAAAAAAATGTTAGATAGAAAGCTTTTTCAAATGTATATATTATAAAAAAAAGAATTCTAGCAGTGCTATTACATTACTAACATTTCGGTTAACCACTCCATCAAAAGTAAAATGCTTGTACTAGGATATGGTTCACGGCAATAGACCATTGACGGATTCGACGGACCGTACCTAAAATCATTAGGCTAGTGATGCTTCAAAAATAAGCCAGTCTATTAAAAACTTAAAACTAAGCTTAGGCATATATTTGGGTATTTAATGTAGTATATTACGTATTTCACTATTGCAAATCGTTATTCACAGCAGTGAAGCTTAAGTCTTTTTTGATCCGACTACTTTTGCCTACCAAGATTCTGTAGTAACCTCTGTAAGTGATAAAAAAAGTGGTTCGCTGCAAGCCAAGAAAAATAATTTTTAGATTTTCGTTTATGTTTTATAGGTTTTGGTTTTTTTTCTCTTTTAATGTAGCTATAACGTAAGGTGGTAAGAGAAAAATAAATTCGTTCGTGCTGTTCCCGTTTAAGTAATTAGAGAATTAGTTCAATTATAGTATTATAGTTTGTAAACTTTTCATTGTGCACATTGTTGGAAAACCAAATAAAGTAAATAAATAAGTATCAGATGCATACATTCACGTGATTTTCATGAGTTTTTAATCATCATTAAATTATCGTATAAGATATTAGTTGACAATTTCGGAACGGGTTTAGGTTAGCTTTAAAGTTTTTTTTATCTTCTTTTTTTACTTTGATCTCATAACGGTGTTAACGCAAACCTCTACTTGTTTAGTTACTCGGCATCTCTCTTCCGTATTTATTATGCTGTATGAAGGACGGACTACTATTGGATTGGAGAGTCTAATTGACATGCCAACAGTCAATATAAATGCCAATCCAAAAATAATTTGTGTTGGTTGGATAAATATTTACTTTGGTTGAGAATAGAATCAATCATACGTTTTCCGTAATGTATTTTGATCACTGCGGCTTTATAATATTATTCTGTACGAGCTATGCCCGTGATTTCATACGCATAACCCAGCGGCGATTTAATTGTGAACCGTTTTAAACGAAACAAACAGTAAACTTTAGGCGCAAGCATGCCTTGATACCACACTGAAAACCACATCTAAATTGTTTGTAATTGTGCACAAATGTACAGATAAACAGACAAAAATTTTTACGATTTAAATATATGTATAGATACATGTAATAAAATCGTATTTGTACGTTATGTCATTGACAAATAAAATTGCTTCGTGAAGCAATGACATAACATGAAAACACAATAGTACTTTGCATAAATGGTCAGATATCATCTGTAAGACCAGTTATTTACTTAATATGAAAATATATTTTAGAGTAGCCGCTCTATAATCCTATGTTGACACAGTTGAATTATAATCGAGTAACAGTAATAAAGTGAGCAATTGATAATGAATCTTATACGTAAGAGTTAAAGCTTATTTTTCTATTGACATGTGTATTTATTTTTGTCTATGAAGGTGCATTGTCTTGATCAGTTCATTCAGTTCATTGACCCCAAGCGTTACGAACTGCTGTTGGAAACACCATGTCAAGGACGCAATCGTGGGAATTAATAATTTTTTATTGTATGTTTTGATTGGGTATTATTGGCATGTTTTATACTATAAGTTCTTCGCGTAAGACAAAATAAAAAAAATGAGTTAATAATATAATCGGATATTCAAGTCCTTGTTTCTTTTTAAAAAAAAATCGATTCAAATGTCTGAATTCCAATGTATATAGGCTCAAATCTGATATCGATGCCTAATATAAAAACTAATATTTATATTACGATTTTGTGTTGTTTATTTATTTATATTAGATTAGTCTAATGTGCAATTATGAGTGTACTTAAATCTTGTTTGTAGTGATTATGGTATATATACGTAATTATAAACTAAATGTGTACACTTTAGAAACTCGTGAATCTTATTACAATAGCGTAAGGTTGAAAAAATACAAAAGTTCTTCGATGTAAATGCGTCACCACATCCTTATCAATGGAATTAGGTATCATTCAATTGATTCGCAAATATCTATGTCTGAATAAATATTTTGAGTGTGGATTGTATATTGAATGATTAAATTCTGGTTTCCGGTGTACTTTTTTTTTAATAATATATACAAGCACTGGCTTGTTTACAATCCCACCTCGTGGTATGTGGTGATGTCGACGCTTCGATGATAGAGCTGCACCAGCTCAGCAAATACCTTATTCACTCTTATCTTGAAGTCACCCAGATTGTACTTGGTACCACATGTGTGTCTTCAAGATAAGATAATAATAACGTCAATTAATATGGGTTAAATTAGTCGGTAGCTTGACATAGACTTTCCTGATTTCACACAATGGTGTACGATTACGATGACGAGTACGATTCACGGTTTCTATAATATTTTTTAGTTTTATTTTTTTTCTTTACTTTAACTAAACTATCTCTTAAAAATTATCTGAAATCTGATGAATTATATAATATGGACCATTATTTCCACGTAATAATTGTTAAAAACGACACAATTTGAGTAATATGTGTATAACGTAGTTGTACATTGTAGAATTATCTATCACATAATTGTGTTTTTATTTCTTTCATTGTAATTACATTGTACTATTGCTTGTTGTGCCAAATAAAAAAAAACTTCGACATTATTCCTTCAATTGATCTGAGGGAGTCCTGCATTACGTTTGTTGGTCCGCGGTCTCCACGCGGGAGAATTCGGATTACCCTAACGGTTATTGCCTCTGCGGCTTATTAGTCCGTAGAAGATATGTTTAAATAATGGTTTCATACTGTAAATACGAAACTATTATTTAATCAGTCTACGGACACATTAGGATTAGATTAGGAGCCAGTAACCGTTGGGGTAATCTAGTTCTCTTGCGTGGAGATCGCGGACCAGCAAACTTAAAACTTAATTTAAATTCTATCGTTGCATATGGTAGTTTTATTGTATTTATGTGTACTCGAGCAAACCGAATTCGTATCCCGGTGCCGGTCACCGATGCACATCGATCATCGCAATCCCTAGTGCTGGTACACCCAATGCTCGGCGGTGAAGTAAAACATCGCGAAGAAACCTGTATGTTGAACATTCGAATATTTCGAAGATATGATTAGTCAAACGGCTTCACTGCTGATCCAATAGCTCTGAAGGCGACGCCACGCCCAGCAGTGGGATTTATATGTTGCTTTATTTTTTTGTAATTCTTATTTATGTGTCCACTGCTTATTTATTTTAATTTATCAACGTCCACGATATAATTAATTATATTAAAAATATCTTATCTTTAATTTGTGCGACAAGTAAAAAGCCAACAGTCGAGTATGTAGAAGGACATTTGGATACCGGTTCTGAAAATTTATAGGTGAACACAATTGTAACTTGTTGCTATGTTACGGCTGCTGTGCTTGCTTATTTTTTTTCACACTATATCACTGAAATTTGTATCGAAAGTGGTGCAGTCATTGAGGACATTAGCGCGCACAAACGCACAGACAGACAGAAAGTCTGTTCACTCATATGTATGTTTTTATTATATAAATAGATTACGCAAATTAATGTTTTTCTTTTATTTCTAGCAAAGCCTTAATTAAGGAATGTTTCTTAGATAAGGTTAATACAACACAATTAATATGTAACTGGCATAGCTGTAAATCTATATATACAGGTATAGTTTACCTGTCTTTACTGACTTATTCGTCAACGCAGATACTAAACCGTTCGGACTTGAAATTTTGGTTGCTGATGCCTTTTATGTTGCATCCACAAAGGAATAATTTTTGAAAATTTCACCCCTAAGTGGGACAAACGGTTCTATGGAAGCCCGTCATCTTCAAAGTAATAAGCACGAAATTTCATATACCTGCTTCTGTTTAGAAATAAAGTTATACGTATGTCGGCGTTTTTCAAAAATTTACCCCTAAGAGGGTGAATTAGGGATTGAAAGATTATATGAGAAGTTCTTCACTTTTAAAGACAGAAGCATGTAATTCAATATGAAAGCTTCTTATATAGAGTTTGGGAAAAGTGTTATCAAGTTAACGTGTAAGCTCAGGTAGATGGCGTTGTGTATTGTTTCTGAATCGCGCTATCGTTTCGTTACGCGGCTTTTAGCTTTTTTGACTACTCAAACTACGAGCTTAATTTTAATATACATATATCTACGTAAGCGAAGCTGCGGGCAACAGCTAGTTATATATATTTACATAATAAACTATCTTTTATGTTTCATGTAACATGTATGAAATATTGTTATTATGTATGTCTGTATTGCCTATTTGTAAACCATTTGTTTGTGACATGAAATAAATAATTGCCCATTAAAGACCCGAATCACGTTTATGTTCCAAGACATATCGAAACTTTCACTTTGAACAGCACAAGCAGTCGTGGCCGAGCGGTTAAGGCGTCTGACTAGAAATCAGATTCCCTCTGGGAGCGTAGGTTCGAATCCTACCGACTGCGAATTTCTTTTTGTACATTTTTATAATTTTTGTTTTAGTTTACGGAGGGGTGCCGGTGTTAACGTCCAAGATGACAATGGATACACACCACTTCATCACGCCTGCCTACGAGGTCATAAGTAAGTATTACTTTTTTTTTAAATATAATAATAATAAATAACTTGTTAATTTTCTTTATTATTTTTATGTGTTTTTAAATTGTATAATTATATAAAACTATGTTATATGGAGTGAAGATCTATATATATATGTAATATATATATATATATATATTGTGCTCTTTTCTACATTTTAGAGAGTTAATCGTTATAAAGAATAACGTCATAAAGAGTTTACACTGTAATTAAATTTAAAAGTACAGTAACTGCCTGCCATAGGACTCAAAGGTGCTGGTGCCTCCAGTTTTGAGAAGGTTTTTGTATGGTAGGGTTAACCTCATCGCCTTTCGAATAAAACGATATTTATTTAATTTTGCCATTGCTTTTATAGTTCCTTCACTGCCGATCTCTTGGCAAATCAGCATCTAAAATTAATTTAACTAACAGTTTCATTTGTGCCGGCACCTGGGTTTGATTTTAGGTTCTACAACACTGGCCTGACAAGTTTGAAATAAATAATTATTACACGTGTCTGGCGATGAAAATTCATGTAGTTCAAGGTTGAATTCGTAAAGAAATGGTATCAACAATTTGAATGGCGATAAAGTTGACTCATGACATCTATTCGTATCGTCATGGTCCAGTATCTGTTAGGGGCGTATAGGCAATCTGTATTCATGTGTTATCTATATTTATTCTATATAGTGAATATAGTTTTATCTTGCATATTCATGCAATTTGATATATATGTTGCATTATTTTATCACACCTATATAATAATAGTCGAGTTACGAATGTCGTTTTTCTTCTTAAGTAATTACTTTGTTAGATCATTTTATTTCTTATGCATATTTTATATAAACGTAAAAGTTTAATTAAACCTACGTAATAATATTGTTGATGTTGCAGTTAAAATCTTATAATAAATAGGTTGACTATATTTATTTATTTATTTACTTTATTAGGAAACTTCACAGCATACAAGAAACTTTAAACATAAATACAATTAACAAGGATATTTAGCCATCAAAGAAGTTACAACTATATAAATTTTTTTTCAATGTATGTGCAACAGGAGTGACATACATTTTAAACTGTAGTGTAGCGTGTGTGCGTATCCGTGTCTGTGTTTAGCGCATGTATCTTATTAAGGCGAATTCAGGCTATATGTAAACTATCGTAAAATTAACTTGTTATACCTAAGCTATAATGTTTTATGTTTTTTTTTATAATTGTAAGGGTGGCAAAAACACAGTTCACCAATGGTAAGCGGTTACTACAGCCCATAAATTTTGATTCTTTTTTATGATATATTTAGCCCTAGTTCCTTATTTTTACATATTTACTGGAATATAGATTTTCATAAAAATTGAGCATCCGTGTAATACTAGATTAAAAATATAATTAAAAATCAAAACTTGAAAATAGTTTAAATATACCATTAAAGAAAATTTGGACATGGTTGCTGAGTCAATAATTGAATGCTCCAAGCCCAATATTGGGCTTAATGACTTGTTATGGGTGTAATATTGGAATGCTTAGCTGGTGGTTGATGCAGTGGAGGAAACATGTACATGTCTACGGTTGATGGTTTAAAGATGTTGAAGATTTCTATTTTTTATTTTATTTTTAGAGATATAGTCCGCCTGCTTCTGACTGTGGACGCGCTGCCATGTGTCGTGGACAAAAAGGGTGCCACTCCCCTCCACCTCGCCGCGTGGAAGGGAGACTCGGAAATCGTCTTCATGCTCCTGGAACACAACAACCCTTCAGTTAACGTTGACCAACGGGTAAGTTTAATTAACAAAAGTAGGTTGCCTCTCTCCTCCAATTTAGGGTAGAGGGAGATAGCAAGCGCTTGTCCACTTTTCTCTCACCTAGTTAATTTCCGTCATTTACAAACGTACGTCTATCACCGGAATGATTTTTTCGTGTATTTTACTAAAAACTAGCGAACTTGACGTGTATGATATACGCTTGACCATGTAATATTGTATGATCTTAAATATGACCAAGAATATATCATTATTGTGATTAAAACTCGCAGGAATGTATTTTTTAATTATTTACTACACTGCAGTTTGTTTGTAGCTGCAGAATGAATGGATCAGCTCGATCGGGTTAAGACCACGCCCTCAGAAAATTGCAGCGTAATGCTGCTGTGTTTCGTCTGGTGAGTGTAGGGATCCAGAGATCCAGAGAGATTACTTGGTGACGAAACATTCCATCTCGGTCCTCAAGGGTAACAACGCATAAGCATTATTATTCCTTGTCAAGGATGAATGTAGATGTCATGGGACGACGGAATCAGTTGCCATCAGATGAACTGTGTGCTCGTTTTTACTCTAAATGTAATAAAAAACAAAATCTAATTGGTTTTTTTAAAACTACCCCTACTACTAAAGCCATGGTTTCGATTCTCAGCCGAGTAAAAAATAATTGGTATATATCTCGCGTGTCCCTGACAAGCGGCCAGAAACTTATCTACGATCTTGTTGCACATGTATTACATTGGAATAGGGAAGTGGATGACGACCTAATGACCCTGTATTCATAGCTTTAGAATCAAATTAAAAAAAAAAAAACTTTATGAACACCGAAAGAGTGAGAAAACACAAAAGAATGACACGAATGTTATGTAACCGTTATTATTATTATTATCTTCTATTATTAATAATAATTATATTAAATAAATTAATTAAAAAAAAATTCTCTATAACTTAGTATGCATTGAATCTATATATATGTAATCAATTACCGTAACTATCGAAAACACCTACTTTTTCTTTGTATCACTATTCATTGTAGGTAAGTAGGTATAATAAAAAAAAATGAGTTAGAAATTTTGTAGACTCATATGTTCAATTTATTTTTGTATCGTGACGTCACCAAACGGCCCCAGACGACCAGCGCTGTTTGTTTGTAGCCAGCATATGCCGAGTTATAATCGTGTTAACTAACTAGCATTTAATTTTATTTACTTTTTTTCTCTATTAATCTCATGTGTTATTGTATGCAATGAAGCTTTCTGACGAATAAACAATTTCTTTCTTTCTTTCTTATTTGGTTACTGCACTATATCCTGCCGAATTATTGTCGTTTGATAATAACCAGAGATATATCGTCGTAGTAGATATTATAGTTTTTTTTAAGCATATTATGGTCGACGAACGAGCACACAGTTCACGTGATGATAAGTGATTGCCATCTCATCAACATTTATCCTCAATAGTAGTCCTTAGTCAAAAGTAATTGGGTCTCCTTTTTTTTTTGTTATCGGGGGGAAATCTTCGAAAGATACTCTGCCTCCTGGGGGAGAGACAGGGTTATGTGGTATTTCTAACCACTAAAAACCCTCCCCGGTGGTCATCCTCAGTGCATTGGGAGGGGTTCCGGGATCTCCGAAGGAACGCACCGGTGCCCCTCTGGACGGTGCCTGAGCACGTCCCAGGGGAGGTCAAGCCTCCCCCAGCACGCTCGCTGTGCTACGGCAACTTGAGACCACTTCGAGTTGCCGTTCTCCCCGGGTCCGCTTGCCCGGGTGGTCAGAGCCCCCTCCTTGATCACCCGCGAACCCGAAATCCCCTTTTAGTCGACTTTACGACAGGCAGGCCTTAGCCCTATTCTTATGCCCCGGACTAAAGGGTCTCCTGACCCAACCCAACAATCACCATGCGAAACGCAGCAGTGTTCTACTGGTATTTTACGCAGGTATTATATGAGAGGTACTTCTTCTATCCAGCTGACCCATTAATGCTGCAGCTAGACACTACTATTGTTCACGTGTTATGAAATCTGATATCGCTAGATACAAAAGAGAAAATATTGTACTCTTTGAAACTCTTTTATTAAAAGTTACTTTTAGTCTAAAAAAGGATCTTTTTGTCTTTTAATCTTATTGTTATATTGCCTACCAGTTAAGGGAAACTTTCAAGAAGTTGACCCTTTTTGAAAAGACCATCTCTCTATAGCGGATTTCAAAAGATGTTTTGAATATCTGTATAGAATTTTTTTTAATTTAGTTTTTGCGACTCTGCAAAAGCAAAACAAGGTGTTGGATGAAAGGAAAAAAAAACTTGAGATGGGCTGTGTTGAGTTTATTATAATATAAATGGACGAGATGAATTTTGAATTCATAATGGGAAGTTTAAGAGTTGCACCTGTGACGGACAAGTTGAGAAATCACCGACTGTCATGGATTTGGAATTACGAGGGCTGGAAGACCAAGGGGATAGGTGGTTTGTGTGAAGAATGATATGCAAGTGGATGGGTAATAACATATAAATGGAAGGTCATGCTTACGGTAGAAGGCTGACGATGATATTTATTGTCGACGGCAATTATGCTCCCAGATTGGTAAGTCTTTTGACAGTGGTAGAGCTACACTGCAGTTTGTTTCTAGCTGCAGAATGTATGGGTCAGCTCGACCGGGGCAGGATCACGCATTATTATGCTGCTGTGTTTGTCCGGTGAGTGTAGGGTGCCGGAGACCTTTATTACTGATGACGAGTCATTCTCAGTCCTCAAGGGTGACAACGCATCTGCACTAGGATTCCTTGACAAGATATATAGATGTTATGGGCCTCAGGAATCACTTGCCATCAGATGAAATGTGGGCTTTTTTGTTACTCTCAATTAATTTTTTTTTAAAAAGTCGCGTAATATATGTTTGGAGATGAAGACGTTGTTAAAGCATATGCCATGCTTGTGATAGCAATGTGCAGTGACGGCGTAGTAACCTATAACTTCTTCTTCATCACAGCCTATTAATACTCCAATGCTGATCATTGGACTCTCCCATCGCCATATGAACGGCCCATCGCCACTTCAGATTGCTGATCTTTTGACCAATGTCAGCAGTTACTCACGTTCTACTGTGGATGTCCACGTCTATAACTTCATGGTCATACCCATTGATGTAAGACTATAATTTTTCAACAGAAAACCTTTCGAGACTGTCCACCAAGTCCTTTTTTTTATTAATAAAAATATATGTTCGCTGTAATAGTACCCCTTTAGATAGCGATCCGAGTCGAGGTCTCGTACCTCCTTATGAGGGGCCCTCGGATCGTATTATCGCCCCCCTCTGTTGCCGTCGACGTTCTTCGTTCACAGGGGTCGGTGTGCATCGGTGGTGCAGCATCGTCGTTGTCGCCCTACTCAGCGGGACTCCCGCTCGGGAGTCTATTTTGATAAAGCTGTAAACGGTCTCTGGACCAACAGCAAAACTCACACACAAAAAAAAAATCTAATAGTACCATGTAATGTTTTTATTTTTACAAATTTGCCGTTAAGAATATCGCAGGCGCTTTGACATAAATGTATGAGTGGATCAAAATTTATGAGTACGGTTTACCTCTATTATTTATTTATATTAACATTGTTTAGATTACACAATGAATTTGATAAGAAGTTATTTTAACTGTCTAAAGAAAACTCGACACATTTGTACACGGCTGTATTAATTCTCGTTTGCACGAATTTACGCTCTTTTATTTTAGTGTACTAACAGTAGATGGCTCTGTCGTAAATTGTCCACGCGCGCTCGGGTGTAGCGAATTTTAAACACAATAAATAACTATCCAACATGATTGATTCTATTATTTGTTTCAAACAGACGTCAGATCAAGAGACAGCTCTTCTTATAGCCGCTCAATTCGGCTATGTGGATGTAGTCGCCCATTTGCTATCGAGAGGGGCCAATGCTGAATTGAGGAATACGAAGGATGAAAGTCCTTTAGACCTCGCGGCGCAGTATGGACGGTAAGTAGACCATTTTTTTAAATTATTATTACATTGAAAGTAAGAAACGAGCACAAAGTTCACCCGATCGCAAGTGTTCCCTGCGGCCCACGACATCGACATTCATCTATGACAAGGAATCATAATGCAGATGCGTTGTCACTCTTGAGGACTGAGATGGAATGCCTTGCTACCAGTTATAAAGGTCTCCGAATCCCTACACTCACCAGCCAAAACACAGCAGCATTATGCTGCTATTTTACGGTGGTGTTCTGTGAGGGCGTGGTACTACCCCGTCGAGCTGACCCATTCATTCTGCAGCTAGAAACAAAGTCCAGTGTAGCTCTGACAATTGTAATTTGTAGCCTTCTATTTCTAAATGAATATATGTTAGTTGTTAAAATGTTGTCAAATATAAAAGTTACTTAACGAAATGCTGGATTTAGATTATTAATGGTAAAAACCCATTCGTCTTAGTCCTCAGTTGGTGACACTTCATCTTCTTTATCAATTTTAATCAAAGATGAACGTGTGTGCTATGGATCGTAGGAATTGTTTACGAATCAGCTGAACTATGTGTGTTTTTACCCTTATTATCATCATTAAAAGCATGAAAGAGTTAGTCGTCACTCGTAAATAAGGTCAAACAATCGTTTCAAAAGATCTTTAATGAATCAATACTATTAGTTTTTACGGACTCCATAAATCATTATATGCATGGTTACTTATCAAATACAAGAAAGTATATAGGCCACAATATGTCTTGAAAAATATATTTTTTTAGTTTTGTCCTAAAGTCTACCATTCATACACTCATCATCGAATCACCATTATCATAATTACGTAACATTAAAGGTCATCCATTTTATACAATGCGCGAATTCAATAATCTTGAATTCAGTTCGGTTGGTTATTGATAAAGACGTGGGAAAGCGGTAATGCACCGGTGCGGTGTCAACCGATGTGATTGTTATATTTCAAACAATAAAACGTATAGAATTTTTTTATTTTTTATTTAAAGATAAATAATACTTAAATCTTCAAAGTGACACAACAAAGGTTGTTTGTTTTAATGACAGCATCCATTCCGTAATCCATTGTAAACCATCACTTTAGCAATTTAATTTTATGTGAGCAAAAAAAATGCCAGGTGTCTGGGCGCAAGGCGCTCGGACGTTAAATTCGTGATAACGAATCCTAAAACAATGGGCACTAGCACAAAATAACAATATACATGTACCATAGAATAACAATTATTAATATACAATTTGTTAAATCACAATTAAAGAATTTTATTCATTTAATGATAAATTACAAATATTATATTTAATATCTCACAAATTCGATCGAGCCGATCATGTACGATAGCCAGAGCGCAATACAGCGATGAGTCATGCCTTTAAGCACGCTCGGCTTGATTCGGTTACTCTCGGCACGAGCGCAACGGGACACCGATCGTAACGGGACAATGAGTCATACTTTCTTGCGAATGCTTCTTAGCGTTACCGATTTATAAGACGTCACATCGAAATTGTGGTACTATATAAAAATAGTAGTAGAATAATATTCATTTACACTTAAATATAAATTTGCCCGTGAAATTATTATATATTATAAGTAGCTAGTAAAATTACAATAAAATAACTAAATGTGATTATAAGTATAAGGTTTTTAATAATCACTTTTAGGTATAATATAACTGAAAGTGATTATTAAAATTATTAGGGAAAAATTTCTACCTACGTCAACGATTCGAATATGGCCTTCACATATAAATATATGTACATAAACGTGTTCAAAAATCAGCTCCATTTTTGTATATTTGTATAGTAAACAATATTTTATAATTTATTAAAAGTATAGTTTACGCTCACATATTATTTATACCTTAAACTTATAATTTAAAGATAGTAATAAGTTGCATCGATATGTATATGTTTCTACATAATCCCTGTATGTAATGTATGTAACTTTATATATTGTATAACTATACGCGCGACGTCCTCATGAAATTAAGTTATCTTAACGATGTAACTTAGTAAGTTTTGACTCGAACACTGACTGGCCTGTCGCTTGAGACCCTAAAGGCAAGTTTAAGCAGCTTCTTAGTCCACATCGTAAGTTACGCCGCAAGTTGGCTAGTTGAAACCATATTCCCACTTAAGTTTCTGACTTGTAAGAGTAACTTAGTCGTAAGTTACTATCGCTTGACGGTTTTAGGTGGTCGGTGAAAGTTTATTATAGTCATTTTACTTATATTTTTTAAATGTGATCACCGTAATTACGCAAACTAACTAATTGCACCTTAAGTTTTTTTGTGGTTATGTTATGATACCAAGAGTAACGATCGAGTGCAACTTATTTCTTTCTTATTATTATTATTATTAACTGATATATATACATATATAAATATATATATATATATATATATATATATATATATATATATATATATTTATATATATATGTTAATCTTTACTTGTATTAGTTATGTTTAGTTTTTATTAATTATTTTATAGCTACACCTTGGGATTACTGGTAGAGAATGCCTTTTACATTAAGTCCGCCCATTGTAAACTATTAACTTTGTTAAGTTGAAGCAGTAAGTAAATAAATAAATATTAATTTACAACTGCGGCTGAAAAACGTCCATTCAAATATATATATACACTGCAGGCCAAAAGTTTAAGACCTTAATTAAAGTAAACCTCCGATAAAATATTAAATGTTTAACTAACCTGTTTACTCATCTCATAGAACATTGATTGACACACAATATACTTTAAAATCGTAAAGAACTATTAACAGTCCATGAAACAAAAGGCAATAGTTAGCTAAACTGATTTTTCATAAAAAAAAGGATCCTTTACATTTTATCCTCTACATAATTTTGAGCTATGCTTTCGATCATTATCTTGTTGGAAAATGATTCCATCTCCAATTAATCGCAACCCGGAAGAAACGGCATCGTGTTCTAAAATGTTTTTGTACTGTTCCTTTTTCAAAATTCTTTCAATTTTCTTCAGTTCATTGGTTAGAGAAGCAACCCCAAGCCATTATTGAGCGACCACAATGCTTGATTATTGGGACTACACAATCTGACATCATCTTTTCTTGGGCACCGCGTCGAACGTAAATTCTACGTTTTGAACCGAATAGTTCAAACTTGGATTCATCGGTCCAAAGCAATTTTTAAATCTTCTTCCAATATTGATGGGCAAGAGCCCACTGCATCCGTATTTTCTTGTTTTGTGGCCTCAGCAGAGGTTTTCTATTGGCAACGCGACCATACAACTTCGCATCTCTCAGTCGCCGTTTTACTGTAGTCAATGAAGGTTTAACTCAGGTTTAGTTTACCTCAACGCGGATTTCCGGTGCTATTAAGCGTCTATTTCGCTCGCTGGTAAAAGCAATGAAATTATCTTCGCTAGACGTGGTAACTCTCGGCCTTTCCGAACGCGGACGATGTTGAAAACTGCCTGTCTCCCTGTATCGAGTTATTGTGACATGAACACAATTCTTCGATAACTTCAGTTGTGAAGCAAATAAGGATTTGCCGTCATTATGTTAAACAAACAATGCAGAACGCACTTCACTGCTAATTTCTCGAGCTTTTCCCATAATATGATGTCTTCACTGTATAAACCACAAGTTAAGAATAATTGAGATTGTTTATGAACAAACCCAAGTAAACTCGGGTGATACTAAGTCAGAAACACTTGTTTTCAGTAGCTAAATAATCCTAATTATAGACCAATACGTAACAAAAGCAAAGTAATTAGTAATGAGGACATTATAAAATATTACGACTCTACCACATGACTCTAGCGCAGCGTTTGTCGGTATTTGAAAAGAATAGATGTTTATTGTCCAATAACTTGAAAGTAAACAAAAGAATGACTTGTTTAAATATTCGATACTAACAATAGAATATGCAGATGTGCATTACTTTTATTTATCCTGTGGGATTTTATTACAATTGATGTATAATTGTTTACGTGCGGTATTAAACTTTTGGCCGGCATGGTATATATTGGTTTTTAGGTCCAGAAGTCCCTTCAATCGTATGCTTAGTTCCTAATATTTTTGCTTATTAAACTAAGAATAGAAATGTCCATACTATTATGTTACCCGTTGGTGTGTTATGACAGCAACCCATAGGAACCTACATTCAAAATGTACACACGTTCTAATCTCTGACAACTGTGGAATGCCTCGCTTAAATAACACGCTATTTATAGCGAAATGGTAAATACCGTTATATGTAGAGGTATTATGTCCAAATATTGATATATTAACATGCAATTAATTAACGAAAGTTTTTCTTCAATTAGGTTGGAGACGGTCCAGCACTTGCTGCGAGTGAGGCCCTTTCTGGTTCAACCTTACAAGTACCCTAACTGCAGGGACAAGATATTCTCTTCCTCGACGCCCTTGCATCGGGCGAGTAAGAATGGCCATAAGTGAGTATATATATAATTATTTTGATCACGTATCCTATTAGTTACATTATCTGGCTAAAGAGTAGCGTATCCTGTATTCATTTCAACCAAAGTCTTAATATACGAGTATGAAACAGATGGCGGAAACTTAATGATAGCATAGCGATAGCATTCCTAGTATAGTTCTACCAAACTAATCACATCTAACATGGTCTCTATATTACGAGTTAATTGAATAACTGTAGTCCATAATAACGCATCCATCATCGAGACAGATTCAAGATCTGTTGTCACCCATAAGGACAGACGGAACGCTCCTCCAGTACCCAGGTTTCCAGGATCAATATTCTGCCGAACGCTTGATTCTTCCGTTCGATCCGACCGATTCAAGCATACAGCTAGAAACAAATTGAAGCGTGGCTTTACCACAGTTATTCATTGATGGGGATTTAAAATTATAAAGAAAAAGAATAGAATAGATGTTACATGTGTGTTTATATTTTGTGCATATTTCGTGCCACATAGAATTGAATAGTTACGTTTATTGTGTTACATAAAAAACTAAAATATTTTTTTGTTTGTTTGTTACATGTATGTATATAAGGGAATTTTATGTGAAACGATATTTGTCCTCCATGTAAACAAATTTTCATCAGAGCTCTTAGAGTTGACATGTCGGTGGCAAATTACGGCCGTATATTAATTTTATGCTAATATAAAGGCGTGTACACACGCCAATCGTAATGTATTCATATTCATTCGTTCGTTATAACGCTCCACCGCTTTGTCTGCGAATTATAGCACGTTGTTGATCACTACACGTTTGCGGATTGGGTGAGGGGAGAATAAAGATTGTGGGGGTAATTTCTTGAATTTCATTTATTTTTAGATATCACCTTACAATGTACCATAGAGATTTTATGAAGTTTAAAAGGAAGCCTATTTGTTTGTAATTGTTTTTCGTAAAAATATAATCCAATAAACTAAATAGTGTTAGCACTATTATTGAGCAGTTCAATCTAAGAGGTCGATGTTAGAAAATAAACCTACTACCCGGTTACTCTTAAGTTATTCACCTCTCGTTCTCACTAATGATTTTTAGTTTTTTTTCGTAGGTGACCAACCAGCGTACAGTTTACCTGATGGCAAGTGATTCCTGGAACCCATGATATGCACATTCGTCAGCGATAATCAATCATTATGCACCCACAAACATATTAACCCTTATTACTAATGACGGGGTATTCCACATTATAGAGAAAAATCTTATTTTAACGAATTTCGTCACGTTTAGTTTAAACTTAACGTTTCGAGTGCTTTACAGATGTCAAGAGTTGTTTTACGGATTGATTTCATTGTTAATAAAATGAATTCCAAACCTCTGCAGTACCTCATGATTTTCAATAACACTCACGGTAGACCGACTTTTGACAACAGGACGTCAAAGCCTGTAGTCCCACCGTGACCGCGAGTGCCGTAAAGTACTTGGCACTTTTGAAATTTATAATAAATTAAAATTAAACCCGATAATATCCGTAAAACTTGATTTTATTCAATACCTTTACTTATGTTTCCCTTCCAGATATTTTTGATATAACATGCGTACATTTTAATTTTTGTTTTCGCTTCTATTACTTTTTCGAGACCAACAATCTAATTAGTTTGTTATTCTCTAAAATGTATTTGTATAGAGCGCGTATTGAATTTCACGAACATGTCTGGTTCGCGATCGACAACAGTCGACCGCTGACTTGTGATATCGGTTTGATTCGTTAGTGCCATCCATGAATATGCATCACTGGATTGGTTTATGAACGTACGTACTCCAATCAACTGCGGTGGAGTGTGGTTGCATTTCTTCTTTTTTTTTTTAGTTTTATATTTTGCGATTTCGAAATGTTTTAATTAGATGAAACGAAATGAAACGGAATCCGACCTAGTTTTACTATTCGATCGGATAGCAGCTCAACATTAGCAGGTGCTCGATTATCATTTTGTTTGAAAATAGTTTATTTTTTATGCAAATAATAAATTAAGCAAATAGAAACCCAAAACCATATTGGTTATTAATTTTTAAATATTACCAAATAGACGATTTATTATTTTGAAAATTATAAGTTAATTAAAATTATAAACGAAAGGTGAACAAAGCATTTTAACGTCAATACTATAGGGATGTTTGCTCACCCACCAAATTAAATTATTCATGAGCATGACGCCAAATTGACGGCGGCGTAACTCGAATCTGAACATGTACACGGCTATGGGCCAAATATCCGGCTACCAGGTGTAGTGGTTCCCGTATATACGGTATTCCAACCATTTTATGCCGACATGTCTACAGAATCTACAATTTTTTTCCACCGGCTACGTAAAAGAAGACCATTCGAAGAGCTCCAGCATGTCCTATCGACTATTAGAACTAAACTTGCAAGAAGTGCAAATGGCAATGGTGGGGAATTGACGAAAGATGAAAGACGCATTGAACAAAGGAAACATCTTGGCTGCAAAACGTCTAGGAGTGGTCTGGAATAGCTAAGCGCTAATCTGTTTCGCTTCGCGAACAACATCGATTTAAACAAATTGGTGGTAAAACTTTAGTAAACTTAGTGGCACCTGATAAATATGATGATAGGTCCACTGACTAACAATGTTTTAGTTGAGGAGTCTCAAACTTAAAGCTCTCAAAAAATATGCTCGACTTATTGAAAACAGCTAGTGTAATTCCCTTTCGAACGAAAAGCTTTCAAGGCCTGTATATTATGTTCTGTTGGGGGACCGTGGAACCAATTACCTGTAACGATACATTCTATCTATGTCCTCGTAGGGTGGGGGTGACGAGGAATCTGTATCTTGAATATTTGTTGAGTAAGGATGCAGGTGTTTATGGGCCGCAGTAATCACTGACCATCAGGTGAACTGTGTCACAATAGGCTTTATAAATTAATGTCTCATAGGCCTTCATTGATGCAACCAACAATTACAAAACACGCAAACGTCATCACCGTTCTCTAGTACGATGCGTGATACATGTGGAATAGGAAGGAAAGTTAAGATGCAGTGTCGGTAAACCGGACCTGGAACCAACAATTTGTCCTAAGATTCTCTTTCAACTGCGATCCAACACACGACTAGAAATTATCAAAGTACCTGAACATCACTTGAAGCAATTTTTGAGCTCGTTTGTGTTCTGGCTTATATTTTTTTTATTTTCCTATTCATCATAGAGTGGTAGTGTCGACACTCCTAGAAGCAGGTTTCGATCCAAACGTCCGCTCATATTCCGGCACACCATTACACGAGGCGGCCTGCTTCGGCAAGACTTCAGTTGTCCGCATATTGCTGTCTAAGGGAGCCGATATACACGCCGTTGACAATAGCGGGAAGACAGTAGAGAGCCTCCTTGGCGAGTATTCTGGTGAAGCTATCAAAAGGGTCAGAAGAGTCATACAAGGTAAGTTCGTTTTGTTTTTGTTCTTCTATTTTTACTATATCAGTAAATTGCCACTTCACTACTATAATTATATATGTGTACATACTCATTTACTACAGTTCACCCGTTGTTAAATGATTTCTGCGGCCTATGACATGTACATTCATCCTTGACAAGGTATCATGATGTAGATGCGTTTGCGAACTGAGATGGAATGCCTCGTCAACAATATTAAAGGTCTCCGGATCCCTTCACCGACCAGACGAAACACAGCAGCGTTATGTTGCTATTACACGCCGGTATTCTGTGAGGGCGTGGTCCTACCCCGGTCGAGCTGACCTATTCATTCTGCAGTGAGAAACAAACTGCAGTGTAGCTCTACCACTGTTCAAATGTTAAATAGACGCCTCGTCTCTTGCTCCGTCTATGATTTCTGGATCCTGTTACACTCTGATCACATCCTAGTTTTTTTAATGAGGGGCTAACGTACACAGTAGACCTTGCGGTAAGTCAAGAGTACAGCTCATGGCACGTCATACTGTATTCAATATAGAATAAGGAAGCCGGCGCTGAGGTTTCATGACTTAATGTTTTGTAACCAGTAATTTAGTCTTTCGTGTCTTTTACTCACCAGGTGACGTGGTGACGCTATGATGCCACATTACGGCAGTTCTGATACATGATACATTCATAAAACTTACTTGCTTGTTGTTCATTATCAGAGTACGAAAGCGTAGCAGGCAATTATCATGAAAGCGAGGAAGATCTTCCGCCATTCCCAGTGCAAGGAAACAGTCCCACCGGTTATTCAAGTTCCGCTCTGATGTAAGTTAAAATTAACAAGTTTATTTTTCTATATTTATTAATATTATTTATTTATTTAAACTTTATTGGTCTTAAGGTATTCTTTATCTATCAGCCTGTGGCGTGGAGAGACATTGTGGTAGGTGTAGTGGATACATTGTAAAAAAGAAGAAAACAAAAACTATATACATAAATATATATATATATATGTATATTATTAATAAAAAAGTAAATAAAGAAAATATCCGTGTAGCATTTTCGAAATTATATTCGTATTCAAATTATTTTTATAATATAATGATAAATTTTTATAATTCAAATTCCATTGCCGTTGCACGCAACGGTGCTAAAAAGAATTATTTGCTGACAGTTAATTTTTTGAAATGATATATATTGGTATATATTTGGGATAATATATTGTTCACAACATCTATGTTAACGTAATTCTTTTAACATAATGACAACTTAGGAAACGTTTTATTGTGAAGTGGAGTCTCGGAAACCCTTTTATTATTAAATACAGTCGGTATTTTCGCATAACACCATACTTAACGAACTGTACTATTTCTACCGGCCATTTTTCAAGTATTCACGAGTCGCCTTCCCGCTAAGTGTCGGAAAATTTCAACTTCCGGAGCAGGCTGTGTTACGTGCACGAATCGGCACCATAGATCATATCCACACAGTGTGACAGGTGAGGATCACAAAAGAGCGAAGAGTATAACTGCCCGTGTACTTACTTATCATTTGTGGACTATGAAAAGGCCAATGACTATCCAGACCGGGACAGTTCCGTGATCTTTGCGCAACTATACCAAGTCAACTGGCGATATATCCAAGCTTTTTCTCTTTACAACGCCGTGACCATGGCGGGCCAAATACCTAATCAGCATTTTCAACCTATCCTCCTGCAACGAAGTGTGACGTAAGGTGATATAATTTTCCTAAAATGTTCACAAGTGCATTCGAGGATATGTTTAAGACACTACTGGACAGAACATGCTATCAAAATAAAACGTTTCACATTATCTATACCTATTATATCTTTCTATTTATTTATAATAAATAAATATCTATATTAATTAGTCTCTGCCTAACGTGGAACTTCTAAAGTGGCCGAAAACTATCACTATTCAAAATTTATCACGTAAAAATAAGATAAACGGAAATTTATCCGTACACACTAACTTGCCTTGGTACCGTCGCTCTTAATATATTTTTAGCAATATATGTAATAAATTTCTTCTTTTTTGTGTAATGATTTTTGATTGGGTCTCGTGTGCAATTTTAAGTTTAATATTTAATTATTAAGTTATTTAAGTTCGCTTTTTTATACTTAACTCATTAACAAAGCATGCCTTAGCAGTCATGAAAATAAATAAAGAGCGCTAAGTAAGACACCATTTCTCAGTAATCATTTTTGAAGTCCATGTTATGAATGATTTCCAAGCGTATAAACAGAGATCGTGTTTAATATACAAGCATTACGTTTAAACATCTCTTTGAGAGGTAGAGACGAGAGTGGATTTTTTTAACGTTTTATACGACGTTTGACTACGCTAAACGTCCGCACCAAGGGGACTGGTAAAGAAAACTCACTGTAATTATTCAAAGATCCGCTTTCGAAGAGGCTCTAAACATTCGGTTTTAATTGGAGAGCGACATCTCAATTATAACATGACATGTCTGCCTTTGAACTCTTGATTGCTATCTTGCGGGTGTTCTTTTAGTAATTCAATCTCGTTTTTTTTTACTATTATAATTTATTTTTATTAAACTTTAACTATTATATGATAAATTTAACTTTAAATTTTACTATTATAGTAAATTTTTTTGTTTTATTCTCCGCTACATGCCTTGAATTTAAAATTATCTTTGTTTCGTTGTATACGATTTAGAAGTAATATATTTTTTTTATATTCTTGATTATTCACTTGACATTTATTTACGAGATTTCGAGTCGAAAATGTCGGCTACGTACACACAAACACAAAATGTTATTGAAAGACACATAAATATAAATGAAGCTTGGACAGTGTTTGCCTTTTGGTTGAAAAAGGTGCGCAGCTTTTCTCTAAAGAAAACATCCAAAACAAAAACTGTCATTGCGGAGTCCCCTCATTAAAATCTTCCGTGTCTTTGATTCTGTCTAGCAACGGTCAGGTTAGCGTTTGTGCGATACGAGGAGAGTACAACTTTCCCGCGTAGACGTTCTTTTATAAAGGAAAGAGATCTTGCGACGAATCATTTGAAGTCAAACATTCACAGGCGATCTTTTTTTACTGAGAAATTAAATTAAACAAATTATCAGTACAGAAAATGTCGTTTTATACAAGCGTAGTCTTTTCATTAGTGTATAACGTAATATTTTTAAGTAATAACAAACATGCAGTGACCTATTCATATATTTACCATGCAGCGATATTTAATTTACAGGTCACATAATAGTCTATCCCAAGCTCTTGCTAATTTTTTGCTGCTTTCTTCTAACAGTGAGCCTGATTCCGTGCATTTTGTTAGCCCATTGTGTTATTTGTCTAATGCTACGGACACATCTAATTCACATTACGATAATGTTTTATATGAAAATACCAAGGACAACTTTGAACTATTATACCATAATATAGTTGTAACGTCTAATGAATGTGTCGGAGTGAATACAGATACACCTGATGAAGATATATATGTAAACATGAAACAAAAACAGATAGAAGCTCATAACGAATCTGAAATAGGATTTCCGCCACAGGATGAAATTAAAATACAGATAAATAATTTGTTAAAGAAACCCTGTCCATTACCAAAGCCAAAAAATAATAGATATATAACTGAACAATCTGATTGTAAAGAACAATCCAAAGGCTTACTTGATAACAACATTACATCATTATCCATATCTGACGCTACTGGAGTACGGTTATCCGCAGGTTATGAAAATATTACAGTTCAATCAAATATACCTGAAGAGGTTAAACCGAAACTATCCAATAATACTCAAGATCTTGCTGAAAGAAATAATTACGAACCATATCTGTCCATGAATTGTGTTATTAAAGATAGGAAAAAATCCTTATCATATGTCGATAATACAGATATACAAAAAGAATACGCTTTTGGAGTGAATAAAGTAGATTACACGTATGTAACAAATACGAATGATATATATAGGACCATGCAATGTCAAAGACAATTGTCACTTCTAGATTTATATACTCAAATAAAGAGTCGTAAAAGCTTTCATTTCAGGGGAGACTCTTGTTGCATTCATAAACAGGATTTGGAATACATATACGTCGACGTATTGAGTTCAGCCGCAATGCACACCAATGTCTATCCATTTATACCCAAAAAACAGAAAAATGAACTTGTGCCATGTTTTTGTCAGAAGGTATCAAGAGCATTGACATCAAGCTCAATGGGTGTTTTCAGCGGTGAAAATATTCTCTCGTCATCAACTCCTCTAGAACTAGGTAACAAGACTAATTCTGCTGGAAATAAAATAGATGCTCGTGATGTTGATGTACCGGGCGAGTCATTAGAAATTGCCCCTGAAACTTCATGTTTAAATCAAGAAAATGGAAAAGTTATAAGTATTTTTAAAAAGAAAATCGATCACATAAAACAACTACTCATAAATTGGAATTGATTGATTCAATATTACACTTTTGTCGACATGCTTTTGGTGATGGTAAAATTAGATCTTTTATTAACAAATTATCATATTATAGTTAAAAATATATTATTTTTTACTTATTTTTGTTGCTTTATGTGTTTTACAGGAAAGCCCCAGAGACCCAGAAAAATACTAACAAAAGTGAAAGCTTATTTCCATCTTCATCGTCTCTAACAAAAAGTTCTCCTCAAAGTTTTGTTAAAAAGCTTGCTTCGAAATGCTTGGGCCTAAAAGCAAAGTTTAATTCTGCTCCTAATATTTCTAACAGTTCGGGACTAGAGTCGGAAACTGATGTTAAATCAAAACACTCTGATAGCAAAAATTCTGTAAACACCTTGCTTATTGGTAATAGTAAATTTTTCAAAATATTGTCGAAAAAGGAGGACTCGGGTGAAGTAGTTTGTAATGATGAATTTGACACTATTTCATTAGATAGACTAGGAACATTAAATCGTGATTCATCTGTCAACCGAAGCAACCGAAGTTGTCCAGGATTCAAAACGTCGTTACCTAACATATCTGAAAACAATGAAGTAAGCGATTCTCAAGAATCTATCGCTGACTCTTCTGTTGTTACCGATGCGGATTTCAATAAAAATGACTGTAATTTGTTGCCCCCTGCCGAAGCTATTAATTATGATACTAAACTTAATATATTCGAACCACGGGCGGCATCAAATCGAAAATCATTGTTGTCTACAATCTCATTACAGTCAGCTACGTTAATAAACGAGTGCTACGAGTCTTATGAGTTTTCAAATAAAAATTCAGATATATACATAGAACCGGATGGATCGTTAGAAAACATTGTTGAATTACCAAAACCTACACCGAGATCGAATGTAGTTGTAAATTTGATTGATAATGATGTGACGATCTATGAAAATGTCATTTTGGATAATACATATTCCCGTCCAACTCCTGCCATTAGAACTCACATTCCTCTTAAAGTTCCATACGAGGATTCGCAACAGAAACCGTTGTATGAAAATATATCCTTAACAAGGGAACGAATACTACCAGAAGTGCCAAAGCGAAATAATATAGTTCCAATACAAAACAGATCGGGCAGCTCATCTCCTAATCGAAGTAGATCGTCAACTTTGTCTTCTGATTCCATGGTTGATGAATCTAATTTAGAAGACATATTTTTGTCGACAAAGTCTAAATCATTTCGTCATACTAAAACTCCGTTAGTCTATAGTAATGTTAATAAATTAAACATTCATAGGTCTCTGTCGGATGCATCAGATTCATCAGATCAGACAGAGGCTAGTGCCTTAGAAAATGTAGATTGCAGTGGTGATGTTAACGAAAAAAGCATTTATTTATCAATGACTGGTACGTTACCCAACAAGAAAACTGAACGAATAGGGGGCAAAAAAGTATTATTTAGACACAAAACTTTCACTAATATTGAAGTAGATAGAAATTCAACAAATGTTAAAGATTTACCAAAATGGAACAGCTCGTTCTTAAGAGAAACACTTGCAAACTATCATATTAGAGGAACAGGACATTGCATTTTTAAAGCGCCAACCGTTCAAGAATTTATGTATATTTTCAATAGAGACACACTTTATAAAGACGTTCCACCGTTTACTAAGATTCCTTACGATAAAAGAAACAGTTATTACGAAACTGCAATATGTTTCTGTAAACCTAGACCTCCAAAATATCATGCTAGTGCCGAGGATCTATTACAAAGGAATAAAGTTGAGGAAGAAAAAGTAATAATAGATATAGATGAATTAAAGAGCAAAATCGATTTGAGGTCTTCATCGTTCCGTTGTTTCTGCGATACTAACACTTGCACTTTGCACAATGATCGGCGGCAAAATGCAAATGATTTTGTTATAAAATTCTCAGCTATAAAAAAGAGCATCTCTACGCCAGATATCACCCTCGAAGCTTCTCCTTCTTCGACAGTACAAAAGCCGAGATTGCCTAAAATGAAATCAGTTCCGTCAAATTTAGAAGAACCTTATTCCGTTGTAAGCGTAGAACAAATCGTCGCGAGAAATAATACAAATATAAATGATAACGGTTTAACTCTGAATAGCCCCACATACGTAACTATGTCTCCTCACTCTTCATTATCATCATCTTATGGTCGTTACTCTGTTAAAGATATAGCCGAGGTCATATCATTAAGTAGCCATTCAACATCAGCCGACACTAATCCATCATGTGCTTCTGATACTATACAATTACTGCTACGTAAATCAAGCTCGTCGGAACACTCTGGTCAATGGTCATTACAATCGTGCAACTCCAATGTCACAATAAAGTCAGACGCGTCATTCAAGACATGCCTCGAAGAGTCTTCTGAGGAAGATTCGGATTGTAACTCTCATTCGGACGAAGAAACCTCAGACGCGGAGACCGTTAAATCCGACATAAGCACCACGAAGCGCCCGTGGGTGCATAGCGACTCGTTTAGGTTTGGAAGTAGGGATTCCAAATTTGAAATCGAAATGATTTCAGAGGATAGCGAACATAAGGAGTCAAAGTGCGAGAGTGGTATAGGTGCAGAGTGTTCTGAGAGTTCTTCGTCCGGGTGCGAGGATGATAGTGGTGTTCCGAGGGGTGATGCGGATGTGTCGCTTGACTGTGCTTCGCTTGAGCGGGGGAGGGGGGTCGGGGATGTTCGCAGCGGGTCGGGGCGGCGAAGGTGGGACGAAGCGGAAGGGACGAGCGAGGGAGATGCCCTCAGCGTGTCTAGTGCTGCATCCAGCTGTGCACCATTGCATTTGTCGCATCATCACGACTACAGTAAAGTCTCGGTGAGTATTACATGACGTATTTTACCCATTTCGTAATGTCTTTTATTTTATTTTCTTTTATAAATCCTTATGCGCTCTATGTTGGCTTGGTTATTTTAATGGTTATATACAACTTTCTATATTTTTTTATACTTAGTATATCCAATCTATAATGAATTTGAACTTTCCCCTGTTTTTGTTTATGCATTAGGTACATCACATTAAGGGAGGATACGACGAGTGAATACCTGTGTATGGCTATTTACTACTAGAAAATGTATCTGCAGTCATACAATTCAAAACTTTCGAAATTAGAACATTTAACACATAATATATGTTCTTTGTAATAGCTTGCAATTAAATTAAGTCAGGATAGTTCGTCCAACGTGGATGTTCATCCGTGTTGGTTGGCTGATATGGTTTTAACTGTGGTGGAGCCATGCTGCAATTTATTTCTAATTGCTGCGTGAATGGGTTGGTTCGACCGGAGTAAGGAGCACGCCTACAGAGGAATAAAAGCGTGAAATAGTTGACTGTGTGTAAGGGATCCGAAAATCTTATTTCTAGCAACGAGGGTTTTCATCTTAGTCCTAAGGTGCTAATAATAGGTGTCTGCATTTATTCCTTATTAAGGTTAAATGTAGGTGTTATGTCCACATATATCACTTACTATTTTCTATGATAGATAGTCATCCAAAAAAAATTAAAAAAAAGATATTAAAGGAAATATTTTTTCACCATTGCATTTTGGTTTTGCCTTGAAATAACCGCGGCCCTCACAATCATATATTAAGCTATGATCTATGGTCTAACTCTATGCATCATATTCTTTCTGCTGTTATAATATTACCAAGTTAAATATTATGTTGCCATAACGTCCTATTTAAACTCCACTAGAATTCACAGGACGTGTTTGTGTGCGATCCAAGATACGTTTAATCATAACAATGTGTGTGAAAATAAAAATGATTTACCGAGTGCGTCGTGAGAAAAGCAATAAACATTCTCGTCTTAAATCCTCCCACATGGGGCAACTATTACTATGTTTATTTCTAATGCAAACGTGTTTTTTCCGCTTGAGGATGTTATAGTAAAGAATACGTTTTCTTGTAAGTTGTTTAGCCACTCCGTAAATTATAAATGGCTGTCGCTCGACCGGGGTTAGTACACGCATTTACTTAAAATAACAATTTAGCGCTCCAGTGTTTTGTATTTTATTAGGGGTGAGAAACGAGTCTCAGTTCACCTGATGTGACCATGACCTTTACATCCTCAGCAAAGATTCAAGATGCACGTGCGTTGTAACCCCTTAAGGTTGAGATAGAATGCCTTGATCACCTGTAATTGTTCCCTGGATTATTTCACTTACCATACGAAACACAGCAGCGTTATGCTGTTTTCATTTCACGCTAGTATTCTGTGGGAGCGAGGTCTTTCCCCTGGTCGAGCTGGACACATGCTGCTGCAAGGAGGGGTTTGCAATATGGCGCTAACAATGTATAAGAGGACTGAAAGGAAAACTATTAGATTGACTAACGAGGCAGGATTTTAATAGATACGCTTCTTGAATCTTTAGTTCAAGAAGGAATTAGATGTAAAGGTCATATTGATCTATTATCATTGGGTAAACCGTCTGCTTGTTTGGTTACCCTTACACATATGCATAAACCAACGATAATAGTACCAATAAATATGATTTGGGAGACTTATCAGAAGTCAGAAAAAAATCACCAACTTATCCCGTAAATAAACCGTACCTATATACGAAGTAAATGTAGAAAGAACAATAAATGTCAATACAAAGTCCTGCAGTTATCTAATATACGCACATAAATTGATTTACTGCCATTAGAATAGAAATAGAAAAAATGTGACAACTGCTTCTTTTTCCACTCACTCCTATTAATTTAATATTATCAGCATAGGCAATAGCACTCATATCATCGATAGAACGACCTAAGATAGGAAGGACCAAGATTCGAGACCCTATTACCGGCGAAGAGGCTTTCCAACTTTGTATTCTGCATAATGATTCCTTATCTAGAGTCTGTGCTTTTGTAAAAAAATCAATAAGAGTGTATGAATTGAGTTGACTATAATAACGATACTAAACCTCAATGACTTTATTATGGCATGTGTAATTGACTGCACTACGTTTAAATTCCAATAGTTAATCTGATCCCATATGGCCAGTCCGCGGCGACGCGATGACGCGAAGGAATTAGTCGGTCAGTAGCTTCGTCGCGGACGCAACCAACGCTTGCGTACGATGATTTTACGTGTTTAGTCGTTTCGGGACCCAGATTTTTTGATAGTAAAGCTTTGGGTTTTGCGTGCACGGTGATTTTGTGTGTGTTGTGTACGTGTGTTATGTGAACTGTCTAGGAAAAAATGTAAATGTAAGTTTTGAAGATATTTTATTTTTTTATACGCATTTTGTATGAGAAGAGTCATATTGCAGATTAACATTCGGTACACAATTTTTTTTTCTTTGTTGTTTGTTATCACTACAATAGATACAGACAATCCCAAATTACAAAAGGTTGCGAAGAAATTATGTTTTAACTTTGAATGTTTTCTTTTACTTTATAAAAGGCAAACTCCAAGTGTCTTACATATTGTAATTTTTTTTTAATTATAATCTCGATGTCGACCTGTCATTAGTCCCTCCACTGCAGTTTCACGCAACGACAACCCCAGGCCACCTGTTTTACTTTCATTTAAAATCAGTTATAAAGATTTCAATATACTAAATAACAATCAAACCCGTACTTACAGCACATACAAATAACTCTGAATTTTTAATATAAGCTTATTTATATCGAACGTTATCTCAGTCGATCTACTAAAACTGTAAACAATTGACCAGGTTGAATTGAATTGAAAATAGATCGCTCTATAAAATTTATATGTCAAGGATTCGATGTACTAATTCCCCGATTCGTAATTTAACATATGGTTATCGTCTTGAGGGGAACGTGAACATTTTAACAAGATAATAGCCCTATTACTGTACATGTATTATTTAGTATGTACGTGTACATGTACGCGTACATGGGTAGTCAAATTAAATAACCTTTAGTCGCCGTTTTAGTCAAGATATTTGCCGGATTTACATTTTTAGTTAAATTATTATTTGCCTGCGCCCGTATTTCAGTCCGGACGTCGGCCTTGAGGACGGTAGGAGAAAGGAGATAGAAGAGTGAATAAGCATATACTATTTGCATTGCCACATCAGTAGCTTATGTCCTCTATCGATTTTTAAGAGAAGAGTGAATAGATACTATTTGCATCGCCACTTATCAATTGCTTATGTTGTGATGTCCTTTTCGATTTTTAATAAGGCCAGATCTTTTAGTTATCACCATAGCATCAACTGTGTAAGATTAGTATTAGAAGGCCGTTGGCATTTGCGCAGATACAAAGGTACCCACGCGATGTCACGTTACCTAATCCGATGAAAATGAGTGCAATAAGAAAGGATGAAGAACCTTCACAGATACAGTGTGAAAGATACGGCATTGTATAAACATCACATCGAAACCAAACATTGTGATACGAAAATTTTGTTCCCGGGCTGGAAATTAGGTTATAAACACCGCCAAGACGCTCTCAAAATATAACTTATATATATATATATATATATGTGTGTATATATATATAATTAAATTGTGAATAGATCAGGCAGATTGGTTAATGTGCTTATGTAAGCTAAAGGAATAAACATTGTCTATAAATGTGTTTTCGTAAAAACGTTGGCCTTGGTTAGGAGCTTTAGTCTTAGATTCGCCAGTGTCCACTAAAATAGGGAGTTATAATATATATATTTTTTTAGTTTGTTTCTAGCTGCAGAATGTATGGGTCAGCTCGACTGGGGTAGGAACACACCCTCACTATAGCAGCATAATGCTGCTGCGTTTCGTCTGGTGAGTGTCGGAGGCCTTTATTACTAGTGACGAGGCATTCCGTCTCAGTCCTCAAAGGTGACAGTTATTCCTTGTCAAGGATGAATAGATGAAGTAGATGTCACGGGCCGCAGGAATCACTATTTGCTCGTTTGTTACTCTCAATGTAATTAGAAAAAATAGCAAAGAAACATACTATTTTTTATGAAACTAAGAGTGACGTCGATGATGGAGTGAGTGAGTCCCTGATAAACATGATCACACAGTGTTATGCTGCTATTTCATGTTAGTATTCTGTAAAGGCTTGGTCCTTACACCAGTCGCCCCGACCCATGTATGCTATAGCTTGGAGCCTACCCGCTGCGAGCCCCTAATACTGTAATAAATTATAACACAGTGCTATAGATACATCCTACGCTGTGGAGATATGCTATCACCTACTGAAACTATATTTCAATTTGCCTTCTCAATTTTAAATAATGTGCAGCTCAATTGATCTTTGGAGGCGAATTTTTGGCATCCACGAAAATAGTTCTGTTGGTGTAAGTTTGGCGGGACGCCAGTGCGCACGGTCGCTGCGTGTAGGCCATCTTGCGATTACAATTGTTGGATAGATGATGATTACAATTTCTAGTCTGAATTTAGTTGAAAATACCATATTTCGTAGAAAACTTTTAAATGCAATATACATATTAAGACTTCATGGAATGCCAGCTATGCTATGTTGTTTTGAGTAGATGTAACTGGACACCTCTCACTTTTCAGTCCTTAATAAGGAAGGTGTAATAAGTTGAATAGATAACTTTTCTTTTTCTCCAATTTGCGAATATAAATTGTAAAGGTTTCATCTTTACAGTATAATTATATATGATACATATATATGTATGTAAGTAATACACATATGCATATACTTATATACACATATACATATACTTATATACACATATACATATACTTACATACATATATATATATATACTACTATAATATAATACATATACTTTTTTACAATCAAGACTGACATTTTCTTTGCTCAGTTATTGGTAACGAGGTTGGTTGTCCATGTTTATTTCACAAATAATAATTAAAGTCATTATTTTTTTAAACACACAATTAAACTCTTGTATTACTTAACGAATAGGTAATCGTAAAATTATATGTACAATCCATACCGTTTTCCACATATTGTTTATAGAATAGAAATAGAAATTGTGTAGGTCAACCTATGGAGTAGTTTCGGGTCAGAATGCGTCCGTCCGCACATCGAGGACAATCTTAAACTATATGTATCAAAAATCAGTTCTAACTTCTGCTAGCATTACATAGAACGTTTTTTTTCGTATGCTTCCAAGTCAGTTATTTAAATTATTTCACTTACTAAGTACCTAATTTTTTGTATTTAAGAGATGAGGTTGTGAATATTTTCATATTCTAATCGAATGTCCATATTATGATTTTGAGTACTTATTGAGAATGGATTTTCATACCTGTAAATGGGCTACTTCCCAGGTAGTCTTTCCGCCAGTCTGTCAGACTGTTTTTCGTCTTATTTAATACAAGAAGATAAAAGAAGAGAAGTGAAAGAATAGTAGTAAGAAAATGGTTTATAATTAGTAGTAAAGTTATAATAGTAATAAAGGTCTCCGGATCCCTGCACACACCAGACGAAACACAGCAGCATTAAGCTGCTATTTTATGCTGGTATTCTATTATTTGTGAGAGCATGGTCCTACCTCGGTTGAGCTAACCCATTCATTCTGCAGCTAGAAACAAACTGCAGTGTAGCTCTACCACTGAATGTAGCTCTGCCACTGAGCGTAGCTATACCACTGAACGTAGCTCTACAACTGAGATATATATGTATTGTATGTTTAACGTTCATAATTAACATTTAGTTGCCTAGAAGCTGCAGGGCATCATATCTACCCCATGCTCGTGTCTTGTATTACCTTCTGTGAACTAAAAAATATGGAGCAAAAAAAACGGCTCGCTATATCATTCTGTGTTATATTTACTTCATTTATTACCTAACTGTACTACTTAAACACTAGTCGCTGTTTTAATTGCCGGAAACACGACTGAATTAAAAAGCCATCAATGGACCGAAACCGAAGCAAAGTTGCCTTCCGCATAGCAATGAGTTTGAGTCGAGACTTGAATTCTGAATTCACAAGTAAGTGTACTCCACCAGTCGTGTCAATTTGTGTAACATTTCAATGTTTTAAAACTTTTCAACTTTTTTCAAAATTGTCAAATATTTTAAAAATATTCTGCAATATTATAATGAAAAAGAGATGTACTGATGAGTAATTAAAGTGGTAAATATTCGATACGGAATATTCCATGTTAATCCTCAGGTGTGATAATGTATCTCGGTTCCTTATCAACTAGGGGTGCATAGATTAATTACCCTTGAGTAAACTGTCGCGGTTTACTAACTTACAATAAATAGTGCAATTGAATTATATTAATAACACTTAACATATTAAATTAACAAGTAACATAAACAAACTGCAGTGTAGCTCTACCACTGAACGTAGCTCTACCACTGAATGTAGCTCTGCCACTGAGCGTAGCTATACCACTGAACGTAGCTCTACAACTGAGATATATATGTATTGTATGTTTAACGTTCATAATTAACATTTAGTTGCCTAGAAGCTGCAGGGCATCATATCTACCCCATGCTCGTGTCTTGTATTACCTTCTGTGAACTAAAAAATATGGAGCAAAAAATCGGCTCGCTATATCATTCTGTGTTATATTTACTTCATTTATTACCTAACTGTACTACTTAAACACTAGTCGCTGTTTTAATTGCCGGAAACACGACTGAATTAAAAAGCCATCAATGGACCGAAACCGAAGCAAAGTTGCCTTCCGCATAGCAATGAGTTTGAGTCGAGACTTGAATTCTGAATTCACAAGTAAGTGTACTCCACCAGTCGTGTCAATTTGTGTAACATTTCAATGTTTTAAAACTTTTCAACTTTTTTCAAAATTGTCAAATATTTTAAAAATATTCTGCAATATTATAATGAAAAAGAGATGTACTGATGAGTAATTAAAGTGGTAAATATTCGATACGGAATATTCCATGTTAATCCTCAGGTGTGATAATGTATCTCGGTTCCTTATCAACTAGGGGTGCAAAGATTAATTACCCTTGAGTAAACTGTCGCGGTTTACTAACTTACAATAAATGGTGCAATTGAATTATATTAATAACACTTAACATATTAAATTAACAAGTAACATAAACAAACTGCAGTGTTGCGTCAATCAAAATTACAAAATCACAAACTCATGAAATATTGCCGAATCTGTTAACGTTGTCAAAACACCGGAGGTTGCTCCAACTGAGTTGTTAAAGGGGCAATGAAATATATCCTGACTCGATTATGCGTTTATATTTGTTCCTTACGAAATATCTTGCACATTATAACTACTAAGTATGCGTTAGTAGTTAGTTTTTTTTAATTTTCTCAGTAAATATGTACAAAAAATGACGCTGATCGACGGCGGAGTATACGCTTTAAAGGACACAAAATATATTACACCCCGAAAGCAAAAAATAAATAACTTCACTTGACACAATGTGTAAAGATTACACATAAGGCCAAGGTATGATAAATGCCGGGCACCCCTTTTGACATATAATAAATAATGCATGTTTCTGATAAGCTTAATAGCCGCTATCGAAACACGTGCCACAAATGTGTTTAATTAGTATGCCGACTGATGATCCAACAAATACTGCATATATAACTACGATTTCGTGCACTTATTCCTGATGAGAAACGGTATCGGGCTCCGCTGCGTTCCAACTTCTTATCGCCACGACGGGAAGCAAATAGTGCATTAATATTTTTGGCACGCACTTTGGCAATCAATACGTAATTAATTCTTTCGTACATAGTATATGGGTGGCAAACGAGTACTGACTTATTCCTTGGGTCTATAATACATAGATTTATTATTGATCCTTCTTCAGAAGTTTAAGATTTAGATTAGAACATTGAGTAACTAGGGCTAAGGTGGACTTACCGTTAATTTATTGGTTAACTCTGCGGTTTCTTTTGTATAGTTTTTTCATGGTACAAATGACGAACAAGCACATAGTTAACCTGCTGTGATTTTTACGGTCTATGTCACCCACATTCATCCTTCATGAGGCATCATAGCGGGAATACGTTGTTACATATAGGAACTAATGGAACGCCTCGTCATCAGTAATAAGATCATCAGTTTCTTTCCTTGACCTGACGAAATACAGCGTCAACTACTGTTTCAGTCCGGTATTCCCTTAAGGATGATAAAACATTACATCACCGCTATATTTCATCTTGTAAATGAAAATTTTCAATTTTACTTTAGTATTATGCAGTCCTTTTCCAGTCTCATAAAAACCCAAGAATAATATTTACTATGTTTTTTAATGTTACTTAGATGCTTTTCTTACCATTGTCTTTATAAATAAAGATTTAATTTAAAAAAATCTTTGTGGGATCTGTGTTTTATCCCTAACCGAGTACCAACATTTGTATATGACAAATTGTTAGGTTTCGGGTCTAGGTTAGTATACTGTATCTGAACTCCGATATCTTATTGCACATACATTACATCGAAATAGGAGAGGGGACGATAATCAATCATCACCATCTTTAATATATCATGAGAAGATATAACCGTGATCTGGTATTTAAAGGACATTATACTAAGGTTTATGTACAGTTTTATATTTTAATGCAATGTTACTTTATACAGATTATTAGGATCAAGCTATTTATGAACTGTGGGGCTTGCATTCGATGTAATAAACGAGAGAACTAGTCGTAATCTGGACGTATTTTGACCTCAATCCTCTTGCACGCAATGCAGCGACAAATGTATCGCCCACCTCCTGTCTGATGTCAACTTTATGTCATCGCAATGTATAAAATACTATGGTCTCTTCTTCGCATTTCCATTTGAATTTCTCTCGTATCGTTCTAATAACAACATCATTCGCAATTTTTTAGATTTTCTGCATAATTTCACTAAAACTTCTTAGTTAAGCCATATGCTTAGCTGAAATTTAACGTAATTAAAATGACATTGTTCACATGAAGACGTTTGAACATATTATTTTTGAATTTGAAGACATTTTTAATTATACTATTATACTACTTTATACAATTAGGCCAAAACAATCTATACGTCGAATGCAGTTTCACAGGAAGCACTCACACAATATTCAGAACACGTAACAGTTCGCAAATGTCTGTACCGTCGGGGATCGGAACCGTTTGGTTGGTTTGGTTTGGACAAGTGTGTCAACCTTCAAAGACAAACACCTTTAAACCTTCGTGTGTATTTGCGAGCAAGTCAAGAGTTGTTACAATTCTCTGAGACGCTATAATAGTAAGCTAAAGACCGTTCTATACTTTGTGCCATTCTGTTTTCCACTTTAAAGTACATACTTTCTAATGCCTGCTTCAATATATTGTTATCACCATTGGAATTTAATTCATCGAATGGAGTTACTTTTAATTTCGATAAAGACTATTCACGCCGGTACATGAGGTTAGAGGCCTGGCTCTGTAGTTTTAAATTATTTTTAATGGCTTGACTGGGTAACGAACCACGTTCTCACAGAAACATACTAGAGGAGATTTCTTAATATTTTTTGGAACCACAAACAAACTTACTGTACGACTGAGATGTCGCTCTGCCACAAAACCGTAGGTCACATTTCATACGGAATACTCTATTTCCGATAATCGATGTGTATTACTTTTGACCGAGTATGTTGCCAAACATTCTTTATTTATACACTATATAAAATTATATATATAAAATTATTATTTTGATTTGATTTGGATTGTAAATAAAATAATTATGATATAAAACGACTTCATCATAAACAAAAGCAAACAAAACTCGAAACGGTCATAGCGTGTCATCTGAACCTAATTCGGAGAGGCAAATCGATGATTCACTGTAGAATTCAACAACCCCCATCGGTCACGGTCGGCGAGCCTTAAACAGTGACCATTAGCTGCAGTCAATGGCGTCTCGAGCACGTTGGCGCCTTATTAATGTGCTTCGGTAGCGTGACGGACTCGCTTGTGCATCTAACTCTAAGGACATAGTAGAGAGAGTAGCGAGTAATATTTTGCTGTCAGTAGATATGTGGGAACAAGCGTTAGCGGAAAAGTGATATCACGAGTTGCTGCAAAAGGTCTTCTGATAATTAAAAATGTCAAAGAGAAGTACTTTGCACGTCGAGAATTGTGCTTGTATCATTGTACCAAAACCTTTATAACTATAACAAAAAGGAGCCAGTGCTTGACTACGTTCACAATTGCCATGGGATTGTACCCAAGCAATGACACCTACCTGCAATTAGGTTGCGATATAGTCATTGAGGGTGAAATAAAAAATTAAATACCCGATAGTTACAAAGGGAGGCGGAATTTAATTTAAAAAAAAAAAAACGTAACTGTATTTATAAAGATTATGGTTTAGTTGTAGTTGGTATGCCGCGATAAATATGTTTTGTAAATTTAAGTCCTTTTTCCATTACATCGGTCATATCGTATTAATAGCACGACTGTGGAAAGTTTTTATTTGGGAAGGATGAACATATGTTTTTGAAAATTACATTAAATTTTATAGGATGTTATGTTTTTGCGACTGATACCCATATTAAATATCAATAAAAAGCATAAAACAAATGCGGTATCACTTCATAGGACCAAGATTAAATGTTTATAGGAATACCGCAATAAGATCTCCGATTTCTTCCAATCATCAGACGAAACGGCTACACTTTGTCTCAATTCCGAAGAGTGATTCCCCATTTACCTTAATATTTGTGTAACGAGACAAAGTTTATCTCTTGGGATCAGAGTGTCACTATGAAATATATATATAATTACGACACTATATTATCGTCTCAGTTGATATTTTGAGATATAAACTAGAAGTTGGCGAAGTGTTGAAATTAAAGCAAAGGATGATCTTTCATCTTAAAACACAATAAGATATCTAATGCACACTAACTCAAAACCTCGTGTAGGTTATTTATAAAAAGACCTTTGATGTTCATTGTCTTTCTAAATTCTTTGTTACATGGAACTCGTCGCCTTTGAAGCGGTCGTTGTAGACTGTTAAATCATTCACGTATCAATTGCTCTCGTTACTCTGAAACGAATGTTTATAATTTTGTTCACGAACACATAAGGTATACAATAGTTACTGATTTATGTTGGGTTTCGTTTAAGAAATAGGTTTTATCTCAGATCGATAAACGAAAATAGAAAGCTTTGCAAACAACTGTGTGACAGTGCAGTTTGGTTTAAGCTGTATCATGAATGGGAAATGGGGAATGAATGGCTTGATTTGGGGAAAGAACGTGCTGTCACAGAATACCAGCGTGAAAAAAGCAGCTCTTTTGTTTGGTGAGTGTAGCAATCCCTGTTTGTTGATGTGATTTGTTGTTTCTCAATCCTAATGTTACAAAATTATATATTTGCTTATATATCACAAATACACTTGCTGGTTTATATTCAGAATAAAACAAAACTTCAATAGTTATAATGATTTAAATATTGTATAAGAGACGTTCTTTACAATTATAGGTTCATAGTGTTGGATATTTTTTTATTTATTTATGTTTCATATAAAGTGATGTATAAACACGGATTTAAAGCCTTAGGCATTCTCTACTAGTCAATCTTAAGATGTTTCTAGGTGATTTAGGTTCTTAAGTTGAGGTATATTCTATTTGTATCTAAAATGCACTGCTGCTGTTAGTCCCAATGGAAATAAAATTTTCTTGTTGATGTAATTCAAATAACTTTGAGTTGCGACGATGAGACGATTTGGTGGTGGATTAAGTTCTGGTGGTTAAATTTGGTAGATCTAAGGCTCGCCACTCACGAGCCACGAGTTGTCGGCAACCTTGATTCAAAATTGGATTTGAATGCGACTGTGAGTTTAGTCGCTTTACTGCTAATATACAAACTTTCACAACGAAGAAATTTTGCGTAGTCGGATTACATGAAAATTTATGTGTAGTTGGCACATACATTTTAATAGTCCTTTTTTACTGCGCTGCATTTGCAATAAGATCAGAGTAAGGTATGCAGCAACAGAGACACGGGATAAACAACAACACACCAAGAAAAAATATTGCTACTGCCCAAATTATCATGTTTTACGTCAGTATAGTCTAAAATCAAAAATGATGATATGATCAGGTGTTTGTTTGTCACCTATTCTATCACCCGTTCTTGCGTTGTTTTTACGGAGTTTTACGTTTAACACGATAACTTAATTCTATGTACAACTGAATAATAAGTTAAATTCTCTAACCAACATTCATACAGCTATAGTTGCGGGTACACTATAATTGGTCTTCAACAATTTTCTAAAGGAAACAGTGTATCTTTTTTATTTTTTACCAACAATGCTTTGTGCACATTCATACAAAATATGCTGCGACGAATCTTTTGTCTCTAAGCCTGTTAAAGGTCGGTCTAGTTGGAACATCGTGTCGTAACAAGCTTTTGTGTAGAAAATTGTCCATTCAGTGGCCGGCTGCTACCAATTTACCCCTCATCCGCGAGTCGATATTGAATTACTAGATCCACTCGGGCAGTAGTGGTTGTCCCAAGTCATGCGCTGAACGAATTCATAATTATTCGAATTCTAAACGCATACAAAATGAGTTGATGTCCTTGCGATATTAACCGCAGATAATATTATAGATCTATATCTATAATATTATTGCCGAAAGCAGAGGCATTCATTAGTTCCCTAATCCAAAGCATGATCCATGGGATCGGAGGACGGTACGGTTGCAGTGTCTTGGACAAAGCAAACTCAATACACGAAAATGAAAACGTTATGTTGTGCATACACTATTCCTCGGCTGTAAATCAAATCAAGGGCCCGCGATATAGCCAGGTACTCTAAACACTGGGGCCGTCATAACATAAATATCGATACTTCGATAGTCGTCTTATATTAGTCTTAATATAACTTGAGAACATAGAAAATTTAAAGGTTTTATTGTCATGGCAAATAAAGCATAAAATTTTAAAAATAGTAATTAATATTTAAAATTACCCTATTAAGCGTTTACAGTTTTTGTTTGGAGACACGTTTGTTAACCCCAATTTATAATATATTTCCACTTAACAAATTGCTTGGGGAAATAAGGAAACAACTTCTCTGATTTCCGTATAAAAATAAAAAAATGGTGTGTCTATTATAACACATCACCTTATTGCCCTCCCTCAACAGTATGCGTAATGAAAACTGTTGCCACCATCAGAACTACGTATCCGCAAGCATCGTCCATTGTTATATTTTATGCGGAAACAAACGATTTTTTTTTAAATTATTTTCCCAAACAAATTGTGTTATCTATTTATTACATATTTTAATTTGTAAATCAAATTAGACCTATTTTACTTAATTTAGTTGTCTCTGTACACTAGAGACTGCTATGGGCTTAATCATTTTGCACTTGGACCATACGTAAGTGTGTTTCCTCGTCAACATTCAAATTCCCAATTACGCAATTGCGGGCACTTATCTCGGCTATGCGATGACAATGAAGACGAGCTAAAAATATAAATCCACTCGAGAGCTCGTTTCACTCAGCTTCGCTCAGTCCCTGTCAGCTTTCTAATTTGTAATGATTATTAATGAGAATAAATCCATTAAAATTTATCGATTACCGATATCGTTTTTTTCTCTTCATCTTATTCTAAAGTTTCCCTGTGTCAAGAAGGGTCATATATTTCGCGTATATCATATATTCGATTATGTAACGGATTCTTTGTTCCCGCGTAGCAAAGACCTAGATGAATTTAGAATATCGCGGTATCGTTTGATTGTTAGCGACAAAGCTAGGAAAAAGTCGACATGGGTGATCATGTTATTTTGAGATAGTGAAAAACAACACTTTCTTTCTGTTCTATAATATAGTTATTGTATGTAAGGGCCAATTATGATAAATAAAAAAAAACTGGGAAGTTCATTTTCAATTTGTATGTGTAAATGTATTTTATTGTAATTAGATTGGACTGTAACCAATCAAAAATATATTGCGTAGTATTCAAAATTATAAAGAACCAACCCGGTCAACGAGAGTGCATTTTTTGTTTTTTTCTAAACGTATCTGTACCAGTAGGGTCATGAAATCTCTACATTCACCAATCCTTTTTATTTTACCAAACTTTATAGTTTGAAAACTGAGGCTGTCCTTGCATTTGCAGCCGACACCCCCCAAGAAACCCCCCAGACGGAACCTGTCAGTGTCCCCTACCCACGCCAATTCCCCCTCTGGGTACAGCTACGAACTGAGGGCACACGCGAGGAGTCAGGATGATTTGGATGATATACAGGTAAAACTTCGAAAGGTTTCTGTTTAGACTACGATAGTTTTTCATTAAAAGAATTAAGTAATTCCAAATATTACTATTACATCTTTACATTTAGATTGTAAAACAACAAATGCAATATAGTAATATAAATACTACGTATTGAAATAAACGAATAAAGTTGAAGTAGCTGCTATAAGCAGGTTGGTATGTTTATTACCCACTTTCCCAATTCAGTCGATTGCCAATACTTATCTACTCTACTTTACTATTTCACCGACTTGATGTTTTATGTACTTTATTTTATATATCAGATCCTCTTATTAAATATAGCGAGCTTAAAAATTATTTTGTTTGAAATAACAGCAAGTTGGCCATGTCATGGGCCGGCCGGTTTGTTAGCTCCTAGAAAGTATAGAGTGGATCATTATACTGATGAAAATGTCGTAATCTATAAAAAGGGACAATAGAAAAAAATAAAATACCAAAGTTGTTACCAACTGTTGGGCTGAGGCCGCGTCTCTACATAGGTTTCCAGTGCAAATTAGCGGACTTTGCACTCTATGAAATATATTTTCGAACCGTGCAGATTTACACATGACGTTTTTTTCATTTATTGCTTAGGAATTGGTAAATCATTATTTAAAATTGTAATTAATTGGTCCCGGCACCGGTAAACAAACCGTGATTGAGGTCCAGCAAATCACTCTTAACTACCCTTTTTAATATATTAGTCCGAATTGTCAGGGTCTACCTATCTTCACTTGACCGTGGTGTCAGCAGTTGTATTGATGATACTAGGGCATGACAAACTAGCGCCCAGTTCATCTGATGGATAGTAAGCCATTCCTGCAGTCTATGACATTATGAATACATTGTCACCCCTGAGATCTAAGCATGCATAACCAGTAATCAGGTCTCAAATTTCTCTCATTTACAAAGAAGAGCTAAAGTACTGTTTTACTCTGATATTATATGAACGCGTAATCTACTCGGTTAACCTACTGCTCTGCGGTGTTGCTCTACTGTTTATATCATCTAAGCACTTTTCTTTGTTACAGGGTGCTAGATATTACCTCAAACACGGTCGCTCAGTCGACCATTACGTGGACGGTAAACTTTCCCACCCCGAGTATGAAGAGAATCACAACTCGCCCCGTGTGATCCCAGTTCCAAATCCTCGGCCCAGTCTGAAACATCGTTCTCAACCCGTTGCGATCACGGCTATGTACGAGAATGTCGTCATAAAAGAACAAAATCCTAGAAGGAAACTCAGAAGAAACAACTTCGCACCGCCTTATGAAAATATAGAAGTCAGAATGAACGATACCAGATCCAGAAAGTTCTCCAACCAAGAAAAGTCTTCCCTTGAAAGTCTATTAGACGACCAATCGATGAATAGCCCGGGTGAATGTGAACGGTATTACGATAGACATAAACCGGAGATTCCCTTATCACCGACCCATTACAATCAACCTCCCACACCTGACCATCCGCCGCCGTCAGCAAAACAAGCAGAAAACAGCATACACGAAAGGATCAGGCCCCTGAGTCAGGTTAGTCCTGATTGATGGTCAGCATACAATTATTTTCGCATTTTGTATGTAGTTTTAGATAATTATGTCTATTATACTTTAACCACCCATTTCTTGGTAAATTGGTCTTAATGCATGTAAAACCAATAGGTTTTTGAATTCAAATTTATCGCAACTGATAAAATATATATTATTTCTATATAATTAGAACTTACTTTGATTGTCGTTTTTATTTGTTTTGCTAGTAAAATGCACAAACGGGCTAATAGTGATGTAGAATAGAATAATGAATGACAAAATACAGACATCTAAACAATGCAATTTTAATAGGAGTCAAATTTAGATTACCATCTAAATTATACTAAACCTATTAAAAAGTTGCGTGTACTTATAACCGTTAAGGAGAACCACTTGTGTAAGCTTCCTTCGCTCAAGTTTTTTAGTTTAAGGAACGATAGGACAAAGATTTTGTTTAAAAATCCACAAAATTATAAAATAAAATAATACCAATAGTATAACCTTTAGTGCTCGCCACACAAATGATTAATGTGCTCGTGTTGAAGACGTAGATGTAGTGCAGTGTATTAACTGTTCACGTACAAACAGCACACAGTTAGCCATGTTTGTGTGTGAACATTCATACTACTTAAAATAAATGCACTTCATGGATCTGGAGTCTACGTGAGGTGCGCTTAAGCGACGCTCTACAAATATCAGCGTGACGTTACGAATAAAATAAGCAGGTCATTGATGACTGACTTCTTGGTTTTCAATTTAGCTATTCACTGTATCACGCACATTTCTTTACATAGCAAAATGTCAACCTTAATAAACCTAAAGAAGTATTTCTTTATATTAAGATTGAAATATTAAGGACTCTAAACAGGCATGAGCATGTATTTAACCCCTAAACATGTACTCGCACCATTTCCTTTACAATTTTTAACTACGTTTTAAATATTTCAGCTAATTATGGAGGTTGTAGAAGAGATAAGAATTAGGAAAAAGTCGCAGGGTGACGTCACCAATAGTTAATTAAAAAAAAATCTAACTTCAGGGCATTTCAAATGTTCTGTGATATAAAACCGCTAGTCCGTAGCGCGTGGTGCTCTAAGTTCTAACTTAATATTCTATCGTAATTTCTAAACCTGTACATAGATTCCTAAATATTAAGGTGCTATTTCAATAGTATTAAATTTAGCTTTAAGGGATGAATTTACATATACAGTAAAATATATTTTACACAACGATTTTGTTTATTAAGGTAAAGACATTGTAATATTAAGGCCATAATGATATTTCGAAAATAACATATCACACATTAATATTTAATTTTAATTTCTTTGATAAATAATGACAATTCGTTGTTAATTAACTGGATCCCCATGTTTCGTAAATAATTATTTAGTTTCAACTACTCTATACTTGATATCGGAATAGTTGCTAAATTAATTAAATATAAGTAAAGCTATTTTTGAATTGAAGCTTTTGATTAAGCTCTCACTACAAACCGATGCGTACGGTCTGTAATATAATGCCCGAACAGATTATATTATATTTTGAAGAATATTAGGTCCATTACAGTGACAGAGAAATAGATTAAACGTTTAAAATTTGATTTCTGTTGCATTTTTATCATAAGTTTCCATTCACACAAACATTGGCATAGTACGTTTAAGTCAGCGTTTTTGCCATAAATGCATACTGATATATGTGAATCGACTCTTAAGAAGTAAGCAACATTTAATGATAAGGTCCTATTACCAGCATGACAGTATCCTAAATTAATAGTATAGGGATTTTAAACATTGTTAAAATAGGGATAAATATTAGGGATTTTAAATATTAAAATCCCACCATGTGATTTAATAATTGGTGTTTAACAAAAAACGTCCATTTTTTCATTACAACATTGAGACGTTATATTTAATGGATTTAGCAGACTGAAATACAATATAAGCAAGCATTTCGTAGGTACTGTTTTCCTTTCTATTATATATAGTTATTTTATTTTAAGCAATTATTTGTATTATTTTAGATTTTATTTAGTTTATTATTTTAATAAAGCTACTATTTGCATTTCTGTTGTTTTATTTTTTGTTTTGTTATTTTTTTGTATATTTATTATATTTTTTTTATGTTTTTGCGACGAGCATAGTACGAGGGTTTTTAAGTTCGCGGATTATGGAACAAGGAGTGAAAATATAAAACCAAGATTATTTTTCCTTTTCAATATATTCTATTGAATTTGATTACATTTTTAAAGACTTGTCAATTAGCTTATGTAATTTTTTTAAATTGTCGTGAGGAAGCAGGGACAACTGTCGTTCGTTTTCCCGTACTTCTTTAATGGTTTCACCTAACTGCTCCAGAATTGAGACTTAGTATTCTCCGGTTATAGAAACACTTTTATCTTTGTAATCGATTAATAGGATTTCTGCCGACGGTTGAGCCATGAGTTTTCTTTTCAATTGTAACACCCTAAACTTCTTGGGGAGTGGAGCACCTTTTTTATGCCACTGCACGCCGACTTCTTTGGACTCGGGATCATAATGTTGAACCCAAGTTTCATCTCCAGTAACAATTTGACCCAATACATCATTGTCGTGAGTATTCTCGGCACCATCTCGCAACACAAGATTTGCTATATATGCTAAGGTGATCATGAAGAATTTTAAAAATAGTTGTATCACATACTCTTACAAATTTTCCGACCCATTTGTTCTTTAGTCCAGTATCTAAAAAAAATCGATGTTCAAGAATTTCTGTAGTGGTCACATATATCACACTAACGCAGCCCCGTGCCGGCCATGGGTCGTTTTCAAGTGATTCTCTGCCTTGCTTAAATTATAGTACCACTTGTAAACCATCATTTTCCACGGGCAAGAGTCCTCGTAAACCGATGACATCTCTTCCATTATGCTTTGAACAGATTTCCTTGCTTGTTAAGGAACTTGATTACGGCACGATGACTTCATATTTCACACTTACCTCATTTTAGTTGCTTGCTCGACGATAGTTCAAAGACTAGCGTCAATAGCCTAATGGTTTGGGATACGGTCTGTGAATCATAAGGTCGTAGGTTCGAATCATGCACAAGCATTTTTAGCTTAGTTGGAATGGTTAACCGGAATATTAGTTATGTTAATTCAGCATTGCTAATATATATATATATATATATATATATATATTCATTTTTTTTTCTTCAAAAAAGCCTTACAATTATGATAGTACTTAATATTTATATTTTATGAGTCGCTGAATACTTGCAACTTTACAGAGATATCTCATCCACTTCCAACTCCACAATTCCGCGAACTTATAGAAACACCCTCGTAGGTTCTTTAGTTAGCGGTATTATATTATTTTTATTGTTATCTCGTTTAATTTAAAATAAACAGACAATATATACACAATTTTTTTTTTTGCGTATTACAGGTGTTAAATTTTTATACAATGTCGCTCACCGTCAAGTGACCGGTAACATGCATATTCAGAATATTTGTGTAAAATCATGGAGAACCAATTTAAGTTTTCTAGATATATAGTTATTTAATATTTTTTATGTTATTGCGTTTGATTTTATTTAGTAGATTTGGTGACATCTCTACATATCTCTGTAGGTATTCGCTTGATTTCAATTCTGCTTATTTTTTTTAAGCTTTAGATATTCTATTATATTATATAAACACATACAAAAAATTCACAACATTGTAGGAACCTAAAAAATCTTGTAAAAATTCAAACATCAACATAGAGAATCAATAGCGACCAGAGTTCCAGAGAAGTGGATCCTCTTTAAAACATCACTTATTGGTTAACATAACTTCATTCAGTCGTTCTGTATCCGAGAAACTACGTGTTCTAATTTATGGGACATTTAATCTCTCCGGGACCGTTCGCATTACAATTTACCTATCATGATTCCCACGTTTGAGTGATCTACCGGTGTTTCATGTAGCCGGTATGCATTTTGCCGATACGGTATTTGTAATGGGATGGGAATACACGCGCCCCAGTAGAAGAGCGCAAACATCGATATCCAGGGAGGCGAATGTGGTATACAGGTGTTTCGTTAGATCGGAGTTTTTGTGAACGGGACACGGCATTTTCAACAATACGTTAATGTAGATGTGGAAGAAGAACCTGAATTTTCTGCCACTCGTACCTACTCTGTGGACATTTAATTTCTCAACTCAATATAGATGAAAATATGTACTTGAAACACTATTGGATAAAATATCTCCAAAATTTTGAAACTTCTCTCCAAAGCGTTCGCGTGTTATACACGATATTCATTTAAAAATACGTAAAAAATATTTATCATTCATCATCATTATTACAAGTTTAACTCATATTAATAATTGAAATATTGTTTTCTCAAAACTAAAAAAAAGTATTGATTTTAGGGTGACCTCATTCTTGAGCATGCAACATAAAGTTCCCCGTGGGAGAAAAATGGCGACGTGATCCACGCCGCAGTACGTAATTCCCCTTAATAGATTGCCCTTTTAGCCACATTAATGATATTTAGTTTTTGTTGAAATCGGTTCTGGGGCCCATAGGAGAAGTGAGACACATTTAGAAACTTACAGAATTTTTATTTATATAGATTTTATAAAACGTAAAGCTGTTAAACATCTAGGTCTTATTGATATTTCTGTATTAACATAACGATGGTTATTATTTATTCAGATTTTGTCATTTGTGTAGCTTCCTCATTTATAATACGGAAGAAAATTATATACTAATAAGTATATAATACATTTATTTAAGCGCTAGTACAGAAAATACAATAAAGTACGCAAAACAACAAATTTACATGTAGTCAGAAATACTAAAATAAGATACTCGTTACCTATAAAATTTAATAATTATTAAAAGTAACTTGAATAAAAAGAAATTGATCTTTGGTTGATTGAGTGGTTGACAATGGATGTGGATTTCTTTTTTAAGGGGAGCCCCTTACCACTCACCATCTGTGAACTATGCGCATGTTTCTCACACTTTCATTAAAAAACCTTTGAGACGATATCTGCAGATAATATCGAACAACTGGTTCCCCTGTAATACCACCATAAAGTAGAATAATAACAAATAATCTTAAAACTGATTACTGATAACTTAAATAGATTGTTCTAATGCTTAGAATCCAGCGAATACTGTACCTTTTTTTATGAAAATGTGACCAATGAGCATTCAATTTATGGGAAGTTATCACTGATTTTTTATTGATATTTTTTTATGGAATCCAGGGTAAGAAACGAGCTACATACAGGTAAGTGATTCTTGCAGCCAGGAAATCCAAATGCACTTTCAATAAGGAATGTCCCTCAATGTCCTCTCCCTACTAGACAGGCGCCTATATTCTCCCTTCCTATTATATATTAGGATTGTATGATACTATTAAAAAAAAAATTGATAGTGGATGCAATAGGATAGTTCACGACAATGGTCGATTGGCGGATTTAAGTATTATATGACTAATTATTTACTTTATATAATACAAATTAATAGGATTATATAAAGTAAATAATTAGGGTTTGCTTGATAAGTTCTTCTATCAAACGATTATTGTTTATGGATTAGTCACTTGATTAATTTCACTAATGGCAAGCGCGGATGCCTTAGTAAATCTGTATATTAAATGTTATCATATTCATTAACCATAACATTATCTGTTCCCGTTACCAACAGACGCCATTTTGCGGGAATTTAGGACAAAAAAAAATTAAGTAAATATGCCAATTGGTGCAACTGTAAATTTAAAATTGTAACTGGTCTCGAATCCACTGAACTTTCGGTAGTTCTTACGTACGTACCTTTTATCATAGAATTTTGAAAATAAATAAAAGTAGTTAATCTATTTTCTCTCTTTTTATATATATATTAATTATCAGACGTGAATTCTTTTATATATTAATAGCAGCAAAGCCCACCCTTCCTAGGATTATAACTGCAAACACCGCCGCACCGGATTGCTACCATGCTTCCAATTGTATCCATGCTCCCTTTCTCAAATGGAGGGTGGGAATTAATTAACCACCGCTAGTCACTGTCCTTGTGTTGAGTTTATTCATTTTTTTATAAATCCACATTGCTACCCGAATATACGGCGAATTAGTAGATCATAATATATTTCATATTATTTTAATTAATATATTTTTTTCGGTATTTGTAGTATTTCTATTGTCATATCTATTAAACTCAACGTGTTTTGTTGGTAAATCTTGATAGCTTCACATATTGGTGGAATAGCTGACAATTTTTTTTAAATAAATGACAAATTTCTTCAGCGGCGCCTGAACGCAACGAAAAGCAATGTCACTAATATCTTTATTTGTAAACAGAAAAGTATAAATATATATATTTTTTTATCACTTTAGGAGTAACAAACGAGCATACAGTTCACTTAATGGTAAGTGATTCCTGCGGCCCATGACATCTATATTCATCTTCCACCAGACAAGGAATCATAAGACAGATGCGTTGTCGTCCGTGAGGACTGACATTCATTGTGCAGTTAGAAACAAACTACAGCGTAACAATACCACTTTTAAATGTAAAATAATAGTCTTTATACACAACACTCAAAATTACACAATACATATATCGACAGGTTATAAAATATTAATATAGATTATAAACAGGCATAAATATATAAATACCTATATCGATTCTTTACAAAGACTAAACGCCTAAATTTTACAAAAGGTTTTAAGTATTATAGTCTTCAATGTTTATGTTTATTGAATCGAAACAGCCAATCGAGCCCACAATTCATCTGGTGGTAAGGATTCCTGCCGCCCATGGCACACCCACATTCATCCTCGATAAGGAAACATAACGCAGGTGAGTTGTCACTCTTGAGGACTACGGTGGAATGCCTCGTCACCAGTGATAAAAGTCTCCAGATCCCTACGCTCACCAGACGATACACAGCAGCATTATTTTACGCTGGTATTCTGTGGGGGCATGGTCCTACCCCGGTCGAGCTGACCCATTAATTCTGCAGCTAGAAACAAACTGCAGTGTAGCTCTGCCACTGTTAATATGCTTACTTAATATTCACGAAATGTTTTAAAAATCCGTGAAATTATACCAGTAATAAAGGTCTGTATAAACTGTAATGTACATGTACTCTCAATCAAATATATCACGCGGTGCGGTGTACAAAAGTGCGATATCTTGATGTCAAAATAATACATATTACACGTGAGAAAGGTAAAGTTATTATAAGAAAAAAAAAGTCATTCTAATAGTTATTCTTGTTTTTCTGTTTATCATAATCTGGCCTAACTGATGAGAATGAACGTTAATAAACTACTATATCTAATACGAAGTTGACTACCACGGTCTATGTTAGATTCCTTGTCAAGCGACAGTATATGTGTATCATTTTCCCCCGATCTTATTGCATTACATCAGGCTTGGGAATATTCGGATGTGCTGATATTGTATATATGCAAACGTTTACGGAACTATAATAGAATCTGTGCACCTGATGTTATCCGATAATAACTGGAAGGTATCTTTTTCATCGTAATCGCCCAGAAGCACAGTATCATCACATTTTATATGAAGTGTATGGAGAACAATGATTTTTTCGGGCGAAAGAAATAAACCGAAAATTTTATTATTTGGCGACGAAGCAACAGATCTTATTCCTCAGAGGTAACAAACGCGAATATATTTTATAATCATTGTTGAATATGGGTCATGGGCCACTTCTTCACTTATCGTCAGATGAAATATATGCTCTTTTATCACCCGTAATATAAAAATAATGTACATTTCTTAAATATATTAAATATATAATAATATACTTATTTTGCACATATCATCGCTGCAAAAATCTTAATTTCTGTAAATTTAGTAGGTCTATAGAGAAACTTTAATAACGGCGCTGATTTTTGTTTTTACCCTCCCCTTGAAAATTTGAAGTAAGAGTATGTCATAGCTCAAACTACAAATCACTCTCTGCTTTCAAAATGGTGTGGCTTTCTATTTATTGACAATTTGAAGCTTGCTTTTTAAATGGTCTTAACAACTTTTAATGCCAGTTCGTGATCGATAGTTTTCATATGAGGAAAAAAATTACTATCCTACGACAAGGTACGAAATATAGTGATCTCTGTTGCATATGAAAAATCTTTCTTCCACTAAATACTTTAATGAATTCCAGTATTAGGTAGCCACACTGTCTTACTAATTTTTAACGAATAATGTATCGTAATTAAATATTAATTTTATGAAAAAAATGGTAGATGGTGTAATAATTATTGACGACGTATTATCAGGAATACAAGAGGAGATCCATGCTGCGTGATAGTCAGACAGAGACTGACATGTGTTTGCTCCGCGCCGCGTCCGCTGCGTCCGTCGCTAGCGGCGCCACGGATCGGAGCGGGAATACTGACAACTACGTGGAAGAGTACGTGTGTGATGTTCCTTTTGCTGGTAAGTACCTTAATTTATAGAATAATAGCATTTATATAAGTGTTTTAGACTATGATAATACATACTGTCAAAATGAACTAACCTAGTTATGGTACCTAGTACTGCTGTCAGGAGGGATATACAATTTATTTCCGTCAAATACGAAATTTTAAAAACAGATCTTCAAGGAAACTTCCCAAACCCAAATTTCATTGACTATCTGTAGATATAATTACTAGCAAGAGGCTACCGATTCTACAATCTTCAACACTCTTAGTGATCATATAGAACAGGCAAAACCTTTATGTGTCACTGGTTGGGTTTAGTTACTCTTTAGGTCCACCTTTTATCCGCTAGTCGTGCTATACGTTCGAACATCTCTATGTCAATTACTGTACGTTACTCAGCTGCATATATTGTAATAGAGTAGTGAATTATATAATTTTAGCACGACCCGTTCCAAACATTTTGGCAAGTAATAATTGTATTTCCGCTAAATAAATTACAGATACAAATACAATACAAAAGCAATCGTTAAGTATATTTCATCATCATCATTTCAGCCTATCAAAAATATATTCAAGTTTAATAATTTTTTTAACAGAAATGTGAGGATGTCTCTAATTTAATAATTGGATCAACACTTGATAATTTAATAATATAAAATGGCTACGTATAGTTACGAATGTAATGAATACTATTATTAACGCTGCTCTTTTCCATCGCGTCTCTTTGAACGAATGTGATTGGAATATTTTAGAGAAGATTAGAAAGAAGAGTATCAGAGTAGTGAATATGCAATGATACAGATTACGTTTATTTGTGCCGCAAACACGACAATACAGCGCCTCTCGGAATGTAAACATGACACAACAAAGCTCACTGAAATTGCTCAATCAAATAGTTTACCAATATTTGATTAGACTTCACCCGCTTGTTTCGACTGACTTTTGCAAAGCTTTTTCGCAAGAATTGTTTGAATAAATGTCTAGGTCTCATTCTATTCGCTGCTGTACTAAACTAGATTGTAAGTACAACGTGCATAAAGTTTAGCTGATGTTAGATGATCATTGTAGAGTATAGAGGGCTACATTGTAACATCTACATAGGATAGGTCAAGAAGAAGTTATATACGAGTTACATCTTTGGGAACCGTAATATACTGTAAAATGTAGTCTTCGTCTTTAGTCTTTTAATCAATTGGACCTTCGATTTCTCTCACTCATTAGACACAACTCATCAGCAATAGAAATTAAATAGTATTTATTTCTTAGGTAGAGCCCACACATTTGTATCACAGACAATGTCTTCCTGAAGCATGGCTTTTTCACGTATAACTAACACTAACACAAATTGTCTTTAAAATATATCACATATATCACATTGCTATGTTTGGTTTATCCCAATATCCTAATTTTCTTGTGATGACGTAATCATTATCATTAAAAATATATTTATGATAGATCAGGCTACTTAGAGAGGACCACGCTGGTCCAAACAGATATTCTTTATTATTAAATTACTGGTAAGGCTTTGTATAAGAGAGTTTTAGTTCTTTATTAAAGATAGTTGGCGTGGATTCGTAATTTTTTATATAATCATTTATACATTTTGTTTATTGATTATATTTTTTTGACATGCTTTTTGTTGAAACGTTACTTTTTTAATTTTTTGTTTATTATAATTATAATTAATTATGGGTTTCATATTTAATCATTACCAACAAGGGTACGTCTAACGCAATAAGTAATTACCTTTTTTAATACCAATCAATCCCTTTCAAGAGTTATCTCTTAGCAATAAGCAGTGCAAAGCCGAGTTACAAAATAACACATGAAAGTTATTAATTCATGATTTACGATTATAACTGCAGTGTAGGGCAATTGGTTCCATGGTCTCTTAGCCCGTGGTTAATTATTCAAATCTTATTTATTATTTTCAATTATATCGCTGCTCTCGAAACGGTTGTTTCTTTTTTTTCGTGGAATTGAGCAATGCAAAAATGTATTCTTCTCCGGGGGCTGTCTAGGATGTAGCAAAGCTAGAGCTTACAATGGTGGCTAGCTGGTTGATGAGTAATTTTACGCTAAATACTAACAATACATCTGTTTCTCAATCAACAAAAGGTCTCAACCAGGTAGAGTTATAAGATTTTACAATAACAAAAAAGTTAAAAATATAATTATAATAAACTGATAAATAAGGGTTTCTATTGTGCTAACATCATTATAGCATTGATATTAGGAAGCCCTGGTAGATCAACGTCTCTTAAAACTTGCATATTTAACTTGCTGTATCTAGAAACAAGCTGCAACATGGCTGTACCACTATTAATAAAGAATGCACACAAAGAAAACTAAACAAAAACACAAAATAACACTGACTAAAAACTAATTGTTTAAAAGGCAATATGTTGATTGTTCCGAGTACAGATCGCACTAAAAACTATTTCGCAAGTCGGCAATTAAGAAAGCAAATACTTTTCCCAATGGACTATTATGACTGCAAAATATGTATTACCTTGATCGAGAATAGTGAATAGAAAGTGTTAAGACTTAGTCTTTAATTGTCTATAACTTCTAATTGAATCTGTTGTATACAATATGTATGTACTACATATATGCATTGTAATGAGAAACAACCAAAGAATCCTTTTTCTTTTATTTCTTTTTCTTAATGTTGTTTCTTGATTTGTCTAACTTATATGTTTATTATATAACATCAAAGTATTTTGGAAGGACGAGACCTTCTGCTACAAGTATTTTTATGTTCGTTATAGAAGGTCTCAACCTTCCTATTTATTTATTTGTATGATTATTACGATTATTACAATCATACAAATAGTTATTAGATTAACTTATTCTCGTGTATGTATTAAGGAGAATAAATTTCAGTTTAGTGTTTATAAAAAACGTTTCAAAGGGAGTTAAAAATCATCCAAATATCTCGTATCAAAAATGGTTTTGGCAATTGCGAATACAAAAGGCGATGTCCAATCAAATAATGGTAAAATATTGTACTAAAATATTTGATTGCGGGATTTCAATGGGCAACGTTGTGCCGTGTTTATTATATTCCACCGGGCGGTTGTGCGCGTTCTGCTGCCGTGTTTGCCGCGCAAATAAAAGAAATCCGCAACATTGCGTATTCACGCCTCTGGATACGCTTTGATGTGAAATATTTTTCCGTCCAGAGATGCGAGATATAGTTGTGATAAATAAAATAGATGCGTACTTTAGTGGGTTTCCTAGTCATTGCATTCGCTGAATAAATCGCGTCGAAGATAATAGTGGTACAAGGAACATACCTATGTCATATTAATTAATATATTAAATGAAACAAATAATCTTTATTAATATCCAAAATTTATTTACTACATATATATATATATATATATATATATATATATATATATATATATATATATATATGCAATCATGTAATCTATATATTTTAGATTATTTGGAAATTATGTATTATATCTACAAGGCATGGCCTGTGTCGTGCGGACTCGCCCCTGTCAGTTTTCAAAAGCTGAGCGACGGACACGATTGGTGATACCAAAACCATAATTAGTTATATATATATTTTATAACAATAATAACATAACCTAAGAATATATTTCTTCATTTCACACAATATATTAATACAGACACGCTCAGCTCGAAAGTTTGTATATTAGACAGAATTTGATCAAATCTGTATGACAACTTAAAAAAAAAGAGGTAAATTATGATATTTAAATTTGAGTATAATCATAACCAATTTGGCGTACCTTTCATTGATACCTCACATTCGATCTTAACCCACAAGGATGATAACAAACTTACCACACCTTGATTGTTGTTCAGTGATAGATAATCTCGCCTTCCAAGGCATAGAGGTAATCCATGAGCTCGCTTCCGATCATCGCCCCGTTCTTCTTCGGTTAGGGCCCTCCGCCCCAACCTCACCCTCCACCAAAACCATTGTAGACTGGCACCGACTCAGGAAGCCCTGAGGGAAGCCACATCACCGCACCTAGATGCTATTCCTAGGAACATATCTTCAGTCAACGACACGAACCTCGCAGTTCATGCCCTCACTAGGCACATCCAGACCGTAATCGTGGATTGTTCGAGGCAGGTTCCCTCGGTGGAAGACCACCGATGGACCCTGCCAAACGACATAAAGGACCTAATGAGACGCAAGAATGCGGCGACTCGTGCCCACGACTTATATCCCACTGAAAGTAACCGGCTGGTGCTACGTACCCTTCAGCGTGAAGTCCGATCACGCATAGCCCAGTATAGGAACGATCGCTGGGATAATCACCTCTCCAACATCGAACCTTCCCATCTCGCCTACTGGCGACTTCCCAAATCCCTAAAAGGGGGCACCGCCCAAACAATGCCTCCCTTAGCGCGTCCTAATAAACCACCCGCCTTCTTAGACGAAGAGAAAGCCGAATGTCTGGCTGACAATCTAGAGCTCCAATGCTCACCGAGCACCCTACCGATCGACGCCGCTCACCTTGAAATGGTTAACAGCGAGGTCGACCGGAGGAGTAAGGAACCACCTCGCGATTCTGTCACTCAAGTTACATGCACCGAAGTTGAGTCCATAATTAAAAACCTGCGACCACGCAAGGCTCCCGGCCCCGACGGTATCACCAACAAGGTGATGAAACTCCTACCCATGTCCATTTTACACCTACTGGTGATAATCTACAACGCGGCCATATCCAAAGGCACCTTCCCGAACACCTGGAAGGAAGCCGATGTCATAGGGATTCTCAAGCCCTCAAAACATCCAACCGATCCATCAGCCTATCGACCCATAAGCCTACTCAAAGTCTTGGGTAAGGTATATGAAAGGCTCATCCTCACCCGCCTCAAGGACTTCATGCTGTCCCGAGGGCTGCCAATCAATGAGCAGTTCGGGTTTCGCACCCAACACTCATGCACACATCAAGTGCACCGCATCACGGAGCACATCCTCAGTAAATTTCTTCAGGGCTACCAAACTGGGGCACTTTTTCTCGACGTGGCGAAAGCTTTCGACAAGGTCTGGCACAACGGGCTCATATACAAACTATATGAGCTCGGTGTGCCAGATCGACTCGTACTTATCATACGAGATTTTCTCCGAAATCGAACCTTTCGTTACCGCGTCGAGGGAACGCGCTCCGAGTTCACCCCATTTGTGCCGGAGTACCACAAGGCTCTGTCCTAGGTCCTACTTTATACACACTCTACACCAACGACATACCGCGCACTCGCGGTGTAGAGCTAGCCCTTTTCGCCGATGACACCGGCCTCTACGTGTCTGGATTTAAACCAGACGCCATTTGTAAACGCCTCCAATCTGCAGCCAACACCTTAGGGAAATGGTTTCGGAAATGGAGGATCGAGGTTAACCCCACCAAAAGTGCAGCCATTTACTTCTCTCGGCGCAACAAAACGCCGCATCTCCAAACTATAGAGTTATTTGATCGTCCAATCCCTGGGAAAAGACAGTCAAATACTTAGGCGTCACATTAGATGAAAGACTCACCTTCGGTCCGCATGTCAACCGCGTACGGAATCGAGCAGCGTTCGTCCTAGGTCGTTTGCACCCGTTACTTAATAAAAATAGCAAAATGTCCCTGCGTAATAAAATTACACTTTACAAAGCGTGCATCCGACCCATAATGACATACGCAAGCCCCGTCTTTGCGCATGCCTCCCCGCGTCACATTCACCGACTTCAGGTAATACAAAATCGTTTCATGCGCAAGGCCACCGGTGCGCCGTGGTTCTTGCGTAACGAAAATCTACACATAGATCTTGAGCTGCCGACCATAGCTCAGTACCTGAAGCAGGCTTCGCCGATATTTCGACTCTGCCGTCACACACCGAAACCCTTTGATTGTAAGTGCCGCCACTTACAATCCCATCGCGAATCACAGATTTACCCGCGTCCGTAGGAGACCGAGGCACGCCCTCGACGACCCTGACGACGCAACCACCAGGGCCCAAGCCCTTCATAAAACACAACACACAAACATTGCACCCTCATATCGCCCCGCCGACGGCGAGGGCGTCGCAAACAAAGTTATTCGCGATACCGCCATGTCACTGGCCGGTTCTCTCCAGTCCATACAGATAGAAGCGTTGCTGGAGTTTCTTGCGCCACTTCTTCTCCAGCACCCACGCATTCTGAAGTGGTGGTACAGGTAGTTAATAATAATAGTGATATTAATTAAGATAATCATCTGTCAGAAGCAACTGACCGAGCCGAGGTTCGGCCCTCTTGGGCACCCTCGAGTCAGACGCTCTCGCGAAACAGGGTAACGGTCAAGCCGAGGCTCCCTCTCGGGAGCCCTTTGCGCTGGTTACCCATATATAGAGGTCTCGACTGAGAGCCATAAGCGCTCGGTCACCTCTCAACCCGGTGAAACTGTAAAGCCCTGGGGCTAACAGCGGCCATCAGCCCGAAAAAAAAAAAAATCAGTGATAGATATTTCTAAGCGTTATTAATTTTTATTTGTAACTAAGGGTGACTAATGAGCACACTTATCATCAAGCGATCACTGCAGCCCAATAAGAGCTACGTCCATCTTCAAAAATAACTCAAGATGTACGCGCGTGACGAGTCAGACGGAGACCGACATGGAATGCCTTGTTACCAGTTATTGCGTATCTATCGCAATTAGGTGATTAGTGTACCTTACTTCAATCAAATTTGTACATTATGATGTATTTATTCGAGAATACTTAAGTTCTGATGGTCATCTATAACCTTCAAAGAACTTATACAAAAACTTGTTCCTTTGTTATAGAACTAAAGAGGTGCCCGTAGCACTAAACTTTGACCCCAATGTACCATTATTAAGTTAATAATTCTTCACGCCTTCCAACAATATGATAGACGTGATAATAACCTCAAAAAAATTGATGTCGCTAAAATGCTGCCTTATTTAAAAACATAAATTTGTAACGTGTTAATGCACATCTGATAAAAATTCTTTTACTTTTTTTAAATATAAGGGTTGACAAACGAGCTCGTAGTTCACATGATGGTAATTGATAACTCTCCCCTAACCCCGGATCACTTCAGTGTAATGCTGGTATTCCACACTGGTATTTTGTAAGGGCGTGATGCTTTCACTGTCATTCCATTCATGTTCGAGAATAGCTACAGCGTAGCTCTACCACTGTAATGATAATAAAAATGAAACTTTAGAAAAGGTTCGTTGTTTTGATAGATTTGACATTTTTAACTTGGATAAAGCAGCATTTTATCGCTCATAATAGAACAATGTACAGGCGTTAGCACTAACAAAATTTTATTTCTCTATCTCGTGTTGTCGACCATTAAAAGTACCTATGAATACAGTTATTTGTTCGTGATTGTTGTTGTAGTTCAACATAAATATGGTTGCCAGAGGTCGTTAAGTTCCTTTGTTATTTTATATGCAGTTATTTATTCGACATTAAAGTATACGCGAGGCTCAGAATTTGTTTCAAGATATAATAATATTTCATAACTCACCTACAGTAATGTTTCATGTTTCATTTATATTAGGATCACACCATCTAAACAGTATAATTATTTATTTATTTATAATAAGAGTACATAACATTTTAATTACAAAAAATAACATTCAGAAAACCACAGAGGTTTGTCGAGAATGTAACTTGACAATAATATTTTCAATAAAAATGCTGAGCAATACATTAATAACTAAAAATATAATACACTGAAGATCTACACACACAGAAGTAAAGGTGGGTAGAAAGAGCACCGATGCATTCAATGCATGTATAGATTGTTCAAGAAATGAGGTTTTAATTTATGCTTTATGTTTTTTGTTTAATGAAAAGCTTTTTTATAATTAGGGAATGTTAAATGATCATACAGTTCACTTGATAGAAAATTATTATTGCCGCTTATTGTCATCTTATTCGTATTGAATAGAATCCTCGATTACCAGTAATATTGGTGCTGACATACGACCTAACAGTTCACCTGGTAAATGAGTCCTGCGGTTCCTCATCATTCGTGAGGTTTCGATTATGAAGTAGATGCGTCGTTAGACTTGAGAGAATGTTTAGATGGAACGCTTCGTAACCCATGATAAGGCTTCCCCTTACATTATTAACCTTCTTCAGTCGATTGGACACCAAATTAATCGCAACGAATTATTTACCCATAATTGCGACATTGTACAACGTAAAACAAATAGTTTTAATTTAAAAATATTTATCATTGCTTTACTAGTTTGGCTGATTTTAGTAAAAAATGTGAAAAGTCCTAAACGCTTTTATTTGTCGAATTGTGTGTTTTAGGTTTAAAAATTGTAATGATTAATTCACCATCTATCAAAAGTTACAGGACATTTAATGTCCTTTATATTCTTATGGGATAAAGGGACAAGAGACGATAAATTCTTACACGCCCATCACATTTCATTACACAAATTTTTATTATAATATTATATAAAAACGCTTTAAACTAGGGTAATATGTTCTCAGGATATTAGAACTCACCGTACGAAATATATCAGTATTTGCTGCCAATATGCACTAGTGTTTTAGGTGAATTACAGCTACCCGATAAATCCGCCTGTTTCTATCTGCCCGGTCCTGTGAGGTGCCGGCACGTTTTTTCGAAAGACTTTATCTGTTTTTACCAAATTAAAGTCAGTTTCTGTTTTATTAAACTAAGGGTGACAAACAAGCACACAGTTCGCCTGATGGTAAGTGCTAAGTACTTAACATCAGGTGAAGTGTGAGCTGTGTGAGTGTTTCGTAACTACTAATTAAAACGCAAGTTCGTTATTTGATATAGGTACATTTAATAAACTGATTACGATGTGATAATATTCATAACCATATGTGTCGACTTATTGATTAAAAACACATTCCAAAGGCGCTGAGACCGCAGCCCAGAAGCCGCGGGTTTCCTCATACCTCCACTAAAACTTGATTTACTCGCTTTAGGCAGCATTAGCCGGGAAACCGCAAGAGCTTCCTTCTCCTGTTTCAAAACTTTACCGCTAGTTTCAAGTCCGACGGAGCCGCATAACTTTGGTCATGAGTTCAGTAAACGAAATGAAATTGAATATTACGGTTATAAATATACAAGTACTTCGTGTGATAATTGCCAACATATCAATTTCATTACTACCTCAAACCAACATTCATTCATCTTTTGAACACACATTGGCATCACAAATTATTTTTTATGATATATAACTAAGGGCATACGATAGCTGCGACCCATAAATAGCTGCATCCATCCTCAAAAAAGACATAATAGATGAACACGCGTTGACACCCCTGGTGACTGAGATGGAATGCCCGGTTACCAGAATTTAGGCCCCCGGATCTCTACGCTTACTATATAAAATACAGAAGCGTTATAATGCAATCTAGTATGTGACGATTCCCAGGTCGTTCCCAATCATACTGTCGCATCTTGTTTTTTTTTTCTCTCTCGGCCTTATGTCCACCTTTTATCCGAGGGCTTTTACAGTTTCACCAGGTTGAAAGGTGACCGAGCGCCTATAGCGATCAACCGAGACATTTATTAGTGGGTAACCAGCGCTTTCACAGCAAGATCTTGTTAGATTTATCTTTTTATATGGTATATTTTATCCAAATTTATTGTTTATATATGTCTCTGTATAACACTGCCCTGCCATAGTGAAATGTAACAGATGCCATGTGGTGAACTAGAGTACCGAACTATTGCCCGCTAATTATATCCGTCTTTGCATTTTTGGAGCTTAGGAACGCACAGTATTTCTAATAAGATAGAAGTCGGACTCAATACCTGCAATATTTCTAGACGTACATTATTAAAAGTTATATGATTACGTTAATAGTCCAACGGTTAAAGTAATAGAAAGCGAAACTAGCCGATAGATGTGGTTTGTTTATTCTCATTGTTGTTACAACACCACAACACCAAAGTAAACAATGGTTTTGTTATATTTTACGAAACAAAAACACAAGTGCTCATGGATGTGATTGACGTAACTTTACACGTTACTTCATGACCAGTACATGACACAAACAACGCTACTGTCGCTGATTATCACGTCAGATGTGTCTTTAAGTCATGACTCGATATTAATCACGTTGTGAAATCCTCATGTCTTATCTTTGTTTTTATTTTATAGTTTAACGTTAAACTACCTTGCATGTAAAAGATGTGTATTCCAAAATAAAAATCTTAATATTTTTGGTCAGCATATTTGTATTAAAATCAATACTGAATAAACAAGAACAATCTTAGTTTGATTTCCAGCATCGACATCAATCATCAACAAAATTAATTTATAATGTTTAATTATTATTGTTTTTATTTATTATATTAGTGTTTTAATTATAATGTAATATTATTATTAATAATTATTATGTAGCAATTATTCATGTTATTCTTAAAATAATTTAATCATCATGTTGTTCTGGTGATGGAAAATAAATTTGGAATCAGGATGGAAAACATTCTGATTCCGGAACTATTCAATATCTAGTAACCCCTTGTTTACCCAGTGTTTAATTTACAAGTCAATTTACTTAAGTTAATCATAAGTATGATTAAATTACTAAATTAAGAATACACTAATATACCGGTTTACTTATTTTCTAGTAGTACATAAAACAGACCGACTCATCAAATTTTCTTTTTCCCAGTTTGTCAAAAAAAAAATTTCAATGCAGTTTGCACTAATTATCCATTTACCTTCTTGCTCAGAATACCTGTTCCTCAAACAAAGGAACTAGTAAAGCAAAATAGGCGAAGCGTGCCGAGCACTGAGCACGGCAATCGCGTCGTGCGATATCTCGAGACGCAAAAAGCGCAACGCAACATGCTCAGGCGCCGGCCGGACGACGCGCCGCCCGTTTTTTACTTTTTTATCTCTCTCAGTTTTCGTTTGTCACTGTGTGTTACCAGATTACTTTTCATAGCGATATGATACTGAAAAATATATTTTATATTGCTTTCTTTTAGATACAAACCTTACATATGGTAGGAGTACGCTGCGATGTATAAACAATATATAATAATATATAAACCATTTTTTTCGTAGTAGAGACGACTAGGTCACACTTTTCCAGAATAATTGGAAGACTAACACTACAACTATGTATAGTCTGGTAAAGGAAAGAACTTAAAACTACGATAAGCCATTTCATCCTAAGTCCATAGATAGCATAGATTTGACATCGTTCATTATTCATTCTTTAACGAAAATAAATGTAACATATTTTTTGAAAAAAAAAAATGTATTACGGTATCATGCTCTATTTTTATAAAGTGGCAAATGAGCATGCAGCTGACCTGATGGTAAGTGATCATCGCCGTCCTTTGTCCCAGTTCTCGAGAGATATTTATACTTAATACTCTATCATCTTAACTTCATCTCATAGCAAATATTTGAATAACTTGAAATGAAAAAGGCGAGCAATGAATGAGTAAATGTTATTAAATATTTTATATTATTTTGTTTACTTTTGTTTTTATTTAAATATTCATTCATAATCATATTATTATGTTATTATATAATTATACGAATGAAATTATAAAATCACTATATTTAGTTCAAGGAACTAAATGACGCAGATCGTAATTGCAGCTAAATTTACCTCTATCAAATTAGTCTTGATCGTAGAAGCAGTCTCTGTAATAGAAGATTGATTGTATTGACCCAATTTAATCCTTTAATAACAGCGATTAAGTCTGACAGAATTACTGTGTTTGCTTTTTTATTGATAATTTATTTCTTGCACCATTATTAATCATTTATTAGCAAACATAGAAAACACCAGTTCTATTTCTACCTTATTCTCCAATATGTTAAATATTAGTTGACCTAATACCATATTTTTCACACTTTACAGGCGACAAATTAATATCGGGTATATCAAAAATCTATGTGTCCTATTTATTGCTTCATTCATCTCATCACGTGTGGGTGGGGTAATACATTTAACTACTTTTCATACATGGCAACAATTAGCTGGGGTTAAGATGCCTGAATTATAATTTTTTACGTCGTTGAATAACTGCTTCTAAAAACTGCCTGAAATATAATTGGATTGACTCTGAGAGGAAAAAACCACCGTCTATCACGAATACGTTTGTTTTAAGCAATAAAAGGGTGCAACGAATGGTTAATCTTTGTACTGTGTTGGATTTTTATGGATATAACGTGACAAACGAACATGCAACACATAGATGTCCATTACCATTCATATCGTGCAATCATGTTGAATTTTATATGTACACCGCAAGTGGTCCATTTGCGGGTGATAATATTCGTCATGTGCATCTGAACCTTTCTCCTATCTTCTGGAATATGGCTTGCATAAGATAAAGAAGATCAAATCACTAGCACCTCTTTTTTCGTGGAAATAATTGTAACACTATGTTGTATCCTAAACAGTTGACATCATTTGCGTGGTACTTGAACGGAAGACGTCTCCAGGATCTTTATCGATTAGTAAGACATTTCATATTGGTGTCAATAATCTTAATCTATAGATATAAAAGTGCTTAATTTTAACGTGGAAAAAAGAAGTACCTGTGATGTGTGCCTGTAATAATGACCTTCTTATGTGTTGTTTAATACATTTGCTTGTATAGTTAAAATAAATACACACTACAAAATAGGATAATGGATTTTTAATTCGCCACTATATAGCAACGACAGGTTTTAATAATTAGGATCCTTTTACTTTGCTAATTTTTGAGATTTATATGAATGTTACTATTTCAATTCTGTGATAATTTAAAATTAATATTTATTTTTGGTAAAATTTGCGCATCTGGATACCGTGGCACACGACACTTAACGGGAGGAAATATTGCAATGAGTATTTTTACGAAACTGCTAAGGTCGTTCATTTTAAGTGTTAATATATTCTGACGTAACGTGGGATCGTGTTACAGTGCATTTCGCAAAGCTTAAGGTTGCCATTTGCAATGTTAAATTAGGACGAATTACCTTTTAGTACTATTTTATGACTTCAAAAGTAAGATCTTTAATTAAAGAGGCAGATATTAAAAATGTGTCTTTGATTAAATTTCATTACATTCTAATACGGTTGGTTTAAAAATCGGTTAATTAAGTTCGGTTTCGGAATTAATAAAATTCAAATATATAAAATCACAGTCCTCCATAATATCGTTGGAGGCATTGGGGATGGTTTATCTTTTACCGACACAATACCTATTTCTCTACTCATCTAAAATATATATATTTGTTTTTTAAAGAATATTAGCAATGCTAAAAAATTACTAATATTCCGGTTAAACACTCTAACTAAGCTGAAATTGCTTGAGCTAGGAGATGGTTCACGATAATAGTCGAATGGCGGATTCGAAACTAGGACCTTAAGTTTCGCAGACCGTTACCCATTAGGCTATTGAATTTTTATTTGTAAGATGGTTATTTACTATTGTATTTTATTTATTTATGCATTATATATGCATGTTTATGTATTTATACATAATAGATGCAATATATTTGTATGTATTATGTATTTAATACCATATTATGTTATTATTAATTAGGTTATTGCGACATCTATTATAAATAATAATATATCACCACACCTTCGGTTAACTGGTACTTACCTGTTGTACCCCTTGTACTGTGCCTTTGGCATTAATTCTGCCCTTTGTGAACCTTTAACTTTATTAAGGTTGATACAGTAAAGAGTAAACAAATAAACAAAACAATTATATTTTACTTTTTCAAGTTAAATTAAACTGCACTGAACGACGATGTATACGAGTTCAAATGTTTGAATGTTAATAAAACTGTTTAACTGTTTCTGACATTTTTATTTTTCCTTTCTGAGAAACTGTTCGAGCCATCAATTTAATATTTTCTAACTTAAGTGACATTGAATCTTGGCAGGCGACATAAGAATTATCCTATCAACCAGTAGCAGTATAGATGTATATATTATTGTGGAAAAAATAGCTTAGTTAAAAAAAATCAGATTTTAAAAATGCCTTTATGTGAGCAATACCACCGGTCGAGACATCATTCTATGGACCAGTTTCTTTGGATATGATCTAACCTACAAATTTAGTAAAAATGGTACGTAGGTTACTTTTAGGTAATCTAAATTATTTTATAAAGCTCAATATTTTGAAGTAAGCTTCAAAATATTTGGGTGTGGTAAATATTTTTATATGAAAAGAGATATATGTCGTATATGGTGACGAAGAAACCCAGACGAGAACGAATATTCGACATAAATTTTAACGCATTTACCATCTGCCAACTCCAGAAGGCTTAGTCTGTTATCAGCTCCATATGAGTAAGACATTGATAGACTACTACAATTAATGAAGCACTTTGAGAAGCGATGTTAAACTTGATCAGCGTTTATAAATAAATAAAATGTATTCATGCAAGGAGACTGTTTTCAACCTGTAGTTAAACTAAAAATGAAAATAGTTTGATTCGAATAAACTTTTTAAAACTGCTTATGACACGTCAAATAGTCAGCCTCTGGCGCCCAACTTTGAATTATGATTGCTGATAAGATTGAACGAGAATCTCGGCAGTTACACTTCTCATTTATGGTTTTATATAGTCATCCTACACGAGAATCTACTTAGTCCGATTTCAAGCATTTGTGTTGCTTCTACAGAATAAAGAAATAATAATGAATTGTAAGATGTATTAATTAAAGAAAACATGAGTTTTAAGTAAGCGCTGAATCTTAAAATATAAAATAAACCACGGTATCTTTTCATAAATGCTAATATACCTTGCCCTATAAAGGATTCAGTAACTTCGTGGAGACGAAACTTGGCAATACATGTTTATCCTTATTACTATTTAATTTATTGCTGCAGCTTGTATCACGATGTATCCTCGATAATAAATTAAAATGTCCGAATGAAGACCCCAGATGAAAGGCCATTATCGTTATGATTTTCAATCATCAAAGAGATAGTGTTAAAATAATAACATGTTTTCTATAAATTCGTATTAGGGCGACACTTTGGCAGTTTACGACTACCAAAAGCCGGTTTATTTTTAAATGAAAATGTAGGAAATCCTAATGAAAATACCGTTTTATCGACAACACCTTGGGTTCATTAAATACAAATATCATTAACCCAATGATCACAAAGTCCAAATGCAAAAGACCTAGATAGCTTTAAGATCTTGATAGTATTAATGGCATGACACCCACATTCAAACTCGATGAGGAATCAAAATGCAGATGCGTTGTCATTCCTGCGGATTAAGAAGGAATGCCTCGTCACCATTAATAAAGGTCTTAAACTTGTTTGCAACATGATCATAAAGTAAAAACCATAAACATATAGAAATCAAATAAATTTAGGGTCTTTTACAGGAATGACAGACAACTAAGTGGCATAATACACTCATTGTTGTTGAAGGTAGTAACAATTTTTTTTTATTATACAGTTACAGAGTTACAAACGAGTACACAGTTTACCTGATGCCGAGTGAGTCCTGCGGCCCATGCCTTCATCCTTAACGAGGAATCATAATGCAGATACGCTGTCACCCTTGCGGACTGAGATGGAATGCCTCGTCACCAGTAATAAAGGTCACCGCACCCCTACACTCACCAGACAGCAGCATTATGCTGCTGTTTCACGCTGGTATTCTGTGAGGGGGTGGTCCTACCCCGGTCGAGCTGACCCATTCATTCTGCAGTTAGAAACCAACTGCAGTGTAGCTCTACTGAAGTTTAAATATTTTTACATATTTATAATAATAGTATTGTTTAAAGCTGCTCGATATTTTTTGGTTGATTGTACAGACACTCACTGGTTCCCTTTCCTATTCTGAGTTGTGATAAATAAGCAATACGATCGAAGGAAGGTTCCGAAATAATGACAGAGATACTGGAAAGGTACAACACACTCAATCCCAACAACCAATAACTTGCAAATGCACAATATTGTTCCTCGACTGGAAATTTAACCCGGGACACGCGACCAAGCACCCAAGTACGCTAAGTTTACATTAGCATACATTAGCCACGTCTAACTAACATACGAGTATATAGTATGTAGTAAGTAGTCGGCAATTCATAAATGTAAATCCTACTACAATTACTTTGCCATTACGGCTTTTACGACTTTCTTCCTGGAAATACTAGATTACGGAATCAAATTTTCTATATATTATTATAAAATGGCATCGGCTCCACTTTTACAGATTTTTACTTTAAGTCTTCCAATCATTTAAACATTTAATTTTCTGTATATTATTATAAGATGGCATCGGCTCCACTTTAACAGATTTATACTCTAAGTCTTCCAATCGTTTTAACATTTAATTTTCTGTATATTATTATAAGATGACATCGGCTCCACTTTAACAGATTTATACTCTATGTCTTCCTATCGTTTTAATATTTTTGCATACGTTTTTTTACATATTTTATAAGAGTTATCATTAAAGTAGACTTCAAGATCTTCCCAGTTTCGAAGCGGCCAGACTGTAGACTGAGTGATAACACTCTTTACACATTGATAGTGGTATAATCATTTCACGGATTTTTAAACATTTCCTTTGATTATTAATTTAACAGTGGTTATTAAATTAACTGTGGTAGAGCTACGCTACAGTTTGTTCCTAGCTGCAAAATGAATGGGTCAGCTCCACCAGGAAAGTCTTAAGGGTGACAACGCATCTGCATTATGATTCTTTGTCAAGGAAGAATGTAGGTGTCATAGGCCGCAGGGTCTGTGTTACTCACATTGTAATAAATAAAAAAAACGTGATGTTTTATGTTAAATAGTATTCATAAAAATTCGCATTTTAGTTAATGGACTAATCATACGTCAACCCTCACGAAATAGTTTAGTTCACATATATGTTGTGGATTTTTGTATTATTCAGGTGAGTTTAATAATTTAATTTGCATATTACGATGATTGATTTTATATATCCGATATAATACTCCAATATTGCAATAACGGTTAATTTTGTATAAAATTTATCGTTGATATATTAATTATCAGCAGTGAATAACTTAACATTTAACATTCAAGAATAACCCTTAAATAGTCACGGCCCGCGCACGAGTTGCGATTGTCGCTTCGATTTCTTCGGCGTCGCGCCGGCGTCTCACGAAAACCACTCCATTTGCATATAATTTACAACGGAACCATCCAAAATCAACCTTTAATTGTATCGATATAAAGTCTAGGAATATTTTGTTGATTGTATACATATTTTGCACCCGTATCCTTCCCGTCTGGACAGTATGGCCCCAGGCGATGAATAATCAAGTATTGATAGCTATCTGTACAGTATTTACTGCATGTTTTATTACTTTACCATTCGCCACATTTAATGCTGACTTAATAAAGTTGTCGTATACCGCGAGTAGATTCAATTATTTTCGAATTAGAAATGTGTTTATGTGTAGATTTTAAAAACAATAAGATTATATAAATTTATATAAATTTATATAAATTGGAGACAATTCCCGTATTCGGATAATTCGGGTCCGTGAGCTGGTTAGTTTGTGTTCCCTATTTGGTGTTTTCTTACTTACACAAAGCGCTCATAAACTGAGCGTGTCGCTCTACTCTGGTCTCGCACCTATCTGATAATGCCACCCAAGTTGCCAGTTCCCTAGCTATCGAGAGATTCTCCCGAGTAGAGAATGAATGGCAGTGGAGAATGGATGGATTATTATAGTATTGTTTATACGTCAGTAAAAACACAGAAATATTAGACTATATATATACTTAGTCAAAGTTGCGTATAAATAAATAAATACTTACAATAAGAGTAATATCTACAACAACATATTTTTACATACTTTTTAATTTTATTAAAATTGCTTGAAATAAATATCTTTCACATGACTTAAGGTAATTACGTCATTATAATCATTTTTACGACTTAATATTTTATTTAACTTTTTTCTTGGAACCGTTATCGCGTAAGTTGCTTAACTAACTACAATTATGCAACTTACTCATTCTAAAAAAAGATAATAATAAATGAGTATTGCTAATTTTCTTATAATTATAAACATTTTCAATATTTTAACAAGTTTAATGTACTTTTAATTTTTACTTTGTGTCTACAGAATAATACCCTCTAGATAGAGGCCTACACTGGCATTATCTTCTTAGTATTATTCTTAGTTTTCGTATCCCTAAAGAATAATTTTCTAAGATGAATAAACTTTTTTTTAAAGCTAATTAATATTGTTATAGTTTTTCTCACTTCTATTTTCTTATGTATCTAACGGTTCTTCAAATGAAATTAGTATAGATATTAATGTACCATGGTACCGGTCCATAACATCCACATTGTTCATCATTAAACAATCATAAAAATAAAACTATATTTTTATGGTAATGTGTCGTCACTAGTAATGACTTCTGCGGTTTCGTTTACTTACTCACTAGAAACAGTACCGCTAATTATCATTATATTTACTACTGTTTCATACTGATATGAACAACTTTAATAATAATAATCTTTATTTATTTCTACTTAAATAACTTAAATTAATTGTCTTTTTTATCCCCAAACTAGGTCAGCCTGTGTCTTGGGGATCACCTCCCAAATGTACAGTTGTAAAGTGAAACAATAATTATATATTCAACTGTAAACAATTAAAAAACTTGATATTCATGACATTTATCGACAGTAAAAATAATATACATAACATTTAACAGTGGTAGAGTTACACTGCAGTTTGTTTCTAGCTGCAGAATGAATGGGTCAGCTCGACCGGGGTAGGTCCCCGCCTCCACAGAATTATAGCGGAAAATAGCAACATAATGCTGCTATGTATTGTCTGGTGAGTGTAGCGATCCGGAGACCTTTATCTCAGTCCTGAAGGGTGATAGCGTATATGCACTATGATTCCTTGCCAACGATGAATGTAGATGTCACGGGCAGCAGCCATCATATCAGCTCAACGAAATAAAATAAAAAAAAGAACCCTGGCGACCGCGCTGACGTGTCGTTGCGACTCGCGACGACGTCACTCTGACGCCAACGACTCAGAAGCGTTACTTTAAGGTCTAACCGTGATGATTCACGTTGATTAATAGTGTTAATTAAAACAAAGTTACTACTAAACTAAACAATATAAATTTACAAGTAATTTACACTTTTAAAAAAATATAATAGTGACTAACATTCCATAGTTGACCTAGGTAAAGGTAATGGCTCCTGTTAGAACCATCCTTATTAAGAGATCGAGATGCAGATGCGTTATTAGCCTTGAGGGCTATGAAGGAATCCTTAATCCAGTAGCAAACTCCAGTTTCTTTCATTCATCGATAAAAACACATCAAATCTATTAATATTTTACGCGGATATTTTGTTTTTTTTAAATAACATTGAGCGTAACAAATAATCATGCAGTTCACATGTTTATTTTATTGCTGGTACTACTTAAAATGTTTTGAATTAAAAATGATGTAAAATAATTTGTTACAAAATTGAAACGATTCGATCATCAAGTTTGACAACTATGGAAAATTATAGCTATACTAAATTTTTTTTCGTATATAGTCTAGGACTATCGATGCACAGTACCAACTTTAATATAAGGCCGAATCGTACTTCACCTTCCTCAACATGTCGTCATAAATCACACGGGCCATTCCCACCATCTCAGTTTGACACATTTGACGTCTGTCAATTCGTCCTTTGGCGCCACGAAGCGGTGGGCGCAGTGCAATGACATCGCCCCGTTCCTACATCGATCCAAATCGATCCCCGAACAATCTACGGAATAAGATCAATAGCCCCATTTCGATAACAAACCTACACGGTTCTTGTCCTCAATTCGATTTAAGCGCGAATAATCGAAAGTGTTTATAAATAGCTTTATTATTCTTTTTTCCGTTCATTCAAAATTGTATTGTATTCGGCCAGTTCATTGTTTTCTAAATAAAGTCTAACGTCTGATGATGGCGTAAGGTACTAGATCATCTTGTATGAATCCCACGTCTTAAGATAAGAGTAGACAGTCGTCTATAGGAATAGTCTTTTTCTTAACTTCTGGTAGTATCACATTACATTATCATCTAATTCTATAGCTTGTGCCAATCTACTGGAATGAAGCGTAGGTACATTTATGCAAGACTAGTTTGGATGCGCGAAGCTAAAGATCGAATAAATGGGTCTGGACGCCCACTAATGGAATGTTAAAAACTGATTCCTATAATTCGTTTAAAATAAAAAGAAATACCTTTATAACCTTAACTAATAACTAATAATTTATTAGATATAAATATACTTACTTATTAATAGAAATTATAAACGTTATTCTAAAATTTTAGGGATCAATTACTTAATATTAACAATAGACCACCATAAGAAAACCGAATTACTTATAATCGTAGCCCTTGGCCCTATAGAAGATGCTACCTGGCCCTGCCTATTTACTAAAAATACATCGGTATACGCTGAATAAACACATAGCACCACCGCCCATTTAAAAATCTCTTCAAAACCAACCATCGCAGAGCACACAACATATTTTATAATTGGTCGGGTTATACTTGCGCTGGCGCATGGCTGATGATTTCGTATGTCAGTTCAGTTGCTCGCGCGCATCGATCGATAACGTCGTCTTTTTGGATACCGTGAATAATTTCGACTTTAAAATAGACCTTATTGTGCTAAATCGAGAGTTCAAAATCAGTTGGTTTATTTAATGTGTAGTCATTGAAAGTGTTCTCCAAATTTTGATACTTCTGATTTACTTTTTCACTATCAAGTCAGTAGCTATTTAATTGTTTATTATCTTCGAGATAAGAGTGATAGTGGTTTGGACAACATTCCGAAGAGGTTTTCGTGTTAGTAAATTTTCGATTTAAGGTTTCAGCAAGTTTGGAGTCATTGCCGAAATATTATTAAGTTTGAGCAGTATGTTTTTTATTTTCACAATACACTATTTCAAATTAAAAATTAAGAAGAAGAATGAAGACTGGGAAAAATACCCGGAGATTATTAAATACTTAACTTTCAAACTATATCTGACACATCATAGTAATTAAAAACATCACCTATATAAGGCTAATTTTCTTCAGTCTGAAACAATATCATAAATACCTCTTCTATACATCCCTGAACAGGCACATCCATATTCTCACTTAGTTAATAAATAATAAACAATTATTTGAACTAGGCGATTCATTACATAATTCGATAAATGTTCTAAACTGTCTGATGTTTATATTGTTTTGCCAACTTATATTTTTACAACACTGTTATCAAACGAACCTACATTATGTGCACTCATTATTAATTCAAAACAAGTTATCAGGATTGTAATGTAATTAATTTAACGCATTAAACACCTACACGTAAAACGTATCTCTGAGCAATTGCATGATATAAAGCACTGTAATATGCTACTTGTGAAATTGCTTTTTACGAAACGATATGATGTTGGTGTTGATGAGGGGGAGGACACACGAGCAAATAGTTATTTTTTTGGTAACATTAGAGGTGAGAAACGAGCTGACAATTAACGTGACGGTAAGTAATTCCTACGTTCAATGATTCATTCATCTTCAAGACGATGCATGAACCACCAATAAGGATTAAATATAATGGCCTCATCGCCAGTGGTTAATTCTTTCAAAATTTTTACTCATTGTTACATTATACAGTACAGTAACTGAACTATACTATAGTACAGTAAATTAAAAGTCTTATTTCTCATAAAATGTCGACATTGAATTCGTCTCAGCCTTACCAAGCGTTATCAAAAATATTGTTTCTATTGCCTTGACAGTTACATAAACTTCTAAACATCGTGCTATTAGAGTAGCCGGACCGATCGATTCGTTTCGATGAATCATTATTGATTTTGGTCATTGTTTTGCTAGCCAGTTTACTTATGTGTTTTCTTTACAAACTTATTTGGATAACCCGAGAGACGTCGGCGCACGCGTGTGCGCCTGCTATCAGAAGGTCATGATCGTCGTGTTGTTTAACCAGTTTTACATATCTTTAAATGCATTTATATATAAAATAAGTAATTCATTTAATTTTATAATTTTAGGAATGATGAAAGAGTACTCGGTTCACTTGATGATAAATAACGACTGCGACTCCTCCTCCTATCAATTACATCCTCTTCACTTAACATGCGTTATCACCCCTGAGCAATTATTTTAATGCAGGTTCTTTACACTCACATAATGAAACACAGCAGCGTTATGTACGTATTTGTGTATTGTATTCTGTTATTATGTGTGGGTGTTGTCCTTCCCCTGCATCCCTCTATCTACCCCGTTTTAATTGGCTTTTTTGAATAATACCATGTCAATCCCTTTTTCCTGTTATGTTATGTTTTATTCTTTGAATGTAACAAATAAATTTTAACATTTACATTTTAACAGTGGTAGACCTAAGCCGTTCTGTACTCGTTTGTCATCGTTAAAATTTAAAAAAAGCAGGAAAAATTAGCATCATAGAACTGTTGTATATCTTATGGTTTAATTGAGAAATAGTCAGATCAACGTAAACATTTTATACTATTGTCTTTTTTAATTAAATCAAGATGATGACCGAGGACACAGTTCGCCCAAGACCAAAACAATTCATTCACCATAAGGAGTCATAATACAAATGCTTTGTCAACCCTGAGGAAACATATATACACAGTATTTCATATAACATGTATGAAATACTTCGTTACCACCACTAACGTTTCGCCAAACTAAACGTAGAAACGCCTAAGCTACTATTAGGCTGATATTCTGAAACGTAGTCTTTGTCCGGTTAGGGTACATACTCGCTTTTAGTTGTACATTTTTTTTTATTTCGGACTGATGGCCAGTGTCCGGCCGAGGGCTTTTACAGTTTCACCGGGTTAAAAGGTGACCGAGCGCTTAGGGTCCTAAGCCGAGACCTTTATTAGTGGGTAACCAGCACAAGGGTTTCCGTGGACGACGCGGGGAATATTCGAGATAGGATTGTAAGTGACGGCACTTACAATCAGCATGCGCAAAGACGGGGCTTGCGTATATTATCATTATGGGTCGGATGTGTGCTTTGTAAAGTGTTAAGTTTTATTACGCAGGGTCATTTTACTATTTTTATTTAGTAACGGGTGCAAACGACCTAGGCTGCCCGATTCCGTACACGGTTGATATGCGGACCGAAGGTGAGTCTTTTATCTAATGTGACGCCTAAGTATTTTACTGTCTTTTCAAAGGGGATTGGACGATCATATAGCTCTATAGTTGGGAGATTCAGCGTTTTTCTGCGTCAGAAATGTACAAGGCCGCATTTTCGTTGGGGTTAACCTCGATCCTCCATTTTCGAAACCATTTCCCTAAGGTGTTGGTTGCAGATTGAGATGTGGATTGACTTTACCGCGTAAATCTATACTTAAATTGACGTTGGGGAACTAGAACTGAAGATCGAATCACACAAAACGAGAATGCCTAGATTTTTAAATAATAATCGTGCTTTGGCTCCTGTATATTGTAAAATTTTGTATAGGGGTGACAATGCGCCAACATCCTATTCCTAACGAAACCATATGTCTGATGGTCTGCGGTAATCATCATTAACTATGTTAGTTACTCTTATTATCGTAAAAATTAAGTGTCACAGTCTCCATCCGATGTTTTGAAAAAAAAAATATGTCCAATAATAATATTTGCAACCATTATTAATATTTGTATCCATTGAAAATTATTTACTCAAATAAATATATTAAAAAACTTAACGGTAAATCTTGTACGACCTTCCGTTCTTTAGCTGTCACTATCTATTACTGATTGATATTAATTCTATTTCATACATCCGCTCTGTAATTAGGCTCTCCAGAACACGGCTGCCACGATAATTTCAAACGGTTCCTTGTTACGTATATCTTTATCAATTTCTGGAGAGTTTCCGGCTCTCAAGTGTGCCCTACCGGATTGTAACGATTAATTTTGTAACCCTCAGTTCCGACACTGTCTACAAAAAATATTCGAAGCATACGCACTTTTATTTAGTCTTCCCACACTAAGTTGGAAATTTATGCCTAACACCTGAAAATTAACTGCGTTCCTGTTTAATTTAAGAACTATTTTTAGCTAAACAGGGAACGACTACTGTTACAAGGGAATTTACAAGACCTTTGGTTTAGGAAACTCTTCGAAAGCTTTATGAAATTGTTTATTAAATATTCATTATCACAAACATATATATTGTAATTTTTCATTCTTGGTAATCAATATATGTAAAAGAGTAGTTAATAGGCAATTTAACGATACACCAGACATTTAATTATTTGTTATATGTACAACTTTCTCAACAATTACTTTTTTAATTAAAAAGAAATTGCACAATTAATCTTATGCTTTTATTTATATTAATACCCAAACTCGTTTCCGGTAAAAGGCGTTATTGAGATTTCACACATCAAGTTTTTTTTTGTGATTAATTGTCAATAAAAATTGACTTTTTAAATTTATAATTCCTTTATGGTATGAGATTTTCGATAAGATCTTTCATATGATATTTATTTAATTTCCTTTTATCATTATGATTACATCGATGATTTTCGAACTAGAGAGAAAAATACATTTTACGTTCTATTTTGTACACGATAGGACAGGACAAGCTTTCTGTTTTATCGGTGACTGAGACTAAATAACAAAAATAAATAGTTAGGGATTTTCACTGTTACCTAAATAGCCGGAACAGTATAATTAAATAGTAGCCGCACAAGAAACTAACAGTAACAGCTGCTGTAAGCTTTTTAAATGCAGACCTGGCTTGTTTATTTTAGATATACCCACAAATAAAGTTACATACGGTGGTAAGGAAACTAATAACAATGCAAATGGTCCCTCGAGAGCTAACGACGCAGATGTTTGACATAATAGATAAAAAGACTTAACGAATGACCATGTGCTGCCTCTACATGCGGGTGAGGATAGGCATCGAACGAATAATGTTCTATTTGTTGATTGACAACGGATATTCATTGAAGGAATCTGGAAAGCTTTTTCCAAAAATTTTATTGAATCTAATATGTTGAATGTTAGAATATTTTGACCACGCAAACACAAATTCACAACAAAAATTGACGAACTTCGAAGTAATTTATATAATACAACTATATATGTATATAATAATATAAAGCAAAATATTTTTATTTATTCTCTTTTCATGATCTATGACGTTATTATTCTTCCGATCTTAAGTGATTCCTGCGGCAGAATGCCTTGAATCATCCTGAATAAGTAATCAAAATGCAGATGACTTGTTGATTATAAGGACTAGGGATTCTTTCCCCGGCCTAGTCGTCCCATTAATGGCTCATTGCATATTTTATTTCTTATACCAATATTAATGATATTCATTTTATTTTATATTCATATTATTCATATATGAACGTTGGCTTATTTAATCAAAACACCAAAAATAATTTTATAACTGTCGCGATTGTTTGTCTTGGCAAGGAAATATCTGTTATAGTTCTCTACGAACCAAAATAATTACGTGACTAAACTTGAGTAGGGTGTTTGACAAACCCTTTTACTTATATGTTTTTAAAACTTTACCATAGATAATTTTATTACATTACAGCACACTCACACAATATTTGCTTTTAAATGTTAACACATCATGATCATTTAACGGCGTCGTTTTCATAAGAAGCACGATTTAACGATAAGCATCTACGGCGATGTTTTATAATTCTTGGCCGAAAGTTTCATGTATGTTAATGCTAAGTTACTTGAGGTACCGAGCTGACTGTCGTCACCTTTCTCATTATTGTCATTTTGTATGCGATGGCAAGTACGCTTTACGCTCATGTCACTAGTTCTTTATTAGAAGAATGGAAATTGAGTATTTAAATGTCCATGTATTTACTTGTCCATTTCAAATTATTGTCCGGATCATTCACTGGGTACCTGTAAATACTTTATCCAAATTGTTTACAAACGTTCAATATGTTAGAAAAAGCTTGTGAAAAGATCAATGAAGTTTTAAAAATAATGAACCAAAAAAATTCTTACAAAGCTTGTATGTCGGAAGATAGTTTACGACAATAACCGAATGACGGATAGTTCTGTAGAAAACGTTTGAGCTTTGGAGTCTTTAGGAATGGAAATAAAGTAACTATTATCATATATTTTGTCTGATTTCTTCTTCGCTGATTCTTTTCATTTTAACATTTCCACAATTCTTTAATTGGAAGTAAATAATGTTAAACAAATGACACATTTTAACCGCTTTTTTAATATGAGTAAAAAAGTTAGAAAATAGATTTTCATTATTCCTTATGAGCTGTTTGAACAATTATTTATAAAATATTATTATTATTCTGTTCTCTTGCAGTACTGTTAGTTGACCTTTAAATACAAAATCTTCTTTATTTTTGCAAAACATCACTCGTCCTTATAAAAGCCAAAGATCTAGACTAGTAGATTAGTGGAAGTGTCACTCTCAGATGTATTTTATTACCTGGACTAAGGAACATTGCGAGTAATGATAACCATTAAGATAAATTTTATCGCCACAACAAACGACGCATTAAATTAAAAAAAAAGTAAGCGAATGTCAAAGAGAGAAACATTGATAAAGTTGATGACGTCTATGGCTTGCATTCAAGCGATTGCGACATATTTACATTATGCCTCTGCAAACGGTGTGAGGCAACATCTTTTATCAGGGTTTCGTTAGCGGATGCTAGCAATATACCAGGTATTTAATAAACAACGGTAGAGGAAATACGTCTGGATTGTGATAGAAAAAGTTCGAGGAGCGAACATTCTTTTAAGATTAATAAGATTATCAATATATTATTATTACCTAAAAGCTTTCGTGTATGAAAGTATAATCTATTGATTTGTAGATGATTTTCTTGGTACTATTTTGTTTTTAAATAAACAATGGGGTTTATCAAGTCTTAGTGAAGTTAGATTTCCTAATTTGAAAGTTAAGTCTCTCAATAAAATATTAAGTATCGAGTCAAACGTAAGACACTAAAATTATCAAGGTTGTTTGCTTGATGAAAATATATTCAGTTTAATAGTCGCCATTAGAAGTTATTGCGTGCTATAATAAAATGGTTTACTAACATGCAATAGAAGAATATGGAAAAATCTTTTCAAGCAAGCTTTTTCATATTATTTTAGTTAATTGTTAGTATTTGTTATTAAATGCTTATTTTGTGCATACGGTATATTTAAATAAAGTTTCTTCCTGTTTTAAGGTTATATAGACATCGTGTATGAACGCGCCACTGAAAACATTCATCAATTTACCGTCCAGTAAAAGTATATTGCCAATTATGTGCTACGTAACATTTAAGAATGGTGAAATGGGTAATCAATATAAGTTTTGATGATCCTGACGTTACGTTAACATTTAACTGTTTTCATTTTTCAAACTACGTAAAAGAAGTTTGTGTGTGTGTAGCGGTTGTATTTCTAAAGTACTATGCTCTATTACTATTCAATACAATCCCGCCAATAAACAAAATATATTCTGTGATCACCGTCCCCTATCATCTATTATTATCAAAGCTAAACTTTGATTACAATTCTGTTAAATTTTATACAGTCACGTGTATTGAAAATATATATTGCAAAAAGAAATAACAATATGTCACAGTGTTAAAATTTTATTTGAAACTATTCACGAATAATGGCGGTGACTGTACCAACTGATGTACTCATTACAATTGGCACGTTATTTCCATCGTCATTCGTCACGCAAATTCACACGACATTCAACACAACAATACTAAGCGCTAACAAAACGGCCGCTCTCATTTTATCATTACCATTAAATGATGATTCAAAGCCGACCAATCATCTTTGACCTCCCATGTAATCTTCTGCCCAAACTTTATAGGACTCTGTAAATGTATAGTGCATTGTTATTGTTCTGCTTAGAGTGGTCATTTGTTGACCTCCAAATGAACTTCGCTGGTTACATTATGTGATATCATCTACTACACGCAGGCCACGACCTTCGGATCAAACACAGATTTATTATTACGAAATATTTTTAAACAATGTAAAATCTTATATCATTTTAACTTATATTTTTTGAGAACGTATTTCCAGAAATTACCTTTAATTATTAAGTTATATTTTTTTTATGCATTTAAGCTTTTTGAGTAGACATTGGAATTACGTTGAGAAAAGTTTTAGTTTAATATATATTTATAGTTAACTTTACACTCAGATTATACCTAACCCTTTATTTCGCGGTAACTTTTCTATATTTTTTATGAAAGTATACGGTTATAAGCGTGTAGATGATTCGCCTGAAGGTAAGGGATTCTTGTGGTCCCGTGATATCCAAATTTTATTTTTTTGTTAAACACCCAATTACATTATTTCAAAATAAATTAAACTTCCTCAGCTGTCTTGTTTGTCTTGTACCGCTGTTCTTAACTTCGTGTAAACTTTTCGGTGTATACGAAAAACAAAATCCATCTAAGTGTAAATAATAACTGACGCCTTTATATACGCATAATAATGCTCCGTGATAAAATTTTAAATACAGGTAAGCTGGTACTTTTGCCAACAAAGACGGAATGCCTTATTACCTGTAATAGGGATCCCTTCTCTATCTATACACATGTAATTTCGTTACTTGTTACAAAATCCTTGCGTCCCCCTGCGAAATTGACGTATGTATATTTAATACATGTTATGCGTGCATTTTCCCTAAATGTATATGCTATTTGGAGCTTTAATATCTTTTAAAGCTCATGACGTCATCTTTTCAATATCCTATAAAGGCCATTAGACCCTAAACGGACGTCATTTGTCTCCGTTGCTTCTACTTGACTATTTATTCTATCCTACTTGATGAGGTTTTCATCATTGCGAATCTGAACTCTATATTTAAGTGATTTAGGTTCATTCGCTATTGTTTCTTTGTATCTATTTCAGTCATTAATTTCTACAGCGTAATCCTCCACAATTGCTTGATTACAACAATTAATCGCAATTGAAAGGAATTTGCTCGACTTCCTACATTTTATTGTCGACCCTAATGTTATTTCATGATAAAATCTCCATCTCTAATTAATAATATGTTTTCTTATTTATATGTTACATAACGGCTGAGTGCGTTAAGATCTCTCTTCACCAGAGGCTCGTTTTCAGGTCTGGGTGTGTTTTATGTATTCCATGTATCTGTCACTGTACTTAAACTATTGCCGGTCTTATTTTGCGACCATTGAACTGTGGGAAGCGATGATGAGTAAGTAATCTATGGGTATATATATTAATATAATCTGCTAAAAATCTCCATGATTGCAAGTGACCAGGACGATATCATCATTGTTATAAATTACATTAATCCACTTATTTTTTTATTTTGGTAAATATAAGCGGGGTCTGGTGACTAGAGATACAGGTGAAAACCTAGTACAAGCTCCAGCTCTCACAAACACTTGTATCAATCTTATTTATTCCATACCATTATTTAATGTTTACGGTGAGAAATAAAGAACTATTATTATTATTATTTCATCGAAACCACTTTAGTCTTTTTTTAATTTTTAACATAATGTATATAAATAATCTGGAGTTGTAACAACCTGTTAATTGTAATCTTGGCACTGCATTATAACAATTTTAATATAAATGTAACAGGAAGGTAATAATTTATGTTTTAAATATCTTCTCTAAATATCTGATCACAGCAAGACTTAACACATCAAAACTGTCGTTTGCTACGCCATGAGATCCATTACCAGTATTCTTTGTTGATAATTCTCACGTTAAATGGTTTGTTAAATTGTCAATGTTATAAGACAGTAACCGATTGAGGGATTCGAAACAATGTTTGCTAACCGTCACCTAGGCTAATGGCGAAAGCATTATGTTTTTAAAAGGATTCGATCTTTTCAATTTGTAATTTGATTCGTAATTGTAACGTTACCATCGAAGGCCAGCAATAATCGTGTCAGGGTAACTGCGACGGGTAACACAGTTCTTCGAAACTCGTACGATTTATTTAAAGAATTTCTTCATCATAATTTTATACGTGATCCCTCGCACACTGCAATTTGATCACCAAGCTATTATTACAGATCTCTGATTGCTAAAATTATCCGATAAAAAATGAAATTTTTACTACGTCTATACCTGAAGTATAGAGTACCACAGAAAATATTTGCTATCGTATTTGTGGAAATCCATCAACATTAAAATAAAATTGCTTATTTCTGCTTAAAATAGAAAGCTCAGTGTCTACGAACTAAAGCCGCCCAAGCTTTACCAGAATCCGCTCAAACAGTATCCGCATAAAAACTATTATCACCACCAGATACCACCACCAATACCAAGCATTATACTATCACATCAATATTAAGTTATACACAGAATGTTCTCTCCTCTTCTCCTTGTTGAAAGGTGAAATACGTGACGCTTTTTTTGTGGTTCTCATAAATTCTATACGCATACTGTTATATACAAGGTCTTATGGTACTTAGCTATTCTAGGTAAGACTCATTTCCTTTTTAATTTAAGCACTTGTTATACTTTTTTAGTAATTATTTCATGACGCTGTATGAAATAGTCTCTTTCTTGTGAGCGACTGTGTCTCATGGCGTTACTAAGCTTGATAGTCTACTAACAAAAGGTAAACTGCCACGCGGTGAATTATGTAATGTTCGCAGTTTATTTGTATGCCTCTTTACTCCATTGTAAAGAGGAAAGAAGTCGGAAAACTGCTTTTTCCTACTCCACCTTTTATTCTTACTAATGATAAAATTCGAAGCGGGTCGCAAGCCATTAGTCCTATTCCATTGGACTTAATCGTCCATTGTTTCCAATTTGTGTGCTGCTGTCTTGGCTCACAGAATGTTTAGAAATGAGTAAGAGTATGAGTTCTTTACATCTTCTGGTAAGAACTATAAAATATCATCGCAAACAAATTAATCACGAAAGCAGCATTATCATCATTTATTAGAAGGAAGTTAATGACCTCGCTGCAGGCCTATAAGATAACCGATTAGAAAGTTTGTCTTTATTTTTTATAGCCCTTGATTTTAGTTTGAAAGTATATGCCGCTTCAATTTTTTCCAATCGTTTTCCATTCCTGTCCTCTATTTTTGGACTTACACTTATACTAACTATTTACTGATTAATTTCGATCGGCTTAAATATATATATATATACCTAGTCCAGCATCCGGTTCTGTTACAAATGAAAATGCATTTTTTTTTAAATTAGGTAATGTAATATTATTCAAATTTATACCTACATATTTATCAGTCAGTCACCAAGAAATAAAAAAATATTCTATATTCCAAATTGCCACCTTTGGCTTTTATATATAAAGGCCTTTAGTCTGTTTGGCCACGAATCTATGGATTTACGTACTGTTTCCAAGGGAAATTTCGCCACTGCTTGCTCTAAAGATATTTTAGGAGACGCAATCTCACCGTGTCGTTTAGACCAGGACCATGTCCTCTAAAACTGACCATAATTTGAAGTCCAGAGGATTGAGGTCTGGGCTAGATGAGGGCCAGTCTTCAGCTCTTATAAAGGCTGGAACGTTGGTTTCAAGCCACGGTTGGGTAATTCTTGAGCACCTTCTTTAGAACTGTGAGTGTCATTTGGCTTATTGTAGTGTTCTTCAATCGTGATTTTTTTTTCATCGGGAAAGAGGATATTTCTGTGCCTTTCACCTGCGTATCGCGACAGAAGGTGTTTTGATCGATCCACTCTCTCTAATTGTAAAAATTGATTTAGGGCATGTCCTGTATATCGACGATAAGCACAGAACTTATGTCTCATTTTATAATACGCGACAGAGTCCTAGCGGGAATCTTCATTTCTCGCCATGAGATTTTTTGCTTCCTAGTGGGGTTTCGATGAATTCGGGCTTTAACACACAGCATTTGTAGTTCTAAAAGCACGCGACCGCCCCGATCTTTTCTGGTCTTCGACAGAGGAAGTATTGTTGTATCTGTTGATAGTACGATATACGGCTGATACCAAGCTTTTGAATTGTCTGGAATATGACCGACGGCTCCATACCCACTTTGTGCAAGGCGATCACTGCAATCCTATTTTCTTTAACACCCGATTCCATATTGTAATTTGATAATAAACACGAAAAAATATGTGAAATGGCGGAAAATCGAAAGAAGTTTTAAAAATAATATACGTGTTCCAAATTCAAAATAATTAAAAAGTTGAAAAAAAGAAAAGTTTTATGTAACAGTATTTATGGCTAGACTAGTTATGTATATAGATATATATTAAATTGATATATTAATCATTTCTATTTATGAATTATGTCGTAATTTAACTAGTCATTAGACGCGTAGCAAATTAATTAATTGCCTCCAAATTTAGTACTGACGTTACGTTCAAGTGAGTGACGCTATTTTTAAATTCATGACTGATAAGTTATTACACTTCTACAAAGTGAAAAGCGATAATTTTCTACCTTACTATTGTACAGACGTATTTAATGACTTGGCGTATTTAATATCATTATATTATGCATCTAATATTAATTCAAAATTCAAAATTTTATAACAGGCTTACTTATTTTTTATAAGATATGTCTCTGATATTTTACCTATTTTTTAAATTTACAACGAAATATTATGTTTTAGCTAAGTAGGAGCAAGGCCTCCTAGATCTAAGTTTAATACCATACTTAATAGACGGCACATCCAAATTTGAGAAAATAAAAAAAATATACTGTATACTAAAAAAGTCCTTATGTATCCCGATTAGAATAATAGACACGAGAGCAATTTTCTAACAGACTTTTAGGGTTCATTGCACTTCTTAAATATTGAACTAATTACTACGGAATTTGATGAGAAGTAGTGAGTCTTGGTAGCTAGGTGTCTTAATTCCACTCTCTGTTTTAATTCCACGGTACGAAAGAAAGTCCAAACATCAATAACATTTTTTATTGATATTTTAATAAATTATTAAACACGTGCTAATTTTGGCACGTGCTCGGTAAAGGGTAACGTGAAATATCTTGTGGAAACCTGCCTGTGATAGAGGTAAATAAAAAATATTTCAAGATTGAAAAAGTGAAGTGCGACAACGCATAGGAGCGGCGTGGTGGGCTAGGATACCGTTTCGACAAAGGATCTATATAATAAATGGATATACCTATTATATCCAGACTAATATTTAAAACCTGAAGAGTTTGATTGGTTGAACGCGCTAATCTGAGGAACTGCTGCTTCGAATTGAAAAAATATTTATGTGTTGAATAGTCCATTAATTGAGGAAGGATATAGGCTATATAACATCACGCTGCGATTAATAGGTGCGGTGCATCAATGAAAAATTTTAATAATTAATTAATAATAAAATAATAGGTAATAAATAATGTGAAATGCAAAAATGGGAAAAAAATATACCTTTTGAGAGCTTCCGTTGCGTGGGCTGCATTATGATATGTGCATACACGATATTTGCGTAACTTTACGCATGTATGACGTAATTGTTCCCCTTTAAAAGTTCTAAAATAAACCCTACATCAGACATACCAAGCATCCTGTAGTCTATGCGGATGAAGTAGTAATAATATAACTTTACATACTTTACTTTACTAGGGATTTTTTTTCTTATCATTCATGTTGTTAAAAAAGGAGAAATTGATAAACCTCCATAGAAAACCTATAATAAGTAAGACGTAAAGATTACCAGCATCATGATTAGCGAGCAATGCAAACGCGGCACCTAACTCGTGCCAGATTCGCTTCCACGAAGCGACAGGAAGCGCGAACTGTGCGCACGCGCATTTACAACTTGATTTCATTAACGCGTTCACCTAACCACAAATATTAGTCATAACTATTAAATAAATGCAAATACTGCAGCATGAATGGGGCGGCTTGACCGGAGAAAGACCACGCCCTCCCAGGATAATAGCGTGATATAGCAGCATAACACTGCTGTGTTTCGTCTGGTGAATGTAGGAATTCGGAGATCATTATTACTGGTGATAAGGCATTCCATCTTAGTGTTCAAGGGTGGCAACACATCTGAGTTATGATTCCTAATCGATCATAAATGTAGGTGTTATGGGTAGAATGAATCACTTAACATCTGGTTTTTGTCACCTCTAATATTTAAAAAAAACCTTCTATTTACACTACAATTTGTGTTTTGGTAAAACGCCTTTGACGTCTAAATATTTCGAGCATTGCATAACCTTGGACGCTTCTGTGACTGTTCTGTTACATCGTATATTTAACGAACAGTATTTTCATTTTAATAAATATTTAATGAATATTAACGTAATAGCTACGTGCAAGTGTTTAGTAAAAGTATGTTGGGAGTAATAACGTTGTATAGACTTCACAATTTTTAAGGTTAAATTAGTTTTATTTTAACATAATTTTCATGCCTGGTGTTCCACCATCGTCCTACCTTAGTAGTTATAACAGAGTTATAATTTTGACTAATAGAAACAATCAGACATCGAGATTTTCGTCGATATTATTTAGATTTAAAATATTAGGTAAGTATGAGTTTCATACTTACCTAAAATTTAAAATAAAAATGAACTTCACATTAACGTTGGTTTTCTTACCAGTTTCGTCTTTAAATCCCAAAATCCGAAATAAATAGCAGAAATGAGCGTTAACGGAACGGTTAAAACACGATCGTTATAGAAGCAGGAAGACTTAATTCAATCAAATAACTTATTATTAAAGAACCACAAAATTATTGGCGTCGTCCGGTTGATTATTAATAATTTGGATATAACGACAAAATTATTGTGTTTACATTCTACGTCAAGACAGTGATGTATACTCTAATTTATTGTGATATCAGGATGACGCCAGATGATAAATGATCACTGTGGCTTTATGAAACCTAAATTTATTTTTTATTTATCACATTGAGGGTAACAAATGAGCACACAGTTCACCTAATGGTAAGTGAATCCTGCGGCCCATGATATCTACATACATTCATCCCTTAAGGAATCATAATGCAGATGCGTTTCCACCCTTGAGGACTGAGATCACTCACCAGACGAAACAGAGCAGCTTTATGCTGCTATTTCACACTGGTATTCTGTGAGGGCGTAGTCCTACCCCGATCGAGACCCATTAAAGCTAAAAGCAAATTGCAGTATAGCTCCACCACTGTTAATACATAAACACATTAATTCTCGAAAAGAATCTAGAAGAAGGACTCTGAGGAATAAGATCAGATTATTGAATTTTTAGTTTAGGTTTGGTCCCCTGATATTGCAGAAATTCGCAGCTAGTTCACGCTACTATTTTATTACAGAGTAGTATATCCCTGGTTGAGTTATCAAAATATAAAGTAAAAACCAACTTTCACATGATACAAAAACCTCAAATATTATTTAAGCGTTTCGGTCCCTTATCCCTATCTACCTTTATAAAGATAAGATAAAGCGTCCCTATCCCGTGTCTTTGTTAACTTAATTTTTTTACATCATGAATTTACCTCAGTTTCTTGTAAAACTACCTGAATCTTGCCCTCAAAGACTTACACTTATTATCAGAGTTGATCACAAAGGCTTCGACAGGTAAACAAGTTTGAAGATCAGCACCTTGGAAAACCCCAGTGTTCTATTGGGCACACATCATGAATCAGAACAATGTATCTTGAGAGACCAAAAGACTTTGAATCAGGACAAATAACACTTGTATTATTGACGAACTATTCAAATTGTTTTATGATATACTAAGATCCACCGCTGAACACCGCGTGTCCTAACTATTACATCGCGTATTATAGCTTTGTTACCATAGTAATACCTTAAATATAACAACGATAGAGCGATGCTACGGCTAGTTTTTAGTACGAAATGGTAGTAGTACTAAACCGGGGAAATAGCACGCCCTCACGGAATACCAGCGCAAAATGAATAACAACGCAAAATTTGAAGCGTCAACTGCCAAATGGTTTATGTTACGGTCTGCCAAGGTCGCAGTTTCGTATCTGCCATTCGGACATATCATGGACCATATCCTGGCACGAGCATTTTCAACTTAGTTGGAGTGGTTAACCGGAATATTAGTAATGTTAAAAGCATTGCTAATATTCAATATATAAAAAAAATAGCAGCATAATGCTGCTGTGTCTAGTTACTTGGCTAGCGACGATTCCATTTCAGGGCCTCATGGAATGCATAGGGGTGACAATCCATGTGAATCTTGAAACTTTGTAGACGATGACCGCAGTCGTCACTTCCATCAGCCGAACTGCGTGCTCGTTTGTCAAACCCTAATATTATTAAAAATAATATTACCGTAGGTTATTGTATAAGAGTTCATTCCATTTGTGCCCACCGAGGAATGTTGCGGCGGTTGTTATGCAAATAGGGACGATTACATTAGTGTGTGCCTCCGTCTGTGACGCAACCGTCTCGTGCATGACGATTTGATTAGGGAGACCATATGTATTTAATAAAAAGGGATCATTTGAGGAAAAGTATTTTTATTGACTCGTTCTAATCATACAATGTTAAAAACTGTTTTGAATAATATAAATTAAGTTTTAGTTATTTAATTAGTTAACTTTGAAGAAAAAAATTGACTCGCATAAGAGCACGGTTTGACCAGAAAAAAGTAACTAACCTTTCTTAAAGGACGGCAATGCATTAACGACTCCTCTGGTGTAGCGGATGTTCATGGGCGATGGTGATCACTTACCATCGGGTGGGATGCTTGCTGGTTTGACCCCTGCTTAATACCGTATGTAATTTAGCGTCAGCGTATTCGTGCTCGATGAGAGCATAAGTGATATTAATGATAATGAATTCCATTTTAGTTTCAAGGTGTACATCGGAACTTGATTTTTTATAAGGCATATATGTTAGACATCGTTCTGTCTTAGTCTTTGTCCGCAATTACCAGACACTATTCATTTGGACCTAGTGCTTGTTTGACTGATTTAATCAGCCTTAGCTACCATTAAAAACAGAATAATCCGCAAATAAACAGAAATCTGGTAACCCTGTAGGTAACGTGCGCGCTTGCGCTGACAGGGAAATTCCTGGTTAATCTATCAATGATTGTTTGATAATTTACCTGTTAAGTCGGGTGTGTTCTGTTACTCTTTGTATTTATATTTTAGTTTTTTCGCGTTTAGATTCTTTATATTCATGACCCACTGACTCACTTATCCTAAATATATAGAGGTATAGTAATGGTAGAATCACACTGCAGTTACTGCTATGGTTCGTAGGGTAAGTTTGGGGATCCGAGGATCCGATTACAGGTAACGAGGAATTTGATTATTAATTTTACGTCATTGTTTACGGGTAACAACGCATTTATATATATTTAATCTTTGTTGAGTACGGATCTGGATATCATAAGTCACGGACCATGATATAATCTATGCGCTTGTTGGATGAATATCGAAATTAGAAATATTTCCAGCTTATATCTAAGTAAAACAGCCTGTTGCATATAGAGAAACATAATTCTTTTTTAATTTTTCTTATTTTTATCTATATTCTATCATAAATTATTTTCGACCATATAAATTAATTACTTAACGAAATCCTTCCAAAAAAGACAATACACAATGAAGTGTAAGAATTTCAACGGTTATTCAAAATGTATTTATCGTTTTTTATAAGTGATATTAAAAATCAACTGTCAGAAGACATGCCTTTTAGCGCGCCAAAGATCTCCTGATTCCCGCGGTGAGCCCTAATAAAACGAATTAAAAATGGCGGCTTCTCGGCGCCTGCGTCGCATTCAACCTTTTTGTTCGCGACCACATTGTTCGGCGTCGCGAACACTGCACATCAATTAAACCCTGACTTTATTCAGGTTGCACTTATACACACAGTTTCCTGCCCCACTTTCCTGTATCATCGCTACTGTAATTGTATACAAGCGGCCTAGTTGTTAGAAAGTGTGCAGTATGCATTTACATTTTTTTAATAACTTCCAAAAATCTGAACACTGGAAATATTTGAAAGCGGACTTCATAGAACTTTTTTTTATTTATTTTTTTGTGTGATGCCTATAGTCCAGTGACCTTTACAGTTTTATCGAAAGACTAAGATATAAGACTAAAATATAAGCATTTTAGAAATACATTTAAGTTGTAATTTTTGTCGGTTTGTAAATTGACGTTTAAATTAGGACTTAAAACTCTCTCACGGATCCCTAAGTTCATACGGTTAACACTTACCCCGGTTTACGTAATGTGCTAATGAGCTCGGTCGCGAACTGGCACGCTTTCCTTGTACGTGGTCACCATGTAAGAGCAGAAATTCGAAATGTGATGATAGATTTTGATTGTACAGCTCACATTACAGCAACTCGGTAACTATCTGTAGCACAGTTAGTTCCTCCTTCCGACCGGTGTAGCACGTTTTCACAGAATATCAGAGCGCAGATTAATAGTTTAGTGTTATTGTGTTGGAAGAAACCGGAGACCTTACTACTAAACACGTGTCATTCCATCATAGTTTACAGGGGTGACAACGCATCTGTATTATGGTTCCTTATTTAGGATATACAAGCTTGAAATGTGTTTGTTTGTTATAAAAATGACGAACAAGTTTTCATCCCCTAATAACATAAAAAAATATTAAGAAAAATAACCCTTTATGCGTGGTTGAAATAATAATTGTAGATATTAATTAATAATAAATATCAGTATTTATTTCTGTTAAGTATTTCTTTTTGTTGTTATTATTTTTGAAATATTATTGATTTTTACTTATTAATAAAATATCGTTAGAGCAGAACTACATATATTAAAACAGAAGATTGTCTGAAAATTATAAATACAACACATACTCACGAAATACTATAGAGACTCTCGGCCTTTATAAATGCGGAAACTGTGTTAGTGTTAGATTTTGGTCACTAATGTACGGGTGCTATAAAGGACTAAAATTTAATACTATTTACTCTATATCCATAAAATAAGTGACATGGCACTTTTATTATAGATTATAGATTGATACGATTAATATTTTATTTCGATTGCAACATGTTTAAAAAATATAAAGAAGTTAAAAAGTATGTAATGTCCGTATGTTTCTCGACTTCTGGCTACCTTAACCTCGTCCCGTTAAAAGGTCCTGGCCAATTAAATGTATGTAACGGCGCAGCCGTGTTCTCGTGACACTGTTGCAGTTATTGTCCTTAAACCGGACTCGTTTAATAACCGAGTTTTTTTTTAAGATGTTATCGTTTCGAGGCAAAAGTTCGTGCTCTTCGGCCAATCTGGATTACTATTTCGAAGTGAATTTCAATGTTCATATTCAATTTCCATTGCTAAATAAACTTTTTACTATATCATAATAATTATACATTGCTATCTTCGTATTTATTAATTTATTAGTGCGCAAATTTAATAATATTGTGTGCGCCAAACGAACACCAGCTTAGCGGTTTCAGTTTAGATAAGTGATGATTTCGGCCCATGACATCTACATCCAACCTAAACCAAGAATCATATCATCAATATGTACAAGCGTTGTTACCGCTACCGGCCTTTAAGAAGGATGCCTTTTCTTGAAGGTCCCTAAGTCTACTGGAAATATGTAGACAGATAAGGTAGATGTGCGTGGCAGAAAGCTTAACGTAAAGCGCACAGTGGTGGATTGCCAATCATCGAGATGATGAGGATGAAATTTTGAATTCCGTCGTGATGCTCGATGTAACTCGGCGGCTGGAATTAATCAGAACAACTCATCAGCATATTTGTTTTTGGTCCAATCTACTCAGAAATAGCTCAATTTGTAGTATTTGCGTAAATATGGGAAATAATTCATTTTTATGTACACCTTTAGACAAATTTACCTTAGAGTTACATTGTTCTGAATGTTGCTAAGGATGATGATATCACAGTCTCGAGTGTGTTCGCCACAAGGCTAAAAATTGTTTTAACGAAAATAGCAATTTTATCGTTTCCACTAACAGCCTTCTCGCTCTTTTACTACTGTATAAGATAGTAGAAAAAAAAACTTCAATTGATAATAATAACAATTAATTGTTATTTTTCTCTACGGAGGTGCATATTCTTGTAATAATAAATCCTCTAAAATAAAGAAGTAAAAAAGTAAAAAAAATATGTACCTACTCAAAATCTGTCAATATGTAACAGGTGGATGGATATGTTTGAGTGGACTTGAGTCGGTAGCACTCGTAGCGCTGTCTATTTAAGTGCTGGCACTGTACCTACGGTAGAATAACACGGCAGACGTAAATACCATTGCTGACTTTTTATTATTGATTTTTTTTATGGCTGATGGCCACTGTTAGTCCGAGAGCTTTTACAGCTTCACTGAGTTAAAAGGTGGCCTAGCGCTTAGGGCATTCAGCCGAGATCTTTATTATTATTATTTTTTTTTAATAAAAAGCGTCAAATATGCACAGAGTTTACTAGATTCACATCCAACTTCGATAAAGAGATAAGATTTTACACGTGGCTCGGTAGACTGAGGTGGTGTAATTCTCCGTTTTGTCTGGTGGATAGAAGAAACCGAAGGCCTTATTACTGATTATGAAGTATGAAGAAGAAATCGATTTATAAAATATTACTGTAGCTGTGGTGAAGCTGTAAAAGTCTCGGGCAACAAGAGGTCATCAGCGATAAGAAAAAAAAGAAGCCTATCTTATCTTAGTTTCAGCGATGATAACACATCTGCATTGTGTTCCAATAATTTTATGTAATCCATATAATGCCCTAATTTTAAGAGGTCAGTCACCGAAGTTTTTAAATATACTAGTGCTTAAACTATAGCAAATATATATATATATATATTGATACTTTTTCCTTTGTAATTTCATAATGTACCGTTTTGTTTTTAAAACAATAAAATGATTTGAAAATCCTTTCGAGATAAATATGGATTTGATAAGCCGTAGGGTAACGACCCTAATCAACAGATCAATGGATCTCTATCGTCTAATGTCATTGAGAAACAACACAGCAGCGAAATCCTCCAATATTAGTGTGGCCATCGTCTCAAGACATGGTCTTCCTCCAAGTCGTCTCACTAGTGCTAAAGTCCGTTTTATATCGATAGCAGAAGAAGAGGTCGAAGAACGTGTTTTGATTATCCCGTTTTTTTCACGACCGAATCTTTACTCGACCTTATTGCAAAAGGATTTGGGCTCGGGTTAACAAAGAACAGGACGAATTTGTGCAACCATTTAACGAAGTATATTTATGTTATATTTTATTGAGAATATTCAGATATGTGTTAAATACATCTGTATATGGTTTATTTATGATAATGCACTGTAAAGATATAAGTTTAAGCTTCTTACTTACTTTGTCGTAATATATTGTCATAAGGACAAAAAAGAAGTTAATATTATAACTTTGGACGCAGCCATTAGCATATTGTTTGTATCCAAAAATAAGACATAATGTCTATTTCAAACTGATTTATGATACGATAAGCGTGTGCTAAATAACGGTTATAAAAAAAATTGTTGCCTGAACACGTGTCGTGTTTAGGACCGAAATTTAATGTCCGCTGTCATTCACCCAAAGGTTTCTTTTATTTATGTACTTGCCACGTTTGTCACAATGTTTTCTATTATAAATTATTGTTATTTATGACACGGTTTACTTTTAATAATAGACAAAGGATTTACTTTAAATAGGTTAGTATGTACATATACAATATGTACACGATAAAATATTCTATAAGCCAAACAATGGTTGATCTTTTAAATGTTCGTACTTTATTGATTTTTACTTATAAATTATAAAATGTCATCACATTGGAATAGAAATAAAATTATTATTATTTATGGGTGTCTGATTAGTTCGAAGATGATAAAGTCATTAACCCAGAATTTTTAATGCATTTTTAAATTTTAATCTGTGTTAATAGATTAAAAAGAAGATGGACTAATAATTTATAAATTCTTCGGGATATTCTAAATACAATCAGTTATTAATTATTTAGTTAGTTATTCATTTGTTTATCACAACATTATTAGAAAATTTTGAAATTTTCTTTTTTTTTTCAGTTCGCAGGATATAATGTGTAATACATTTGTAAATGATTTTTTTTTATGAAATTAGAATATGACAAACGCTCAGCTCTCTTCATGGTTTGGCCAATAGCACCTAAATTCATCCTAGATAAGGAATCATAATGTAGACGTGTTGCCGCACCAGTCGACTAAAATAGAATGTGACATATTATGAAAACTCAGTAATACGATCTATGGATTCTTACACATACCACTCGAAGCACGTCGGATCTAAGCTATTATTTAACGTTGGTATTGTGTCATCTTGATTTCGTGCACTCGGCGCCACTGTAGTTCGAAAAGTTGTACTATATAATTTGCAGCTACATCGTAACTGTATAGTGTAAAAAATTCATTTTAGAATCAATTATCTACAACTTTTATGCACTGATTACTTGTAATTTAGTTGTCTTAATTTTAGAATGGGATGTAATAATTTAGAAAGTTAATTTTTCATCTGTCAACAGGATAAGGAAATTGCCTATTTGAACCGAAATAGATTTATTTCGGTTTCTCCTATTTCAAAATTAAATTAACATTCTTTAAATATATGTTTGACGATAGATAAGTGAATAGTATATGGTACGTGAAATTGGTAAATGTATTCTTATTTTAGTATATTTGTTATTGGTTATGATACTGTCTTTATATGATGATTTGATACTACAGCAAATCTATTACAGTAAACTTTTACACTTGTCATTGTTTTGAAGAAAATTAGGAAATATTACGTAGGAATTTCAAATTTGTAAGTGTGTAAAATTATACATTCAATGCCATAAAACAATTATGTTAACATCTTACATACTCGTACCTATATCTAATATTCTCTCTACTCGAAGGTTTGAGTTTGCCGGACGTAAACTGCTAAATGAGGTTAATTTAAGTCAACTTTTGTACATAACATTAGTCTATGATGCATTATTCTTTTTCTTTATATAGTCTTAGTAGGTTTTTTAAGAATAATAGGAGTATAATAGTACTATTTCTTTTAACCACTCCTACATTAGGAGATGCTTGTCGGAAGGCTAATAGGGAATGGCGGAATTATGCGTAGGACTTATCTAAATTATTAGTCTATTTCCATTGAAAAATAAAAATTATTGATCAATATTGATTAATATTTTTTTATATATTTTTGCATATTGATACTAAATTAACAATTGTTTCTTTTTGAAACAACGTAATAACGGGCAACCCACATGAACCGAGATAGCGCCAAGGCTGGGTTACTGTACAAATAATTAAACGCCGTTTACAGCGCGTTTACACAAAGAGAACCATTTTGAATTTATGTTCCACAAACCGCTGCTGTTAAGGCCGGGAATAACAACCAGAAGAGACATACAGCAGTTGTATTATGTTTGTAGTACTAAAAGACTCGTCCGGGGAAAGAATGCTCTCAGAAAATATCAGCGTAAAATTACGAAGGTTTTTGTTCCTATCACTAGGTGTCTTTGGTAACAGCTCTCTTTTTGTTTGCAACACGAATGGGTTGGCTCGACTAGGGTAGGACGACGTCCTCAGAGAATACGGGTCTGAAATTATGTTGCTGTGTATCTTAAACGTTGGGATCGGACCCAATTACATGGTGACAACACTTGCTCATCTTGAATCTTTGTAATTGACGGATGGTAGATGTCATGTGTCTCTGTCATCACTTACCATCAGTTGCAATGTGTGCTCGTTTGTCACGACTAATATAATATAAAAAAACATGTACCACCTGCAGTTAAATAATAGTGAAAACTAGCGTTTTAGTGCAATATGCTTTATACTATACAATTATTTTTGTATGAAATATTAAATTTTCACTTACCGCCTCATAATGCAATGATAGAGATGCTGCATTAAGTAAACAGTGGGCTTATTTATCGCTCCTATTATACCATAAAAAGATTGTCAATTTTCCATATCCGTAAATATACAATTATATATATATAAAAACAAATATGCTTCTTTTTAAATCTAAAACGTTTAATTTCATCCTCATCGTCCTTGATAATTCAGAGCAGAGCGCGTCGCAATCTATTATATGATTTTTTTATAAACTCTGCTTATCTCATTATGTTACAAGTACACGCCTACCCCAAGTTCACTTAAATACATCTATGTACATCCTATTCGGACGAATTACGAAATGAAGTAATTAGAAAGGCGCATTGAGCAAAAATGAGTCCTAGCATCCTTTAATAAGAGCACCGTATCAGTCTGTCCTGTACCACCTGCACTCTTCCACCTGGAGTACTTGCAAGCTTTACTGGTACTTGAAAGACCAACCTTGCATTGAAAACCCTAAATACGCGCGTTTCACGGCCCAATCTTTCCTCATTCTTACTACATGACCGAGCCAACGAAGCCTATGGACTTTCCATATATCGCTCAGTTAACATTTCTTCTATTTCCCTATGTATTATACCGTCTGCTCCATGCTCCGTCCTGAACCCATTCGGGTTTCCAGATCTTTATCCATATCCTATCCTTTTTCGGACGGTCGTCAGTTTTATGTGATAAAAACTGATACTGGCAAATTATTCCAGCCCTGTGTGGTTCGCTTTAAAAAGAACCAAATATCGTACCGTAACGTTTCGTAAGAATTACAGGAATATCCACAACAAAAGGACGATAACTTACCCTATATCACATCGCTTTGAAGCTAGCGATGTGATTTTATATCGCTGTACCAATCTCAATCCTATGCAAAAGTATATTCATTTGAATTTCAACTGTTAGTAAATTAGTCTCTTCGCCGCCACTCCGTCCTTTAATGTTCGATAGTGGGAAAGGGTTGATGAGTTAAATTTATTACTTTATTTATCACATTGGGAGTAACAAACGAGCATACAGTTCATCTGATGGTAAGTGATTCCTGCGGCCCATGACATCTTCTTTCATCCTTGACAAGAAGTCATAATGCAGATGCGTTGTCACCCTTGAGGACTGAGATGGAATACCTCGTCACAAGTAATAAAGGTCTCTGGATCCCTTCACTTACCAGACGAAACACAGCAGCTCTATGCTTCTATTTCACACTGTTATTCTGTGAGGGCACGATCCTGCCCCGGTCGAGCTGACCCATTCATTCAGCAAGTAAGAAACAAACTGTAGCGTGGCTCTACCATGATAAAATAGTGTACATCCGCTTTCTTGGCGGTTTATAATATAATTAGTAAGATAATGATTCCCTACTTACAACTTTGGTGTCGTTTGCTCATTAATGAGAATCATATCCTCATCATCATCTCGGCCCATCATTACCGTCCACCGCTGAGTATAGGTCTCCCCCACAGACACGATCTTGAGTCACCTGCATCCACCAACTTTCCGTGGACTCAGATTATCAATTATTAATTAATTAGTAATAAAATCGTTAACAGACTCTCTGTCTGTGCGTTTGTTCTAATCTCCACAGTGTTTGTACCAATTTGGATCTCATTTTCATTGATGTATAAAGATAAACTTGGGCTAAATTTAGCGTTGGTTTTATTAAAATCAGTTGACGAAGGAAAAGATGTGTTAATTTTATAATGCGCCGTTACATTTTTGACGATTCATTGATATAAAAAAAATGAAGAATTCCACTTGTCCCCAAGAACAACATATCATCTTAATGTTTTTCGAGAATTTTAAAGAATTTTTCGAGAATAAAGGTGAGAGTAGTCCACTGTGATTACTTACAATCACTTTGACTTGGTACCTTCTACTTGATCAGAAAATAATACTTCGATCGAGTTGTGCTTCTTACGAATTTATATGTATTTGTACATATTTTCCTATGTGACCGAAGCTTGTGGTGGCAGATGCAATATAAATGCCAGATGTTTTTAGTTCTAAGGAAACAAACATTCTCCTTTCTTAAATATGTAGACGATGGATAAATATATTCGAGCTTTATTTTTTTTATTTGATTGTTTAGCTTAAAAAATAGGTTATGCTATATTGGATGAAAAGTGATACATATTGTAATATATGTATTTGGCAATTTTCTTTAGCCCATTTCAGTCCTTAAGTCCTTAACAACGTTATAAAAATATATGACGTTATGTACGTATGGCTGCAGGTAACACGATTTTTTTTTCACTTTTTTATTTACACCTTAATTTATTATTCTAAAGATCTATAAACCTATATGAGGTTTGCGTGGACCTCCCACATTCTATGAAAATTATATTTACTTAAAATTCATTAAACAGTACCTTAATAAAGAGTAATCCCTAGTAGTACTAACCATCAGTTTGCGCATTTCTAACTCTTATTACTGGTAAAAATCTTACTAAAAAAATTATGAAACTGAAAACTGCTTAGTGCGTCGTAAATTTTGACCTACTGTTTAAATTGGACTGTAGTGTTCTATTATCTATATTATTACTTCCTAAAAAATAGTAACACTTCAATTAGACTATCACACACATTTTTTTAAAAAAAGTCACCCCAAAGACAATATTTCACTTTCCCCCAAAAGCTAATTACGACCTTGAACGTGACAAAATGGCAGGATTTAAAAATTAAAAACTTATAAATATAGAAAAGCGCTTCCCCAGCGCCTTACTAGCGCCGAGTTTAAAATTAGAACTTGTTCTATTCTCGACCAGTGAACTCTGGGACGATGGCTTCTTATTGTTTTTGCCAGCGATCCTGCCACATATACTTAAATTACCTTATAAAACTATTCTATTGTAACTCTAGTTGAATATTGCAAGTATTTGAATTGTTCGATTACATATAAATGTTCAATTCTTCCCAATAAAGCCAATAATTATGTTATGTAAGAAATGTTAAAAAAATCACTTTAGAGTGTGCATAGAAATGAAAACCTAAATCATTATCCTTTATTATTATCTGTATTCCCACTACTTATATAAGTGTCCCTTAGTTGCCTAGAAAGAACATCCTAAGGTAATCAAGAAACCAACACCCATTGACTTTGAGTCTATTGTCGTCTTACTAATTGCTTCAGTACAATGTAGGGCGGTGATGTTTTCTTACTCCGTAGTAAGGCGTACTAGTAAATGGATTTTCATTTCAGTTACAACATTCATCTCGTAACTGAATTAACAGTAATTAAGAATCTTTATTGAAGGGGATGTTGGTATTTATGTGTTCTCTTTTGTCACCCTTAGTTTCATAAAATAGTATGTATCCAATTCCCTTGATTATATTGTCGACTGTCGACTGACTGTCTATTGAATAATTAATATTATTCATAGAAACTTATAAGCTTTTAAAATTCATAAATAATTACTTACTAAGTACTCTTAATTGCAGCTAGACTAGTGTAAAATATTTTTTAAACGCTACTGTGCTTCGTCTAGTGAGAGAAAGAAACTGATGATCTTACTGCTAGTGACGAGGCATTTAATTTAAGTCCTCAGGGTGACAATACATCTTCATCATTATTATACCTTAGAAACGAAATATGGACGAAGTGTGGTGAGCCAAAAGAATCACTTACCATCAGGAGAATTGTGCACTCGTCCACTATACGAGTATATTATAAAAAATATTAACAACCAGTTCATGACCGTTTCTACCATTCAATGTTCTATTAGTAGTAGTAACTTGAAGTAGAGAAAAAATCACTGGAAATGAAATGTTCCATCTTAGTTTTCATAATTGCTTCGATTCTTCGTCCACAACAATTGATGTCGGTATCTAAATTTCGCAGGAATCGCTTAGTTTTTTGTTTGTCACCAGCAATTAGTAAACTCTAACTCAAATATAAACACTTCACGGGTAAGGTAGCAGAGATTAATTATTAATGCACGAGAAACATAAAAAAGTAAGACCTGAGGATTAAAAAGAAATGTATCATTAACAGTAATTGGGATCACAGGTTTCTTTTATACGAAATACCTTTTTACCCAGGTACTTCGTAAAAGGGTGTTCCGTTCTCGATGGAATTATCCTGTATGTATTATAAATTATATTTTCATATAGTTTAACTCTTTTGACCTTGTCACAATGAGGGTGGCATAATCTAATAAGGTTATAACAAATAATTAAAAAGATAAAAACTTTTCAACCTCTTAGCGATCAATATTTACTATATTTGTATCGTATTAATATAAAATGTCACTTATATCACTTTCTGCTCGTTGACAGCATTCACTTAAAGTATAATAAATAACTTAACAACGCAACCATACATATTGATTAATATATGATTATAAATAATTGTATAGTGTCAGAAAACTGTGATGAAGATGAATTACCCATTGTTCGCGGTTATCTTTCAAATTTATAGGCAATATTGATCAAACCACTTTCATAATAATAATTCGTTTGACCTTAGAGAATGTACTATGTAAAATGAACTTGAACGTAAAACACGAGTTACACTGTGTCTTACATCTTGGGCTTATCCATACCAGTTCTTATACAGTTTCAATTAGAGTATAGATTTTTTTGTCTGTAAAATATATTTTTTTTGAATGTGTTAAAATGTGTTTGTATTTTTAATAAAATCGTATAATAATAATAATAAATCATTTATCTCAGATTAAATTACAAAAGATACAATTTAATTATAATAAAATCCATATGCAAATTAGTCATCTCTAAAGTAGATTAAAGTTAAAAATAAAGAAAACATAATATCAAAGAGTCAACAGATTAAAATTAACTAAAATAAAATATGCTTAAAATTGATTCGAAAAACACATTAAAAATATATTAGTTATTATGTCAACAATAAATTAGACTACATTAAAAAATGAGAACTTTATAATCAGATAAGACAACACTAAATATTTTTAATTAAATTCTTTCAAACTAAAATAATCAAAACTATATACTAACACATAATTAATTTTTGAAAGGTGAATTGATGAAAGCTCCATATTTTAAGGGCAGCATTACCCAAACCCTTTGTGTAAACCTATCCAATATCTCCAGACAGGAGACTCCAATTTGTTGGCTATTTTGTTTATAAGGAAGGGAAACGATGTCGCAGTCTCAGAATGCCAGCTGAAATAGCAGTGTAAGCTGCCGTGTTTCGTATGATGAGTGTGTGATCTGGAGGCCTAATTACAGGTGACGAGTGTCCAGGAGTGCTCTCGGCCACCTTTCAATCCAGTGAACCTGTTGGCCATTAGTCAAAAAAAAGTATACAGGAGTGTCAACGCATTAACGTCATCGCCTGCCATCAGGTGTTCACTACTTCTCGATATTCCTTCTGTCATAAATAAAATATTTCTATAAAATTATTACATTGCATCTGTCTTAGAGCTATAGATTATAAAAAGTAAAAACAAAAATTAATAAGTTACAAAAAAAGATCCGTAATATATTCTTTAATGCATTGTGTATTACGTTAGCATATTTCATGATAATTTATTTTATTTATTTAAAATATTTTCATAGGATTAATGGAAATTTGAGTTTGCACATAAGATTGAGTATGCATTCCTAAGAAAATGTGTACAAGTGATTTTAAAAGTGATTGTAGAGTGTAAAATGCAAAGTGATTCTCAGTGAACGGTTGTAAACGCGGCCTAAAAATTCCGGACTACGCGGCGACGGAGGGCCAGATGGGTATGATCTTTTTATAATCTGTTGTATATTTTAATAAGCGCTTGTGGGAACCACTCTCTTTAACATTTGTTTTTTTACGCTTCCAATGCATAACTTTTTTTTTTACTTTTAATTTTCATTAGATAAGCTAAAGTAGTTTTAGTTAATATAGAAAGTTTTATTGTTTTTGGTATTACATAGCTGTCAGTAAAATTTTCGTCCAGTGTGATTTTAAATTATTAGTTTTGAGGAGTACTAGATTAGAGACTTGCTAAAAATATTTGAGTTCTACATGAAATTGGTAAAACCTGTTGAAAGAAATAAACAATGTGATGCCCTACGAATAATATACTTATACATATACTTTTATATGTAAATTACTGTAGTATACAGATTGTGGCTAAAATGCCTATATCATAGTACGATACACGATTTATATAAGGTAAGTGTGCACGCTTGTAAAAATACAAAAGAGTTTCTGTGGCTAAGCAATTCGCATGGTGGGAGTTTTTGTCAAGATATTTTCATCCTTGTACTGGCGGGTGTTTGTTACTCAAATGAGTACACAGTTCACCAGATGGTAAGTGATTCCTGCGACCTATTATTTTGCATTTTCACCCTTGAGGATTGAGATGGAATGCCTCGTCAAAGCACACGACGAAACCAATATTATGGTGCGCTGGTATTATATGAGTGTTCCTACCCCGGTCGAGTTGACCAATTCATTCTGCACCTAGAAACAAACAGCAGTTTAACTCTACCACTGTCAACTTACGATCGACACTTTCAGTTTAAATATCTTTGTCTTCCCGTTCGGACTTAAATTGCTCGCCACACGCACTCGCCTACGCATCTCAATTTAATACAATTAATTTTAATTAATTAAAATAAATCTCATGATTAATAGAAAATCTATCATACTGGAGGACGCCGTAACCGAAATTTCCAAATTTCCCAGCCAGTCATGACTAGCAGCGTTATCCCTTCTCTCGCCAACACGCCTGCCCAATGTGTTAGCATGGACAAATCTTCTAAGTAGAAGTTCTAATTTTGGCCAACACAGTGATAGAAATGCCTTTAGTCTTCCGTGGAATTAGACTGAGATACTGATCAAATACCCATCTATAATCTCTTGCAGGGTAAGTGTACATCAAGTTCCTATTAACGTCACATTTGACTGAGGAGCTTATGTTGTTTAAAAAAATACTTTCAAAACTTAAAGCTTGTGTAATACCACAGTCGACCTCAGTAAGGAATATAGTCTTATCGTACGTAGATTTGTTTCTTTTAATGTCATTAACTCATTGAGTAGCATTCGTACATGTAAAGGTTATCGTTAATTTCTTTACTATCATACCTGTTTTGCCTTTTGGAGTAGACAGCATCAATAATGTTAAACGCAAATAAAAATCTTCAATTTCCTGTTGACTTTACAATACACAAAGGAAGGTAAGAGATAGCATACTCGGTGCTTTTCCTGCACCATTCTCGTTTTGAAGATTCAAATAAAATCACATCAACGCCTTTAATCAATACATTAACTTATTGCTGTTCAAAATACGAGTACTACTAGCGGATCGGAAACAGTGAGCTTTCGAAAGAATCAGAAAAACAAGAGTTACTCATAATACTATGTCTAAAATATATTTTTGTTCATATGAAGAAGCCTAGACGGGTGTCTGCATTTTCAAAATGTGTTACCATTTAAGTACTATAATAAATATAACACAAACTTTTTTAAAAAAAATTGTGTTATATATTTTTTTTCTGTTTTCTGGGAATTTTTATTATAATATATATAAGGGTTCTACTTAATCTACGCAATCGAGTTGTAGTTGTAGTGGAATTAATTTAATTATGTTCGTAACATTAGCATTATATATATATATATATATATATATGAATCATTGAACAATACAGTATCAAGCCACACACGTACGGGAGCACTCTTCTAAATTAAAAGGACCATTTGCGTCAAAATAAACATGGACTTGAAAGTGCAAAATTGTATGGCCATTGTTTGCTTGTCATGAAAAAATATTAGCATGTGGGCTTAATGTGTATAAAAGTATGTTTTGGCATTGTTATACCATTTTATTTTCCTCATATGCACATTTGTAGTAATTTCTCAAGCCAATTTTTATATAAGTTAAACTTTATTGTACAACTTTTTAGGGCACGATTTATTTGTAATTCGTGTTAAACCGGTTGTCCTATAAGATCATTTACAAAGACAAATGAACTTATTTTACAGAGAATAAAGTTCAAAATCGAATGTTCATATTTAACAGAAGCTCTTTTTATATCATTCATTTTGATCTGGCGTAAGGACGAGAACAGAATGATTTTTTCTCAACTGAATTATACTTTCTTTATGAATGCTTTTTGTAACATGTCCTTTTTCGAAACAATGCAATTACGATGAATTGAAATCCCAAAAAAGTATCTGTCTTTTATTTAATTCATTAACTGTCATTGTGTCCGACTTCTTTGTCTATGGTCGTCACAGACGTACAATAACGAGAAAACTATGTTATCGAAACAATACCACCTTTCTTGTATATAATTTTAAGGGAATATTTATGACTCTCAAAAATGGTGGTCAACTAACAATCAATCCAAGAATCATCAATACAAATATAATACATTTTTTAATATAAACTTCTTTTAATAACTATAAAAACTATTAAACAATATATCTATAAGTTTTATTTAATTGCAATTTTTATAAAATGTTTGTCTACAAAATAAGCTAACGTCTGCATATAAGAAGCTCTTACAAAATCGTTAACGTTAGAGAACAATTTTATTATTTGACTTGTAAATAAAATTGTTATCACGGAACGTGTTATCGGTGTACCATACTCGAATGAGAATTAATGGTTCAAGGACAAACGCTATCGGAAATTTGAACCCGTCAAGGCTTGGTTATATTAGAGATATGATTCAAATGTAACAGTCTATAACTCTGATAAAATTTGAAAATGGTTATATAATTTTGTAAACATTGGATATTGCAAGGGCCAGTCATTGCTAACGTCAATAATATAAACATCCATGTTCAGTTTCAAAAATTCTAAGTTTTTTTTATTACATTGAGAATAACAAACGAACAAACATTTCACCTGATGGCAAGCGATTCCTGCGGCCCATGAGATCTAAATTTCATCCTTGACAAGGAATCATAATGCAGATACGTTGTTACTCTTGAGGACTGAGATGGAATGCCTCGTTCACTAGTAATAAAAGGTCTCCGGATCTCTAAACTCATCAGACGAACACAACACCATTATGATGCTATTTTACGCTGGTATTCTGTAAGATCGGAATTCCGCCCTGGTAGAGCTGACCCATTCATTCTGCAGCTGGAAACAAACTGCAGTGTAACTCTACCACTGTAGTTAACTGATAAATGAATGTCATGGTGATTTTTATGAATGCTATAAACACCCTTAATTATCCGAACAACGTTACTTGTCGACTGCGAAACAGGCCATTAATCTCGTATGTTAAATTCTACAAATTTCTTATAATTGTTGATTATGTTGAAAAATAAATTGATGACGAGATAATTTCAAATCAAACAATCAAACATAAAAACTGTACTCGTAAAGGCTAGTTAGAGTAAAACTATTTAACGACATTAGTTCTGATTAATTCCAACTGCTGAGTTTAAACATTGTACATCACAACAGAATTCAAAATTTCCTCCTCATCATCTCGATGATTGGCATTCCACCACTGTGCGCTTTACGCTAATTTTTCTGCCACGCACGACTATTTGTGGCACCTTTTTTTGGTATGGTATTAGGGGTCACGAACGAATGCATAGTACACCTGACAGTGCAGTTTGTGAGGGCACATGCTACCCAAATTCATCCTCGATAAGGAGTTTTAAGGTAGTGGCGTTTTCACACTGGAGATTAATGATACGATACCAGTAATAAGATCCCCGGTTTTTCCGTTTCGCCATACGGAACAAAGTGCTCGGCGACTATTTTTACGCTGGTTTTCTATGAAAATACTCCTTTCTAGTAGAGTCGTCCTGTAAGAAATCAGTCTAGTAGTTTTCTTTTTATAATAAACATATTTTAATCATTATTAGGTATTAAATAATTAACTTGAATATTATATATATAATATGATATACATAGGTTTAGGGTATGCTCTTGTGTCGTAGATTCGTATAAGACTATTGTTCTGAACCATCTTCTAGCACAAGCAGATACGCTGTGTTGGACCACTTTTGTAAACAAAAAGAACGAACAAATATATGTTGAATGTAACCCTTGAACCAAAAGAAGCTTAGGAATGAGAATATTAAATTAGATAACACTCATGCGACCTAACTTCGTCTAAAATTTAAACCTAATAATAAATGGGATAACTATCGTCCTCATAAAAATACACGTACTCATCCACTAACCATGTTGATATCGTAATAATTATTTGGTTATCTACTTACCGCATGTATTTTATCAGTAAAGATAATACCGATTTATATCTCCCACTAACTTTATATCTCCTAAATACAACACAAATAGCCTGCTTCCTGAATATAAAAAGCGAACTAAATATATCAATAATTTAACGCGAACAATGAGAGTAGCTGTGATATTTCCGGCATATCCAGATTCGAAACCCAAAAACCGGAAGGAGGGTGTCCTACCTGCAACTTCCGGCGCATTAAATGTGCTTGTTTGTTCTTCGTCTATTCAATAAGTGTTCAATGGCTATTGTGGTTTTATGTGCTTTTGTTTGGTTGCATATATGCATTCAGGTTTTTGTTTACTATTATGTAAAGAGGCGTCAAAGTTGTTAACAACGTTAGTTGGGTTTTAAGTGTTTTTAAATAAATAAATAGTATTCATTGTATTCCACGTGAAATTTTTGGTATACAACTTTATACAAAGCAAGTGTTTTAGTATTTGTTATGTAATAGCATCTTAAGTAGACTATAGTATTCTTACTAAATTTTAGTTTATATTTAAACTTAAGACAAAAGCTCCATTCGACATACATGGAGTGTTATGAGGTTTTATTATTAGGTACATACGTGAATTGATCTCCCCTTGCATCGTTTGAAAATGGTCGTTGTATTTGAAATCTCTTCAGGAATGCTTGTACATGGCATATATGTCGTATTCATTGTACACGAAAGTGGGGCTCGTATGCTAGCGCTAAAGGAATGTAGATTTAAACGGTATATTTTCTGTAATGTTCGTCCAATATTACATATAAACCTTCGCTCTCTTTGGAAATAATTACATTTGGACGCAGCTGTGATCACAAGTACAAAGCGTAAAAACTCAACAAACGACATTGTTTGATTAAATGATCTATGATGACGTGGGGAATATTTAATTTTTACTGAATTATTTAAGATAAATTAACCGCTTTCCGCTTCTATAAATGATAAAGCCCGCTTACAGTGGAGCCGTAAATTTTTGTGCACGTACAGACATTAGCACCTTATCTGTGCAAGTAGGTCGTTATGACATACTAACATTGTGTACACATATATAACAAAATGTGTCAATATTTAATGTAATCATTTTGTTTTAGTATAATAAAGCACACGTACTACATCAAACAAGATCATTTTAAGGAATCATAGTGACTAAAGAGCACTCAGTTACCATACCAGTGACCCGTGATGTCATCCATTTCCAATGAGGAATCAAGACAAAAACTTTGATCCCAGAGAAACAAAAAAAAGGGGTTTCCAAATCACACGCAATTGTGTATTCAACTCCATACACTGACCATACGATACATATCCCCAGTAAGCATAATTTTACGCTCGATTTTTAGAAAACATAGTCTTCAGCCAGTTTGTACCCGCAGCGCCTACCACTGACAAATATATAATAATAATAATATAATTATGAATTATAAAATAAACTTCTCTAACAGTTAGAATAGATATTATTAACTTAAATTGTATTAAGTTATTTTACTTCACTTATCGTGAGCCCGGTATGTAAACACATATAAAAAATCTCTAATTAAAGAGGAGATAATAATATTTATACATTTCTTTCTACAATTAAAATCGGCGTAACATAGTGACCAGTAATACTACAACTACAATGCAAATATATTCCAAAGAAGAGCTTGTAAATAAAAATAATTTTACCTAATAAAGGCAGCAGCTTAGAACTAGACCGGCTCTGATATAAATCGCTAAGTAATAAATATTTCATGAAGTGCTAGGCGATTCTGGCGAATAAAGCTAGTGCAAGGTTAGCAGGTGGTTCAGTCGAGGCGGTACAACGACATCGCCGCTTGGCTTCTTTGTTACACACGACACGAGAATTATATTTGTAGCCAGAGATTTTTCCTTCCGTGATGGAATCTCCGCTACCTTACTTTTTCCATATTTTTTTTTGTGTATTACATTGAGAGTAACAAACGAGTACACAGTTCACCCGATGGTAAGTGATTCCTGCGGCCCATGGCATCTACATTTATCCTTGACAAGAAATCATAATTCAGATACGTTCTCACGCTTGAGGACTAAGATGGAATGCTTTGTCACCAGTAATAAAGGTCTTCGTATCCCAGATGCACTCACCAGACGACACACAGCAACATTGTGCTGCTATTTTACACTGGTATTCTTTGAGGGCGTGGTCCTGGCGCAGCTAGAATCAAACTTCAGTGTAGATCTATCGTCAAATCAACCGGCCAATATCAAATTCATCGAGAACAAAACCAGCCTTGCATAAAACAGCTGGGTTGGTGGATTCCAGGACCAAAATCATAAGAGTATCTTAATGTTCGTTTCATGTCAGTGTATCCATTTTCGGGCTGCATCATGAATGAGTCGAACAGACCCATTGTAGCTTAGGACTGTAAGTCTTAGGAATACCATTAGAAAATAGCAACATAACGTATCTGTGTTTCATGTGCTGAAGGTAGCATTTAGGGAACCAACAACAGGTAACGAGGCATTTCACCTCGGTATACATGATCAGTATACGTGATAACACATAACCATCTTAAAAGTTTGTTAAGTATGGAAGATTATATAAGTAATTACATACTAGGTAAACTAAGAAGATAGAATATAGTAGTAGGTACTCTGTACTCTTTCGTCAATCTATAATTATTTAAAAAAAAAAAAAACTTTTCAGTAATAGCTATAAAACAGTATACATATATCTAGTTTAGTTATTAAATATTATATATAAAAAAAGTTATTTCTACAATGTTTGAATAAATGAGTATATTATAATTTCAATGTTTACTGTTTATCCGTATTTCGTTCATAATTTACACTAAACCTTGTGCCGATTTCTATGTCGAAACATTACTACTTGGCGTTTTTTGAGAGTAAGCGATTGGAGTAGTTCTTTATAATTTATCAATGTTGCAATTTAAAATTTTATGCTCAATGTTTCGTTCACTGTTAATTAAACTTATGTGTTTTTCTTTAAAACAGAGGATGTATACAATTATCCATTTTAAGATCTAGCTACATAGTCAGTCCTTTGCCAATTTAGCTCGAAATTAAATTATAACATATAATGAAATAAGTGCGGAAATACTTAATCAATATCAAGAAAAGAAAGTATATTCAATGAATAATAAATTTTGACAATGGAACCGAACACCTATAATGTCATCGAACCTTCTTTGTCCACCGTTTATGGCGGCCGTAATTTAAGTGCATACGTCTTGAGTATACGCGGGAAATACAGAGCGATATCCTGACCTAATCTATATCGCTATACGTTTTAAATAAGATATATGTATCTAAAATTCCTAAATAAATGACGTGAAACGGAGTTTCCGAATATTAAGGAAAATCCTTCGAATTTATATGAAATTGTACGAATGTATTATTTGCGACAGGAATTTATAAGACACCTAGAATATTCAGTCTTAAAAAATAAATTATTACATTATCCTAGGCCATTATTAGTTGACTGCTGAACTTAGCTTTGTCACGATCCAGAACCACCTGCATCAACCAACTTCCGACAAACTAGCACACCAGTCCCGGCAGTATCGACCTACTTAGATATTAAATATAATGTCTAATACTGTTAAGTTAACAGAAGTAACCAAGTTATTTGTTTCTAATTAATGTTTAAGAGAATGTTGAATATTTTTCAAATCTTTTCGATTATATTTCTACAGATTTTTAAAAAAAAAACGAAGCTGTATCTGAAGCAATCCATTATTCCTATTAAATGTTAGTATAGTAAACAAATATACTCCAGAACTGCAGTCTAACTCAAATATAAATAAGTAGAATAATTTTCTAACGTCAATTTTTACCGTGTCATTATAAATATTAAGATTACTGATTTATCTATTATAAATATTGAGATTTTAAATAACTGATAAATATCTTTTTGTAATTCCTATGGAAATTTATCGCCGATCTTTACTCTTTGACCTTCTAATAAACTTTATAACTCTTGACATTTCATATTTACTTGTCGTTGTCATGAGACTTGTTTCATCAAGCAACCTTGCGTTCCACTTTTATTGTTCGGTAAAACTGGCGGAGTAAGAATTATAATCGTTCTTAACACATTTTAAAATAATTTAAAATACCACATACTTAACGAAGTGGAAACGGAACAGTGTAATTATGAGGCGTTAAAATGATAAGTTATAAAATTAAACACACGATACGTAAATATCTCGATGTAATTTTAAGTCTAGACAAGAAGGTTTTATATAATGTAAAGATAAAGCCTTCAGACGTTCTAAGTTACTGACGTGTTGAGTTCGAAATCTTTTATTTATAAAAGTAAGAGTTACAAGCGAGCACACAATTCGCTTAAGAGTAAATGAGTATTTGAAGAAGAGATGTACGGGTGCCTGACTCTCTAGGGTTTGATAGCTTTTACAAGGATCTCATTCCCGGTAATTAAAGAAAAGAGCTTTTTTTTAAAGCCAGACAACATGCATTTCTCCGATGTCGTGAATCTTTATGGGTAATGATAATAATTTAACAACAGGACAGCTGCTTGTTCGTTTGATACTTTTTCTATGACGTAAAATTGAATTTTGAATAACAGGTCAAGAAGATCAAATCCCTACTGAAATTAAAATTTTGAATGAAATACAAAAAAAAAGCGTGCAAAATATATTGCACGCTGATGGCCAAGGAGCGTTATGTTTAGAGTACCCGGCTGCTACGTCACGGTTCGTGGGTTCAATTGCTATCCTGGCAGCCAATATTTGTGCATCACAAATTGTTGCTGGGCTTGGTATGTTGGTAAGTGTTCGTGACATTGCATCTAAACCCTCCTCTAATCGTAGGTATTGGATATGCATTACATTGGAACAGGAAAGGCGAATACGAGTGTTCGCTTTGTTACCCGTGAATGCCACGACACTTTAATACCCAGATCCTGGGCAATCGATACTGTCTTTTTTTTGTTTGAATAGCACTAGAACTATTAAGATTTCTAACATATTAACCACTCCAACTAAGGTTACGTATGCTACGAGATGGTTCACAACAATTGTGGAATGGCGGATTCGAATTTAAGCTTCGCAGGCCGTATCCCAAACAATCAGGCCATTGGTGCTGTCATGTAATATAATAAAAAAACATAAGTAACTAGAACTAGGTCGAAATCAATCAGGAGGATTGAACGCTAATGCTTTTAGTAAACCATCAGAAATTGTTTTAATCGTTAGCATTATTATCAGGTTAATGGAGAAATCCGAATACAATACCAAAATTTGTTGGCGAATTGTCTTCGAAATACTTCTTTATTTATAAAACGCTCAGATTTCCTTTTAGTGATGTTATTCACCGGGAATGTAGTAATTCAACATTATGTTTAAACAATAAAAAGTTTTAGTGAAATTGACATTGCGTATCAGCAAATAAAATGCGCACCAAGTACACAATTCGTAAACGATCATACTGTGGTGTAGGCACTATAAAAATTTAGTCGTGTGTCTATCACACAAAATTTAATTCTAAAGTCCATAAATAGTTTAGTAAATAAAATTATAATTGTATATAACATCATATTGTAGGTGCGTTTGCCGCTTTAAATATATCGGGCGCTTTAATTTCTACCCACTCTACACTTTTTAGGATAAAGTAAAAAAAGTTTTACGAAAATTTTTATTTTAGTAAAAAAAGGTTGCATCAACAATTTGATGTGGGAACTAGTTTGATAAGATACACGGAAAACGTTCTCGTCTTAAAATGAAGTCCTTTAGATCTAAAACATACATACCGTTCAGATTTATTTTTGTCAACGGCTAGATCAAAAGACATTATGATACGAATATATACTATGGACATCAACTATAACGAGGTTATGTTCGTTTAAAGAATCCAGAGTTGTTATCAAATATTTAGCAGTTTTTACCTCGTATGAGTAAGAGGCAGTGAGTCACGGAGTGGAGCACGTTAATGAATCACCGGTATCGGGGCCCGATTCTGGTCTATCTGATTTATGTAGACAGCGTGACGGCTAAGATAACGTTGCGATACATCTCATGCTACCCGTCAGTTGGGGCTGTTTTTCAGGGTTTGCTAAACATTGTATATATTTGTTAGGTATTATAATGTTAAAATTTTATGTACTTAAGTTTTACTTAACTTTTAAGTGTACCTTATTTATATACTCTAGTACACAAAATGAAAGTAAATCAAAATTATCAGCAATATGTAAAACTCAGTATGAGCTAAGATCGTTTGTACAAAAAATATATGTATTTATAATTTATATGTAAAATTATGGGTACAAAAGTCAATCATTTATCAAATTCAAGTTTTGAATAGTCTAAATGTGCACATCTCATACGCATTTGTTAATAATATTTTGTATAGTAACATTTATTTAAAAATATACACGTAAATATAAAATTAACAGTCGTCCCTTCTTTTATTAATCATAAACAAACAATTACACTTACAGTCATGAAATTCTATAGGGTACTATTAATTTGATTTGAAATTGGCGTTTTGTCGAACTGGACACTTTGATCTCAAATAATCAATGTATTTTAAATTCAGGCTTGTGTTTCGAATTTAATAATTCATTAGTTTTCGCGCCACTTGATTTTCCTTTACCATCCTTCTGTTAACAAAATGGAAAATTTGAATTAACTTACGAATATGAGTTCCACCATGGCACCAACGTTTCAGAAACAGCTCGAAGGATTAATGAAGTGTATAAAGTTTACATTTTTGGTTCCAACGTTTTCGTTGTGGAGATTTTGACCTTCAACACAAACACCGCAGATTGCTGGAATCCGAAGTTGACAACAAATAATTACTTGAAAAGCATCCATCGCGAACCACGTTAGAGTTAGCGGTAGACTACGGTGTGAGTGACAAAAAAAAAATTAATTCACTTGAAACAAATTGGATAAGCGAAAAATCTCGCGAAATGGGCGCATTAATTGATTGACAGCAACAAACACGTATTTAGTGCTGCGTTACATTACTAACCGTCAACACAATGAGGGAATTTTGAATCGTATCGTTAGTTGTGATGAAAAATGGATACTGTACGATAGTCGAAAATGCTCATCATAGTGGTTGAACCCAGGAGAACTGGCCAAATCTCGTCCCAAGCGAAAGTTGAGTAAGAAAAAGGTACTGGTGACTATTTGGTGGACCAAATTTTGGTGTCATACAGTAGAACTGCCTAAGATCTGACCAGAAGATTATGGCAAATTTTTAATGTCATCAATTGTAAACCATGATGGAAAAGCTAGCAGTTAAACAACCAAGACTGGTCAATTGCTCCAGCCCACAGCTGCTACAGGACAGACGGTCGCTAAATTAGAGGAACTGTGATTGGAATGTCTCGGACACCCACCATACTCCCCGGACCTTTCTCCAACAGCTTATCACTTTTTGCCGAATTTGGACAATTTCTTGCAAGTAACAAAATTCAAATCCGATGAAGCAGTCAGTTATGGACTTTCAAAGATTTTATTGATTCTTGCTCCCAAATTTTTTTCAGCTATGGAAGCAATGAAATACCTATAAAATGGCAAAAGTGCGTAGATAATAATGGTACATATTTCGATTGATTAAATATACATATCATTGAATAAAAAAAAAGTTTTTTACTTTTTCCATATAACACGGTAATTTCATATGTAAGGACCGAATATTAACGCAATAAAAACATGGACTCGATTTTCCGCAAGATATCCTATAGACAACAATTTTTACTTTTTTTAAATAATCATCTAAACTAATCAATTGTGTCAGAACTGCTAAATTTATTCATCCTTTTTAACTCTTTTTAATTCCCCAATAATCACTTATCATTATGTGCTGCGTGCTTTGGCATTATTTGTCTATTAAAAAGATTTCTCCATTGATATTTTCACCAATGTTATAACGCATCCAAATAATTAGGTCATCCCTTTCTAAGCAATTGTTATATTAATGCTTTTTTCCAGAATAACACTGCTACATTTTGATGTATTGCGTTAGATTATAAAAACGAATACAGTTTAATTCCAAGTCGTTTCGATTTTCGTATACCGCTGATAATGATGATTATATGATCTCTTCAATCTTCACGTAGCTTGCTATCTTAACATGCTTATTTTAAAACTATTTTCACCTAATAAATATGATCTTGGATTTAGTTTATCATATTTAGAGTTGTTTTCGTGTTAGTAATATAATTTTTTGAATAGAAATTAAACCAAAGTTCCACGGCTGCGGAAAGTACGCTAAGCGCTAAATCATAAGAACGTAAAAATGTATATAAAATCGGTTTAGGATATTTGACTTAAATGGCTACGAAGAATTAGTGATTCCTATCAAGATACTAGAAATCTTTAACATTTTAAAGCGAACTCATAAAAGGAAAACAGTATTTCTCAAAATCTTCGGTAATGTGCACTTTACCTTACTCAGAAGTGGACATTAAGTCATACGTGACGACAGGTCGCTTATCGATAAACCATTATCAGTAATTTTGCCCCGAAACTGCACCTGTCTGCCAAATAATTGTCCAGACCGCCGAAGACTGCTTACGGCCATGTAGCGTAGCAGTCAGAATATTTGGATGCTGCGTCATGTGTCCTAAGTTCAATTCCCAAGTGGAACAAAATTTGTGCGGCAATAAATCTATTGTTTTTGAGTATTGCATTTGAACTTTGCTCTGATCATATTGCGCATGTCGATCAAATAAAGATAGAGATGAAGAGAGACTGCACTATTATACGTGTATATGCTACTTTGGTGGTGTCATTTAGATCTATGTCAACCGGAATGTTATAGAGTACATCAGAGGAAAGAAAATATGGTTTTTAAGAAAGTAGAAATGATTAATGAACAGTTCAACCCACAATGAGGGATTCTCCTATAGACACATATATCCGCTCCTTGTGATGAATCAAGCTTACTCGTTACCATGGAAACACCGTGGAACAAGAATAAATCACATGTCACTGATGACAACTGATTCTCCATTTCTCTTAGTCATCGTACAGATAGCCTTGTACCATCGGGAGAACAGTGTGCTGATTTGTCATGTTACTTTCATAAAGTCATATCTTGTTAGTATAATGGATGATCCATTACTAAAAAAAATATATAAACGTTTATATTTTCATGTCTTTACGTTATTATTTTTTATTAACATAGTATTTACAAATTAATCTTGGAATGAGTCGTAGATCTTTCTTAAGCTCAGTTTTATATAATAGAGACTTTAAATTGTAATACAAATGCATCTTTTATGATATGAGGTGTGACAATAGAGCACACATTTCACTTTATGGTAAATGATATATATATACCATACAATTTGTATCTCCTGAGTCCTAAGAAATGCCTTATAATAATTTAATATGGTCTCAAGTTTCTTTCACTTACAAGACGAATCAGAACAGCATTATGTTATTATTTTAAGAAAGCGTGACCTATCGCGCTTGAGCTCACCTATACGTGCTGAGGAGTTGCTCCACCTCTTAAATTAATGTGTGTATACACGATAAAATACCAGAAGAGTCTCGCCGGTTCGATGTATTTCCGACCTATAATAGGCAACAGTGCCTAAAGTGTAAAGAGTAATATTGCAACCGCAAAGAGCCTTTAAATGTTTATACCAATTCCTCCCAAATAGATATTTAGATTTTTAGACACCGAAAATTATTATGATACAATTGTTAATAAAATATTTATTAAACAATGAAGCTTTAGATCCTGTATACATTTAAAACATCTATTAAACTCACAAAATATAAACAAATAACAAATTAAAGTAACAAAATATTATGAATGTGTAATAATAATGTGTGTTAATAATTTAACTCCATTTTAAAAATACCATGAAAACCACATCTGGGTCGAGTTTTTTTTTCGACAAAAAGCTCCGATCGACCGCCACTAACGCTATCGAGTTTCAACTATTTTAACGTTATAGCTTAATTTCCATTACTCGAATGATGTTTCATAATAGACTCTATTTTAAATGTTATTGAATACATTTTTCAATGCTACTTTTTAGGTACCTTAATTTCATATCGTAACAAATTGTGACGTTTTGTAAAAAGTGGGATAGAGTTTCGGCCTCTTTCTACTTTATGGGGGTTGCTTTTAATTTTTATATTAAAAGTCGTTTACTGTTGTTTTATTTTATATACTTACAAAAGAGCACACGTTACCTGATTTGAAGGTATCGCGGCGGCTCATAGACAAGTAGTATATTAAATTTTAATGTACAGTACATAGTGCAATTTTAGGCGTGCATATTAGAAAAAGAAAAATATAATATAATGTGCGATGTAGCATTATTTGCTTATCGCTAAAGAATACTGCAAGGCAAGCCAGCGAAGGCTTTAATTATAAATAATAATACAACTACTCGCGTAAACATTCTGCTATAAATTACTTAGTTTTTTTGCAACATACCGTATCGTTACATTTCGTATATCCGTATAACATCGTTAAATGTATTACATTTACTTTTTTTATTTAAACTTATTATGAATTAAATTTATTATTTTAATAACATACATAAATTGTAATAATAAGAACATAAAAAATCACTCGGGCATTTTTTTATTCATTCTAAAGATCACGAAACAAACGCACAGATTTTGAGTTTGATTTTATATAGAAAATAGATGATCGTACTGCAAATTTTAAACCATTACTTAATGTCTGTCCGGAGTTACTTGTAGCCTACACGTGGTTTAACAGCTGTTTTAATACACTCTTGTTTTCGGTATACTATCTTAAATTATTCTGTCAGTTTTAGCAGTCATGTGTTACACGGAAATATAACACTCCTCTGTATAACATGGTATGACTAGATTTACATGACAGGTGTCGATTATAAGGCATTATACATTTTTTCTAAATACATATCCTGTTTGTTGTACGTAGTGACGTTTTAGACCCCGATGCTTGGTCTTACACGGGAATATGAATGAGTGTACGCATTTGTTTAAAAAAGACGCATCGAAAAATACAAAACCAGTTTTTCTCTGCCACGTATGGACTGGGGCAAAGTCCAGCGGTGCACTGGATTCCAAGAACGTCTGCATTTGAGCTCCGAATGACATTGACCTTGTGCGTCCCCGCACGCCTTTCTGTTCTCGACTGGTGTCGTGTTCGGAGACTGGGGGCGGTTTGTTTACTATGTCGGTTGCGTCAACAATATTCGCATTAGCATTTTACTGGTAAGATAATGAACCTGCTGCGATCTTCGATCCGTTATATATTTAGGTAATTCTAGTAGTCCACAGTTTTCTAGATTTTTATAAGATTTTTGGGCGCTTCCCGGAGTAACCGCGCAAAATAGTATTTTAACTCTTCTATGTTTCGTCTGGTAAAAAAAAGAAACAGCATAATTGGTGAGGAGGTATACCGCTTATTCTTTATCGGCGATGAATATGTGTTATGAACCCCAATAATGGCTTACCATATGGTGAACGAAGATGAGAAGAGATGTTTGTCAGGCTTAATATCATAAAAAAATCTTAGGCTTACCGTATCGATTTATAGTTGGTATTGCCTTGCTCGTACGCCATGCAAAATATCATTAAAAAATATATTATGCCATAAGGTAATGTAAAATTAATATTGAAATATTTTGTAACTTCAAATAATAATGGAATGTTTAGAGTACAATTTGTTTTGTGTACTGAACTATAAAAAAGGTACAAGAGCATGCGTCTTATAGTTATTTACAACATATGGAAGTAGTCAGGTACCAGCAGAATACCAGTGTTGGCCTAGGTCATCAAAATGCTTAGCTGGAATCTTATTGATCCAGCATCGTCATTATGGTTTTTTGGTACGAGTGTTTTATGCATCTAAAACTTTTTTTACACTTATTTCATTTAATTTTTTGTTTTACGGAATAACATATTTTATTTTGTTTTCTTTGTGTGTACATTTCTTTTATGATTTGTTTTTCATGTTTGTATTTATTGTTTAATTCTCCTTTTTTTTTGTTATTTTTGTATTATTGGTGCTGTGATCGATTAAATGAGTTATTATTATTATTATATAACAGATTGTATATATAAAATTATAGTTGTCATTGCTACGATAGTCGAAAGATTCCGACATAAGACAGTAAATTAATATTTGACTTTCACTTACTATTACTATTAAATGATAATAATTTTTATATTTACTCCGTGGTAAAGCCACGATACGATAAAAATTTTCAGGCATTGTCTTTTAGGACGATTTATTTTACTCAAATGTAGTTATCTATTGGCTGCAGTGATTATGCGATTTTAGATATTTTTTTAATAATATGTCACGTTTATTTGTAAACTTACTTTTATTTAAATATGTTAAGAACTATGTAAATAAAGCAGCACATATTTCAAAGAGCTTATTAGTAATGACGATTCTCTGTCATCGAGGTGAAAAATCATTATAATTTCTAGGATGTTATGATCCGTAGAAATAAATTACTACCAGGTGAACTCTGTTCATATTTGCCAATGATAAGTCCAGATAAGTGTTTATTGTTTTATTTGTAAAATAAGTGTTAAATTTGGTAATTAGGCACCTGAAATCAGCCTCGAAAAAATATGAATTGCAAGATGCGTTATCACTAAAAGAGTACCAGTAATTGGATGTACGGGTTCTGTTACTAATGGGCACATATACAACAGTGGAGATGGAGCTTATCTATAGCTATTTTACGCTGACGATCAATAAGACCGCGGTATAATATAAATTACTTTTATCGCTTAATATGGGTTTCTATAAAAATAATTATCATGGTATGTAAGGCAATGTAATAGCCGTGAGATCGAGCCAGTTATGAACCACAGTAATAAATCCAGTGTAGTTGATTTAACGTTTACCATAACTTTATCTCTGCGCTCAGTTTGATATTTAAATCTTCCAACTGGTTACTCCCAACTAGTTTTCCATGCATCTTACAAAGAAGAGTTATTATTGTGACCCAATTTATACAAGAGATCAAAGTAACAGTTTAGAACGCAATTACTATAAATCAAACAGCTAATCCATCGTAATAATGTAGAAAAATATAAATTACTTCATCATTCTAATTTAAGAATTTATAAGTTCTTAAGTACTTGCTTTGTTTACATGTGTTATTTAATATTTTTTTATTTTTTAAGCGATTTTTTAAAATATCACTTAACTGAAAAAAAGATATATATCATGTATAAAAAAATCCTAACTGCGAAAAAATTAATAATGGAGTTGGTAAAAGTAAGTTATAAGCTATAGGGTTTGCTTCAGTAATGTACAATACAGTGTGTATTTTTTTTCTTAGATACTTAACCATGTAATAAAATATACTATAGTAATATAAACATAACATAAATCTTAGTAGGAGGGGTCAAACAAAAATTTACAAAACATATTTGTTGTGCAAAATTTTTAACCAAACATTAGGTAATCGTAAACCCCACAACAGATACATACAGTGTTGTCCGAGTTTTGTAGATTTTGGGCGATTAGCGGCTAATGCTAAATGCATTTATGCAATTCGGGGATTCGTTTGTGACTTTTGTCAAAATTGTACATTTTTGTCTTAAAATTGCATATCTTGAATTGGAAATCACAGTGGCGAATAAGCAATTTTAATTAACATTATTTATTTTTGTAAATTAAAAAGGCTTAGCAACATATCCTCCGGTTACACAGGTGGTACAGGTAGTCTATAATAATAGAGGTATTAATTTATATATGGATATAATTTATATATCTATGTTTAATTTATAGATAATTCATAATGATCGAGACGAGTTTCGACCCTCGAGTCGCTCTCGCGCAAGGGTAGCAGTCCAAGCCGAGGCTCCCTCTCGGGAGCCCTTGTGCTGGTTACCCATTACTAGAGACCTCGGCTAAGTGCCATAAGCTCTCGGTCACCTCTCAACTCTGTGAAACTGTAAAAGCCCTCGGGCTAACAGAGGCCATTAGTCCAAAAGAAAAAAAATACCGGATATACTATCGAAAGTATTCATGCTTTTGGTTTAGTATATTGATAATAATATTTATTTTGCTTATTATCTAATAAAAACAACAATTAATGGAACGTTGGTCCGTCATAATGATCCCAAAATTCTAAGAACCGTAATTTTGGCAATTATCCAAGAAGATAAGGGACAAACGACGCTAACAGGAAGATTACAGCGTTTTACCGCCCTTATCTTTACAACCTTGTAAGCTATCCCTTATCAAAACAAACTGTCCGAGACACAATGATGCATTCTTTCATTTAAAGCTTAGTTAACAAGGAGACTCGGCTCCTAACCGTCGTCTCGCATTCCCTAATTTCTGTCGCGACGAAAGCCTTTAATATCGCAATTGTCTTCATGAATAAATTGATGCAGAGCAATAAATTGGTCGACGAAATGTGACGTAGCTACCGCCTTATCAATGTTACTTCACTTGCAATTCGCCTCGGCAGTTGTTGAGCGTTCGCCTAATCGAACGTTCGTACTGTGTCACCTTTTTCTTCATCGGCAACGTTCTTTTCCTATTTATTTTCATTAGTGTCTTTTTCGTTTTATTTAATAACTTTTAAATTGTTTTGGTGAACATTTTGTGCCTAGATGATATGTGTTTATTTAGGAGGGTTGAGTTATGGATTAGAAATGTGTGAACAAATATTGATTGTAAATATACATTGTCGTGTATAGAAATAGCTGTGACCAATGTAGAAATGACGTCGGTGAAGTTCTACCGCATGTTTAATGATCGCCACACTGATGGGAAATTGTAAGTGATATTCTTATTTATATATGAGGTCTATTATTGTATTTAGGGTGACAAACGAGCACACATATCGCCCATGATAAACGATTACTGCATAGCACCCACAGTCATCCCGGGTAGTGTAAATGATCATGATTTAAATGGAATTTCTTCACCTGTAATTAGATCTCTGGTTTCTTTCACTCACCAAATCAAATGCAGCTGCACTTGCTAAGTCGAGACGATGTATTCTAGTTATAGCTAGTATATAGCTGCAGCGTGGCTCTACCAAGTAATATTATCATTATTACTCAGATATTGATTCAATTCGGTTACGAGTCTTTGGAATATTCAATACGTATTTACTTCTCTTTTTCAATCGGATGAGTAATTTTTTCGCGCATGCTTTTAGTCATTCAAGTACTTATTGTAAATACACAATTCATTATTATCTGTCCATCTTTTCCACGTAAACATTATTTATAAATTTAGTGATATGTTTTATAGTTGTTGGTTTTGTATCATTGGTAGAACAATCTAATCTCAATCTTACTAATCGAAACTTATTGTTCCTTTGTTATTGGTTATAAACCCTTATTGTTAGATTCTTAAAAGATTACGAAATAACACAACCACTATAATAGCTGGTTTAAAAATTATTTGATTTATATATACTATTCTTCAAACAATAATATTATTCGGTTCAAAATCTCATTAAAAGCTATTAAAATATATATTTTGTATTTAAAAAGTATATATAAACATAATTAATATTTATTTTTAATAGCAGTGTGATACATGTACACACAGTTCACCGAATGATAGGCGTTGTCAAAAAAAACTCTGACTGTCTGTCTGACTGTGTTGTATATATTAGAGTATCTTCAAAGATATGCATTAGAATCTGAACTTTTGGCCGATTTAATTTTTTTTTTTATATTATTAGTAATTTACATATAATACAATATAACATTCATTACTAATCCATCCAGTTAACCACTCCAACTAAGCTGAAAATGCTTGTGCTAGGAGATGGTTTACGACAATAGTCTAATGGTGGATTCGGACTTACGACCTTAAGTTTCGCAGACCGTACCCCAAACCATTAGCCTTTACATGCGTTACACCAGACATAATCATAGATATCGATAATTGGATCTCCTTGTGGGTAACGCGTACACCAATAACTACGGAACTAATATATTTTGCGCAGTTGATTAACCGTCATCTTTACACGTTAGGTACAATAAAAATGGCAGCAAATTCCCATGTACACTAGAAACAAGAGCCCGCAGATTCACGGACGATAAAATGAAATAAAGTTTTTTTTAAGTTCATCAAGTATTATACTCGTTTATATTTCTTTCTTGAAATAATATAATTTCGAGATAACACGACAACATTTTTTTTTAGCTTTTATTATCTTACTAATTTTACTATTCCAAAAGGTAAGAGAAGGTAGAAACGTGCGACGCCGCTAAAAGAATATCATTTTGCGTAGTTGAGGGATTCTACTTGTTATCAGGATCACATTTATTGCACACATACGTTTTATGTACATAACAGTGGTAGAGCTACAATGCAGTTTGTTTCTAGCTGCAGAATGAATAGGTCAGCTCGACTGGTGTAGGACCACGCCCTCAAAGAATACCAACGTAAAACAGCAACTTAATGCTGCTGCGTTTCGCCTGGTGAGTGTACGGATCTCGGGAGACCTTTATTACTGGTGATGACAAATTCCATCTCAGTTCTCAAGGATAACAACGCATCTTATCATTATAGCTGTCTGTTATTAGCTTACTCCTAAAAGTATAAAACGGCGAGGCCTTTAGATTGCCCAGAGAATTAATCTACCACAAGCAACTAACCGATCCGAGACGGCGTTCGCGCGCAGGGTAACGGTCCAAGCCGAGGTTCCCTTTCAGGAACCCTTGTGTTGGTTGCCCATAAATAAAGTTCTTGGGAATGCCCTAAGCGCAAGGCCACCTTTTACCTAGTGAAGCTGTAAAAGCGTGAAGACACTGGGTCTTCAACCCTGTGCCATTTGCAACCTAGATTTTAATGTGTTCATTTATCCTAAATGTCTTTTCGGATTTTTTATGGAACACGTCACGTTCCTTGTACATATAGTATTTATTCACATATTTAAAAAAATGACGGGTAGTCCGTTGTTTGTTTACCACTTATTTATGTCCTGTATGACATATAATATTATAACGTTGATTTTAGTTGTGGGTCATTCCAAGTACATGCATAAGGTGTCCGCTATCGTAATTGCATCGGACCTGGTCGGGTAACATCACTGACAATCAACGTGTCACGATGCGGCACAATGCACTATTGTTTCCAAAACCATTGTCTACGGTAGCAACTACTGTCACATCGCTGGCTTATGTGTACAGTAAATTAAACCAAATTGAACCTTACCCTAGATACTTAAAGTAGCAAATTGCGGGTGCTAATCTTAAATGCAGCTGCACGCTTTGTCAGTTGATATACTAGTAGACGATGTCGACATTTGCGTGTGTTAACTTTTTTTAGTTTTTTTTTGTTACAATGTTACGCATTTTGATATCTATTTGTGTGAGGTCTACAAAGAGCCCCTATATGTTGGTTGTTTAATTTATGATAGGTTAATCCAACAATAAGGATCTGCATGAGTTTTCGTTCGTTTTATAATTTAATACGATATTCGATATATAATAATTGGCCCTCTGTAATTTTATTATATTAAATATTTGGATACCAATATGGCAGAATGTGTAGGTAACATATGTTCCTTAAATATATATAAATTAAACAATATTATTATTATTAATATTAAATGTCATAAATTAATAATGCAATACTAAAATAAAGTCAAGAAACCAAATCGAATAAGCAAGGAAAAAAGTATTGGTATATCGATTGTACATGTAAATATTTTTCTAGATTAAATATAAAACCTGCGAAATAAACGCGTATTATGTTTCCAGTATAATCATTTTGTATTTAATAAAACAAAGTCATATGTCAGTATTTCGAAAGATCTCTTTCTCAAAATAATAATACAATACGATGAACGTCTCTCATTTTCCACGCTATTTGCTCTAATGATTCAATCATCACTTCACAATGTACATCGTTCAGCACTTCATCTTTTATTGCTCTGAAATTGGTTCAAATAGCAGCGGTTTCCGGTTCTCGTAAGAATACAGTGTGGTGCTCCATAACATTTTATAGTTGTTATCGGAGAAGACTAGCAGTTGGTTTAAAATATTAAGATTGATTAGAATATTTTAGTGTAACTAAAAAAAATATTGTATTTCATTTGTATAGTACAAATAAAAGCTGTTAAAAAATAAACACTTTGAAAATTAGAATAGTTTCTTTTAATCGGTCATTTGGATTACATTTCATCATCATAACTTTTCGACCGCTTACTTAAAACTACTGCGTATTTTCACAGATTCAATTGCTTATATAGGAGCTACAATATATTATTAAACATGTATACTCATTTTTAAAATGGTTTTAGTTCAACACGAAAAGTGTTTCTTACTTATTGTAATATATATATATATATATATATATATATATGTATTTATATATATATATATTTATTACATTGAGAGTAACAAACTAGCATACAGTTCAACTGATGGTAAGTGATTCCTGCAGCCCAAGATATCTACATTCATCCTTGCAAAGGAATCATAATGCAGATGCGTTGTCACCGTTGAAGACTGAGATGGAATGCCTCGTCACCACTAATAAAGATCTCCGGATCCCTGCACTCACCAGAAGAAACATAGCAACATTATTCTGTTAATTTATGCTGGTATCCTGTGAGTGCCTGATCCTACCCCGGTCGACCTGATCCTTTCATTCTGCAGTGTAGCTCTACCACTATCGATATAGTATATTTTATGATATTATATAATATCGTAAAGTCTACTGTTTTAAAAATTTATATGAACTTAAACACACTGAATATATACTTACTTATTAATAAAAGCGCTGTAATATTTGGCTGACTGGGCAGAAATCTATATCATTCCTGTGTTATTAAGTCATATTTTCAACTATTTCAATTTAATTCCTAACTCAATCTCATAAGATTTATAATTTATGCTATACGTTAGTAGTTATGTCTTTTATTCGACGATTAAATGTATTATAAAATTATCGCCAGGCTTCCGATTGCAATAAGCTATTTCAAATCGATGATCCAATATTAGGCGATATCTATATGATCTTAATTTAGCGTTACTATATCTATATTTAGATAAACTTCATATTTGTGGTTTTTATTTACAGTATAGAAATAGTTTAAGTCATACGATGTAGCAATGTCGATTTACTTTTTACGTTTTAAGCTTAGGTTCATTATTTAAATTTGACTTATCATGTACATCAGTATTGAGTTTAGTTAACTGGGTTCAGAGACCATTAAATATATCCCACATCAGTAAAGTTACTCAAATTTCGTATTCATCAAAATATTTGCGGAGGGCAAATTCACAAATATTTGGTATGCGCTAGTTCCGATATAGCCGGTTTAATGTAATGTCTAAAGTCTTTTGAACCTTGGCACGGATACCAGCTGATGGCCAAACTAGTTTTCACTTTTCTTATAACTCTGTTTTTTCTAAACAAACAGGCAGCGTTTTAAAATTTTTATCTCTCAGTGCAATCATTTATGCGTTCTATTTCACTGACCTGAATTTTAATGTTACACTTGTATACATATTAGTTCTTTTGTTATTGTGCGCTTATATTTATATTTTCGTGTTGGTACTCTTTTTTTTTGTAGCTGTTTTATCTCTAAACATGAGCACATGTTTCTGAAGTTGTGTAATACAAGTGGTAAATTATTTATACCGATCATATCGAGCAGATGTAATGGCATTTGGTCATGATTTTAATAAGTATCTGTCATTTGTAATTATAATGGCATAGATTGTAACGAAGGGAATTTTTAAGGACACGTTTGCGTGATACCATGCCTGTCCAGACTACGTTTATATTTATTCTTTTCTAATTATTCTTTAACTGGACTGTACATGTTTCTCTATTTAAAATTTACTGTAATCTGTATGTAATATTAAGCAATAAATTCGATTTATTCATCGTTTGTTGTTGTAAATTAAGATAAAGATGATGATGTAACGTGATTTTTTATTTTATTCTTTTTATTTTATAATGTTATTGTTTTAATTATAATCTAAATATAAATCAATTGTATCCAATTGCAATACATACTTGCAATGAATAATTCATTGCAATAATTTCAAGTATGGCAACGCAACCTTTAGCTAATTGAACATACATATCCTTCAAGTGTTCAATTGTTGGTGCACCTGCATTTATTTTAACTGTTTCACCTGCTTCTTTACCAACATACACCTGTAAGGGTGAATGAACTTTATTTAAAAATTTTGCAAACGTCTATAAATAAATGTTCTTCTGACAAAAGTATAGGCTATCAACTTTATCAATTTCAATATCTTAAACCCATTGTTAATCTGCATCTGAACTTGGACCTCGCCTATTAATTATTTCTAAGTTTAATTATTGAGATACCTAAATTACAATAATAAGTCAATTATTGACATGAGTTAATGACAGTGGTAGAGCTACATTGCAGTTTTTTTCTAGCTGGAGAATGAATGGGTCAGCTCAACCGTGGTAGTACCACGGATGAGGGCTCAGACGGAACTGTGTAAAATGCAGCAGTTTCGTCTGGTGAGTGCAGAGATCCTAAGACCTTCACTAATGGTGACGAGGCATTGCATCTCAGTCCTCAAGGGTGACAAAGCATCTGCGTTATGATTTCTTGACAAGGATGAATGTAGATTTCATGGGCCGCAGGAATCACTTACCATCAAGTGAACTGTGTACTCGTTTGTTACTCTCAATGTAATAAATACAATTAAAAACTACTCGCCAATTTAGACCTAATTTTTCTATTTAGTCTTTAAATTCCTGGCTTAAAAGATTATCTTGTACTTACCATTGTAATTCAGGCATCACAATAATGGAAATTAGTATTTCCTGTATTGGGCTGGACCTGCAGCAAATCAGTTATTTTTGAAACAATTGTTTATACGAAATATTTATAAGACATTGCTATCTTATTGCTCTATTGGATATAAATCAATAGATTGAAAGTATATTAAGATAGTGTGAGTTAAGTAGAGAACAAAGGAAATGTTTAAAAATTGTAAGCACTAAATGCCAAGATATAACACATTAATAAAAAAAGTAATCATTATATTTTAATAAGAATAGCGTAGGAGTATATTTAGGCCTCTGCGGTATATTGTTCCCTAGCTGAGAGTCGGTGTCTTTACAACACGTACACTCGTAATTATATTAATGTTATTTGTTGTCTACGCCTGCCGTAGTAGTTGTAGAACCTTACTGGTGCGTCTCGGGTTCTGGGAGCGATTACCAATATTTGTGTATCACACATTTTTGGTTTGCGTATCTGGATGTGTTATACTTATGTCTCGTATCCTTTACACTACAAATAAACCTTCTTTACCTAACCTCTTTTATTACTCGTTCTGTGGTTGTAATCAATCAGTAGTTAATCACGGCGGAATATTCACATTCATTTCTTTGTCTCCAGGCCTCTTCAAAGGCTCAACTACAACGCTCGACGGGATCGGTTTGCGGCCGATGCCAGCCGAAAGGCCGAAGACGTTACGGAAACTGAAGTCAGTGTACGACGCGTCACCAACAGACCCGCCGACCATCACCAACACGAACCTGAGCAGCAATGGACAGGTGGAGAGGAATATCAACGGTGTCGAGGACGAAGTTAGAAGACGCAGTAACACCACGAGTTCCACACACAGTGGGGACAAGTCGCTGTCGATACTCAGCCCGTTTGATGAGCAGGTAAGCTTTATTTTGTTTTATTCTTCTTGTAAAATAATGACAAATATTTGAGTAATCTTCGTTCTTTAGTGCCAGGGCATCTGCCTCTAAACATATATAATAATATACTATAAACTCTTCGGATGATTACTAAATATGTTGATTGTTATCCACAGATGTATTTATTTATTTATTTATAATAAATAAAAAAATAAACTCCTTATCTAAATAAACGTTGCAACGGGTGGGCTTTTGGCATTATTCACTATTCAACAATTGATGATAGACAAAATAAAGATGAAGAAATAAATATTTACATATAAGTTAAGTTGCGATGTCAACAATACCACTCGTTTTGCAAACACACTCACCCAACTATTCCAGCTACTCCAACGCTACCCGGCTGTTAAATTAATCCCAAGATCGCGATTTAGATGCTTGTTTTACTAATTATTAATAATTTATATCAAAACAAAATATATGAAAACGACTGATTTACGACGTCGCCACAAACTGTTCCTAATACAATTGGTGCAGTTCGACTTAGATCTAGTTATCGCGTTTGACAACTATTAAATGATTTATCTAATTGGAACTCTGATTAAATGGTAGACTTATTTAATTCCTAATTATTATAATATTTAGATAACTTATTCGTTAAGTGCTTATTTCGGGAAAATTACTGGATGGCCGACCGATGGTAAGAGTACCAAGGCTTTAGAGACGCGAGTTCTGAATTGGATTTCCTGTTCGGAAATAATGTAAGAGCAACTTTGTTGGTTTTCAGGACTCTATTGTTTGTATGACCCGTGACCCTGTTATTGCATCTGAATCCACCTCTAGCAATGTATAAGTACGAGTGACCGCTGTTTGCTTCTGTTTTCTTTTAATATATTTTGTCCAGTTAATGTCACCTATGGACAACTAAAAGTATTGGCCGTGTTAAAATGGATCTTATAATTTCGGTAAACGTACACTATGATTAATGATCAGAATATTTGCCAACTACTGATTCATGGGATCCTTTTTTAATTCCCAGTCAAGGGCAATATAAAAAATAAATTATGATAATCATTTTTTGTCTTCAACGTTCTTGGTTTATTTTAGAATGGTTACTTAATTTAAACATAAATGATTAATTATAAAATAATGTTAAAATAGTCTAAATATGGGTCAATAGTTTGATTTTATATAAAATAAATAGGCGAAATAGATGAAACTGTCGTCTTCTTTCATAGTTATTTAATTGATTATTTAATTAAAAAATTACCTAAATTAAATTACATTTACCTACAATATTAAATATTTCACATTAATATATTAAACATTAATTTCCATTATAATCATAACCTAAGAAAAAATTACAAATATATACACTTAAGATGGATTGGGTGATCTCAGGTAGGGTTAGTATATTTGTGTTCCTGCGTATAGTTAGGATGTTGAGCTATGTTAGATTTAACACTAAACATACCGCGACCGATCAAATGACCGTTTTTTTATGTTTTGTTTAAAATTTTCTAAATTCAACGTTATTATACCGCCATGAAACTTCATGACTTTTCTTAAAATATACATACAATTGTTTCTTTATTATTCTCACTAATTTTTTTCATTATTAAATAAATTATCTATCTTTAATTCTATAACAAGAAATATAATTAATTTCAAAACCAAGGTCATTTTATCGTTCACGGTAGGAATAGTTTATTGACCGATCGTGGTAGGTTTAGTGTTAAAATGATACAGCAACACAATATACGATTGTAGAAAGACTCCTACCTCACATAACACCAGCGGAAATAGTAGCAATGCTGCTGTGTTATGGTTGTTTTAGGAAACCGGAGACGCTAACGAGGCATTCTATCTCAATTAAAGCACGCAGCTCAACTGATGGTAAATGATGACCGCGTCCATCTAAATTCATGCTCAACAAAGATACAAGATGTACATTCGTTGTTCTCCCTGAGATATGAGATGGAGTACATCATTGACTGTTATCCCTACACGCACTATACAAAACACAGCAGTGTTAGATTACGTTGGTATTCCTTCCCCAATTCAGTAGATAAATACTATCTACAGTGTGGCTCCACTATGCAAAATATGATAACCTAGCATCACCATAACACTTCATTACTATAGCTGTATATTATTATGATATTGTATATAGGCTACGTTAACGTAAAACAGCCTACAGCACTTGTTTGTAAACGTTTACAAAAAACAAAATTCTTAACAAACACTTACTGCGTATTTTAAAATTGCTAAAGCGTGATGAAACGCGACATAGATTTTTGTGCAAATTAGCTGAATTTCCATGTCGTCAATGGTTCTAATGTATCAGTGGAGTTATACAATGCCAGGAAGAGGTCAAAATTAGTACTCGGATATAACAGGAGATATTGTTTCATTGGTAGTGATGTTAGAAAATATCGATAACACGGTGTAAAATATGCCGATGATTGAATTAAAATTAAAAATACTCATGAAATAAAAATACTTCTAACTGTGTTATAACTGTGCTGAGTGCTTTTTATGAATTTGTTTTTATAGATGAACTTGTAATTTTATTGAATATTTGTTGTTGTAGGCTAAGACCAGTTATTCTATTCTACCTTAAATTCTAATGTTTTTATAACGTTTTTTTATAATTATTTAGCGTCATTATATATTTTCCGGTTTTTTTTTATATTCATTTTTATGCTCATCGTAATGTAATAAAATTTGGTTGAAGTGTTTCAAATGTATTCCATTCATTTAAATATTTATTGTATTTTAATTAACTATAAAAATGGAATACGAAAACGAATCTTTTAAAATGTTAGAATTAATTTCAAGATTCTACTTTACTATCGACATTGTAAAACATCATGACATCTCTATTTTTTTTTTTTTCAAGTTGTACTATGCAAAAAAGGGTACAGTGATAATGATACCCTGACACGAAAAACTGAATGCATATTCAAATATGCAAATTGTCGAGATAAAAGCAACAAGTTTGAGTGAGAAGCATTTGAATATGCAATAAGTATTGTTTTTATAAAGAAACATATTCGGGAAGAAAATGAAAAATATAAATAATAACAAACATATAAATGATAATTGATGACCTATTTTCTTTTCAATTTATTTACAAACAATACGGAGATTTACATATCCAAAAAATAAAGTAAATAATTTTAATGTGAAATCCATTAGGCTGTGCTGAATTAAGTATCACTATCTCAACGAAGTTAGAAGACCTATTCAAAATATCTTCCTTACATATAGATCCACGTTTCAGCCAGTTTCGGCGCTGATTTACGAATAGATCCATATGTTGACTTTAAGGACGGACAATTGTTTTTTTTTATGGAACTAATAGTGACAAAGTCCTTGATTAGTTGAGCCATTCTAATAAGCAAATTTTAATTGTGTTTTTATTTTACTAGTCCTCAACGAATTGTGGGAAGGCAGGTGTATAAATATTACATGGCACAGGCAGATCGGCAGATGTTTTTCAAAATTGCAAGGTAGCAAACATGCAGGTAGGCGGCTGTTGCAAAAAGTAGTTATAAGCCGCAGGTGTTCTCAGTTTCCACGTTAAAGTTGTAATAAAATATATTAATGGCCGTATCCAACGTTTGTATTTCGATAATTCCTTTAATATCATTCTATATTTTTTAACGTTCAAACTTTTTTACATCAATAAATAATAGACGCATTTATACTTAGACGAAAAGACAACATATAGTTTGATAATGTGCTAAGTGTAATCTGTAAAGGTTACATTAAAACAAATGCTTATGATGATTAAATATCTTCTGGTGACATTAGCTACTCAGAATATTTATCGTGGCATAAGCATTAGCGCAAACACAGAGGCACTCACTCGCCATCACCTCACCTATGTAATACATGCACAATAAGCTCGGAGGAAGGTTTAGATGCAATATCAGAAAACCAACAATTTGTCATGTAGAAATATCATCGGCTAGGATTCGAACCTAGTACCTGCGACGCAGCAGTATTTTACTGTAATCACTACACCTCGCGGTCGCCATTTATTACAAATTTAATAACTGGTTTGGAAATATAGCAGAATAGAATACTGCAGAACTATATACTTGGTATTTTTATTTAGTAATTTATTTAACAAAAGTAATGTCTTAATCCAATTATGAATTTCCAATTTTAACCGTTACCTTGCGCCATACTCTTACGACGTATGTACCTGATTTCGTTGTTATCGTTTCGTTGTGCTGTGTTCGTGATAAAACCTTATTAATTTGATTGCTTCCTTGTTTTATCAAATATTTAAATAGCGTTTACAATCGGATGTATTTATTCAATGTTACTTTTCACGGGAATAAAATACTGCCACTATTAATATATAAATATGACTAAAAGTTTTATTTTAAAAATTACATTCGTATACATTATTACATGAGTATTACCACAAGTGACTGACAAGGAGGCCTATATTATCGTGGAATTGCTAGGGAATCGAAGGCCCAAAACTCTACTGCTGTTGACATGTACAAGTTTCACCTTTTACTGGATGTCCAGGTATCAATACTCACCATAAACAACACACGTTTGTATGTCGCTGTGCAACGTGTTATGGTGCTATTTTACTAATTTCTTTACTATTACTTTAACTAATGTTTGTACTATAAATGTAAACGGGGAAAAGGGAAAGTAAATCTGGACATGTAATAAAAAATATTTTTATTTCTCTCTTCTTAACCAGGAGGAATGGGCGAAAATCTCCGAAATAATGGCGTCATTTGGCAGCAAACTCGTCCGGGAGTCCGTGTTCGTCTCTGAGCTTGAACAGGAGTTCACTACCAGGCTGGGTCTTAGTTGCTCTGAGTCTAGTCTGAGCCCCTCAGTGGCATCCAACCTGGGCTACTGGTTGTCAAGCATGGGTCTGCATGATTACGAACCTCTCTTCATGGAGAGTGGTTACGATGATATCGAATTTATTGTAAGTATTTTAAATAATTAATGAACTTACGTTCATCTTTTTAACATTTATTAAGATTAAAAAATTAGTTAAAGGAAGATAAACTCATCACTAGAAGGGATGAAGATCTATGCAAGATTGTAAAAGAACGGTTAAAGCAGGTGGATAAACATCGTACATTGTGGAAACCTAGATATACGGGAGACCTGTATTCATTTGATAACTAATGGGCTGAGATGGTGAAATAATGTAAAACTATTTCTTATTATATTATAATCTAAAAGTAGTACATTTAGTTCCTAAAACATCAAAAAATAGATTTTGTTTGACTTGCCTTAATTATTATTCTGTTCGTGGTATTAATTTTTCACACTGGCGCTCTAAATTCTTTTGTCTAACACTGAGCTAACTCGAATTCAAGGCATGAATAGGTAACTTGTTAGTACGACCGGTAGAGGGGCACGTGTTAAGTATTTTAATTGGCATTGGTCTGTAAGTACATCTCATAAACGGAAGCGGTCCAGACAAATTAATGGCAACTAAAGAGTTTGTAATGACGACTCTCTGATCGAAGAATTATGAAACGTTTTTTATGGGATAATCGTGACAAGTGAACACGTATACAAGCTTTATGATTTGGGCTCCCTGTGGCCTACAGACACTCACATTACACTCACCCATTCACAATAACTAATCGAGACACAGATCAAGAGGCAAACAGGATTATAACTCTCGAGGACAAAAATGGAATACTATGTTATCGATAATTGGGTCTGTGTTTCGAGTCCCGAGACGAAACAGAGACAAATTTAAATTATTATTTTAAGATATGTTGTCAAAGTGTTGTCCTCCTTGGTTGAATTGACCCATTCTTGCGCCTGTCATTTGACAATGCACTAATTTCAGTGGTTTGCTTTCAGAACGGCATACTCGATGAAAACGACCTGCGCGAAATGGGAATCGAAGAGAACGACAGACAGAAAATATTAGAATCGGCGAAACAATTACCTCTTAAAATAACGGAAATAAGCAATAACCATAACAATAATAATATAAGTAAACACCAAAATGAAACTGTAGATGAATGGTTAAGGAATATTAATTTAGAACTATATAGTGATACGTTCAGGAAACATTTGTATGTGGATATGGATAGAGTGAAGAGGATTTGGGAAGTGGAGCTCACTGCCGTACTAGAAATACAGAAGTCCGGACATCGGAAAAGGATTCTGTGTTCGGTGTCCGGTGAACAGAACGGTCCCGTGAATAATATCGAAGATATAAATGCGGATCTCAATACATTGGTAAGTTTATGACTTTTCTAAATTTATATACATTTTGTGTATGTTTTGTTTGCCTCAGCGTCGGTATTTTTAATTCGATTTCAATAATGTTTTTTTTTTATTTAAAAGGTTCCAAAGTTTCCTAAAAATATAATTTGATAAATATTTTTCTACATATTAGTGTTGGAAAACAAGCAAAGCACTTGATAAAAAAAAAATCACTACAACATCCACCCTTAATAAAGATTCAGAATGCATATGCGTTGTCACCTCTAAGGACTGATTTTGAATCTGATTGAATTGAATGTCCTGCGATTGGGCAGAATTTCGGAGACAAGAAATTTTTAACGGGCTATGAGAAATCGCCGTTTTGACACAAAACGTTTCATATTTAAATTTGACATTCTTATTTTACTCTCTTACTCTATTTATTTTATAAATAAGAGCGCTAACAACTCAATAAATGTAACAGAAGTAAAACTTCTCTGTCGTTATACATCTTGATTTGTTAATATATAGTAAAATATATGGGGTATGACGATTGAGAGAGAAATAGTTTTTCTCTCGATAAAAACCCACCAAGCAACCTTTACAGCATGGTTTTCGTTTTATCTCTCCTTGGTTAAATACCTGATTTCCGTCCCTTTCACAGGTTTTTCCCTTAAAGAGACACATAATATAGAAATGTTTGCGCTCAAATTCGACCTTGATATTTTATAAAGATATTCTACAAGAACGAAGTTTCACTTCAGAAGTCGCCAAATCTCTCACGTCATTACGATGTATATATCTCGTTCTTTGTTCTGTACGTCTTAGTCAATTTATTAAATTATTTATAATATCAAACATTGAACAGGTTGAACCAACTTATGTTTGTACCAGTAAATATTGCAAAACAAGTTCGATTTTCGAGGTAAACAAGATACAAATAGATAATCGTGTTGGAAAGATTAATTTGAAGTACAAGGACAAGGTTTATCGGTGTTTCTATTATCTTAGTTTTTTTTATTGTTTTTAATAAAAGAGAGATAACGATACTGTTGTTCGGAAATAGTATAGGGTCTTTAGGCATCTAATGGTATTTTGATTTATTTATTTAATACATCACTAACTAATTAAACTGAGAAACTAACGTATTTTAAACTGAGTCGTCGTCGGGCAATAAATGTCACTGACTATAGGAATGTGCACGCAATGCAACCCGTTATCGATACTTAGCTACCTGCGCTCGCGGAGCCGATGAAAGAAGATGGTCCTAGAAAAGATAAAACGGCCCTTTTCAGGACCACATTACGATCTATACAGTTTCTCTAAGATTACGAAGAAGCAAAAATTTTATCTTACAAATTAAAAACTTTTATTTTCAGAAAAATTATTGCTAATAATACTTAACATAATTTAGCATATCGATCGTACCTATCCCGTTATCTATATGCACCTCTACAATTCTTACGCACATCACTACACCTCTCCATAAGACCTCTAAGTGCGACAGACAGATATATATGATTTATGACCCGAAGCCTCAGTTCATAATGCGTCGACAATAAAACGTATCAAAAAATATATAAACTCCTTTTGTATAGTATTTGGGGTGATCTTACATGATGCCACAGGGATCACATCCTTTATAGGATGTGATCCCTGTGGTCCATGACACCCACTATTATCCTCGATAAGGAATTATAATGCTTAATAAAAATAAGAAGACTGAGTTTTCGCAATGGCAGAGCCAAGGCGCAGTTCCTTTCGAGCTGCAGCATGAAAAGGTTGGCTCAACCGGGGAAGGGCCACGCCCCCACGGAATACCAGCAATCTGTTCACCTGTATTAAGTGATCACCGTCCTCAATGAACATCCGCAACAGACTTGCAGGTGGATTGCTGGTCTTTAGTAAAGAAAGGAGTAAGCTCTTCTTGAAGGTCTCTTAGTCTTATAGGGATCTAAAATACCGCCGGCGGCAGTCATTCCATAAAGAATTTGTGCGCTACAGGAAATTCATGATTTTATATAATAATTAGAGTTCTAGCATTGTTTTAGTTGAACAAGTTTTTATTATTTATAGTATGCTCTCTACCTCTAAAACTTCGACAAGTTATTGAATATGCATTCAGTGGTTTAATGACGGCACTATAATATATCTTGCGTAGTTGATATCGTCATGGTCGAAAACCGAAACTTCTCTGATACCAGGAGTGTCACATATGAAATCAAGGATCATTAAGGGCACTAGCTTAGTAAGTGCCTATTCCCTTTTCTCTATAACATTCCCAAATTGTATCCAGATGAAAAGATGAAAAATTTCGAATTCCAATAATGCCTGCAGGCTAGGCTAAAATAATCTATTTTAATCAGCAGTAAGCTCTAACATCTGTTATCCGATCGAGATAGGCTGATATATCTGATGCAAATGTTAACCAGGTTTATACGGAAAAAAAAATCAACAAGTCAATAGGATACGAATCCAACACTGTGAGCCGGCACAACTCCATCATAATTTCTATCCTAACTAGACACTACGTTTGTATAAGGACCGCGTGGTGACATAGTGGTCAGTACCTGGCTGCTGCGTCACGGGTCTTAAATTTATTTCCTGCCAAGGAATAATATTCGTCTATCAAAAATATGTGGTTTTCAGTTATAGGTGTGTAGTGTATTTTTTCCGTGTCTCTGACACTACATATCAACCTTCCAAACATTCATATTATTTCACATGCCATACATCGGTCTAGTGAAGGGGATGTGAAGTGTCTTTATTTGCGCGAATGCTGAACAAACTATTATATTACCTACACAGTTGATTTCTGCTAGTAACAAAATATAAATAAAAGTATATAGATATCGCCATGGTCAACATCGACCACTAGTTCATCTTTTTTTATTTCTCTAAATTATTTGGAGACTAAACTGCGTTAAATTAATAAGAGCTTTTTTTATAATTTACTAAGAATAATAATAATTATGTATTTATTTATTTTACTTTGTCTGAAATGTATCTTTATTATAATTATTTTATCTTTTTGACAATAGAATATGTTTGCCATCCGTGCAAGCAACAAAAGGCATATGCGACCTGAATATATTATAATTTACAAGTGACATCAGACCGTATAAAGATATAAAGTTGGTGTACTTAATAGATATAACTTACGTACTTCTAGGAATTGTAGGAATTGCGCAATAGTGTGATCACATCTGCGGGTCTTTATTAATTATTACGACTTTGATCTAGGGTAATGCGATGTTATAGGTTAGGGTCGTGAAGTGCAGTTATCGGAATGTCTAGTTAGCAGCAGATCCTAGGTTCCCTAACAGGTACTAATATTTATACATATATTGTATTTATATATTTTTAGACTTTCGATATGGGAGTTTTATATAATTTCCTGTTCTTAATTCTGTATCTGAAGATGTGATCTTGTATACGCTTTAAATCGAATCGTAGGAGTCGAGGGACTGGCTCAGTTTACCGGGATGTTTTATTTTGAGTCATCCCATCTTAGATCGCAGGGGACTTCTTCACATCTTATCAATGTATCTGCATTTTGATTGGCTTATCCGAGGATTAATATGGGTGTCATGGGCCGCAAGTACCCAAGCGGCAGGAAGTACCTAGTACTATCAGGTGAACTGTGTGCTCCTTTATCGCCCTCAATAATTTTTTTAAAAATTACAGACATACTAAACAACACACTACCCGTAAATGCTGTGCGGTAAACATTTAGTAAGCATTAGAAAATATCCGCTAAAAATACACTAAAAGATAGCTATGGTTGAAATCGACATGCGGATTTTCATGAAGATAGTTATAACGATAATAGTTTTTTTTTATTACATTGAGAGTAACAAACTCACACACAGTTCACCTGATGGCAAGTGATTCCTTTTATTTCCAATAAATCGAAGTATGGGTAATGGTCAAACCAAAAAATATGTTCAACTATTTAATAAATCCTGATCGATTGGTCATAAACTGAAGAAGAAGAAAATAATAATAGAAGAATCATATTTTATTACATAGAATGCTCTGCATTTTGTGCTTTTTTTTCTGGCCTTCTTGTGGTGAGAAATCATTTCTTGCGACTTTTCTATATCAACTGCTATTAATTGCCGGTAAAATATATGGCGTAAAATGAATAGCAAAATAGATAACATGACAGAAAGCATTTATATCATATTAATTTTTTTATCTGTATGTCTCATATTAAATTACATTTCCCATCCGCTATTATATTTTTAGAACTTTAAGGTAGACTTTCCATATCTAATTGTTTAATGAGTAAATAAATGGAGTATCATTTATATTTATATATATTATATTTATATATTTTTAGACTTTCGATATGGGAGTTTTATATAATTTCCTGTTCTTAATTCTGTATCTGAAGATGTGATCTTGTATACGCTTTAAATCGAATCGTAGGAGTCGAGAGACTGGCTCAGTTTACCGGGATGTTTTATTTTGAGTCATCCCATCTTAGATCGCAGGGGACTTCTTCACATCTTATCAATGTATCTGCATTTTGATTGGCTTATCCGAGGATTAATATGGGTGTCATGGGCCGCAAGTACCCAAGCGGCAGGAAGTACCTAGTACTATCAGGTGAACTGTGTGCTCCTTTATCGCCCTCAATAAATTTTTTAAAAATTACAGACATACTAAACAACACACTACCCGTAAATGCTGTGCGGTAAACATTTAGTAAGCATTAGAAAATATCCGCTAAAAATACACTAAAAGATAGCTATGGTTGAAATCGACATGCGGATTTTCATGAAGATAGTTATAACGATAATAGTTTTTTTTTATTACATTGAGAGTAACAAACTCACACACAGTTCACCTGATGGCAAGTGATTCCTTTTATTTCCAATAAATCGAAGTATGGGTAATGGTCAAACCAAAAAAAATATGTTCAACTATTTAATAAATCCTGATCGATTGGTCATAAACTGAAGAAGAAGAAAATAATAATAGAAGAATCATATTTTATTACATAGAATGCTCTGCATTTTGTGCTTTTTTTTCTGGCCTTCTTGTGGTGAGAAATCATTTCTTGCGACTTTTCTATATCAACTGCTATTAATTGCCGGTAAAATATATGGCGTAAAATGAATAGCAAAATAGATAACATGACAGAAAGCATTTATATCATATTAATTTTTTTATCTGTATGTCTCATATTAAATTACATTTCCCATCCGCTATTATATTTTTAGAACTTTAAGGTAGACTTTCCACATCTAATTGTTTAATGAGTAAATAAATGGAGTATCATTTATATTTATATATATCAAGAATAAGAAGGTATGAATTTGCGAGAATTGCTAGTATCTTATACTCAAAAAAAAAATAATGCCAGCGATATAGAATGCTTTCGAGACAGCACTCCATAATCTGTTCAATCAAATCCCAGTAAATAGGATATCCTATCGCTGAGCAGCGAGTTGAAAATTAATGTGCTATGATTGAGTAGTTGACTGCTATAATACCAACGACAATTTGTAATGCTCTACATAAGAAGCTGAACAGAACAATCTTTTGAAATAAAAATCACTTTATTCATGTAGACGTGTAATTAAAGCTTGGACGATAAACAAATATTTTTACAGTGGTAGAGTCCCGATTAAAAGTTTTTGTAGCTGCGGAATGAAAAGACCGGCCTGACAGAGCCAAGAACACGACCTCATAGATTACCAGGATGAAATAGTACGCTGGTTTGTTTGGTGATTGTAGAGGGATCCGAAGACCCAATTACTCCTAACAAGGCATTTCATTTGTGACTACACATATTTGAAGACATACACTTTGGGGAGGATTAAAAAATATAATAATATATAATTTAATAATAAATTAGAGTAACGTCCTATTCAGCAATAGGAAGTGTGCATTTGTTCTAATTTTTATTGTCCATTTCATACTTACTCCACTACAATGTAATCTTAGTAACTGATAGTTGACGGCCGCGTGGCATAGTGTTTAGAGTTACAATACTTTATATGTATACACTTGTTGCAAAAACCGAAACAAAGCAGCGTTATGCTTCTATTATTTAAGGGTGTGGTACTAAGATATTGACTACGCCACTGGTATTAGGTCCGTTTTCAAGAAAATAAATCTATTCAGAAGTAACATTCAGTCGGTACCTTACTTTTTTTATTTAATAAATTGAGAGTAACAGACGAGCACACAGTTCACCTGACCAATCAGTGGTCCTGCATCCCGTGACATATACATCCATCCTTGACAAGCAATCGTAATGCAGATGCATTGTTACCTTTGAGGACTCAGATAGAATGCTTCGTTACCAGTAATAAAGGTCTCCGGATCCCTGCTCGCACCAGACGAAACACAGCAGCTATATGCTGTTATTCTGTGAGGGCGTGGTCCTAGCCCGTCCGAGCTGACCCATTCATTGTGCAGCTAAAAACAATCTGCAGCGTAACTCTACAACTGTTAAATAGTAGTAAATAGTAATTTTTAAACTGTTGTTTTTTATACTCTTTTCAGTATAAATGCATTCGTTCTCGCCTGACAAATGTAAAGGGAAATTTTTATTATGCATCACGAGCATTGAATTAAACTAAAGAGGATTTCCTTTGTCCGTACTGACTTTAATGGATTTGCGGCATTATTTTATGTTACCCTGGGTCATCAACAATGACTTACATTTGTGCTGTTGTACATGATCGGGTGTAATGGCCGTGTAGCGTAGTGATACGAAAACCTGGCTCCTGAATCACGAGTCCTGACTTCGATTTCTATCTTATGTATTGATTTCTGTATTTGCGAGTGACGTATGTTCGGTGTGTTCGACACGGTACGTATCATTCTGTTTATTGATACGGATGATGTCAATATACCTAGGTTGATAGAGAGGCGCACAGATTACTTTATTTTATAATCCATACTACTGCGACGATACGATTTAACTAAGAATGAGTTCATAAATTTCATCTCGAAAAATACAGCGACGATGTGCCCTTTTTCGTTGATATTTTGTACTTCACAGCCCTTCGAATTTATCTATTCGCTTAACAAGCACATTACTACATTACATCTGAATACTTCATAACCTGACGTATTTTACGCACGCAAGCCTGTCTATACATAGGACTAAGCATATCTGTACAGTAGCACGGACATAAAATTACAAATCCCACATATTATATTATATGTAAATATAAAATACGCATCTTCATCTTTATATAAATAAAGATCCATCTTTTTAATAACTTAACTCTCCAACATAGTGATTATATAATATAGAATCATTCAAGCCTCGCGTAATATTACTTCGTCACCGCTATAAAGTATGTCACAAGATTAAAATGACTAATCCCTGTTAAATTGCTCATCTTGCTTTTAATTACCATCACGCACGTGCAGTAAGGGGGTAGCCAAGCAACCCCCTACAGGTGTGGCAGTGTACTTCTCGAGTGAGATAAGACGGTGCCAAAATAAAGAGGGTAGGTGGCAGTAATGTTCATCGTTAATATTAGCCCTTTAGTAATTTTTAATATTAAAATAAGTTTGCTATATTATAATAAACTCGGAACTATTTTATCTTATTGATATAGTATATCAATCAGCAGTAATCATAAGAATACAAACTCATATATATATATATATATATATATATATATATATATATATATATATATATATATATAAAACATTACCTAATGCTGGAGCGGTAACTAATTGTTTTGTGTTTTCTATCTCTTTACCTTAAGTAAGTGTTTTCTTTGCACTAACTGTCATAATGCTTAAATGCTTGTACTAAAAGATGGTTTCATGATCGTACGCTCAACCATTAGGCTATTGACCCTTTCAAACTACATTGACCGCACAAGTGAAGTCTATTGCCATAGAATTATTACACATCCACATCCGAGGCTATTTTATAACATTGATTTAAACATCGCAACGAATAATATAGTGAATTAAATAACAAGCATATAAACTCAAATGAACAAGTAATTGTGGGTGCACGTAGGCATGTAGCGGGCGGAGTCTTTTTTTTTTAATTTCACACGTCGCCAACCCCGTATAGGTAATTAGTGCTCAATCCGGGACCTATTCAAAGTTCGCCATTCATACGGTGAGTGAGGCACTCTGTAACCACGCGTCGGATTACAGTATGAGGCGAAATACACTAAAACGCAATAAATACCCTAACCACTGGTTGGTATAAATATATTAATGGGAAAAAATCGCACAAGTTTTTGCGAATCATGCATAGTATAATGGCGAGTGGAAATCTCTTTATTGTTTTTAATTTGACGTTAAGCTAATGGTGGATTTATTACTTGCCTTAATATACTAGTCAACTAGCTGTGTGGTGGCGATAGATTGAAATGAAGTTGAATATAATTAATAGACTCGGTATTGTCGATATAAAACCTTTTTTATTTTAAATGTGTGTAAAATTTTAAAGTCTAGTTTAGAGTCAAGTTCACGAGTTCACAAGTTTATCACAGTAACACTCGTATATGTATTAACAACCAACAACTTGTATATGTATTAACCTCGACAGGAAGTCTAATCTCAGGATCTTCGTGCCAGTAAATCGAGATACGTTGTCCACTAAGCTTATTAAAATCGTAACATATAGACACGTAATTGTATAGACTTTTTTTAAAACATTGCAAATCGTCAGCATGTAGTCCAATGTCGGACTTGATTTATTTTTCCGGACAAGTGACTCATCTCCCGTCGTACCCTATTTGAAAGACATTCGTAAACATGTAGTTTGCGATTGAAACTAGCGCCAGTAGGGTTGTTCCCACCTCCCTTTTACTATTCAAACCCATTGCAACGGAACATTATTCCATTCACCAAAGCCTGAATACGTCTGTTGCCTTTTCTACTTTTATTACCAGCAAATGACACTCGCAACAAATTAGATGGTTCACGATGTCAATTATATTCCTCTTGTCCCTTTATTCTTTAGGGACTTAATTAAAATTTCACGCTTGCCTGTTTGCAGCGTTTTTATTTTTGTTTTGCATCATTACTTTTGTTTTACACTTCTGAAGTGCGAACTGTCGCGCGGATGCCACTTTGCTCTTTTTGTCTATTATTATTAGCCTCGTCGAACACTGTTTCAATTAGTTAGGGCACTCTTTGCAGGTGTCTGTTTAGTTTTTCCTCGTTTTGTTATTATTTTTCGTCGACGCGCTTTGAATTAATCCTTTTTTCGGTTTGTATGATTTGTTTGATAAATTTAGTCATCCGAAATTTGATATTTGTCCATTTGAGTAATATTTTTACTTTATTTTTGTCCTTTTCTGTTAATCAGGCTGGCCAGAGTCCGTCTAGAGTTTTCAGTTTTTCAACCTGTGTACCAATTTTAATTGTAATTTTTATGCTGAAATTAAAAGAATACATGAATTATTTATTATATGTGTGACATTGAGGGTCGTCTGTAACGCGGTATTTCTTTTCATAAATCTACTTTGTACTCAGAAAAACAACATACAACAACTGAAAGAAGAAATCAAGGAAAAGTTGCCGCCTTCTGAAAACTTGAAACCTGTACCGCCTCCAGTAGTTCCTAACTTAGTGCCCCCTGGCGGTGAGACTCTTAAACGTAGTAAGAAGAATAGACCAGCTCCTCAACCACCGAGACCATCAGATTTAGAGATCAGGGCACCATCGGAACTTTTAGTGGGGGTTCCTGGAGCTTTGAAAACGCAGTGGAAGCACCAGCCATTTGTTTTGGTGACTGGGGCGGTGACTTATGTGGCTAATGTAAGTAATTTATAAAGTTTATTAAAAGTGCTTCTAATACTATAATAATAAAAATAATAATAATAGTAATAATAATAATAATCATTTATTTCAAGTATCATAAGACTCATATATTGTTAGTAATCACACTCTTAATATCTAGGGTTAGTAATAATTACATATCATTAAATCTATCCCACATATATTTATCCCAAAGGTAAAATACACTGCAGAAAAATTTATATGACTTACACTTATCTTAACTCGAGTCCTTCGAAAAGCGATCTCGAACAGCATGATTTTGTTTTTCATAACAACTGAAAATCTCTCAGTTCAAATCATCTTTTGTTTTATAATCATTCACTATGATAAAATTACTTTATTCTGTTAGACATAGAGCTCTTCTACATAGTAGAGTAAGTATTTTGGGTTGTTTTAATTTTAGTTACATATTTTTTAGTCTTATTTTTGTTTTACTTAGTATCTGGGGTCGACGGTAGTGAAAGAGCTACGTGGAACTGAATCTACAAAAAAGTCAATACAGAAGCTAAAGAAAACTACTAAGGAGCCACGAGATTCTCCGGATATCATACTTTCCATTAGCTACAGAGGAGTGAAGTTCCTCAACACAATTACTAGGGTATGAAAATTCTTATAATTATAAATTAATTACCCTTTCTGCTTCTTTATTTTATTTCATTTTTATTTTTTGTAAGTGGCAAAAGAAAGTCGATTTTGTCTGTTTAAATAATTGTTTGAGTGTTTAAAATATTTAAAGACATTACTTTCTATAAAGAGCAAAGATTTCCGTATTACAAGTTGTGTGTTCATATGTCGTCGACCCTCCAACTATCGTTATTTACTCCAAAAATATCTCGCCATAAAAGACTGTCCTCTTTGAGGGACAACCAAGCGTAAGAAGGGCAAACAACCCCACCTCTGAGAATACCAACGGGGGTTAACGGGGCTCCACTAAACAAAAGCTCCGACTTTGCCCGCTTGATTTTTAATTATGGATCAGTCTTCACACTTGATCGGACCTTGGATCTTGCCTTTGTATTTCTTCTAGAGAAAAATATTGTTTTTGGTCTTTTTGTGGGACGAGTTTAATGTCAGGTCACTTCATGGTTAGTTACACCGGTTAATTAGGGATTTTTTTGATGTTGACATTTGTTAATATTTTAAGGTTGTTTTGTTTATTTCGAATGCCAATCAAATGTCTGATGTTATCGAAGGCGTATTTTTTATATAAATCTGATATTTATGTTTATTATTATTTAATCTACTTTACCTATAAAATAATTATCTTCTCTTGTAATTTATTACTATTTTATTTGTCGGTAGGAGTTAATATGCGAACATGAAATAAGAAACATTCACTGTGCGTGCCAGGACGCGGACGATTTGACTCACTTTGCGTACATAACTAAGGATCACGCTACTAGAAGCCACTACTGTCATGTTTTTCGAGTTGCCACAATGGTAAGTACATTACAAAATTAAGAATTTTCTAATTAATTTGTAGTTTTTTTTTAATTGAGTACCGAGAAAATCTTCCTTAACGCCTATTAATAGGTATATATAATATTGCAGGTGATAATCTATCTCATACGACACTTTATTAAGGTCGTTTAAACGTGATATTAAATATAATTTTACGGAAAGTCTTTGCTATGAGTCAAAGATAAATTTTTTTTAGGTAAAGCAATAGTAAATAACGGGAACTATTCTCCTAATAGTAAGTGACGACTACATTGTGCATCTATCCTCGACATTATTATTATGTAGATATATAACGTTGGTACAATTCCAGTGACGGTATAGTGCTTTTGCCGACCCATTCGCTTTAGCTGGTTCCTAAACTGGCTCCACTACTGTCAAATCATAATGCCTTTTGTAAAGCAATTATTTTTAAAAATAAGGTAATTTCATGGATGATACTAAAATATGATAATATGTAGCAATGTAATTCAATCAAACTAGTGAATGTGTACTATTTTTAAAACAATACTAATCATTAATTACAAATGTAATCCGTTGACTCGGTCTATTATTTTATAAATAAAAAAACAAGTTTAAAATAAAATGGACAACAAATTCATACATTCCAGGATCAAGCTACTGAAGTAATCTTAACACTAGGCGAGGCCTTTGAAGTGGCCTACCAAATGGCTCTCAGGGAGCAATCGAACCGAGCGAGAGTCACACAGTCGCTGGCCAAAACCCCAACCCATGACCCTATGACGACCAGCAATAAAGAGAAACCAAATATGAATCACGGCAGATCACATTCCATAACGGAGATCAAGTTAAATGGACACCAATTAAAGATTGCCCCCATTCCCGCTTCACTATCCAACGAAGATTTCCAGTCGTCTTCTAGAAACTCGGATGGTTCAAGAAGCCCTAGGACACCCCTATTAAAAGCACCCATTGCTTCGACAGAAGAATTGTGAAAGGAAAGATAAAGAAGTCTTATACGAATTAAATTTTCCATTGATAATTTTGTACGTTGTTTTTAGAACAATTTTTAATTGTTTCATTATACAGAACGTTGTAGCACTTCTGTCATATATTGATAATCGATGGATTTGAGAATATTTTCATAAATGATAAATTTTGTATAGATTTTGCATTTGATATGATGAATAATTCGATAGAATTAATGATTTCGTTTATCGATTTTTGTATCAAATAGACCACACAGCTTAATTATTTTTTAATCTATTACAATCTATTGCTTTAATTATATTAATAATCTATTCAGTTTTAATGTTTTATGTAAAATAAAGATGAAATTAAAAAGGCCTAAAATTGGCTTACGAATTCGGATACGTGTAGACATTGGCTATGAATAGTGAATCTATGATTGCATATTTTTTGGAGATTACATTGTATTACAATTGTAATACAACTAACATGTGGTAATTAAATATAGGACGCGATAACCGTGTAACCGAAATTATATCGAACCTAAACTATTTTAATGTTATACAATTCTCGAATCTTAATAATAATATATAGTAAAATTAAAATTATAAATTCAAAATTGTTGTGTCATCGTGTCGTATAAACTTTTGTATTTGGATTTTGACAATGCTTTTTGCGGACCTTATTTATGAATTTCGTATTTATATTAGATAAATAAGTTTTACTATAGAATAGTAAAATTTAGAGGTTGTTTTGTTAATAGTAGTTTTTATTGATTGTATATTTTTGTTTCTTTGAATGTTATTGACCTTTGCCAACAATGCTGGCAGTCTCAGTTACTTCAATTCACGATTGAATGAAAATCAATATAATAATGCATTTTTATTTGGATCAGAAGTAATTTGTTGAATATATAAGAAATTACTTGTATTGGTAATTGGAACTAATATTGATATTTGCGTAGGCCTAAATATAATCTCGATTCTAGATATTATAGTAAATAATGCGTTACCAATTTCCAGTGTCGTATATATTAATAATGTATATAGTTGGATTGTAAGAGAGTGCATAGATTTTTACAGTTGGTTGTTAATAAATACACATCTTATGACCACATAGAGAGGAGCTCATTTAACTTATAGTACATTAAACATATCAAAGTAATGTTGTTATTAACTCATCGACACAATAATTTCACCAAATTTAAGAGACCTGTCTTGTCACTAATAAAAAATATTGCATTTTTTTTGTTCCTTAAGCGAGCGAGGTCTACTTAAAGTGGTTGTTTGTTTGTTAGTTGTTTCAAACTGAGCCTCCGATATTAATATTGCTAAATAGTTATATAGTGAGAGTCGTATGCGTACAATAAATATGTCTTAAAATGACAAAAAAGAAATAGCGTTTTCTTAAAGTTTCAATTATTGCAAAATTTTGCTCAAAAACAACGTTGTCGTTATTGTATTACATGATATTCGTTAGGCTGTTAAATTTTTAATCTATGCATGGCCTTATTTTTAATCTGTAAAAATAATAAAGTCTGATTATGTTTTGAGATTTTTGTAATCAATGTGATACAATTTTAAAAGTAAAAATAATTCAAAAATTTTCGTTTTTTTTTCTCTAAATAATAATATTTTACCTTTACGCTTCTTTATATATTTAAGCTATAGTTCATATGTAATACAGCTTTTTATATGTAATGTGTAATGTTGAATCGAGTTAAATTGTCATTGTATTACATTTATAAAACGTATCTATCAATGTTAAAGTTATTAAATTAGATTATAAATAATATTTAAGTAAATATTTAATTATATATACTAAATAAAGCGTGCCAAAATGCAATAATACAGGTAAGAAACGCCAATATAGAGGACTCAATTATAATTCTCAACAAAGTGCAACGATTGCTCACAATTTTTTTTTTAAATATTTAAATTTAAATGTTCTTTTTGCAAAACGTTACCGTCCCTTTGCAAACATATAAAAAAATCATAAATTTGTTCCTCTTAATTTTTACAATATGACCATATTTTCTTCACACAGTATAATTTAGTAAATTTTATATTTGTGAAATATTTCCTTATACTCATTTACTCGCATTCAATTTTCAAAATCTTTAATTCAAAATTCGAACACCATTGCAATGATGTATACAAATACCTGGATATCTCTATACATGTATATATAATACCCGGCCATAAGTACTACACCGATATTTAGGAAGAGACTGCCATCTATGACCGATAAGCTTCGTTTTTATTTGTCGTCTCTGTCCTTTGGTAACAGTGACCTGATTGTAGATTGTGCGATAGAAACGATGCTCTACGTGATACGCTTACGTCTCTTTCTAATAGACGATGAGTATAACATTCGGCAGGTAGCTGAATTTATAGGAAAAATTATATATACGAAAAAGTTAGTAATGACATAAATATTTATTATAACAAGTGCTGAACGTTGAAACGTCAGTCAATTTGCCTACTTAAGTTTAACTGACACCTAAATGCAATACGATTTTCCCTCTAACAGATGGCACAAACATTTAGTGCCACTGAGAATTTGTGTAGCGTTTCAGCTATCGACCGTAGAACAAACAAAATCTCGTTGTGTTTATAGCCACGCATAATGACGCTTTCTATTTTATGTATAAATTATGAAATATATCATTATACGTACTTATGAATGTCATACAGCTCACTCGCAAATATAATTTAGGTAATAAATAAAAAAATAAATGTTTTATTACATATTACACGAAAAGATCCCGCTGTATACCAAAGAAGATATATATACAATATAGCTAAAGTTAGTTATAATAGTAATTAAAAATGTAAATTATCATGTAATTTGTCACGTTATTACGTACTATTAGAATTATGTGTATTTAGAACGAACTACTTGTACACTACACAAGAAATTGATTCACTTAGACTCAAATTTTGAAGCAATAAGGTTGATCGCTACTCGCATTTGGGTATATCTTGACAAGCAGTCACCAATTCTAATAGTATAGTTCTTTCAACCGAAAATTGTTTATTCGATGAAATAAAATTTACAACCAAATTTATATCTAATTCAACACTAAGGTCAAGTTTGATCAAACCTCTCCCCCATGTCTAAGTAGTTTTATACCTGTAATCTTTAATTTGAGGTAGGTATAATATTACACTAAAATGTCGCTGAAACATATTAACATTTTAGAGTATAACAAATAACTTTTAAAACATTACGTGAATCAAATTCCTGAATGTAGATGTATGTAGAGAGATACACTTTTGTTACTTATGTATATTTATATATTGGATCATTTCGTAATCTAATTTTATAACTAAATTTTTTTGATCCCACATTGCCATTTTCACATATGAAATTATTTAAAAATGTAAATCAGCTTAATACGAGTACTTTACAAGTTTTTTTTTAGAATATATCGGTTGTACACATTTTATTTTATTTATATTATATTGTATCACCTATTGTAAATACCTATTATGATATTATATTCAAAAATTTATCTTATTTATTGTTGTCTTATTTATTGTTGCGAATCAATTTTGATAATATTTAACAAAATTAACTTAGTTAAATATGTCGGTATAGAAAATGAAACTGAGAAGTTTAATTATAAATGTGTATTAAGTATCAAGCTATTATTATATATTCATTAACAGGTAATTTTAACTACGCTACATAAGAATATGTTATAGTGCCGTAACCATTCTCGCAAACATAGATGCACACGCTTGTGGTTCCATTCCCTAATGCTACGAGTATGTAATGTATAATGGAAGGTTGAAAGGAAGTTTCAGATGCAGAAAGTCTTAATACACATTTTATAGACATTTATGTTTCTTCAGGAGCTTTTTCCACAGAGCAGTACAACAAACAACTACTAATAAAAACAATAAATAGATCAATAAACGTACAATATATTAACAATAATTGTGTTCTATAATTCATCATTCGTTTAATGTTTCTGTGATATTACTGATGATAATGTTTGGTTTGAATCAAAAGCAAGTGACCAAGATCTATTCCTTCAGTCAGCAATACCCTATGGTTATTACGAAATTATGTCAACCACACAACACGGGATAAACTAGTTATTGTCATTCCTAATCTGATGTATGCCATAAATCGAAGAAATGCTCTAGTTTATCTAATAATGGTAATTAGTACAAAAGTAATATTCAACAGCGATATAGTCATGCTGCGACCATTTCCACATCTTGAGTGTCAAAACTCAAGTCTGCTCGCCCGGGAGAGGACCACGCCCACAATACGAGCGTGAAGCTGTGTTTCGTACGATGAGTGTCGGGATACGGTGACCAGTCTTTAAAGGTGACAACGCAAGTGAACCTTGAAGCGTCAGTCATCACTTACCATCAAATAAATAAACTCATCACTTACCATCAAATAAACTCATCACTTACTATCAAATAAACTCATCACTTACCATCAAATAAACTCATCACTTACTATCAAATAAACTCATCACTTACTATCAAATAAACTATTTGCTTGTTTGTCACACACATTTATACAGGGTGTCCCAGAACTCAACGTCAAGCCGAAACGGGGTGACAGGATTGATCGTAACCATCATGAGAAAAATCAGAAAAAAGATCTATCCCATGCAGTTTGAAAATTATGGGCATTTTAAGAAAAACCTAGAAATTTGGTCATACTGTAACCATTTTTCGGTTATTGTGGTTTATTTTTGTTCATTTTAACTTTGGAACCATAATCCTAAATAACATATCTGAATGATAGTCAAAAATATTTGCCCCAAGTTTCCTAGAATAAAGACTAATTTGTTAAATTAAAATTTTAAATTTGTAGATTTTGAAAGGCCCTTTGAAAAAAATGTACTTTCCTACGTTGAGTTCTGGGTCACTCTATATAACAAGTCAACAAATATCTTACTCAATATCCGACATTCAGAAGTCAGGATAACTAAATTACATGAAAATGATAAAAAGCCTCTTTTCAACAGTTTGTTTTTTTTATTAAATTGTGATTATACAGCTCACCTGATAGTAAGTGAATCGTAAGCCCATGGCATCGACATTCATCCCTGACAAGGAATCGAGATGCGTTGTTGAGGACTGAGATGGAATGCCTCATTACCTGTAAATAAAGGTCTCCAGATCCATTCACTCACCAGACGAAACACAGCTGCATTATGGTCCTATTTTACGCTGGTATTCTGTGAGGGCGTGGCTAGATCCCGACCCATTCATTCTACAGCTGTAGAAAAAAACTGCGTAGCTCTACCAAAAACCCTGTCCTCAAACTTTCTTCTAAATACTTTCTTAAATTTCGAAACCGCATGTATTTTAAAGTCGGAAGGGTATGAAAGTGTAATAAGTATAAAGCTAAGTTGACTTAAGTTTAATTTTTCGTAGTCCAAACATAGTCCACTTGCTATATTTTGTCATTTCTGAAAAAGCACTAGTACTGTTATGCTACATTTAAAAAAATAATCTCTTAAAAATGGAAATGTGATATAATAGGAGAATAGATATAAATATTAGTAAGTATTTTTTAATTACATTGAGCATACACAATACACATAACAAACGAACACACAGTTCACCTGATGGTAAGTGATTCTTGCGGCCCATGACATCTACGTACATTCATCTTTGACAAGGAATCATAATGCAGATGCGTTGTTACCCTTGAGGACTGAGATGGAATGCCTTAATATAGGAAAAAAATCTAAAGTACATACTCATTGACAAAAACCAGAAGTATTTGGCTATGTGAACGCACAATGTTGTCGTGTTTTTACAATGCGTGTCTTTATACCGAAAGGACTATCGCTGCATAAAATATTGGTCTTTTGATACCATTAATTTTCTGCCTCATTTCTCGTAGTTACTCATAGTTATTCGATTTTCTAATATCGAATACCGCATACTTGAATATTATTATGTGGTAGAACTACGTTGCAGCTAGTTTCTAGTTGCAACACGAATGAGTCAGCTCGACTGGCATTGGACTACGCCCTCACAGAACACCATCGTGAAATAGCAGCATATGCTTGTAAATATATTTTACATAAAAAAGGTTATACTTTTACCTTAAGTACCTTTATTACTTTATACTTTTACCTTTAATAAAACTCTATTTTAAAATAGAGTTTTATTAAATTCGAAAATCGATTTGTATATAAGAATTGTAAATCTTTTTTTATTGTATTGAGGATGAAGGCAGCTGGCAGCGAATCTGCGACCCCTCTGGTGCGGCGTTCGCCACCTATTTTTTAAAAGATAACATACGCACACAACAGTCCACCTGATGGTAAGTGATTCCTGCGACCACATCCACATTCATTCTCGATAAGGAATCATATTGCAGATGTTAAAAATTAATTTAGATTAACTATGTACGTAGTGTATATTAAATTTAAATATACTACGAACCAGTTCATCCACCAAGTGAACTACCTAATTACCCGTACAAGCAAACTAACATTAAGCACCTTCTTCGTAGAATAATTTATTCAGAAGCCAACAGCTTTACCCTATAAATTGCGCTGTACTTTAAAAATCCGACTAATAATTATTACCGCACCATTAGCGCAGCCGAAAAAAGGTTCAATTTAAGCGTCATTTGTTAATCTCGCCTGTACGGTCGATTAGACGTGAAGTATAGAGCTGTGCTTATCCCGGTTCGAAGCCCGTGCCGGTCAGTTTTACATTCGAGACAAATTACAGCATGTTGCGTTTTATCATGGTCTACGACAGAACCTTGTAGGAAAGGATTAGTTATACGGGATGTGATAAAATCTCATTTCACCTTATATACGTTTAATTTAGGTGCCTGTGGTGGTGTGTACAGGTGACGTAATTGCGCTATAGTTAGTTTATAGCTTCGGCGTGACGCAATCACGTATAAAACTAATTTAGACTCTAGAGTATAAAAGTTACAAAATATTAACCATCTTTAAAATAAACCTCCATAGATGCCCGAATGTACCTATTCTGTGTATAATTTTCGTTAAAAGGATAATGTTTTTTCCAATTAGCGAATTTAAACGCAGTGGTGAAAAATAATAATGTACTCGTATGAACAAAGAATATAAGCAAGGCAAACTGTTATTAATGAAATTAACTCCCAAAACCAAACAAGATTCAAAAAAATTAATTAATAAGCCAGATCAAGGCACCCAGGATCTCATAATGAATTAAAAAAAATAAACACAATAAAAACCATAAACTTACAACTTTAAACGTTTTTAGAAGGAGTATATTACAGCACAGTAAGTTCAAGACAAGCATACTCGTATCATGGAGACAGCAAAAAAACCATTAATTTCTGGTTTAGGTAAATATGCAATATATTTGCGTTTCAAACTCCTGACTCAGTTTCTGTAGACATGGTTAATAACCAATGATTTAACACAGACCAATAATTCATAAAAAGCAGTTGCATTTAACCACATTTAAAATTCAAACAATGTCCAATCAACCACAATTAAAGTAATGAAAGAGATGGAGGATTTTATTTACAAAGGCCGAATCCATTTCAAACAAGTGCGGTCCCATTGAAGTGTAAACATGCGATTACACTCGTTGTAACGAGCACTCGTCACATTGCAACGAGTGGGGTGTAATAGAGATGAACTCGTTACATCGTTGCCAACGAGCCCTCCCACTCGTTATGAGTGTTTGACGACGATTATTACAAAACATGTTTCAGTTTTATTCTTATTAAATATATAATTTCGATTTATAAATAATCTTTTGTCGGTTAGATAATGAAATTCCTTGCCGGATAATCACAACCGCGGTGACATCTTCTGACTGTTATAGTCTAGTAATTACACGTGAACAGATTGCCACTCTTAGTATCCTTCCCTAATCCCATGTTATATATATTTATTAAGTTGGAAAGAAGGTTCCCGTTGCAGTGTCACGGAGACGAGGCATACACACAACATACTCAGACTCGAAAAAAATATTGTTTCTAGGCTGAGAAACGAATCCAGTTACGTTTATCAAGCTACACACGAACACAGCAGTCGCGTAAATTTTGAGATAATAACAATATTTAGTGTACATTATAAATATAATACGTTGTTTGTTTTGTCGATAACATATCGAATAATAACTTTTTGTACAATATCTACTCATATCACTTATGTGCCAATACATATTGAATGGTTATTTCGAATCAACAACGCCATTTCTCCCAGACCCAAAACTTACCATAGTTATTTGTTCTTCCAGTCCAGAGAAAAATAGCCATATAGACTTGTAGAACAAAATTCAATTACACTTATATTAAAGCTTTTACTTATTTGATCCAATCAGCGCCTATTAAAAGTACCTAGGATAGATTATTAAAACTAATTTTCTAAGGTAAAGTATATCTACACCGCAGCGTCGCATCGGCGGCAATATTTCCGAGTGGCCGCGCGGCAAATTTCTCATCAGGCAGTGATCGCGCGCAGTCGCTCGTGATATCGCCTGCACCTACGGAACAGGCAATCGAACGCTACCGTAATTGCATGCAGCGAAATGGGAGCCTGAGATACGAGAATTGCGTGATTACTGGAGTAATGGGTTCTGATTTTTTATATTTTTTGTATTTATGGCATGGTTTTACCGAATCGATCTATGAAAACTTTTGTTGTAAGTTATTCAGCTCAATAAATGAACTTCGTCGCTTATGTACTTACTCATTAGGTACTTAATACAATTTAATAAGATAAACCATAATAACGAAATGAAACTCGAGGAAATAAATGATGATGATTATGTCCTCAATAATGGTGACACCGGCGACATATTCAGGTGGTTAACGTTAGTAATTATGTAAGCTTTCAATCTGATATCTTATAATCAATCTTTATACTTAGCCACACATAGGTTGTCACAGTAATAAGCTATAAATATATTGCGTGTATGTCCATGTCCTCGATACTGCAATTGGATCTTCCTCCGATCTTATGGCAAGGAAGTGTATGTGATTTCCACTTCCTAACTTACCCCGATGTACTAGGAGTGGATAACGAGTAACTTCCTCTTTTGCGTTCGTTTGCGTGAATGTTAACGTCATTATAATAAATCCTACGCAGTTGATGCCATTTGGTATATGTCTATCCTCGTCTCCTTCCCTATTGCGATGTTCTGCAATAAGATTGGTGGAAGGTTCAGAAGCAGAGTAAGGGCAAAGCACTTGTGTATAAATACAAATGCCGTTCCTCCTATGCTACGTGGCTGTCCGTGATAACACCCGGTTAATATTATTGCTTACTTATTGTCTACGTTTTTACAGAATCCAAAAATAATATATATAGATGGCGGTAAATGATCCCACCATTTACCGCTATTTAAAATCTGTGCTCTTTTCTCACCCCTGCTCACATGCAAAAATAATATAGATATGATATCATATTGAGATTAATAGAAAGGATATGATATTTCTTTGGAGAAGCGGAATCTGATTTTCAGTATTTTTCAGAATTTTTTCAGTATATTTTTGGGAAGCACACAGTAGTGTGGCCCCAAACATAGGTTGCAAGTTGGAATTCTGTGAGAGTATCCTTTCTCGGTTGAACAGACCCAATTATGCTACAGCGTCGCTTTAAGACTTAGATGGCTTTTTGATTTTATTTTATTGATATGCATTCAAACCATCTAGGACAAACCGACCAATGCAAAAATGATTGACTTATGCTACATTAATTTTTTAATCTTCCAAACAACGGATTTTAAAGCGAAATTACATGAAAGCTCAATTTACTTTGAGCAACTTTAGTGGGGTTAGGTTATTACTGGGGATCCTTAGTCGCTTTGGCAACCTTCGTTGCATTAAAAAAATATGTACTATATCTTTCAGATGTTAGTTAACCTAACGTTGAAAAATATCATGAAATAAATATTATTACTTTTTATAAAATTGAATTTGTTTTGTGTTCCATACTCCGATACTCTGCAGAAGTGGTCCACAGCATTGGACTTATATAGGCTGTTATTTTGAAAATGTTATAATGAAAATAAGATTAATGAAAACACTTTAATAAATACGTACCTGCTTAGTGCAGTATTGAGGCAAGTCGCGACGGGGAGCGCATTAATCGCGCTCGCCTAGAGTGCGTAATTAGCACGTAATTACATGTGCTGTGGTGTGAGCATACCTTTAAAATTTGTCGGTTTGTATTTCGTGAAATTACTTTAGCTATATTTTCTTTTCATAACTTACCAATACAGAAAACTATACTAAACTATACTAAACTCATCTCCGGATTTTGAGTGATAACATTTCGCATGTAGTGCGTTTTCATCCGTAAAGATCCTTATATGGCCCGAACAATTACTGGATTATGTACACTAACCAAACATAAGTAAACTATTAAACATCAGAGCTATGCTGCTATTTCACGCTGATATTATACGAGGCATGGTATTATATGTGGTCATACCGACGAGCTGGCTCGTTCATGCAGCTACAAAAGAGCCGATGCATGACTATCACTGTGATACGATAAATGAAATCTTTAATCAGTATTGTTATTGTCTATTAAAAGGTTATGACAGATTTGCACATATCCATTCTCAGCAGACCATAAGCAATTCACTTTTCCAGACGGGCTTCTCTCAAGGTAAAGGTAAAGGCAATTGCTGTTATAGCCACACCTTCCTATACATTTCCTTAAATGTACTAATTTCGGCGCAAAACTTGTTAACTTTGTTAAAAGTAAAATAATGTATATTTTACTTTTATGTTCAAAATAATATTAATTTTAATTTATATTGCTGACCTTAAAGTTCTATCTTTGCCTTAAATTAATGAATTAAAAATGTTCGAAATTGTCATTCCCACAATTCCCTTAATTTATGAACATCCTACTTACATACGTCACGTATTGGGGTCGGTATTAGTGTAATTAAGTTTATTGCGACACGGGCACGAGAGGGAGAGGTGCAGGGGCGCGGGGCAGGGTGAAGGAAGCTCTTTGACTTTATACCTTGGAAATTGTATTACTTACTTACGTAGCCCGGTATATTAATGCGTTGTGTACGTGATTTCGTCTGTATACAAATTTATTTCGGGACGTGGACTCATTTACAGGTTGTTTTAGTAATTATTTTACACATTCACAAAATGCTCACATCTTTATACCTTTGCGGCTTATTTATTTACGCTTTGTAAATTTGCTTGGTTCTACTTCATGGGCGGATAAAGCCACATGACGCGGTCGTTAACGTTCAGAGAGTTTACAGTATGATTTACGAGCGATAGACTATCATTACAAGACATTATGCGATGATAGTCTAGCGATTACGTTATCCCATTTCCTCGAGTCTTCCGTATTTAGTTTTACCATATGATCCGAAAAAGTAGTGGAATTATTTTTATTTTAAAATTGAAGATTTTGCATTTTTAAATTTAATTGAATAAAACTGATTTCGGTATTAAATTAACCTATAAGCTTATAATAATAAAAATATATTCATCACTTACTTTCATTCTTAAATATAGAGTTGAACACAAAATATAGAGGTTAATTCTATTTTAATGTGATCTTTACCAAGTATAGAGACATAAATGGGAAAGGATATGATTTGATCTTTAATAAAAAATAATCCTCTCTCTATTGTGTGCGTACAATAGGCAGTGGATGTCATATTACTCTAAGGATACGTAGACCTATAACCGTTGAAGGCTAGATACGTGAGCAAAGCCGCGTGACAACAGCACGTCCTCTATTCTTTTGTTCAGGCCGAAGATTAAATGTCAATGGATAGTGACATTTTATTTTTCACTTTTTTATTCAGCTAAGAAAAATTCAACTAATATCACTATAATTAGGGCGTATTTTGGACAATATTAAAGGAAAATAAATCCATTACCTCAATTAAAGGTTTCCTTTATTATAAATATTTGACATAAGTAGAACTATTTCACTTCTTAAGATAATATTATATAGAACCCAAAATGCAGAGTTAATGTGCAATCGTACTGAGTGCTCTTCAAGTTCTGGGTTCATCTGCGTTTCATCTTCATCTTTTGCGGATTAAAGTGTAATGTAAAAAACATGGAATAAAGAATTTCTTGACTAGCAACCAGTGAAGAGTCAGTATTTTAACTTCATAGAAAAAACTCTTGCTAATAATGGTCTAAAGTGATACTTGAAAAACCCTTTTACTCTGAGGATCTTTGTGGATTGTAAACGAGTAGGCTTTATTTATATATTATTTTGATACTAAGGTAAGAATGACGAGATTAGATGTATTACTTAATTTTATTTTACTTCTTACGCAGTGACAACAGCATATTGTGCAGTAAACATTAGCAAAAATTTAAAGGTTGTCATTACTACACACTTCGTTACTTACACATAATTTTCTTCGTATATATGATATAAGATCTCATTTCGGGTTCGAATGAAATGTCAAAATATCTTCTACATATTCCAATACTTCGGCAGTCAAGGTGATATGAGGGCACATTGAAAAATTTTGAGCCTAAGGTTGACATTTAAATTCAAAAGAAAAAATAATACTGGCACGTAATAGCCATTTCTTTTTTAATTATAATCTGCTGTCTTTTGTTTTTCTTCTGTCAAAATTGCAAAATTTTGTGATCGATTTAACAAACGAAGTTTGCGGTTTCCGTAGAAATGGATAAAATTGAGCACCGTTCCGTCATAAAATATTTACATAAAAAAGGATTAACGCCAAAACAAATTTATGAAGACTTTGGGGAATCTGCTCCATCATATGCCACTGTCAAAAGATGGGTAGCGGATTTCAAACATGGCACAGAAGCAGTGCAAGGTGAACCTAGGAGTGGTAGGCCGACGACGGCTACCACAGACGAAAATACCAATAAGGTATTAGACCTGATTTTGAATAACAGGAGATTGACGATTGCAAAGATAGCAGAAGCAATAGGCATTTCCTATGAACGAGCACAGAACAACGATCTTGGATTTTCTACGGTCTCTGCCATATGGGTAACTAGACTGCTTTCAGCCGAAAACAAACGCACCCGCCAAACAGTATCACAGGATTGTTTGGATCTGTTCCAAAGTGATCTTCAAGATTTTCTTAGCCGTTTCGTAACTATGAACGAAACTTGGGTTCACCACAATACACCAGAGACCAAAGTACAATCCAAGCAATGGAAAAGAGCAGGGTCACCACCCCCTAAAAAAGCTTGGGCCGTTTTGTCTACCAAGAAGGAAGGCATCAGTTTTTTGGGCCTGTGGAGGGGTCATTATGGTTGACTCCCTTGAAAAAGGTAAAACCATAAATGCGGATTATCGGTGCACACTCTTACAACGTTTGCGTGAAGAAATAAAAAGGCCTGGTATGTTGTCTAAGAAAGTTTTGTTCCACCAAGATAACGCTCCTGTCCATACTGCGGCGAAATCACAATCGCACAAATACTCAATTGTAGCTTTGAATTTTTGCCGCATTCACCCTATTCGCCGGACTTGGCCCTGTCTGATTACCATCTCTTCCCCAATCTAAAAAAACACATGGCAGGACGAAAATTTTCGACGAATATCGAGGTACAAGAAGGTGTAATTGAATATTTTGATGAAATTGAACATTCTTTTTTTTAGAAGGAATATTAAAGCTAGAGACAAGATGGCAAAAGTGTATAGATCATTCTGGAGACTATGTAGAGAAATAAAATAATCATTTAGAAAAATATCTTTTTTTTAAGGTCGGGCTCAAAACTTTTCAATGTGTCTGATTAAATTAACAGTACATAGAAGTAAATATGATTTTAAATTTCTTTATTTTAACAGATTAAGAGCAAATGAAGTTATAAGTTCATACTACTTAAGATGTTGAGATGTATATAATTTAATAATAAACATGCACTAGCACGAAGACAGAGGAATATGGACAAAAAAGTGAATTAAAGAAGAACGTCAATGCACGCACAAAGTAGAAACATAAACTATAAATCAATACTTCTAAAAATCATGAATTGACACTTATATTTATTTTTATTTATTTAACAATCCGTACTTAACTTCCTTTTTATTATTTGCACTACAATCATCCCATAAATTTTTTCGGTATATTGAATAGCCTATTAGTATGCTATTTGGTTTTCTATACATACAAAAAACAACTGACAAACAAACTAGTTCTTCCAGCAGTTTTGTATTGGTGTAACATAGAGGTCTTACGAGCCGGCTGAATACAAACCACGGTGATCTTAAATCTTATTGCGCCGATCGACAGGCGGCGGGGGCGCGCACTGAATTCTCGACGTTTACGGGATATGCTTAAATCGACTTACTTTTTTGGGCCGCACCGAATTTACTTAACGAATATCATTCTGTTTTTTGTTTTTTATTCGTATATTATTTATGTTTTCTGTATTGCGGTATGACAATTGTTTTTATAATGTTTTTTTTTCGGGCTGAATGCTGCTGTTAGCCCGAGAGCTCTTACACTTTCACCGGGTCAAGAGGTGACCGAGTGCTTATGGCACTCAGTCGAGACCTCCATATATGGGTAATCAGCACAAGGGCTCTCACAAGGGATCGTTACCCTGTTCAATATGCTTGTATTATCTTTTGTTGCTAGGCATTTCTAATTAATTCAACAATAACGAAATTATTATTTTATTTTAACACTATACAATTTCCTTTCTATATGTTATACATAAAAAAGGTTCATACGACAGCAGTACTGTTATCGCAAAGTCAAGATGTTCTTTTTATATAATATTTCACTGTTCACATGGTGGTAAGTGACAACTACGCCAATCTATTATCAATTAATACTCAAGATGTACTTCGTTGTCATCCCTGAAGGCTGAGAATAAAAAAATACTTCGTTGCCTGTAATCGGGTCCCCGGATACCGAAAGATAAGAACTATATATTACGAGGCATATGAACTGCTTGTACCGTGATAATAATAATATAAATATTTTATGAAACTAAGTGCGACCAAATGATCATCCATCTCCTAATGTTATATAACTGCATCTTATAACTGCATTCCATAGACATCTACATCTATCTTCAACAAATATTCAAGATGCATATACGTTGTCATCACTTAGGACTGACATGGAACTGCTAAATGTGACTGGATCTCCAAAATCCTACACGCTGGTATTTTGTGAGGGTATGATACTTCACCAGTCGAGCAAACCCATTCATGGCGCATCTAGAATCTAGCTCCGTCGTGGCCCTTCCACTGAAATTTGGTGAAAATATCCTTATACTATTCATTAGTACAATCACCATAGATGATTTTATTTTTTTCCATCTAGAAATGATGTATATAAATTGAATTTATATATACCTACATAATATACACGTAGACGACCCCTGCCGCCCCTCGAGGGCGGCGCGCCGGTCTACACGGTCGTCTTGCCTATTGTGCTCGGATTAAATTATATTTCTTACCGAATATATCGATATCCTGCCGCGAAGGAAATTGTTTCTGTGTACTCGAAAACTGCTAACTTGATCACTTTTGAAAATATGTTCATAACATTAATCTTTTTTATAAACCAACATTACATATAAATATGATTTTGTCACCATCTACTTCGCTTTTAATTTTTGATGCTTGGTATTGATATTTTAAAGTGTATAAGATATATTTTGTTTATAATTAAATTGTTTTACAGAAGTCGCAAATGTATTGAGAGTATTTTATATGATAAATCATAAAATATATTATATATTAATAAATAACCTGAAATTTATTTTCCATTATCTACATGCCTGATAAATATGCAATGTCTACATAATAGTGATAGTAGTAATAATAATAATAATGTCTATTGTATTCTCTCAAAAATTAAGATTTGTAAATATAGTTATATATATAAATTAGTTTATATTAATATACTGGCAAAATGCAACTCCATCTCAACTCGTCGTGGATAAATCAATTTGGCTGAGCCCAATACATAATAATATATAAATATGCACATTTTATTCGCCATTTTCATAAAAATCATTGCGGGGTATTAACAGAACAAAAAGACAGATGACACAACTATACGAAATACCCAAGACACCAAAACATTAGCTATACGCTGCGCCATTGTCTTTTATTACAATTATCTAATACAATTCAGGAAATAAGTACATGCGAACTTTATACAGGCAAGACACTATATAAAACCGTGAGTAGTAAGCTGACACGTAAAATAAATCAAACGGGTATGCGCGGGTTGACGCCGCCTCGAGGCCGGAAGTCGTCACGTCCGCGCTCCCGACGCCTCGCTTCACCTTTGCGATTTCACGAGATATTATATAGAGCTTGTATAAAAGAAGCAGAAGCATAAAGTAAATGCTAATGGACACGCGTGTTTAATTTAAGCTTCTTATCATTAAAAAATATTCTGTAAATGTGATACATATTGTCAACCACAATTTATGTATATTTAAATAAATGAAAAATAAAAATGCTCTTTGTATAAAATTTTCTTATTCGTATTAATTAAACATTTTTTTGTTATCAAATATAAAAGTAGCTATAATCTAATATAGCTAAATATAGCTTTTAAAACGTCATAATGAACATAAAATGCTAGTTTGACGATAAAGATTGCTACGTAGAAACATATACTTTTCTTTCATTGTATGCTTACCTTGTATTACGCAACACTTTATGTATTGTGTAGTTAAAATTATAGTAGTAATAACATTTAAAAAAAAACTCCATACAAAAAATTATATAAACGCGCACGTGTTTTTCGTTATCATACGTACAAAAATCCATTGATAACATTGGTACAATAAGCTTAGTACGCCAATAAGCTTAGTCTGAATTGAATCTCACTCTGATCTAAGACAGAGAATGCAATTAAAAATGCTAGTTGTTTTGTAAATTTATTGACTACTCTAGGTGATATAGCGTAAAGTATTCCTTGTACGCGCAAACTTTCAAATGCCTGTCGACTTGCTTCAATTCTTAACTCCTTAACACGGCAATACGCCGCTTCGCGGCAGATCCCATGTGTGAATAATAATACCTTTGACTTTGGATATTTTTTGAATAAAAAGAATTTGTGTTTTTATTTCCGTGATTTTTATTAAGTTTACTTTTGTTATGTTGCAAGATAAAGAACCCTTCTTTTAATATTTTAGTCTTTGTAAGAAGCTATTATATAGCGTGCAAAAGATATCCCATCGACGAGGACATATATAAACTAAAAATTTTTACAATATAGTTTAAAGTGCTTATTGAAATATGTGCTTTATTAAGTCGCATAACACTAATTTACCGCTGACTTGCGTGTACGCAGTGAAGCATAAATAAGTCATCGTCATTGATGAAAGCGCGGTACGACAAATGTTTCGCAGGGCGCTGAAAAACGTAGCACTCGCTACGGTGTAGCGTCCCCTCCGTGTTTAGACACATTGAAGTGTCTTTATTATTTTTTAAATAATTTTATAAATGGTGCTTATTTAATTATATCTAAAATGCAATAACGAATATTTTTAGCTACAAATATCACTGTAAATTTCATAAATTCTCAAAAAGATAAGAACACTATAATAAATATTATATAGATATAACTATCGACTTCCACTAAGAATAGGAGTTATTACGGTTGTTTCTTTCAGCTAACACAATATCAAGTATGTTACATTTTCAAATTTATAATGTGACTTATATAAATAAGAATATTCTAAGATTTATAAGTCTATAGTAAACAGAAAGGCTACGTGAAACTTTAAAATCAGAATAAATCGTGTTAAACGCTACGATGGATCCCTAATTATTAATAGCGAAATATGCAAAGTTTGTTGTCTCGCATTTTGTTGATTTAACTCGAGAACCTCGAAATCGGTTTTAATTCCCGGCGCCGCGGGAATAATTAGAATTTTAGATGAAGAATTTCATATTCGTTATGTCACTCGAGAAAATTGAGAGCGAAATGTTAATTCTGTTAAATGTTATTAAATTTATTGAAGTCTTGAGAGTTATAATATGGTATAACTTTTATGTGATATGAAAACAGTTGACAATTTTAATATAATTAAAACAGGGTCACAAGATCGCCAAAACTTGCATTGGCAATATTATAAAATATTTAAAAATATATTCGAGTGTACAATATTTAGCAAACTCAATATACGGGCTATTAGCCTAATGGTTTAGGGTACAGTCTGTGAACCTTAAAACAATGGCGTTTCAAAACCACCATTTGTATGATGGCTTGATTTTTATTTGACTTGTATGATGATGATTTCGATGATCTCCTAGTACAGCACAAGCATTTTATTTATTTATTTAAGCTTCATATACAGTATGTAAAAAGGCGGACTTAATGCCTTAGGCATTCTCTACTAGTCAACCTTAGGGCAATGCAGGGATGAAATGAGGTAGGTGTATGCTTAAAGAACTTGTCGTAAAATACTATTATATTATATAAACAAACAATATATGCGTAATTATAAAATACATATATAACTAGATAAATATAACAAATAAAAATATACATTTTAACTGGATCAGTTTAGCTGGAGTAGTTAACGGTAATACCATTCTATTCAAAAATCTTGTTCAATCATCAGACCTCGTATATTTTTATATCATTAAATGTTTTTAGACTTTTTGAATTAATTTCGCTTTGTTTATTAATAAAGACAATGGAATCAATACAAAACAAATCTCTTACGTCAGCGGCTAATAGCCTAATTTTTTGTGCAGAACGCCGGTGCCTGTTGGTGATAGACGTTGATTAATGTCTGTACGTTTGTCTGCGTCAATTTAAAAAAAAAACTTTGTGTTTCAGTGATATTGCTGCCACAGCAGAGGGCATAGAGTCGACACGAAAATAGATTTGTTGCTTCATTGCACCATTACATTATAAAATATCAATTTTTATTTATTCCATTAGTCTCTTTCTAATTAAATTAAAATTTTACTTAATTAAAGTAATCATTAATTAAAAAAACAACTACTTATTTAAGTAATATGGAGGAAAACTGTTAAAAATGGGCTTTTATTTACTTAACAACTTTTCTAAAGCAAGTTTTAAAAAACTAATAAAAAGTTGAATATAATAAAAACCAATTAACATATTATTTATATATCAATAAAATAAATCAAATAATAAGATGGTTTCTCCACCGCATCTGTGTTACAACGACATTTGATTTCGGTGACATCTGGCGGAAGTAATGGATTTTTTCAGTTAGCTGAAGGTGAAAATTTAATCCGTGACGATAAGCAAAGACCAGAAAAACATTAAAGAGATATCTGTTATGGGATCTCAATAATTTATGAAAATTTAAAAATTACTTGCAAGTCATACTACATCAAAACTTCAAAATTCATACATATATAGATATATATATATATATATATATAGATATATATATAGATATATATATAAATATATATATATATATATATATATATATATATATTTATGAATACATATGCTTATTGTCCCATGGGAGGTAGATCGAGAAATAAGGGATTATAAAGTCCGTATATACATACTTTTAACAATGTTTAGACAATAATGTAATATTACCTTGAGAGTAACAAACGAGCACACAGTTCACAGTGGTTCTTGCGGCCCATGTCATCTCCATTCATTCTTGTCAAGGAATCATAATGTAAATGCGTGGTTACCCTTGAGGACTGAGATGGAATGCCTCGGATCCCTACACTTACCAGACGAAACACAGCGGCATTATGCTGCTATTTCACGCTGGTATTCTGTGAGGGCCACTGTTAATGTGACTATATTTAACAGTAACTGGTGACAAGGTGAAAAGGCATCTGTGTCTGCATCTATGTGAATTTGAAATAGGATGAATTGTAGTGAAAAAAAAAGATTAATTTAAACAAAAGCAAAAAAGTTTTTCCATTTTGCTACCAAGCTTTATGGTGAGATAAAATTAGTTTCAAAAGTAAAAAAAAAGGTGGTGGAAGTATTTTTTTTACGAAACACTATGGATATAACTCTTGTCTGCAAAAACGTTTGAATTCGAGGGTTCACTCGAAAACTATTAGATATTTTAAAAAGATTTTCACTGTTAGCAGAAGTATGATAAAAAGTAAAACAAAAGAAAAAACATTGTCTATAAATGTTAAGTAATAACAAAGTATTTTTTTTATTTAGTACACTTGGCCAGTATTAAATGCAAAAGAAAATATAACATAATAATGTGGTGATAATGTCCTCATTGTCGACTATGAATATATCTTCCGGTTTTTATTAGATGACTTACGAGAATACTTATACCAGGGATTAGCATTAGGATAGAAGGAGGAAGGTAAAGAAAGCACAAACACAAGCACACCCAGTCGACGTCTCCTTCCCTATTCCGATGTATCATTTGACAAAAATGCAATAAGATCTGATAAATAGTCGGGACATAAATTCGACCCTGATTCGAAAACCCAAAGTCATCTCGAAACTGTTTTTAGAGGCACATCGCTTACGTATGATAGCATAAAATCCATTCTTGCTTCAGCGAGCTTACTCGGTGACCCAATTAATTAAGGACATATTATTCATTCTCAAACCTACGGCGTTACATAGCATGCACATCTTAAATTTTTGTCTATTATAGGTATAGATGTTGTTGCACAAGTTTATTATTAACCGTGAAGTTCATCAATTGTGAGCTTGATTGTAAACCTCAACATGAGATTTTTTTTTATAATATTAAGTTACCTCATGTGCTACAGTGTCAAAGTAACCCAACAATATTCTTCGCTTATTTTTGTATAAAAACTTGTGCATCCATGACGTATAATATATAATTAATATATGTAATTCTTATTTATTTAATTTTATGATACATAAATATTTTACTTTAGGAATAAAATATAAAACCCTCGACGCAGCAGCCTGATACTCTGACGCCTCACGGCTATTACGTTGTTAATGTATACATATTTTGAAAATAAAACATTAGTCCACGGAGTTTCATAATCGACACGTTTTTTTGGGGGGATAATCCAGACAAATTAAATATGTATAAGTTGTAAGGTCATCGATAAGCTGGACAATTAACAAAGGCCCTTTTGTTTTCCGTTTAAGCTGGATTAATAGCAAAAGTACTATTTAAGCATAAGTATATTATTTTTATTTCACAGAGAAAACGGCAGTTCGGTATTGATGACCGCAGCATATAAATAAACACGTACATACATAAAACCTCGACAACGATTCAAGATTACATGCGTACCTGAATATGCAGATGAAATGTATAGCATCCAATAATTGGGTCTCCTGATCCATACACTTATCAATAAAAACTACATCATCTTGCATTTTACGATGTTAATCAATAAAAATAATGATTATAATAAGTTATGAAGATATAGTGGACAACATTTCTCTTACACTGATGACAGTGTAATGAAAGGTGTAATGGAAACATAGCACTTGATAGACCAGCCACTCTTTTTTTTTATTATTTTTAAAGTAACATATGAGCACACAGTTCACCTGGTGGTAAGTGATTCCTGCTGCCCATGACATCTACATTCATTCATCCTTGACAAAGAATCCTAATGCAAATGCGTTGTCACCCTCGAGGACTGAGATGGAATGCCACGTCAAAGATGGTCTCCGGATCACTACACTCACTAGACGAAACACAGCAGCATTATGTTGCTATTTTACACTGTTATTCCGTCATGGCGTGATCTTACCACGCTCGGGCTGACCCATTTCTTTCTGCGGCGAGAAGCAAACTGCAGTGTATCTCTACCACTATAAATATAAATAAAATAATAAAATTAGTGAAACAAGTAATAAAGAGTTATTGAATCTGAAGATTATTATCCTCCTTGGCTTTCTTCTTTTGTACAATATGGGATTGTTACCAAAAGCGCATTTGAAATTGTAACGTAACAAAGATTTTTGTACGTAGCCACAGTTTCAAATTTGTAATGAATTGGCTCTACCGGGGGAATGCTTTTACTGAATACTAATTTAAATGTCATAAGCCTTAGATACTAAATATAATTATAGTTATGTGATAATCATTAGTCCGGAGGCATAACATCTTAGTCCTTAGGTGTGACGATGCATTTGAATCTTGAATATTTGTTAAGAATGGATGTATTACTGTATTTGCATCACGTATAATCAGATGAACTGTGTGCTTGTTTGTTTGGATCTTGAATATTTGTTTAGATTGGATGTATTACTGCATTTGCATCACGTATCATCAGGTGAACTGCGTGCTTGTTTGTTTAAATCTTGAATATTTGTTAAGAATGGATGTATTACTGCATTTGCATCACGTATAATCAGATGAACTGTGTGCTTGTTTGTTTGAATCTTGAATATTTGTTAAGAATGGATGTATTACTGCATTTGCATCACGTATAATCAGATGAACTGTGTGCTTGTTTGTTTGAATCTTGAATATTTGTTAAGAATGGATGTATTACTGCATTTGCATCACGTATAATCAGATGAACTGTGTGCTTCTTTGTTTGAATCTTGAATATTTGTTAAGAATGAATGTATTACTGCATTTGCATCACGTATAATCAGATGAACTGTGTGCTTGTTTGTTTGAATCTTAAATTTTTGTTTAGAATGGATGTATTACTGCATTTGCATCACGTATCATTAGGTGAACTGCGTGCTTGTTTGTTTGAATCTTGAATATTTGTTAAGAATGGATGTATTACTGCATTTGCATCACGTATCATCAGGTGAACTGCGTGCTTGTTTGTTTAAATCTTGAATATTTGTTAAGAATGGATGTATTACTGCATTTGCATCACGTATCATCAGGTGAACTGCGTGCTTGTTTGTCACCCTTATTATTATAAAAAAACAAGTTAAACGGTTTGAATACATGGGTTAACATAGGGGAGAAAATTTATTAACGTACGATATCTATTCACGCTTTACTCTGCAAGGAGCTCGGTATTGCGACGGAACTACTCAAGTATTTGCTAACTGTGTACGTGACTTCTTGGGGAGAAGTTAGCTAGGCATTATTCAAGTTCCTGGATTCCTCTGTTTGAAATGACTTTCAGAAATTATGCTCCGTGCGCGATTCGATTTAATGAAAATAGACAACGAAAGCCGCATAAGTAATTTCACTTCGTTTTCAATTTTAACGTGAATATTTCTTGACTTAATATATTAAATCCTAAGCATTTAGCCGAATAAATGTTACGTATTCAATGAACGGGGCAAATTTATTCTTTTTTTATATATATCTAAAAGAGAATAACGTATACACAGTCCAGCGGAAGGTGACTACACCTTAACTACACCTCAGGACTGACATGGAGTGTCTTCGCTACCAATAGTTTCTCCGGATGCCTACCCTCATCAAACGAAACATCATGCTGTTATTTTAACTCAGTATTTTGGGATGGGTCTTTTCACAGTTTATGTAGTAGTTAGTTTGCCACAAATTATATAATTAGTATTATTCTGTCCCTTTCAGAAAGAGTTTTGGATTTCCGCACGTTATTTGATATATAAATATTCTGAGAGAGCGGGTAAAGTGGGTTATGGTAACTTATTTAAAAATTCTGATAAATAATTTATAATGTTCTTATTACCTACAACAATTATTATTCCAGCTAAAATAGAAAAAACAACGGTTACTTTAATCGCGTAATTTTTAACTTGAATAAATTACAGATGCTATTCAAAGATTAGCTTCTATTCAATATAAGCAAGCCTCATAATACCAGAGAGTATTTTTACGCAGCCTTTCAATTCACAGGGCTATGTAAAAAGCGTATGTAAAATATAAACGTATATATCAAGCAGATATACGAGTGTGGAACAGAGGTAGACAGTACGGCCATTCATTTCACCGAAGTCACGTAGAGTAATGTATATTCTAATATATTTGCTGGGAGCGACTTTTCGTGCCTACCGGCCCGTGCGGTCTGCGGTCGATGTGATAGGGCTGGGGAAGAAATATCGATAAACATTAATGTATCGATATAAGTGTCATAAAGTAAAGTAAAGCAATATCCTATATACGAGTATAAATGTCAATGCGTATAAGTCTCTTTTCTAGAGTGGGTGTTAGAATTCGGATCCATTGCGTAATCCACAATGGATCCAATGTCTTCGGAATATGTTTTCCAATTTATGTTTTCGACATGCACAACACATAACTTACTGACAATTTACTACCACGGCACAGCAATATTAGAAACTAATTTTATTTAGTAATTTTAAAATACATATGTATAAAATACATATAAATAAATATGAAAAAAATAATAGGAATCTCAAATTAAACAATTGGTCATTATTTGGAGACATACCAATAAAGTTTCTGTAATAGGATTTCACGGCTGCCACCATACGGCTATTCTAATTTGGATATAGATAACGGCCATGATTACGGGGACTTTTAGTTTAATATAGATTATTATAATAAATAACATATACATATGTAAAATTATATTGGGTATAAAAAATAAACAAAAACATTTCAAATTTAAATAAATATCGCTAATTGTATTTGTACAACACTATTTGACCCTGTATTTACCGTGCACCTCGCCAGTTCATCTCCATTTTTTATCTCTTTCAACGGGGAAAAGCAGAAAAAAAGGAAACCGCTATAGTAATGAGTGTAAAAAATAACTATAAAACGAAAGATATCTCTCCCCATTCGGAAATGTAGATTTTACATTTCGTCCCTGCCCCACAAATGGAGACGTTTTCGCGCAACTTTCACGATATTTTATGTTTCAATAATTAAAAAAAAATTAAAAGTAGGAACCTGCGAGCAGCTACTGCCTCTCCGTCCTTTTATATTATATTGTATGATCTTCAAATATTGTAGTATTACTGAACTTAAATTTTCTTATAGCTTGCTTTCCGAAAATAATTTTAATCTGATACTTCAATAGGCTATTTTATTCTAAGAGTATTATTATCGGTCGTGCTTCAAAACTTATAATCATTTGGATTATCCGTATTCACATTTATATTATCAAATTCAAAAATGACAAACAATATATCAGTCCATTACAAATTGTCGGGTATCGGATCTAAATATATTGTTTGTCAATTTCACCTTAAATTAACATGCCTTGTCTTATTTCACACGCATTACAATGGAATAGAGAAGGGGGCGATTAGCGAGTGCTTTTAAGGTTACACAAATGCTTACGGTACTATTATATATCCTGCTGTTCAGTTCCAGTTGTCCAGGATGCACTTAAGGTCATCTGGTAGTAACCAGATGATCTCTCTACTCGAAATCGACCCGAAGGAAATCGTTTTACTACTGTACTAAGCTTTGATTGGCACAGTACTAAGTTATGTTTATAAAGGCAATCTGCTACACAAGATAATATATGTATTTTCTGTTATCTATGTCAGTGTTCGAAAAAGAGTATATATTACATTTTATATACACAAATTATTTCTCAAACATAAAACAAAGTAAATATAAAATCGTCTTTAACACCAATTCGGTAAAAAATAAGTACTTTAACAATCATAATTTTCAAAGAATATCTTTATTCATTGACATTATAAAGGCAATCATCAATTTGCTTCGTCAGCTTAATTAAGCAGTTCCTCGGTATAAAGTCACAAACACACATAATTGAATCGGGACTGTGATGAAATTCCCAATATAAGACAATTCGGTCGAGCCCTTAACGCAAATTGATGGTCCCTTTTAATAGAATACCTTGTAAATTGGGAAATAAGGGACGCAGCCGTGGGGCCGGCAACTCTCAACTACCTATCCATTTTGATATATGCATGTATAATGCGGCAGTACGCAAATACATACATGTAATTATTGTGAACAGACTTTTCATTTGTATATCGTAGTATCCACAATAGCTGCACCAATTTGAAATTTATTTTCAGGGATCAAGTCATATAAGATCATAACCTTGTCGAGCTTTTATTTTTACTTCAACAAGTTTATAGCAACAACGTGACTCTACAACGCATAAAAATATATTTAAACCAAAGGGCAATGTATTTTGGCAATGCAATCTTACAGTGTGGAATTAAACAGATCTTTGTTTCTGTCTGGCTTTGAATCGCAGCCGCGGAATAATATTTGTACATTACAAATTGTTGGTTATCGGGTGTTGAGTTTTTTTTATTATTATTATTATTGAGAGTTACAAACGAGCACATAGTTCACCTGATGTTAAGTGATTACTGCGGCCCATGACATCTACATTCATCCTTGAAAAGGAATCACAATGCAGATGCGTTGTTACCCTTGAGGACTGAGACAGAATGCCTCATCACCAGTAATAAAGGTCTCCGTATCCCTACACTCACCAGACGAAACACAGCAGCGTTATGCTGCTATTCCACGCCGGTATTCTATGAGTGCGTGGTCCCACCCCGGTCGAGCTGACCCATTCATTCTGCAGTTAGAAACAAACTGCAGTGTAGCTCTACCACTGTGTTAACACTACATCTGAAGCTTTCGCTGATGTTATTGCACATGCGTTATATCAGAATAGGCGAAGGTACGATGAGTGTTTCCGTGTTTGCGCGAATGCATACAACTCTATAAGATCTTCTGACCTGTTGACGCTCTGTTAATCTAGTAAAAAGCAGAAGCTATCGTGATGGTCGAAATCGATCACTAAGACATCATCGTCATAGTAGACTGCAGTAGGGAATGGATATTGTCGATTTAACGAATACCAATGTCAGATTCCTATCTGACATTGGTGTTTTGTTTTTCTTAATAAGTCGAGATAACGAAGATCACATTCATGGAATCGATACACCCAATTCAATCCAGAGAGTGAGATTTTTTTAAAAATCCTTCCGCTGTGATTGCCTCTGTTGCAATAATCCAGGATTGTCAGGTCCAATATCACGTTAAAAAAATGATCTTAAGTTAAATAAAACTCTACAACTCTCTACGTCTCTCATGCAGGTAGCATAGAATTTATTCACAAAGAAGCATAAAAGGAAGAGTAAAAAAACCTGCTTTCCAAATCCCATCCACTGCAAACCACGGTATCACTTCTTTTATGGTGGATTTACTACGATAATTATTATAACAACGAATTAAATATCAATTATTTTTTAAGCGGCACTGCTTCGTTGGAGGTCTACGGTTCGATTTCCTGCCGGGTAAAATTTTTTATGTATCATTAAATGTTGGTTTTCGAGTCCGGCTGTGTTGTATCGTATGTATGTATGTTCTTGACATTGTATCTGAATCTTTTGTGTATCATGAAATGTTGGTGATCGAGTCCGGCTGTGTTCTATCGTATGTATGTATGTTCTTGACATTGCATCTGAATCTTCTTCCGATCTTATTGCACATGATATCGGACTAACGAAGAGGACGACAAGTATCTCAATATTCGGGCGAATGATTTCGATACTATAATAATGATGAATATTATTATAAATTATTATGATAGAACATATAAGGTTGAACGGTGGTAGAGCTACACTGCAGTTTGTTTGTCACTGCAGAATGAATGGGTAAATTCGATCGGGGTAGGATTACGCCCTCACAAAATACCAGTGTGGAATAGCAGCATAACGCTGCTGTATTTCGTCTGGTGAGTGAAGAATCCGGAGACCTTTATTACTGGTAACGAGGCATTCCATCTCAGTCCTCAAGGGTGACAACGCATCTGCATTATGATTCCTTGTCAAGCATGAATATAGATGTCATGGGTCGTGGGAATCACTTAACATCGGGTGAACTGTGTGTTCGTTTATAACTCCCAATGTAATAAAAAAATAACAAAATAAGGCATATCCTACGCTATTGAAGATGCGATGCGATGCATACGAAATCAACCTCCAAAGATCTCCTGATCTAGACATCATAATTGTATTTTTAAGTCTACGAAATGGAAAATCTCTGTAGTACCCACCCACTCTGGATGACATGTGTGAATATTTATATATTAATTTAATAAAAAGATATTGGTATTTATTCCTTAGATAGACTTATATGTAAAACTGTCAATTTACGGCTACCAAAACTAATAAAAATAGAGATATTCTGTCATAGAACTGTAAATATATATAAGCTGAAAAAAATTAGTTCACCAAGGTAAACTCACGTCACGGTTATGAACCCTCTAAAATACTAACATAAATTAGTAATAAAAGAAAGGTTAATGGCAATACTTTTTTTAATTAAAATATTATAAAAACTGCGTGATCTAGGTGTACATAATGTATTACTTTGAAATAGAATAATTGTAATTAAATGAAGTAAAGAAAACTATTTATAATATTTTTCTTTAATTTTTTCTTTTAAAAAGAATGCTTTTTCTAGGAGATGGTTCGCGACAATAGGGAGGATGGGACCTTAAGTTTCGCACGTTCATGTGAGTTCTGAAACAATAAGCTTATTGGTTTAGATCTAGTTACTCGTCTCACTCTAAAACTCTAAATCATTCTCTATGATTTATTGCCTGTACTGTGATACGGAATACACTGTTATTAAATATAATAACAATAATTTCATCTTTAATATAACATATATTTGATAAAGCAATTGTAGTAATGAGAAATATGTTGCGAATTCAGTTATTTGAGAATTAATTAAACGGGCCAACAGGGCGTGACGATTTACGGGCCTCGTGTGCTACAGACAGACATACCTACACGCGTGACGTCACACAGTGTAACATATTAAATTATTTAGTGACGTCAGCCGTGAGGACACGGTCTGAAGGATTAGGATACGATGTTAAGTGTCCTCTCATGATATGACTTCTTTGAAAGTTAGGACTGATTTGTTAAATGTAAACTCTGCTATTATAGAAATAAAACGAAGGGATAAATTTAAAAAAATATTTAAAAGCTTCTCTTTTATTCCGAAACAGTTAAGCTTTTTCGCCAGATGAGCGCAAAAACAGACGCATTAGTAGCTCCCTTCCATATTACAAAGTGCATTTGCAATAAGATCGGAGGTATGTTCAGATGTATTGCCGACGCGGGGCATATAAATTATACCCAGGTTCGAAAATCAACAATTTGTGAGTGTTCTAAAGACGGTGATTGTTTACATCCAGATACCCAATTCCCGCATGTGCATCTTAAATCTTTGTCGAGAATGTATGAAGATAAGATGAGAAAAAGATCAAGTGTATCAAAATAAATTTCTTTCTTATTTACTATAAATGTATAAAATATTTTCTATCCATGATAACCAAGAATCCAACGGGCGCAATTTTACGAAGGCGGGGCAGGCAAATCGTCGACTGCAAGCAACTACGAGACATTTGCCAGGCAATGATTTATGGAGCTCTGTTATCGACACGCCGCAGCCTACCCTTCTCCTGTCGATCGAGGAAAAACCATGGAGTCGACTTTTCGAGAAATCAAAATTGATCTAGAATTTTTTTTCTCACTGTAATTTTTTATCTGTTGAAATTATTGTTAATTTGTACACTGGTAATAAAAGAATTTACTCCAGTTTCTTATAAGTAGTCCGTGGCAGAATCAACCTTTGACCAAAAAATTACGAGCCGTCGAATAAAATATATTTCAATGTTTATTTTTGTACGTCTAATAAAAGCGAAGAATTAATAGTTAGTGTGCGTTTTGATGTTGTCCTCCTGATCAATTTATAGATATCATTTGTTAGTTATTTACGACATCAACGGTGCAACATATAATATAGTGCCGTGAGCATTTATATAAAAGATGCAAGTTTTTCTCTAGCATCACTCTCATACCAAGCGTTAAAAACTACTGGTACAACTGGCGATCGAAAATCCAAATATGCCTAATTAATCTTTCTAATTATGTTTTGGGCCTTCGCGTCGTTATCCGAGAGTATCGTCGCTGTTTTTTTTATTGCATTGGGGATAACAAACTAGCCCATAGTTCACCTGATGGTATGTGATTCCTGCGGCCCATGAAATCTACATTCATCCTTGACAAGGAATCATAATGTAAATGCGTGGTGCCTTGAGGACTGAGATGGAATGCCTCGTCTCCAGTAATAAAGGTCTCCAGATCTGGACCAGACGAAACACAGCAGCATTATGCAGCTATTATATGTACTATAATATTGTAAGAGACTTGAATAGACTTAAGAAGTAAATGTACTAGCGCGAACATGATGACAATCATGTGTCGTTGTCTTCTCTCTTCCTATATCAATTATTATATCTTTGTTACTTGTGTTTGTGTCAACTGAGAAGCAAATCGATAACTTGTGTTGCCCAAGTATTATCCTCGGCAGGAAATCGAATATTAGAATCGCGACTCACTCTCATCTGAATCATTTACTCTGATCAAGGTTCGTTTGATGAAAAGATTATCCTTGCCCAAATACCAAAATAAAATAGTGCAACACGTGACTGTTTTCCGTCTGTATTCAATATAATCTAGAACTAAAACTATTGGATCCGTGATAAAGACTCTAGGCTAAAATTGCATATATCGATTATTTACTTGTAATAGTTTATTTATAGGTTTGAAAATAAACTGGCTCTAAACAGAAACAATAGGGGACTCCTATGTTATCGCTCGCGAAATACAAATTATATAACACAGTTAATTTTAAAAATTGTGTGATATTTCCATCTTAAAACATAACCGTCAGATTTTTAAATGTTACGGACATTAGGCCACTCCACACCGCATTTGTTCCGTGCCATATTCGCAAGTCCGGTAGTGCGTAAGTTCGCAGTTGCCCCGCGCCCCCTTCGCCCTAGGCCCCCTATTTTTTGTAAGATTTTCCGCGCGGCTGCGTACGCGCCGCTCGCTGCGACTGATTAATCGACTATTGATTGCTTCGGACGGCGTGGAAGGGGCGAATTTGAAAAGTGACCCTATTTTCTTGTCAATTTTTTATAAACTTTATTGACAGACATAGCTTTTTATAAGTAAGCAGCGGCGAAAGTGTTATGAGGTGTAATGTCAAACATATAATAAGCTTCATTTATTCTTCATATATGCAGAGGCTTGTGTATTGTGTTTTATGATCAGGCCTTGTCTTGACCCTCAGAGGTGACGGTGCATTTGCATCATCGCTGGGTGGAGGAACCATTTACAAACAGGTGGTATAGGCACGATGTAGCTTGATTCTAGCTCCAGTATAAATGGTTTGGCTCAAACGAGAAAGGACCACGTGCATCTTTAATCCTTATTAAATGGATGTTTATGCGCTGATAGACTCACTCAACATTAAATGAAGTGTGTGTTCTTTTGATATATTATGTCTTCTAAAATAATATGTTAAAAATTATACTCTTTAGTAAGGGGTTACTTAATTTAATTAAATAAAAAATAAAACATATTAATATTACTGAGTTAATCAACGTGTAAAGAAAATAATCTAGGAACTTCCTTAAAATAAATTAACAATAAACGATATTTTTATACTTTGCAATAATTTTTTACCTCTAAAAAAGATATGTGGAAATACAGTATGTATTTCAGCTTTTTAAAAGTTTTCGGACGAACATTATGTAATGTTAATACTTTGTAAAGTATTAACATTACATAATGTATAATAACAATCACGCTAAACATATACTTGCAAAATACAGATATTATGTCTGTTACATCGAATTGATTCCTCTGGAACCCACCAGAGATCAGACCGGCGATGCATGAACACGTCATCGACACGCACGACAAACGTAGCGTTCGCACGCTCCGAGCTCATCGGTGGTGAAACATCGGAGTCATTTTATTAATTACAGGACAGGAACTGATCGGACAGTATATATTATTTTTGATATATACTGTCCGATTAGTATATAATTTTTAACAGCAGTTAATACGAAACAAACGAATCGCAGTAAAGCAACTATGAATATATTTAGTCTGAATGTTGGTTGTTCCTCCCCTTTTTTTAATAAAATTGAGAGTAACAAACGAACAAACAGTTCACCCGATGGTAAAGATACATACATTCATCTTTGACAAGAAATCATAATACAGATGTGTCACCCTTGAAGACTGAGTTTGTATCGCTTCGTCACCAGTAATAAAGGTCTCCGGATCCCTGCACTCACCAGAAGAAACACAGCAGCATTATGCTGCTATTTTACGTTGGTATTCTGTGAGGGTGTGGTCCTACCGCGGTTAATCTGGTCCATTCATTCTACAGCTACAACAAACTGTAGCGTAGCTCTACCACTGCTAAAACTGTTCTTGTTATTTTGCTCGTTTCTTATAAAACTAAAAATGACAAATGAGCATACAGTTACACCTAATGGTAATTGATTTATGCAGTCTACCGATCATTACATTCACCAAATGGAATACAACAACGTTGCTCTGGTATATCACGCTCCTAATATATAAGAAACCCAGCATCAGTCAAATCAAACCATTCATTTTGCAACTTAACTCTATCACGGAGATGAATTGAGAGTAAATGGAGATTAATAGAGTCACAGCCTAGAAAGCAGTGAACCTTTACATAACCAACTAGCGAGTCGACCAGTAACCGTACACAAGGCGCAAATATTGGCAACTACAAAGCTCACTTGATGTTAAGTGATTATTGCGCTACGACCCACATTCATCCTTCATGAGGTGTCACAACGCAAATGAGTTGCCACCCCTGAGGACTAAAAAGGAGCTCCTTATCACCAGTAAGACAGACTCCGGTTTCTTTCTATCACTTAAACAATTTTACGATCGCATTCCTAGAAGCGTCTCCATACCCGGGTCGAGCCGATCCATTAGTGTTACTGCTATTTTTGTCTGGGTTTGACTCTATGACGTCATAAACAAATAACAGTGGTAGAGCCTCGTTAAAGTTTGTCTCTAGCTGCGGCACGATTAGGCACGAGGCCACTCTTTCACAGAATACAAGCTAAAATAACAGGATAACGCTGTCGTGTTTCGTCAAATGAGTTTCGCCTTCAATCCCTTCTTACTAATGACGAGGCATTCCATCGCAGTTGCATATGCGTTATGGTTCTTTATTGAGGATGAATGGGGGAGTCATGGGCCGTAGGAATCACTCACAAGGAGGTGAACTGTGTGCTTGCTTATCACTCAATACAATAAAAAAACGTCGTTAAGTGTGGACTCGTTTTTTACTTCATATATCATAAAAAAAAGAAAATTATTATATGACCCACCTGCTCGATTATCACTTCTCACATAAAAACATATTACTTAATACTAAATATTTACTTTGCTACATTGTATCTAATAAATAATTAGCTAGAGATATTTCAATATAACCCAACGTAAGTATAAAGTTTTGAGCTGTTTCATCAACTTACACGTGGTTGTGAATATTGGAGAATTTATCTATGAGTATGAAACCGTTACCGCAAACCGCCAATTTGACTTGCAAGTGTGATCAAAGCCGTCGTCTTCATAATTTGTCCTCAACTCGTCAATATTTACGAACCAAACTAGAAAGAGTTTGAGTCACACCATTGCTAGTTAAAAAAATAATTTGGAATATGGATTGAAAACATTTAAACCGTAGGAATACATTGAGCTGATTCTTAGATTTTATAAGTTGATATAACTAGTACTATTAAGTATTTTGTAGAATTGTCAGTAATTTTGTATGAGTACTTTGGTTGAATGTATTACTTAAAACTTACATTAATTTAAATATTGTTATGTTTTAGTTGTATAATATTACATTTTTATATTATCTATATTTACTTGTATTATCATCTTAGCATCACAACCATTTAGTTAACGATATAAATATGATAAATGTAAAAAATTGTTAGTAGTTAAAATATGTGGTTAAAAAATGTAATTGTAATATCGTAAAACTATCGACTATTTTCGTGATACTATGTAGTTTTCATGTTGCAACAAATTAGTGCACTGTTGGACTGGAGCCTATGTGTGAAAGAGAACAATCTTCATTTCAAGCATAAAGTTGCTAGCCTCTTGTCATAGGATACGAGTTGGAGTTAAACTTCGATTAATAGTACGGTTTTACCGAAACTTTTAAGTCGTGATTTCCGACGTGTTATGCGATGTGGTAAAACTATGTTCATAGATATACTTGTTACTTTGACAAAATTATATACCGTGAAATATACATATACTCCGCTATTAAAAACTATAACATGTTAGTTGTTTAATACGCATATTATTGTTGTATTTTTGATATATTAAGTATTAGTAGTATTTCAATTATACATAGTTTATATAATTGAAATCTTAATTAAGTATTGACTAGTTCGTCAAAATAAATTATATAAAATACACGATATTTTCCTTGGGTTATCCACTTTTATTTCTTTTTAATTTTTCTAATATTATAATTGTTATTAATTTAACTTAACGAAATTATAGCCTAAATAATTCTGTGCAATAGTAAAAAGGATAGGTCAACCAATTTATACCGAAATTATAATATATTATTATTATATATTTATAGTCTTACAATATATTTGTAAATAAAAATCTAATATGATATTTATTATTATATATTTATAGTCTTACAATATATTTGTAAATAATATGATATTCTAATCTAATATGATATTTATTATTATATGAAAATATTTTTAAACCAGAAGTACTTACTTATTGATAATACCACGTCCCTTTTCGTTAAAAATGCTTGCTATATATTTTATTTGCTACATACCTAGATTACACATTAAGTAAAGCTAGGAGTTGGAACTAAATACAGTTTTTCGGACTTAAGCATAAACAATCTTCATTATTAATTATTATATGTATTTAAATGGTGCGTAGCTTTTTCAGTAAATCAATTCTAAAATATCGGACAATAGGCTACAATAACAAGAAACTTTATAGGTTGAGCGGTTTCAAAATATATATTACCAATATGTAATCTGGCATGATTATAAATAATTAAAGTATAAAATTTTATAACTATATGATATAAATCCCAATCTAGGACAAGATATATAATGCTCTTTATCAGAATCATAAAAATAGACCTAATTCATATTAATTTACCTAATTATTATATACTGTATCTTTTATATTTTGTATACGGGGTTTTGCTACAGTAAAATTAAAAAGAGCGAAAAATATACTGAAACCAAAATAACTGTAAATAAACAAAATCATGAATCAACATATACCGGAAAATTATATGAGAAGTTTTAATGTTGGAAAGTTAAGGATAACTTAACAAACTTTCAAAAGTTCTAGTAAAAGTAAGATTAGTGCAGAAAATTATGAAGGCAAATATAGACAATCTAGATGGAATAAACTCGTTTAAGTTTATTTCAAACACACAAACCTTCAGCAAGTGAAGACTTTACCCGTCAATGATAAAGTATTTAGTATTTATTTACTTATATAACATAGATCAACAATACATTAAAAGAAAACGTTGTCAGAAATATTTTCCGCTAAACATTATGTTAATTTGCAATACCCAGGCATGAAGTCCGTCCCTGGCATATGTCCAAATAATTTCAGTTTTCACGGTCCAGTCCACACCCTCCCTGTTGTGTTTCGATCGTGCGGAGTTTTGATAACTATCAATGGGATACATACTTCAATACGTAGATATTTACAAATTCTCTTATAACCCTTATAAGCTTAAAAATAATTGTATTATTTTGTTTAGAAACGGTTAAGCTTTTAAATTTGTAGTTTTTTTCTTCGAACTTATCGAATAGGCATATATGCTTGGTAATATGCATTGCATCCACCTCAAATGTACCTTACCGAAACCATCAATTTCTAATAGTCTTCGATAAATAATCGTTCTACAGCTGAGGTTCCTTTCACCTTTACAGGTGTTGTATTCAATTTATTATGTGACAAACGAGCACACGTTTATCTTTTAATTAATAGTGACTGCCATATCTTCAACGAAAATTGCCACGCCTGAGAACTGAGATGGAATGGATGGCCTACCGAAGACATGTATATAAAAACTCTTTTCCATTGAAAAAAACAGGACTTCAAAAATTTTCTGCGTTTTTTTCGTGCAATAAAATCATTTCGCTGTAACCGGAACGAAGGTACTCTTTAACTAGCGCGTGTTAAAAATACTCCTACATGAGGTACGAGAATAAAAAATCTTTTGCATAAAATTCAACCCCATAGCTGCTGCGTGGGCAGGGAGCGTGAAAATCATGCCAGGGCGGACATACCACGCGCGGAACTGACGTATATATAGTTATGTATGTTTATTTTGCGTACTATTTATGAGGGGTATGAAAATTTCATTATGTAAATTTTATCAAGTGTAAGGTTTAATAAATATCTTTGACACTAATTGGACAAATTTTATCAACATCTGCAAATTGAGAGTTAGGGTCTTCACCTTGTTCAAAAGTGGGACCATTAAGGTTATAGTAATAATAATAAACAATTGTGAAAAAAGATACCTATATAATTCACCCCATGTTTATCATATATAGGAGCGTATACACTTACAACCATAGTCTAGAACGAGCGAAGACTCCTAATAACTAAGACGGAAAATTTACTTCTTTCTATCAGTCACCGGACAGAACTAAATCTATCTTTTACTAAAATTATAAGTAAGTAAATACAGGCAAATTGTTCCAATCTTTTATCGTACTCATTTTGATTTCTGAATAATTTAAACTAACTTGTATTTAATTTATAAATAGCGTTTTGATCAGAAAGTATTCATATTTTCAAAAGTAACGCGTCATTATATTAACAAATAATAACTCTATTACTATAAGTATAAGAGATGAGAGTACAAGAAAAACTTCAATATCAACTGAACATTTTGCCTGGTATTTTAGCTTGTTACATTTTTTCTATGTAGGGCGTAGGCTTCTCGAAGTTGACAGCAACTCATCAATAGCAAAATATCCAAACTAGTATTTAATACATATAGTAATAACGCCCAAAGGAAGTATATGTATTTTACCTATATGTACTGTTGACGTGCATAGGCTGCCGTCTGAATCGCCATTGCCTCACTGACCACAGACATCAAAACCATTTAGATATAACATTAGATATTTAAAAGTATTTTTTATAACTAAAACTAGTAGCAAATATGTTTTAATCGAATTTGTGGGGGAGTTCTGTGCTCTACAATGAAGTAATTGAGTATCACGTCATGTGTCTTTGAAACTTATTTCGAACTTACGGATATTTTTATCGGATTAGGTAAAGAGTTGACGAGTGAGCAGGTCCATATATAGTGAAAAACTTTTGACGGACAGTGTATATCCTGTGTAACTTAGCTAACTAGCTTAGATTACCAGGAGTCCTTACTTTGGCCTATCATGTTCGTTACACCAATCAGAAAGGTCAATGATAATTTGCGGGAAAAATCATTAAACGGATACTCGGTACAACATAAGTTAGATATCATTTATTTCAGGTCAACAGGACGTACCATATGTTATTATGTTATGTAATATAATTTGGATAATTTTAAAACATTTGTAAGTGTTTGATAAATAGTCCTTTACCTGTGAATACACAAATAACCAATGGCAACGTCTATGCAATTTGAAGGTCTACAGTCGGTCTGTTGTGTTGACCGCAGGACATGTATTTAATGGTGTTCTGCATTAACAAGAGGCATTGTGTTGATCGCAAAAGCTTCTAAGGGCAGATCCTACATGTCAGAACATGTCTATGGGAATGCCATAACTAATTAATATGAAATAAATTGGACATCATTGATGGATTACTCGATGTTTCTTGTATTTGTGTAGGTATGGTTGTGTAGGTAGAGATAAAGTCAATAAACTCAGTTTTCAATGGTAAAGCCACTCATAGCATGAATGGGTCGGCTTGACCAAATCACAGAATTAATTTATTTGTTTAGTATTTAATAATTATATTGTTCTAAAGTATTCGTTCAAAGCTGTGAACATAGTAAAAGAAAATAAACATTTGATTGCCTAGAAGTAATTAACGCTCTAATATCTATTGGATTATTAGGATTATTACACGACTTCATATATTTTCATTTGTCATTATAATTATCTATGATCCGATATAAAAAAAATAACCATTATAAAATATCTAATATACATATATATTCATACGTACATTATATAAACTTATATTTAATTAAATGTTTTATCAATTGGCGTCATGGAATATGATTACTTGTTTTTTTGGGTAAAATACCTCGTTGCATGTGAGTGGATTGTCAACTGCGGATAAATTTACTTCTTCTAGAAGACATTTCTTTCTATCCATATGTTTTGTTATGGATTCTTACTTCACGCATGGTATGAAATTACAGTAGACGAATCGTAGAAACAATTAAACGAAATGAAATTGATATGTTTTAAGTTGTTGCACATTATCTAATAAAGAAAACCAGAACCTAGACACAATAACCATAAATTTATCAATTCAAAACACATACAAAATTCATGAGCCTCTTTAATTGACAATTCTCCACCGCTGTTCAAATTATACATTCACGCCTAGAGCGGGCCGTGGTCAACATAACTAGTGTAGCTTGATACAAAGCAAATATTAGCTCAGCCATGCATTATTGTCAAGCACAGGAGTACTACCTATGTAAAATTAGTCACCTTATATCAAATATCACACCGAGCAAATTTATACTCAATTTTAGATGTAATTAGTTTCATATTCCACTGATATGTTGTAACGTATAGTGCCTTTTGTATTGTTAGTGTGTATATGCACCGGGCTGGCAAGTCGCATACGCGCCGATGGGTAGAGGCGGCTATGACAAAGATTGGAGCCAACTATAGTTGGCTTTATTAATAACAGCGAGTTTTCCGGTCGTGTAAACTGGACTTTATGCAGTGCGGACGTTGTATGTTCGCTATTGAAGTAATTATGTCATGTTTTGATGTCGCTTATGTGCTCCGGAATTTGGAAAGGGTAATAAGTTTCATTGCTATTACTAAAATCAATTTATATTATACATAACGATTACATTTACACCATTTTGTCTGTGAATAGATAAGTAGTTGACAGCTCATTCAGTGGTTAGAAGACATGGCTATCTTGTCGCCGGTCCTGGGTTTGATTTCCAGCTGAGTAACAATATTTGTATGAATTTTCCTCCGACGAAAGTTATCGCCGTGGTCGAATTTGATCTGAAAGGAATAGGCATCGTCGAATAGAAAAAGAGTATATGTAAGAATAAAAAAATAAAAAATTCCAAAATAACATAACGTAAAAGTATAATAATAATTAATTCTGTTATGAAAATAAATAAAATACCATTCATAAAAATCAAGGTCGGTAACACAATCGTTTAATTAAAAGCGGGGTAACCATAACCGAATTATTCTAATTTTTATTAAGTTGATGTCTTAGACAACGTGATGCTTGCTGCATATATATATATATATATATATATATATATATATATATATTACGAGCAACAAATGAGCACGCACAGTTCACCTGACGGTAAGTGATTCCTGCAAGCCCAAGTCTATCTACATTCATCCTTGACAAGGAATCATATCACCATCCTGAAGCGTGTTTAGCATTGAGGACTGAGATGGAATACCTCGTCACCAGTAATAAAGGTCTCCGGTTCCCTACACTCACATACAGCAGTATTATGCTGCTATTTCACGCTGGTGTTCTGTGAGGGCGTGGTCCTACACCGATCGAGGTGACCCATTTATTCTGCAACTTGAAACTGCAGCATAGCTCTACCACTATGAAAAATATACAGTTATAACTATTAAACTATGCAAAGAAGGAAAAGTTATAGTATATCTCAGTACTAGATTCAGTTCTTTATAAACAAAAGACATAAATGCCCAGTCATTAATATATTTAACTATAGTTGACTGAATTTTCATTGTACGTAAATTATCTCTTTATATTATTTGAAGAAGGAAAAGAAAAAATGTTATATTATGTTTTTTTATATATACTTAATATAACGCATATATTTATGTGCGTCCTTCTTTATTGATTATTACCTATGTGTATTTACATGCAATAAAAAGAACTCGTACGGTGGGTAAGGAAATCGCGAAAAAAACGCAGTCACTAAAGCTGCCTATACAGCTATAGATATATATGGATAGATTTACATCTCAAACAATTTTTTTATAAAAAAATTAGGTTAACAATTTAATTTCAGATAAATAACACCTTTTTTTTCATCCACATAATTCAAATAATCTTAAGAAAGAAGAATGTTTCATTTTAATACGCGTTTTTCATATAACTTAACTAACTTGCAAATTTAAAGCCCGGGTCACACGTCGTTTTCCTGGTCATCATTTCCCACCCGCTGACTGCATTTCACGCCAACTAAGCAGCCTAACAGGCTCCGATACGGTCACAGGGTAGGCAGCGATCAGTGTGATCGTTCAGCTTGAGAATTTTACACTTTACGCCTGTTACGCCTATCATGTATACCGCCCTTTGTTCGTCCGTCGCCGCTGAGGGACGAAGTGTACTCGAATAATTACTTAAAAAATGTTTCAAAGGATGGCTTTTTTAATGTGTTTCAAAATTATCTTTACGTATTCGGAAATTGCAAAGTATTAGAAATGTTAGTATGATGTTACTATCGATTCGAATCAAGTGAAATTTTCTTATTGTTATTAGATGTCAATAGCCTAACGGTTTAGGGTACGGTCTGTGAAACTTAAGGTCGTTGGTTCGAATCCACCATTCGACAAAGAAAAATCGAATTTCGAAAAGAAAAGATGTCGACTTACGTGGATGTATTGGTGTCGTAAGAATTAGCACAGAGGCCATTCACTTGTCTTTGCGTCCCTTGATTCAATTTAAGCAATAAAGTGAAATCAAATTTCTTGGAATGATATAGAAGTAGGTATGTATTACTCTTACTTATTGATTATCAAAAACTTTTAATCGGTTAGAAAATAGAAAGCCATAGAGACGCACCAGGATAAAGAAAGTAAGATTGCGGTTAGTATTGTATGAATATTCTGTTTCGCGAGGTAATTACAAACTTGATAACTTTTTGTGTCAGTTGAAATAGTAGCCTGAACAATAGTAGTGGAGTATGGCGTATATATATGAGAGTTATATTTCATTCAATGTCTTATTTTCATAAGTCAAAGCAGACATGCATGTAGAATGCTGGTCGAAGAATTTTTGTTCTAACGCTTTCTAATTGTCGTTATCGTTGTATTTTCATATACTCGATTGGCAAGTATGTAATAAATAAATAATGTGAAAAACCTATGATATTATTTAGGGATAATTTAAATTGAATATAAGTAAAAGATAATCATATAAGACATATGGGATCTATTTGTCCTTTATTCAATTTATGTACACCTTTCTCAATTTCTTGATACTGCCATTTACATAATTTGGCAACACTGAAATAAAAAAATTACTTAAAGTGTATAATTAGAAAATAATATATTTTCTCTAATTACCCGATTATAAAAAATGAAACCATTTTTAAGTAAGTCCCGTTATAAGTAATGCCTTTTTGTTCATTATAGATTTATATAATTTATCTCTGTTTCAAGAACTTCATTACGTTGTTGCTAACTTTAAATAAAATTTGAAATAAAACTTTAACTTAAAATTTTATTTTAAATTTGAAATGTATTAATAGTTTATTATTGCACGTATATTAAAAGTACTAAACATAATTTGTTTAGTTTAACGTAGTATATATCCAACATGTTTGAATATAAACATATATATAAGTGAATAATAAATATTACATACTTTAAAACATTAAAACTCTTTACGTGTATTTTATTATAATTACACTTCATCTTTAACTTACATTAGTACTATTAGATGACCAAAATACGTATACAACGAAAGTGAGTAGTAGCAAAAAGAAAAATGTTAAAACTTAAAATATGTAAACAATAACACAATATCAAAACGCTAACTTACTCAGAACTTGGACGCTGTTATATAGACAGTTATGTATACGGCTGTAGCAACCCGTCAGCGCGCATAAATCCAATCAGTGGGTCGAAGAGACCCGTAGCGATGTTTACGCCAGCCCGACGTACCGGGGGTACGGCGTACCGTGCTTATGTATGTTGCTCGCAATATGCCGAATGCATTGATGCAGTGGGCGGACTAGGGTTGACTTTAAATTGTTCCTTCTTCATTTTAATAATCATTATTAATTCATATATGTATATCAACATAAAAATTATTGTCTCCCATATACTTCAATTAGTGAGGGTTTTTTAAATTCAGTGTTGACAACCCTCATCTCAATATTCATTCTCGTCATTATTCTTTATTTCCTCTTCTTGTATCTATCCCTTTTTATATATTTCACAGTATGGCTTACTTTTCTTCGGAGTTAATCTCTTCCTGTATTCCTTCACATTTAAGAGTAATAGGTTCCTTTTTTTAAACCTTTTGAGTACTTCCGTGCTAATTCCGATTCCCATCTTTGACTATGAATGCCATGTTCCCTGGTGGATTGTACACCCACTTTGCTGATACCGCATTCGAACCTTTATCAGATCTCATCGCATTATATTTTAATTGATTTAGGGTATGTGACGACGAAAGTACTTTTGTGTTTTAAAACCTAGATGTTGAGTTGCGAGTCCTGGTTTCGATTACCAGCTAAGGAACAGCATTAAAAACAAAAGTTAGGTTTTGCTAAGATACAGTAGACATTGCATCGTAATGGGGAAGGGTACAACAAGTTGTGTTTCTGTGTATCCACTTATTATAAATGTGATGGATGTACTTCATGATGAAGAAGAACAGAAGTATCAGAAGAATCTTCGACTACTCTTCTATTTCAGGAAAAAAATGTTTTTATTTAATTTTAACAGTGGTAGGTAGAGCTACGCTGCAGTTTATTTCTAGCTTCAGAATTAATGGCTGAAAAAATCAGCTCGGCCGGGGAAGGACCAAGCCCTCAATGATACCAGCGTGAAACAGCAGCATAATGCTGCTGTGTTTCGTTTGGTGAGTCTAGTGTTCCGGAGAAGTTTATTACTGGTGACGAGGCATTTCATCTATGTCCTCAAGGGTGAAAACGCATCAGCATTATGATTCCTTGTCACCTTGTCAAGGATGTAGATATAAGAAATGGGCAGCAGGAATCACTTACCATCAGGTGAACTATGTACTCGTTTGTTACTCTCATTGTGATAAGAAATAAAAAAAATTTAAAGCGTTAAAATATACGTGAATGTTCACCTCGACAGCCCTGTCGCAATGCGGAGCAGGTACCGTGGCGAAGTCATTAGCAGTAATGGCTGATCCACTGCGCCGTCAGATTTAGTGCGGTTATCCGTATATACGACTTACTTGCATTGCTATATGCTGTGTTCTGTCAAGATTAATTCCATTCACAAATTTTTATCCAACATTTGCATGCTAATGACGAATAAAACTAATGATAAACTGCTTCTGAGGGTCTTTTGCGTTTTTAATGTACAATTATAATATCAGGTAGCTCAGGGTAGTCCTTTATGGGGTGTCTATAGGGGAGGTCTATCTTTGGCGGTGGACTGTGGTTATATATCTAATATTTAATGTATTGGTATTTATTTGTTTATTTACTTTATTAGGAAACTTCACAGCATACAAGAAACATTAAACATAAATACAATTAACGAGGATATTTAGCCATCAAAGAAGTTACAACTATATACATTTTTTTTTTATTTTTTTTTAAAAGTATGTGCAACAGGAGTAACATACATTTTAATCTGTAGTGTAGTGTGTGTGTGTGTGTGTATGTGCGTGTGTGTGTGCGTATGCATCTTGTTAAGGCGAATTCAGGAGTGCTTCAGAAACATCGTTTAGACACTGATTTCGTTTAAGATTGAATATGTCAATATTTCCAAACATATCATTATAGACCTGCATACATCATATAAGACTGAGCTCTATTAGTATTTCTCTTCACATATAGATATTAGGAACAAATTCAGATTCAAGTCAAAAGGATTTATTTCAAATAGACTTTGTTTAATTCAATTGCCGCCTAGCTATAAATCTTCTGCTAAGAGCGGACGCGAAACAATGACACAATAATGAAATTACTGTTTTGTATAAGTTTTTTTCTATATAAACGTTAAAATGGGTCACAAACGTTGCTCTTACCACAAAATAGTGTGTCGCTACTGTATCATGTAAAAATTAGTATTAGATTTATTTACATTTCTACAAAATATTAATTATTATTAGTGTGACAAATCTAAAAGAAATGGGGTCTTCGAATCTGCAAATACTTAACAATAAATGATCCACTGCTTTGTAGTATTTATTTCCAATATAAATAATTAAAAGGTGTAAGGTATAATACATTATGTATTATATTATATAAAAGTATAGTTGGGTTTCCTCGCAGCCTAGAATTATACAATTGCTTAGAAAGTGGTGGAGTCCTATTTCTGGTAGTGTAATTGTGTTTCGTTTGGTAAGTTTAGGGAAACTTCAACCCCATTACAGGCATATGAGGTATTCCATATCAGGCCTCAGGTGGCAACGCCATTTGCACTTTTAGACTTAATTGATTTATATATTATAGTTTGATTTATATATTGGTATACATGATTATAATGGAGCTAAGATGAGAAACGAGAATACAGCTTTTTGACAGGTTAGAACCACGCCGCAAGATAATTGGATCAGCTCTATCAGGGAAGGAACCGGAAGGCTGCTTAACGCTGCTGTATTTTTGTATGATGTAATGGGTATCAGGCCTCAAGGGTGAGATTCGTTGAGAATAGATGTAGATGTCATGGGCCGTAGTCACTGCTGACCATCAGATGAGAACTGAGTGCTTTTTTAATGCCTTAGTTTTATAAAATATGTAATATTTTAAAAACTTCTAAATAAGTTTATGAATACTTTCCTAACATAGAATTATATATTATATTGTTATTATCTATGCACAAGCCACCGTTTAAAAGAAACTGTTTTTAGTTCATTCCGAAAAGTTCTTCACAAGTTATACCAAGAATATAACAATTTAAAAGGGTCGAAATTTCCATACGCGTTATCCCTCCCCGACGGGATAGGGGGAGAGTTGGGCAACTGAAGCCATAACCGTATTTCACCCATGTCATAAAAACTAAGAAACATTGTGCCGCAAAGTATTATAATAAGAATTCTGCCACTGCCACACTGTTGGTTTCCAGATTTATTTGAAATATTACGGTTTAAACTGTTTTACGTATTATTTAATTTGAAACATGCAAGGTTTGTATGATTTACAACCACTTATATTAATGGCTACGGATTATTCCTTTGGATTATTATTTAATTTTATATACATCTTAGAATCGATAACTTCTATGTTCCCGAGAAACCTTGAGACATGATGTAGACTATTCAAATATGTATTCTCTTTTTTTATAGAATAGGTGGCAAACGGTGAGCAGCCCACCGATGGTAAGTGATCACCGCCGCAAATGAACATCTGCAACACCTGATGACTCGCAAATGCGTTGCCGGCCTTTAAGAAAGGTGTAAGCTCTTTTCTTGAAGGTCCCTAAGTCGTATCGGTTCGAGAACACCCCTGACGACAGTTGATTCCATAAAGTAGTTGTGCGTGGCAGGAAATTTCGCGTGAAGCGCACAGTGGTGGAATGCCATTCATCGAGATGTTGACAGTAAAATCTTGAACTCTGTCGTGATGTACGATGTCTAACTCAGCAGTTGGAATTAATCCGCACAACTCCTTAGAATTCAGTTCTCTATTATTGTTCCCTAATCGAAATATTATACCACGTGAAAAAATATTTGAAAATTTATTTCTAAGAATTTTAATTTAGTTCTAGAGTATAAATAGTAAATGAACATTTCCATAATAGACTGTATATATTATTTGAACAGGAGCTTTCGGGCCGTAAGTTCCGTCTCGTCTTCGTCGGCAAGTATCAAACGCGATTAGAGTAAAAAATGATTTTGAGACGATCATAACTTGTTGAGAGACGACAACCATTAATTTAATAGTAAATAATATAACATTATATGTTTAACTAGTGTCGATATTTTTCTGTCGCAGTATCTGTTTCAAAAACGGAAATATCTAGCCCTGCTTTTGGTTTCCGTTGCTACGCAACACATAACTGGTAATGATGAGACCCCTCATAACGCCATAGAAGTCTGGTACTCCAGCCTTCACAACGTGGTTGAGGCACGTAATAAGAGGGTTGAATGTTTGGATAGTGGGTTAAAATAATCTGTAACGATTACTCGGATGGGTTACGAGATTTTGTTAAGTATTTACCTTACTGTACGGTGTTTCTTAAATACGCCATGTCATCTGTAGTAATTCTTGGTAAAGAATACCGCGTAAGGCTAAGTATTAGGCAATTACTTAAAATTCTTCAGATATATTTGAAAATAACTTTAAGCCATCTTAAATGGCTTCCTTTCGAATTCCGTTTTAAATTCGACAACAATACTAAAAGTTCCCCTCGCGTATTCTTACGGACTGGATGTTTCCTCCCTCAAAATAGTTTAGAATTTCCTCTCGACCCGTTCACCCCGCTTCCCCCACATACATGCAAATCACCCAGCATCCCTCGTTGCGACCATCTTTAACGACCGTTATAAAGAACGTCGCAGTTCTTTGCGTTTTTCTTTTATATCTACAGGGAAGGTTTAAAATGTCTATTGATATATTGTCATCAATTATACACACAAAATATTTACGTAAATTAATTTGCCTATGTAAGGACGAGACAGGCAATAACCACCTATGGAATTTGGCAAAGACCCAGTTGGTATAAAGTCTATTAATGTGGATTCAGGATCATCATTATAAATTATGGAGAGATCCTATGTTCAGCAGTGAACAAATGATATATCGCGAGGTAGTAGTTAGAGTATCTAATTATGTGTCGTGGGTCCCGGTTCGATTCGCAGTCCAATTGTTTGTGATTCACGATTTATAAGCTTTTGGTTCTGGGTGTATTTTATGTAGGTTTCTAGACCCTGATACATTTGAACCCGCTGAAGAGGTTATCTCACGTCATCAGAAGTTTTGACATTTTATAATTTGTAAATTTTCCGTTTTGTTTTTTTGTATTTGTTTTCAAATTAAAGAAACAGCTAAAAGCTGATGTGTCGATGAAAATGAATGGGTCGGCTTGACCACGCTCTCACAGTATGTCAACGTTAAATAATAGGATAATTTATTTATTTATTCATTAACAATAAAATTGTGTTTTAATACATTTATAGAATAATTAAAAAAGAACCTAAAGAAAATATTAATCCAAAAAATAAATATATAAACGAATTCAAATTAAAAAAATTATAATAATAGTTATATGTTTTTATTTTATACTTAAAAAAATCCGAATAAAAGGACACTCCCTTATTTGCATTTTTTTTAATGTATTCAAAAAAATTACGTACACTGCGTTATTGCTGTCATTTTCTTCGGTAAACGGTTATATAACGCAACCACCTGATGCCTAGGGCATCACTCGGCTAACGTTGTAGTATTTTATATGTTATAGTGAGAGTAGGGGTCCAGACACAATCACAGAGAATGATGTATTCAATCTCAGTTTGCAGGGCTGAAAGCGCGTCTGCATTTGTATTTTGCATATTAGTATATAGTATATCATTTGTGGATGTCATGGGTCATGGCTTCCCATCATTTGAACAATGTGGTCGATTGTCATCTTTTTTTCTTATTACATTAAGAGTAACAAAGGAGCACACAGTTCACCTGAAGGCAAGTGATTTCCGCGGCCCATGACATCTCCATTCATCCTAGATTAGGAATCTTAATGCAGATGCGTCATCTATAATATTATATTTAAAAAAACCTTGCATTCGGTAAGACGAGTACGAATGTCCTCATTCGATTCGAGCTCCTACGTTTTCTTGAATTCTTACTACACTATGGTAAATGAAACTATGTTATTAGTCAAATATTAAGACGTCATGTTAATTTTGAAATGAATATTCAAGTCAGCAGCATTACTGGTAGCACCACGTTGCAGCTAGTTTCTAGTTAAAGTATGAACAGTTCACGATCGGGAAAGGATCACGCCCTCATAGAAAACTAGCAAGTAATAGCAGTATAACGAGTGTGTTTTTTGTTTGGTCTTCAAGTCATATCTATTTTCAGGGATGACAACGTATGTATATCTTGATTATACGCATTGTGCGTATTGAGAATAGTCGTAGGTGTGATCGTTTCTCACACTACGTTTCATAAATTTACCACGATAAACCTTTTCTATGCAATAACAGTTAACAGTGCTAGTTAGTTTGTTTCTAGCTGCAGAATAAATGGGTCTACCGGGGTAGGACCACGCTCTTACATAATACCAGCGTGAAATAGCACCACAATGCTGCGGTGCTACGTCTGGTGAGTATAGGGTCTCAGTCCTGAAGGGTGACAACGCATCTGCATTACGATTCCTTGTCAAGGATTAATGTAGATATCCTGGGCCGCAGGTGTCACTTATCATCAGGTGAACTGTGTGCTCGTTTGTTACTCTCAATGTAATAAAAAAAAGCAGTAACCAGAAAAGTTGACACTAGGATTTGTTCATTCATATCATGTAATCTTAGAGGGCGGGTTGGTAAATGGAATGGCGTTATGCTAGCCCTAGTGTAATCTCTTATCCCATCCTGTGAGATTTACGGTATGTTTAGACAGATTTTTTAAAATCAGTCTAGAGCAAGTTTAGTTTTCCTTTTTACAATTTAAAATGAATAATGTTTAGTTTTGGGTTTAGTTCCGTTTATTGAAAACTATTAAATTCACGTGGTGAACGATGTTTGACGTTCTTATGACTTACAACTTATTTTTTTAAATTTTGATCTTACTATGCAGAAGCAGCTAATAATGTTTTTAGGCCTAGCAGAGTGGACTGCCTCCGGCTTAGTGATTAATAATATGTGATTAATTAAATTAAATTTCCAACCACCGCACCACAATTACACGACAATCAACATTACGTCGTCTTAAAAATTTAACCCAAAGCAAACAAATCGATACCTACGGGAATAATCAATAGTTAATAATCATCATAATGATATGATTAATAAACATTTTTGATTCGAATGCACTGTCGCACATCCTTTTATTGTTTTAAGTGTAACTTTGATATTGATTCCTATTCTCTGTACTGTCTGATTTCATTTTTTAATCTATCCTAGCATGGAAATCTTACCTTTACCTAGCTTGACTGACTAAGCCGTATTAAAAGCGCCGGTATCGTTGGCGATTTTAAACCCTGAAATTTAAAAACTTAAAATTTAAACCAAGATGATATTTTAATGCTGAAGATATATGGAAGATCAGAATTAGGAGCAATAATAATTACCATTTATTGTATTATTATTAAAATTTATATAAAAATAATACAACGTATAGTTAATTATGACCGATAGTAAAACGTAAACAAATACACTCTAAGTACATTTCATACTCAAATCAGCTTAAATTTTTAAATTATTTATTTGAAAAAATTATAACATATCTATACTTCAATAACAAAAAATACTAGATGAAGCAACGACCTAAGCAAGTTTGGTGGAAATCAATGGATGGAAGTGGCTCTGACTAGTGATTTGTGGCAATTTAAGGAAGGCTCATGTGTTCTGCAGATTTTGCTTAATATATTTTTTTTTAAATTATAATATTTTATTTTACGTATATATATGAGCAACAAAAGCTATGCAGGCACAAAAGATTGATACGTCTCATAGTAATGCATTAACTGAAATATTTACATTTTTTGAATGATTTACATTTATTTGACATTTTTGTTGATTTCACCTCAACCCGAAAATAATAGTTACTGAGTTATCCCCGCAGAAGTCCAACTTCTCCCATATTTCCCGATGTGGTACCAATTTTTGACAACATAGTATCATAAATAACATCCTCATTAGCATGGCAACACACTACCGCATCAACCTTCCCATGTACCGACAGTACCGTCTATATCTGCCAACTATTTGTAAGAAAAGCGTTTATTTCATTCTAATTTGTATTTCCCTTCTTGTCTCGCACGCTGGGAAACCGTCTAAGCGTGCCAATAGGCGGAGCCTATATCCTAACCATTATAAAATGATCTTCGGATACTCGCGTAATAACTTCCATCACATCCAATGTACATACCTAGAGAGAGACGGGGTGTTCCAGCTGAATATGGGTGCACTATATATCGCCTGAGTGCACATTGGTTGATTTAGACCACGCCTACTTGGAAAATGCATTTCCAAGATTGCTATGCAGATGGTTCTCCGTGTAAGAACGGCGAATCTGGGAAGTTTCGCTCGGATTTAGAAGGCGGAGAATTTTTGCGAGTGCCCGTTTTTAGGTTAATGGTAGATAGCGACTTGGTCCGTGCATTCGTTCTGTATTCTAATCGTTTCAAAGTTTTTGACTCAATGCTATTCAGCATATACGACTCGAAAAAGAAAACAATCTGATGCATAAAAGCGGGGCAATGAAATTGTGAATGTAGCTCTTACATTTTAATTGTTAACTGAGAGGAGTTATATGGTATACCTATGAGAGTATATTGATATACCTTTTGTTCAATTTAATACACAAGGTATTAAGGTACCGTCGATCCGTTATGAAATATTCTCTAGTTTTTAGAATAGAAGAACTAAACACTATTTGCGTGCTAGTCACTGCGTAATGACTATCTGTAGTGTGAATACGTCAACTCGAAATGGGACAGGCAATGCTTTCGGGAATAATAGCGTAAAATAGAATAATATCACTCCTAAGTTTTGTCTGGTAAAAGAAAAAAATCGAAACCTTATTAGTGGTGACGAAGCGTTTCATTTAAATCCTCGGGTGGTGAAAACGTATCGGCGTCATGATTGATCAAGGTTGTATATAGTGGGTGTCATGTCACGAATTTGTAACCCTGTCCTATATAACAGCCATAAAAAATACAAGCAATAGAATACCAGAGTAAACTATTACTTTACGGTCGACGGGATACTCTTAATGTAGAGATTATCTGAAACGTGAGAGAATTTTGAATTTTCAGTGGTATACCTATGATATTCTACGAGGTATTCGATCTTAATCTACGTGTTTGACGAGGTGTTCCATTTTATTCAACAAGATGGGCAAGGTATTCCATCTAATTCTACGTCGTGAGTGAGGTATTCTGTCTTATTCTACGTGTTTGCCGAGGTGTTCCGTCTTATTCAACAAGATGGTCAAGGTATTCCATCTAATCCTACGTCATGAGTGAGGTATTCTGTCTTATTCTACGTATTTGCCGAGGTGTTGCATCTTATTATATGTGATGGGCGAGGTATTCTATCTCATTCTGCGTCATTGGCAAGGTATTTTATTTTATTCAACGTGATGGGCGAGGTATTCCATCTCGTTCTACGTCATGACCGAGGTGCTCCATCTTATTCTACGTGGTGGGTGAGGTATTCCATTATGGGCCACAGTGATTACTTACCGAAGAGTTTTCTTGTTTGTTACCCTTATATTGTAGAGTACATGGCTGCTGCGCGGTCTTGTGTTCTATCACCACCTAAGGAAGAATATTTGTGCTTCACTAGTAGTTGTTAGGTTAGGTTTTCGGGTCTGGGTGCGTTGTGTTTGTTTGTTCTGTGGTCCTGATACTGCAACTGAACCAAATAGATTCGTGTGTATTTGCGCAAACACTATATCCTGTGCATTTTTATCAACCCCAGCAGATTGAACCTAGATGAAACAGAAACATTTACAGCGATAGAGCCATACTGGAGTTTGAATGTAGCTTATGGATCGGCTCGACTGGAGAAGGACTATCCCTTTTAAAATAACGCCGTATAATCCATATAAATCTGTTTTAAGCTGCTGTATCTCGACTGGTGAGTATCGGGATTCGGTAGTTCATATAACTGGTGACGAGACATTCCATCTTACGGTTAGGGTTGATAATTAATTTATTACAAACGCATTATGATTCCTTCCCTAGGATGAATGTATATAGGTGGCATCACTTACTAACTGTTGGCACTCTCAATATAATAAAAAAAACTAGCATAATAAACTCGACCTTTAGCTATAGGGAGATTCTAATGCGGAGGTATCAATTTGGACAGAAAAACTAATATTGGCCATTTGAGTCGAAAAAATAGCAGTCGCCAAACAATGATACAATATAGATATATTCTCTAATAAATTGACATTCTGAAATTTTGTTATGGTTTACGTGTATTGTTAAAAATATCAGAAACTCTATAAGAATCGCATCTATAAAGATACAATTCAAATTGCATTTCATATAACAAGATTAAATGAACTCGACTGTACGACATAATTTGTGCAAGAGTGTACATAGGGGGCTTACAGACGTGCGTAACGTAATGCTCACGCAAATCGCATCAATCCAGTGTTGTGTGACGCGCATCTGTTGCCTGGCTTATGAACTTAACTGAATTCGACATATCTACCGATCGTTGTATGTATATATATTTGGATAGATGTTGCATTATAATCATGACTTTAGGATGCAGAGGTGAAGCCAGCTAATTCACAGGTGGAGTACGAAAGGGGTAGGAAGGGAAAGGAAATTAGACCCTCATAGAATACATAGCGAGAAAAAATTGCGTAGTGTTGCTTTGTTTTAGATGGTAAGTATGCGAAACCAGAAACATAATTACTAGTAGGCATTGTATTTCAATCCTCAGGGCTTACAACGTATATGCATCTTGAACCTTTCTCGAGGGTTGATGCAGGTATTTATGACAGTAATTAATCGCCTTAAGGTGAACTCGATTGTTGCCCTCAAACCAAGAACTTTGAATTAAGTCCTGTTTTGTATATTTACGACTGCTATTAAAATTATTCTAAAAAAATCGTTAAGGTTATTACGAGTAATAAGTTCGTAATAAGAACTGGAACTAGATTTGTCCAATACTTTACGAGATTATCTCTTACAGAGAACACAAGTGGCAGATGTAGCATAATGGTTTCTTACGTGTCGTGCGAATACACTGCATGCATACAATGCATTTTGAACGTAAGAATTTTCTTTTTTAATTTTAAACGGGTTTATCATGTTTGTTTTTAAGTTTTTTACTCCGTCTCGACAGCTTTACAGCTCTCATCTTCTAAAGAATCGGAATAAAAAAGTTTAAGTTATGTCTTATTTACTACAAAGGATTGTCTTTTATATATTGTTTGAAAATTTGTTCAAAAAACCGTTTGAAAGTATCACAAATTAAATTTATAAATCTAGAAGCAAAGTACAATTAAATCCATATTATAAATGGCTTATATAAGTAAATTAACTAAATAACTTTTATTATTCAAAATGAAGAGACTGTATATTTCTTTGTCCTATAACTTTATTGATTCAATTCGTTGAGTCGATAAATTCTTGCAACGAATACAATACGTGTTAAGCATCAGCCCAATATCAGAAATAATAATTCATTTTTCTTCATCAGAAATCGCAGCCGCGTCTAATAATATACCTATTTTAATAACAAAAGCAGAGCACGATCCTGAGGCCGTAACACAATGCTCATCGCCCAGCTCTGTCCGCTTCGTTGGCTTTCAATCCCATCGTATTGCGCGTTTTTACTTCCATTCGCTTTACACTTGACGTGCGTTATTGTAGGAAATGAAAAGATTTCTTGGTCGCCTTTTTTTCTTGGCGGCGGATTAGACTTCTGCGGGGTCGATGGTGGTTTTAGGGATCGGTATTGTGGATTTGAGAATATTTTTAGATTCTTTTTTAATCTCTATGAAAGGGATAGTAAGTAGATGAAATGAAAAGTTAAAATTTTTAAATACCTTAAAACTAGTTTATCTTTATTTCGGGGCGGTGCGGGATTCAATTTTAACAGTTCTCATAGATTCATTATCAGATCAGTTAGATGGTAACATATTATTGTACTGTTGCTAAACTTATACTAATTGCTAACGATTAAGATATCATAATTATGTTCGCAATTTAGTTATGCAGATCTAACAAGAAAGTAATGAAAGAGCCATAAAGATTGCACGGCATAATTTATTCGTTTATAGATAACTATAACAATAACGCCCTGAAGCAGATTATTTTTCATTGATGCATCTAAATGTGTCTGGAATTTTGAATTCAAAATGTCTTCCTCATCATCTCGATGGTTGGCAATCCACCACTTTACGGTTTACGCGAAATTATCTACGAAGCACTACTACTTACTCTGCAGAATCAACTTTTGTCACCGGTATTTCCGAACTGATACGACTTAGGGATCATTAAGAAGACAGAACCTACACCTTCTTAAAGGCCGGCAGCGCAGCTACAGCTCGTCTGATGTTGTGGATGTCCATGGGCGGCGGTAATCACTTACTATCAGATGAGCTTCCTGTTAGTTTGCCACCAAATCTATATTTTTCCATTGTCAAATTTGAAAATTTGGATAAATATAATATTTTGTATGTATTCTCGGTATTGATGGTATGTAATACAGTATAACACATATTCAATACTTAAAGTGTGAATATTATGAACTCAAACCTCTGCGACATGTGTTATTAAAAATCCAAAGACAATATATACTCCCAACATATACTCTTGAAAACTAATCATGCCAAAAAAAAAATTCTTATTCATTTGTTTGACACGGCAAGTTATACACCGCCGTAAAAACTAGCTTAAATGGAACACTTGTTAAATACATTTTTCAATGTAATTTTTTCCAAAGATTATTTATGGAGTGTTATGATTTATTATGACCATAAAAAAGCAGCAAAATATTTTTTTTCCCACATCATTTAGCCACAACTTTTGATGACACCGTTTGTTAAAAAGACATAGTTTTCTATCGGTTCACTGAATTAAAACCTGATATTGTTTAAGTAGGTGTTGTTAAAGATGGATGCTGTACAAACTTAGTGAGCAGAGCAAGAAGAACATCGCATATAATTTGTGCAAATTTTACATTGACAAATTGACGCCTACGAGAACATATATGATGTTACTGGTATGTGACGAAACTATTATTTAACTATGGTCATGTATTTTTCTGCAAAACATTGTTAACGTGATGCTAGAGTAACAAAAGAGAGTTACTTAGTTCGGGTGCAGTGAGAAATACAGTTGTCAGGTTCGTGTGTCCGGAAATCTGCCACATTCTCTGGCATCAGAACGATGCCGCTCCGCTTTTGCTAAAACACTCGACTATTTTAATTCAAAAAACGTGTCTATCTTACCTCACCCGTCATATTCTAAGCCAAAGCACATTGCGATTTTACCAATTTTCAAGAATTTAAGAAAAATTACAGGACTTTTAAAGCATTGAAGATAGACGAGAGACCCTAGCTACTTACAACTGTAATAATAAATGAGATTTCTGAAGTATCTAAAGACGAATGGAAGGGTATATACGTGTCCAGGTTGAATGCTGTGAAAAAATCGATAACTGTAATTAAGAACCAACCAGATAATTTTTGAAAATCTAATTCTTATAACCCTTGTATGTCTTAGATTAATTTTTAAACATTTGCAAAAGCAATCATGTTACTCCATATACATCATAACCGTCATTTTTTTTAGCTTTACAGAAAAATAAATAAAATAACTTGCCCCACTGTTCTTTCTGATTTAATATTTAAATTGTCAGAGCTTAGGAAATAGAGTGACATACTTTTGTTATCAATGTTAAAACTTCTTTTAAGTCGCACCCTTTCAAATATACAAAAATTGGTTGCAATATATTTTAAAGCCGCCACGTGTCTACACGGAAACGAGCCCGCTATCGTTCTGACGGACGGACGTAATCTATTACTGGACTGTATCATTATTGACGATCCAGCATGGGGTTCTTAGACTTTAACTATATGGTTTTTTTATGATATTAGTGGTGACAAACGAGCACACAGTTAATCTGGTAGTAATTTGCTGCCCATGACACACGTATTAATACGCGATTAGAATTCATAATACACATGCGTTTTCATCCCTGTGGACTAAAATAGAATACCTCGTGACCAGAAATAAGTCTTCGGTTTATTTTACTCACCACACGAAATACAGGTTTAATGCAAATATAAATACAACTTCTATTTATTATATAATTCAGGGTAACAAAAACACACAGATATACTAATAGACTTAATACAGATAGACTAGACACTAGACAACTGGAAAATATGATATTTCACACATACTTGCGTTTTCGTCTCTTCTTATCCTAAGATTAACACGTTTACTGTAGAGAGGAAAATATATCAAAGCAAAATTATTTAAATAGCGTGTAAAAGTATATCATGCTTAAATAGACTTTTGTCGAAACTTAACATAGAATTTACTTCACAGGAAACTGTGCAAAAATGACAGAAAAAAAGTATTTATAGCAAAAAAATAAACTATCTACAAATGAAAGTATTTCCAAGAAGAACATCTAAACGCCATAAACGACAAAATTGGTCATCGAAAGTTTAAGTTAGTATTTATAATGTAATTAGTAAATAAAGTAATTCTTTGATGCTAATCAGTATTTTTTTATCGAACTTATTAATCAATCATTTTGCTATCGCAAGTACTAGTTTATGATAACAACTAAAAATATCCATTTTATCGTGTTATTGGTTAGGATGTACTTACTGAAAAAGGTCGAAAGTAATTAGTCTTACGATTTTATGTATATGTCTAAAATAAACAAAACAGACTTAAAATGTAATGTAGTGACATTAAATTTCTTTTTGAAAACACTCTTCAAGCCCGCACAAAATCGGGGAATCGTATTATAATTTTAAAGCGATCGTAAAATTAAAAGTTCTGCCAAACCCAAGACCCGACCTCCTGCACCGAGTGGGCGGTGTATTGTCATTTAAATTTGACTCGACGCATCCCGACACTTTGCTATGGGAAATTTAAATGATAATCGCGTACAACTTTATATTTTAATGTTGGCATTATGTAGCCAAATTAAAGCTGTATATATATGTTCATGTAATGTTAAAAATAAAAGATACTATTCGATTCATTAAATTGTCAATGTTTAAATACAGATCACTAATTTAAACATTGTAGATCTAGGTTAACATGTGTAAATGAGAAATATAACGAAACTTTAGAGAGTTAAATGGTATTTTCGACAGTGGCGACATTTTTCCGTTCCATCTTTCCGAGTCCATATGCCATCAATGGATACATACGTGTATGTCCCGTGTCTTTTACCACTTTGACTCACCCAGATCAGAAAACTATTTGTGACACACGAATATTGTTCTTCGGGTGAGAATGGAATACTGGATCCGTGTCGCAACGGTCAGGTTCTCTTATTAATAGGAATAGGGAAACAATAACGTAGGTATGTAAAGTGAAAAGTTTAATAAACAAACAATACTAGTCTAAGCCAACGCTTTGTAAAAGTTACAACAGCGACCTCTTACGTGTAAACTCACTTATAGAATCGTAAAATATATCGATATATTTTATAGTAATTTACTTTTAGACTAGCATAAGCGAATTTAAGCATCACATTAACGAAATAAAAAGTTAAAAACAAACACTATAAATGTCGAAGTTAATAAAAACCCTCCTTCATGACGACATAATATTTATCGCACTTAAAATACTATCATAAAATCCAATGAACAAAAGCTCACCCTTTAAACATGTCGGATATAATAGTGCAATACAAAATATGTATTTTATGACACTATGAATGATATGACACTTCGGGGGCGTTACGAATTTTGCAATTTCACAAAATTATATTTGCCATCAAAACACCCCAACCTAAACTCTTTTTAAATATAGTATATTGAGCTTAGAATCGTACAGACACGCATTTTGTCATTGTAATTTTAATTCTGACGTCGATGTATTATATTTTATTGTGTTTTTAACACTTCACCCTCGCTGCAAGTGTGGGGTAGCTCGAGGTAGTTTGCACCCTCACTGATTAGCGTTCTTAATCTACGAGGGATGTTCTGATGGTGACATGCAACATGTGAAAAAATTTTTGATTACTCAATACATCAATATTTTAAAATTACAAAATATTAGGAACGTTTCTTTATATAATGACATTATATTACAATATTTTAATACGTTCATAGCAGTAACTTTTGATAGTTAGAATTATATTTGCTTTATAACATTTTTAAGAAGAAGTTAATATCATAACAGATGAAAATAATAGAAGTAAAATTTTATACTTTAACATTTTAGCCTAATAGTAACTAATTTACTTATGTTCTGTATATCGCGTGGACATGCATATGAGTATTAATTTAACATTCAATCGCTTCGAAAAAAAATACTTTCTGACATGAACATCGGTCTGCTTAAGTTTAATGCATTCCAAATAGCGTTCTAATAAAAATAAGTAACAAGCAAATAAACTGCCTACCAGTACCAAAGGAATGTAGAAAAAATCGATTGAAAAGTTATGGTCATTCTAGTATAAATAGGAACCGATTTCTATCAAAAGTATTAACAATACCTTTTGCATAACACCATCCCGTTATTCAATAATATTTTGAATGTTTATTTAACATCTTAAACTGTTGCTTAATGAACTACAGCGGGGCTGAGGGCTAAGCCTGTTTGCGAACACGTTCATCTCGTTACAGGGATACCTATTGTGTCTTGTTTGTACATGTTTCATACAAGCACATGTTCGTGCGACTGCAAACATGTCATCACGATTTAATATGAAGAAAAAAAACTGTTATAAAAATAACATGCTGATTGATTTCTTCGTACAAAGTTCACCACGTGGTATATTGATTGCAAAACACATAAGCTTACACGACGAGGATAGCTTAAACATAGTATAACGATTTTCGAGTGGTTGTTGATAATTCAATTGGATTGATGATAGATTAATGGACGAATTCACCTATCTTAAAGGTCGTCAACGCGTTTGTGTCACCTCTGGTGTTGCGGATGTTCATGGGCGGCGGTGATCACTTACCATTGGGTGGGCTACTTGCTCCTTTGCCGCCTATTGTATAAAAAAAAAGTCATTGTGTCATTATCAATAATTTGGCTTCTTTGTTTGTTAGGTGATCCATCAGTTTTAAAACTACAATTTTACGCTAGACGTTCAGTTGTAAATGTATTTCAATTGTTTTCAATTAGGCTATTCTTTTGAACAAAAAAAACCTTTTTTTTGTATAATATAATAATCTTAAGTCGCTGGTTAAGCATGAAACTATATAAATAGTCCTAGATAAATCCAGATTTTCCTTCATCTGATCTAAAAATGGCTTGTAGATTCTCGGTTAAGCGAGTAGAAAGGTGGCTTTTGCCTTAGGGCTCGGCCACTCAGCCGAGACCTTTAAACCTACAAGATTTACTTACCATTAGAAGTATTTGCTCGTTTGTAACCCCCAATATCACAAGTTATCTTATTGAAATATTTAACTTACGTATATTTTATTTATACAAACTACTATTATTATTTATTTATACTAGTACTATATTTTGACGTATACTTTCGTATATTTTAGATATGGCGATATCCTGTTGGTTTATGCTATATCAACTACACTGGAAGTAATTAAACGCAGTAAGAATTTGTGGACAGAGACGCTAATTTTCATCAGATAATAAGATCGAAAATAGGTTAAAATACAGTATCAGAACCAGGACGTATACCACACGTCTCGATTGGAAAGCGCACAATTATTACCTCGGCTGGGAATCGAACCCGAGACCCAAGACCAAAGGCCAGGTTCTCTAACCCCTAGGTTATTAAACAGCTACAAAAAGATCACTTTTATAAGTAAAGTAAATACCCCATTAACCGCAGTCATTACCCGCAGTATTATCCAAACGACGGATAAATCGCATTCGGATGTATCCGAGACATTAAGCCAAGCGGATGCGGCGCGCGCGTCGGATGCGGACCCATTCATTGCGACATACGGTTTGCGGGTCGGTAGTTCGCGGCGGGCGGTAAGGGCACCTAATTAAATATATATCTAATGTAAAGCTTCGATTTCTAAATTTAAATCGAATGGCATATTGAAAAAAAATCGAAATCGAATAACGTATTATCAAACCAATTAAATGTTACAGGGAAGCAGATTTTCTTTTTAAACTTCTAAAAAAGCGTCCGTTATCTGATTTGGGATTGAATTTATCTTGCACATTCTCTTAATTCCAAAAAAACCCAGTTAAATGTTTTATTGCAGCTCGGCCATTAACGGCTAGTATATATTTATTTATTTATTTTATTTTATTATTAAGGCTAGTGCGTTTTTCCCATCTACGATTTAATCACTAACATTAGATTAAACACTAGCTTATATTATTTAAAATATGCCTACGTAAAATAATCATTCGGACAGTCGGAAAATAATCATTATTTTAAATAAAAACTAATATTTAGTGTTCATTTTAACCGTCCACTTGCAAGTTTATCCACAGCTTCGTAACAATGACGTATAGATTTTCTTTAGTTACGCTCGAAACAAAAATTCGATTCGTTACTCGAATTGTAAAAACCGCGAATTCGCCACGCACCGACCGCGCTTATACCCACGAAGCAAGTGCAACAATGACGTCATTAGTTCAATATTTCCCAACAAAATTTTCCATTAAAATATCTTAATACATTCCTTAACCACGCCTCGTTAGGTTGGGAATCGCTTGACAAAAAATATATAAAGCACAAAAGGCAATCTGGCAAAATTTGTGGCATGTATGAATTTAAAAATAATAATACGTCATCGCCGAGTCCCTCTGTCTTTTTGATTCGGTGTAGCGTAATGCATATTACGTTCGTACGTTGAATTTGATGAGTGTGTACGTATTTTTTAGAGGGTTTCCATTGTAGCAAGATACCTCAAATGCGTTGTAACGCACTTCTTGTAGTATTGAGCATACCATTAGGAGACAAATCTGTTCTATCAGACATTGCAGTATAGTCACGGTTCCAACACAGTTACTGGATTTTACACATACATATATTATTTTGATTATTTCTTACCATGTAAATTTACAAATTTTTCTTTCTCCGCATCTCCAAGGAGGGAAACCAAATTTTAAAATTACTAATAACAATTCCTTTAATGCCGAACCGGACTGGGAATTAAACTCTTGTTGCTTGAATGTTTTATTATCAAAAGTTTTATTATTAAAATCAGCGTTCGTACATTGAAACAAAACACCGCACGTAGCTGCTGTTAAGTGGTAAGCCCTATAGTGAGTATTGGGATTCGGGAACCTAATCTTAGGTAACAAGGCATATCATGTTAGTCCACAGGGGAGACAACGAATATGGATCTTGAATCTTAATTGAAGACGACTCTTTATTACTGGTGACGAGACATTCCATCTCAGTCCTCATGGGTCTGTCCACTACACATCTGCATTATTATTCCGTGTCGAAGATGAATGTAGAATATCATGAGACGCAGGAATCACTTACCATCAGACAACTGTGTGCTCGTTTGTTACTCTCAATGCGATAAAAAATAGCATAGTTATTGATAAAGCGTAGCTATTCAGTCACTACACCGTACCTTTGGCCTATTTTCGTAGAAACGTTCATTTAAAACAGACCGTGTATCGGCATGTGTTATGTGTTTTAAAGTACACCGAGTATTTGAGTTAGGTATGTAATAGAAAAATTAAACGTACGACAATGGAAACGTGCAACGGGCCCCGATGGCTACATTCGCGCGTGAATTTAAATCTCGCCTCGGGTGTTAGGAAGCGGTGATTTGTGGTTATTTACCGCGGTTGTTAAGTTTCCATTTTGTCCGGCCACTCGTGCGGAATACGCGACGATTTCGATGCGAATTACGTTTTTAATTTTATAGAATAGGACCCCGAGGGTGGATTCATTGTGTCATACTTCTGCAATGATTATTGTTCTCAATGATTACATCCATGATTTCTATTTTAAATACATGCATTTAGAATACGTTTTATGTTAAATTACAGCAATGTTCCACTAGATGGATTAACGACGGAACCCTGTTTGCGGGAAGTGTCCATGGATATACCTAGGTAGCTCAGGGTCGCGCTTTACGAAAATCTATGGGGGAGGCTGTGTTCGGCAGTTGTCTCTATAGAAGCAGCAATAGCTATAGTGTATGTAATAATAATCATTTTTAATTCTGACAATAAAAATATTAAATGTGTACATCTGTTACCAATGTACCCAACAGATAAATGTCATTATTCAAAAAGTCTGGCCTATTAACTATTTTCGATAGTTATTACCCTATTTCCCCATTGTTATAAAAATTACCATAATTCAGTCTGGGTATTTAATAATATCTGATGATTTATCACTAGGTTTAATGTAGTCAGATTTGTTTTGTTTAAATATTTTTTATTGTTATATTATGCTGAATACAATAAAAACCTAAGATTCGTTGGCTAAGGACACAAAAAACTATTATGTTAAGAACGAACAGCTCATATCATTTAGACTATCAGATCGTTTCTAATGAATTTTGCACTATTCGTAAGTTAAAAGATACTTAAACAATTACAAACATTATTGAAGTAGCCCCGTTTGTAGTGTCTGACGAAAACAGTTAAACGCACATGCGCTCATAGATATTTACTTTTTCTAACAATGTTTATTATTTTTATATTTTATAATTATAATTTAATGGATATAACGCTGCTTAGATACGTAGATATTGAGATACTAATTTTGCGAGGCAAATCATTATGATTTAGTAAACATAAACTATAAGTATAAAATGCAAAATGATATTGTTGTATCTTTCTCAATAAATAAAAAATAAAATAAATAAAAATAGAATCTGCAGTTTTGTAGATACCTAGTTCACGCGGTTCTGAAATAAATGGTCAATAATCTATTGCAGCAGCAGTACAATATACTGTACAAAAAGTTGTCGGAAATGGTGACTACATATGGATACCCGTAAATCCTAGTTTTTTTACAATATACTAAAATACGCCAAATTATTTTTTATATATGCCAAACTAAAATATCTATCAAATTATTGAAAAATATTCCAGTACTCTCTGTTCAGTTATATAGAGAGCCACGATAACTCCAGACACGATTGACTTGTTAATATTCATATCTCAATCATCATATGGATGGATTCATTGATACTGACGTTGGCTGTGTGTCAAAATCAGGACCCATAATTCATTAGTCAGATGCTCTAACTATATGCCAAACGATCACTGACTTATAAGTAATGCATTGACTTGTATTTAAACAATGTAACAACTCACCGATTACATTTTTTTTAATAAATTATTCTAGTCTAAGAGTATTACGTTCTATCATGAAACGAAAATGTATTACGAATTTACGTCGTTAATAAAATAATCCAGCGAATAAGTCGACGAGATCGAAATGTTCATTCGGCTCCAAAAAATCCTTTTGTCCAAACAGAGCGCTGCCACGAGCAAATGTCACAGAGTTAACCCTTCTGTGCCGTCCTCATTGGAAATTCACTCGCGATTTTCTGTGGGTTACGCACTATAACGAAAAAACGCGAAGATTGTGATGCTTTTAAAATATTTAAAATTATTAATATATAACAACAAACACTATTTTAGACATTAATTACTCAAGTCCTCTTAAGTTTAGAGTAGTCAATTGCCACGTTTATCAGACGGAGGCTTCTTAAAGAGTCTATTATAAAGTGTCCAATTATATGGACGACAAAAATGTTTGGGGTTGGACCCGTCTCAACACGGCGTTTCAACAAACGTTTACTACTATTGAAATTAAAGATTGTTTGAGACTTATTGAGAGTATCCTACTATTATTATTCTTTTATATTAATAGCCGCAACTATTTACTTAAGTTGATTTAAAATTTGCTGTGACAACTAATTACAGTTTTTTTCCACTCTAAATATTCACAGGATTTCCAAATATATTATGTAATTTTATCATTTAGCTAAGCTATTTCTTATTCTTAATTCTTTCGTTTTTTAACGATAGTAAGAATTGGTGTTAATTCTTATCATAAATTTTACCATTTTACTTAAGGCGATCTTATTTTGATTGTTTACATTTCTTTTATAAACATAGAATTTATAAAATGTTAATAAGAGAACCAAGACAATAAGTCTGTATTATATCTTCCCTTTATTTACTTCTACATTTATTGATCAATAAATTTTTATACTAATAGGATAATAACAATAGTAATAAAAATTAAGATCCCATTAAAATATAAGTTGTTAAACAGGAAACAGAAAAAAAAACGAACAGATGTGTTCGAAAAGTTTTTGATAAAATTATTACTGTTACAATAATGATATTAAACGCGGCACTATTATTAAAATGCTAAAATAGGACTACTTTAACAACGCCTGCCGTAAATGAAATTTGTTAATAGTATCTTCGGGTGCAAGGCCTATAACATCTTCCTCAGTGGTAGAGCCATGCTGCAGTTTGTCTGCAGCTGTAGCATTAATGAGTTTGCTCTACCAAAGAAGAGCCACGCTCTCATCGAATAACAGCGAAAAACAACATGATAACACTACTGTGCATCGTCTCGTGAGTGTATGGTAGGAAACGCTTATCACTGATGACAGATTACTGAGGCATTCCATCTTAGTTCTCATGGTTGATAATAAATATGTATTATGATTCTTTATTGACGATGAATGTGCCGTCTTGGGCCGCATGAATCACTTACCATCAAGTGAACTGTGTCCTCGTTTGTCAGTACCAATATGATAAAAAGATATAAAAATTATAATATTAAATACATCATTATAATTAGTTACAGTAATTTCAGAATTAACTGTAATATTATAATCTCATTTCAATATTTGATATCGTGATATAAAACTAATCGACAAACTAAAAATCTTAATGCCAATGCTAAAAATACACTTAAAATGTCTGCCTGGTCTAAATGCAAAACCTATTTGCATTTTCGCTCCGTACTATCTCCTGATGACATTCCATAACATACATAATATCATCAACTGATACCTAAACTAATTTATATATACACGTATTATATTTATCTTGAATATAATGATAAATAAAAAGGTATATTTTACGTTTAATACTATGTAATAAACATAAATGATGAAATATCTTAACGGTTCTCTCGTGTAGTGCGTAAGGAAATAGGATTTGCATAGCGCTCCCCAAGAAACTGGCGAAGACTTTAAATTTAGTAAATTTACTAAATCTAGGCTTGAACTGATTTTACGCTGCTTCCAGACGGCGCCCGACGTCAAAGACAAAAGTTTTGTAGAACAGACAGTTCTCAAGAAATTATTATGCTCATTGACAGACATTACTTTATCTTTATTTAATTTTATTTACAATTTTGCAGACCGTAGACTATTGATGATAATAGGAAGAAAAACATGGGTACAAAATATTTTGTTATGCACAAATAATGCGTCTCGTGTTTCTGACACTGCATCTTAATCTTCCCCCGATATTATTTCACATTCATAACACAGGACGAGGGACGACGTGACCACTTTAATATAAGCGTAGTTACAGGTAGATGTTATCTAGTAATAATCAAATGATATCGCCACGGTCGAAATCTACCTGGTTATCAGTACTAAAATAATTGATCAATTTATTTTATCTATGTACATATATATATATATATACATAAACATGCGTGCGTGTTGTACCTGTGTAGCATGGACATACAGGCATGCATGCAGGAAAAGCTGATATAAACATAAGTTATTTATTTTAATTTGATTAAATATTGATTAACAATAGGTTATGAATTGATATATTACCAACAAATTAAACACATAGTCTAAAAATAAATATATTAGTTATATGGGTTGTTCAATGTTGTCTGGAAGGAAGTAATATATGTATATACATATATATATATATATTATAAGTATTATAATTAAAGCTTCTTCAGTGTTTACTTTTGTGTAATATTAAGTTAAGATGTACTCTTCCAGAAGTAATAAAATATTTTGTACTTCGGTCTGTATGTCGTTGCGGTGTTGTGTTATTTACCTGAATATTTGTTCTGTGCGAGGATAGACACATTGATTCGAGAACTCGATTTATATTTGACGACAGGATTTTGTCTACTGGAGACGTTTACTCTAAAAATGTTTAAACGCGCGCGGACGAATAGAATGAGCGTTTCTGAAATTGTATTTTAAATATAATTCTTATTTTTACATGATCAGACTTCGTCCGTTTAAAATTATCGTATTGAAGAATCAAACATGAATTGTAACAATCTAGAGTAGTGTAACTTTCAAATCAGTCCAAATATTCCGGAGATCGTCCGAACGTATGTACGAACAAACATACTCTCTGTTATAATATCAGTATAGATTAGATTTTTTTCAAAATTTACTCATCTTTTAAATTTTAACGAAACACCCATTTCTAATTACTTAAGTCCATTGTTATTTGTCTTTGTCTCTGTTTGACCTCAACCTTTAAGAATTTTTTTCTCTTTATCATTATTATTAAATACCACTGCAGGTCACTGACCTTTCAAAATAGCGTTCCCAAGATTTAAAAGTACTTGAATGATATATCCACACTAATTACGCTGAATTAACGAGCACGGGGTCGGTACCCTTGCGCGCCATACTATGCCTATCGATAGCATTCTAATGGATTTTCCTTTCCATAGGTCGGTCACCTGAGCCTTGCACGATAGCTACACCAAGAATACTATAAGTTGAATACAATCTAGGTTTTTACTAACATACTATTTTAAACTGATATAGTAATTAACGCTAGCTGCTAACAAACTGTTGACTGCCCTTTTTACTAGTGAAGCGGCATTCCACCTTAGTCCTCATGGATAGTATCCCATCTATAGTATGATTGCTTATCGTCAAAATTACTTAACAACAGGTAAACACAGTGTTGGTTCACCATCTAATATAATAAAAAACATAACATATAAAATTATATAATTATCACAATAATACAACAATACTTGTGTGACTCAATTCACCTTTGACGTGTAGTCGCGATGTACGAGCATAATTAAAGTGGTTCATATTATGCATTTTACAAAGACATGAGATGTGAACGCCTTTTCAATTTTAATTAATACGCTTTCCCAATATACTCCGTTTTTGCAGTCATATGTTTAATTTAGAAATGAAAATAATGATATATTCTCGTATACTTTACGAGTATTGTTAATTTTACCCAGTGACTACATCACCTGCTGTTGAAGTTAATTAAAATAGCACATCTTGGATAACTTTTTTTTCATAGAATAGGTGGCAAAAGGGCATTTAGCTCACCTGATGGTCAGTGATTGCCCTTTTCTTGAAGGTCTTAGGGCCCTTTGTAGCCATACGGAAACACCGCCGGTGACAGTTGATTCCACATTGCTTCTTCCATTTGACCTAATACAACGCAGAACGAATCGAATCGTCGACGACCGAGCTCTCACCGGCTCGGTACAATCGGCTGGATTCTCTGGCCCTGCGGAGGGACGTCAGTTCCTACTGCATTTTTTATCGTATATACCACGGAGAGTGCTCCGGTGAGCTGTTTGGAACGATTCCTGTCGCCGAGTTCCGTCATCGGACGACACGATAGACCACCAGATTCAGTGATTTGATTCCATCCTCACCACGTGGATGGCTGTCATTCTTCTGCTGTGCGCTTCTCGCGGACTTTTCTGCCCCGCACAGCTGCCTTGCGGAACGGTCTGTACTCGGCGGTTTGTCCAAACCAGTACGACTTAGGGTCAAGAAGCGAGCCTATTCCTCTCTTAAAGGCTGTCAATGCATCTGCAGTTCCTCTGGTGTTGCGGTTGTCCATTGGCGTAGATGAGCATGAGATGAGATGGAATTTCATTAGAGTTTTTGTATTCAATTTAGATACAAAAATAAAACTTTTGTTGACGGTTACTCGCATAGTATAAAATTTACCTGAATACTAAGCTATCAAAATTTCTAATAATAAATAAATTTAGTACCACATACACTATTAGTAATTATATCCATAATATAAACTAAAAGAAATTAAAGATAAAGGTATTTAAGTAAAATTTGTTTAAACCACTTACCTAGCTAAAAGATAAATAAAGTTACCGTGCTAAACCAGGGTTTTACTGATATATAAAATACAAAAAAACACAGAAATAGGATAGATAAAAGAAACTAGCTCAGAGTGAGACGAGTATAATCAAACAGACAAACAGGATCAAAATAAAAATTGAATTAGGTTGACGCATTCATTGTATAAAGGATCCCCCTGTTTACCCCTAATTATATTATACATAAGGGTAGCCTCTGGTTATTATAATCAGCTCTATAAAAATAATTTATTGAAAACATTAAATAAAATATTCCACAAAATTGTTATTAGCTCTTGTACGAGACTACGTTTACATTTTTTAGCTTAGAGAAAAATATATTTATACTATCCCTTTTTGTCCGAAAATATTTTGAGACAGTAAGAAATAGACACATTTTGACGAATGATTATTGACCCAAGATAAGTGATACATGCGATCTGTGATCTTTGTATATTCATCACAATTCTTATCTAGTTAAAGTCTAGATGACCCCTGAGAAGTAAAATGGTCTTCTTTACAACACAAAGTTTTTTCGATTTCTTTCACTCATCCTTCGAAATATTGGAACAAGGTTGTTATTTTCCGCAGATTTTCTGCGGAAGCATTGCTGCAGTGTAGCACTTCCAGACATGAGGCAAAATATAAATTTGTCTATTCCAATAGCAAATGCCATTTTTCATCCGAACACATTTAACCTATGCAAAGTTACAGTGTAAGAAACACTATAATTCATAACGCGAACCCTTGGTTTGCACTCTTTTTTTTTTAAAACGAAATATATTAGGTGAATGTCATCATCATCTTCTTTTTAGGGAACGTTTCCCTATTATGTGCTAGTCATATGCAATTTTACGCGGTAAACCTATTTATGACCTCAATTTATATAAGAGTATTTTAATGAAACATTTTCGAAGCAGTTTATCTTTCTCGTAACAATCATTATATCCACAATGAGCTTTTTCTGTATTATTTCTTAATTCGTTAAAAATGCAAGAAATTTTTGCTTGGTACTACAATATTCATATTTAATTCAATCCGATGAAATGTCAGAAACAATAATAATTTTCAAATCACGATAATCAAATATCAGTCGTAAATGAATAAAAAGCACAATGGGCTATTCCTAACCACATCCAAATCGAATTACTCAAAACTCCTCGCAGTCTATTGAAATATAATGAGTTTATATAGAAAACTAGTTGTGGTTGATCATTGAATAAGAGATTCTGGAAAAGCCTTTCTTGTTTTATTTCCCACTGATATTAACTGGTTGTATTATACTTTTAGTTTAATGTTAATTTATAGGTAAGGAGCGTCACTACCATTTTATCAAAGCAAATTTCTCATGGCATTAGGAATGAAAATACGGTGATAATAAGTGATTGCTGTAGCCCATGACATTAACCGCATACATAAGCGATAAGAAGGAATCATATTGAATAAGTTGTCACCATGATACAAGTATATGTATACAATGGTACAAGGATAGACTCATTCGAAACAATAGTGCTAAACTACTATTTTACATCCGTATTCCAGAATTCCTACTCGCTAGGAATGACCACGCATCTGTATTATGATACCTTGTCGAAGATAGGTACGTGTCATGGGTCAAGCCAAACTATTCATATTGACAGATGTTAAGCGATTCACAGTCAGTTAATAACAACAGATATAAATATACTAAAACCACATCTAGATAAACAATAACCTATAGAAAGTGCACCCCAAAAGCAATGGGGCGCAGGCTATGTACGAGTGGGGGGAAAGGGGGAGAATAAAGACAATGTCGAACTAGCAGTTGTAATCAGGTTAGAGAACAATTTGCCTCTCTGGCCATGCGTGACGCATGGCGACGTAATCTGCCCGAAGCCGAATGCTCCACTGCGATTGATTTTTAAAGTTCCATATTGCGATAGTTGTGGCTGCGAAATTGGATATTTGAATTGTTTTTAAAGAGTAATATAAAAAGTATACATTGCTGGTTTTAGAGGTGTTTTGGGGTGTATTATTTATTAAACACATGTAGTTTATTTTAAAGTTAAATGTTGAATGTATGTCTCGTGTCCATGACATTAATACACCTAAATCTTCTTCGTTCTTATTGCACTTACTTACATCGTCGACTAAGGAAAGGGATGACAAGTGAGTACCTCTGTATTTTCACCATTGGACATAAAGACGCACGACGGGTTTCAATACTTTCACAGTGGATATTCCTCGTATACAAAAGAAGCAATATGCTTCATTGTTTTTGATGCGAACAGCGAAGGATTGGAATAATTTGCCTGCAGCAGTCTTTCCGTCCGACTATAATGTGGGTGTCTTCGAAAGAAGAGAGAATAGGCATTAGCTCCGCTAGTGGCCTCCACCCCACCACTTAACCGGTTGGGAATTCAGACAAGAAGACTGGCATTTGTAAATTTTTTATATTTGGAAGTATTTAATAAAAAATGAGTGAAATGTATATTAATGACAATAATCGTAGAGTATTACACATCATTGTATATTATTATTATTATTTCTTGATTTTTGTGTGGGAGTTGAGTGTGTCCGTGACACTGTGTCTGAACCTTACTACGATATTATCGTACTATATATGCACCTTTATCCTACCCTTGTTCAATACCACCCTCAGGTCGACTGGTGGAAAATAATTTTAGTATTAAGTCCGCCTATGTACTTTACTTTGTGCATGAAGTTTAAAATAAAAATAAAATACATCATTATATCAGAATAGGAAAGTGGATGGGTTTACAATCGAGCGGGAGGACTTTGTTTCACTGAAAGGACTGCAGTTTCTTGGTGCCGAGGCATTTCACGAGTCCTCTGATTCCTAGACAAACTGACTCATAGACATTTCATTCACATTTATATATTACCGAAACCATCGCCTATCATCTCCACGCATTGCCTATTTTATGCCTCAAGTTTCCCTCTTCCCTTTATAAGGTACAAATGTCCTTATTATGTGTAAGTCGCATCCATTTTGTGTGACAAATGACTACACAGTTCACCTCATGGTAAGTGATGACATGAGGGTCTACACCTCAAAGTGAAGACAACAAGACAAAGATTCTAAATGGGTATGTGTTTCACCCCTGAGGACTGACATTAGCGGCTGATGAATGGCTGATGAATGTACAGCATGGTTATGTAATTATTTTATGCTAGTACCCAGTGAGGGCGTTGACCTTACCAAGTCGAGCCACATTCATTTTGCAGTTAGAAGCAACGTAGCTTTGTCTCTGTTAGATACGGAATCCGAATACCATATTTGTCACTTTACATTCTGAGATCAATGATGCGTTTTTAGGTTTTTGTACATAGCTGCCACAGGGCAGTCTGTGCATCTTCAAATCCATCCGAATGTAATGGATTCCCCTAGATGACTTGCACCCATGGGTATATTAATAATTACTCAATTAATAATGTTAAATTAATAATAAAATTATGTAGATTTTTAGTCATATTTATTATAATTCTAATCCAACCTTGTATTATATATCCTTCGATTTTGTAGGCTATTACTGTTACTGACCTTTTGTATTTTTATATAAATCATATAATATATTCTTTTTATTTAGAACTATCACTAGTAAACAAAACCGATCGACATTTTTACCAAACCAATTGGAACTCATGTGGTACTTGTGTGTAATTACACACTTTTTAATCAACACAAATCGTTCAAACTCTAAACCATCAAAGCTCCCAATTACAGAGGAAAGTATAAAAAGCAATGTCATACCTCATTACAGTTAGCGGCTGCATCGAATCCGTTTGGATTGAGATGTCCCGCGAGCCATTGTAGCCAACAAAGTAATCCGTGAAGTGTGGCGGCCGCGTGGCGCGACTGTCGCTCGTCTGTTGCCGACGTCCAGGGGTCGTTAATTATGGAAACAGTGCTATGTGCACGCGAGATCCTTTTTTGCAGAATAACCAGATAATTTTGAAACGGTTTCTGTTGTCATAAGCCTGAAATAAACGATTGGTGAAATAAAACTATTTGTTCAGCTTGACATAACATGAGAAAAGAAGAAGAAATTAAAAATATGAATAAAATGTACTAGTTGTAAAAAAAATACATAGTGGCGCAAGAAACTTCTTCTCCAGCGCCAACTCATTCCGAAGTCGTGGTACAGATAGTTTATATAATTCTTAGTCAGAAGCAACTGAATGAGCCGAGGCCCTCTCGGGCACCCTCGAGTCAGATGCTCTCGCAGAACAGGGTAACGATCCAGCCGAGCCTCCCTCTATACTAGAGGTCTCGACTGAGCGCCGGAAGCGCTCGGTCACCTCTCAACCAACAAAAAAAAACAAAAAACCGGAGCCACAACCAATAAAAGGCGTGGTCCTACACCTGTCGAGCTGACCGATTCATTCTGCACCTAGAAACAAACTGCAGTGTAGCTCTACCAAATGTGTGCTTGTTAGTAACTCATAATATTACAACGAAATACAATCGACAGTGAAGTTCTATTTTATGCTTTAAAACCGTCGGTACAAATGAGGTTTATTCTACCGTTGATAAATATAATAAACGGTTATTCTATAAAGTATGGTATTAATCACAATATAAATCACAGAAAAACTACAGCTTGTAATTTTTTGATATAGAGGAACATACAGGGTACACCTTTTAAAGGAGTACCACACTCTATGGACATCTTGACGTATTTTATATTGGATACTTAAAATATTGTTTCTCGTATACGTGTAAAGTTCTCTTGCATACTTTTCAAATTTCTGAACAGTTTTAACCTGTCGCACCCGTGTTTGCTCGAACCCCGTACGCTAAGAACATGAGTTATAATGATAACAAATCAGACTCTACCAAATCTTTAGAAATTACCAAATGAAAGTATAACACATAATACATTGTCGAATTGCAACTCCTAGAGCCATCTAGTGTTGAATAGTTGCAACTTGAGAAGTGCGCTACAACTACTTACAAGGCCGTAAATCAGTTCAATTAAATTTTCAGGTACTGTTTTTTAAAACAGTTTAGTTTATAACAGTTTTAATCATGCCAAAAATTTCCATAACATTCGGCTTCCTAAAGTAGACAAACCTACCCTATCCTATGCTCTGTTTCGTAATAATTACTATCCAAAGGATATGATGATATAATGATCGAAAGATCACCAACAGAAATCATACTGTATTGAAAAAACAACTGTTGAAGTAAATATATCATCAACTTCAACTTCTAAATCTTTACGTATCATTATTATATTATTCATAAAGATTTATAAGTCAAACTGACACAATGGTAAGTGTGTTAAGTATCCAAGCTATATCTAAAATATCTTGTTAATCTATAACATCTTAAATTTAAATATAACAATATAGTAACACGAGTAAACGAAATTTGCTTTTAATTGAGACCTCAAATATTAGGTTCACAATTTTAGTAATGTCTTCTTATGAAAATTCGGCCATATTTCATTTGTAGGAACCATTAGCAATAACCATATACAAACATTTTTATACGTCAATTGACAAACAATAAAAAAGTTTCTCATGACGTAAGAACATTTATAACAAATATAACAATTTCATTATACGTGTGAAATATTACATTGTGTCGCCACGCGACTTTTAATGGGTTAATATGTGTATTAACGAACAATGGGCATAAAAAACCCAGGGCAATGCGAGTGGGCGACATTGATATCATAATCAAAATATGAAATGATATTTTAGGGGCCCATTGTACCCTTGAGAGGGATTAGTTATCGCCTCGTGTTAGTTTGTTTTAATGATATTTTATTGAAGTGATAGTTCACTGTTTACTGTTGTTGTCATTACTTGGTAAATTTGAAAGTGATTTTATTTAAGGCGATAACACAAGGGTAGATTCGTTTAATAATTACACATTCATCATCCTTAGGAATATGTGTTATACTTAATAAGTTCCCTTAAATCTGAGCACCTGATCAGATCGACGGACAGTTATTAACGGCCGCTTTATATAACAGTAATAATAATATTAGCAGTATCACATTTTAGATCAAGTCCTCTCTACTAAATTTTCAATGCCTAACAAGGACCCAATAATATTGTACTTTCATTAAAATTATACGTGACGTATTTTGATTTGATGATTATACAAATCTATTTTTGTCTGTAGTTAGAAAATATAATCTTACATTATATAATCATTTAATAGAATTCGATAAATTGATAACGAGAACATTTTATCGTAAATCTTTTAAGTCCTTAACAATACAGGGCCATTGTAAGACTGAGTCGGCACCAGACGCCACTTCTAAGTTCGCACGCCAAAATAAAAATTCGATAAAAAAAAACGCCAGAGTACACGTGCCAACGCATTATTCGATAACCGTCGGGGGCGGTATTGGACTGTTGAGAACAACCCTATATTTTATACAATCCTATCCAAAGCATTTTGAACTTAAATATCAAAACGGTATGATATAATTGCGAATAGCTACTTCCTGCCAAACTTTTATATATGTGATTAGGCAAAATGGACTTTAAAGCTTGAGGAGAAGAGTTGCGTTACGGTTGTTAATGATGTGTGGTTTAACGAAATAGGGCTATCAGTAAATTTCTCTATTTATTGGTGGGAAAAGCCTCGTGTCAATTCCGACACCAGTTTTAATATTTTCAGTCACGTGTCGGACACGCGAGTCGCTTTGGTAAAAAAATTGTCTAAAGTAATTCGCGTTTTATTGTCGCTTTCTAGTCGTTAAACGCTATTGCGTACGTTGTACGTTTTTTGTGGTTGTGTGTAACTAGCTGTACTGTCATTAGTTGAAAATTGACTGGTCACCAAAAGAAATTTGACAAAGCGTTAGCAATGCGTAAACTTTAAATTGCGACTCTAAACATACTAACGATTCCTATTGTCAATGGTTTTTAAGGATTAAATTCAATAATTTGATTTTTTTTCTATATAAAAAAAACCACACTCTTTCTGTCGATCAATTCCAGCTGGTTTTTCTCTATTTCTTGCTTGAGTCTCATCAGCGGTTGGCAGAGATAGAGATTCGATTCAATGGTTTTATCCGGTGGTAAAAGCTAATAGTGAACGATGCCCTTCCAATCCCACCATACACACTGCATCATCATATTGCGAGATAATCCAGGTTTCGCTATTGCTTGTGGAGTTTCCCTTGACCATGATTTTCTCGCACGTTCATGTAGTAGGTAATTCACTTTTCATTACCAGTGATACATCTTTTCAAAAACGGTTCGGTTTCATTACGTTTCAATAGAGAATCGCAAATGAGTACACGATTCATTAGGTTTCTTTCAGTGAGCTGGTGTGGCACCCAAATAGCTTTATTGTGTATACAGACTTTTTCAAATGTTTGAAAACTGTTTCTGGTCAACCCCTATGTCAAACCCTGATTTGTCTGTGTTTGTGTGTCTATACTATGCCGATCTTCCTCCACTTTTTCAAAAATTGCTTGGTCTTTATCTGTGCCAGGTAACCGGGACTGAAAATGCTTGAACTAATTTTGTGCTACTCTTCCTGATATTGCGTCACATAAGTCCATAAACGCATTTTTCCTTTTTCTATTAAAATTCGAAATGTATCGAATTTTACTCATTTTGACGAACAGTAAAACAATAACAAAGTAAAATGGCGGGTATTATACTTTTTGTTTTTCTGTCATCTACTGGATTGATACCATTAAATAAATGTCATCTATTTAATGGTATCAATCCAGCCAGATCCATACAGGACGACCTTTTTACTGCAAATTTTTACTTAAAACAAAAAATTATTCCCCGACAAAATAAAATACCAACTTAAAAATATTTTACTTTCAGATACAGAGACAGATTCAGGTCAATATTCAAAATGACTGACTAGTTTAGACAAAAATGTACCAAAAGATTTACTTAATTTTTAATTTATTGACTAACACTTAATAAATGTTTGATAAAGTAGCAATTCTCACAAATTATAATACTTTGTACTTTACCTTTTAAAATGGTACACCTAACGCCATCTATTGTCAAATAATTAGATAGAGCGGAGAGGGTGCCCTCACCCTCAAAGCGGCTGTTTCCGTCCACGTGGCAGCAACAATACGATACGACTACGATACGAAAACGACAATAGAACCGTCATAAGGACGTCATAATATCTAGTTATTAACATTGACGACAGGAAATTGCCTTTTCTGTACGTCAATGTGAAATATTTTAATGACAGGAACATTTTAATCTGTTTTAACATTCTAAATATGGCATCGATGATCATTCTGACGTATATTTTAGTGGCTGCTGATTTGCGGGTACTGGGTTTATTTCCATTTAGAGCCAATATCAGTGCAGTAAAAATTCATCGTTTTTGGATGGGACAACAAGTGCAAACCATTCAATTTGAGTAAATATCTACCAATACTGTAATATACCCTACACCCGCGTGGTGGACTGATTAGAGTACCAGACTACATCGACTTATGCTACATCACAGGTCCTGGGTTCGATTCCCAGACGAGGAACAACAATATTTGTGTATCAAAACTGTCCCGTGTACATTACACTGCATCAGAACCTTTCTTCCGATGTTATTGCATCGGAATAGATAGGGAAGGGATCGACGATTGAGTGCGTTTGCGCAAATACTGACGGCACTAAAAAATATCCTGCGCAATTGATGTCATCTGGAAATAGCCAGATCGCCGTGATTGGTACCGATCAAGAGGAGATCATTATACCCTGTACGAACACCCTAATATTATAAAAATTATTATTTACGAGTTTTTCTATATAATAATCACATCTTTGGACATTAATCATGCCAGGTCATATTCATGAGTTTCATTATTATAGCTAATTATTTCACCATCTTTCAGACGCTAAGTTATGTGAAAACAAGTAGCGTTGAAATATTGGTTTTAGAGCATACCATATTCTTGACAATTTAATCAATAAGTTAATTTGGGATTTATTTTTACAACTACAACTTGCATATATTTGTTCAAAAAACTTTTATACCGTTTAATCAAGCGTAATTCAAATTAAAAACCTCCATAAAAATATTTGTATATTAGACAATAACTTTAACAAAGTTTTACTTAACACTAAGTAAACAAACACACATTCATACTTCTGTGCATGTGTCGACTGTAAAAAAAAATTCCTCATTCCTTTTAATCTGAATCAGATAGTGGAATACTTTCCTGAAACACAGAAACCAGTGTCAAAAATAAATAATAGTAAAAGATACATTTTCGTAATGTTTGTTGGTTGGTTTTGCCAGACAATCGTATTAGTGCGTCCTAAGTTAGCTTCAGCAGTATCTATGCAATATACAAATGGTTTTTCTTGTTTGAATTTATTGTAATAGTCTCGCGTCGTTGATACTTCATCCTAGCCTTAATCTCGATGTCATAATCAAAGCGGTTGTTTGTTTGTATTGCTGTTGGTCCAGAGACCTTTACAGCTGCATCTAATTAGACTCGCGAGCGGGAGGCCCGCTGAGTAGGAACACAACGCCGATGCTGCAAAGCTGGCGCGGAGACTGCTGTTGCACCACCGCTGCACTTCGACTCCTATGGACGAAGAACGTCGACGACAACAGAGAAGGGCGATAATACGATCCGATGGCCCCTCACAAGGAGGTACGAAACTTCCGACTCGGATCTCTATCTAAAGGGAGGAAAAAAGCGGCTTGAGGTTGTCAGTCTGTTTGCTGATATTTACAACGATTTGTGTTAGTTATCTTTAGCAGACATCGCAGTTTCGGATGAAATAATTTTAGTCTAATTCTTTCATATTTTAGCTTCGTCTAACATATGAAACGATAAAATTGATAATTATAAGTCGTGAAAATACGGACCGGCAAGCTTCAGCGCTCTTTAGCGAGGAGGCCCAAGCAATGAAATCGCTTAATTGAACTCAAATAATACAACACTTAGTGAAGAAATATTTCACATCACGCTGCAATTTAAACTTTATCAAACCTTTTTTGTTTTTGTGTCATTATTATTGTTGACGGCGTGTGATGCGATTCTTAAAGTATAACATTAACTCACTTCGAAGGTTCCTATGAAAATGTCAGAGTCGTCTGAACCAGGCGGCCGTTGTATGTTGTCCACCGCAGTGATCTGCGGACCTGCGACGTCGTTAGGGACGTTTGGATATTTTGTGTAATAGACATTTTGTTGTAAATTAATAAAGGGTAAAGAAATTGGGGAGGCCTTCTGATGACATCTCAAAGGTAGCGAGACAACACGAGGAACAACTGTACACACTATATACACAGCAACCAATCCACACCTTCCAGGTTCGATGTAAATCTTTATGATCCGACAAACACTCCAGACTGAGATTGAATGCATCGTTACTAGAGATTGGGTCCCCGGTATCCTACACTCACCATACAACAATACAATTTTAACAGCGGTAGAGCTACATTGCAGTTTATTTCTAGCTGCAGAATGAATGGGTCAGCTCGACCGGGGTAGGACGCCCACACAGAATACCAGCGTAAAATAGCAGCATAACGCAACTGTGTTTCGTCTGGAGAGTGTAGGGATCGGGAGACCTTTATTACTAGTGACGAAGCATTCCATCTCAGTCCTTGAAGGTGACAAGGCAACCGCATTATGATTTCTTGTCAAGGATGAATGTATAGATGTCATGGGCCGCAATAATGACATTACCAAGAGGTGAACAGTGTGCTCGTTTGTTAGTCTCGTTGAAATAAAAACAATATCTAAATCTGGCCCCAAGTAGGCCCTATGTGGTTATAAAAGCACTATCTCACCCATAGGCAGGCACTCCATCGGCTCGAACAGGTCCATGGGTATGAGATCGAGGGGCGGTGACGGCGCCGGGGGTGGCAGTGTGCAAGACGAGGAAATACACGGAGCTGAGTATATGAAGTAATAAAACTATTAAGATAAAATCTGAAATGTTCTAGAGTATACGAAAATATTTTACAGTTAACATAGCGCTATTTTTTATCATTTGAAAACGAAAATTATTATAGCTTCAAGGTCTGTAATGAATATGAACTTCTCCACGGTGATATCCTCGGATTAACTTCCACTCTTTGTTATTGGGTTCCCAGATCTCTTCACTCACAAAACGCAAGACGACAGTGCTATCCTGCTAATTCACGCTATCTATATTCTGTGAAGGTGTAGTCTTCCCCCGGCCGGATCGACAACATTAAGCCTTCACAGAGTAACAGCTCAAAATAGCATATACTGCAGTGTTTTATGGTGTGAGAGGAGGGGTATCCTGAGACCTAATTATTGGTTACAATGCATTCATTTCAGTCTTCAGGAATAACGACATATGCATTGATGACAGTGCATTTTAATTCTTTGAGTATGAATAAATATGTCACGGACGAAATCTTTGTTGAGGATGGAAGTTGATGTCATAATCCAGTCATGATTTATTTATTATTTTTTTTTTACAAAGGGCGGACTTAATGCCTAAAGGCAGTCTCTACCAATCAACCCGTGGCGTGGAGATACATCGTGGTCGGTGTAGTGCCTACATTGTAATTAAGTATATATATATATATATACGTACATACACACACATACATGCAAATATATATTATAATAATAATGTATTAGAAATAATTCTACTAATAAACATAATTAAACATATAACAAATAATGACAAGAGTAATTTACCATATCAATTAGCATCAGAAGTCTTTAGTAGTGTTCGTGTACCAGCCTATTAAAAGAGAGCTTATTCGATACTCTTCTTATATCTTCCGGCAAGGAGCGAAGGAGTGAACTGTGTGCTCCTTTTTCATAATAATAAAATTAAGCAGTGATGTTATTTTTAACATTATTATTTTCTAACACTTTATACAATTAGTTTTTGTTAGTGATTAATTATTTATATTTACAAGTGTATTAGTGGTGTTTTATCAGCCTAGAATTATCGAACTCCTTGAAATGCCCGTCCGTTGTTTTCCAATGTTTTGATTGTTTTGTTTCGTATTGGAACTTTTTTTATACTGTGTTAGCTGTGACACAAGAGCACACAGTGCACCTGACTGTGGTCCTAACATCTACTCAATTCCATCCGCAACAAAGATTCGAAACGCCCATGCGTTGTTAACCAGGACTGAGACGGAATTCCTCGTCTCCTGTTATTGGTTTCCGGGATTCTAAAGCACAGCAGCTATGTCCTGATATTCCACCCTAGTATTCAGCGAACTTTCCCCGGTCGAGCCAACTCATTCATCTTACAGCTCATCTTACAACTAGATGTTAGTTGCGGCGTGGCTCAACCACTTTATAAAATATTTAAACTTGGTATGCAAGTGTAGTTGCTAATAAAAACTTTATTAGAGCTTATACCTACACTTTCAAGCCTACAAGTTTTTTTTTTATAATATAGGTGGCAAACGACCATGCAGCCCACCCGATGGTAAGTGATCACCGCCGCCCATGAACATCCGCAACACCAAAGGAGTCGCAAATGCGTTGACGGCCTTTAAGGAAGGTGTACGCTCTTTTCTTGAAAGTCCCTATTTCGTATCGGTTGCTTCCATGCACCCCACAATTGGACGAAAGAAATGAAATCTTATCTAGACATATATAATTACTTGTCCCAACTGACTGACTGTTTCATAAACGCAGAGCCAAAATCGCTAGGGCTACAAACTTGCAAGTTGATGCTTTTTATGTTTTTACCATCAACCAAGGAAGGGTTTTGGAAATTTCACCCTTAAGGGGATAAAATAGGGGATGATCGGTTGTATGAAAGTCCGTCATTTTCAAAGTAAGAAACATGAAATTTCATGTACTGCTTGCTTCTGTTTATAAAAAATGAATACGTATTAAGATTTCTTTAAATGTTACTATTTACATGTTACAGTTTGAAGTTTTCATGGGAAGTTTGTCACTTTTGAAGGAAAAGACATGAAATTCAATATGAAAGCTTTATATAAAAATTTCATTTATAATAGTTATGGAAAAAATATAAGTTTGCATCTAAGCTCGATAGATGGCGTTGGGCACTGTTTCTGAATCGCGCTTTTTTTATGACTACTCAAACTTAGGCTCGTACCTTATTTCATATTCATATGTCTACGCATGCAAAGCTGCGAGCAACAATTAATTTATATATAAAATAATACCTGATAGCACGTGGTCATTGAATCTGTTAGACGTGTTAAGAGGATGGCCTAATTTGGAAGGCCCGGGATGATTTATTCTATGATTTGGACATGACGCGTTGATTTCTCCTGCTGTAAAATATAATTATTTTAAACAATTTTTAGACAAACTGAATGGTGAGAAACGAGCAGACCTAATGTGGCCAAGAGATGGAATCTCTCGTTACCAGTAATTGGGCCTCCGGTTCCACTGATACACCGTACGAAACACAATGATACTGCTATTTCACTCTGGTACTCCTCGGCCGAGGTGACCTATTCATGCTGTAACTAAGAACTAACAACAATATGACTTTACCACTTATTTTACATTCTTTGCAGTATACAACGTTTGATATCAAATAAAAAAGAAACAGAAAAATAAAATTTACGAAATCTACAAGAAGCGACAGTTCGAGTTCGACCACCTTGTTTTTAATCGATTTCTTTTAACAGACATCAATGTAAACTTTGTCTAGTTCTATTGTTAATTGTACTATTAAATATTGATTATCCTAATTGAATATGGATATTATAAGCTGCAAAACAGTGGTGGAGCTACACCGCAGTTTGTTCTTTGTTGCCGAATGAATAGGGTACGCCCTCACAGAATACCAGCATCATCTGCATTATGATTCCTTGTCAAGGATGAATGTCAATGTCATGGGCCACAGGAATCACTTGCCATCAGGTGAACTGTGTGCTCGTTTGTTGCTCTCAATTTAATAACAAAAATCACCATCACGTGAAATGTAACTTATTCCCACATCCACATTCGTCCTCGACAAATAATCAAACATAATGTGATCCATACAGACGAAACATGGCTGCATTATGCTGCTATTTTACCAGCTTATTCTGGTTATTTTTTGTGTAGGTATTGCTGATGGTCCAGAGACCTCTACTGTATCTAATCAGACTCGCGACCGGGTGGCCCTCTGAGTAAGGAGACAACGACGATTCTGCGAAGCTGGCGCGAAGGTTACAGCTGCACCACCGCTGCACTCCAACCCCTGTGGACGAAGAACGTCGACGACAACAGAAGGGGGGAGATAATACGATTTGAAGGGCCCCACATGATGAGGTACTAAACCTCGACTCGGATCGCTATCCAAAGGGAGGTTATTCTGCTTCATGGTACGTGATCTGGTGTGTGGTTCAGGGAAGGTCTGTCGAACCGGTCCATTTATGCTGTAGCTAGATGCAAAATGCACAGTGGTTCAAACACTGTTAAGAACTAAACACCTTCAGTAGACAGCGCAGTATGGTAAGCGTGATGGGGCTCTTCAACGCACAGCTGCAGGCGACCGTCGGGCTGGATGCGTGGCACCACTGTCGCCACCACCGGCACCCGGATCTGCACCGCGTCGTTGTCCACCGGTCTTGATTCTACCTCCATGTCCTTTAATATTATATGCATTATTAAACAAATCGAGCGCACAGTCCGCCTTATGTTTAACGAAGGTATACATTAGAGTTACTTTTTAGTTACTTAGGGAACACACCTACTTATGTAATTGAAATGCATTGTCGTCTCTGGTCACTAAAATGGATTACTTTCTTTTCCTTTCATGCTTCCGTTTCCGTGAAAGACAATATAGCTTATCTACATCTGTTCTTTTACTGGCAAAGGTGACGTGAGAACTGTGTTCTTGCACGGTTATGTCGGGAAATTTTAAATGTTCAAGTATGTCGTATATATAACTATTTTATGTTTTTATTTAAATTAATTCAATATGCATACTACATCATTTAAATTATTCGAAATCAGAATAATCAATAATTAAGATGTTATTTAATACATGCGTGAGACACACTTTAAATCGACACATAAATTTATTATCACTCTAAAAACTTGCGTTACTAAAAAAAGTACGTAATTAACGAATTCCTAAGTTATGAATAACTTTCTTCTTTTTTTTTAAATACTTCATAAATATAAAATCACGTTAACAAGTTGCATATATTTCATTTGACATATAAGTATTTAATCTTTCATTAAAAATAGTAATAATAAAATCCTATTGATGTAATGTTTTATTTTTAATCTACAGATGGCTATAGAAGAGAAACCATTGCATAATTTATACCATACTAATTAATACCTTTTATAATGGCAAGTCGTTCATTTTTTTATTTGTCAACTGTAATAAAACAATCAGTAAATTTACTTAGTTTAGTAGCTAACCTAGACTTATTTCAATTCGTCACTAAAAAACGTCCAAATTGGTGCAGACAGTGATAGCGTGCACAGATCCACAGACAAACGGTTATATTAACAGTATAGATAACAATATTATTTAAAAGTTACCTGAGATTCACGATTATCATTTTTCACAATAATTTTTCCACCCTCTCTCAAATCTTCTGCAGTAGCAGGAACCAACATCTAAAGCATAAAATAATTTCGCATGTAATGCACACTTCGGTCAATATCATTGATGATATTTACATTAGGTCCATTTTCGGGGAAAATAATTTTGCAAAAAAAAAATTGGGTTTCAAGTTCGGTTGAGAGTGTGAATCCCCTGCATCTGAAGCTTTCTTTTTAAGAGTGACAACTAGTTCACATTTGACACCTACGACTAGCGTTTCGCCTAACTGAGCTTTCCATAGAAAAACAGTATTTATGATGTTCTCGTGATATCATGAGTTACGTAATAGACAAATTTATTTGTTAAAATCACTAAAGGTAAAGTTGCAAATAACAATGAAGACCAATAATCGAATTCTATTTAACATATATTTTGTTAGCGTAATTTTTTGTAGATTCTTATGAAACAATAATAAAATAAACGTATTCTGATTAAACTCATAGTACGACCTATGAAAACCTACATCTATCCTCAAAATAAACATCAAGCCGCTTATGAACTTATCACTTAAGAGGGATAGGATACAATATCTCGTAACCAGTAATTCAGATCAGTCACCGATTCCCTATACTCACCAAAGAAACACAGCAGCGTTCTGTTGCATTTCATTGGTATTATATGAGGCCGTGTTTAATCTGGCTGAGCCGTCCTATTCATATCATCAAGTTGCACAACCCTATTGATATTAAAGTTTTTTTAATAATGAAAAAAACATGCACCATGCCCTTTATCATTAAATATAATATTTATTGACATAGATATATCAATAAATATTATAAATGGTATTTTTCTTTAAGTCTCTTTATAAAATAGTGTTCATAGATGCTGAAGTTTGAAACTATAATATATTTTACTAAAACAGAAAAATGTATTGTATTGCTTTTATATATTTAATAGATTCTTAGGGCTAATCCTTCTGTATATTATGATTTAGGGTACGGTCTACGAAACTTAAGGTCGTAGGTTCGAATCGACCATTACACTATTGACGTGAACCATCTCCCGGAGTGTTCCCTTGGAGTGTTTATAGCATTGTAAACATTCTATGTAAAATAAAAAAAAGATTATTAAAAAATAAATGTTAACTGACCTGTTTACCGCCAGGAAACTTCGTGTCTACAACTTTGACCAGCACAGCCGTACCTTTATCCGGCTTAAGCAATGCAAACGGTGTCTGTCTGGTTGCCAAAGCGACCCCCATATGGTAAGTTTTTATAGGATTCACAATAACACCATTCCCCACGCCATTCCACGGATTTTTGTAACACCATGCATCAATCGGTTCCGGATAGAATTTTGGAGCTTCCCATGAATTGTCTTTTTGTGTCCACTTAGATGAAGATGGTGTTTCTACTGAAGGTAAGAACGGACCTACGGTAGAGCTCACTTCGCAGTGTTCATTCGTAGATCTGAAATGGTATTAAAATACACGATGGTCCAACTTTTTTATTTAACTCAATGTTCGGGGAACTCTCATTTCATCGTACCCGATCAACCGAAGTTTGAACCCGTCATCGTCTGAACATAGACCTCCCCTACAGATTGCCTTTAAATAAGATCCTGAATCCCCTTCATCCATTAACTTCCGCGAACTTGCTTAGGTCGTTACTCCATCCAGCCCGAGGTTGCCACTAGCATTAATGCAATTATAAAAACTAACGTACCCTCACACTCGACAGCAAAGTAAAACATTTTGATGTGAACCTGTTATTAATAGAAAGTGGAAAAAAATCATTTTATGAGATGCGATAACCAAAAATCAACAGTGGATTCGCGTGACCGACTATGATCGAAACCGTGAGTGAGAAGAATTACCCTACTATGAAGAGGTGGCCTATGCCATGCAGTTGAAGAGATACACAGTAACCATTTTCTAGCTGTAGCTGTTTTAGGGATCCGGAGATATTTAATGCTGGTGACGAGGCATTCCATCTCAGTCCTCAAGGATAACAACGTATCTGCATTAGTAAGCTGCGGTTTAGTTCCATACACAAATATTATTTATTTCATAAAAAAAACATTTAAAAATAATATATAACCATGCAAAGCCATCACTCCCATGGAATTTGTTTGTTCAGTTGTTTGTTATTGAAGTAAAAGTTGGTGTTGTAAGTAAATGTTTAATTGTTTTATGTTTTACTTAATAAGTGAATATTTAATAATACCATATATTACCTAATTTGTTGTGAAAATACACTACTTATATATTAATAAATAGAATAGTTTTTTTTTATCAATAAACTTTATTTATGCAAGTATTATTTATTGTTGACAAGAAAATATTTTGTGGCTCTTTAAAAACTTTGTGATTTTTAGACTCTTCCGACTCAAAAGGTTGCCGACCCCTGCTTGTGAAGGATGAATGTAGATGTCATGAGCCGGAGGAATCACTTGCATGTACGTTTTCTACTCTTAACGTAAAAAAAAATCATAAATGGACCACGTCCTCGCAGACTACTAGCGCAAAATAGCAGCATAGTACTATATTATTTCGTTTTTTAGCACACGGTGAGAGCGAGGCATTGTGTATTGTGTCGTGTGCATTGCAGCCTAAGGGGGCGAGGACTCTATCTTGAATCTTTGTTAAGGATGTGTATATTTATGCGCTCCCGCCATCATCTCAGCTGCACTACGCGCCCGCTTCGTCACTGTTGTGTTTAGTTTTGTAAAATAAAACTAGATTATTTTTACAAAAGTAAACTTAACTGATCGATTTACTTTTAATTTCGGGAATTTAATTGCCATCATTGACAAAGTACCTGTTAGAATCTGCTCGACTTTCACGAACGGGAGCAGACCTCGAGAGTCGAGGAACACTGTGTCCGTCACCGCTGGTAGTACTATTGCTTTCGTCCGGATGCGCCTGAGAATATTTTAACTTTCTATATATATATATATATATATATATATTTATACCTGGTGTATTTGTTATTTTATTAATAAAAAGACGACCTTGTTGTGTGGTCAGAGTACAAGGCTGCGTTGTGGGTTCACGGATTGGAATCCACAACCCTAAATTTCGCAGTACCTGTAGTACCCCAAGCCATTACACTATTGACGCTTGGGTGTATACATGTTCCGTTTTCTTTACACTGCATGTGAACTTTCTCTCTAATCTTATTGCATAGTCATTACGTCAAAATAGTGGTAAAAGGGACAACGACATGAGTGCCTATATTTACACCACTAAAACGTATCCTACGCAGTTAATGTCATCTCGTTATAATCAGAAAATATCACGGATGACGAAATCGACCATAAGTCTTATAACAATCATGAAATAACAACCGCAAGGAACTACTCAATTAGAGATTCTTAAGTTCCAACAGTGACAGGTGGTAACCCTAGCGTATATGTATGTGTATAAGATCGGAGTAAATTTCGAAAACATACATATAAACATATATATATTTATATATATATGAATATATATATGTATATATATACATAAATATATATATATAAATATATATATGTATATACACATATGTGTATATATATATACTCAAAAAACCCTTTAAATCAGTAAACCAACAATTTTTATCATACAAATATTGCTCTTCTGAGAATCGGACCCAGGACTCTACGATCGACCACTCGGCCATTTTAGTACATTTGAATCCGTATAATCAAATCAATCTTCTTGATCTTATTTATTTTCAAAGTAAACTATAGCACTACACTAAATATAAAATATATAAGGAAACGAATACCTTAATTTTGTGACATACTAGATTGGACTGCTGATTGAACCCTTTGAAACAAATGTTACATCGGTAGGGTCTCTCGTTCGTGTGGGTAAATAAATGATTGCGAAGATTTCCTAAGAACAAAAAAAATAGATTCAGCAATCAAAGAATAAAAAAAATGTGTTAATACATTTTATAACTTTTTTGTATTAATCCATAATCAAGCTATTACTCGTAAGGTTTCATATATTTATTTACAAGTCGAGGGTTAGGTTGGGGTTATCAATTAAGTAAATTACTTAATTATAACAGGAGTGAAAGAAAAGACATGGATACAAATATATGGTTTTCAGGACAAGGATAATTGGTAGGTCACCTTTCTGATGGAATCCCTTGGGGCAAATGTGACACTTATAGGGCTTCTCTTCAGAGTGGGTCTTGCGATGGGATATCAGGGTGGATACTCTGTTAAACGTTTTGTTGCAAACCTGTTTTATATAAAAGGTTTTGGTAATTAACATATTGGAAAATTATAAACAGATATGCAAATTGAAATTTATAAGAATAGTACATTGTGCTACATAGTTCGTTATTACCTCACAAGCGTAAGGTCTCTCAGCAGAGTGTATAGCGCGATGTTGACTAAGGGTGGACAGTTGCCTAAAACTCTTCCCGCAGGCGGCGCAGTGGAAATTTCTCTCATCAGTGTGTGTCGGCAGGTGACGCATTAACGTGTATTGATGCTGAAACTCGCGGCTACCTGGAATATGATAAGTTTTAAAACAATGAAGGGGAAAACTTACCTTTCACTTGTTTGTATGCCCCTCTTCAACAAAAAAACCTTCAGTGTCTATACATAATTAAATCAGTTCCAAGTTTATTTATTTATTTATTTATTCTTTATGTTCCCTATACAACAGGTTTACAATGGCGGGCTTAATGCCCAGTGGCATTCTCTACCAGTCAACCCTGGGAGTTCAAAAGAATATGTTGGTAGGCTTAAAAATAAAAAAGGTTAATTAGATAAAAATATTAAATTATACATAGATACACATAAAAATAATACGTAATAAATATAAATAATAATACATAAATAATATAAATATATATATATATGTATATATATATATATATATATATATATACATAAATGCACAAATACCAAGAGGAAATATATATATCAGATGTTATTTGCCATCAAATAATGTTGTCGAAGAAGATATTTAAAAGAAACTTTACTGGGTGCATTCTTGACATTATCCGGAAGGGAGTTCCAAAGGAGTATGGCCTGTACTATGAAAGAATAACGGAAGAATCTAGTGCAACAGAATGGAACACTAATTCACAGTTGGAAGTCATCTTTAAGATAAGATGGATAATTTGAATCATGTAATATAGAATAGAGAACAAGCAGAATTCTAGAGCTACGCCTTTGTCGAATAGAGAGCCACGTGAGTTGTGAACGATAGAATGAAATATGCTCATACTTACGTAAGTTGAAAATAAATCTTAAGGAATTATTTAAAAGGCGCTCAAACTTATTAAGAAGATTTTGCCATAGATCTGGGTAGCACACGTCACCATAATCAATAACAGGAAGAATAAGGGAGTAAACGAGCATAATCTTGGTTTTGAAGGGTAATAAGTTTTTAAGACGATAAAGAGAACGCAAGGTGGCAACAACTTTACGGCTAATCTCAGAAATCGGTACATCCCAAGTCATTTTATGGTCCATATGCAAACCAAGGTTGACTATAGTTCCAAGTTCAGTTTCTCCACCAGTTCTCCAATAGATATTTGTACGTGTTAATCTCGGGAATGAACTATTAGATTTTATTAGTCTTCACCTATAGTTAAACTGATTCTTAAAGGTTTTTTTTATCCAATACATATAATAAAATAATTCATGGGTAGCGGTATTCACCTACCATGAGGTGAGTTGCTTCTCGTTTGCTTAAAAGAATAAGTGTTCTATATAAAAAAAAATTGAACCTGCAAACTAACACCTAGATAAGCAAGGCAAAGGGCTATCTAGGGAGGTTCTTGGAGCATAGCCACACAAAACTTATAGTCCAGAAGATTTACGGACTTCTTCGAAAACTTGTTTTTTATGTCTTACACCGCGTTTTGTCTTAGTAAACGGAAGTATTGTATGAGTTGTGACAATGTCGTTTACATTATCGCTTTATTTCCTGATGGTAAGTAATTCTTGAGGTCCATAACACCGACATTCATCTTTGATTGGAGGCTGGTCGAATGGAGCCATTCATACTACGGCTAGACACAAACTCTCTCGTAGCTCCTCCACACTGTTGAATTATGAGTTTGTACGAAACTATTCCTATCAGCTGCATGATCTGTCGCAAGTCGATTAAACTTGTTTACATTTCCAAACGAGCTTTACCTTTGCCTTAGACAAGCAGACAGACATAATTCACAATGTTTGACGAGCAAGTGCTAAAATGGTACTTAAAATCGCAGTCAACAATATCATTAATGCCGACGCCGAATTCAACTCCGTAGCTACTTGCGTAGCCCTAAATCAGGGACTTACAAAGTAGTCGTGGCCCCTTGACGTCGTTATCGACCACTTCTTGGGGGTTTCCCATCGGTCGACATAAAGGAAAACTGATTTTGGGGGTGGACGAGGTCTAAAAATTTACCCCTATTAATTAACACAAGTTCTATTGTTAATTATTTTATGTTTTTTTCATAACATATTTACCTACTTAAGTATTATTACATAATTTGTATTAATAATTATTAATTATACATGATATTTACTGAATTTAACGTCTATTAATTTTGTTAGATTTTCATGAGACAATGATATCAAGTTTACTCATGTAACCAACTGCAAAAATTTTAAATTGGTAAGTATTTTGTATCAATAGGAAAATAATTAGAAATAGGGTTTTTTGGAGGTCTGAGGTATCACTTTATTTTGGAAAAGGGGTCTCTTCCCCAAAATAGTTTGGTAATCCCTGCGTTAAATTATAAAACAGCATCGGAACATTGTGCAACCATGGCTTTATTACAGACAATATTGTAAACAGGCGATCTTGTATGAAGTCAAGAATAATACAAAAAAATGTTAATAGGCAAAGTGGAAAAACTTACATATGCCACATTCCCAGAGTTTAACCGTGCGTCCGTGTCTCTTGACATACTTCACATAATGATATCTGGACCTAGGATCAGCTTTATCAATCTTACAAGTGCTCTGATTACTTTTTCCTAAAACACAATGTCAAATAAGTTTGAAACATTTATTTTAAACTAGTAGGTTCTCAATTCGATTGAAAATTTTCGTATAAAATTTTTACTTTCAAATTTCAAATATTTTTTTGCGTCTTTATTAGTTTGGCCCGAAACAATGTTTTTAATTAAGCTAAAGAACTCCGCCGATGATTTTCGAGATGGCAAATCCATTATCTATCGGCGAAGATCAATAAAAATCGATCTGACAGTGGTAGAGCTGCACTGCAGTTTGTTTCTAGCTGCAGAATGAAACTCGACTGGGGTAGGATCACGCCCTCACAGAATATACGTGAAATATCAGTATAATGTTGCCATGATTCCTCTGTTGAGTGCAGGGATCCGAAGACCTTTATTACTCGTGACGAGGCATTCCATGACAGTCCTTAAGGGTGACAACGCATCTGCATTATAATTCCTTGTCAAGGATGAATGTAAATGTCATGGGCGTATTATGGTTGGAATCACTTGCCATCACTTGAACTTTGTCCTGTGTTGTTAGTCTCAATGTAATAAAATAAATAAAAAAATACGCGCATTTTTTTCTTCTTTATTTTTCGCACTGGTATTCTTTGAGGATGCGGTCATTTCCCAGTCGAGACGAGTCTTTCATGCTTCAACTACAAACAACCGACAGCCTAGCCTGTAATTGTTTCAAGGCAAAAGACCTTATTAATCGATAACGAAAAGAACCATCCCAATTTCTACATAAGTGTGAATTAACCTATATAAATTCTTGTACGAATAAAATTTGAAGGCAAAACGTATTATTTTATTAAATAATTCTACAAGTCTAAATTTTAACAATACCAGTGTTCGAAGTAGATGTGGATGAAACAATGGAGGTTTCCGTATGCGATTTTTTATCACATATAAAACCGTTGCGACTTGAAGGTGGGAACACAGAGCTTGAGGTATCCGCTTCCTGAAATAAAGAAAACAAACTCGAAACCATTTTTCATACTATTTACATAAATGATTATTTAATTAATAACTTCGTAACGAAATACTAATATTAATTATATAACACATAGCTGTGCCCGCGACTTTGTTCGCGTAGACTGCAGGATGCTTGATATGTCTCATATGTAGCAATGTTTTTTTTAGAACTTTTAAAGGGAACAATTCCGTCATATATGATTTTAGCGTAACTTTAACCGCACATGCAACGGAAGCTCTCAAAAGGAATTATAGAATAATTTTTCTACATTTTGCATTATATACATTATATACTTTTCATTTAATCTATTGGTATTACCTATTTATGGGTCGTAGCGTGATATTATATAGCCATATAATATCACGATTATCATCATATTATCGATGACCAGGATAGTTATCGAGGATGTATCGTAGATGGATTATCCAACACAAAAAGATTTTTTCCAAAGCTTTCATAAGCCTAATATATTTGCATAAATATATTATTGACTTTGAAATAATTAAGCATCTAAGTCAATTTAGTACTTACTAAAGGTTCATTCCCACTTAGTACGCACTAAGTTAAATTATGGTGTTTATGTAAAAAATGTACATATCACTCTCAATAGTCCAGAGTAAGAGTAATAGCGATTGAAAAGTTTAGATGATTTTGCGGTATCGATATGCGTAGGCAATAATAGTGACAGGAACCTCACACATACAAGATATCTTATTTTATTGTAAATCCAAAATAAATAACGTACAAATTTAAACAACTTTTAACATAAAGGAGATCGCTTATCCGATGAAAAGTCACGGATTCAGAGAATACGCAATATTGTAAACTAAACCAAAAGAAAGTTGAGTAATCTGGAGAGGTAGTTATCCAGCTAAGTTGTCAGACACAACCAAGCATTTGGATCTTATTATTTTTTATTTTATATTTTATCTTATATATTTCTACTAAAGGATAGATAGAGAAATATATTTGTTATTAACTGTGTTCTGAACCAGTATTATACCAATTTCATAAAACATTAAGATACCTTCATTTCAGTTTTCAACTCTACATCCAAATCTTTGCCAAAAGTGGTCCCAGTTGTCCCAAAACCGGCCTCGGAAACGAGTGATGCAATATTTCCGTCCTCTTCTGTCCAGGCAAACCTTGCTTGTTGTTGATCAGAACTTTCGGGATAGAAACCATCGCGAAAAAAGCGTGGGACCTCCAGCTAAATAAATTCAAGAAAAATCAAGGTTAAAGAAGTGCAAGCCATAATAGCTCAGTGTCTAGGTGGTTGTCAGAAAACTTCCTAGAACGCGAGTAACCTAAGGTCATATACGAGACCGGCAGCAATGAAATTATTAAATAGCACGTTATGGCACCGCAGTCAGTTTAGTCGTAATCGTAAAAAAATTACTATTTGGTTGCAATTCTAGTACCTCACTCCAAAACATCATTTAATTTTATCTTAATAATTAATCCAAATATATGACTATGTGCAACAAAAAATTGATTTAAATATATCGTTTAGCTTCGTCCTTACTATTGTTGGTCTGAGCATATAATGTACTATATTTTCAATTAAAGCAATACTCTAATCAGAACATTTGCTATTTTTTTCTGACAGGAGTTAACACATTTTTCTATTAAATCATAATATTTTATCTGTAACTTTTGATTTACACTGCATTTATAATATGCACTATGTGATAATCGTTAACGATATGAATATTATCTTTGATAATGATTATATTTGGTTTACTATCCATGGGTACGTTAAGCGCCTTTGAATATTTTTTCTATGCATTTAAGCCATTATTATGGATATTATTTACATTCAAGATTTAATAATATCGTTAGTATACGTAGTCTATACGTTAGTATACATCCACAGCAACTAGTAGGATTTTCGGCTGATTTCCAAACGAAGATAAAAATTGAAACGACATTTTTGTCTCTACAGGTAGAGTCGTTTGGAACCTAAACCTTAAAATATGAGAACGTCTAATTCTGCCCACCCCGATTGGTTTACAAGAGCTAGATTAATTTTATATACAATTTTCGAAGATTAATAAAGGCTTGTTCTATTATTTAACACTATTTCAAATTTCAAGATTTAATTTCAAATTAAAATTAAAAATATAACTTACTTTGTTTCTAGCCGAACTTGTAAAAAGAGGTTCATTCCCAAATCCCATCTCCTTTTTATAAAATTTGTCAGTTAAACAAACTTCGTGTATGCTACAACAAATCACAATCGTAAAACAAATATCCAAGAAAAGTGTAATTCAATATGGTTGAGTCAACATTTTGTTTTTCCTGAAAAATAATTGAATATCAAACCTTATAATTTCATCGCCGGGCCTCATGAGGCTACTTTCTTTTATTTCTTCATCACCAAACATCATTTATTTTTGTAATATTAAATTTTTTCAAGACAAAAAACGCTAAGTCCGTGTCAAAATTTCAATTTTTCTAATGGTCTTCTAAATATATTCCTATCTATGACGACTATTCCAAATGTTTTTTATATTTAAATTTACTTTTTAATTACAAATGGCTTGAAATCATATAAATGTATTTGACCTCTTTTGAACACCACAACAACAAACATCATTTGAACAATAGGTCAATGAACTTGTAATTTTATTATTTTATAAGAAAAAATAAAATTGATTAAGCTATTATTTAAATTTAAAAAATATTCTGTATTTTAGTTAGGAATTAATGATTGTAAGTAAATTAAAATGGAATAATAAATATACTAAAATATTATAATTTTTGTCTTGTTGTCAAACTTGTCTTTTTAATAAAATTTATTTTGTTTTTAATTTTTTACTTTTAAAACTTTCAATGTCAAATGAAACGCAGTCTTAAAGAAGTTTCAGATCAACCATCATACGAACAAGACCTGGCTGTATGGACTAAAGTGCCTTGCCTTTCCCATTAGGGATAAATTAATATCATCATCATCAGCAGTCTTAAAATAAACAAATAATCAATTTGACTCCAACCTGATGACATTAAGTTAGGTCCTAACATACAAAAATATTTTTGGGAGACTGATTCGTGAGTATTTTAATAATTTCAACCTTTTCATATTTCACTTCAGAGTTGCATTGCCTTCAGTGAAAATTTCAACGTTTTAATTAATAAACGTTTCCCTTTCAAGGACCAGAAAAAACCAAAATAAATAGATCTAAGCTACTTTCAAATCGACGCAATTGGGGAAAGAAAATATTAACACTATATTAATATCTAAATTAATAACTGAATATAAGAGATACACATCAAACATTATTTCAGATATATATTAAAAAGTTTGCGAAAGGAACGAATAGAAATATCTTTTCGTGAATATTTTCAAGTGGTTTATTACAACGTCTAAGTGGTCTGCTCATTTCGTTGCGGCCCTCTCGAACATTGAAGGGTACTCTACAGACTTACCAGTTGAAAAGAGAAAATTAATCTTATAAACAAAAAATATGTATTTCATTTGTACTATACATTACTTGTATTTTATCATTAGCAACATCAAGTATCGTAGTTTATTCTTTCTTCATTCCAGACCTCTCGAATACTTTTATCGACTTCAATTTTATTCGATGTGGACAAGTCCAATTTCATTTTTCTTTTTTCACTTGAATGCAAAGAAAATTTTAGCTTTTAACATATCTATGTATTGGAAATTCCTATAACCCCATAGCCCAAATACTTAGATAAACATAATCCAATATATATCCAAGAATAAAGGAAATAGGAAATGAATGCTCCTCTTTTATACTATTATGGACCGCAAGATTTATTTAACAGAATCAGACATTACTTTACGAAAAACCTTAAACAAAAATGTAAATTGAATCAACTTATTTCCACTTACAAAAAGCAGAGATAGCTTATTTCTTACTCGGATTAAACTCATTAGGAGTTTGGTAACCATGTTCGCAATGGACGTAATTGTACATTAATGAAAGAATACTGGTGCCTGTGCCTTCTTTAACTTACCTTTCCCTACCTTATAATACTACAATAACCGCAGAATAAGTGGAATGTTTAATGAGATATTGTTGTCTGAGGAAAATATTTAAGTAACACCAATTTATGATTGTGTTCGTACTACTTGTATCGGTAATACTTTATATATATATATGTGTATCGGATGTTAATAATAAATAAACAATTAGTTAATTACATAAACATTAAGTTGCTCAATTAAAAGCTGTCGGACAATAATGAAAAATAATAAAGCAAAAAGGACTAGGTCTGATTATGTTGGACAGTCTGACACTGAGCGCACCCACTCCCGGCCGCTGACCCACTATCCTTAGTTAACATGCAACTTCCAGACTTCTCAGGAAGCCCCATATTAATACCAGGGTAAATGTGGACGTCCTCCAGTCAACATGGGCCACACAAAACCAGAACTCCCGACCTCAAACCATCCTTCGATCCCTATGAATTATTATTTTGAATGTTTTGTGTTTGAACCCATAGTATTGACTGTGTAATAATAATATTTTTATATTTTTTTCTACAGTATATTACTGACACAATTATTTTTTATAAATATTTTAAAAAAAAATCCTTTTTTAAAGTATCATTCTAAAATATATTTTTTTTAAATATCTAATAGTGCCCTCTACATTCGTCTCTTAGTACTAGTTTAATATCAAAGTGAGTACTATGATAGTAGTACTTGTTCTTGAGGTTAAAGTAACTTAAGACAGATGGCATGGTAATATTTTTAATTTCGATTAATTAATACCTACTATTTGTTAAGTTCAGTACACAGTATATTTCTTATCAGAACATACAGGGTATTAGGAGACCGCTTCAAAAAAGGAAAACAGACGATAGTACTAATGACACCTTTGATGATGGAACGGAAAAAAAATCGATTCTGATTAAAAAAAAAACGTAATTTAAAAACGTTTTATTAGCATTATTTAATTTTTTTTTTGTGTGTGTGCGTATTTCTGTTGATCCAGAGACATATACAGCTTTATTTAATTAGACCGGGAGGCTCGCTAAGTAGGGAGGCAAGGACGATGCTGCGAAGCTGGCGCGGAGACTGCTGCTGTACCACCGCTGCACTCCGACCGCTGTGGAGGAGGAACGTCGACGACAACAGAGGCGATAATACTATCCGAGGGCCTCTCATAAGGAGGTACGAAACCTCGACTCGGAGCGCTATCTAAAGGGAGGACAGGTCCATATTGAGAAGCGGCCTGGAACACGAGTAATTCACGTGTAAGCCGCTGTGCTAGGAAGACGACGTCGCGCTCGTCGGCGAGTGCGGTATGTCGTGTCTGAATTTAAGTGTAATGTTGGTGTGTGTGCGCGTCGGTGACGTTGATCAGTCCGCGTTTAAGCCCTTGCCACTCGGCGCGGACGGGATAAAGACTGACATTATATTAATTAGTACAATAGTATAAACCAGGGATTCCCAAAGTGGACGATATCGGTTTCCCAGCGGTCGATATAAACGAATACTGATTTAGGGGGTCGACGTGGTCTAAAAATGGACTCCTATTAATTAACACAAGTTCTTAGTTAAAACTGTTGTGTTACGTGTTGTAAGAATGACTGATATTTAAGTAGGAAGTATCATTGTTGTACTATTAAAAAACTCAACAAGCCGATTAGCGTACACAATTTCGTACAAGATGAAAAACTCGGCAATTTTATGTCTATTTATTTTGTTAAAGTTGATGAGAAAATGATATCAAGTTTACTCCCTTAACTCAAAATACTTCAAATATAGAACTCGAAAGCCCATAAACATACATTCATACATTATCTCCACTTTTAGATGTATTAGTGGTTAGGAGGAGACAAAGTCTGAGTATTGATATGATTGTTTTTTATTAAGCAATCACGGTCATCTTGTGTCGATGACGCTTCGGGGTTCGTACAGCATAAAAATGTGCACGAACAAATGCAAAATATGTCCAGAGCTTAATTCAAAAAATACAACTTTATCTGTGGCTTCGGCGCTTCGTCGTAATGTAATTTGTGTGATGCGACCTGAATAAATTCAGTATGATAAGATCGATAGAGTACGGTCATTAGAAAGACATAGTTGCGAACGTCCATACCACGTTGAATACACCGGTTCTCGTCCGATCACCGAAGTTAAGCAATGTTGGGCGCGGTCAGTACTTGGATGGGTGACCCCCTGGGAACACCGCGTGACGCTGGCTTTTTGCTATTCATATTTTTTATTCATTAATTTAATACTATATTTTATATTTATACTAATTATAATAATGGGAGAAAATGTGTATTTAAATAAGTTAATAATTAATCAATCAATCAATCAAATAGTTTATTTGCCAGAATATGGTACAAATGGTGTTAAAATAGATCAGTAAACGCACAAACATATTCTGCCACGTATGTATGGCGTGCGAATATTTAATGAATTTAAATTTGAAACCAATTTAATATTGTATTAACATAATTATAGCATCAAAGTTAGTCGTCAATTACTTATATTATTATTTCTTTCAGATTTTCTAGCTTATCTCCTAGTTTATCATTATAGTAACATTTATTCAAGAGCAATTTAAATAAGCGATTTCTCAACGTCAAACGCAATTGTATAAGATTCCGAGGTAATTTATTAAATAAACACATACCATAATCAGTTTTCTTAAATAGTTCTAATTTTATCTCACGTATACGTATATAGGATGTGTGCACCACATATTGTTCTGATACATTTTTTCTGAGCTTTAAAGACTATCTGCCACTTCTGAATCACCCCATATAATTATGCCGTATCTCAGAATTGATATGTAAGCTAATGCAGTAGTATAAGTCAATGCAGTGTCCATGTTAACTATTAGTCTGATTCACCTTAATACATCGACAAACCGATCTGTTTTATTGTCAATTTTCCAACTGCAATGTTTGTCCACGGTTATACCTAAGAATAAAACAATCACTAACACTTTAAAGTTTTTGTAATGAATGTTCAATTCGGTTGTGTGATCGTAACGTCTTAAACAATATAATGTTGTTTTTGTTATATTTATTTTTTAATTAATTTGTTCTCATCATCCGTCATGTTTAGAAATATACTACAAACTTTAGTTCTACGGTTAAGACTTTCTTTTAGACTTAGTTATCTGTTAGTGAAAAATATGCTAAAGTAGAGCTATTTTTCCTAAATCCCAATTGTTTCTTTTTAAGTATGTATTGTACCTTTGCGTGATAGGATGACATGATTTATTTTTATTGATAATTGAAAAAGTCCCACTACTTTCAACTTATAGTTTCACTATCAGAGAGAGAATTTCAAATCAAAATTACAAGACCGTCAGGTTTTATTATTATATATATTATTATAAATTAAGTTATAAAACAACATAGATATGTATGTTTTCTGTAACTAAATCTATTTAAACTATTTATTTTAAAGTAAAGGAAAAAGCTGAAGCAGATAATATGATTCAATTTGTTTTACTGCAGTTTATCTTAAGAAAACAAAACATTATAAAACGATAAGACCACTTGAAACAATTACAGGATCCTCCAAGACTTTATAAAATAAGACCGTATGTACGTATCTTTGTAGAATGAAGGTTTCATCATTCGTTCATGGCGTCCAAAAGAGGGGCATGACGGATCATAATTATTATATACGTATTGTCGTGGGAACTTAAATGTATGACGTCATAAATGGACAATATTCGGTCAATGTTAAAAATATATTTTTTTAATTATTATAATTCCTTATTAAACCTTATAAAGAAGACGTAGTCACTTCGTCTTAATATATTAATTTACCGATAGATGGCAGGATTTACCTGATGAAACTTTTCTGTTCTGATAGTTATGTTTATAAACCTAGATGGCAATATGAAATAACAAGTTGAATAGTGGTAGAGCCACGCTGCAGTTTGTAGTTTAAAGCTGTAAAAGATAACAGCATAACGTTTCTGTTTCGTAGGGTTTCAAGGAGTCTAATTATAAGTACGAGACATTACACCTCAGTGGTCGAGGGTGCAGGACAAAGCGCGTGCATTTTGAATCTTAGTTTATGACGGATGCTTATGCATATATCTTGTATTAATATTGATAATATTTTTCGATTAACCCTGAATTTGAGTTTAGATATATTTATTTAGAGAAATATATTTTTGTTGATTCGACCATAATATGTTCTTTTAATGTAACGCATAAAAATAAACATAAAATGTCTTGAAGTTATTAAAACATAAGAAATACTCAAGTAGATATGAAAAATATATTTTAAACGGATCACAAGTGGTGCTTTTAGTCCGATACAATGCAGGAAACAAAAAAGCCAACGTCACGCGGTGTTCCCAGGCGGTCACCCATCCAAGTACTGACCGCGCCCGACGTTGCTTAACTTCGGTGATCGGACGAGAACCGGTGTGTTCAACGTGGTATGGACGTTGGCAGCAGTCTCAGTCTAATGACCGTACCCATGTTGCTTTTTATGTTATTTGGAATTGTCCATGTTGAATTACACAAGATCATTATAAAACACCGATAAAATGCCAGGGCTACAGAAAACGCTATATTTCTTGAATAAATCGCTCTCATTATTTATAATTGTTTATTACTTTTGAAATTTATAGAAAAAGTAATAAAGCTCATTGCATCTGACACATTTTCGAAACTTATTTTACAATGATAGAACCACTCTGCAGGTTGTATCTGGCCGCAACGTGAATGTGGCTTGAATAAATCGCTCTCAATATTTGTGAAAAAATGTGTTTATTACTTTTAAAATTTAAAGGAAAAGCTCATTGCATCTCACAAATTATCCAGGTCTTATTTGGCTGCATCGTGAATGTTGCGGCTCGACTGGGGATGGGCCACGCCCTCACAGAATGCCATGCCATTTCGAACGGTGAGTGTAGGGGTCTGGGGATCCAACAACTGAAACATAGTCCTGAGTGGTATATATATATACCTAGTCCGGCCATAAGATCTGTTACAAATGAAAATACATTCTATTTTTAAATAAAGTAATGTAATAGTATTAAAATTTATACCTACTTATTTATTAGTCTCAACAAAAATAAAAAAATATTCTATTCGAAAGGTGGCCCCTTTGGCTTTTATACAGGCCTTTAACCTATTTGGCCACGAATCTATGGACTTACGCACTGTTTCCAAGGTAAATTTCGCCACTGCTTGCTCCAAAGATTTTTTATGAGACTCAATGTCGCCGTGTAAAATCTCTAAAACTGACCACAATTTGAAGTGTAAAGGGTTGAGGTCTGGGCTAGATGAGGGCCAGTCTTCAGCTCCTATAAAGTCCGGAACGTTGGTTTCAGGCCAGGTTTGGGTAGTTTGTGCCTTGTGACCAGGTGCAGAGTCCTGCTGGAAAGTCCACGGTATATTTTTAAAAAGTGTATTCTATGATCATATTGTGAAACCTCCTAAGGTTTCACAATATGATCCTAGACTGTATCTTGATACAGTTTGGCTCAAGTTTTCACTCCTTTTTAACAAAAATGTAGTTTTGTGACTTCTTGATAACACAGGCCCCACCGAACCATCACTGACGCTTCCGACCACTTGAATGGCTTCTTAAGAACTGTGAGCGCGTACACTTAATGATTTTGCTTATTGTAGTGTTCTTCAATTGAAAATTTTTTCATTGGTAAAAATGATATTTCTATGCCTTTCACCTGTGTATCGCGACAGAAAGTGTTTTGATCAATCCACTCTCTTCAATTGTAAAGATTGATTTAGGGCATTTCCTGTACATCGACGATAAGCACAGAACTTCAGGTCTTGTTTTATAATACGCGACAGTCTTAGCGGGAATCTTCATTTCTCGCGATAAGATTTTTGCTTACTAATGGGGTTTCGACAAATTCTGGCTTTAACACCATTAACAGCATTTGTAGTTCTAACAGCACGTGGCCACCCCGATCTTTTCTGGTCTTCGACAGAGGAAGTGTTGTTGTATCTGTTGATAGTACGATATACGAACATACGGCTGATACCAAGCTTTTGAAGTGTCTGCAATATGACCGACGGCACCGTACCCACTTTGTGCAAGGCGATCACTGCAATCCTATTTTCTTTAACACCCCATTCCATATTGTAAGTTGATAATGAACAAGATAAAAAATATGTGAAATGTGTGAAATGGCGCAAAATCCAAAGAATTTTTTTAAAATAATATACGTGTTCCAAATTCAAAATAATGAAAAAGTTTAAAGAAAGAAAAGTATTTATGTCACAGTATGTATGGCCAGACTAGTTATATATATATGTAAATGTTTAACATTTCACAATCAAAAGCAATAAATTGATCAAGTTTCAAAAATTCTAATAAGTAAGAATATAGATGGGGACCTCGAATTTATGTAGGAAAAACGTGATTTACTTATTTAATAGTATGAACGGTGGAGTATTTCGTTCAGACCTACTTAATAAAATTTTGTCTAGCCACGATTTCTTTTTATTCGGTCCTTATTATATATTAATTTGTTTGCACTATGTGTATGTTACAGACGGAATAGATCATGCCTTATGATCATACACATTATACCATGCAGAAATTTTTGTACGCTATGAACACTTTATTAGTTATATTAATATAAATAAACAGTATTAAAGTCCTACTTAATAAATTTAGAAAGAATTGATCTGGACTGCGGCAACGATTTCGTTTATTATTCGGTCGCTATTACATATTTATTTGTTTGCACTATGTGTAGGTTACAGACGGAATAGATCAAGAACGAATGATCATACACATTGATTCCATGCAGACATTTTTTATACGCTAGGAAAACTTTATTAATTTTTACAAATTAAAAGATGCTGCCTCCAGCTATATAATTATTACAATGTTTCGTAATAAATGGACAAACCGATTTAACCCGTTACATACTCTTTCTAGGTACAAAGTCTATTTAAACGAATGCCGAGTAAATACATTATTTGAATAAATTGTACGAGTATCACTTCAACTTAAAAGTAATATTAATGTTTTACACCATTATGTTTTTTTTGACTTATATCATGATTTCTGTTTTACCAAAATTGATTCACAAGTTATTATAGACATGATTCGTTGTTAATAATTAATTTTAATGTTTTATTCACGTATTATCATCTGTACAGATCCATCTTCCATTCTACCCAAAAAGAATAAAATGCACTGTTTAATGTGTAATGAATCTGTAAATGTATACATACATAATAAACAATAATTTGATTATTTTAACATTCATGGAAGTTTAACAGGAAGAATAGATAAAACTGCCTATCATTTCTATCATTGTCGATTTCACCTAACGCCTAAATATTTCCATCAAATGTGAGAAATTTTTTTTTGGTTTCCCTGAACTTGCGTTTTAATGAAATTATCTTAAAACCATATCACCGCACCGCACCCATATACGTGCTAATGCAAGTGAAGATACATACATTTGAAGATCATCTGCATTTAAATTAAATTTTATACAGAAAGTTTTTCGAAGACATGTGAAGACCTACAATACGCCGCAGTGGATCCATGCCCGATAGTGGTGGATGGACTATGTATATGTAATAAAATTGCTATCTTTTATGGCGTTTAAATAGAAAAGATATAAATAGGAGTTGACTCAAGTGTGTACTACACGGCGGATACTACAGGATCCCTCTAAATATTGCAATGTAGTGAAATCAGCAATAGAAGATCATTTTAGGGATATAGGAGTTGCCCGATCTGGACATCATGTGTGGCCCAAAGTTTTCCATCAAGTGGGCGGGCCACGGAGATATGTGATTCTCAGCTCTTCAAGTGTTTCAACGGAAAAGAAGGTCTTAAAAAGCTGAAGAGTAGATCAAGTACATCTCCAGGAACAGATGGTTTAACCTACATGAACATTAGAAAGGCGTAACCTACATGAACATTAGAATCACGTAGCCCATGTTCTGACAGCATTGTTTAACGCAGTGTGGCGATTAGAGCATATAGTTGATTGCTGGAAAGACTGCAACACCATACACCTCTACAAGAATGGAGATGAGAATGGTATCTCCAATTGGCAACCTATCGCAATGGGGGACACTTGTCTAAAATTGTTTGATGCTTTGCTTGCGGATAGAGTAAAAGATTGGGCTGTTGCCAATGCGAGGTACAGTGGATTACAAAAAGGGTTCCTAGATTTTCTCGAAGAAACTGACCTAGAATAGCTCTGCAATGGATCTGGAGTCAGGAAGCGGAAAAAATTACCATTAAGTGTATGAATGAATTTCATGAAGGTTGTTTAAAAAATTTGTCATAAATAGCGTTACAAGATAAAGGTGGGATATAACACGCACAGAGCAATCATGTGATGGAAAGAAGAGGTATGTCTCTTCCAAATTATTTTCTACTAGGTTACTATATCCAATTTTCTCACAACCGGAATAATTTTTTTACTACAATTAATACACCGCCGCCTTCTTAATCGATATGTTGAGGTTCCGGTCACGCTGGAACATGTTGTAATCAGTGGTATGTATCTCGGCATCCAGTATTGTCTCTGATAGCCATGTTTCAACTAAAACTATGACTTCGTAACGAGAGGTAAGTAAGATTATTCATATATCGCTTTGTCATTATTATTACTAACGACATTTACCGCCACTTAGGACTGCGTTGGCGCTGGAGAAGTGGCTTAAGAAACTTAAGGGGTGAAGACTAATCTTAACTTTTGTATTACAACAATCGAGGAGACATTGATTCGGAGTGACGTCATAAAGGATTTTTTTTTAAATATTATAATTCCTCACTAAAGCTTATAAAGAAGGCTAGGCACTTCGTCATAATATATTAATTTACCGATAGAATGCAGGACATGCCTGTGAAACTTTTCTGTAGGTTTAGCTATGTTTATAAACAAAGATGGCGATATAAACAAGTTTAATAGTTGAAGAGCCACGCTGCAGTTAGTTTGTTGTTGTTGCTGTAGAAGGTCCACGGCCTGACAGAAAAGCAGCATAACGTTGCAATGTATGGTGAGTGTAGGTTTCCGTGGACCCTAATTATAGGTAAAGAGACATTATATCTCAGTGATCGGGGGTGCAGGACAACGCGCGTGGATTTTGAATTTTATTTTATGATGTATGCTGAAGATATCTTGTATTAATATTGACATGTCAATAAGTACCAACATGTGAGTTTACGAATACCCTAAGAATCAGTAATATCGTATTTCTTTTTTTTCATATATTTTTTTCTATTAGTTTGATAAAAGTCATAGTATAAGCTTTGTTTATTGGTAGCAAACTGAACTATAAAATTGTAATAAAGATACGTAACGTTTGTACGTAGTGTACGTAAGTGAGCAAAAGTTTCATCTTATATGTAATACGTCTTCAACTATAATATATTCTCCTTCTAATGTAAGATATAAAAAGTGTAACTAGTCTTTACAAATTAACGAATAGAAAAATCAACAGCAAAAAGCGATACTTTTTAATTTTAATTTCTCTGGCGGCTTTAGACGCTGTCCGCCTATTTTCGAACAGTACTGTTACATCGATGGTTTTATATCTTTATAAAAATATTGTCTCCTTTATGACGTCACTCCGATGTCTCCTCGAATGTTTTGATACAAAACTTATGACCCACCTCATCACCCTATTTCGGGTGCCGTGACTGAATGATGGAATCTTCGGTCATACAAAGATACATACAGTGTTATAATAAAAAGCATTGGAGGATGCTGTAGTTTTTCAGGTAGTCGTATGGTTTTATAATGATTTTTTTTTAAATAAACTACAATTAAATATATTGATTCAATATATGTGCGTCAGAAAAACTTATTTTTCATAAAATGAATTAAAATATTACATTAATAATAAAACCTAACGATCATGTAATTTTGATTTGAAATTTTCAATTTAAAGCTCTGACGATGACACCGTAAGTTGAATTGTATTTATAAATAGGTATATGTAATTAAATATACCTATTTAATTACATATTTTCTCCCATCTATGCAGTTCTATTTGTACAGAATAAATAAAAAAGATCTATTCGCTGATATATCAAATTAATGAATGATAAATGTGAACAGCAAAAAGCCAACGTCACGCAGTGTTCCCAAGCGGTCACCCATCCAAGTACTAACCGCGCCCTACGTTGCTTGACTTCGGTGATCGGACGAGAACCGGTGTATTGAACGTGGTAAGGACGTTGGCGACAATGTCATTCTAATGACTGTACCCTTGTTTGCTTTTTATGTTATCCTAAATATTACATGTCGTATTTCACAAGACCATTTTAAATTACCAGTGATATACCAGGGCTACAGAAAACGCTATATTTCTTGAATAAATCGCTCTCAATATTTATTATTATTTATTACTTTTGAAATTTAAAGGAAAAGCTCATTGCATCTGACACATTTTCGAAACAAATTTTACAATGATAGAACCACTCTGCAGGTTGTATCTGGCCGCAACGTGAATGTGGCGGCTCCACCGGGGATGGGCGAGGCATACCATCATAGTCCTCAGTGGTGACATGTACTACTTGAACCGTAGTTAAGTATATGTCATGGGCTGAAGTTCTCGCTGACCATCAGGTGAACTGTAGGCGCGTTTGTTAATAAAAATCATCGAAACACACACACGTTACACAAGACAAATTCAAAATTGGATTAGAAATGGCAAAACACGAACAGCAAATGTTCAACGTGATATGGACGTTGGCGGTGACGGTATTATCTTAAAGTGCATTATTCAACGCACTCAGGGTTGTATAAAATACATAATTAATTATTTTTTTGTCATTAAATTATAAATATTAAATGGGAATCTTTTGACAGTCAAAACCAATAAGACGATGAAGTTTCCAAAATTCTCATACTCCTCCAAATTGGGCGTTACCTTAAAATAGTCATAATAGACAAATAAGTAAGAATATAGATGGGGGCCGACCCTGGCGGCATCACAATGCCTGCCGTCCCGTGACGTGAGTGAGGGAGCCCCGTACATCCCGTAATTTAAAAAAAATCTGTTTAATTCTTTCAAGGAAACTTTCAGACATTAAGCTGAAAAGAACAGATTTTTAATACAAGACACTGCCCGCCAAGGAGGGTAACATTATTAGAGTCTAATTATTTTGTTAAGAAACGTTGATTCCCGACCTTGGTCCTTAGATTGAAAAGTAAGTTGTAACCCCCACAGACAGCAGGCCGAAATCCATGTCCCGAATGTTCTTTTTGTTCTCGTTGTTGTATTAATTATTGGTCAATTGGAAACTGCCTGATTCCACTCACGTGTTCCACATATCCAGATGTCCCGTGACTATCTAATTGTGTTCCTTAAACAAATAAATCTCGCTCATTGTTCTCATACCATCTACACAGGGAGCCCACTACAAACGCATCCACACTGACTATACCCTCGTGCTCTTAGATGCATGATCAGCGTGTGATATTTATTAAGTTTATCTTCTCCGGCGGCGCTAAACGCTGTACGGCTATTCTCGAACGGTACTGTTACATTGACAATTTTATCTTCGGCGCCTCACCGTGGGTATTCTCTACGGTTTGGTTTATGTGTACTTGTCCCAGGCATTGCGACGAGCCTATTGTGCCTTGAATGTCTTTCTGCAGAGTGAACTCCGCAATGATTCAACACATACGGGGTTGTCTCTGGAAAGACACATTTGCGACTTCTCTTATCAGTATTGGGTTGCCACCTCTTCGTGGCGTTAAGAGGCAGAACACCCAGCCGGGCGTATAAACCTTCATTCACAGAATGCTCCCGTTATGGAGAAAGTTATTGCATATTCTGTAGTGATCAGTTACCTCGAATTCTTTTCCTTGGTTTTTCTTCATCTGAAGCTTATTCGCACAGTTTCCAACCAGTTCCGTTTTTTAAATATGGTGTGTTGCGTGACTGAAAGCTTTTTTCAATACTAAATGGTAAATTCTTCCGCTTCACGATTCCAAATCCATTTAAGATCTATTCTTCGAGACGCCACTCTCGCTTTGGTCCAAAAGGTTGAGCGCGACGTGAGCGCGACGTAGACCGGGGTAAGTACGTGTCACCAGAGAGATATTGGGCCATGTCGATGTTACTATTTATTATTATTATTATTTAGCTATTTTATTGTTATTTGCTTGTTATATGATAGTTATTTTGCTACTATTTTGGTACTATTGTACTCTATCGCCAACTACAATCATATCTAAAAGCTAAACGTTGCCAAGATCTTAAAGCGGGCGCTACCAATTATATTTTATTATGTCTACTACGTACTCCGCCGAATTTCACATTGGGTAATCCCAGCAACCAGGTCCTATTGACTCAAGATACAGATACAGCCTCGGAGAAAGTTCACTCAGAACATGAACAAGATAACCTACATCGCCATTACAAGGAGCAATGAGCGTAAGCATGGTGACCTTACTAGCACTGAGATTAAAGAAGTTCTATCTGATATAAAACAACAAAAAAAGTAGTAGCTTTGCTAAATTCGAGTCGGACATGAGCTTAATCAAACTTCAAAATGAAGAAACGTAAAAATCAATCGAATTCTTGTCACTAAAATACGATGAGTTGCTATCTTAATTGGAGAATGTAGACTAGGAAAATGTAATATATAAAAACGAAATCGTGAGTCTCGAACAAAAACTGGACCAATTGGAGCGAAATTCTAAGTCGTCCACACTTCAAGTACATAATATTCTGACCGCAAGTGACAAAACATAAAGTATGGTTAAAAATATTGGCAGACTTTTATTGACACAGCAAATACCGGACAAAGAATTTCGTAACGTCTACAGAAGAATATCAAAGAGTGATAAGCCCAGTCCCATTATTGTGGAATTTAGTACTACATCATGAAAAGAAAACCTCATTAAATTATTAACCTCATAAAATAATTGTATATAACAAAGAAAATAAACCAATTAAACTCAACATTTGCAACTAAAAGAAACGATGAAGCAAATTTATTAAATGACATGATATTGTTGGCCACAAGCACAGCAAGAAGATTTTATTATCTTGCCAGAGTTTACATATGTAAAAAGACAACATATTTATGTCAATCTTACATGTACAATCTTTATTATCATGTTTTTTAACACCCGTTGTGCCTCTTTCTCTTCTAAATATCCTCTACATAAATTAAAGCCTGGGTAAGGAATGACATGATCTCCTAATATCTTTTCAATATATTGGTTCGCCTTGAAACCTGCAAATCCCCTGCTTTCCGACAAAAATCGCACCACACGACCCATAAAGCTCATCCAAATGTCACATTTTCACTCGTGCAGCATTGGGCGAATTGGTCTCCAAGTCTTCTAAAGACTTGTTGTTGTCTATCACAGCTATGGAGACACACTCTGCTTTCATCTGAGTAGAGAACAGAGCTCCACTGTTCTCGTCCGTCCAGTTCGCTGCAGTTTTAAGAAAAAATTTAGTTAAAAACCAATTAATCAAAAAATCTGATCTATTATTTGTCAGAATATGTCTGAAGAAATATTCTTGAAGGGGTTAATACTGTTCAACTCTTGGGCAATTTGTAACTTATTATTAAAAAACAAGAAATCTATGTTTTTTCGGGCTGATGGTCGCCGTTTGCCCGAGGGTTTTTACAGTTTCTTCGCTGAGAGGTGACCGGGCACTTATCAACTCTCTATAAACTGTGAAGTTCGTGTCGTTGACTTAAGATAGGTTTCTAGAAAAACATCTAGGTGCGATGATGTGGCCTCCCTCAGGTCGTATCTGTGTTGGTGCCAGTCTAGTATGTTGGCATGTGAAGTTGGGTCTGAGGGCCCTAACCGAAAAAGAACGGGGCCATGATCGGAAGAAATCGGATTCGTATAATTTGAGCGTCCCGACTGCTAGGGAGATAGACGGACGCGATTGTGATGGAGGCGTGGCCGGTCATGGCTAGCTGACAAACCAAGGCTTCTGAAGGTGAGAGTTGGCGTATCGACGGACACGCAGTGCAAGGACGTACCTATAATTCCTTGATGATGTTATAGTTCGCAATGTTGGAATTGTGAGTGTGCGGTTTGAGGAATGTCTTTTGCACTAGGAGCACGTCAACTTGGTGATCGCGAACGAAATTGAAGATTGCGTGGCGTTGATTATTAATACCGTTCGCGTTAAAAAAGGCGACGTTAAAGGATCGCGGTTACACTCTACCGTTGTAGAGGCCTGCTAAAGTTTAAAATTACGATCGCTGATACATGTGGCGGCAATTCAGGCTTGTTATTGGAATCCCACGGGGCCATCGCGAGGGCTGATACGTCGGTTCCATTTAATGCGGCGGCGAAGCGACACATAAGGTGGAGATGGCTGCTGAACCGGTTGAGCGACGGTCGGTACGCTGTCCGCAATTTGCCATGCGGGGAGAAAAGGTCGGACGGGAGCAAGAATTGGGCCATACGGATGGATGGAAGACTGGTCGAAGAAATTTTTCTATTATGTTTATAAAAATAGACTGCGCTGTTATCAGCAAACAAATAAACTTTCAAAGATAACAAACAAATACTTAAAAGTACTTTATAGTTATAAGGACCATAATGAAACTGTAAATAACACTTAACACACCACAATTTTTTTTTAATTTATATTTTATTAGGACAAATATAAATTATGGGACTATAAAACTACTACTACTATAGGTATTAATTAAAAAAAAACTATTACCAACAATGCCATCTGTCTTAAGTTACACGAACCTCAAGCAGAACAAGTGTTACTATGATAGTACTCACTTTGATGTTAAACTAGTACCATGATACGTTTGTAGAGGGCACTTTTAATATTTTTTTAAATTTTAGAAAGATACTCTAAAAAAGGAAATATTATATTTTTTAAATATTTTACTAAAAAAATAGTATATTAGTAATACATTGTAGAATAAAATATAAAATGTTATTATTATATAATCATTATAATAGGTTCGAATACAAAACATTTAAAACCTTATATACCATTAATTCAAGACTTCTAACGACTGGGAGCGTGGCGTCTCCTGTAATCCAGCTACTCGGAGGTCGGGATCGGAGGATGGTTTGAGGTCGGGAGTTCTGGTACTGTGTGGCCCATGTTGACTGGACGTCCACACTAAGCCTGGTATTAATATGGGACCTCCGGAGGAGTCTGGAGGTTGCAGGTTAACTAAGGCGGGGCGAACCGGGCCAGGGGGGAAACCCAGCAGCCAAAAGTCCCCGTATCGGGCAGTAGTGGGATAGCGGCCGGGAGTGGGTGCTCAGTGCCAGCCTGACCAACATAATCAGACCTAGTCCTTTTTGCTTTATTATTTTTAATTGAGCGACTTAATACTGTCCAATATCAGTTATACTATACACTTTTTGTTTATTTATTATTAACATCCGATACACGTACAGTGTTTCCGAGACAAGAAGTACAAACACAATCAAAAATTGGTGTTACCTAAATATTTTCCTCAGATAATCGAATTCTAGACTGATGGCTTATTAAATATTCTATTTGTTGTATGTTGTTTGAAATCTGCTGTTGATAAAGTGTCATAAGGTGGGGGAAAAAGGAAGAGGCACCAGTATTCTTTCTTATACAATTACGTCCTTGCGAACATGGTAACCAAACTCCTATGAGTTTAATTCAAGTAAGAAATAAGCTATCTCTGCTCCATTTTTGACTTACTATGAGGTGAACTTGTGCCCGTTTGTCACCTCTAACATTGTATAAATGATAATGAAGTGGGTCCCATTTTTCACTTACTATGAGGTGAGCTTGTGCCCGTTTTTCACTTCTAATATTGTATAAACGATGATGAAACGGGCCCAATTTTGAACTAACTATGAGGTGAGCTGTGTGCTCGTTTATATTGCATAATACCATTTAATAATGGTACTTGGATCCAATCCAGGTATATTGTATAAGATAAGAAAATGTATGGGCCGATCACGGCGCACTGCAATGCCGGGCTGACCCGCGACGGGAGTGGAGCAGATCCCCCTAGATCACGACGTTTTTGAAATCAGTTTAATATCTGGTATATTCATTTCCTACTTGGTTCTCAACTTTCAGACATTAAGCTGAAAAGAACAGATACTGGTAGTATCTGTTCTATTCAGCTTCACCTTAGAGAGAAGGCTGCGGAGTGATTTTCAATATCTACATCGTTGTTTTTAATCTAGAGACGTTTATTCCCGACCTTGGTCTTTAGGTTGAGAAGTAAGATTGTGTTATTTAAGTTGTGTAATAAGTGTTCTATTTTCTTCTAAATGTGCAGTAAAACGATTTTATTAATTATTGGTCATTCGTATACTGTCTGATTCCAGACTCGTCTTCCACATATCTGTCCCGTAACCATCTAATTGTATCTCTTCTCTAATAGTGTCTCTTCCTCTAATTATTCTCGCGCATTGTTCTTATACCATGCGTCCAGGAAAACCACTACAAAAGCATCAATACTGACATTATACTCTTGTGCTCTCAGGTGCTTGACCAGCGCGTGATACTTATTAAGTTTATCTTCTCTGGCGGCAATAAACGCCGTTCGCCTATTCTCGAACGGTATTGTTACATCTTCGATTTTAATCTTATTGTAGCGCGCGGCGGGTATTCTCTACAGTTTAGCTTATGTGTACTTGTCCCGAGCATTTTAATACTTTGACGAGCCTATTCTGAATTATATAGTGCCTTGATTATCTCGCTCCAGAGTGAACTCTGCAATGATTCATCACATGCTCATTCATTATCTCTGGAAAGAGACCACATTTACGACATTTCTTATCAGTGTTCGTTTGCCACCTGTTCATGGCATTAAGTGCTATAACACCCCGCCGGGTGCCATGAATAAACATCCAGTCACAGAAACGAATACCCTCGTCACGGAGAATATTGTTGGACACTCTATTCTGGCCATTAACCTCGAATACCTTTACTTGGTCTTTCTTCATCCGGAGGTTATTCCCATAATGTCCAACCAGTTCCGTACGCAATTGTTTGGTGAGTTTCGTGGCTAAAAGCTTATCTCCACACTTAGCGGTAAATTCTTCCGCTTCTTGATTCCAGATTCATTTAAGACTTATTCTTCTATCTTTTTCAGATTCTTCGAGACGTCCCGAAGATGTAACCACCAGGGCCCAAACCCTTCATAAACTACACACGTACATTGCATACTCATAGCGCCCCCGGCGACGGCGAGGGCGTCGTAAACTTAGTTATTCGCGATACCGCCATGTCACAGGCCGGTTCTCTCCAGTCAATACAGATAGAAGCGTAGCTGGAGTTTCTTGCACCACTTCATCTCCAGCACTCACGCATTCCGAAGTGGTGGTACAGATTGTTTATAATAATAGTGATATTAATGTAGATAATCCTTACTTAGAAGCAACTGACTGAGACGAGCCCGTCCCTCTTGGGCACACTAGAGTCCAAGCCAAGGCTCTTTCTCGGGAGCCCTAGTGCCGGTTACTCACTAATAGAGGTCTCAAGTGAACGCCATAAACCCTCGGTCACCTCTCAAACCGGTGAAACTGTAAAAAATAAAAGCTCCCGGGCAAACAGCGGCCATCAGTCAAAAAAAAAAAATGAGCATTTATTACGAAACATTGTAATAATTGTATAGTTGTAGGCAGCTCTTGTACTTTGTACAAATTAATAAAGTTTTCCTAGCGTACAAAAACAGTCTGCATGGAATAAATGTGTATGATCATTGGTTCTTGATCTATTTCGTCAGTAACCAACACATAGTGCAAACAAATAAATATATAAGAGCGACCGAATAACAAGAAATCGTTGCCGCAGTCCAGATCAATTTTGATCTAAATTTTGTTAAGTAGGTCTTAATAAAATACTCCAATGTTTATTATATTAATATAACTAAATCAGGTTTTTTTTACATAAATTCGAGATGGCCCCCATCTATGTTCTTACCTATTTGTTTTAGTTCTTACGTAATTGGGAGGAGTATAAGAATTTTGGATACATCATCATTTTATTGGCTTTGTTTGTGAAATGTAAAACATTTAATATTTATTACTTAATGACAAAAATAGTTTCGTTTAATACAACGCTGAGTGCGAATAAGTACGCACGTCAAGATAAAACTGTCGCCTACGTCCATACCACGTTGAACATACCGGTTCTCGTCCAATCACGGAAGTTAAGCAACGTCGGGCATGGTCTGTACTTGGATGGGTGACCGCCTGGGAACACCACGTAACGTTGGCATTTTTTTTTCCAGCATTATATCGGACTAAAAGTACCACTTGTGTACGGACACTACGTCCACGGTGGATCTGTTGCTTGATTTTCTTTTTTTTTTGCGTAATATTGTACAGACCGTAAACGTTATATAACTATTAGTATGGATATGACTGCGGTATTTCGGTGCTTATACTGAGAGTTTTATCAAACTAATAGAAAACAACATATATGACTGTTATGTACTGGTTCTTAGGGTATTCGTAATCTTGAATGTTGGTACTTAATGGCATGTCAATATTAATACAAGGTATCCGCATCAATCATAAAATAAGATTCAAAATGCACATGCTTTTGTGCTACATCCCTGACCAGTGAAATGTAATGTCTTGTTACCTATAATTAGGGTCCACGGAACCTTACACTCACCATACATTGCAACGTTATGCTGCTATTGTGTGAGGCCGTGGACCTTCTACAGCTAAAACTACAAACTAACTGCAGTGTGTCTCCTCCGCTATTAAACTTGTTTGTATCGCCATCCATGTTTATAAACATAACTAGCACAACAGAAAAAAAACCCAGGAAAGTCCTGCCATCTATTGGTAAATTACCGTACTAAGATGAAGTTCCCTTTAGGAAAATCTTTTTCAGAAGGCCTTCTTTGAAAGGAGTTATAATATTTAAAAATATATATTTTTAATATTGACAAAATATTGTCTCCTTTATGACGTCACTCCGAATCAATGTCTCCTCGACTGTTGTGATATAAAAATTGAGATCCGTCATCCCCTTCTTTTGGATACCTAGGACAAACGCTACTAGATTCCGTACGCGGTTGATATGCAGACCGAATGTGAGTCTTTCATCTAATGTGACGCCTAGGTATTTCACTGTCTTTTCCCAGGGGATTGGACGATCAAATAATTCTGTAGTTGGGAGATGCGGCGTTTTGTTGCACCGAGAAAAGTACATGGCTGCACTTTTGGTAACCTCGATCCTCCATTTCCGAAAACATTTCCCTAAGGCGTTGGCTGCAGATTGGGGGCGTTTTTAAAGCGCATCTGATCACCTAGCTCATATAGTTTGTATATGAGCCCGTTGTGCCAGACCTTGTCGAAAGCTTTCGCCACGTCGAGGAAAAGTGGCCCAGTTTGGTAGCCCCGAAGGAATTTACTGAGAATGTGCTCCGTGATGCGGTGCACTTGATATAAGCATGAGTGTTGGGTGCGAAACCCGAACTGCTCATTGATTTGTAGCCCTCGGGACAGCATGAAATCCTTGAGGCGGGCGAGGATGAGTCTTTTATATACCTTACCCAAGACTTTGAAGTAGGCTTATGGGACGATAGGCTGATGGATCGGTTGGGTGTTTCAAGGGCTTAAGAATACCTTTGACGTCAGCTTCCTTCCAAGTGTTCGGGAAGGTGCCTTTGGATATGGCCGCGTTGTAGAATAACACCAGTAGGTGTAAAATGGACATGGGTAGGAGTTTTATCACCTTGTTGGTGATACCATCGGGGCCTGGAGCCTTGCGTGGTCGCAGTTTTTTAATTATGGACTCAACTTCAGTGCATTTAACTTGAGTAACAGAATCGCCAGGTGGTTCTTTATTCCTTAGGTCGACCTCGCTGTCAACCATTGCAAGGTGAGCGGCATCGATCGGTAGGGTGATCGGTGAGCATTGTAGCTCGAGATTGCCAGCCAGACATTCGGCTTTCTCTTCGTCTAAGAAGACGGGCGGTTTATTAGGACGCGCTAAGGGAGGCATTGCTTGGGTGATGGCCCCTTTTAGGGGCTTGGGAAGTCGCCAGAAGGCGAAATGAGGCTGTTCGATGTTGGAGAGGTGATTATCCCACCGATCGTTCCTGTACTGGGCTATGCGTGATCGAACTTTGAGGGGGGGAACTGAAGGGTACGTAGCACCAGCCGATTACTTTCAGTGGGATATAAGTCGTGGGCATGAGTCGCCGCAAGAATGTGGCGACTCATGCCCACTCCTCAGGTCCTTTATGTCGTTTGGCAGGGTCCATCAGTGGTCATCCTCCGAGTGATCCTGCCTCGAGCAATCCTCGGCGACGGTTTGGATGTGCCTAGTGGGGCATGAACTGCGAGGTTTGTGTCGTTGACTGAAGATATGTTCCTAGGAATAGCATCTAGGTGCGGTGGTGTGGCTTCCAGTCGGTTGTAGCCTGAGTCGGTGCCAGTCTACTATCATTTTGGGGCTAAGAAGGTGAGGTTGGGGCTGAGGACCCTAACCGAAGAAAAACGGGCGATAATCGGAAACGAGTTCGTGGTAAAGGAGCGCCACGAAGTCGCTTCGTAAAATTTGAGCGTCCCGTTTGCAAGGGAAATATACGGACGCGACTGTGATGGGGGCGTGGCCGGTCATTGCTAGCTGACAGACCGAGGCTTCTAGGAGGGTGATGGTTGGTGTATCAACGGACACGCAGTGCAAGGACTTTTTATAGTAGATAAGAGTTCCACCGTTAGCGCCGGAAGTCCTATCATTCCTAATGATGTCTTTGAATTGATATCTATGTTTGTTTCTAGTTAGGATGATCATATGTATTATATTTTATTTATGTTGGTGATTATAATTGGTGTGAGTGCTAAAATGAAGTTTTCATACGTATAGTAGTAATGTTTTAGTTGGTTAAACATGACAACCAGCACTCTGTTTGAATTATAATGACACAATCGAAAGTTGTTCATTCTAGTAAGGTTTGGAGACTAAGAAAATTATAATTTATCGACATTTTGATTCAACACTTTGTTGAACCTATTTGCTTGTGTTTTGTGTAATTGCGGTTCTTCCGGAGGACACTTCATTATATCTTAAAATATAAGATTAACACACAATCAAGTAACTAACGTTGCTGTTATAATCACAGTTAATAAAAGTTCAGAAACTAGTAATTCGAACCTTAGTTGTTATGTTTGGGCTTCGTTATGTATCAGTATAACAAAGATTCACGTTTCTGCGTATAAAGATTTTACCATTTGCTATCCAGCAAAATATAAACATCTTTTCTTTACAGAGCTGTTGTGCCAATTAATACATTCTTTTAGTGTAAATGGTAAGCCAGTGTAGAGCTATAATTTATACCAAGATGTGTTACATTAAGCTTACGATTAGAGTAGTTTTATTAAATATTCTAGTGGAATTCAATATTTTGCGTTTCAGAGATGGTTGCCAACTCAACTACAATGGATTCTTTCTATTGGTTTCCTGGGACCACGGAATTTCTTTGACATTACTGGGCCGTAAGTCAAAATATTTTTTTTTATCTCCTAAACCTCTCGGTTTTACTACTTATCCGAATCTTGATGCCGTTTCTTCTAGTTGAAAGTTGGAGCTCCACGATTTTTTCTTTCAACGAAAATATAATGGATCGGGAAAATATTTTATCGATATCAAGATATTCTGTTCTATTGGAGGGTGCAGGTCAAAGCTATATGATGGGTGCATAAACACTCCGCAACCGAGCTCTCTCAATATTTGCTGAATGGCTGAGGATGTGTGGTCTGGCGCATTCATCATGGTCATGATAAAAACCACTCGCTTTCTGTTAATCAATGCTGTTTTTCTTTATTTTTTGCTTAAGTCCCTTCAGCTTTTGGTAGGGTGATCCGCGGTCTTCGAATCCCACCACACACACATCATCACCTTATTGCGAGTTAATCCAGTTTTCGTTATAGTCTGTGGAGCTTGACTGCCCTTTGACCATGATCTTTTTCAGACGTTCTTGTCGTAGGTAATCCAAATTTTCAAATGATCAATCTTTTCAAAAACGGGTTGGTTTCATTATGTTTCAATACAGAATCACAAATGAGTACAAAATTCATAAGGTTTCTTTCAGAGAGCATGTGTGGCTTGTTGTCATGGTAAGTTTTCAATGACTTGAGCATTTCCATGATTTCTTGTTTCAATGTGTGTGTTTTCAGCAGCTTGGAGATGGCCGAGATTGATCCTGCCTTACCTTAGGAGAGTAAGGCATATTGTCTTTCCAATAAAGTGACGAGCAATAGTAAATCTGACAAAATTGCTAATTTATAATTGCAGGCGCTTCTGAGAGTCGACATTGTGTGGGGCCGGTGAGATAGCAAATAGTGAAGAATGGGATAGTAAGTTTAATGGGTGGGATTTATCTGGCTTAATTCAAAGTTTTGCTATGTTACACTGGTAGATTCTTGTATTTAAATAGACAACTTTTTAGTTTTTATCTAAAATTAACATAATGCACACGTCTTTGCGTTTTCGCGATATGGGGATGAAGTGACCACCTGGGAACACGGAGTGATGTTAGCTTTGTGACCCCACTCTAAATACATCAACACTGACATAATACCCTTGCACTCCGAGCTGATCGACCAGCCCTTACTTCCGTGCTTAATGATTGTATTTTGTTCTCGAATGGTACTTTTACATCAACGATTGAAGATGTCATTACGTACCACTATGTTAGTACCGCCGCCTCATCGCGGGTATTCTCTGTGAATTGTTTTTTCTAATAAGAATGATATGCTATGCTTTTTAATGCTTGTATTAGGAGATGGTCCACGACAATAGTCGAATGACGGTTGCGAATAGATGACCTTGAGTTTCGCATACCGTACCCTAAACTATGAATTGGCATTGCAATGCTTTTTCGAGCCTATTGTGGATGTTATTGTGCCTACACTGTTTTGATGCAGAGTGAACTCCGCAGTTATTCAGCACATGCGGGATTTACGGTGGAAAGAGACCACATTTACGCCATCTCTTGTCAGTGTTGGTTTGCCACGTCTTCGTGGCATTAAGTGGCATAACACCCAGCTGGGCGCGATGAATTAACCTCCAGTCACAGAAACGAATGCCCCTATTACAGAGAAAATTATCCTTTACTCTATTCTGGTCGGGAACCTTGAATACTTCTTTCGAAGGTGAATGGCATAGTGTCAAACCAGTTCAATACGCAGTTTTTTTTTTAAATAGTGTATTTCACGGCAGACAGTTTTTATCTACACTTAATAGTAAATTCTAACGTTTCTTGATTCCAGATCTATTTAAGACCTATTCTGGATTCGAGACGTCTCTCTCGCCTTGGTCAAAAAGGTGCGTGACGTAGACCGGGGCAAGCCCATGTCATCGTGGGAGATATCATGTGGCCATGTTGATGTTACTTGCTGTTTCGTAGTCTACTTGACACGGTCTCTTCAAGGCCTCTTCTTGCCACTCTGGCTATCAAGTTATCTTTAGTACATATCATTTTGTAGGCATGTGTAATAGTGTGCAGATAGTATAGATCAGATCACTCATTCGCATTCATACGTCACCACATAATAGAAACATCAACTGCGAACTAGTTCTTTAAGAAAGATTGAGCTATTTTTTTTTCAACCTTTTTAATCTTCCGTTAAATTAAGTCCGCCCTTTGTACCCCTTTTTGTAAGGAGTGACCAATAAAATGTTAATAAATAAAATAAATTATAATTTACAACTCTACTTTACTACTAACGAGAAGTGATCAAATCGAAGCGATGAAAGAAGGTGGTTGAATTCTAATGTTATGTAAATGTCTAATGTCTTAACTATTTAATTAAGACATTAGACATAAGTATTTACTTAGAGATTAATTTTGAATTTGACCTGTTATGACATGCCGATCCGTGACGAGTGAGCGAGCCCTAAACATTTTGTCGTTTAAAAAAAATCGGTTTAATATATTTTATTTTATTTCTTCCGTTGCCGAAAGTGAACTTTTAATACTACTTCTCATTCCACTACTTCCTGATCATTTAACATTGCCACCCTAATGTGTCATTTCCGCTTTGGCGGCTATGAATTTACTATTTTAATAAAACATTGAAAATAATTATAATTAAAATAAGGTGGCGTATAAGCGATTTATTAAAACTTTACTATTAAAACGCTCATTCGCGAATCATTTAGTAAACATATATTTTAACTTTTATTGCCTGAATGCTGAATCTTAACGTCACCGACGGTTATTTGAGCTATTAATTTATATGTGTTAACAAAATAGATTATAAAATGATACGTGTATAATAAATCATAAATTTCATTTCTAGCAAAAAGTAATAATGGTGTAAAACTTAACATTACTTATTTAGGCGAAGTTATACAACAAATAGAAGAAACGTTTTTTTCTTGGCATATAGACAGATGGGACGATACTTGGAAAGATCACCTAGAGGTATAGTATATAACAAGTTAAATCGGTTTGTCTTTTTAGTATGAAACATTGCAAGTGTACAAATTAATAAAGTTTTCTCAACACAGAAAAGGGTCTACGTCCAATATATGTATGTGCATTGATATATTCCATCAGTAACATACACATGAAAATAAATAAATAAATAACACTGAAAAACAAATCGTAGTGCTATCAGTATTTCTCTTAATATAATCAATTCCTAAGCAAATCGTTTAATATATTAACATTAGTAAATCACGTTTTTCTTACATAAATTTGATTCTCGTCGTTTATATATTTCTATATTTTATTAATTTGTTGTTACTAGTATGAGACAGCGCACATTTTGTAAGAGCATAAGAATATTTGAGACTTTATTGGTTTTGATTGTGAAATGTAAAACATTTCTTAATTACTAAATAATAAAAAGAAAACAATTCTAATTTGTACAACGCTGAGTGCGAATACGTTAAGAGTCAACGTCCATACCACGTTGAATACACCGGTTCTCGTCCGATCACCGAAGTTAAGCAACGTAGGGTGCGGTCCGTACTTGGTTGGGTGACCGCCTGGGAACACCGCGTGACGTTGGCTTTTTGCTGCTCACGCAATTTGTATTTCTGATAACAGAATTTTGTGTAACAAAGGCATATGTACTTTCGATGAATTAAATAACAAATGAGAATACCCTCATTGGTTCGGTTACTTGTTTTTCTCTTTTTGCATAAGATTGTAAAGACCTTAATATAATAAAGTGAAATTGCCGTTTTGTATAAAATAAGTAAGTTTTATTTTCAAACTGTTTTATTTCTGTTATTCAAGTAATCGCCCATGTAATCGATGCATCTTTGAACCAACGCAGTGGTAGTTAATTAATGCCCTTCTTCTAAAAATCAGCTGGAGGGGAGGCAACAAACTCTTCAAAGGCATTTTGTACTGCCTCTCGGGAATTGAATTTTATTCCCGCTAAAAAGTTGTCCAAATTTTGGAAAAAGTAAAAGTCGGTGGGTGCAAGGTCTGGTGAGTACGATGGATGAGGGAGAGCTTCCAACTCCAATTCTTGCAGCTTGAAGACTGTGTTGTGCAATATGGGGTCGCGCGTTGTCATGTAGGAGCAGCGGGGACGACCGATTGACCAAAGCTGGTTGCAGATGTGCGAGCTTCTCCATCATTGTCTTCAATTCTTCACAGTATACATCTGCAGTAATGCTCATGCCGTTTGGAAAAAACTATGAGAATCACACCGGCACTAGACCACCAAACAGTGACCATCAACTTTCTAAGGGTCATTCTTCGTTTAGGCCATTGCTTTGGTGCTGAACCAGGATCTAACCAATTTTCTGAGCGCTTTAGATTGTCGAACAGAATCTACTTTTCGTCGCACGTAACAATTCGGTTCAAAATTCTTTAATTTCTGTGCCTGTTGAGCAGCGCAGGTCTCAATGCGGACGTTGTGCTGGCGATCGTTAAGTTCGTGGGGCACCCATCTATCAAGCTTTTTTACCTTACCAATTTGTAGCAAATGTATCAATATTGTTTTGATGTAGATTAAGTATCATCAGCTTTCACAATCGCCATTAATTCATAATTGTTGACCAAAGTTGTCCGCACGACCACAAGGTTCATTTTTCAAATCAAAATTTCTAGAACGGAAGCAGGCAAACCAATAACGGGTTGTGCGTTCGTTTGTAAAGTTCTCTCCGTAAACGTTGTTGATGTTACATGCCTTTTGTGCTGCGTTGATGCCACGACGGAACTCATATTTCATAAATACACGCATTTTTAAAGAATCCATTATGACGTAATGAAAATACAAAGGTAATCAATAAACAAAAGACTGACTTTGTAAAAAGAAAGTTTAAAAAAAAAATTGAATTTAGTATTCACAGCCAATCAAAACGATTTTTGATTTGAAACGTTGTGTCTCCTTCTCCTTCTCCTTCTCCTTCTCCTTCTCCTTCTCCTTCTCCTTCTCCTTCTACTTCTCCTTCTCCTTCTCCTTCTCCTTCTCCTTCTCCTTCTCCTTCTCCTTCTCCTTCTCCTTCTCCTTCTCCTTCTCCTTCTCCTTCTCCTTCTCCCTCTCCTTCTCCCTCTCCTTCTCCTTCTCATTCTCCTTCTCCTTCTCCTTCTCCTTCTCCTTCTCCTTCTCATTCCTCCTTCTCCTTCCTCCTTCTCCTTCCTCCTTCTCCTTCTCCTTCTCCTTCTTATTCTCCTTCTCTTTCTCCTTCTCCTTCTCCTTCTCCTTCTCCTTCTCCTTCTCCTTCTCCTTCTCCTTCTCCTCTCCTTCTCCTTCTCCTTCTCCTTCTCCTCCTTCTCCTTCTCCTCCTTCTCCTTCTCCTTCTACTTCTCCTTCTCCTTCTCCTCCTTCTCCTTCCTTCTCCTTCTCCTTCCTCCTTCTCCTTCCTCCTTCTCCTCCTTCCTCCTTCTCCTCTCCTTCTCCTTCTCATTCTCCTTCTCCTTCTCATTCTCCTCCTTCTCCTTCTCCTTCTCCTTCTCCATCTCCTTCTCCTTCTCCTTCTCCTTCTCCCTAACCTTTAGTCATATTATAGTCAAAAAGGTATTAAAAAAAAAATATTTTCTAAAAAAAAAACATTCATGATCTTAAATTTAAGGTTAGTGTTAATTAAAAATCAATAAAATTACATAAAATATAATATCAATGAAATAAAGTAATAATAAATTAAGTAGTGTTTTATACAATATAAAAATAATTAAAAACAAACTATATATTAAATAATCCCAATTTGTTACAACGGAACTATGTCTGTTTATTATTATGGGAGTAACAAACGAGCACACAGTTCACCTGATGGTCAGTGATTTCTGCATTCTATTCTGCATCTACGTTCATCCTTGATAAGGAATTATAATGCAAATGCTTTAACACCCTTGAGGACTGATATGGAATGCCTCAACCAGTAATAAAGATCTCCGGATACCTACACTCACCAGACGAAACACAGCAACATTATGCTGCTATTTCACTCTGGTATTCTGTGAGGGCGTGCACCTTAGCCCGTCGAGCCGAGCCACTGATTACCAAAAAAATATAATTCTAGTCTGTATTTAAATAATATTTTAAATTATTGCTTTTTTTGTTTAATTATTTATACATTTTTATGGTTACTTATAGAGACATCTATTGTAACTACTGTAGCAAAGAAGTTTCAAGTACTGCCATCTATCCGTAAAATATGATATTAAAACAAGATACTATCTCTGGTCGTATTGATAGACCAAGTTACATGAGTTTTCACAGGTAGGAAAGTACACTTTTTGTACAAGTGGTACTACAGATGGTACTAAAACTAAATTTAAACTTCTCCCGTAAACCATTGAGCCACTGTAATGTGCTGATCTTTTGTCTTGTATATAGTATATAGTTCGGTGAAGTTTAGTCAATTCGAAAGTCGAAACAAACATTTTATCTTACAAATTAAAAACTTTAATTTCAGATAGCGAAAAATTATTCGTATTAATACTTTACATAATTTAGCATATCGATCGTACCTATCCCGTTATCGATACGCACCTCTACAATTCTTACGCACAACACTACACCTCTCCATAAGACCCGTAAGTGCGAGCGAGACAGACATATAAATATGATTTATGACCCAAAGCCTCAGTTCATAATGCGTCGACTAAGATCATGGACCTTATTTATCTTGCTCCTTCCTAACTTACGTTTAGTAGTAGGAAATTATCAATTATCATCATCATTATTTTGGCATTTGTCTACCGCGGAACCTTTAGGCCAGGAAATCATTTCACCGTAATTTTTTACATCACCTATTTAAAAAAAACTTATAATCATCTACGTAGTAAGGATATTTTATTCTATACGTCTCAAACACGTTTATCGGGAATATTAATGAAAATTTATTTCGAAATATAATGATATTTTAGGTGACATTGTAAATATTGATTTTAATAAAAATGACTAAACTAGGTGCTGTGGCTGCAAAATAAGCTTGATCAGGGAAGGGACCACTCTCTCACAAAAGACCAGGGTCAAATAGCACCATAACGCTTGTGATTCGTATGGTGAATGTACATGGGCAAACGGAAACCCGACTACTGGTAATGAGGTATTCCATATAAGCCAGCAGGTTCTTGAATCTTTATTGTGGATGAATGTGGAACAGGTGAACTCTAGGCTCGTTTGTAAGTTTATTAATGAATGAAATATAACAATCATCCGAATAAAACTTTTTGCTAAAAAGGCAAGATAATCATTAAAAAAACATAATCTAATGAGAGTCTTCTATGGCCGCCTAACAATCTGCATCACGATTATTAGGGTGTGTCATGTGTTACGTGTATCACTAACGATCTTCATCTGATTAGGTTAAAGTTTGTTTGTCTAAAAAATTCTTATTTACGTATTTTTTTATTTTTCCACAAAAACATTTTAAAATACCCTTATTAATTTGTTTTTTAATTTTATGTAAGTTTTCTTTACTATTGTATAATGAACTTGATTTGTACTACCGTTTTAAAGTTTATTTAAATGATTTAACATTTTTCTTCAAAATATACCTTAATTAAAACAAGCTACTTATTATAAATTTGAAATGTGTAAAGACTCAATTTGTGTTAGCTTTGAGATTTAATCACAGAGAAGAAATTAGTCGTTTTATTCGTATCTTTTTTTAAATATATAAATAATAATATTATATTACTAAAAAAAACCTAATGATTAAGCTATAAATTTTTATATATTAACTTTTTTTCAGAAACTTTTTTGATGAAAAATATGTAATTTTATTTATAAATTTTACCTATTTAGCGGAAAGGATATGTGTAATCCTTGCCATTTATAAAGTTACATTTGTGCAGAAATATATAATAAAAATGGGTACCGTACTTTAAGCATTCTATTAAAATCTTCTAGGCGGCACTCGATCTTAGTCTATTTGACAGGATGGCAAGCCACCAGATAAGGACCTGTTTTTGATCTCTCGTGGCGATATTGCATATTCATACCACAATCCTTATTGGTGTTTACTAGGAATAATATAATTGATGGCATTGCTAACAATGAGCCAAATGTCTCGGGCGCCATTATTGGCAATGCGTCATTTGAATGCATGACTTCAAGGCGGTTTATTGTTAAGTTAATGTTTTACAAATGGGAGTATTTTGTAACTATTGAATCTGTATGGATTTTGAAATTTAGAATTTATGCTTTCCTGGTGGTTTCCCGTCGACGTTTTCAATGTGATGCAATTTTTTAACATATTTTAGAGATGTCCTGTAATATATGAAATTATTTGTAATTAACACAATGGTTGTTTGTCATTTGTCTATATATTTAAAACTTTACGCACTAATATATTAGGTATATTGGCGTACTTAACACCTTAAGATTAAGAATCTACAAGCAATTGATAGTTATGTAGATAGATGAGATTATATATATGTCAGACGTGCTTTAACGGTCTTCTTAAGACATCTCAGATATTCTCGTGGACGAGTACTGATATGAACTTCAGTTTCTAAATCGAGTAACAGTAATTGTGCAGTACAAATTGCTTCGTATTAGTATGTATATTAATTGAAATTCTACAATCCTATTGGATATGCCTTAATAGTATTATAAGGGACAACGAGAGAGTTCCTCTATGTCGAATTTTCCACTTTTACCCTTTCTGTAATAGTCCACTGCCGAATATTGGCCTTCTCGATAGATTGCTATAAAGAACGGTCGGTTTTGTATATATAATTGAAATCATACAATCCTATTGCATATACCTTAATAGTATTATAAGGGACAACTAGAGAGTTCCTCTATGTCGAATTTTCCACTTTTACCCTTTCTGTAATAGTCCATAGCCGAACATTGGTCTTCTCGATAGATTGCTATAACGAACGGTCGCTTACCCTCATTTTACTGCTGATGTTTACATTGCGTACTATATTATCTCGAAGAGAAACATCGAGCATAACCCGCTCCGTAGCTCGTAATAGTTCTAGAAGATTTCTCCGTGGCCAACATCGACATAGAGGTAAAAAACCTGCCAGCTGGGGATTGAGCCCTGGGCTGGATTAGGAGACGGCAAATATTTATGCAATACATATTGTTAGTGAGTTACTACTAATTGCTTCTAATACCGTATCGGGAATACTATTTCATCGCATAAACTGTCTGTGTCTCTGTGTTTGTGTAAATATTTTTGATCAGTAGTGTAGTAAAAATTACACAAATATACATTTGACAGTTTTTAACTAGGTAACATAAATAGTTCTCCGTCGATTTTGCTGGTTAGTGATGAGGTGATGGTTGTTTTAAAAATAGATGAAAGTGTTTAAAGTTGGCGTTAGGATATTGATCTTATAGATCTATCTTGCGCGTTAGCTGAGTATATAGTAGCTGAGATTATTATTATTAAAATAGGAGAATATTACTACAGTATGATGACTGAGAGATACCGGCGACCTAATTGGAGGTAAAACGGTCCACGTCCGCGTCATTTTTTTAGATATTTTACAATGTCTAAAAAAATGACGCTTAAACAGAATAACTCATCCGTCCCCCTCCCTTCCCTATTGCGATGTGCATATCGAGATTTACAAAACACATCCAGATCTGAAAACCAATAATTTTTGATGCATAAATATTGTGCCTATGCTGGGAATCGAATCAGGGACCCGTCACGTAGCAGCCAAGTACTATAACAAAACGCTACGCGGCCGTCGTGTATTAAATTAGACGTGCTGAAAACTTTATACACGATTTGAATGTCATAGCTGGAATATTTTTTTTTTGGTATGTACATTAAATAATATATAAAAGAGGAGAATTTAAAATTATTTTAAGTACCTTTATTTTCAGGTAATAAACATAAATTTCCCCATGACAATAAATTCAGGTAAAAATATAAGTAGATCATTTTCATTTGGGTCGCTTAAAATATTCGTTTAATTACCAAGTAGAAAAAGTAAAGATGCAATTTCGCGAGAGGTGATTAACGTAAATACGATATTACCTTGTTACCTATATGCGTTATAAAATATAATTGGAGTACAAATATTTGTATTTCTAGGTTAATGGTGTTTCAAAAAGCGCCACATTATTCACATTCAAAGCCACGCATTAATTATTTAGCACTGTTACAATTTCTATATATGCTTATGTATCTGCCGCATTTATAAATGCCTTCAGATAGTAAAGGTAAGAAACGACATATCTTTATTTCAATTTTATGGCAACTAACGAACGCACTGTTCACTTGACGATAAGTAATTATCACGGCCTATAAACAGAAATATCCATTCTTGAACAAGATTCAAGATGTATATACATTCCCATCCCTTGACTACTAAGACAGAATACTTAGCAGTTATTAAGCCTGCTAAAGCACAGCAGCGTTATCCTACTATTTCACGCGTGCATTCTGCCGTGCAGATCGTGATCTTTTACCCGCAGTGCTAAGGCATCCTGCAGCTAAAAGGATACTATATATAATAGGATAAAAATAATCCATTAGTAAATTGACAAAATCTCGAGATTAGACATCGATTAGAAGGATGAGAGGACGACCATCTCATTAATTTCGACCTTAAAATTTTTAACGTAGCAATTCAGCTGAAAACAAACTACAGCTAAAATATTCCGGCTTCACTGGAACCACGCTTTTAAACAAGGTTATAAAGAATTTATCGTACGTGATCAAGTATCATGATGTGAACTGAGTCCTCCATTTGATCTCAATACTTCCTTAATAAAAAGTATTCTTCTATCATAAAGTTCGCCTTTTCAATTCTAGTTTATTTTCTTTATTTTAAAGAAAAGGTTTGCTTATCTATTTTTATCTTGAAACGACATCGATTCAAGTATTTTTGTGAAAGCACTTTCTCATTCATCGTCATAGTTTATGAATATTCTATCGCCTATATAATGATCGCCAATCGATGCACGTTCACAGTGAATAGGCCACGATCATTGTAATTTCTATAATGATGTGCAATGGGACATATTTTCACGGAGCTAACAATGTGAGAGCGGGATAGACACCATAAATCGTAAACGAACGAGAGACATAATCCTATCACAATCATTTTCGTAACTAGATCGGATTGCTGTTCATATGTGGAATGTTTTATTCGAAAGTGAAGTAGGCATAAATCTTTTTTAAAAGGTTTAATAAATAAATAAGTTAATAAAGTTCTCTTAGCTTTTATCTCAATCAAAACATAATTCGATCTGAAATGTGACAGGGGTGTGTCGTAAGTGCCGTAAGATTGTCCACGGATTCTTTGTAAATAAAAATTTAAGATTCAGAATATTATTGCAGAATATAAAGCCAATTGATATTTTTTTTTACCTACGATCGCTAAATTATTTTTATTTTATATCCACATAACTTACTGCCGTTCTTGCCTAGACGCTACCAAGCTTGTACCGTTATTAGAAATGAATGTAGTGAACTGAAATATACTGAAATTAAATATTTTTTAATCTTTGTTACATTTGTTTGATTATGAGAAATTATTTATAATTATTAACTAAATATTTCTCCTTATGTAATTTAGGCAAATTATTCCATATTTATTCTCATTAAGATGAACTAATATTCAATCAAAGAAACGTCATAAGTGTGTTTCGAAAAATCCGTTCCAACTTCCTGTAGCGTACTGATTGGTAATGATATGTAGACATTAAATTAGCGTTTTATAATTATGTTTAACGAACATACTCGTAGTTTATCTGGTAGTAATTATTTAAACACTGGAGAAGGAAACGACAATTCATCGATTTATACAATTTTCTTTGTGATAGACATTGTGGTAGTTTAATCGTTGCAGGAGCAGAAGAGTATTTAAAAATACGTTTTATTTTTATGATTATTGGACTTATTTTGCATAGTATCATCCTACAGCTAACGGAGACATACAGAAAATTGTGCGAATTGTGGGACGGGGAATTATTGTCAGCGGCGGATAATGGGGCAAGACTATTTTCTCGTGAACACGGCGTACAATTCCTTGCAAAATAGGGTTTGGTTTGAATTAAAATATATAAAGAAATATACGACCAATCCCTACATGAATTTAGTAACGAAAACGTTAGCACTTATCTATTTAGATATATCAGCATTAATATAAAAGACCAATACGCTGTTGCTTTTGTCTTAAGTGCCCATCGTAGAGTAGAATGACCCAATGCTAGATAGACTGACGACCTATGCTTGAATTCAATAGATGGTACTGATGATGATAGCTGTACGTGTGTTCATTTATCAATATATGCAAATAAAAAATAAATATTTAATAAAACTATTTACTATTTATAATCTTTTACTTATTTGATCAAAATTCTGTTCTATCACTAGATTGAGTATTCCTTGATGATATAATTGTTTTATTATCAGATCAAAAGAGCCCATCTCGACATATAATTATTGCATGCAGTCATATACTGATTAAACATCAATTTGTAATATTTCATAATCAGACAAGAAAGATTAAAAAATCTTTTGCACAAACCTAAACATATGCTGTCGGTTGGCTGAACTTTTGTAAATTTCAAATATATTTAGAACTTTTTTTTCTTCTCTTGTTTAATAGAATATGTTAATATATCGAAACTTAAAATTCTATGTTGTGTGTGTACATTTTCTTGCAACTACGTGTAATCAAGCGTCAGTATATCATGTGCGGATAAGAGCTAGGCATTACTAGTCCGTGACGTCACTACCAATGACTATCACACGGGCGGATTTGCGCTGTCATCGATTTGTCAGACATCTTCGCAAGCATTTGATGGTTGTATTGTGGGAAGATTTAACAAGGAACTATCTATATCCTTTACCGTTGTAAAATATTTTCTACAAGATCGAATCTGACCAGGATATTGTACATAAATAAACGAGCACTCAATTTATCCGATGGTAAGTGGTTACTCCGGCTTGTAAAGACTAGCATCGACCCTTAATGAAGAATTAATAAGGTCATAAGACGGGATGCGTTCTTGCTTTCCAGCAATCGAGTCCCATCACTGACTATATCAAATAAAACCCAGATAAAAAGCGTACCTAGTGGTTAGACAGTGGTAGAGCTACACTGCAGTTTCTAGCTACAGAATGAATGGTTCAGCAGGACCGGGGTAGGACCACACCCTCACAGATGGCGACGTAACATAATGCTGCTGCGTTTCGTCTGATTAGTGTAGGGATCCGGAGAGACTTTTATTGCTGGTGACGAGCATCTCATCTCAGTCCTCAAGAGTTGCAACACATCTAGATTATGATTACATGTCAAGGATGAATGTAGATGTTGTGGCCGCAGGAATCACTTGCCATCAGGTGAACTGTTTGTAATAATATGTAATATAAAAAAAAATCGTTTTATGTAGAGGTAGACCATATCGTAAACTATTAGCAAATTGATTTTAGTAGTTATGGGTAAAATAAACTTGTTTTCATGAAATCTTGATAGTAATATAATTTGCCACTTATTTCTTATTGTATTGTTAATGGATTGGCAAGACCCTAAAAGTGCCACGCCTATATAGCAGCATAACGCTTTTGTAGATCCAGGAATCCGAATACTGGGAAAGGTATTCAATGCGAGTGCTCAGGGGTGACAACTTATATGCATCTTAAATATTTACTGGGGACGAATGTAGGTGCTCATGGGTCGCATCACTTACCGTCAGGTGAACTGTGTGCTCGTTAGTTTTATACAAAACTTACAGACTGGATATAGAACCTACGACGGCCACGTCGTGAGTTTCATAACTTAACTATATTTCATTCATAACTAGAGAAATAAAGTGGAATATAAATTATGTTCTACACTTATTTCCCTAACAGATGAAAACTCGTGAATCCAAGCTTCTGTTTTTCACTTATGTGATCTACTTATGATGACTTTTGCCAGTCGCTCCGCCCTTTTCTCGCTGAGGTTACTGTTTAATCCTCTTATTAGTTATCTAGTTTTAATCACTCGCTTCACTTTACAAAACAGAAGCCTTTATACGTCCTTATAATCTGTATTGTATTCTACGAAACAATTCACCAAATGAAACATCTTTATACTAATATACTACAATATAACAATATACTGCTCGAGATTTATCTTTTGACACGTTTCGTGACAATGCATTTATAGTTCGTGATACCTGGTTTTAAAGGAGCCCTTGTAATATCATACCAGTGACGTACAAAAGGTTATTTGTTCTAAACTAACGTTGCACGAATCAGGCGTACAATTACAAATCAGCCTCCCATGGCACAAGTTATTAAACATTACATTCTATGCGTAAGTTTTACAGACAATTTAGTTGAACAAATTATAACGAAAGGACCCAAGTTATGAGAGATTGTGGTACTATCAATAAAGTTCTAATACAGCATTTGGGTAGTTTCGTGTGTAATAGATGAAAACATTCATGGAACGCCTCGTCACTCAACATAAAAAGAGTCCCTGTGCGGTCTGGTACTCTGATTCTCTAAACAAAGGAAAATGAGGTAAGGTGAGTATTTACTCTATAGACATTTTTTTATCAATTATAACATATTAATAAGGGCAGAGCTTCAGCTAACTAGGTCCTGCCCAAAAAGGCCGACTAAGTCTGGAGGGATGTTCGTCTTTACGTAAGAAGTAAGATATAGCTTAACGCTACTGTGTTTTATGTGGTGAATGAAGGGAAGTGATCACCTAATTATTAGTAGTCAATTTCCATATTAGTCATAAAAAGAAGAAAGCAGACTTGATCCACTTACTTTTAATAGTGGTAGAGCTACACTGCAGTTTGTTTAAAGATGCAGAATAAAGGGGTCAGTTCGACCGGGGTAGGACCACGTCCTCACAGAATACCAGCGTAAAATAGATTAATACTTAAATGTTTCGTCCGGTGAGTGTAGGGATACGGAGACATTTATTACTGGTGACTTTTACCGGAGACCTATATTATGGAGCCATTCCAGCTCAGTGCTCAAGGGTGACCATGCATCTGCATTATGTTTCCTAGTCAAGGAAGAATGTATAGATGTCATGGGCTGCAGGAATCACTTGCCATCAGGTGAACTGTGTGCTCGTTTGTTTACTCTCAATGTAATTTAAAAAAAAACTACTAATCAGACACTCACTCTTTGTCTTCCTCCCCGTATGCATGTCATGCATGTGTAATGAGATCAGAGGAACAACACAATAATATTTTCTGCGCGTATGTTGTTGTTTGGTAATAACTGGAAGATAACAACTGTGGCAGAAATCAACTTGACATCGTTACACTTGCAGCAAACTGAATAGTTTATATTACCCATAACAGCTTATTGCTTGTAACACAGATGAAGCAAAGAGGCGCAGGTACCGCGCAGCGGGGCGCGACCACTGACAGTAACAGACATACGGTTAACCTTTAGATTAAGATGTGAACCGGCGCATAATGGCTTAGAGATGTACCCGGCAATATTGTTACTCGTGTATGATATATATGTTGGATGCTGTGGAGTATTAGATGTTGATACGCTTGGTGTGAATTTCTGAAGATCAATTTATACCGCTATAAGTAAACATTGAAAAATCAAATATATGACAATTTTCTTATTAAGGTATGGTACCATTCGTTCGGCCTAATGGTCAGAATATATCGGTACGGATAGTAATCGCTAAATGAAAGAATGGAGAATTGGTTTTGTATTTATGGGCATATTCAAGACAAATTGAAGGGACTGTAAAGCTACGTTTGAACTAAATTTAAATTTAATTAGCCGTTATCATCAGTTTCTTAGATTTTGATTTTGCAATATTGGTTGGTTCAAATAGTGGAAACTTGTAAATTCGTCATTACACTATATGTATATTATTATACTTAATTAAAATAAGTAATAGCTGTAAGTTGCCTGAATGTAAAGAGATAAAAATATAACGCATCGCAGGCAGCGATAATAAGTTGCATGTTGATCCAACCACGTTATCATACCGTCCTCGCACATTAACAAATAGAACAGTAATTTCGGTCAGTTCTGCGCAAGTGAATGATATCGGTTAAAATCGCCGCTGATATACCTAAATACTGGGTCACGGGTTAAACACGTTAATCATGTTCGGGTACGGTCTACGAAACTTAAGGTCGTAGGTTTGAATCCGATATTGGACTATTATCGTGAACCAGCTCCTAGCACAAGTATTTTCAGCATACTCATACTTGGAGTGGTTAAGCGGAATATTTGAAATGTTAATAGCATGACTAATATTCTTTAAAACAAAATTGTTTTAGTTGATGACGATGTCCTTCCACACAATACGTGATTACTTGATAACATGATATGAGCTATTCTGGATATGGCCATAAGCACTTGGACAGACATTAATAACTCGTCTCCTTATAGAATCTTCCCAATAGGATCGGAGGAAGCTTCAGATTAAATATCACTGAACGTACATTAAAAAACACAGACCTCCGAGACTCCAGTGCGTATTACAAATTATTGGTATAGACTAACAATTTATGATGATACAAAATTAAGCAATGACAACGCGTAATAATCATTGAGAAAACAGGTATTGTAGACTTTCATAAACTGCTGATGGCGTGCGCACACTGAATTATTGTGACAATTTCATTTTACGAAAACGATAATTTGCATTTGCCGTTTAATTCCTGTCATGGGTAGCTTTCGTTTCCTTAAAAAAAAACTCACACGTTAAACGTTTCTCTTACAATCACCCACAATTACTATATGCGATGTTAAATTCATGATTATACGTACAATTCTCGGTATTGCCTTTTTGTTTTCACAGACGTAAAAAAAAAGTTGATCTCAAAAGCCACGGCCCAAATAATTAGACCTGCCTGACATATAAATCATCTCTCGAAAAAATATTTATGAGGCAACACAATCGGGTGGTCATTTTAAGTTATGTATCCAGTAAAAGAAAGACGCTATATCAACGTTATTATATTTGTTGTAATATATATATATATATATTACATCAAATATACACAGGTAAGTTATTTACTCGGTCCATGACACCTACAGTTATCCTTAAGCGAGACGATGACCGGTAATAAGTGCTAAGTTACTGTTTTATATATATTGATGAAATTTAAGGTTCTACCACGGTCTAATCGTGCTACAACTAGTTCAAAGCTACGAGACACACTAACATGTTTTGTTTTCGTTAGGGAAAAACGGTAAAATTATCGTCGTTAAAGATTTATTGTAGAAAAAAAACCAGCAATGAAACACAAAATCAAAAACAGCTGATGCTCGGATCAACGAACGCCCGGGTGTGGCAGCGGCGCGCGCCGATACCGTGGAAGTGATCAAGTGCCGTCAACGTCGGCCACGACCCACCACCCACCAAAAGGGGCGATTTGTTTTGGCGGGATTGATTATTATGTTTAGTTATTTAATTTTGGAGACAGTTTCGCCCGTGCTGTGATTTTGTGTTTAATTGATGGTTTTTTTTAGTAAATGTTTTTTATGAAACTATTGTTTCATTTAGCTGTACTAACACGACGGAGCCTAAATAATGCTAACAAAACGTTTTGAAAATATGTTTTTTTTTTATTCAGGTTCGATTATTTTTCCGTCCCATCATCAAAGGTGTCATTAGTACTATCGTCTGTCTTCGTTTTCGGAAGCGGTCTCCTAATACACAGTAAAAAAAGCGTAGCGGAGCTCATCGCTTTCGCTACGCTTTCGCTGTGCCGAGTGCACAAAGAGTACAGGTGTTGTTAATTTAGAGCACAAAATATATGCATACATATAATTACTTCGCATAATACGAGCGTTCCGTAGGCGCATTAACACTGTATTACCGTTAACCGTAAAGCAGTTTATACGTAAGTGGGTATTGGCAAGTTTTGTGTGAGGTCGTACTTAGTTATCGTATCAATACGTCATTGACCTTGAAATTCTATCTCTAGTCTGTTTCATTATGAGTGTTTATAATGAGGAGCCTACTCCAAAGCTTATCTTCTATTCAGCCTACCTACTTTATATGAAATAATGTTTTTTAGTAAGTTTTTTGCTAACAAATGTTTTTAATTTCCTTTATTAAAACGTGTGCAAATCGATGCTTTGGTAATTAGTAAGATAGAGTCGAAGTAATATATAGATACCTGATGTCGGAACTAATGAAATGGTTCGTAAAAATTTTATTGATTTAACACATGCACAGCTGAAGATATTTGGAAATTTAACTGACAAGGTCTGCCGCATCAGTTTCTAGTCCAAACTATACTTCGAACGTGTGCGTTTAAAAGTAAAGTATTTATAAAAACGATGTACGTACTATATAGTTTCTCATGATTATTATTAGGCGCTAGATTATGTATGTGTATGGAGAGAGGTCGTTTCGAAGGAGTACTTAACCTAATTTACATATTTGGCTACGATTCCAGTGAACTATTCATTGGTCCTAAGATGCTTTCAGAACATTTGAGGTCTGACAAATTCGCGACAGCTATTTCGCTGACGATTGGAAGCGGCGAGACTATCCTGAACTTTTTCTAGTCGTATTATACATTTATTTACTAAACTTTATTTCCTTAAATCTTAATTATGTACATCTCTACATATATCTCTTTGTAAAAATATGTCCACCATTGGAGTAACGTAGAATTATTCCTGTTTTATTATAAAGTTTTAAATTTTCTATGTTTATTTTTTTCAAGTTTAATATTCTTTAAGCATAGTGTAATTCTTAATGTATGCGCAATTTATTAAAGTTAATAATCATAGATCCTTATTGATTGAAAATATAACGGAAAATAATCGTGATTAGGGTTCAATATTTGTGAAAAACATTAGTTATTAATGTTTGTATCGTAATGTAGGCGCACGAAGTCTCTTGCCAAGCTTCGGATTGGTAAACTTTTCTACTTCTAGCTCAATTTTTATTTTTAGTTCTCAAAGACATATATCAAGAAGTCTCTAGACGAATAGCGAGTGGGGTTAATAAGGTCCTGTATCATTTGTGTGTGAAATGCAAAACTAAAAGTCCAACAAAAGATATGTGCATCCGATGTGTATTATTTTTAAATCGTTATTATTTTACAACAAACGATGCTTCAATAACTAAGAATGGACGGACATGCGGACGGATTTGCGACCGAGCGGGCAGTGTAACTCAAAAATAACACAACATGTGGATATAGAGTTAAGAAAGTCTGAAAGGTGGCCATTTAATTTTCTATGTGTACCTTGAAGAAAACATCATTGGATGGAAAAATCTGGACAAGAATTAAATAATTTGAATATTTCTTAGACATGACGAGTCTGCCAGTCCAAAATAGTAACACGTGGTGTGCAATACTAGATAGACCAGTCTCTAGACAATGGGATGTAGTATGTAGACTGTTTTTTAAAATTATTAATAACTTATTATCAGTATTTATTGTATACATATCATATAGACAACCTGTAATATATATAAGCCACTCTTTCTAAATGTGTTTTTTTAACTTGTTTGTGAAAATAAGTAGTCTTGAGTGTACTTTACTGACTACTTACTTGATACTAAGTGATTACCTTTTTTCGTAAGTTACGACAACAGTTTTAGAGTTCATAGTGGTACAGGTCCCTGTAGCTAATTCCTAGCAGGAACATGAATGGATAGGCTGGACCTGTGGACCACGTCCTTGCAAAATACTGGGGTAAAAATGCAGCACTGCTATGTTTCATATGGTGCGTGTAGTGATCCGGGGAATCAACGGGAATGAGGTATTCTATCTCACGCGAACAACGCATATGAATCATGAAGTTTTATTGAGGATGGGTGTGCATGTCATTGACCGCAGCTCTTATCATCAGGTGAACTGTGTGCTCATTTGTCACCCCTAATAATAGAGAAGTAATTTCGTATACAAAAATTTTTTAGATTATGATTCTCTTATATTCCACAATAGGACGCTGGTGTTCACCAGTCTGTGTTGAGACGTACCTTATGATTGTGATTATATTTATTATTTTACAATTTTATGTTAACATGTAAGTTATATTATAGGTAAGTTAAATATACCAACATATTGAGTATGTTGTTTACATAATGATGAAAATCATTTAAACTCAGAACTGCCTGTTACCAAACTGGTTATATAATTAAGCAAAACGCGCGCAACAAAGTTTCGTACTTATTCATTTCTTTTAATAAAATATACTCATAGATGTGTGTGAGCTAGAATTAGGCCTTAAGTCAGTAAAAACTGCAAGCAAGTCATTTAACATACTAAAATTCAGCCTTAATTGATGTTCCTACTTAAACAACTTCCATATTCTATCATTTATCATAATCTCATTAAGTGTATTATCCAGAGTTCGAGAAGAAACTGTATCCGCAAGTGGAGTGGTTCTGTTTTGTCCCAAATTCTACTCATAGTTATATAATTTTGTAAAGAACCGTTTCTGAAGTTATGCCGTGAGGAATAGAGCTTTTATTTTTTTTATTATTACGACAATTAATAAAAACGCTTTCAGATTATTTAAATGGAATAGCGTTTTATGAAGACATAAACAAGAGAAACTTTAATTTAAATAGTTCTCACACATATATATGTATTTCTAATACCAAAATAAACGTTTCTATTTTCTGTGTACATTTGTTGTCGTTTCAGCGATCTTTATCTTGTCTGAATGTTTTAAAGCAACTTATAAGGTGTGAGACGACTATGTCGTAATTCTGATTTGTTATCGACTTTGTTGTGATTATTTACTGGCGTTTAAACAAACAGAGGTCTGACATGTTTTTTTTAACGCCTAATGAGAACGCCTTCCGATGTTTTATGGTTATCTGTGGCAACAAATTTAGAGCTGTTCTCGTACTGAATATCAAGTCGAGCTAAAAATATTTGCTCGTTTATTTTTTAAGTTAATTAAAATTACGGTTTACTATACGGATAACTATATTCAGTCTGAATAGAATATAATATAAGAATTTGATATCCTCCTGATCGATTGCAACCACGGCGATGTCTTCTGGTTATTATAGATGACATCACTGAGCAGGATTTATTATAGTGCCATAAATATTTACGCAAACACAGAGAAGCCGTCTCGACATTTATTTACCAAGCCCGTAGTAGTATAGTATGCGTGATAAGATCGGAGGGAGATGCAGTATCAAGGACATGGAAAATACATACAACACACAGAGATTACAAAACCAACATTCTGCTTATAAAAATTGTTCATCGGGTGGGAATCAAACCCAGGACACGGAACCGCCAGGAACAGCCAGGAACGTCAACCACTACGCCACGTGGCGTTCATTTCAATTTAATTGGTCTAACTGTGATGGGAATAAGGAACATATATGTGTTGATAAAGTACATTTAATGGAATGCTGATATTTATTTTATAATTTGAACTTGTTTTTCTGCCTTTTTTATAACAATTAATGCATTAGTTTGATAATTGGACGCCTTTTCATGATTGCAATTCAGTAAAAGTGTAGTATAGAGCTGTGTTAGTCCGAGCGTTCGCTTTTAATCCGTGAATTAAAAGTGAGACACAACCGAGTTCGATCCCAGTGCCGACTGTGACCAATGAAATGAAATTAATATATATAACCTTTACTTTACTGGAAAACTACTACTACCTTCACTGAACACATGTACCAAAAAAAGAAAAATTGAAGTTGAAATGTGACAATTAAATTATTGAAAGACCATTGACGCACAAAACTGTTTCCGCCATATCATTCATAAATCACTCGGGAAAGCAACACCGCTCGCCTCAATCTCAACCCCGCAATGACCCCGTCACCGCCTCTTGTGCCACCCGTCGTAATAAAAGTTTAAAGCTAACTTACTAGTAATATTGTGACCTTAATTTTCTGAGAACTTAATTTTTTAATAACTTGATCATTGTTAAATAATCAAAAATTCTGACTGCGTATATACATATAATATTGTCTATTCTATATTAATGTATTTTATTTTCTTAATATATTAATATAATTATTTATTATACACTAATTCTTATTATTTAAATTAAAAAAAGGATATGTAGCCCTTATAGTTCAGCGTCTGAGTTCAGTCCCCGGTGCTGGCACCAACGAAATTGTTAATTACAATTTTAAGTGCTGATTTAAATTAAAAACAAATCTTTTAAAGGCATGTGAATCCGCCAATCCGTAGTGGAGTCGCGTGTTCGATTATCCTCTACCATATGGATGTTAAAGTGCTGTCAGCTTTCGCACAAACACAGAGCCACTCATTTCTCGTACTCTTTCTCAGTGGTTCCTTATTGTAATAAAGTTGATATAAGGTTAGACCTGAAGACAAACAATTTTTAATATATAAAAATTTTTCTTTATCTCGAACACAATGCGACAGTCAGATACTCTTTCTCTCATTTCCGTGGGTCTTCCTTTCACAGTGCGTCTCTCTAAATTTATATTCATCACTTTATTAATGCAATCTTACAAAAATAATAAATCTTTAATGAAACTAAAAGTTTCATTGATGTAGTAACAAACACAACATTGGTATACATAATGTTTTACCAACCTATCGAAGATTTATGCGTGTGCGATATCTGTCACACTTATTATATTAATACATAGAAAACTAGCTTCAGTTATTGAATCTTCTACTGTCAAACAATCAACTAGTCAATTTTCATTATCCCTGTCAATCGGAGTGGCGGCGGAAATTCCTCGGCTGCTGAGTTGATTGTGGGAAAGCGGCGGAAATGGAGTAGATTGCCATTCTCCGGCACGCTTGTTACTCACAATCGCGGCTTTTGCAGTCTAAAGTGAAGCTGTTAGCGTAGCTATGATGTGATTTTAAGTTTTGATTATTTTGATAGATCTAATCGTCTTTACCCATACTTCAACAGATGGTATATAATAGACAGAAAACTACGATTATAGACATCCACATCCATCCTCCATAAATAATCAAGATATAAATTTACTGTCACCTTTGATAACTAATATGTAAATCATCTTTACCACTAATTGGGTTGCCGTAAACATTTATGTCTTTAAAATTGATTTTATTATATTAGGGGTCACAAACGAGCACGCAGTTCATTTACTGCAAATTTTTTCGAGAAATCTTCGAAAACCACATTCATCACACACACACAAACATTCATCGTTGATAAGGAATCATTATGCAGTAACTAAGTGCTAAGATGGATTACCTCGTCACCAGTAAAATCACCGCTTTCTTAACCCGATCGAGCTGACCTATTCGTGCTTCAGTTACTTTATTAAAATTTTGTTTATTCCCGATTCCACTAATATACTCATTTATTTATATGTGAAAACATATTATTAGCTTATTTATAGAATGTATATATATATATATAATTATATATATATATATATATATATATATATATATATATATATATATATGTATATAAACCTAAGTTATTTTGTATTTTGCTGTATGTTTTCCAAATAAAATAAATTAAAAGAAAAATTATGCAAGGCAACAGCAATGTAGAACCACGCTTTAGCAGATATAATTCCAGATCACGACCATTACAGAAAAGATACGGTGAATGCTATCGTATCTAGAATCCTTATCGTCGATACACGTGGGACTTCTTACACTGTATGGATGTCGTACTGTTAGGTAACGTATGTGCTAGTTTATGTAACGTAGTTTGCCCTAGTATCTGAAAAAAAACACCGTTATGTGTATTCTAAGAAGCCTTAACATTTTTATTTATATATGTAATTGTAGACTTTTACGCCATGTATTCGAATAACCCCAAGCAATTAATAAATCAATGCTTAAAATATCTTAATTAACAGATTAACCAGCACCGGCAAATGACCTTATTTTTTGTGGACTATGAAATTTTATGGTCACTGAACTGTCACGGAGAATTGATGTAAGTGACAGTGTAATATTAAATGTTATTTAACTCTTAACAGCCTAGTTAGCTTATGAATAAAATTACTGTCTTATAATCCGTGGATATAAGGAGATCGTACATGCTGAAATCTTTTCAAAGATTGTCGTATATTTTCAATTTTGAATAACATATTGTTACACAAGCCAACTCTGGTCATCAGGTCAACCCTGATGGTAGGTGATGATTACGGACCATAAACAAGACTAATGACTAATATGGAAAGTTCTCGTTTATAACTGGGCCGGTTCTCTACGTTCAGCCCATAAAACACAACAGTGTTTATTAAGGTGAGCCCTGGTCGATCCGTTCATACCACAGCTGGACAGTAGCCGCAGTGTATATTTACCACAGTTAGAATTTTGTAAGTATTTGTACATTAGAACTATGATGGACCTAAAACAACTTGTATCATGCAGGAGCTTCCACAGAATATTACTACGAAATAGCAATTTGTTAAATATGATAAGTAATACAAAAAGAGTCTGTTACAATTAATTTGGCCTCTCAATTTAGCATATAGAGATGACACTACAGGTGAAGAACTGTGGCCTAGTTCATGTTCCTAATTATAATGAAAGTAGTCATCTAATTTTATAAAGAAACTGGTGTTGTTAGGTGTTACGCCTCATCGGTGCTGTATTATGTATTTTAAAATGAATTCACTGGTTTATCAAGATTGTTCTATTAGTTCGTTTAGGCTGAATTATTAATTTTTATAATTAGTTTTGTACTTTGATCACAAAATAATCGTATTGTACAATTTGAAAGTTAATTAGCACAAAATTACATCACGGCTTAGGTCTATAAATCGAACTTAAATGAACCTCATTTTGCAACAACACATTCCCTTAACTTATAAGGTAACTTAATAATGTAGTATGTAAAATAAACTGCTTTAGAAAACCGACCATATTATAATTTAAGTGCTTAGTTAAAGTAGGCTGCAAGCGTAATCAGTTGAATGGAGAAAGACATATGATATATTATACAGTCTAAAAGGGAAAATTCCGTTCCCTTGTTGTATAGCCGGTTAACTTTCATTTTTTTGCTAATATAGTGAATAACGAGAATTTTTGTAATGTACGGAACAAACCAGGTAAGAGGCTTGATAACGTATGTACGATCTTTTATATATTCTTTTATATATTTCATATCAGTCGATGCATTATCGCCACACGAACATAGAAAATACCTTATCTTTGGTGTCCATATCTATATTCGTATAGCGTTATTATGTTCCACTATATTGCATCACTATGCAGTTTCTACTGTGAGAGTATGGTAACGAGCAAGTCTTATTTACCTATTCTACGGTCGGATTTGTGCTACAATCAGTTTGAAATAGAAACATGGAGTATCGTTAAAATCTTTAAATATTTTTAGATAGTCTGACGTTATTTTATTTTATACTTTTTTTATCGGATACAGGGACGTTTAAGTTTTCAAATACCGATCTCTTCTGGCAACAGTGGACCTTGCAGACTAACACGGATGAGGATCGCCAGTAATCGACGATACGATCTTTTATTAAAACATAATCTCACCTCTAATTGAAGGAGACCAGCAACACTAATATGAGTTGAATATCGACAACTATTTTGAGAGGCAATAGGCTCGTTTACACAACAAGGCATCGCTCACATTTTATAATTTTGAAATGTCTTAGATAATCTAAATTATATTTAATTACTAGTTGATTGGAATTAGCAATACAATATTGTAATTTTTTTTCTGAATAATTATATTGACCTAAACTTAAATAACTTTGTTTTATGACCACCAAAATATTCTCTCGAACTCCCAGGGTTGACTGGTAGAGAATGACACTGGGCATTAAGCCTTGTAAACCTTATGTGACCTTGTGGAACATAAAGAATAAGCAAATAAAATATTTCTGTGATAGTTTTTAAGATATATGAATTTACTTACCAAATTGTAAACAATATTTGACAAGCATTATATAGCATATTTGACATGCAATGTAATAGATTAGGATCGTTCATTTCAGTATTAATTATCTTTTCTTTATTTTATAGTTAGTTAAGTATTTGACGTTGAAAACACCTTACCTGTCAAATCAAAATCTCACAAGGTCGTTTCAATTCAAATCGGATTTTTAAATAGCCTATGAGAAGCTCAGCATTGTTATTCTAAAAACTAAGTTTTTAATGAACTAAGTCTGTTCTTCAATTTGATCATACGTACTGACATCTGATGACAACACGAACCAATCAGACATTGCTTATTAGGCAGACATTTATAACCTTAATTTTTTTTAAAAACTTAGTGCTTGACTAGAATGCTTAGAAAATATACCATATTTTATAGAGAAAGATTAATTCAGACATAAAGACTAACGCAGCCAAATTATTATTGCAATCTTCTGAAATACGTATTAAAAACTGTGGAGCGTGTTGATTACCTAAAAAAAGTGCTGCCTTATATACAACAAAAGTATGTTAAGATTATATATAATATAGAAATAGATGAAATGAACCAAGGGTACCGTAAATATCTATGAAAAAATATTCTGGATTTGTTTTCTCTACAGTAGTGTTTTTCCGCATATTGTGCAGGAAAATCTACGCTGTCAATCAATTAGGATATCAATCAAAAAGTTTCAAAACAAATTCTGCCAATATCCCCTGGTACGCCCTTTTTGAGCAATTCTACTGCGGATATGACTTAAATTGGCTGGAGAAACAAATGTGACAGATTAGAAAACTTTTTGTGATGGAACCTCAACTAATAATGTTTTTGGTTTAAATTGGATAAATCAATAAATCCGTGGGTAGAAGAGGATATACATATTTATCAACAAATACTTTTCTTTTATAAAAGAAGTTTATGTTTCTCTTTAAGGTTGACAATGCAGTATTATAATTGTTGGTGATGCTGACACTTATTGGCGAAGGTAATCTATCTATCTATATTTGATATCCTCGTTGTCGTTATACAAGGTGATATCACCAACTGATTCGACTTTGGGATCTTCAAGAAAAGAACATACTCCTTTCTTAAAACCGGAAACGCACTTGCATTTTCTCGGGTGTTGCTGATGGTCGTGAGATGCGGGTGATTATTTACCAGGTAAGCCACCATCTCAGTGGCCCTCATTTCAATAAAAAAAAGTAATCTAGTCCTGGTTATCAGAAGACAATATTAATTATGCAGAATACAGTTCCGTAAGCATTCGCGTATACAAAGGCTCTCATCTTTCAGTTCCGTATTCCCACGTTTGTTATTTGCCATATTATTGGACCAAGTTCAGATGTAATTTCAGGGATATAGTCACGTTATTAAAAATGCTAATGTTCAAACTAAAGTTATTATACTTTATTTGCAAATATTGTTACTTCTTAACAACTTTAAACTATTATCATGGTTCTTATCCAGAGAATGAAACGTTCCCACACTATTTAAGTTAATAAATTCAGCTTTCGACTCAATGGCGGCAAAATGCGCTTAAGGTTGTCTTAGAAAAGTTAGTGTCACCAATTTTTGTATTAAATTATTATTACATTAAACTTGATAACAGCAATCGTTATTAGTGTTTAGTAACGACTTTTGTCTACGCCACTGATGTCTACCGATCGTATCGTATAAGCTGAACATTTATATCCATGGATGAGGGATGGTTAGAATAAGGACTTTGCATGACTGCTATATAAATCTATATATAAAAGGTCTATGTGTTAAATAGTTCACCGCTGGAGATGTGTTTCGCCACTAAAAAGGTCAATGATGTAAAGAGTGGACACTCGCAACATCTTTATTAGGAGATAATTACAATATACTTTTTACATCACACACGTATTAAGACTTTGGCTGGTAATCGTACTTAAAACCGAAGAGGAAAGGATTAAGATGAGATTTTATATTTAATTACATAACAATAAGAAATACAGCCACAATCTAGTGTACCTAAATGTGTTCAACCCTACCTTCCAGTAGTTGGCAATTAAAACGAGTTTAAAATCTCGTTTCGCTGATTTGATGACAAATTGCAATAAATAAGGATACTTAAACCTCATCTGTATGTGATTTTGACTAAGTACACTCCGCAACCTGTTATTAGGAGCCCAGATCCATGTTATAGAGCTACGAAAGGCACAAGGATTACTTTTGACTATCAGTTAGAATTAGAACACAGTAACCTTATGATTTAGAAGTGACAACGTAGATCTGGTCATTTATAAAATGATAGACCTAGAGTTTTTCGTAAGTAGCACATAAATGTTACCAATAGCCATATATATATATATATATATATATATATATATATAAATATATAATATAAAATCATCCTCTTAGACTATGTTTAGTCCATTACTGAAGAATGTGGTTCAGAATCATTCTTCTTAGCAGTGCGTGGGATGAACTATATTTTTATATTAATATAGAAATATTTTGCAAATTCATCGGGCATGCAGTATAATGGAGGTATGGGGATTTTCTATTGTCAGTGTCACCATTTCTCTTTCATCAATTTCCACTCTTATATATATATATGATTGCAAAACATAAGTTTTAAGTATATTGTGTCGTATAGAATTTGTATATGTTCTTTTAGCTTACTATTTTGTTTTATTCGGTGTGGAGATCTAGTCACCGTTCTTGGCATTCTACTGCGAGGAATAGAGATTTATAACATGTTTTGCGTTTTGTTTATTGCATAGTTTTGTTTAACATAAATATTATCATAAAATTATTTATATTTTATTTTATTAAAATTATTAGTACGAATTGATGTTACATTCTCTTTACCTTAGTAATATTTGCTAAGTTATTTATTACACATTAAAGGATAATCACTAATAATATTCTAATTAATTTGTTACCTTTGTTAATCAATTTCACATATAGATTTAATAAAATTAAAAGCCACCACTATATATTGTTTATAGAGAAAATTATCATGAAAGTTTATTTACATGTAACAATATCAGACAAGACAAGCAGGAGCTGATGAATAAAGTTATGAACCGGCTGAATATGGTTAAAATATTTTTTTATGGCGCGGGGTCGGAAAATAAGTAAACGGCGGTTGTAAAGTTATTTCCAAATCCGAAAACACCACGAGTAAACGTGGTCCGTCGAGTCAACCTATTCGTTGTTGTGCATATTTTATAGCTTAGAATGATTAGATGTGTGCGAACTACAAACTATACAAATTTATGCGAAGTGTTGCATGCATGGAAGCTTTTTTCATGTAAAGTAAATGGCGAATGGCTTACTTCATGGTGAGTATTACTGCTGCCTATAATAATCCGCAACATTCGAGGAGTTGCAGGTGTGTGGTCGGTCTTCTAGAAAGGCGTAGGCTCTTTTATTGGAGGTCAAGAAGTGGCGTTAGAGTTTCATATTAATTTATGGACCTAAAGTCTGCATACTGGAATTGTGATGGGATGCAATAAAATTTTTCGCCTTGATTATACGATTGCTATCGGTTTATCGGGCATTGCTCCTAGAGGTTCGAGATATTTACATGTTTTTGAACCTGTATGAAATTTCTGTTATGTGTAAAGATGCCATGCAACATGCTTTCTTTTCCCATGCGTCATCAATTCATGTCACACTGTCGAACAAGAAAGTAAGCGGAACTGTATCAAACTGCAGATAAATCAAATTGACCCGAAAATGTACTTTGCTTTCGGCAAATTTCGGCCGTTATTGAACCTGTTCGGTACAAAAAGCCGCAATTTGGGTCGAGTTTTCGAATATTTTTTATTCTTTCAAGTCCCGTAAGGCTCACGAGCGCCTTTTGTAATTGTTGCCTTCATTGTTTTCGAGACAGATAAAAGGAACACGGTACGTCGAGTTTAATTAAAAATTTTGTTCCGAGAAATTGGAATCCAGATCAGATTTTTTTGTTCTGAGATACGTTATTCGTATGCAAGATATAATCGATATAGTTTTATAAAATAGCTTGTCGGGGAATTAATTAACTTACATTTGCTTGATCGACTTGACAGGGTTGGGTATTGTTTTATAAATGAGAGAGTATTACCACACGCGGGAGAAATAAAAACGTTTTATAGGGATATTTGCGAAAGGTTTAGTTTGTTTTTGAATGTTTAATATTTTTAAATTGTTTTGTGTGGAGTTTTATATATCTTATATAGTTAAACCGCGTAGTTAATTTATTTGCTAAATTACTTGATAATGATTAAATTGTGTTAATTTCAAGGCAATAGCATCGTTTTAATATACGGAAGTAGATGTAAATTAATGGAAACTACGTGTTTTCACTTTCTTAAATGCAGACGGAATACCTGTTTAGCGATAAGAGTGGAAATTGATGAAAGAGAAATGGTGACACTGACAATAGAAAATCCCCATACCTCCATTATACTGCATGCCCGATGAATTTGCAAAATATTTCTATATTAATATAAAAATATAGTTCATCCCACGCACTGCTAAGAAGAATGATTCTGAACCACATTCTTCAGTAATGGACTAAACATAGTCTAAGAGGATGATTTTATATTTTTGACATTTTTATTTGCTTTGTCTCAATTATATATACTTTGGTATAATGATTCATGCTAATCAGGTTTTTTGCTATAATTCAAAGGAAAGATTTTCGTCTTCTTTTCGTATCGATGACGCCTTAAGTTGTTTCAAAAGTTGCCATCATTGCGTTTGTATGATGGGACTTAACAGTAAGGCCAAGATCAAGCGTAGATAAAAGGAACGGCAACAATCACAATCACCCCCACACATCCAATAATTTGACTTTAGATTCACTAAGACCAACAACGCGAGAATCGTTCGCAGTGTGTGGACGAATGAGATTCCCCTGAAGAATCCGTACTGAAGTTTCTAGATATCTGAGAAAATCTTAGATGCTCATGTTATAATTAGGACATGAAGGGAGCGAAGAAGCTGGTGGGATGTTAACAATATAGACAAAGGGACGAAATCTGCCATTGGATATTCACAAGATTCATTCTTCTTTTTTTTCATATGTGTGTGAGTGATTCAAATTATTGTAAAAGACATATTTCATCAAGCGCAGCTTGATTCATTGAAGATAAATGTTGATATATTTGGACCGCAGTGATCATTTGTGATTAGTTAAGTTGTCTAAACTCAATTGCCAAATTAAAAAAATCATATATTCATATCAGATTCATTCCGAATCCACATTTTATTTTAATATTAACATGTTATTTTATCGCTTCAATCTAAAAAAAAGAAGATTAAGATAAGTATTTTGAAAACGATATCTTTCAAAATACTTATATAAAAAATACAGCCGTAGGTATAGAATAATTGTAAAATGTTGTAAATGCGTCCATTGTAAAGTGGCTTCGTAGTCGTGACTTAGAATTCTGTTTTGAGATTACGCGAGTAATTAGGGAATCGTTCATTGTTAGGAGCACAGTCAATGCTGGTGGTATAGGAAGATCACATTGATTCATCTTGCCTTTGTCACAGGTCCTTATTAAAGGTAACGATCCATTGGCTAACAAAAACTATCCAGAAAACTAGTAACGTCAAAGATCAAAGATGTTTGAATATACGGCAAAGTACACATACGTATGAATAAAAGTATTAGCTTACTATAACAATTTTATGGAATAATGGGGTCATACGGTCATATAACGAGCACACAGTTTACTTAATGGTATGTGATTTCAGCAGTCATTGTAAGGTGATGTTAGTACAAGTAAGAAGAATTTGAATCGCCCTAGATCTAGCACTAGGTACTAAATTATCACCGCTACTTCTAGACTTACATAGAAACTTACTTAAGGAGCAATGAATTCATCAAGGTCATCTCCAACCATCACTAGTCCACTGCTGAATATCAGACTAAATAGACTGTCACAAAGCATGATCCTGAAGTGTATTATTGATGAGAAGCAAAGGTTCTCGATTTGCAATCTCTTATTGGCTATGGCAGTGTAGGATGACCCACTGGATAGAGTTTATTGACCTATGCAGGTCTGCTGGAAGTCGATGAATACTATGAAATTAAATAAAAATATGCTGTAGACTAAAAATGTAAGCCTGATTTACTATTTGACGAATATATACACTATATACTCATCAAATAGAACAACGTACGGACTCCAAGATGTATGTACATATATTATTATATTATTTAGTAATAGTTTTTTTAACTTTCTTAAGCTCGTGCGCTTTTAAGTGTTCGATTTATGTAATTTTGTTGTTTGAACAAGCACTGAAGAAAACATTCAAGAATACGGACAAATAAAACTTTGTTTTAACTTGCAAATAGATCAAATGATTTAAATGTCAAGTTCCGAAGTTCGTTAACAGTGCGAGGTGTTTAAAAGTTATCGAGTGTCCCATCATTAGACTAATTGGGAAAGGTTAATTGAGTACCACCACATGCACATATCCAATTATTTTTATAAAGCAAATCTATTTAAATAGAATTCCATACAGGAGGAGGCTAGGTTAGCAAGTTCTGTATTCAATGCTTTTTTTTTAAAAACGATGTTTTCTACAAAATTTCTGAGACAATTTGCATGATTATAAGTAGGAGTTTTAGTTTTTTTTAACATAGGTGGCAAACGAACAATTAGTAGCATAGAAAATAAAGCAGCTCATCTGATGGTACGTGATTACCGTTGCCCATGAATATTAGCAACACCTGACGAGCTTTTTAATAAAGGTGTAGGCATTTTCTTGAAAGTTCCTAAGTTGTATCGTTTCGGAAATATCGCCAGCGATACCTGATGCCACAGAGTGACAGTGCGTTGCTGAAGATTTCGCGTAAAGCGCTGTGGTGGATTGCCAACCATCCAGATGATGAGGATGAAATCGTGAATTCTGTCGTGATGTACGACGTTATTATTATTTATATATTATATTTCGTCTTACTAAAAACTTTATTTACAGGGTATTCGTGAAATATTAACATTTGGCAGTAGTAGTTTGCTGTACCTTGTTCTTAATTGTAACATGTATGCATGGGCTGCTTGACCGAAGAAGGATCACGCCCCCCAAAATATGCTAGCGCGAATGAATTCCTCAGCTGGAATTAGTACGAATAAAAATTTCATTAAATTTAAAAGTAACAGTACTTTCCAAGTTTCAGTTCTATCATCATTGATGATAGAACTGGTTGATGATTAATAAAACAATAAACAAAAGTGAATAACTGAATAATAAACAAAAGTTAATAATTCAATAATAAATAAAGGTCCTATACCTGCGGTCCATGACATCCACATCCATCCTCAATCGAGACTTACGCTTTCGCAATCGTTTTGGTTTCCTTAACATCATGAGGACTGAGAACAGAATATCATGTTACTTGCAGGCTTTCGAATTTCTGCAGGCAAAACCCGAACCGAAATAGATTTTTCCTTTCCTTATTGATTGTTTACGTTGAGCTAAAAGTTAGCTGCAATTTAATAATTAATTTAACTATTTTATAAAGCAAATGTTTTGTATCTCACACGGAGTTCCATTTGTCTCATAATGCATTTTTGGAATATTTTAACTGCAAAATAAAACATGAAAAATCTTGAAAATCGTGTTTGCAAAATAAATTTGTACTATAAAATAGTGATTTGCCTCGTACCGTTGTACGCACGAGACCCACGGCAATTAAAGAAACAAGTTCGGACTTAATGCGAGATCGAATTCAGTCACGCACCACAATGGAACTTTTGGTATGACCCGCACGCGAGGTATTTTCGTTAGGTTATGCAAAAATGCAGATCTATGTGGTCAATTGCACAATTATAATAGTGATTAATTAAATTTATTGTATATATATTCTTTGTTATGTTAAGTACTTAGTTTTGTTAAGTATAACTTAACGTAACGTAACGTAACGTAATGTAACTTTTATCATCATTATGTGAGCTTATTATTTTTCTACCATAGGTTCCACGCAAAAATTGTGTTTGTCAATTCAAAAAAAAAGTCATTGTGTTCTCTTAGAGGCAAAACTGAACAGCATCAAAATAACCGCGGAACGGTATTTTTACTTGGGCCGAAACTTTTCGCAGATTTTATTTATAAATGCATTATTAAATGAAAATTATGGAGAAAGTAGTTTAAAACTAGGTTAAATAATACATAACGACTGTAGAATAACAGAAACATTTTGTTCTTATGAATTCAACGAATGAGATAACTTTCACAGCACGCGATGGCACAAGATTCTTGTCCGCTGTCAGGTACAGGTGTCAAAAACTTGACATATGCTCCTCCTCCTGAGGATGCATAGCGACAACTTTTTTGAGGATATTTATTCGTATACCGAGCGGGATGCCAATTGCTAAACTCGTTCCCGTCGATGTAAATGATTTTCAACCATGTCGGGCGACGTGTTTTGAATTCGTTTAGCCATTTGATACGTTTGTTTGTGCGAATTAGTACTACCCTCATTAAATATGACAGAATAAATTTTTTCGATTATGGTATGGTATGGTAAACGTGGTATTAAACAGAGAGGTGTCTAACAAAAGGGTATTCTATCAATGGAAAATATGGGTGATTTTGCATCCAGGTATATCGCTATTTTAGTTATACTAAAATGATGAATAGTTTAGCGTTGCGATCAGTAAAATGTACCCGAAATTTTATGCTGAGACTATGAGGTATTCCATCTTATTCCTTAGGCTTGCCTACGCATTTACTTGCGTCATTACCAATGTTAAATGTAAGTGTTATCAGCTATAGGAACCACTTACTCTCAGGAGGACTCACAAGGATTAGAGGTGACAAACGTCAGATAATGTTATCTATGTTAATATATTTGAATGCTACATTCAAACCAATCTATTATGAGAAAGGATTGCGCTTTATTGGTACTTGGGTAACTGACAGTTATTTCATGATATATTTTAATTTTCTCTCCGGTCCATACAACAATGATTATTTTTGTTGTTACTGCAAAAACACAAAAAAAAATCGTGAAATATAGATTTAAATTTATAAATGTAATAAACGTACATACAAAACGTATTAAGGAAAAATATTTACTTTCTTCTCGTTTTTCATGAAAATTTTATACATTTATAGGATAAAAAGTGGTAAATAAAGATATCTCATGCCCATTGTATAAAAAATCTCAATGTAATTAAAAAAAATCCTAACCAATAACTATTTAAGTTAAAACATTTTTAACAAGCCTTATTAATCTGTTAAACCCCAGGAACGCCTACCAATTAATATATTAATAACTGATAATGAGACAGCGCTACAAATGATTTTCTGTATTTACCAAAGTCAAATTGTTTTCCGTTGGCAGTGGCAGTGGAGATCGCCTTAAGCACTGCGCTCGCGCTCCACAATTATCGACCGTGCCCGAGTACTCCCGAACTTGCCTCAGGCGTAGCGACTTGATAGACATTAATTGTTTACCAGTTATAATGGCTGGAGTAATTATGTTAACTTATATTTATTGTTAAGTCTATAAAGTTTGAAAATGTGTCACAATGTTTAAAACAGTCTATTTTCACGCATTTTAGAATGCCGAAAGCTTTTATAAAACATAAGATTTTTTAATTTCTATATTGTTAAAGTTATAGAAAAAAAACATGATATTATTGGACTGCTTCTTTTTACAGGGAAACGATGGTCGTAAAATCAAATTAAGGGTATCGAGGTTTTTGTAAGTTACAAGTCAATTTAGGTGAACGCGCATCCTTTGAATATTTCATAAATTGTAAGTCTAGAAGTAGCAATGACACAAAATTATTAACAAAACGCTATTAATTATGTATTTATGTCTGCTTTGGCCACGGTCATATCTTCTGATTACTATGAGATAGCATCGTCCGCTCAAAAAAAATTATATAGTACCGTTAACGTTAGTGCAAATACAGACCCACTGATACGTCGTGGTCTACGACTGGAACAGGGGGTCCTAGCATGTAGGTTTATTTAAACGATGCAAAATTATGTCAAACATGCAAAATTTCCAGAACTGAAAATAAACATTTTGTGTAGCAAAAGGCTTTCTTGGGCAAATGTTTCTCAGTTGGGAATTGAATCCAGAATCCACGCTTCTAAAATAAGTATATGATACACGCTGTACTAATGTAATACCTGTGTTATATATTTTTCATTCAAATCATTCAAACACACAAACACGCAAACGCATTGCTAAGGTTACAGTAATTGGGCGTTTTCCCCGAAAGTAAGGTGGTTAAAGTGGTTTAAATAAACTTCTGTAAACCTTTTCTATTTATTTTAGATATTCGCTACCATAGAGCTAAAAATGTTAGGTTATCGCTTATCACCTAGAGGTCTTGTAGACATCATTAAAGGCGATTAAGGGAAAATATACCTACAATATATCATTACTCCTTGCTCGATCTATTCTATAAAAAAAAGAAACTTAAAAATGTGTTTAACATTTTGTCTAAATTATTGATGTTACGAAACTGTTTAATCCAACATTTATAAGATATTTAAACGGAATTTGTATGATTTTCAGAGTTTTCCTTTACATACAGGATTTTCTATGGTATTAGCGTGTGAACAATATTTTTTATTTAGTAGACATACGAAACTTACGGGATAAGTTTATTTATAATATTAATGGTGATAAACAAGTGTCTACTTAGTCAAATGACGGTGGGTGATGACTACGTCCTATAACATCTACGAGTACATCCGTCCTCAATGAAGATTCAATACCGTGTTGTGCGTTGTTGTTGTTGTAGATTGGGTTGTAATGGCTTGTTACCAGCAATTGTGTCCTCGGATCCCTACGCTTTTTTACAGATGATATACTGTTAGCCCGAAGGTTTTTACAACGAAGGATTTAAAGGTCGAGGCCGAGCCCTTAGGGTGCTCACAGCCGAGTCCTTTCTTATAGGGTAACACAATGGTTTCCGAGAAGGAGGCTCTGCTTGGACCGTTACCCGGATTGCGTAAGTAAACTGATCCGAGGATACCCGAAAGCGTCGAACCGATCAGTAACTTCTAACGGAATAATCTACCACCACTTCACTTGTGGTGACAATCCTTTCCTCAGGCTTGCCATTACTGTCCCTAAGCGGCTGGGCTAGTGGGGTACACACTTCGGCACCATTAAAGATGGTGTCGAAGCGGCACACCAGTCCCAGGCCGAAGAAGCCGTTTGATCAGCAAGACGGGGATGGAGAGGGTTTGCCATGCGGGGCGTAATGGGCGAACTGGCTTGTGAGTTGGTACGGGTGCGGGTTTGATCACAGTCCGGTTTAGCTTAGGATCTTTAGGGCATCCAAGGTAATTGGCACTGTTACCCTATAAGTTATAGAGGTCATATGCCGGAAAAACAAACATGACCTGGAGGGCTTTGTTTCTTGGACTGGAACAATCAATGGTGCCGAACTGGGACATTACCAAGTGCTTATGTGATGTCCTAGATTGGCACTATAACGCACCTAACTTTACAGATTCAATTGCGGGTTGAGTATCCATAAAGTTGGCACTTATGGCGCTGTCCAGCTGGACCGTTTTTATGGGGTGGCTCCACAGACATACCCGACAGGTGGCAGCAAGTTTTCGGGTTGTAAAACTATTTGCCAGCGCTCTAGATAACAATCACCATGATAAATGTTTCTTTATTTCTGTACATCCGTTTAACGGTCAGTGCGGGAATCCTGTGGTATTAGGTCCTCTTTTATGAGCTCGGTGGGGATATCCCGCGGGAGGTTTTTAATGATCACACAGAGCTGGCATTGTTCTGCAAGAGTTGTAGATGTCAAAGAACATATTCTTTTCTTGCAGGAAGGACCTCTACACTCCCCATACTAAACACAGGAGCAAAGGCTTTTCATCTCTCTCTAATGATGTAAGGTCTACCTATACAATAACATAGTAAGGTTTGAATACAGTGTCAATAACAAGGGACAACAAATGGCACAAATATTAGCCATGTTTGAGATTCGAATCTGGGACCAGAGGCTCAACAGCTTCAACTCAACTCTAACCTCTAGGCCGCACAGCTGTCAACCATAATTACTTCTTCATTCAATTTATTAACTCCATTATTTGTGAAATACCAAGATTTTTTTCTCCATCATTTCATTGCCATTCTCATATGGTTTGCATGAAACGATAGTAATAAAAGTTGTCGCGTTCAAAGCAACGTACATTCGTTCATGGGATAATTACAGAAACACGATTAAATTACAATTGTAATAAAATTAAAACGACCGTCTACACAGGGCGGTATAAAAATGTAATTTTACTTGTTCTTACGATGGTTATATATATTCATAGAGGACGATTAAGGAGATGAGCTTTGGTACCGTATTATTAGGGTTATTTTTAGCTTTATGACAATATATACACTAAGAGCAAGTAATTGAATAAAAAATCCCTTTTTGTTTTAATAAATTGTTTAAAGTAGATAATAAATAAATATGATGATCTGAATCATATTTAAGGAATAATTAAAATAAAAAAATAATTATTACAAAGTTAAATCTTTTAAAAAATAGTAACTTTAACTACCCCGCGGAGTTTGTTTTAAAAAATAATAATATAACTACCCCGCGGAGATTGTTTTAAAATTACGGTTGTTTTAACTTTGTATCGCTCCTATACTATTCAAGATGTATTGTTTTAAAACAAATGGTTAAGGGACTTACTAATTGTCCGTATAAATTCTTGTCCGTTGAATAAACATTCTCCGAGAAGACCAAGACGTAGCTTAACAGCAATTACGATTTCAAATTAACACAAATGCTAATCGGGAGAAACGGTACTGAAGTAGGTGTAAATTATAACTTTATTCCCATGTAAGAATAGTCTTTTTCATCTTATAGAGGATTCTGTTAATAGATAAGAATGGTTTATCTTTTTATCAATAAATGCAAATATGTTTTAATGGTGTGGGGATAAGATGAGCATAACGAGACGTCAGATACTGTTGGTTTAAACATAATTTAAAAATTCGTGGAATACATTTTATATTTATTGCATCTGTGTCTAATCATGCAGACACAAGAATCAGTAACTGTATACTGGAATATAATAAATTATATTTGATTTAATTTTCTTTGATATTACTCTGGTTAAATTCAATAACTGCACTGTACTGTTTCATGGATTCGTCCATGTTAGTTTATTAAGTTGTTTTCTATTTCTTTTATTTTAATTAAGGTTACATTTGTAGTACAATGTAATGCTTCGCAATTCGCCTAGAAAAATTACGAGTGTCTTAGTGCCTAAAATATACTCACATCTGGCCTTATGACCTGAAGATTTGATGAAATTGTAACTATAACTACATTATATAATTGCGCAATTGGTAACCTCATATACTGTAAAAAGGTACGGTCCTTACGTGTATTGATCTACCGTAAACCAAAAGATGCGGTTATGGCATTAAAATTTATTAGTTAAAAATATTTTTGATGATAAGTACAAGGTTTTAATTTATATAAGTTTGGTACACATAATTTCACACTTAAGGCTTTATTAATGTAATAGAATAGGATTGACATAAAATTTTATATATTTTATAATAAATTCATTGTTGAGCGAGAAGAAAGTTTAAAATAATCCTGTAGTAAAGCTTCATTAAAACAAAGTGAACAACGAAAATTCCATGCGTTTCCGACGAGGCTTTTTATTTATGCGACGAAGGCTTGGAGGTTGAGTAGATAATTATTCAAACTGACATAGGATGTCTTACAATAGTCGAGGGAAATAAATCTCCTTCAACTACGAATCTTCAGAATTTGCACTTAATTGATCATTTATAAAAATACCTTAGTTTCATACAATTATTTTCATTTAAGTTAAAAAATAATTGTTTCCATAATGTTCGAGGCATCTGACTGCCTGTAGAAGGTTTTTTCTAAAAAAGATTAATAAGGTAACCGACATGAAATTTAAACCCCTTAGAACGAACATTAAATGTCTCCGCACCAGTAATTGGTTGTTAGGTTCAATTAACAAAAGCAGCATCTTAAATATAAAACCTGTTATATAATACCTGCTATTGGTCCCTGAGTGACTCATCCATGCTAGAGGTATGTTTTAGCTCTATCGTGGCGTTACGAAGTCAATCATAATTCTCGGTTATATCACAATTTGGACCTAAAATAATGATACTATAGCCTGCAATATGTTGAAAAATGTTTGAAAGGAAATTTCTTTAGGCACTAAGAGAGAAATAAATCAAGTTTGACTAGACATAACGTCAAACTATAATCTTTCTGACCCAAAAAGGTGGGAAAAAGTCCTAGTTAGGGAGTGAGAAGTTATATACTGGGTATTAGGAGACCGCTTCCGAAAACGAAGACAGACGATAGTACTAATGACACCTTTGTTAATGGGACGGAAAAAAAATCGATCCTGATTAAAAAAAATCATCAAAATCAAAAATACATTACTATACTAAAAAAAAACCAGCAATGAAACACAAAATCAAAAACAACTGATGCTCGGATCAACGAACGCCCGGGCGCGGCGGCGACGCGGCTTTGATACCTCGGAAATGATCAAAGTGCCGTCAACGGCGGCCGCGGCCCACCGCGAAATAAGTGATTTGTTTTGGCGGGATTGATTATTATGTTTAGTATTTTTAGTTTTTCAGACAGTTTCGCCCGTGTGTTCATTGATCTGAGCATCAGCTGTTTTTGATTTTGTGTTTCATTGCTGGTTTTTTTTAGTATAGTAATGTATTTTTTATGAAACTATCGTTTCATTTAGCTGTACTAACATGATGGAGCGTAAATAATGGCAATAAAACTATAATGCTATAATTTTAAAATATGATTTTTTTTACTCAGGATCGATTTTTTTTCCATCCCATCATCAAAGGTGTCATTAGTACTATCGTCTGTCTTTGTTTTCGGACGCGGTCTCCTAATACCCTGTACATACATTTCAGTACTCATTTTTGATTTCCTCTTTCTTTGCCGATTTACTCCTATTGTATACTATATATTTACAAGTGGAGGTGTCCATCGCCTAAGAAATTTACGCTTACTAGATAATTAGAAGTTAAAAACAACCATTTGTTACTGTTGCGCCTAACTTCCAAATTATTCTTCGATACAGAACATAATTACGTTTTCGTCTTTCATGCTTTTAAGTCTAAGATGGAACGCATTATCATTGCCTTAAAATAAGGTCTGTGAACATCTGATGTTGGTAAATTCCAGCTGACAATGATATTCAATTGGGAGAAGGGCATAGAAGGGCATCGTCATACATAGAAAATGTAAAGTGTTAATAACTGAACCTCTGTGAAATACTTAGAATGAATGAGAGTGTGAGTAAATCGACCGGTTAAATACTAGTCCTTTATCAAAGCACCGGTAACACACCTGCTACTCCTGTGGCTGAGGTGTTTGACGTCCTGATGTTATAATTGTCCCGGGCTATTGTCAGCTTGTAAAACTTGTCTTGAGGTCTTACATCATAGGTGGACATTAAAAAGGTCACGAATTAATATTTAAAATATAACATATTGAATTTGAAATAAATAAAATGTTATAACATCTGCAAAATTGTTTTTTTAGTGTAGTATTTGCGTAAATATAAGAAATCATTACTAAAGGACTGACTATTTATCCCCTTCCCTAATTAGAAGCGATTACAATAAGATTTCAATATTGCAGTTCAATAGCTTGAAGCGTCAATAGCCTAATGGTTTGGGGTACGGTCTGCGAGACTTAAGGTCGTAAGTTTGAATCCACCATTAGACTATTGCCGTGAACCATCTCCTAGCACCAGCATTTTCAGCTTAGTTGGCGTGGTTAACCAGAATATTAGTAATGTTAATAGCATGACTAATTAGAGATATTAATGTAGATAATTCTTAGTCAGAAGCAACTGACCGAGCCGAGGTTCGGCCCTCTCGGGAGTCGGATGCTCTCGCGGAACAGGGTAACGGTCCAAGCCGAGGCTCCCTCTTGGGAGCCCTTGTGCTGGTTATTCAGTAATAGAGGTCTCGACTGAGCGCCATAAGCGCTCGGTCACCTCTCAACCCGGCGAATCTGTTAAAGCCCTCGGGCTTACAGCGGCCATCAGCCTGAAAAAAAAGCATGACTAATATTCTTTAAAAAAAATTATGTGATACGGTACATCAAAAACTTGATTGGCTTGATCGGGGAATGGCCACACGTTTATAGAATACCAGAATAATATAGTAGAATAGAACCTGACATAACATACGATTAAATTCGTATGTTTTGTGAACGAAACCGATGGCGCACGCAAATCTTACAATGCATATATTACAATCTCACAATTATATAATAAGTTATCACTGCGGCCCGTGTTCATCAACAAGGATTCAAGATGGACACGAGATTTTACTTCTGACTTCTTCTTCTGGGCCTCAGCGTTCTTAATAGATTTACAAGGTTAAAGAGGGTGTGTCCTACACTTACAAACACTGAGACTGCAAGAAGGTTTACATCACAAACATCGTTTTCGAGCTTAAAAGCACTTTAAATCGTCGGTCACGGTAGTTGATTTCTTTAAAGCCAAATAGGATGTCATCCAACGGTCTGATACTTCCGACACCAATGTAATTTATCTTTTTTATCTTTTGAATTAGGTTAGGGAAAAATAAATATTAATAATATTATTTGCATACTTATAAATCTGAAACAGTGTAACAGACAAAGAGTTATTCTAGCGTGTAGCAATCGCAATGTTTCCTTAATAATTCCAAGGGCCGGGTTTTCAATAAGCCGGGGCCAATAAAAGCACAATAGATCACAATGGTCGGCCGTCAGGCAGTTGTCCCGCAAATTTATAGCTCGTCACTTAGACAATAAATAGTGATTTTCGCGTTTCTTCGAGCTATGCGCACCGACGTAAGACGTAACTTGGCTGTTTCGTATGCTATATTTACACGAATACTACACATTGAATAAAAACTAAAGTTAGTCAAATAAAATACGTTAAATTACGTAAAAGATAATAAAGAGATTAAATATATTATGTACTTCATTTTTTTATTTTAATCCATCCCACATGACTATAGTATACAAATGAAAAAATAACTGCTATATTAAGCAGGATAGTAAAATTGAATAATCTTATATTAGAATATTCAATTGTTTTAAAACTAATAATTACTCCATCTTAGTATTTAGGGGTCTTAACGCTTATTATGATTTCTTTCCGAGTATTAATAAAGAAATCATGAGCCCCATAAATTACTTACCAGACTGTGTGCTTGTTTGTCAACTAATTTCATAAAATAAGTAAATGTACAATGCATTCATTTTAATTCCATTTTATATTATTGTTTTTTTGTCAATTTATTTAATTTATAAATATATAACGACGATAACTTGAAATAGTATTTGATTAAAACCTAGGCGTTTACGTTCTATTGCATCGGTCCCGCAAAGCACGTACACCATTGTACTGCATATAAGGCGCAGTGAAGCGACTTGATATTTTTATATGATACTATACGCCATTGTGCCGATGCAAGGTTGTAGGAGTGGGTCCAGCTAACAGTTATTTGTACCAACGGTTCCTAGAAAATTTCCATTCGCTTTCAGTTATTGATTATTGAAGGAGCTAACCATTTGTCTACGATTTTATATATGACATTTATTTGTATGTTTTAAAAATATATGAAATTTATTGATCTTCTCTTAGTCACGTGATAGTTATTGCTTTAAATTAGAAGGAAGTCATTGAGTGTAGGTAAGACATTCGGTTGTATACCAATTATCGGGAATAGAATAACGACAGGTCAAATGAATTCTTTATCTATTAGGAATCTGTACTATTTAATAAAAAATATTAAGACTTGAGGCTACAGCTGATGTATATTCTTTAATAAGAATTGGATGTCTATGTTTACATTCCTTCAAATATCTATTTTATATAATTGCGGAAATCATTATGTTATTATAAAAATGACAATTTGTATAATATATTTACTTATACGTTGTGTAAATAATGCCTAATAGAATAGTGTAATCATTGATTAAGGGTATTTTACTTAGATAAGAACTTATTTAACTTAGAACTTAGAGAAGAGATATACGACAGCTGCGTAAAGCTTGAGAAATAATATAAATAAGGAAATATATATTATTATTTATTAGTATTATTCTCCATATCAATTTTACTTATATACAATTCGATGATAATAAGTATTGTAATGTTAAATTGTTGAATTCCGATTACTAGGTGTACTATTGTAAATCGTATAAATTATCGACAAAATGTCTAATTGTATTAACCTAAGCCACAATTCAAGTCAGTTGCTTTATATAGATTACATCTAGTTGACACATTTGAAAGTAGTACTCATTATTATAAGATATTATATTGTATTATATTATATTGTTACTAAATGATAATGATAATTGTTACGAAGAAAAAAAAACAAAATTCAACTCAAGATAACGCAACATGGCGGTCATATGAGCCCATTAACGGACCTATTAATAATTGGAGATGATTTAATCTCTAATTATTAATAGGTACTTTTACGATTACAAGAAGTGAAGATGAATTATAGTTGAAGGTAATGGTAAAATTACAGTGCACGGTGTGCGAAACTTAAGTTCGTAGGTTCGAATTTGCCATTAGACTATTGTCGTGGCATCTCCTGGCACAAGCATTTAAGCTAAGTTGGATTTGTTAACGGGAATGTTAGTATGTAAACAGCACTGCTACTATCCTTTTCAAAAAAAAAATACATATGGGATAGACAATTCTTTTTGTTTTCTCCTTATTAGCGGGATATAAATGTAAGAAGTGTTAATTTGTTTAGTTTAATTGAAAGTTATTTGTCTAAGCTAGTTAGATTTGGACCTACGATAACACGATCGTCTCGAATCTGTCGTAATAATCACTAGGACATAATTACGAAATAAAATTTTAAGCAAAACCAATTTCAAAAAGTAAATATGAATAAATATTGCTTATAAGTTTTTATAATCTTATCTATTGTTTAGCTTAGATTCAAATTAGCTTTTATCTAATAAATAAATACAAAGGTTGTTCGTGAGTATATAGTTTATCCAATGCATACAACTATTGTTTTTATTTTATATACTTTTGTTGTCGTTGAAATATTATCATGCCACATGTTTATTTATATATAAACACAAATATGAAGGACGGAGGAGGAAATACATAATAGGGAAGATCGAATGCTTTCCCTTGACTAATTAATTGAAAGTAAGCATTTTATTCCTCTTTAATGAGACGTTAAGATAAATATGAAACTGCAGTTTGATTAAATTTGAACTATTGTAAAAATGTTACTTCATAAGTAGTAACTTTATAGGTTTAACAATGGTAGAACACAGCAACACTGCAGTTTGTTTCTAGCTGCTTAATGAATGGGGCAGCTCGATAGGGATAGGACCACGCCCTCACAGAATACCACCGTAAAATAGAAGTGTAATACAGCTGTGTTACGTCTAGTAAGTGCAGGGATCCAGAGGCCTTCATCACTGGTGACGATGCATTCCATCTCAGTCCTCAAGGGTGACAATGCATCTGCGTTATGATTCCTTGTCAAGGATCAATGTAAATGTCATGGGCCGCAGGAATCACTTGCCATCAGGTGAACTCCGTGCTCGTTTGTTACTCGCAATGAAATAATAAAAAAAACAACACATAAATATTTGTGCAAGTATACTTAGTACAATACATTCCCGTCTGTATAAATCTCTGCTAAATTTGTTCGACTCATTAATTTAAAAAATACAAATCGTGTTCTGATTCATATTATTGCAAGGGTGACGTGCAATAATTAAGAAGATTAAAATTAAATTAGTAATGTATAAAATAACAGACAGACTTTATTGTTATATATTTGATACCCTAAAATGAGCCAGCCATATGGCTCGTAGAACCAATAACCCATGAGACCGGGAGGAATGGCAATGGAGTGACAAGCTTCGATTAGTAATCGTAGGAAGTAGAACGATCCCATATAGAATTCTTCAGGAGAATTTATCACGATCTTCACGAGGACATTATAATTCAACTGAGCCGAGATAGATCCCCGTGTCGATACCGGTGAAATTGTTAATTGGAATTTCAGAAATCTCATTTAAATGGTAACTGTCTACAGGGTATAAAAGTTATAACGATAAATGAATATCATAAATAAGATTGAAGTAATGTCTTTTTTTACTATATTTCACATCAGGAGACAATTACCATGCATCTCTTTACTTCCTAAAAAAGAACAGTTATTTGACATATTGTTGAAAACCCTGTTAAAAATGCATTTATTAAATTATTATCAATACCTTATTGTTAATTCCCTTGAGAAGTTTTATTTATCTTTTTATAGATAGCAATAATGTTATATGTACTTACTCTCCTCGATATTTTTTTGAACAATCAAAGATCTCAACGAACAAACAATAAAATTTTCAAATATAACACGTATGGAGTGATCCCAAAGACGCGGTGTTGTAAAAGGCACTGCCTGCATATACGAGTAATGCAACTTTACTCTGGTGTTAATTCGCTAAGACCCGCTGTATGACAGGCCAGTGGATGCGAAACTACAAAAGATACGGTCAAGCGTGACGTTGTGGTTGTATGGAATTGACAAGATTATTTTAAAATATATCATGAATATGAAGGAAAAAAAAATCCTGTTTTGTGAATTATGAATAATATATGAATAATATTAAAAGCCCAAATTATGTAATATTTATATGAGTCGATGGGGGTTGCCAGCGTCGGAGGACTATGTATTTCATGTAGCAAAAAATAGAAAATAATATATGTATCTGAGGGCCTAGCAGTAGTAAGAAGAACTAGAATATTTTGGAGAAGTAACTACAAAGATTGTTCGATAAAATGCGAATGGTAAATTAATTGCGGACATAATCTAGTATTAAATAGAAGTTAAGTAGTTGCATATAATAATCAAAATCAAAATCTCACCTTTTAATTTTGTTTACAAATATTCGAACATCTGATATTTACAAATAAATAGTTTTATACATTTGTTTCATCTATTACATTAATTATCTGAGATGTTATGTCGAAAACTAAAATACTACATCGCAATATAAGTTTCTAACTGCAGTAATAAACTTATATTAACAGATCAGCTTAGACCGGAGAAGATGCACAACTTCAAATAATTACAGCATAAAGTATTGGTTCAATAACGTAAGTGCAATGATGTTAAAAGTATTTACATACAATATACGTATACGTACCTCGTTGCAAGTACGAATAAAATAATACAATTATAATATCACATTAATCAAACAAGAAATATAAATTTAAAGTAATTCACGATTCACGCTCATGAGATCAGATAGAATTTGCGAAAACAACACAAAAATCTAAATTAATAGTAGAACATTTAATTAAAGTATATCCATATTTAGCTAACGGCGGAGCGACGTGCGTGCGACGGGCTATAATAGTCTTGATATTTTCTTTATCTGAGAGTTCTCAGTGTTCTCAGTCCCTGGATACTATTACCTGTTTGCGGATTATTCGCAAATATTACGATACTAGGTATGCTCTTGCCTTTCATACTTCGTGGGCTAGTGCACACGGCATATGATCTATTTGTTTCATTATTACAATTTATATAATTTTAAACTATTCAAATGATTCTTAGATGTATTTATATATTTTTGACCACTGAATTATATCACTTTATTAATTACAAGTATTACTTACTGATGTATCAGAATTGCTACGTATAATCTTTATATTCTTCCGATCATATAGCGTTACGTCGGATCAGAGAAGACGATGAATAATTGAATGTTTAGGTATAATCTTCTTATAGCCGTAGCGCGTAGAAGTCGAAAAGATTTTGGTTCTGTTTATAATACAATACAATGAGGATAGAGAAGTAAATTATAACAGTAATAATTCTTGCTGTCACCTATTAAAGAGGTCAATGGACCTCAGACAAAGAACTTCGTATATAGGCAAAAGCCTAAGTACGAAGTTATTTTTCTTATCATGATTCAAATTGGATGGTAGTGGTAATAAATTTAAATAAAAAAAATATTTTCATCAGTTTAGTAATTATGATCTTATATATAAGGAGATACAAGATATGTAACACGACATAAAAAAAAATTCCTCAATTTATTGGATGATTAAAAGTGTAACGAGAAACAAAACACATTAAAATTAGAATAGGATCCGATGAGGCTACCTTCAATTTACAAAAAAACAAATCCCGTTCGCAAAGAAAGTTAACTTTTTTTTGTAATTTTTTGGCTTACACGGCTTGTATGTTAACTTTCTTTGTCTATTTAACAATTTTGTATTTTTAAACTATTTAAAAAAGGGGAAGTTCTCTATAATCTAGAGTATATTAAATAAAACTAGTTTTAAGGATATTATAACATTTATTTTAAACTTTTTTATCCGAACATTTCAAGTGCATTATAACACTCATGGTTTCCGAAGGTCAACGGTGTTTGATGTCATGATGTCATGGTTAAACCCGTATTACCGTAAGATTTTTTAATTATTTATTTTTTTACCGATCTACGCAATAGGAGCTCACAGTGTCTCAAGATTTAGGATCTCTATGAGATTTATACTCTAACTCACTAACTCAGTTTAATATAAACTATATGAAATCCATAAAAATACTTTTATTCAATGTGCAGTATTCGCGTAAATGTAAGAATTCATCATTGATGTTGCTTTAATTGAATGAATTTAGTAAGATTCATACAAATTTTATTTATTCAATATTGAGACACTTGGTTTTTTGGTTAATATTTTTATTATGTATTAAAATGTTTGACTTTTTTGCACAATGTACTAAATGGTATTGACATGCTTATTTTTTTTTAATTTCATTATATTGACGAAAATTAAAGTGTTATATGTACATAAATATATAATATTTATATACATATAAAATTTATGAGACTCAATCAAGCGTGCTGCTAAAGTATTACTGTTATTTTACTTGATTTTTTACTATGAATTACATAAATTAACAATTATACAAACTTATTTCTATCTATGTACACTAAGCCTTAACTCTACCACTTTGTCTCTTCACATCATCTGTATCTTAACAAAGATACGGCTAAGTGTGCGATTTCATTTGTGTCCTTTATTATCCTTTATAAAATGTCCCTTGACATCTTCAGTCTTGTTTTTAAAACAAAGCGTATTAATTTTTTTTTAATAACGTTCACGACTCAAAAATATGGAAGCGATAATTTAAGTGGGTTGAATGTATTATATATTTATAAATACCAAGTATTTTTATATTGCTTTTAAACAGAGGTAGTGTCACGCTGATGATAGTTTCTAGCTGCAACATGTTTGGAACGACCCAACCGGGAATTGACCACGCCGTCAAAGAGTACCAGTATAAAGAAACATCTCCCATCTCAGTCCTCAGGGTGACAACGCATGACAACGTCTTTTGAAGATGAATGTACTCGACATAGCCTGCAGTCATTTACCATCAGGTATAGCGTGTTGTCGTTTGTGAAGTCATTAGAGCATATATTTACTATATATGTATATATATATATATATATATACATATATATATGTACATTATTAAAAAGAAGTTAGTTAATATTTTAATAGTAAAATTGATGGATTTTTAATTTAATGTTTTCTCAAGACTTTCGTCAATCAATATTACACATTTTTTTTTAAAAGCAATTATATTAGTTATATTTAGACAGTAATATTAATACTGCTTAAGAATATTCACTTGAGCTTTTTAAATTAACTACATTTATAGTTGCTTGAATATTAAGTAGATTTAGCTGTTATCTCAGATCTGTCTCCCCGTCAGTTAGGAGTGCAATCAGCTGATGATAATGGCTGTCAGGGATGGTAGGAATGGAAGTCGTTCGATCTTGATTTTCTTAACACTGATAAACAGTAATCTGTACTAAAATTAAAGCGGTACAAAGTTTCATCGCCATGGAATTAAAAGTTTTAGGTTATGTAGACTTACTTTTTATACGATTTTTTTTAGAGATAAATCACACGTAGCGCTAGTGATACAAGCTAAGTATTGAACGATCGCATAATTTGTCTATTTCGTCGGAAGCTTAGTTAAATCAAACAGAAAGTAAATTAAAGATGTTTCAATCGTTGAACTTCGCTTAAACTTTAAGCTAAGCTTTGTATTCAACCGAAAGAGAGCTCTGCGATTTCACAATATTTAATTTGTGTGTTAAGATATTTTTACAGAATTTTCACAACCGTCGAAAGTAAATAGATTCTAAAGTAGCTAAAATTTATATGGTTTTTTTAATTGTAGACAATAAAGAATATATTGGTCTCTTAAAATGTTTTCAAACAACAATACAATATACACATTTATTGTTATTTTAAAAGATATAAATGTGTAATATTGAAAAAATAAAATAATATTAATAAAATACTCAAACAATTTCAAACAAATTAAATAATTTGATTGATTGATTTTAGTGTAACAATATATTGTTAGTTTCGACTTTGCACATCACTAGTGTTCAGTAGGCACAACACTAATTGCGAACGCTATCCGGGCTTTGGCGCCCGATAGCGAGCCTGTGACAGCGAAACTCGTTGAGATACGTTCTTAATTACGAAACTAGGTGTTAACTGGTCAGATCCGTGTTAAATAACGCACGAACAATAACTTAGCTGTCTGGGTAAGCAGTTGCAAAACGTGTTTCGATTGAAGAAGCTATGCAAATATTTCCCTCTTACCTATTTTCTTAATACAACTTTGTGATGTTGGTATTTCTGTATGTCTTAAAATCTCCGTGATCAGAACGCGAAGACTTTTGTTATGTTATTGTGCATTTAAGTATGCGATGATAGTTTCGCCTCAGTCTAAATTCCTTTTATTCATATATTACTATATATTAGTAATTATTAATATTAAATTAAAATTTATAATAAAACATTTTATAGTTCATTATATTTCGGTTTTTATTTAGTTTTGTTATTATAGCTCGGTTGCTAAAAAAATATCTTTTCTTTTTCTTCTTCTTTTGCTTGCCACGATTTTTTTTAAATTTAATATTTGGGTGAACACACAGTTCACCTGGTGGTACGTGATTACTGCGGCCATGACATTTTCCAACAAAGATTCAAGATACACAAGCGTTATCACACCTGGGAACTGAGGTGGAATACCTCGTTACTTGAAGTCGGGTCCATTACACTCACCATCACTCACATCTAAACTACCAGCATCTATCGACTTTTTGTAAAATTTCCTACTGCCTCTCTTAATTTATTAGGAGGTCGTCTCACACTGCGTTTATATCGGGGTTTAGTGATCCAAACTTCCCTTTGATACTATGGTATGAGGAAAAATAATGTTCAACGGATGCCTGTGATTAGGTTAATGTATGATACGATGTCATACATATTGTTTTGAATTTTTTATTTATTTTTTAATAAGGGGTTTGTTATTTAAACTTGTAAAGAGTGACTAAACTGTTTTAGTATGGGAGTATATCAGGTATCGTTTTCGAGTTATATATGCGATAGTCTGCTAGTCTCGCAAGACAACACACATGTAATGGAATACACAGTTTATCTATCTACCTCTATCTTTGATTGTAGTTAAAGTTATAGCTGTTATATTTAATATATTTTTTAAGAGTGATGGTGCGTAATCAACGGGGATTCCTACTATCGATTTGGTGAGGATGAAATGTCAACAAACCAAAAGTACGTACATTGCGGTGGATTTTATAATTTCACTGTTTAATTCTATGCCTGGAATTATTCAAATTGTTTTTAAAAACTTCCTTGTTTTTAAAGACTTTGGATAACAACGCTTTAGCATATGGATTCTTCTTCAAAAATTAACCACCAACTAGTTCGTATGTTGTTCTATCACTTTATTTCAATAAGATATCTTAATGATTTCTTTAATAAATACAGATTATTTAAATATTAATATTATTTAACACATAACTTAGATATACAGATTTCAAGGCATCGACAAAAATAACATCAAAATCTTAATAACCGAAATTATAAACTCTTTCATCGTGTGCGGTATGATGATACTAAGGCTTCGAGGATCAATTATCGATGTAATTAGCTCTAAATAAAATAATATAAATATATGTAAAAGTTTATATCGATTTAAAATCACTATTATTAAGGCGAATAAATTTTCACGGAACTGTCAAGCCTTTCAGATTTTTATCTGAGAAGCGGTTACTGATCCTTTGCTTCCTCAAAATTGTAATTAGTCCACTTTTCATGTCATACGAAAAGTTAACTGTAAAAATCTGGTTAATCCTTATCTTGCAAATAAATGTTCAAATTATTTGTATTAAGATAAGACGATAAGAGAGTTGTACTAAAATTGTTAGTCATTGAACACGTTAAAATCAACAATTAAAAGTAAAAGCAAGTTCTTTATTTGATATATTTAAGTGAAAACCGTTGTAATATCAAAATAAAGTGAACTTTGCAACAAACCTTTCTGTTATGCCAAGCACTTTCAGACATATGTCTAAAGTATGTCGATTTGCTTTTAGCTTATGGAAGTGTAAAAGTGATTGACAATCTGTGGGCTTAAATATTAAAGTAGTATCTCTATTGAAATATCACTAATAAATATGAAACACTCTTATATTAATGGCTATATTTATCATATTATTAAAGAAAATTATCGTATAGTAAACTAACAGACGATTATCTATACCCATTTCATGTAACATTTAATTTATTATATTTACGCTGACGTTGGTCTGCACTTCTTAAAGTTTTATAACCAATAACTTGGTGATTATATGCAAACCGTAGCAAAATAATCAATCCACACCAATCAATCTGTAAATATAACGTGCTACCTAACTATATAACTAATTAAAAACAGTCTCAAGAATAAAATAGTTAAATCCATTTATCTTGCTGGTTAATATGTATCGCCTTGCTTTTAATTGATTCGGACTTACGTTAAATTAATGTTTAGTATAGTCGATAGGGAGCCGTGGTAATTCAGTGTTTAAGCGCTTGTGTTTCATTCATGATACGCGAGCAAACCGAGTTTGATTCCGGGATCTGGTACAAAAGGATTTGTTGATTGCAGTTTTAAGTATATTATATATATTATACATAATATACTTATTATTAGTATTATTTATATATTAGTAGCCTGTTTAAAAAAGTATCAACCATGACTAAATTTTTGCAGAAGGTATAGCTATACTCGTAAATAACGCCTAATTCAAGTTTGCAGGAATTGGATGTTTGCCGGTGGCCCAGGATCGTGTCTTTTGGAAATTTCTGGTAGAAGTGTTCATCAATGCAGTAGATGGTGATGGCAATGATGGTAACTAGAACTACGAACTTCTATGAAAAAAAAGAGAGATAATGATTATAGTGTATGGGACCCGATACCGATGCAAACAAATAATTTTTATCGTAACCTTTTCCTTTCACCTTTTACCAGATTTACTTTGATGGTGGACTCTCTACTAAATGGACGATAATTTGTGCAAGATTGCTGATGACATTCGATGGATACGGATATTTTAGGATTCAATGATGAATGGCATGTATAGGGCTAGCTAATATTTAACAATGGACCGGTGGGTCCAATCTCTAATTCTGCTGCTAATAACTCAGTTTGATTTTTCACACTTTTAAGGAGAACATGCTATAAACTTAAGCTGAGCATCATTGGTGCAAGAGCTGTTCTGGGCGATATAATCTCTAGTCTACTCTTCTCAATTGAATCCATAATACGCAGGTCTTAGGATCATGTCTATTGTACCATAGATTCTGGCTCCTAAAGTGTTAGGTCCTCCAATTCTATCATTATATCATTATTTTAGAGATGATTTATTTATCATAGTTACCAAGTCACCCATCTATTCATTTTATTCATTTAATAATTACGTAAGTAGATAGTTTTTAATTTCATTCGCGAATTACATGACTTCAAACCTGCGTGTGAGTGCAAATTCAATTATTAATTGCAATTTTAAATACTGATTTATCGCTTTTGAAGGTGAAGCTAAAGAAGAAAATCTGCATGGCTATAAGATAAGTAAAGAAATATATATTTCGAAGATATGAAAAGCCTACCAATTTGCAGTGGTGCCGCATGGTTCACCATGAGTGACTAGCTCTCAACAGAAGAGGCCTATGTGCAGTAGTGGGATTTATAAATAGATGTTTACTTTAATTTAGTTACTTTATCAATACCAAAGACCAAATAAACCATCACACATTACAAATTTAACGTAACCTAAATCGTGCGTGCACTCACGACTCATAAATAATTAATAAGCGGGCACTAATCGAAATTACTACATAGTTCTTCACTCTGTACTTTCCTAGAAACCCATATGTGAAAACAGATCATTTATCATCGTCGCGCGTAAATCACGCTTCAGTGGGATGTTAAGTGTCTTAAATACTAGTAGATATGCAGTATTGATGGATAATTAACCGTATTTCCACATGTAGGTATTTCGGTATGGAAGAGAAATCTTATCTTATAGTTATAATTATTATCGTAACTAGCTTCAGCCAGCACAAGCGGGTATATAGGCTAGTTCCTTTAACAAATGAAAATAAACATATGGTTCTTTTTCCGGCATCCAAAAGGTCATAACCAAATAAAAGTCGTGTTTGTCTATGGGATACAGGGATCTTTTGCCATCAGGTGTGCCTGTTTTTTACCATTATTTCATCAAAACCTATATTATATACTACAACGTACTCGTAGAATAGCAGTAACAGAATATGACAAACAAATCGCACAAATTGATTGCGGAATAAACGCAAATTTTCTATAAAATCAAGTAAGAAATAAAAGATAATTATTATTAATCTGTCGGTAACAACATAATAATAATATGAGAGATTTATTTCGTTTTATTTTTTAAATTTGATTTAATATTATAAGATTTAATTCTTTCACGTTGTCATATGTCAGGTAAATGGTGCAATGTACTTTGTGTTTGTTTGTGGCTATTCAACAATCTATTAATCCATTGAGGATTGGCGATCTAGACACATGTCTTCGAGATATAATTTATTCTCGAAGTGAGATATATGAATTCTATAACATAATGATTCATCGCCGCGGTAAATAAGTTTGCCTGCGTTTTAATTGCAAAAGTTACAGATTCACTCATGACTAAAGATATGTACGGGTAGCGGTAATAACTCTACACAACATAATTTAAAACATTTTTTGTCTGCGTTGTATTAAATGTTTATAATATAACAGTAAGCTTTTACGTCTGCTCACCCCATTTAGATTAGTAAGCACGTTATCTGCAGTTTATAAAATTACCCACAAACAGTTAGCCATTCCTTTTTTTGTAAGTGAAAATCAGTAATACGAAAACATATCAAAAGCCATCACCATTAATAGATTGTAGATATCCGTAGATAGCAAATTTAATGATATCCTTATGGCGGCTATTACAACTTATCTTGTAGGTAATTTGTCCATATTTAATCGTGAATTTCAACTAGACACCTGAGAGAAGAGGCAACAAGAGTCAGTTACGAGCGTTGGTCGCAACGGCTGGCAGCATAATTTTTTAAGTGATTTTGTTATTAAATGTAGCATTTATTTTATTTGTATGTAGAAAAGGTGCACATAAATATAGGAACAAAGACTTCAAAGATTTAAACAAAAAAAAAATTAAATTCCATGTTTATTAACAAAGGATTGGGTGCGTTATACTTTTAATAAGAAGTCACGCTGTGCAGCTGATTGAAAAATTTCTTTCGAGCGTGTATTTGTACTAGTCCTTAAATATTATTTGTTTGTGTCTGAAATATATTACCATATATTAATAGTGTCACTCTTAATTACTCTGTTTATAATTATAGAGGTATATTTTCAACTAAATGCAATTAAGTTACCCCTTGCATGAATTTGATTTAAAGTCCATATATTTTAAAAAATTGTTTTAAAAAAAAAAAAAAAAATGTTAATGTGTTTACAAAAAATAATATTTTCCCAAATGTTATTGATCATTTTCTGTTGTAAATCAATATTGTAAAGTGGAAGTGAGAAAAAGAAAATAAAGAAAGGTCCAACTGCAATGTATGTTGGTTAAATACAGTGTCTAGAATGAAACCAAACAACAAGGGCTTTGAAGGCCATATGATAACAAATTGTCATAACGAGGCGATATATCTTCTTGAGCTCAAAATATTTACTCTCAAGAAAATGTAGGCGTGAAAATCTACACGTACTTACATATATGGCTTTAATTAGTTTGTCTTTCAGAATATCGAGAGAAAACTGACTTATCATTTATAGAAAATAATTTAGTACTATTTAAATTTTATTTTCAGTCTAGATTTAAACTTTAGTTGCGCGTATCTTAAAATTATCACTAAGTTCTTGATTCAGCAAAGTTTTACTTATGGCATTGTGAGTAACAAAAGAGCGTACAGTTCACCTGATGGTGAATCCTGCTACCCATGACGTCTACATCCATCCTTGACAAGGAATCATAATGCAGATGCGTTGTCAACCTTGAGGATTGGGATAGAGTGCCTCGTCACCAGTAATAAAGGTCCCTACACTCACCAGAAGACACACAGCAACATTATGCTGGTATTCCGTGAGGGCGTGGTCCTTCCACAGTCGAGCTGACCCATTCTTTCGAAGAAAGATGTAATAAATAGTGCACCAACATTGTATCTAAGTAAATTCATTAGACTGTCAATTCATAACGAACAGATTGCAATATTAGAGACATTTACCGAAGAATCACAAAGGATTTTTTTGAATTTATATAGCATAAACATTGAAATAAAATAATTAATATTTAAGCTGTTTTGAACATAGTGCATATATATTACATTATCTATTATATATATACATTAACGACAGGACATAATAAAAACGTGATCTCGACTACATCTTAGGCCTTTAAATGAAATAGCAGATAATAACAGATGATACTTTGAATATTTTATTTGGTTCATATTTTTAAAAACCTCTGTTTATTTCAATATATTACTAATTACACAAGGATGAAACATATTTTTTTTTATTATCCTAGTCATAGTTTTCTTCTGTAAGTTGTCCAAAGGTTGAAAAATATGCTGTGATTTCTGGGCAGGAGATAATCGAGTAGATTTAACAGGTAACTTGTCTACTTCTGTTATTTTGGAGCCAACATATTGTTAATTTAATTGCACCCATTAAGAAAGACTGTGATTTGCATGTAACCAATGCAAAGAATTGTTAGTATTGAACGAAAAAGTGAAATAATTTTCCATAAACTAAAATTAACAAACATTTAAATATAATCATTTATTCAAAATATATAACTGGCAACAAAACTATTTAAAAATGTAAAATATAACATTATAATGACAATGCAGAATACAATTGACTAATGCATGAATAAATAAATGGAGACGGGGCGGCAGGTGGAGTCACTGATTCGTTGCGGATAATTTGCCTAACTGGTTTCCCGTTTGACACATTATTTCACCACAGAAATGGATGTCAACAATTATATTCATAACGATAAGAACCATTGCGTTTTATATTAACACTATCTACAGAAAATTAAAGTTAAAAACGACATGTAGTGCAGAAATAACGACAGATACACTACCAGTCGAGTGAATTTAATAAAATGATATTCTGTGGTTAGTTGCCTCATCCATACGTCCGGTTGATAAGGAAGATGCTTATTTGTACATAATTATTATGATCATGGAAATGTTTCAAAGAACAGAGCGGTCTGGGTTTCAGTAAAACTCCTTTGTTGCTAAATCGTATAGTTTACTGGAAGAAGATATAATGGTCTTTCACGCCCGCAAAGGTAGTTTAGGTGTTATCTTGGAGATCCAAGAATATTTTTATCAGTTCGTGGGATATTGCGAGAATAAAAAGTGGGGCGGCATCGTTAAATAAAGAAGAGTACCGTTAGGGACCTGAGAGCAACGTGTCCTTGGCCTTTAAATGGCTATTTAAAAATACGTCACTAAAATAGAGCATGCTTTAATGCGTCTACAGACATTTTGTTTCCACTGAAAGCAAAAAGAAATTTACTTTTCTTTGGAATTGTATGGCAGACATACAATAAGGAAGTTACTTTTTGAGTAAGTTTTTCATTTTTATTTTACAATTTTCCTTCTCCACGCTTGTTCAAATATTAAACTAAAAAGTAATATAAATGTGATGTAGATATTTTTCTATGAATTTTAATAACTTTATAATTATAATTAACAAAAAATATTTTGTTAAAGAAAGTTATAAAATAGTAAGTTGTCTTACATTTCAAAATCTCTATCTGTATTTGTGTGTTCGCCTAGTTTGGTGAAATGGCCGTCCTATCTGGTAATTATCAGAAGATATTTTTGTGATCGAAATCGAATCAAGAGAAGATAATCTAGGAGATAACTATTATAGTAAATTATGCTATTAAAATTCGTTACAAAATATTACTTGAATGTTGCAAATTTTGTTTTTGGTTTAAGAAATTAATTGTTTCGTTACATCCACTGCTAAGGATCAATAAAAACAATAGGCTTTAGTTAACCCAAGGGCAGCGGAGGGCAAACCAATATGCTGGACAATGGCCAATTAACGCTACCCACAATTAAATCAGACGTACGAGTAGTTGCTGTTACAATGGCTTCTTGATACTTGTTTTACAGAGATGTTATTACTTATTTTCTTTAAAACAGTAATAGGTTTAAACATTTTTCTCCTTTGTTTTGCAGAAAGGAAATAATCGTATAAGGACAGATGGATTATAATTTAAAAGTGAATTTAATTAATAAATGATAGAGAAAATATGATTGCTTTTTGTCTATCTTGATTTATTAACTTTGTCTTTAAAATTATTAAATTCAGAAGAGAATTATTATATATATAATATATATAGGTAATATTCTTTTGTATTTGCGTCATTTCGTATCTATTAAGATTTTAAGGTTACTTTACTAACTTTACTAATTTTACTTAAAGCTAAAGTGATAGTGGATCCATATACCGCCTCAAACTCCTAATTTTGGCAAAGAAATATTTTGTTGGCCACTGCCGACTCGCTATTGCCAAAAACAATATTGTAAAACCATGAGACGGTGCATAAGTTCAGGGCCGTGCCTTGGGATAATCTTTAAGGGCAAACTGTCTTCTGCTAATATTGATAGAATGGAAAAAGATAACGTAGAGTTTTCCTAACATCATAATCATTCCATCACGATCAAGTCTATAAACTAAAGTTTTGTTAAATTTAAATTTCATTTTATCCCATAAGTCTTATTAAGAATACCTTTATAAATTTGTTGCAACTTTAAAAACTATTTAGTATCCATCATCCAGTAATCCAGTGTCTACGTTCCCTTTTGTAGTTGATTATTTAGTGTTGTATCAACTTTAAGCAGATCCACGTCATCGATAGTTCGATACTATCCGCCTACACGTCCGCTTGTGTATTGTTCAGCTCAATCGAGCCAAGTTATTATTGCAGATAATGCTTTGGTTAAAATGAAACGCTACGGCTCAGCAACGCGAGAACAATGTTCTGGGACGTTAATAATATTTATATTATTGTTGCTGAGTATTCCGAACAAGGCGTTGCAATAATGAATACTTAAGAAACAAGACTGCGAGAATTAATTTCTACATATAACAAAACAAATTCTTGTGAAATTTAAAACAATCTATAATACGTAATATACGAGTAGAGTTTTTACTAAATTACGTATAAAACTCGTTTGTGAAATATCACACTAAACAGTTGATAGATCAAAATAAATCTCTAAATAATCGAAGTATTATGTGCATTGTATAAGTGTATAAACGGTCAAAAAAATTAATATGAATGATGTTTTTTTATGTAAACTATGCTAACAAAAAAGCACAAAGTTCTCTTGATAGAAATAACATCAGTCCTCAACAAAAATTCAAGATGCACTGCAATGTGCCGTCACTCCTGGGGTGAGATGTCTCACCACTAAAGTTTAGGGCTTCAGTTCTCTGTATTTACCACACAATTTGTTGGTCCAGTGACCTCTACAGCTTTAACTAATTAGTCTCGCGAGCGGGAGGCTCCCTGAGAAGGGAGACAACGACGATGCTACGAAGCTGACGTGAAGACTGCTGCTGCACCACCGCTGCACTCCGACCCCTGTGAACGAAGAATGTCGACGACAACAGAGGGGGGCGATAATACGATCCAAGAGCCCCTAATAAGGAGGTACGAAACCCTCAACTCGGATCGCTATCTAAAGGGATTACCACACAAAACACACCGGAGTTGCTTTTATTGCATACTGGTATTCCGCAAGGGCATGGTCGGTCATGCTACTAACAACTATCTACTTGTTCTACAAATGACAAAATTATTCCGTTACTAACCATCTTGCAATGCGTTAGAGAATCGACTGTATTTCATTTACATACATTTGATAACCACGTAATTGTAGTAGGTAGAGTAACTGGCTTTTGCGTTAGACTTTTTTTACTGCTCAGCTTAGATATTTAGTAAGAAGTAGAGAAACTCAACAGTTGCTCTTTTCCTTTAGACTTTTAAGTGCTCAGCTGAGATATTTTCTAAGACGTCGAAAAACTTAGCTGTTCCTCTTTTCATTTCCATTAAACTTTTTACTGTCCAGCTTAGATATTCACCAAAACTTCGAGAAACTCAGCAGTTGCTCTTTTCCTTTCCATTAGACTTTTTTTACTGCTCAGCTTAGATATTTACTAAGACGTCGAGAAACTCAACAATCGCTCTTTTCCTTTCCATTAGATTTTTTTTATTGGTCAGCTTAGATATTTATTAAAACGTTGAGTAACTCAACAGTTGCTCTTTTCCTTACCATTAGATTTTTTAGTGCTCAGATATTCTGCGTTGATATCATCCGTTAATAACCAGAATATATCGCCGTGTTTGAAATCGCCCAGGAGAACATCATCATCATATAAGACGACTTAACATTATTTACTGCTACCATTAAAATTTTGGTAGGCCTATAGGCCTATAGACAGTAATTGTCAACGAAGAGAACTTGTTGTTAAAGAATTTATTGAAATATATGATACAAATAAAATTTATATTTCGTTTAACGTGTTCAATTACTCGTACAACTACCACAGCAAACTCATATGAGTTAATCATGTGAGTACCAAATATAAAATTTTCTTTTTTTCTGTATTTTTTGTAAACTGTTAAATACACTATGACTTTATCTATTTACCTTGTCGACTTTCATATTATATTTTTTAATTTTTTTATTAAGTTTTGTTTTTGTTATTTTTTATTACTTTTTTATTATAGTTGATAAAATGATGACCACCACTTCTCTTGTGTAGGCTGCACGGTAGGTAGATCAGGGTTGAGACTCTAAGCCACAACAGTACCTGAGGGAGATCCTTTTCTTTATTTGGCGCACAGAACGTTTCATTTGTCTGTAATTTAATTTTTCTTTGTTTTTCTTTTTGATGTGATAAAAGTATTTTTCTTGTTTGTTTTTACTGTACCTGATTTTGCTATTTATGTGAGCCATGAATGAAATAATCTATATAATTATTATTACCGAGATAATAATAATATAATTTTTTTGTCAGTGGCATAATTTTTTTATTTATTTCAATAACTTTTTTTTATATCTATGAGTAATATGTAATTATTTCAGCATTGTCGGGCCGTAAAGTTAGCTAATACTTCATTGAAATATTTTAGGCGTTGGTTAAAATAATAAGCAGCATATTGTATACCATACCTGCAAGGACTACCTTTATCAAAGTTGCGGAGAAAACCCGGTAAAGGCGATAGATAATTTTTTTTTTGTTTGTCATTTTCCATGTGACTGTAGTTTGTTAAGCCAATATATTTTCCTATGCGTTTGTGTTTTAACTACCACTTCATCATTATATATGAGAATTTTCGTGCATGCTTTAAATGTGCATTATCACTAGTTTAAGTATAATAAAAACACTAATACAGGAGGGACGTAATTAACAGATTGATAAATAATGCATGAATATGCATGCTATTGAGATTATGTTAAGCAACAATGTACTGAACACGTAAACATAAATAGAAGCTAGAAAGTTAACCTTCATAGATTACTGCAGTCTCTAGAGAACATGTTGAGAGGTTTCAGGTAAAGGGAAATACAAGTAGATGCATTAAAGCTATTAAGGAGAATGAGGTGCATAGCATTGGACATAAATTGCAAAAGCAATTTGCTCATAGACCCCTTTGTATTTATGATAATAGGTCAAACGAAGTAAACTGAAATATATAATGAAAATCTCTATTTATTTTGAAAGCTTAAGAAAGTAATATGTATAGTATTAACTCTCCTTCTTTATTTCATTCAGAGCATACAGAGCGCAATTTTAGTCTGAAGCAAAAGGGAGTAAGTCTATTAATATTCTAGACTATCACCGCTTTGGTGGATAAGGCTGGGCTATTATTTTATTATATTAAATATTATTTTGTCTTCTGGAGTAGAAAGAGAGAGATAACGAAGTTGCATTTGATATAAAGCAATATGAGAGCACAGTTTCTCTCTTCCAGCCTACTTCTTCAATCCATAATTTACTTAATATAGATAATCTCAAGGATATGAGTGTGATGTTGATTTTGTTGCATCAAATAAGACATAGTTAAAATGGAATTATTATGATGCCATTTCATGAATTCATGTTGTTCTCGTGATTGAAACTAAGAAACAAGGAATATTTTAATTTGCGTTAATGTAAATAGTTATGATATCGTAGTTAATTTAATGAAATTTTATCAAATATATCTATTCCGAATCATTTTAAAATGACTTTCTCATATTTATAATGTAATACAAAAATGGACTATACTCATCAATCACTCGATTTATTACGTGGAACCACTGAATATCAGGTATACTAGACACTACATTTACGATATTTATAAAGCTTACTTCGCAGTCCTTCCCTTAACAAGGAGAATACTCTGATAATCTAACAATATATCAGCCCGTACAAACGCGTCTTCCGCAGGAAGCGAGATAATATTTAATTGGCGTGAAAACTCAATAATCGGAGATAAAAATCAGCGGGTAGCGGTTGAGCAAACCAATTACTGAACTAGCGGTGTGGCACTGCGCGTCCAACAACCGCACCGTGGACAAGCAATACCGCTAGAGATGGCTCTTTAATGAGTTATTTATCGATAAAGTATGAATATACAGATATGACTAAATTCAAATAATAAAATAGAAACAATTACTACTCCAAGTATATCAGTTTCATTTTAGAAGACGTTGAACACGTAACGAAATTAAAGTAAAAATAATTTATTATGACTTGTTTAATTTGATATTGAGAAAATCGTATGTCAGGTAGACGCATAGTACCATAGTATATAAGCACATTGCGTAAGTCCAGCCGCTTCTAAATCCTTTTAATTTTAATTCATACCTGTATATATGTTGGGTACATGGAGCCGCCAGGTGTATTTTGCTCATATCTATATTTATAGAGTATCCCCGTAGTCAATATCTATAGTGTATTATACTCTGGTATCAACATTTGTAGTTATTACTTTTACTTTTTACTCCAATAAAGAAAATTATTGTTTTTTTTTGGTTGAACGCTAACGCTAATCTCAGGAACTACAGGTTCGAAAAGAATTGAAAAATTATTTTTGTGTTGGATAGTTCATTTATCAAGGAAGGCTAAATAGGCTAATAACATCATGCTATGACCAAAAAGTGCGTAGTATCAATGAAAACTGTTGCAATAACGGGAAAACGTATTCCTTTTGAGAGCTTCCGTTGTCTGTGCTGCGTAAACGGTTAAAGTTGCGCAAAAATCATGTATGACGGAATTGCTCCGTTTTAAATGCTGTAAAAAGACGCAAAGCAACGCGTTTTTTTGTATGAAAGGGAAACATCCAAGTATCCACGGGAAGTCCGGAGCACAGCTAGTTATAAAATAAAATAGTGAAAAAATATTCTTTAACTGTCTTCTTATAATTGCAAAATATCGATGATGACTTTTTCCATCACTATTCGTTGGGATGCGGTTTTTCAATGCACGGTGCAATTCTTATAACTAATTAGTCGATCCAGTCACCGGTAGCTTCTATTTGCGCAAACTGAACACGCGGTGGGGTTAATTGTCTTAATTTGACCTTAGCGTGTTTAGAAATTTCGATCCTAATTGACCTGTTCACAATCAAGATATTCAAAATAGAACTCACTTAAAAACGCCTTTTATTTAAATGATCTTAATTAAATATATTATAATATTCATCAAAGATATAAAGAAAATATATCCAGCTCGTTTTTTTTGCAGTATTTCTAAAAATATATGTTTAAGGAAAGAATATACTATATAGAATTTAAAATTTATAACTTTTTCACGGCAATTTTCATCGTTTGGAAAAACTCATTAAAAATTCCTGTGTATGAAAATTCTGTTCCTTTGCTTGTGCTTATAAACACAAAAGGTCGAAAACTCATGACGTATTACTATTTATATTACTGTAATGTGAAAATTGTATTTTTATCACCATTTATTTTATAAAATATATATTTACGATTTCTATTTAGATCATAAATCTATTGTTAAATTACGTTATTTTCGTATGGCAGATACAAGTTATTTCTGTAATTACCTGGTATTACAAAATTACCCAGGTATATGTGTAATAGTCCATTGCTGATCATAGACTTCTCCGTGGATTGCCATAATGGACCGATCCTTACTCACCTACCACTATATAGCTTAGGCTATAGGCTTCCCGCTAATTAGCTTCGAGCAATGTCAGAAACCCAGATAAATACAATAAATTGAAAGTGACTGTTTAAAGACAGAAACTTGTAAATCTAGATTATACAAGTAAAATCATACTCTTTTTGGGCAATCGATTTTTATCGCTACTTGTTATTATTCAACCCATGATATATTTTTATTGCTATATATTTTTTTAAGCAAATATAAAATTGTAAAATTTATACAGATATTCATATCAAATGTTTTTTTACCAGGTTGAGCTATTCTGCAGTTAAAAATTGGCAGTCATGTATGGCTTGGCTTGATGGGGGATGGACAATGTTTTCACGGAATAAAAGCTTAAAATAATAACTGCTACGTAATGGGATATTCCATGTCAGGGTTGACAACACATCGTCCTGATTTTTTATTGACGATGGTTGTAGGTATGTACCACATATGTAAGATAAACTGCGAGCTCGTTAGTCACTGATTACATTAAAAAAATCAAAAGTACACCTGTATTTTAACCAATTAAACAAACATTACAAAAATGTCAGAGACGAGCCGAAATTGTTATTTTATCGTGTCTGACTGTTCGGTTGACACGCCCCGATCAATATACGGAACATTTGCACTGAGGAATTGATACAATCGCAAATTCCGTGAGTGCCAAATAAGAAACGAGAGTGGGTACTAATGGTTTGCGAATTTACACTTTTTTATTAAATATCAACCAAGTCTAGTCGCAAAAAGCTTAGTTTAATTTCATAGATAAATATTTTTTATTCTCTAAAGCAGTTGATTTACCCGACTTTCTTTACAAATGTTAAAGTCTTGATATCCCGATGATAGTTATCACAGACTACCGTCGGAAATAACACATTAAAAAAAAGAGCATTAAAGAAGTCAAATAGCGATATAACCCGTGAAATTATTGTATTTGGTTCTGAATTCACTTTTAAATCTAAAAAGGGTTTGTTATATTCTACGGCATGACGTAAAGATTTTTTTTTAATTTGATTATATATAATTATATATATATATATTTTATATATATATATATACATATATTTTATATATATATATATATATATATATATATATATATATATATATATATATATATATATATATATATATTTATTTATTTAAAATACACGGCAGCTATTTCATGCTGGTATTCCTGGAGGGCGTGGATCAAGGTCAAACCGAACCATACAGATTGTAATGTGGCTCTACCATGTGTCAGCATTGTAAAGTTACGAACAAATATATGTCTTTTATAATAGTTTCTACCATTCCCGCAAAGTAAGAATTTACAGACAAAAGATGAAATGTTTTATGATGCTGGTTAGGTAAACTGATCACCATATTAGCTTACTGATAGACTTTAGCCAAATTATTGACTTTCTGCGTCCATTCAATGCTAGACATCTCGCTCAGTTCTTGACAGATATATGTATATATTTAGGTGAATGTAAGTGACAAAATAGCTGAGAATGCCTGAGTCTCTTCTTGGATCCTTTATCTCAGCCAAACCACTCTGGGTTGGCCAAGAGGAAGGACCGTGACAGAATAATGCAGCTCAGATACGTATAGTGAGTGAAACCAGTGAAAACCCCACACCCACTTGATGAAACACACCCCGACGACCACGACCGAGACGATTTATTAATCCTGAAACAGAGCAGCATGTTTGTTATAACTTCAGGGTTACATTATCACGTATTTTAAATCGAATCGAGAAACTATAGTAGGAGCTACTAAACGTCCGGCTACATCCAAAGCTCGCGTGAACGATGCGATCGTCTTACATTGAATCGAATACATTATCTCGACTACAGCCGGCTCGCATAATTTGTAAAATTTTAAGCGACACAAGAAGGCACAACGTGCGGTATGGTAGCGCAGACAATATCTTCTTATAAAAGAACGTTATTGTTTTATAGCTGCGTGATTGTGAATGTAGTCCTCAGGCCAGTTATAGTGATCCGAAAATCTCTTTGCTACGATTCCTTGCCGAGGCATTTGTACTTTACAAGTAACTACTACCTACTTACCTTTTTTTTGTTTTTGGGAAAAATGTATGGTTATCCCGTGCATCCGAACCTTATCAAAGGAAAGTTTGGTGGATTTGTATTACTTATACGTGGAATGTTTTTATTAATTTCAATCACGTGATAAATTACCACTTAAAATTCAATTTTCATTCTATGAAACTTCACTAACTATTATAAACAAACTCAACATGGATGCTTAGATAGGGAACTACCACGTACCACAAGAAAATGTTGGCATGGGTCGGATAGCGAACCTAGAATTCATGACACGGTCCATACTCAAGTTCTCATATCTTTAATATCTATTCCACATCATTCTAACTCCAATATGAGACCTCCAAAGACTGCTTTTACGTCTAATAAAAGTTAAGTGTTTCCGATACATATAAAGTCGAATAATAAAATGATTTGAGCAGGAACATCTTTGAAGAGGATTGTAATATTTTTAGTCGTGTATCCATTCTAGTCCGCAATGGTTGCCAATTTGAATATCAGTTCTTCGTATTTATAACTTTACGATTATTCGTTCGATATTCAATAAAGAAATGGACAAAGGATGCATATATCGGGGGAAGTAGTGTCATCTGTTTGCTTTTAAATTTCATCGTTCATCATCAATTTAAACCTTATAGCATAGATAGAGTAGACTGTTGATATATATTTAATAAAGATTCAGCTGTAATTCTATTTTTGTATACATCTATTGCAAGTTTCCATAAAGCTAGCACCAAAGGTATCTGAACATTAGATCCATTATGTTTTGAATGACTTAGAGATGATATTGTGCTTATAAAAGGATTCGCATTTGATTGCTTATTGTGTGATGATTACTTCAATGCCCATGTAAAATATTGTCATTGAAGATTCATGTAGATGGCACCTGGTTATTATTGTTGCATACCATTTGTATTTTATTTATAAGACATCTAATATAAATATATGATGAGATGAAAGATAAAATTAAACTCTAAGAGTCATAGATTTCTATACAACCTCAAGCCTAAGGCTTTCATGTCTTTTATCACTGTGGGGTCGATTTAGATTGAATTTATTTCGTCCTACACGTGAAAGGGGTCTTAATCCATACACTAGATACAAATGTAGTAAAAGATAATTTGTACGTTAGTATCCAAAATATGAAAATTTAAGACCGTCGACTTGTGTCGATTTTAGAAAATAGACTAGAAATACTACTAGAAATAATTTAAATTTAAATCTAATATAATTAAGAAATAATATGTACAAAATCAATATCGACCTATAAAAATGATCATATACTCCGTTTAAGGCGTTAATTGATATGCCATTTTTAAGTGCCGGGCCGACATCTTTTGTAGTTATGATCGAAGCTTTTAATCTAATGTTATGCGTGTTTATAAGGTGGATTGTCAAAGTTGATTAAGATACCAACTAATAAGGGTTTTTGAATGGTTATTACATGCATTTTAAAATAGATGTAGTTTTATATTTATCGATAAGGTTTACGTCTTTCACAAAATTAACAATGAAAGTATTTGCACATTTCGTACATAAATTGTAGGTTTAACTTGATATGAATATCATATGAAACGTATGTGCATTTCGTACACTTGAAACTGAATACTTTGAATATATTACAGACACTTTACTATTCAGAATTACTAAAATACCATTATTTGGACATATTTCTTTAAGGGCCTTTCTTGAAATTTTATCTTTCAAACAAAACGATGAAGCGCCGATTCCATCTTATCTTTATCACATTTTGGATCTGAATAAATTAAAATAAATAACATTAAAGACATTATAATAAGACTTATTTAAAGTAAAAGCTTTTTAACTTATAAACATGGGCTAGAGAAAAGTTGATTGTGCATTTAGATGTCAAAAAAGTTTATATGTAATTACTAAAGCGAGTATTGAATTTAAAACGAAGAAAAAATTTAAATAAAATTATGACGGCTTTTCAAGAATGTCACAAAGCCACTTTGCCTATATTCTGATATAAGCCTCCCACGAAATATCACGATGGAGTAATAAGTTAAGTAAGTAAGTATAGAAGAAAATTTAATAAGTTAACACTTGTTTATATATATTTTATTAAAAGTAGACGCACTCTACAAACATGTTTCTTTTTCACTACTAATAGCAAATAAAAAGATCATAAATAGAGAGAAGAGAGAAGAAGTAGAGAGTAGTGAGAGTTTCTGGCTACTACTTCTAAATCCACGGCATATTCCTGGCCTGGATAATGTTAGAACAACTCACAAATGATTTATAGTCTGACCTATTGTTAGCACTTCATTCCATTTATTCGTATGCTTGATGCATCATGTGATGATGAATTATGGAAAGCAAAGAAATGTATACGCGTGAAATTACGGCAATACGATACACGTGTATCTTGCCCTATTATGATATATATTCTGGTATGATGATTATAAAATATTTATGTATGAATGGGGTCTAAGGAGGAATATACTAAGTTTATCTTCAAATATTCTATAGACTAGATACTAGACTATCGGAGCTATTTAAAAAAAATCTCAAAAAGGTCAAGCGAATAGTACAAATTAAATAAATATTAAAAGATATGTCAACGTTATTTTAATATATGTTGAGTAAAATTTTAAAATTGTGAAATATGTGGATGGAACTGAAGGCGTTTTGATCAATCATTACAAAGGTACAGGGGGATCAATGTTTTCATATATTTTTTTGATTGTTATAATTTTTTTGACCGTAAATTAAATTAAACTGCAGGAAAAAGTTTGCGATGTTTTAAGGCTACAGATAAGAGTTTTGTATGAGACATTGTTGTCATTATAAATTATCGTTGTTAGAAATATCTGTTTTGTGGATACAATTGATTAAAGCTTTAATGTAGTAAAAAATAATAGTGTTGTAATTAAATCATCATTATATTGCTAAGTTAATGCACTGTTGGACATAAGTCCGTACTTAGCAGCCCCATTTGCCTAGATTTTCGGCCTCATGCATACAGTAGTTACCTGCTGCCTTACGTAGCCCGTGGCTCCATTTGTCCGTGAAGGTTATCTATAGTTAATTTATTTAGTTAAATTATAAATAAGTACAATGGTAAATGCTTCTATGCTGAACCGGGTAAGAAAAAAAGATAGTGTTGGGACCAACAGTGGGCAGAAAGACCAGCTCTTTCCGCGTGTGGAAGTCAGGAAAGCAAAGTAACAGGTGCTAACAACCTGTCATTCCAACACTCAATAATGAAGTGATTTTATAAGCCCTAATAGTTGTAGGTACTTTTTCGTTTAAAAATATTTACTCAATTTTTTAAACCCAATTAAGGAATAGAAGAGTAAGTAATTTTGTGTAAATAATATTTAAAGTAAGTAGTTCTGATAAGTAATAGCTTAAATAGGAAATTATTTATCAAATAAAGTTACTATTCTTAAAAAAATACAGGCTTAAATTACATAATAACGTGTGATAAAGTACTTGATACGGCATTAGAATATCGTATGATGGTCTTCTCAAATGCACAGCATCTTGTTGAATAGGGAAATGTTTAAAGTAAAATTTTATATGACGCATTTTCCCAGCACCTGCTTTTTTAAAGAGACCTTTCTTTCACAACACCATTCTTACTTAATTACCATTTACATAATGACATATTTCGTATTAAATAGCTCTTAGACGTGGGAACGTATTCCGTAGATATTCTGTGGCAGATGCATCGAATTAACATATATTACGACGACGTCTCGCCACGCAGTGTGTTGAGCGATAATTTTTATTTTAGTGTTATCGTAACCAAAACTTTCAAGTAGTAAAATGGATTCTTAAATACTGTCACTCTAGGAGTTAGAGAGAGTACTCTACTATATATTACAAAGATATATTATGCGGTGTGGAAATGGCCGTGTATTGGTGGGTATCCTTATGTAACTATAAAATTAATAAGGGTCATATTTTCTCATACGATGATAACACTGCCGTAGCTTTTGCTGATGACTGATGTGAACTTTGTACATAAGATTATTTCAAAATTCCATTTTATTCACTTTATAAGTTAAGCGGTATTGTTTGCTGACTTTATTATGAAGGTAATAATATATAGAAGAATATTGTTGGTTATTCAGAGTTACTGGGTCACATAGGATTCCGCACATCTACTTCCCTTAGAAATCAAAAATTTAAAACTTCGTTTAAACTATTGCAGGACTTATATTGAAGAACAGAGCCTCCTGTCATAAGTGGTTATCGCTTCAACGTTGGGTCTAACACAACGGTTTTCAGATGAAAAGGTGAAAGAATTTTTACAGTTTGTTATCATTTTATACGGCTTATATATATATATATATTTCTAAAATAAATTCCGCAGACATTTTCTTACTTGTTTAGTTTTCCTTTAATATGCACTGCATACTTGTCTTATCATATTTATGTCACAGGAAAGGAAAGTCCTATTTTCCATAGATTAGGAAGACAAAATAAAATTATTGACTGAAACCTGATTGTTCAACCTATAGAGATTTCAGTTTTGAATGCAACTGCGATAACAGATGAATACATTGTTCACAACTAGCCTATAAACACCAATATTCATCCCTGATATGTACTTTATTACGATGTGGATAGGTTTTCATCATTAAGAACTAAAATTAAATTATCCATTTCTTAATTAAACATTTCATCTCAATATCAAATCAAGCTAAGATTATTACATACCTGTCATTTGTAAGTCATCCAACAGTAAAAGAGCTACGGTTATATTCTAGGTTTTCATGAATCGGTCCACAGTGAGCTGACTTTGGAATGACCACATCCTGATAGAATACCAGCTAGATTTAGCAGCATAACGCCACAGTGTTTCGTATGGTGGGTGTAGGAATCCGGAGATTCAATTATACGACGTGTTCAGTGACGAGGAATTGCATCCTAATGGTGAAGATGAACCCTGAAACTTTGTTGAGGATGGATGTAGATATCTTGGACCATCTGTCATCACTTACCGTCAGGTAAACTGTGTGCTCGTTTGTCACCCCTTATATCTTATTATCTTGATTATATGATGAAGATCAGAATTGACATAGTTGTTTAAATAAAACTCGACTAAAACGTTTTTTGCATGTTTATTTTTGTATCACTGTCAGGGAATACCATTTTTGTATATTGTATAAATAATAATCATATCTCATCACATCTTATCTTACAGCATTAAACTTAAGAAAGTTTATTACGTATATCCTAACACTTAAATTTTAAATTTGAAATAGAATTTACTGAAATCCATTTGAAAATGCAAAACATGCAACCGATAATAAAAGGTCTTCTCTGATCTAAAGGAGAAGATTCTCAATCTTGCTCCGTGATTGATGACCGAAACATCGAATGGGCAAGCGAATGAAATCGATTTGGTGAGCAATAGCGTACATTAGCATGTCTATGGAAAGCGATATAAGTCTTTAGACGATGGAAGGTACGCTAGATTATCCTGGTTTACATTTATATTATTTTGACGTGGACTTCATTATCTGTGATTATTTTTATCTCTATTTTTTCTTATCTGAATTACCACTTCCTTTTACAAGTATCTATGTATTCTATATAAACGTAACTTCATTACTATATACATATACTCTTAATGTGTTCGATTCCCAAGAGGAAAGATACAGAGGGGACGTCGATTGAATCGTCTCTGTGTTTTCACATATGCACTATAAATTTTTTGTCTTCATATTAATTTTTAGTTTATGACAAGCTACTAACGACCAAGAGCAGGCGTGACCGAGTGTGTACAGAAGGACATTACAAAACCTCCATTATTAAACGACAACGCTGTTATCTGGCACCTATGCTGTATAATAATATTCAATAAATATTTATTAAATAGAAAAGAATGCAAAAATAAATTAAAAACTGGTTATTAAGCAAGGAGTCTTAAAGACACTGAATCGTTATTACATTACTCATTTTAATTCAATTAACAATAAATTATCATTTTTAATAAGCTCATTTCCCCCATTCTTTCAAATAGTACCCAATATATTACCCTTTTTTATAAAAAATATGTATAATTTCAAATACTAACTTGCTATTCTAATTTATAACCGGCAGTATTCGTTGAGGGGCGCCGTCATCTATAATACAGGTATTCCTAGTATAAATGGCAGCACACTGTCCTTTAAAAAAATTGAGTTATAAATTTTGAGCACATATTGTACAATACCTACCTAACACCTTAAAGAAATTGTAAACAGTACTTTTAAAATAAATTTACTATTAGTATTATTATTATATATCCTTCGCCTGATGACCCTGATGATGTCATCAGGTTACATGTAGAAGATATCACTGTGGTCGAAATGAGGAAATCATCAATATATAATGCACTATCAGGTAATAACCATAAGAGTCACCGTGGTCGAAATTGAACAGCCGGCTGTAAACACCAGGTACTTTCAAACAAATCACATATTTTCTCACACAAGAAATGACAAACAAGCCAAACACACAAGTCACAATGTATTTCAATTACATTGCGATTGTGGAGTCCACATTGTATTCAATGTTTCAATTGAATAAAGCGCCGGTTTCGAAGCATACCCTGTATCTAACAAAGGATCGTACATACATAATAATAAACCCCTGAATGTAATAGAACAGGAGTGGGGAACCTTTTTACGCATTACACAAGCCAAATTTCTGCCAAAAATGTCGTCATGACGGTGATTAACGTCAGTTGGGTAAATTGACATAGTTCTGAGAGATTTTATCGTACATAAAAATGAAAATGTAATAGACAATGAATATTAAAATTAATGGATGGATTTACGACGATCATCGATTTTATCCCGATTTTAAAAACGTACACTCAATTTAATATTTTTTTTGGTACGATTACGGTCTCTCAAACTGATTCACAAGAATTTATGTAAGGTACCATACCATGCAATGAACGTTTAAAATAAACAAAATATTATTAACGGGTTGAAATCACCCGTGCATACAATGAATTTGAGAAACTAAAACTTTTTGATTTTTATGTGTCATGCGTGGATTTCCTTGAAGTCGAGTCGAGTTTTTGGGTGTTTTAAATGATTTTTATATGCATTATGTAATAATTTATGATATGAACCACTATGATTTTAGATGGCCAATACCAGTATATGTAAGTATTTCAATAACGATGCGCTCATAATTTAATGTCGCGTGCCGCCACTCATATCATGCCATAGGTTTACCATCACTGTAATAGAACGATTTCTTGTGCAAACGTTCAATTTTCGAGGTACCGTAACGTCGGCAGCGGTAGCCTGTATCATTGGTAATCAAGCAAGGAAAGTAATACTTTTATAAATGACTAGTCTTTTACTGTTCTGCCTTAGGTTGAACATGGACAGCTTTAGCTTGAGCTTGTTCTAATTAATTTTATAACTATAATATATTCTTATGCATAATTAAACTAATGAATGCTTTTTAAAAGTCACGTATGGTTCTTCTCATTTGGATGTTATATTGTTTTGTTAATTTTATGTAGATTATTCTGATAACCTTTAAACATAATTATGAAACATTCAATAAAATTTAAAAAAGTAAGTATTATTCAAAAGTAATCCCAATTTTAAATTAATAGGTTAAAGATTCTTTTAATTTTTTTTTACTATAAATCATATTTAGCATAATAAGTTACATAAAGTAGATATGAGTGAATTAAAATACACCTCATGGTGAAGTGTTTAGAACGCTGTTAGTTACATTTTGTAGCTATATATTCTTAAACTTAGAGTAAAAAAAGAACCAGCCCTCTTGTCACTAGCGGCAATGGCCTGTCGTAGCTTTACATACTTTATTGCTCGATAATCTCACGGACATTTACCAATTAGTACTTGAAAAACTTATATAAGTGTAATGCTTTTATTTTTAAAGCTACTTTATTAAAAAAGCTCATATTTCATTGTATTAAAATGTCAAAATACCGTTACGTAGGATGATAACGGGAGTTTTATAGGTCGTGATTTGATCTCAATTAGACAAAAATAATGTGTCGATGTTTCTCAAATTTATTACATGTTTTATTGCAGACTGTTTTTTCTGTATTTTACATCGTTATTATTTCGTTTCGAAGAATAGAATCGTTTGTGAAAAAATACTGCCGTATTGTAATGGTGTCAAGAAATTAATTAAGTTTACTGCGTTTTTCTGAATAGAATATAAACAATTTATCGTTAAATATATAATATATTTTATAGGTATTGTTACTTTGTGAACTCGTTGCTTTAAATGTTTTTATTAATTTGTAAAGTAATAAAATAAATTGGTGTAATTAATAAAAAATGAAATAAGTGGCTGCCAACAATCTAGAATTCTAGGTGATTATGATTAAATTTCGAATTCGTTCGCAACACATCAATAAAAACAATAGTATAACAGCAATCTTACGTATCGCGAAGAGATTTGAAACTCATTTACGTTTAGATTTTTCATTAAATAATTTGTTTGTAATATATTACAAATGCGTATCCTTAAAATTCTTACGCTGTGCATTCGAGACGTGCGTAATTCAGTCGCGTACACCTGAGTCCAGCGTAACCATCCAATTTCCCCACAATGCCTGCGCATGCACAAACAATGCCAGTTTAATGCACTGTCATGTACGTCCGGCAATCATTTACAATGTTATTGAGATTTCCATTTCGTTTCTGCAATCTGGGTGGTCACTTCCTTAGTTGGATTCTGTGCTTAATTTGCTTGATATAATTTTAGAACATCGAACTTACAAATTAGCAATCCTGGCTTGCTTAGATCAATGTATTAAAAAATCACTTAGTTGCTTGGATTCACTTGATTTGTGCGTGGCGTTTGGCCAACTCCGACGCATTTAGGCCGTAATAAGCTCAAGGTGAAATGTTGATAGCTCTTGCCTCTCTTTCTTAATATTTAATTTGTAATTTGTTTAATAGGGGTAAAATGCTATGTTAGTGGCGTAAGAAGATCATTCATTCACTCTCATCTTATCTGTAAAATTCAACGCGGTGAAGCTGTAAAGGCCTTCGAGCTAACAATCAGCTATAGAAAAAATCGATGAAATTAAACTCTGCTGAGGAAATGATTGTATATAATAGACAGCGACGTTCTCTTAACTTATCAAAATTTTATTGGGATTGCCCACAAACCTGACAAATTTATTGATAAACTACATAAACATGGTTAAGAGAATTAGCTTTAATAAAAAGAGACGACTCCAATGATCAAATCAAAATAGTTAACCGTTAATTCACAATATTCTTATACAACTTCTTTTTTATAACATTGAGAGTTACGAACGAGCACACAGTTCACGTGGTGTTAAATGATTCCTGCGGCCCATGACATCTACATTCATCCTTGACAACGAATCATAATGTAGATGCGTTGTCACCCTTGGGGACTGAGGTGGAATCCCCGTCACCAGTAACAAAGGTCTCCGGATCCCAATGCTCACCAGACGAAACACAACAGCAATATGCTGCTATTTCACGCTGGTATTCTGTGAGGGCGTGGTCCCACCCCGGTTGAGCTGACCCATACATTCTGCAGTTAGAAACGAACTGCAGTGTAGCTTTATCACTGAAAAACTACAACTACATTCAATAAAATATTATTGAATATCAGGTAAAACAACAGTGGAGTCAAGTTCGTCTCTTATTTGTGTTTTTTATTAATCAAAATTACTTTATTTTCTGGCATTTTGTGTGAACGGATCATAGTTTACAATAATTGAAATTAAGTTATTTCTGTAATGATCAACTAATAACCAGTACCGCACATCATCACTTCGCCTCATATATATATCTGCAGCATATTTCCAATTCGTTATTTATACTGGATTTTAAAGAAGACAAACTCTTTCATTGACGATTCCACCATTGTAGCAGAAAGGGAACACCGCTGCTAGAATTTTATTCCACAGTGATATATAGTGACGCTTAAAACGTAGTGTGGCATATTGCCAATCAAGATGGGGTCGATGGAATTTTGATTTATTTACGTAAATTGTGAGGTGATAAAATAATTTGTTGGAGAACTTACTCTTTTTAATTTGTTAAAAGATGGAACCTTAGGATCTCCAAAGAATTTAATGGCTCTGCGGTTAAGGTCAAGTGAAATAAATTAGTATTGAGGAGCTCATGCTTAGACGTGACAATAAAGTATTCTGACTTGAAGCATCGTCTCACTTTATTAATCATCTCCAGCTTTTCCAACTCAATTTGGTTTCATTCAACGAAAAAAGGTGACTTGCTATGTCGACGATATATCTAGGATTTTATATAAATAAATGAGTTTTTACGTGTGTATAGTTATTAAGTGTTGTTGAAATGTTTTTAGTAAAATTAGAATGTATACTTTTAACATGGTATAGTTAAGTTTAAATTCTTAATGACTGAAAAAGCATAAACTTTTGGATAGTCCGATAAGGCTGGCACAGAACGTTGTATTATTTATATTTTGTATGTTATGTAATAAAAATTAACATGTCGCTAAACAATAAGATAATTAGCAGAAGTTGACATAAAAATACACTACTAATAAATTTTTAAACGCTTTTCCCAGCAATTCTAAGTAAAATAATTATTTGTCGCAGTTCAACGACCTGTTATACCGAAGAAAGTATAAATACTAGAAAACTCGTTGATAATTATTGGATACGTACCTATGGTTGTTTATTGCGGTAACCGGCATTTCTAAACCACAGCATCGCCACGAACGAGTCCCCGCGACACTTGTCCATTGACAATCTAATTGCAGCCACTCGTTTATTCCCATAGAGGTGTGAGTACTACTGTATAATAATTAATTATTCATTATTTAACTTTGTGACATAGAACAATTACTTGCTATATAAATGAATATGTGAATTGCAAAATGTTTTCTCGTGTTATTAAAATTGATCTTATTAACACAAGCAAACTATTAAAGTATTTTTATTCACATTAAACTATATTTTTATTAATTATGTCTTATATTATATAAGATATAATAAATAAGAAATGAGTTTATTTAACTTATATACATCGGCGACGTTTTGATTTGATTATAGGTTGTCGATGTGCTATTTCCACCGAACACACAGTGCATTAAAAATAACAAAAACATTCAGACTTAGTGTCCCAATGCTATTCTCCTAGTCACCTTTAAAATGTTGTATGGGCAATTCTTTAAAAAAAACTGTTTCAGTTTTCTGTATCTTCCGCGATTAAAATAAAGACGGTGACCGAATTACATAACTAGGGTCTAAGGTAACAGACGACGTAAAATTCTGTTGTATAATTCCAATATAATTGTTATTAGGCGTTATATCAACTTTATAGATTATCCCGGAGGCAGGAGTCTCACGCAAGTAGCAGTTATTGTGCGGCTGACAGAACAACTGACAAATAAACACAACCTGTTGTTACATCATCTCTTACGCACCACAGGAGCTTGAGCTTTACTTAATATCATGAAGTAGAGACAACTTTTCACTGCCCACTCAGTACAATGATATCCACGGTTATTAACGAATTATTTAGGTGTCCATTTCATTTTGCAACTTTAAGTGTAGCTAATGCCTTGTAAACTTGTCTTATTTCTAGTGTTTGGTTGTTTGAATAAGCAGAATTATTGAAGATGTTTTAAGCTATCTCAGGTTGCAATGTTGCATAATTCTGTTCAAATCATAGTGCGATTATAACTTGAAAAGGTTTTTTTTTTGAATAAATGTCCAAGTATTAACACGCCTTTGTAACTGAAGATTTGAGTAACAATATTTTTGGGTCCTGGTTCGATTTCAAGCAAATTATTTATACAATTCTTTTTCAAATTTTTCTATCAAGGTTAATAGAAATCTACGCGTATATAGCCTTAGTGGACAGTAATGAAGGAATTAGATGATATTGATGATTATACTAATGTTGGACATAATCATGGACTTCCTGGACACTATCCACGAATTGTATTTATTTGTACTATACTATATTTGTAGTAACTATATTAAAAAATAATTAAATAAATCGTTGCTCAGCTTCAAACTAACGTTAATAAAGATTCAAAAATATCGTATCTCTAAATATAATAAGTAAACCTCAATTAATCATCTTAATAAAATACATAATTTCTTTGCATTTGCAAGTTATGTAATCGTAAAAGTAGAATTGATACTAAACTTATCAATAACATTTATTTTTACGTTTAAATTTAATGTAAAAGCTCTAAAAGAAAAAGTTCATGGGAATCCAATATCAAAATTATAACTATTAAAGAAGACACTATTATTGATCAAAGTGCTTTCCATAGTTTATTTTAGTTATCGTTTTATCGCAAATTGCCTTAACAGAGCATTAAGCCTGAGCAGGATCTATTAATAGAGGCGGCACAAAAATTACAGTCATTAAATCGTAATAAAACGCCTGATATTAATAATTTGTATGTAAATTACGATAAGTTCTCTACAGGCAAGATATTAGAACCATGAGTAGGAAGCCAAGATGGCCTAGGGTTGCCACATATTTAACATTTATATGTATTCTGGCATTTTAGAGTTGTATTTCCATTTACGAATCGTTATCCAAAAATGGATATTGTGTTACGTACGTAGGGCCGTTCGTTTGATGTCACACAGTCAATTCTTGTTTAAATTTAATATATGTTTGTTGCGTGATATTTAAAATTTAATTGGCAAGCAAAATGTTGTAATATTTACTACTACTTTCCCTTAGCTTTAGCTAAGTTCATTCGACCTTGAAAAATAATATGAATGAAGCAGATATTTTTTACAGTTCCGTATGCATTCCCACAAACACAAAGGCGCTCACTCGTCTAATTCTTAATTACGTGGTACAATAAGATCGGATGATCCAGATCAGCGTTAAAGACACCGAAACGTACAAAGTACAATCATCTCCGAAAACCAAAAATTTGTGATGTACATATATTGTTCCTTAACTAGGAATAATGGGAAAAAGGAAACTGTAGACCTACCAACGCTAGGTGTTGCGAAGATATACAAAAAATAGGTATTGATTGGCTCAATTTTATTTTTATTTATGGCTGATGGCCTCTGTTACCCCGAGGGCTTTTACAGCTTCACAAGATTGAGAGATGGCCGAGCATTTAGGGCAGGCTTAGATCGATACCCTGGGCGAGAAAGCAAGTGACTCGAGAGTACCAGAGAGTGCTCGGCTCGGTCAGTTACTCCTGACGGATTAAAATTGGCTCAATGAAGCAAAACAGTAGAGCTAGATGATCGGAACTAGAGGATGCCTGTACCTCTATAGGTATTAACCATATCATTTTTTTTTTACTTTTTTCGAAATGTATTTGTTTACCGTTTTGAAAAAAAAAATATTTTATATTTGTTATTTATTATCCTTTATTACATGACCGCTTGTGGGGTGGGATTTCAGGTGATGAAAACATTTTATTAATATACATTATTGTGGGAAAAATGTCACGTTGTTTTAGGTGATCTTTGTAGTTGACGGTCGCTACATCTAGTAAGGACGTATAGGGTTTAACTCCTTGCTTTTAAAATCTTTGTAAATCCCACTTATAGATGGTGATTTCCTTGGTCAGGCTCGACCGCGGGACCCACGAGATAGCCAGGTAGTTTAACACTATGATGCGGGGCCGTAATTCCTCCTCATATACCTTTTATATAAATCAACGCTCGGTCTGAATGGCACTCATTGGTCTTAGGTTGGGAAAAGTTGAGCAGTAAACTACTGGAATACGAACTGAAAAATTGATGTGTTTTGTCTGCCATTTCAAGATATTTTACTACTTTTAGTTTATTACAAGACAAAGGCATTTTCAAGGAAGCGCAACCAAAGACTGATACTTCTTATATTTGCTTATGCATACATAGTACCGGTACCTTTATTCTATTATAGTAATGCCACATCTTATTAACACCTAGGTATAGGGTTGTTTTTGTGGCTTTTTAAGGGGTAATAAACGAGCACACTATTCACCTGTGAGTGACGATTGCGGCCCATAAATACCAACATCCATAATCAAGATATTTCAAGATGTACATGCGTTATCTTGCCTGACAATTAAGATTGAATCCCTTCTTATGTATGATTATACGTCTTGGGGTCTCCGCTTCCCAGCACTCATTATACGAAAAATGTTTATGCTAATTTACGTCGGCATTATGTGAGGATGCGGTTCCTCCCCGATCGAGCCAACCTTGAAACTAGTTACACCGTCACTTTGCCACTGTTAAAACTGCCTGCGCGTTGGGTGAAAACATTAAACCTAAAATGCAATGGACATTACTCATAAATCCTATATCTTCAACAGAAAATATCCAGATACAATATAAACAGTAATTTTATAGCCGCGGCTGCAATTTATAAGTTCATTTCGCCGCTACAATCATTATTCTCGTATATTTCTTATGATATTATCGTAGCTACGGGAACGCGGCTACTGGTTGCAAATTGATTGTCTGTCTCTTGAGTTATTATGTTGGCACTAATGTTCTATTGTTTTAGTGCTTTTAAAGTTGCAATTGCCTGATTTAATCGTCAATGATATATTAAAGCGTCACGATATCGTTATATATATTACGTATTTAGTTCGATATGGTTACAATTTTCAATTAATACATAAATGAATATGTCATCTTAGTCTTTGTTGATTTTATTTATGTACTTTTAGCTGATCGCTTGTCTTAAATGGGCAGGATCTATTATACATCACTAATTGGCCTTGCATGTACTCAGTTTACTTTAAATTTAATGTGTCTAAGAGAACGAAGGAATGTTCCTATATAGATATAATTAGAAGAAATACATTACAAATAAATTTAAAAAATCTTTTAGCCTAGCACGCATTTTTGTAGTTTTATAACCGATATAGAAGAGACACTTCGTTTGATAAAAGAACATATTAAAATCTACAGTCAGTGTATATTTGTGTATGATTTGTATTTATTGAGGAAATGGTTTAAGTACACCAACGTAGAAAAGCAGCACAATCCCACTTGTTCGTAAGAGAGTGACCAGATACGGTATACTAATCATTATATATGAGGTATTTTCTCTTATTGTAGAGTTCTCTCTGATGTAGAATGCCCATATTATATGCAACATGTTAATAATTTTAACTTATGAGATTATTTTAAACGTGGTTTGGAAATGTTATTTGAATTCAGGCGCGAATATTTCCATTATTTCCTTATAAATATGCATGTAGGATAACTATAAATTAAGCTTTGATTTATAAATTACATATTACATACATTTACATATACATTACAATGTATATATGTACATGTATATAACATGTACATACATACATTGTAATATTTTTATTAATTGATATTAAATTAATTAGTAACGTTTCCCTATAAAACATATTTACCGACTATAAAGTATATAGAATATACTATATCATGATTTAAAAACTATAACTGAAACAATAGTAACCGATGTAAATAAATAAAACCGATAAAATTCAAATTGCGGACTTACCGTTCGCCGTACGTGTATCATCAATTGCATACTAGGCGCATTATCATCGCGGCTCTCCTGTAACTTGTCGCTGCCGGTCCCACTGGTACTGGTAAACAGTAGCTGTTATTATTATTACCCACCACATACATACAGTCGAGTGCGTTGACTCCTTTTAATAGTATATTGCGTACGCTCGGCAGAGAAGAGCGGTTTATACGCTGCAAGGAAGTGTATAGTCAAAGTGGTTTTTCATATAAATATGCATGTAGGATAACTATAAATTAAGCTTTGATTTATAAATTACATATTACATAGATTTTTATATACATGTACATACATACATTGTAATATTTATATTAATTGATATTAAATTAATTAGTAACGTTTCCCTAAAAAAAATATTTACGGACTATAAAGTATAAAGAATATACTATATCATGATTTAAAAACTATAACTGAAACAATAGTAACCGATGTAAATAAATAAAACCGATAAAATTCAAATTGCGGACTTACCGTTCGCCGTACGTGTATCATCAATTGCATACTTATCCCATAAACAATATACTTGTTTTAGCGATTACCACAGATAAATCGATTAAAGCTTGACTTATTTTTTCTAGTCTGGCTCCATGGTGCCATTTTTTTTACAGAATTGATGACAGACGACCGAACAGCCCATTTGATGGTAAGTGAACACTCACTCACTCATGAGCATTGGCAAAACCAGACGAGTCACAAATGCGCTGCCGGCCTTTAAGAAAGGTGTAGTCTTTTCTTCAAAGTTCCTAAGTAGTATTGTTTCTGAAATGCGTAACCTAACCACAGCTGATTCCATAGTTGTGCGTGTTAGGAGATTTCGCATACACAGTGGTGCATTGCCAATCATCGAGATGATGAAGATGAAATTTTGAATTCCGTCTTGATGTAAGAATTTACTCCTCATTTTGTCTTACTAAAAACTTTCTACATAGGGTATCCGTAAAATAAAAACGTTTACCACGACATCTGTCTTGCTGTACCTTGTTTTTAGTTGTAAAATGCATGAGTCTGCTTGACTGGAGGACTTTTTATTTATTATACTCTTCAAAAAGACCAAGGTTTTTGGACTTCAGTTTTGTGTCATAAATTATATATAGGTTTACGAGTCTAGGTGTGTTGCTGCATTTCAACGTTTGCATCTCCAATTTTATTGCACGTGATGGCATAGGGAAGTGGGCGACGAGTGAGTACCTCTGTTTGCGCAAATGCTGTGGTACTATGCTGCTATGTATACTGCGAAATTGATGTCATCTAGTAATAATCGAAAGGTATCGCCATGGTCAAAATCGACCGTGAATACAACATCATCGTCACCCTAATTTGTAAAATAGGTAGAATAAAAATTGAATTTAAAAATTAAACTTATTACTCATATTTTGATAGGTAACATTTGTGAAAAGGATTGCATTTTTTTATTTAGATAGGGGGTGACAAACCAACAAGATAAGCGATGACTACGGCATCCATCCTCAAAAAATATTTAAGATGTACGCGTGTTGTCAACCCTGGAGACTGAGATGAAAGGCCTCGTTACCTGTAATTGCCTTTCAGGACACTTATACTAACTATACAAAGCACAGCAGCCCTATGCTACTATTTCATTCTGATATTCTTTGACGAACCCTTCCCCGTCGAGCCGACTTCCTTACCTTTTCCAGCTTAAAACTAGCTGCAGGGTTACCGCTACCTAAGATGAAGGAGACATTTGAGATAGGTGATTTCTCAAATCCATCTAAGAAATATTGTGTGAGAGAAGGGAATATAAACTTAAAATCTTTCTTCAAATTATTTTATAGTCCACAGTTAACCTATCTATAATATACTTATGAAATGAAACTGTTGAAGTTGAAGAAAACAATTTTCCATGCCTTAAAACCGGCTGCATGTAAACCGAGGTTGAACGAGGAAAAGATTGGCACATCTCGGCTACCGTTGCTCCAGGCGCCCGTCTTAGCTAATCACACTTATTATGTATGTATTAACTTACGGCATACAAGGACTCGATTAGCACATAAGTGCCCTAACACATACCTCGTTATACTTTTACCCGTTTTGTGAAAATCGTTTCCATCGTGAATGAGATATATTGATATTTGTACGGCTCTTCCGTATTGGGAAGATATTAACAAAATAAATGTTATATTTTTTTCAGGGTAATAAATTTTAACTTCATTTGTTAAATGTGAGTAATATTATAAGTTTAGAGCTGTGTTTCGTCTCGTGAAAAAAAGAAACCGGAGGCATTCCATGTTAGTACTTAGAGGGGACAATGTATTTCACAATACAGGTGCATTGGTGATTTTATTTATTTTTTAGATTTTATTACATTGAGAGTTGCAAATGAGCACACAGTTCACCTGATGTTAAGTGATTCTGCGTCCCATGACATCTTTGGGACCCATGGGAGTAAAACAGGTATTTCAGCAAGGCAATCGTAATCGTAATAAATAAAACCTTATCCCATAAACAATATACTTGTTTTAGCGATTACCACAGATAAATCGATTAAAGCTTGACTTATTTTTTCTACTCTGGCTCCATGGTGCCATTTTTTTTACAGAATTGATGACAGACGACCGAACAGCTCATTTGATGGTAAGTGAACACTCACTCACTCATGAGCATTGGCAAAACCAGACGAGTCACAAATGCGCTGCCGGCCTTTAAGAAAGGTGTAGTCTTTTCTTCAAAGTTCCTAAGTAGTATTGTTTCTGAAATGCGTAACCTAACCACAGCTGATTCCATAGTTGTGCGTGTTAGGAGATTTCGCATACACAGTGGTGCATTGCCAATCATCGAGATGATGAAGATGAAATTTTGAATTCCGTCTTGATGTAAGAATTTACTCCTCATTTTGTCTTACTAAAAACTTTCTACATAGGGTATCCGTAAAATAAAAACGTTTACCACGACATCTGTCTTGCTGTACCTTGTTTTTAGTTGTAAAATGCATGAGTCTGCTTGACTGGAGGACTTTTATTTATTATACTCTTCAAAAGACCAAGGTTTTGGACTTCAGTTTTGTGTCATAAATTATATCATCTATTGCTGGAAAGTTCCTAAACTAAGGAAAAAAATTAAGAAAAGGAAGAAGAAGAAAAGGAAGAAGAGGAAGAAGAAGAGGGAGAGGAAGAGGAAGAAGAAGAAGAAGAAGAAGAGGGAGAGGAAAAGGAAGAAGAAGAGTTATAACCCACAAGCGGCAAGCATTGATGATCAATTAAAAATTAAACTTATTACTCATATTTTGATAGGTAACATTTGTGAAAAGGATTGCATTTTTTTATTTAGATAGGGGGTGACAAACCAACAAGATAAGCGATGACTACGGCATCCATCCTCAAAAAATATTTAAGATGTACGCGTGTTGTCAACCCTGGAGACTGAGATGAAAGGCCTCGTTACCTGTAATTGCCTTTCAGGACACTTATACTAACTATACAAAGCACAGCAGCCCTATGCTACTATTTCATGCTGATATTCTTTGACGAACCCTTCCCCGTCGAGCCGACTTCCTTACCATTTCCAGCTTAAAACTAGCTGCAGGGTTACCGCTACCTAAGATGAAGGAGACATTTGAGATAGGTGATTTCTCAAATCCATCTAAGAAATATTGTGTGAGAGAAGGGAATATAAACTTAAAATCTTTCTTCAAATTATTTTATAGTCCACAGTTAACCTATCTATAATATACTTATGAAATGAAACTGTTGAAGTTGAAGAAAACAATTTTCCATGCCTTAAAACCGGCTGCATGTAAACCCAAGTTGAACGAGGAAAAGATTGGCACATCTCGGCTACCGTTGCTCCAGGCGCCCGTCTTAGCTAATCACACTTATTATGTATGTATTAACTTACGGCATACAAGGACTCGATTAGCACATAAGTGCCCTAACACATACCTCGTTATACTTTTACCCGTTTTGTGAAAATCGTTTCCATCGTGAATGAGATATATTGGATATTTGTACGGCTCTTCCGTATTGGGAAGATATTTATTACATTATTTGGGAAGATATTAACAAAATAAATGTTATATTTTTTTCAGGGTAATAAATTTTAACTTCATTTGTTAAATGTGAGTAATATTATAAGTTTAGAGCTGTGTTTCGTCTCGTGAAAAAAAGAAACCGGAGGCATTCCATGTTAGTACTTAGAGGGGACAATGTATTTCACAATACAGGTGCATTGGTGATTTTATTTATTTTTTAGATTTTATTACATTGAGAGTTGCAAATGAGCACACAGTTCACCTGATGTTAAGGGATTCTGCGTCCCATGACATCTTTGGGACCCATGGGAGTAAAACAGGTATTTCAACAAGGCAATCGTAATCGTAATAAATAAAACCTTATCCCATAAACAATATACTTGTTTTAGCGATTACCACAGATAAATCGATTAAAGCTTGACTTATTTTTTCTAGTCTGGCTCCATGGTGCCATTTTTTTTACAGAATTGATGACAGACGACCGAACAGCCCATTTGATGGTAAGTGAACACTCACTCACTCATGAGCATTCGCAAAACCAGACGAGTCGCAAATGCGCTGCCGGCCTTTAAGAAAGGTGTAGTCTTTTCTTCAAAGTTCCTAAGTAGTATTGTTTCTGAAATGCGTAACCTAACCACAGTTGATTCCATAGTTGTGCGTGTTAGGAGATTTCGCATACACAGTGGTGCATTGCCAATCATCGAGATGATGAAGATGAAATTTTGAATTCCGTCTTGATGTAAGAATTTACTCCTCATTTTGTCTTACTAAAAACTTTCTACATAGGGTATCCGTAAAATAAAAACGTTTACCACGACATCTGTCTTGCTGTACCTTGTTTTTAGTTGTAAAATGCATGAGTCTGCTTGACTGGAGGACTTTTTATTTATTATACTCTTCAAAAAGACCAAGGTTTTTGGACTTCAGTTTTGTGTCATAAATTATATATAGGTTTACGAGTCTAGGTGTGTTGCTGCATTTCAACGTTTGCATCTCCAATTTTATTGCACGTGATGGCATAGGGAAGTGGGCGACGAGTGAGTACCTCTGTTTGCGCAAATGCTGTGGTACTATGCTGCTATGTATACTGCGCAATTGATGTCATCTAGTAATAATCGAAAGGTATCGCCATGGTCAAAATCGACCGTGAATACAACATCATCGTCACCCTAATTTGTAAAATAGGTAGAATAAAAATTGAATTGAAAATTAGTTAAGGTATACATAAATCATAATTTTGTCGGACTAATGTCATAGACGTATGTAACCCTACCCAATACAATACCGTTTCTTTTTTATTGGGGAAGGTCAAGGTTATTAAATCATAAATATTTCGTGCAATCCCGTTTTAATATACACGTTGAATATAAATATGATATTTTTTTTTTCAGAGGTTGCCAGACTTTTATCTCATAGAACACTTTCAAAATTTAGCTGGTTCCGGTGAACCCCCTGCAGCTACATTTCTATCATATTCCCAAAACTCGACAAAAAACGTTGTATACGTTGTACTGAATATGGAATATGCAAGTTTTTACAAGTAACAGTCGCTGAGTGTCTTAAAATATTATCTGCCTATATTGATAGGAGAAGTCAAGCCAACATTTTAGTTCTTCACTAACAACAACAGTTTCTGATTTATTTTTCTTATTCTAGCAGTGATATCAACCTTGATAACATTACCGTTAACCACTCCATCTAATCTAATGCTTGTGCTAGGCGATGGTTTTTTTTAAACTTCCAAAGAAAGTGCTTGACCACGATCCCACCTGATGTTAAGCGGAAATGCAATCCCGGATGGTAAGGCGCACTAGCTCAGTAAATGCCAATTCACTCTACTGTTGAAAACACCCACATTGTAATCGGAGGGAAAGACAGACGCGGGCAAACTATTCCAGTCCTTTGCTGTACGAATAATGAAAGACGAAGCAAAGCGCTTCGTTCGGGTTTGAGGGATGTTCACAACAAAAGGATAAAATCCAGCAGTGCGTCCTGAGGTGCGATGGTGGAACGGGGATGGGGGAATTAGATCATGTAAGGTTCATGACAATATCGAACGTTGGATTCGAACTCACGACCTAATAAAGGATCGTTATGTATTGTACGTATGTAAATATAATATGATATAAAATTTCATACCTTCATTAATAACAGAGGAGCAAACTTAAAGACATTTCAAGACGCATTATATACCAGATTTGTTATTTATTTTACTATTATTGTAGACAATCATACCGTCAAAGATGTTGAACTTGAGAACAAGATGCGTTGAAAACGGGAAATACATTAAAGGACAAGGAAAACATAAACACTAAAGGAACCCGTTGAATGTACTACTTCGCACTACACCGTACTTGATGGTAGTAGAGCTAAATCGTTGTTTGTTTGTTACTATGGTGAATAGGTTGGCTCGACCGGGAAAGGACCATGACAGAATAATAGCGTTAATTAGCAGCAATACGCTTCTGGAATGTCCGGTACTGTCTGGTAAATGGTACGTGGATCCCTGGAAACCTTATAACTGCTGACTAGGCATTCCATCTCAGTCCCCAGGAGTGACTCTATACCTCAATTCCTTATCGAGGATAAATGTGTGTGTAAATCAATATAGAAAAATTTTCGTAATGATAGCAGAGTTGTAAAACTGAACGAATAGTAATTTAACATATGACAAATAATACATAATAATGTGACTATAATTTGATTACAGGCAAATATTTTGAATCGCCTATTGCCTAATATCCTAGTCAGACTCGCGGCTTAAGCGCTGTGGGTTCTAATCCCTAAAGCTTTATGCAAAAGAAATCCATTTTTCCTAGCTAATATTTATGTCCAGTGATTTTGATTGGTTCTACATTAACAGTTTACTTGTCATCATATTACAATCATAGTTCAACTGATGGTAAGTGATTGATGCGACCTATAACTTAACTTAGTTCTAAGCGGTAATGTTTCATAATAATTTATAAGTTTTTTGATTTCGTTCACTTGCCAGAATAATAGATGCGGCAATAGTAGATTACCTTTATATTAATATTTTAAGAAAGCATCGTCCTTTTCCCGTCAGCCGAGCCGAGCTCGTCGTGTTATTTGTGGTTGTGGGAAATATATTTATTTATAATATATTGTATTTTTTAATATTATGGATAAAAATCACAAAGTAAAATAATGATAGAACTAATTCGTCATAAATTACCAGTCTGTTAATATCGTGTAAATGCGTTTAATCCTAACAGCCTACAGGTTTGGTCTTAACTGATAAATAATGGGATTTCTGATTTATCGTTTCTAGGTAAACACGCAACACTGTTTAGCCCTGTTCCTAAACGTCACAGTAATTTATCTTTATACAATTTCAAGTTATACCTGTATATTTTATTTATTCTATAGCAATAATAGAATTGGGAAATAGCTTGTTTGGTAATAACTATCTATCTTGCCTCGATCGGAATAACGTGATGAAAAATGTAGGTTCAAATCCTAGATAGTTTGTAACATTACAAAGGTTGACACAGCTTAGTCTTTAAAATTTAGGTAATGATCAAAAGAAGCATATCAGAAAATTCTTGCATGATATACTGCATGATGAATGAAAGAAATGGGAGAATAAATTGCTTGTATGGGATTACTTTATCTTAGTTATCAATGGATGGAGGTTGGACCGTAGAAATATCTTATTATCAGGTTTACTCATTTATCATTGTCATTTAATTTTAAAACCGTAACATATAAGTTGCACAGCCAATCTGTCCATCAAAAACTACTTCTGAAATAACTCACTAGTATATGGATATATATGTATATTGTATAGCCACATAGTGTAAACATTGCAAACGATATGTTACATAAGAAAAATATAATGATAAATAATTATTATTGATATATATCATTCTAAGTGATATCACCACGCTGCAGTTAGTTTCTAGTCGACACATGATCGAGAAGGGATCACGCCTTCGTTCTTTAGTGCTTAGAGGTGACAGATAACGCATGTGCATCTTGAATCTTTGTTGAAGATGCATGGAGAAGTTTTGCGCCGGAGTTATCACTCATGAACTGTGTACTCATTTGTCCCCCCCTCCCCAATATAATAAAAAATAGAGAGAATGGAAGGATGTCACGAACAGCGTTAACCCCAAAATATTTAATGGGTTGTGGTAAGTAAAATAAAGTTGTTGATAGCATAACTTTTTGATCTCAGCGTAGGTACTATGGGTTTAACCATTAGTTTACTAACCATATAATGAAACTCAGCTAGGTTCCATTGTTTAAAATTAAGCAATATTTTATAACTAGTTACTTAAATCTTTTATTTATATCTTGTTTTTATGTAAAGTAAAGTATTATATATCCACTAATACACCACGCAAATCCACAGGTGGTCATCACATATCTAAGTGGTGTTTTTTTTAAATTGTATTCTCAAATATACAGGTTTCATGATAATGTTTTTCATGTACCGCCAAGTAGCCGATTGATTAGCACATAAAATTGCAATCACAAATATAAGTAGTGCTGTCACCGGGGATCTGATATTCAATTTACAATGGTTATATAATTAAGACTATATTACTTAGTTATATCGACGGCTAATCCGCACGGCCACTGTTACTACTCCATAAATAAAAATCGAAGCGGAAAGTACAAAATGGACTATAATCAAAAATTGCTTCACACAATAATTATGGACGGCGGCCTTGTCGTAAATTATCCTAAGTTGGTCACCACAATGCTGAATTGTCGCAATTTCCTCGTTAGACACTAAAATAAAATCTAATAAGCGCTCTGCTATGCAAATCAATCTGTTGCATAAACCTGCCGCTTTGTCAGCTTGCAGACACAATGCAGGAAACAACATTGCTGCTTTGCAGGGTTGGTAAATATATACGACTGTTTTTTTTTCCGCAGAGGTATGGATAATATATGTAAATTATGAATGAATGATTCTTCATCTATTCTTTTATGAAAATTTATCGGTAAATAAGTCGAAGTATAAATTACTTCCTATACATATATATATATTTAAATTTAAATGAATATATTTATAAATATTTGAATGAATATTAAAAAGGGCATCAGCATTAAAAAAATTGCCTATAGTTGAATGGTGGATTCATACTAATAGACCCTAACAAGTTATTAGTGTAGAACCCACCATAAACTCCAAGCCATTAGTCTATGAAAACAAAGATTTATCATATATTATTATATCAATGCGATTAAAGAGTGTTTAGTATATTTTTTTGAGAATTGTGTAAAAGATACAATTTAATGGTATTAGCTATTTCTCTCCGAGAGTAGGAAAAATACATATATTCACCTAACATCTCGTATTTGTTGTCATGTTACATTTAGGTCATTGAAATTAATTTCAGAAGTGTAACGTAGGTAAAATAATACAGTTAACCTTTCTGTACTAGTCATAAAACTTTAACTTTAAATAAAACTTTTGTTTCCAATGCGTATTTATCAAACGATAAGCCAAGATAAGCACTACACAGAAAATGTCACAGAAGACAGTTAAGTTAACGAAATACGATATGCATAAACCAGGCGTCATTAAAGAATCGACTAATAAAATCAGAGACGCAGCCCTGATTGTAAAGTATGTCAGAATCGAACCAGATGGAAAGATAGTGAGTGATTCTGAACGAGTAACGCTACCAGGCAATAACTTAACCACTATTCTCCTTGAGGCTAAGAAACCATTTCGTGCTGATTCCATTGTAGGCATAAATTCTTAACTAACGTACCGTGTGAAGGCTGTCTTAGTAGCACTAAAACAAAAGGAAGGCCAACAGGCGATTGAGGAAATTGAGCCTTATTTTATGCTAACGGTGATAGAAGTTAAATGGAATTTAGATTAAATAACAAATGTATAGATCATAGTATCGATGTATTCAAAATTGGATCAAAAGAGGAAGCAACAAGTCTTAATTTACAATTTGAGAGTACAATCTGGGATGGCTACTGGACGGAACATGTAAATGCTATATTGTGGCCTAAGGCATCGTCATTTAGTGCGAGTGAAGCTGAGCAGATTTATGTTGCCTTTCGCTTCACACTTAAACGTTACGCTTTGTTTTGACTTGGCATTTACTTTAACGAGTTGTTGTTCTGGTTTGGTTGTTTGTTTGGTATACTCTAACAATTTGTGAATATTGAAATAATGTCTCACCTAATAATATCAACTACATAAATAAATATCATTCTAGTAATATACGGTGACATTTAACTTCGATCAGGATTTTATAGTACATAATGGGGACTTAAGTAGGCGTTATTACAATAAATAACTTTAGTTTATAAGTTTACTTAATCCTAATGCTTAATGTAGATGTATCTTATAGGTGTATCTTCGTGGAAAAAACCTTGGTGATTACACTGTGACGTAGTGGTTAGCTAAAATGTCCATTAAAAGAACATTATTTGTGCACCCAATTTGTAAGTTTTTGGAAACGGGTCTGTTGTGTGAAACACAGAGTATCTGAATCTTCTTCCAATCTAATTGCCTATACATTACGACGGATAAGGGAAGAGATGACATGTTAAGATCTATATACTTAACACACTATAATATTTTTTGCACTATGGTTGGTAATTTTTGGTAATAATCAGAGCATATCGCAATTGGTTGTTGATATTAACTAGAAGGATATCATTATCAATTCTGATATGAATATCTGTGTGTAAGTTTTGAAACTTTGACACTGTATGTGAATCTACCTCCTATATTGTTATTGCATATTCATTAGTCTAGAGAAAGGATGTGATGGACAAGTGAGTATCTCTGTGTCTTCGACTATTTATGTCATATGTTAGAAATTAGACGATATCACCGTAGTCGAAATCATCATCAATATAATAGTTAAAATCATCATTTATCAATCATTTAAAGACGTCTTTACAAACAATAGTCAAATATTTCGTATTAAACGTATTAGTCGTTGTAATTGGCACTTGTTGGAATTAAAAAAACGATTTTTCCTTAATTTTTAACTATTAAAACTACAGAACAATAACTATAAAAAATACCAAAACATAAACCTAAAGTATACTCAGGACACTTAGATGGCCAACGATTATGATTACTACTACTTCTTATGATGTTTTTTTATGATTTGTGAGCACATGACCAAATTTCAAATAACAATAATTTGGTAAATGTATTCAGACGATCGCTCTTTTGTTTCACGGTAATGAGCGGTTACTGCAAACTGAATTTAAATCTCCATTATCTTTAAAATGTCCACGGATAACAATTTCGTGGTCGTTGTTTATCAGCTCGTATAAAATTATATAACATAGACAATTACACTGTTATGATATTTTTTCTGTTGATACGATTTTCATTATGGTTCCTATTTTTAGCATTTTAATTTTCTAGTTAATTTTCAAGATTTCCGTGATATGATTTGGAAAATTGTATATATTGCGTTCAATTGTATTTTTACAAGGTCAAACTTTATAGTTCAAACTTTATAGATACATAAAATAATTAAATTAGTCTATTGCATGAGTTTGTCACAGGAGTAGGAACATGTTCTAACACAATACCTACGTAGAATGGTAAATGGTTGTAAGAATTATGATGATTTATTTCATTAATCTTTATAAATATATAATTTATAATATAATATGGTCTTAATTTTTTTTATGAATACATGCGCGTGATAAGGAAATTAACATTAAATCAGAATGACAAAAAATTCAAGAATGTTCTGGTCATGTTTTTTTTTACTTGTAAATATCATGTCAACTGGACTAGGGTACGATCACACTCTAGTTGGTTTTTTAGTTGGTTAGCGTTACTATGCTTTGTTTGGTGAGCGAAAGAAAACGGAGATCTTAAAACTGGCGACGGAGCTTTTCATTAATTCTAAGCGGTATAATATCATTTTTGAGGTTGTTTTCTTAGGCTAAATGAATTATTACCATTTGGAAATACGGGCAATATTTGCTACCAAATGGTAAAATAAATGATTCTTATTTATTCTTCCATAAATTATATCATAGACTCACTAGTTATAACAATAAAATATATGTATATTAATTATGCTTAATTTGCTTATGTTTAGTATAAAAAGCATAATTCTTTTTTATATTTCATAATTTCAATTAGTGATCCAATGTTAGGCCGACATTAGAAGTTTTACTCAATTCAGCTTTTTTATTGCTTCATATGAAATTAATGTATTGTTATTAGAATATTTACATTTAATATAATTATTATAAATTAAATATAAAATATATTAAATATAATCATTAAATATTATTTATTAATACATAATTGTACTATTTAAATGGTTGTATAACAATATTCGGGAAATATCTAAAATATATAAAGTTGGTAAAATGTTTTTTATGCGAATTGTAAGCGACCATTGGCCATATAAATTTAAATGCAGCTATTGTAAATGGAGATTGTAGCGACTGTAGCGGTAGGAGAAATTTGATTAAGAACCTCAACCCTGATAAAGATGAAGGAATTGAAGAGGGCCGATTTTTTCCATTACGAAGACAACGTCCACATCGAGTAAACCGTGACACTGGGTGACCCATGCTTAAGATATTTTTATATTTAAAAAAAAATAATGAAGGGCATGGGAGCTCGAAGCCCAGCAAACAAGGATGAAGCAGTGCAAAAGGACCGAGGGGTTATAAATGTGATGAGGCACTGCAAGCGTGCGTACCACACAACTATCTTCCGTTCGCAGCCGCTACAGGGTTGGCTCAACAGAAAGACTGTTGAGTCATATACCATCGGCGGTTTATGCAAATGCTTATACTAACTATCCGCATATGTAAACACGTATGGGGTAATGGCTAGCGTCAGGTCTGCTCCTTTGCCTTAATAAAATATTTATACATCACAAACTGTTGGCTTTCAGATCTCTATGTGTACTGCATCTAAACATTTCTCCGATATTATTGAAACTGCATTACATCGGAATAGGGAAAGGGGAGTGAAAGAAGTGAGTGCCTTTTTTGTTTGTGCAAACGCTTACGGTGCTATTAAATGATGTCATCCGACAATAACTAAAAGATATCGAGAACATTATCATATTATTACAAAAAACCTTTTCTATAAACATTGACACTGGTTATAAAATGTGTAAAACACTTCGTAAAGTTAAAATGCTTAAACTACACCCGTTGTAATGAGAGTTTGTATTCAGTACAGTAATAGATACAATTCAAAGGCATATATTGTATAGAAGTAAGGGTAGATATTTTTTACTTAAGCATCACAGAGTTTGATGATTTATCACTAACAAATATTTTTTCTTTTTAAAAATAGAATTGATGACTACAAATTTAAATACGATGTCTGTATCTAGAGTGACGTTTCTATATTGGCTCAAAGTATCTGTTTCTATAATTTACTCGACATGGAATTCAACGACGACAATTTCTTTCCAAATTATATTATCTGATTAATTATATAGCAATAATATAGTGTAAGACTGGAAAAATTGTGTTACGCGTTTAAAAATAATAAATATGATGAATGAATTAATTTATTTTCTCGGCTCGTAAAATAATAGCGGGTAGAATGCTTGTAACTCTAGTGTCATATAATGTTGATTAGTTGCCTCTTTCTGCTACACAATTTAAGAAGGGGGACTTAAACATAGATTTCGATAAAAAATACTCTTCGTCCTAAATAAGTATATGCTAGAAATAAAAAAGATTTTATAGATTGATATATATCTATAAAATCTTTGTTATACATACATAAACTTATTATTTAGGAGAAATAAGCCTAAGATTATTAGACATTAAATCACTGCGCACCGTACATCGCCAATACACCACAATTGTGACAAAATATTGAACGGTGATCATTATGTGATATATGGCGTCGCGCTCACACGTTCTTTCCGCATTTCATCGTGAATGCGATTTGCTATTTCAGGCAAGCGCGACAAAATGAAACGTCAAACGACATACTAAAGATTGTTATTACTGTTATGTTTATTTTGCTTTTTAAATTGCTTATTTGAAATTGTGGTAGTTTTTAATATAAGTTTATTAGTTTGATACATTACGTCATCAGGAGTAAATAAGACCTTCAAGTTTTGATTTTTTGCATTGTTACCCTTGTCTAGTTAAATAAGCGACGTCCTGTCTATGTGACTAAACAACGTTCCATGTGACTAATACTAATCATCCTATCTGTGTGACTATGTGATGTCCTGTTTTAGCTACTTACGTAATAAATGAACAAATGTTAAAACTGATCGTATAATATTCGCTATTCTTTAACTTTATATTAAATTACTATGATTACGCCACACACACGTATATGAGACTTACATATAGTTGTTTTGCAGTGGTAGAGCTATACTGCAGTTTGTTTCTAGTTGCAGAATGAATGGGTCAGCTCGTTCGGGGTAGGGCCACGCCCTCAGAATACCAGCGTGAAATGGCAACATAACGTAGCTTTGTTTCGTTTGGTGAGTGTAGAGATCCGGAAACCTTTATTTCTAGTTACGAGTCATACCACCTCAGTGCTCAAGATAACAACGCATCCAACGATTCCTTGTCAAGGATGAATGTAGATGTCATGAGACGAAGGGATCATTTACCATCAGGTGAACTGTGTGCTCTCTTGTTACTCTAAATGTTATATAAAATAAATATATATATTGGATGCACGCGTCTTTTAATGTAATCGGCGATTCTTTGAATGAGTAAAAACTATAATGAAAAATAATAATAATAACGTTTATGTTACTTTTTTGCATTACATAGTACAAGTACATACAATTACTCTAGTGATGATATTATGTATATAATTTACGATATCTGTTAAACTTAATTTTTATAATTTCGTTTTCAGAATTCGGCTGTAGATTTGTTGTTATGATCTATTTTTTATTATATATATATATTTTTTGATCTAATTACGATTTTTTTTAATGTACCTACGGAGTTAATCATGGTTTAATTATGAATTAATTAACGATGTACAAAAAAATAATTAACGATATTTTGGTTAATTATTCGGAAAAGAGAAAATGTTAATTTGCTTTTATTAAACTCACGTCCTCTTAAAATTAAATTTCATTACAAACTACTAACTTGTATAAGATTTATATATATATTTTTTGCTTTTTGAAGATTTTAGTTTCCATAATTTGTAGTGCAAATTAATATATTTCTACTATCGTGGCGTCTATTACATTATTGAGCATAATATATGTGTTTTATATGATTAAAGTCTCATAAAAATCTTATTAAAAACTATATTTAAAATAAGATTATGAGCCCTTTTACGCATAAATCGCAATTACAACACAATATCGTTTAATTTCGTTTAGAACGCCTTAAATTAATGCCCCATAGAGCAAGTTAATAGTGGGATTCCCATAATAAAATGGAGTTGTAATGGTCAGTTGATATGATTACCATACGTAAGGTAAAAGCACCAATACTAGTTGCCAGTCATTAGTTCTAACAGAAAGTAATATTTTACTATGCGATGAGGGTTAATTAATTAAAATTGTAACTACTATTTTTAATTACATTTATCCTAATAGAATGAAACTTAATCAAATATGATTAACATACGTAAGGTAAAAGCACCAATACTAGTTGCCAGTCATTAGTTCTAACAGAAAGTAAAATTGTACTATGCAATGAGGTTAATTAATTAAAATTGTATCTACTATTTTTAATTACATTTATCGTAATAGAATGAAACTTAATCAAATATGATAACCTTACGTAAGGTAAAAGCACCAATACTAGTTGATAGTCTTAAGTTCTAACATAAAGTAAAACTGTACAATGAGGATGTAAAATTAGTTAAAATTTTAACTACTATTTTATATATTTTATATTATTTAAATTCATTTATCGAAATAGAATGAAACTTTCTCAAATTGATAACTCTATATAAATACTTATTTTTAAGTATTGACAATTCAGGCTACCTTAGATTTTGTATTACACATATAAAAACGCTTTACAATGACCCCGTCTGCTAAGGGGTAGTAGCATGTAGTCAAAGATGGTTTGGTGCACTAATTTAGTAAGCGCCTATTCGCCTCATGAAGACTCCCGTATTCTATGTGGACGGAAAAAACACTGGCAAACTGATCCAATCATTGGCCATTCACATGAGAAACGAAGACGCAAGATTTTATGTGAGAAGTAAATAAAAGGTTGATCACCTGTCGTGCATCTTATATTATAATATAAGTCTGGTCATGGAAGGAGTAAAATTAAATTATCTAACTCTTTCGCTCATTTTCTAATATAACATGTGTCGAAAATGAAACGTTTACCGAGTTATATATCTTTTATCAAAGTATTTTATATTACCAATATATACATAACTTAGTTGTTCGTTTATATATAATAAATATTTTTCTCTATTAAATATTTAATATATATAAACTATCTATATAAACTGTAAATCGGGTATCGACTGTCCGAAAATGGTAATTTTTACCCTTACTAACTATTAGTAACCAAAAATTTACGGTTATAAGAAAATTTTGTTAAGTACATCTGGCCGATATATAAATAGAAGTTAATAAAAAAAATATATATAAATAGATACGTATTTTGCCACATCGAAAAATAAATTAAATTAACTTCTGCATATAAATTTAACACACTTTAGCGCTAAAGTGAAATGCTCCTTTACCGAAATTAGTACCACTATTAAATTAAACGAAATAATTAATTAACATTCTTATATAATTTAATTTAATAAATTATAAGAACCAAACCATTCGATAACTAAGATTAAATACTTGTTCTACATGACATACGATGGTAGCTGAAGGATAAACTCAGTCTACGATTTTTTTTCGCGGACTGTACCCTATCATAAATTCAACATTTTGTGTGATGTCAAATCAACATATATTCGTGTACCCCAACATATGAATGACGTCAAAGCCAAAAAAGTTTTTTTTTATGTTTTATCGTCATGAATCTAAACGATAATTAACCTATTTAGTTGTTTGTCAAGTTATCTTCTATCTGACTCCCGGTAATTCAGAGTCATAATTTTATATATATTTTATAGGATTGAGTTTAAAACGTGATATATTTTTTTCCAATATTGTATACAACTCTAAAAATCAATTTAATATGTCGATTACAAATTTTGAAGCTGAATTAACTTTCTTTAAATAAACGTTTATTTATAAAAAGAACGCTTTACCACGCTTATATGTAATACACATATTTATTTTATTTCTTTTAAACTTCATGCACAAAGTAAATTACATAGGCGGACTTAATGCTAAAAGCATTTTCTACCAGTCGACCTGATAGTATAATATATTTTGGATACTTTTAAACCTATATAATATTTATTTTATATTTATGTGCTTTATCAAAAATAACTTTTCGCACCTACACCCTCACCCTCTTTCCTGTTTTATGTTCAATCAATTTGTAATGGTCTCTGTAATTTAAAGTCGCCGGTATTTAAGTAAGTATAAAAAAGTTTTTCCTCAGAACATTAAAGAAAAAAAATTAGAAATTGATTGCTTAGGAATTTATGTCATACTTAAAATCAAATAAAATGAAATATACTTAGCGTATAAACGATGAATAATAAAATAAAAATAATAACCATCCCTGGTGGGGATCGAACCCACGACCTTTGGATTAGAAGTCCAACGCGCTATCCTCTGCGCCACAGGGACACATGTCTATCACCTCAAAGTAAGATATTTTTGTACAAGTCTTCTTCTAGAGAAAACAATTTACTTTTAACAATGTAAAAAATTTTATAATAGTGTTTAAGTACCACATTGAAAATTTAAGATATTAAATACTAAGAATCAAGGTGGTCGAAATTTTGTAACGATTTTTAAATTGCGAATTACAGTGGGCGCATATTATCTATGTCGGCCATACAGCACGACACCCGGGGCCAAATTTGCTTGTGCAGGCTACGAGAACAGAATACAAATGTTTATTATTGCGCAGGAAAAAGTAGCGGCCATTGTGGAATGCCCCGGGCTACTACACTGAAGGAGTCGTGCTTGTGAAAGGTTTTGTGACGTGTGTGGAGTGGAGTTCCTTTGTCGTAATTTTGTACTTTGAGGAATTGGTTTTATTAAGTCAAATTCATGGTACATAATTATATTATGTTATTCTTTTGTCATAGCTTGATGGGACCCATAACACATGTATTAATGACTATATCATTTATTTATTTATTTCTATAATTATTGTGACATATTCTAGTTTATTAATTATGATATTTATGACTAGATAATGTTATGTGAGGGAAGCAGCGTAAGCAAAGACGTAATTATGCATAATCCGATGTACGGCATATGGGATAAAATCGAAGGAAGACCAGTAATCTGTGTTACAAGAAGTAAGTTCCCCGCTTGAGAATATAACTCAAGACCTCCAAATAAAAAGTACTCAAACTATCGGTAGTATTCATCAAATTATTGAATGAACTATTAAATTATAGAACGTAGAATATTGAATGTATACATCAGATGATGTTCTATTTATATCTATAGTTCTATCTATAAGAGTTCTCGTGAATATCATCTCGATTCATTCTTAGAAGGAATTGTCTTAATAAAGTCTAAAGCTAATACGTCGTGCAAAGGTCTTTTACTTGAGGTGTTCATGATAATACAAAGGTCAAAAATAACACTTAGACATGACAGTATAGAGTATTCACAATACTACTAACACAATACTACTCGAGAGTACTAATCGATCGTACTACTTAATAGTACTACTCAGATGGAATGTTGATCTGCGCAAATCCCAAAAATCCAAGCAACTGGGTGCTTAAAGCCAAAGGTGGATTAGAATATATTTACAATTAACTATAATACGTTTAAACTACATCACTGTTAATTATAATGTATGTTAAATTTATAGAGCAGTAATGGGGCAAAGAAGCTGTATTACAGATGCTATCTCGCCCTTGAGGACTTAAATGGTATGCCTTGTCTACTGACAAGGGCAGAGCTATGCGGTTTTGTTATAAACTAAAAATGCTGAACAGTATATTTGTTTGTTTACGGTAAGCACAATTTTATGATGTTATCCTGTGAATGCGTAATACTTCTACGATCAAGTCGGTCTTTATGTGGTGCAGCTACTAAATAGCAGATATATATATATATATACTATATATATAATTATAAGATAAAAAATATTTGATGTGAGTTTTGATGAATATAAAATTTGTTTACTTTTATTAATTCCATCCTATTAAATAACAGAAATTATAAACATTGTGAAATAATTAATATTTTTTATGTTAAAATTTATAAATAAACTTTTTACTAAATCTTTATCAATAAAGCAGAAGTTTCGTTTTATGATTGATGAGTGTTACAAAAACACTGTCATCCCTGGTGGGGATCGAACCCACGACCTTTGGATTAGAAGTCCAACGCGCTATCCTCTGCGCCACAGGGACATGTGAGAAATCGTTGAAATAATCTGCACATTATCATTGTTAGTAATAAAAGAGTAAAAGTGTGCGAAACTATTTATACTTGTAATTAGAAGTCTGACGAATTATAGAAACACACTTCTAATTTTAAAATAAATTCAATACATCCTGACACTTTTTATACCATATGAAGAAACAACTGTGAAATTTCTTATAAACCTAAATAATTAATTATTTCTCGATATAAACGACTTAAGTGTGGGGAGAATCGGATGATAATTTTGGACTTCGCATAATGCTCTTTATGAATTCTTCTGCTATGAAATTATCTAGAAATCTTAGAAAGATAACGCACATAATTTATTTATCGACAATATTCAAATACAACCACCAATAAATTGTTTTATAAAAATCTTAAATTAGCTCGTAAGTGCAAATTGTATGCGATTAGCATAAGAAATTATTAATTAGTTTTGTAGCCAGAATACCGTTTAGTATAAAAAAAATCTAGAAGTTGGTCATCTAGATATCAGTAATACTCTTTTGAAGTGTGGCAACTACGGCAAATACCATTTGGAAGGGGCTTTTAGAAGTAAAAAGTTTATTGCTTGAAAAAGAAAGAAGAGAAGCATTATTAAGAATTATAAAAAAATATCACAAACTCCAGGGTATTGAAAATGTAAGACCACAGTCATGCATTTTAGGCCATCATTTTCCGAGACACAAATGTGATCTACTGAACAATGATTAGAAATAGTTGATAAAATTCGTCTTCCACGTCCGCCTCCTCGATCGGAGCTTTGGTATCGCCACAGCTTTATAGTTGAGCTCCTATTGCATCTTAACTATTATGTAAGATCTAACTAAAGCCATGATACTTCAAGTTTTTTCCTTTTTACTTGCAAAATGAGTCCATAGAAATTGCAATTTCAAAAAACAGAAATTTTGTGAAGGCATACTCGTATATCGTGGTGCTTTTGATATAGATAAGCTCATAAAAAACCGACATCTTTTTTTGTAAATATAAGCAACAGAACGATTTACCATTTTAAGTATTAAAAATTTTCACCTTAGTAAATGGTAATTAGTAAAAATATTTAAAAACCGAATCGTGTTGTTTTTTAAATCTTATTTATCTTAAAAGAGTAATGCGATCATAGGGACAATTGAAAGAACTTTACCCAACAATGGAACAATTATGGTTATACAAATAAATAAGAAAGCAAAAAGGGCAATATAATTTCCAGCCTTGATGTCGACTGTATTGTTGAAGATTGTTTAGACCTATAAGGACTGGCAGTTGACCGTATTTCGTAATACAAAAAAATACTGCAGTGATGGAATTTCAGCCTTTTTATCTACTAAACCAACTAAGCAAAGTAAGACAAATTACAATTTTTTTATCAGGGTATTCTGTTACGGCCTATTTTGTCGTAGGAGTCAGACATTTACAACAGTCTGGCATAACACAGGATAAGCAAAGAGTATATAGAGAGAGCTTAATTTATGTACTAATTGAATTTGTCCTACAACAAAACTCTAAAATGTTTTCTCCGTATGTAACATTACCTGAAAAGTTATTGACAAATTTGGAGGATGTATTTTGAAGAAAAAAACATGTCATGTATAATAACACTCCACTGCATTCCACTGTCCATCTGTCGTCTTGCGCTTTAGGCCGGCATTGTCCGTGATACAAATGTGATCAAATTATAAAGAGTGGCGCATGCCTGCGGCGGTTGCTGCCGACTCGGCGCATTGCGTGGCCTTCAGCCGATTGTCTGTGGGGTGTAAACGCAACATTATGCACGCAATATATTTAGTTTTTGGCTTGCTTTGTTTTTCATGGTTTTTTAATTATTTTTATGTGCACTTTTTCGATTATTATCTCTATACGTAAAGAATCAGCTAAGTATGCGCGTTATAAAAGAATAGAGGTTGAATAAGAAATTTATCATCATTCTGGCAGCTTTCATAACTAAACTTTTGTAATCCATTGGAGAGCACCTACTTGTTGTACGGTGTCATGTTAAGAAAGCTAGCAGGTTACCTGATGGTAAGTGATTACCACCACCCATGAACATAAAGAAGCAACAAAAGAGGAATAACAGATACGCTGCCGGCCTTTAAAACAGGTGTAGGCTCTTTTCTTGAAGGTCCCTAAGTCTTATCAGTCGGAAACAGCGCTGATGACAGCTGATCCCCCAGAGTAGTTGTGCGTGGCAGGAAATTTCGCGTAAAACGGAACGTGGTGGATTGCCAATCATCGAGATGACGAGGATGAAATTTTTAATTTCTGTCGTGATGTTCAAACTCAGCGACTGGAATTAATCCAAACAACACCTTGAATATGGTAAATTACCCCAGACGTTAAAAAGTTAATTCACTACTTACCGTTTAGATTTGGTTTTATCTCTCACCATAATATTGAATATAAAATGCCATGGATCTTTAGAATAACCTTTTCTTGTTGTAGTCGCAACGCATAAAAGATTTTTTTTAGGAAATTCCTCCGGAAATTCACTATGTTCATGTTTAAATAATTTAAAAATTTTGGTGAAAATATCAATAAATCGTGCTTAGCAGCGTTTAATATAAAATAGATATGACGAAAATTGAGCACATATAAAAAACTAATGCAGCCCTTATACACTAAAAGGTAATTTTAAATGATTTTTATTGTTTTAATATATGATAGATTAAAAACAAGTACATAGTTCACCTCGTCATTAGTGTTTGCCCTGTAGTCATTCACATTTTTATTTTATAAGGAATCATCATGCAGATGTTTTGTCACTGCTTAGGACCAAGGTGGAATACCAGGTCATTAGTAATGGTATTGCGGTGAGTATGCTCCTTCCACAGACTCGCTCTTTTTCTCTTCCTATTTTCTCTTAGGGCTGAAAAAGAATTAGCCAGCAACTGTTATAACGTTTTTGCTTTATTACACTCAGTATATAATTCACGACGATAAGATATATCATATGGTAGTATTCTGTAAAAGCGTGGTCTGACCTTGGTTGAATCCACTTATTTAAGTTGCTGCTGGTTTAAATCTGCGACATAGATATATTAAGTTAAATATCAGTATATAAAATATTATTAACAAGCTTATTTACCTTTAGTTAATATGCTAAATGCTATCGTAAAGATAAATCTCATTCATTATTTCAATTTGATACTAAAGAGCTTTTTTTATGCGGCTGACGGTGACAAACGGGCACACAATTCACCTATCGGTAAGTGATGACTGCAGACCATAAATTAAAAAAAAAAAAAAAGTATCAGGATGCATATGTATTATCACCCCTGAGGGCTGATATGTAATATCGCGTTACAAATAACTAAACACAACATGGTTACGACTGCTATTTCGTTCTGTAATTGTGTGAGTATTCCTTCTCGGTTTAGCTAACCCATTGATACAACGGCTTGTATTAAGACACAACCAGGCTGTACCACTGTTAAAACTTAATTATGACAGCTTGATGGAAATCCGTCATCATAACTTATAACGGATCGTATATTTTTTACCAAACATTCTGATGCCTTTTAAATTCTCTCAGCGCTATTTTTCTCATGACATCTGTACAGAAGCGTTTATTTAATCGTATTTATTGGTTCCCAAGCTATTAGAAATAGCTACTAACTTAAAACATTGTGATAAACACCCTATTAGTCAAGGCGAGATATATTTTATAGGTAATCTTAACAAGCGTAATGAGGTAACACATAAATAACAATTAATTTTTCTTCGGTTGTCATTAACGTAAATCGATGTTATGAAAATGATTTATAATAAAGAATATAAACGTATATGAGAACGATATGGTTATAAGAGAAAAATAGTCTGGCAAGTGTTCATTCACAGAAATTTTGAGGACCGAGGGAAACTTATTGTTATCGTGATTTGATAATTGGTTCCTCGTTTAAAATAATTCATTATACTCGTAATAATATCATTTGTGAATTGCTATCATCGTGGTCATTTAGAATATTATAATCTCATCACATATAGATCTTAGCTCGCTCTTAGAACAGCTTAGCTCACCCTTAGTTAAAAATTATATAATAGAGTAGAATATCCTGTCGGCGTCACAAGGCCTTTCGGCTTAAACTAAAGCATGACAGGACAGAACATAAGAGATCAGAAGAGAACAAAATATATTTGACCAAAGAGAAAGGAAAAGATTTCAATAAATTTATTTAACAAAAAAAAAGAAGAAATTAGAAAAACACAAAGTTTGTACATAATGTAAGAATCAGTTAATGAATATAAGAAAAAAATAATATACGTAGTTGAACAATGTTCCAGGTAAAATGTAGATGCAGAAAGGGACTAACTCGACCGGCGGGGGGATTAAGATTTTATAATACCAGCAGAGCTTCATTTTTGAAGACCGGTGATGGAATTACAGGTACAGGGTACATAGCATTCCACTAAAGTCCTCAGGATTGACGCCGTTCTTTGAGAATTAACGTAGGTGTCATTTACAAATTTATTGCATAATTATATATATATTAAATTAAATTAAAAAATAATAAATTTTCATAGGTTCATCTAAATACATTGATTAAGTCTAACCTCTGACCACAAATCTTGAAGCTTTGAAGCGTAAATAGCCAAATGGTTTAGGATCTGTGAAACTTAAGGTCGTAGGTTCAAATCCACCATTCAACTAATGTCGTGAATTATCTCCTAGCACAAATATTTAGATCTTAGTTGGAGTGACCAACAGAAAGGTTACTAATGTTAATAGCTCAGCTAGTATTATTTAAAAAAGAAAAAAGCTCTATTCAACTTAAAAAGATATAACTTATCTCTATAAAAAAAGAAAAAAAGATCTAATTAACTTGAAAAGATATAACTTATATAAGAATATAGACTATTAGCAGTAGCCCACTTCTTCTGCTGTCATGGGTATTTTATTTTTATTCTTTTTATGTTAGTATAGTATACAGGGGAAGTAACTTAACTTACGACCAGTAGTCGTAAGAGTTGAAATTTGAAATTGCGTGCATATAGAGTTACCTAAATGCATAGGGCATTTAGGTAACTCTGGTTTATCTTCAAAACTGCCGAAACTAAATGTTGGAAATAAATATGGACCAAAAGTTCTTACGGATAACGGTGGTACGGAACCCCCACCACACAAGTTCGGCTCGCATCATGACCAGTTGCAGTTGATAATATTGTATCGGTAAAAAATACAAACTACACTAATTAATTATATTAGCTCCATAAATTGTTGACTCATTTGTAACTTTTTTCTTTGGATGTCAAGAATTCTAATTAGTTTTTTAAAATATTTCTTGTTTGATATAAACCCCGTATTTTAACGAATTCTAGTTATAATAAATTTATAACATACGGTATCTTAAATATTTTAAGGTATTAATGTTCAGTATATTAGTTATACTATTACATATTTATGTTTTATAATTAGTATTTGGGTTGGTCTTTAGACAAAATTAATAAAAGAACCTCTTTATTATGATAATTATAAAATAATGCCGGTTGATAATAGTACGAGTCCTAAATCAACAACTTTTTGACGGAATAAACTTAATAAATAATTATTTAGAAGGACAAGTAAAAGATAAATACGGTACGCCATTGCGCCGTAGCAATTATGCTAAGCTAATTAAATTTAGAAGAGCTTTACAATCGTCTGTGGGACTACACTCACCATACAGAACACAACAGCATCATATTGTCGAGTCAACCCATTCGTGCCGCATCTAGAAATAAACTAGAGCGCGGTTCTACCACCATACAAGCTTACTTAGTTAAAATACTAAACACATGATAGGGCATGAAGATAAATATAGGTTGTCTCACGCCATAATACAGTAATTGTATTCTGTAAGGGCGTGTTTCTTCCCCGGTCGAGCAAACCCATTTATGCTGCAGCAAAAAAATTGCTTTAGCATACTATTGTTGTAGAACTAGCTTCTATTAATCTTATTTTATAAAATATATTGCTACTCTTACGATGACTCATTTCCGAAACTTGATTAATTTAAGAACTATTACTTTTAAACCTTATAGCGTCTTAAAATATTTGACAGCTCACGCCAACGTCGCAGCCATCACGAAACTTGCATATAGTAAGCGTATAAACAAATTATAAAATGTTAATACAATCGAACCTTTGACTCTGAACCACAATACGTCATTGTCAGACCGTTAGTGTGGCCGGTTTCGGATCGGAATAAGGAGCAACGTACAGTGTATTATTATTTTATCCTTCAACTACTTAACACAATACTTAAAAACACGATACTTTAACATTCATTGACGTTTGCTTTTAAAGGCTTTTCCAAGATAGTGATGACATTCAATTCTATTTTATAATTTAATATAAAGTACTTAAAAAAGGTAATACGTAAACTACAGACTGAAATTGCTTGGAAATAGGTTCTTGCTTTTATTTAATACGGGATTCTTTTAATGGTACAAAAATAATATCATATCCGTCCGTTTCTATATTTTTCGTGTTAAAAAAATAAAACTTATCTTTTTTTTATCAATTTCTACAATCGGAAATTAAACATCTAAAATTATAATATTCAATTCAGCATTCAATACCTACTTCTCTTTCTAACTTAAGCCTCATCCACAAATTATTCTATTTACTAAAATTAAAGTTAATATGATATAGATTTTATGAATTTACATTTAATTTTTTTAAAAAAACCTCCATACTGTCCGTCGCATATAAATTTTCTATTAAAGATAGTCAATCGCTCAGTTCCCACATTAGAGTGAGACATCACACTTGAAGTATGAAAATATGATGCTCCTAGCTAATAGAACCACAGGCTTTTATTAATATTGTATGCTAATTAAGAACATTAAATTTTTTCAGTACATGCATATATTTAATAAAACCATAGTATAGTATTTCAACATACATTTTGTAATAATTAATATAAAAATTAAATTAATTATGGAACTACATAGTTTCGTATTATGTTCATTCACTTGATTAAAAGATAACTAAATAGATGAAGTGACGAGATATGCTCTATCTTGCAATATTGCAAATTGTGGTAGATACATATATATAGTAATAATCTAATTATGGGATAAGGCCAGCTCACGGACCCCTCAGTTCCGTGAGCCCTGTGTCCGATGAAGCTGTAAGAGCCGCATAGGCATAACAGCATCAACATCAACAGAATCTAGGCTATGCTTTTAAATGTTTATCTAAGGAAATTATTTACAACAATAAACCACGATTCAATTCAAACTTACGATGTTAAATTTCACAGACCAACCCTAAACCGTTAGGTGCTTTGACTTTGACGCTACCGTTTTATTGAATTTATCCGTGTATGTTTTATATATATATATATATATATATATATATATATATATATCATGAGTTACAATGATTCAATACTCCATTCAATGATTGAAATCGTAATAGAGTATCCAGTTTCGGAACCATCATACGAAATATAGAAACGTATTACTATTTTACTCTGGAATTATCTTTTGTAAGGGGGTGGTGCTACCTCGGTAAAGCCTACCAATTCATGCTGTGGCTAGTCCTAGGCCAGAGGAAGAGCGGGAAGTCTTTGTTATTTTTTTTAATTATACCTTCAGTCAATATTGATTGAAAAATCACAAACTTTTAATGGTAACAAAGAGCTGTTTAACTAAGAAACATTTTATTATAAGTCGAAGCAGCAGGAGCAAGGAGGAGGAAGAGGCGTTGGCAGCAGGAGGAGGTCAGGAATGCCAGAAAGTAGTCTAGGGTTGCCTAGAATCTTAGAAGACCTGTTTCTTTAAGCGAAGTATAAAAGGATTATACGAAGACGACAGCTATCTTTCAACAATTGATAGATGGTAAAAAGTATAATTTACATTATTTTTTTATGTAATTGTTTTTTTTACCTAACGGTCAAATGCATATATTTTATTTATATACAATTGACTATAAATTCAAAACTGAGATAAGTGAAAATATAGCTGTTAATGCAATAAAGCAAATCAAAGATCTGTACTTATTTTCTATAATTCAAATCCTACCTTTATGCATGTAACCATTTATAAATAATGACATGTAGGTATTAGATCTCTGTTTATTAATCCTTCTGAATATATTCAGTAATGGTGCATGTCTACCAATGAAATTGTTTTACCGAATCGATTAATATGTCGATCCCGTATCGATTGTAGTTCCATTATTTTTTATACCGCTTTCGCTCTTTCTCGTTCGCCGCCTCCGAATGCCTTTATTATTTATTTGCGTTGACGTTTTACAGCGAGTGCATTATTTATCTTACTATCCTATAATCGAGATTTTTATAATTAAAAAAACATATTTTTTCATTTTCACAGTAGTTCTTAAATTTTGTGTGTGAAATGTATACATCTTGTATGAGGTGCAAAATTTTGCGTATTCAATTTTGCGTTAGTTGTAGCAGGTGATTTGCCTAACTTTTACAAAGGAGTAGATTCTTTTATATAATAAGTTATACCTGTATGATTAGTTCATTGTCACTTTAGCTTGCTCTGATTCGTGTTTATGAATTTAATGCATCAGGGAAACATAGACAAAAAGGTTATCACCTATAAATGTGCACGTGTTGATTGTGTGTAATTGTAATTAGATATATATATATGTGTATATATATTTATATATTTTTGTCCTACTATAAGCAATCGCAGAGCGTCCTATAAGGCAATGTGTCATAACTTCCCCACTACAGCTCGCTACTGTAGCCCTGGTGCCTTTAATTGACCACCGATATTTATTGTTAAGATGAACATATCACGGGGAATGGGACCGGGACATAAGTCAGCCGCTTCTGTTGATCGTGATTCTCCATTTTGTATTGGTGTATGCGATAAGTGGGAACACGGAAACTATAGAGCTTTAAAAGTTTAAAAAGAAATTGCTAAAAAGATATTTTATTTTATGATTAGTATGTATATAAGAGTGGTTGTTGAATTATCTAAATACCGTTTCAAGTATGAATACAAAATGCAAAAGCCCTAACGCTTACATATTTGTAAGCGCAAAAAATAGATAGTCTGGATAGATTTACTTTTATATAAATTACTTGACAACATAACTTATTTTTGTTTATCTTAGGATTTCGGGTTGTCCTATTTTCATTTTCTATGGTGCCGGTACCTGGGATTGAACTCCGTTTTCTTTCGTAACGTAAATTAAAAGCCTGTGGCCGGACACTAAGCTAACAAATATAATAAAATATTAAAACAGCTCCTATGTACCGCTTTATTATTGTTTATGTTATGAGAATGTATCATGATAACATTTTATTATTATAAATTAATCATTCTTTCATTATTGGCACACAGTTAATATTTCTCAAGTTGTCACTCGTACAGAATGCTGAAAGGAATTCTCTCAAACCGTACAGTGGTTAAAAAAAAAAGGTGTTTACAATAAAACGATATTTTGTATTTAGAATAGTAAATACAGAGTATAAATTTAGATCAAACGAAGCTACTCCACGGAGTCTTACAACAGGAGATGGCAATTTAACGAAGCCGCATCACGGCAACGTCTTCATTTATTCAATATGAAACAAAAACAAAAAGTAATCTGAACGGATTACAATATCAATTTAGGAAAGTGAACGGGGTGATTTATTGTTATGTTGCATGTAAATATTGCTCCCGGGCCGAGACCATGTACGCTGTTTCACGCTAATTACTTTGTCTTGGCCGCAACTAAGAGGGGGATGGTAAGGGAATTCTTATATGACTATAAAGATAAGAAATGCTGGTGGACGAGTAATTTAATATTTTTGTTTCCTTCTTTTTATTAATAGTTATGTTTCTTTTTTATCGATGTTTATTATTATATAGAGTAGATATTTATATTAGACGAAGGCTGTGAACTAAATAAAGTTCTACGCCTTTTATCCCAATAGGGTACGTAGATACAGCATTCCAAACGCCTCAGGGGGTGAGTAGGCCGCCGTACATTGGACACAAATATCACTTACTCTGCTGGCTCAATCACGTATTAGTGTGTCTTGGGTTTCAATATGGGTCTTGTGCGATTTTTCATCAGTCGTTAGCTTTAATTGCGCTGGTCTGCGATCTTTTGCAATTGAAATTTTTATTTTTATGTTTATATTTAAAATTTTTGGAATTTTAATTGTAGATTACCAGAAGTAATGCTGTTTATAAATGTATAGAGAAGATATGTTGAGGTGCATGTGCGATGTAATATATATATATATATACATTTCAGGTTTGCATGCCACTATGTTTGAAATAATATTTATTTAGACATTGTAAGATACTTTGAAGATTGCAGTATGCTGCAAAGATAATATAAACTAATTATATAATTTAGATGATTCTTATTGTATAATCTGTACACATTTTATAAATCCATGTAACAGCCTCGTTTATATGTGATCTTTCATAAGTGAATCTGAGAAAAAGTATTTTCGTCCTAAATTCATTTTAAAAAAATTCCGACCGAATTGATGTGGCCTTTTTTATCGTATTTTAGGTGACACACGAGCACACAGTTTACCTGATAATAAGTGATTTTTGCTGCCCATTGCATCGATATTCATGCTCGAGAGGAATCATATTGAAGATGCTTTATCATCACTGGAGACTAAGATAGAATGCCTATTACCAGTATTAAGGCTCTCCGGATTCCTACACACATCAGACGAACCACAGCAATGTTACGGTGCTATTTTACGGTGGCATTCGGCGAGGCGTGGTCCTTTTCTGGTAGCAAAATCGATTCATTAATGCCGCAGCTAAAACCAAACTGCCTCACGGTTCTAAAGATTCTAAAGCAAACACAAAAATGCTTATAACAATTTCATTAGTATCGGAAATGGGAATCCAGTTCGGCTTGTTAACATTTTTTATGCATCATTTTGTTGTGGGCTTCAATATTTTTTAAAAATGATTTACGAAATGTCATAAACAGATTTTTATTTTCTGAATAATGCACAATACTGGACAAAATAAAAACAAAAAACATTCCAATATGGTGAAAAAAATTACATACTTTTTATAATATTGAGGTGACAAACGAGCTCATATCTCATTTGATGATAAGTATTGGCTACGGCTACGATCTACGGCTCTACTTTATATGACACCATCAAATATTCAAGATGATGCGTTGTCGTCCTAGAAGACATATATGGAACAACTGGTTATCATTATTGGGTCCTTAAATCCCTACACTGACTATACAAAACACAGCAGCGTCCAATATGTTATTTCTAAACGGCACTTTGATGAGGAAGCATTTTAAAAAATATAACATGCATACTGGTCAAGTATAGAACCTCCTTTCATAAATTGGATTGAAAAGGTTTACAGGTATACAAAGACAGAACGTAAGGTCGCATTATAAGTTATTAGGTATACCTGTAGTGTTTCAATAGTAATTGAGGCTAATTTTGTACACAGCTTGTTAGGTTATAATGGCTTGATCTACAGCACGTTCGACTTGGATTAGCGATTTAATTAATTCCCTAAACATAAGACCAATTTGTACTTTATAGCTTTAAGCTGCTAATAATCGTATCTGATATTTTACTGGTCTATTTTACTAAATATGTTTATTTTCTATAATATTGAAATAGTAGAGGACAACATAAGTTGTGACTTTTCGCCTAGATTTAGTTTATACTAAGATATAATTTTTTGCTAGGGAAAAATAACATAGTGAGATTAGATTTTTTTTATCAATTTGAGGATGGTATGGTATCACAATTCACCAGAAGGTAATTTATGGCTGTTGCCCATAAACACCTACATCCATCCTTAACATAAATTTAAGATGAAATGCACAGCCTCGTTACCAATAACCGGGTCTCTGCAACTCTGTGCTACTACAAAAGCTTGGAAAAGTATAATTGAAATAAATTTATAAATCGGTACCATTAAAGGCCGACTATAAAGCTACAAAGATGAGTCCTAGGATAAACCTCGAAAGTATAAGGAATTAACTCACTGATAGAAGTATTTCTAGATCCGTTTGTATTGTTGTACTTCCTCTATTTTTATTATAATAGATTATATATACATATATACATACTTATATATATATATATATCAACTTTTGTACAACTAACATATGCACAAAGGCGGACTTAATGCCTAAGGCATTATCTACCAGTCAACCTTGGGGGTTCAGAGAAATCAAGGTAGAGACAGAAGAATAATAATAAAGAAAAAAGAGACATACAGTACATCTAAATGCTTATACAATTATATATACATATCATTATATATTATCTTAGGAATTCATAATACTAACTAAAATAATAGATATTTATATACAGTTACATTAACTATAAAACAAAAAAAATATACATATTATAAATACAAACATATCTAAAAGTGAATATATATATAAATATATACATAATTATTATCGATGTAGTGAATCTGCTGACACTACTTCCAACAAATGCTTTCGAATTTTTCGTTTAAACTCTAAGCGACTTTTAGCCATTCTGATTTGGGAAGGTAGCGCATTCCACAGGAGAATAGATTAAACAAAGAATGATGAGTGAATGATATCAGTACGATGAGAAGGACATAGGAGAAGACGATTATGCGTCGAACGAAGATTTTTATTGTTTGATTACGGAACTAAGATATTGAAAATGAGAAGACAAATAAGCAGGAGTAGAAGAAGAATCCATAAGAGAAAAAGTGTGGTTAGAGCTCTTAGCGATCGACGCTGACGGATAGGTAACCACTGAAGTTGTGATCGATATAGCGATACGTGGTCGTATTTACGGAGATTGAATACAAATCGAATGCAGTTATTCAGAAGAGAGATACTTAGATTAAATTTAAAGTAGAGTTGCTCGTCTGGGTATACCCAAGGACTTAATTGATTTTGTATTTTACGTATTTATATTTAATTGATGTGAAACTTGAAAATAGTTAAAAGTTCATTAAATATTCTTTATTTAATAAATTTTTTACTTATTATTATTATTATATTTATTTACTAAGCAATTTCAGATAATTTAAAAAGTATGCGACACTGTACTTTTTCAACTCGGAGTTTGTAAATTGAAGGCAATTTACAAACTCTTCTTAAAATTAATAAAATGAAAAATATGTTTTTATATCGTACACATTAATTTCAAACTCCGTTTTACATAAAGAATCGTAAATAAATAAAGTTGAGAAACCATTCTGATTAATACATTAGAATAAAATATTAACTAATATTATTGAAAATATGTTTTCATTAGATTATTTGTAACTGCGGGTCGGTGATTTATAGATATTCTGTTAGTTTTATGTACTTAAAAGAATCTGTTGATTCCATGAACTCGTTTCGTATTTGAAGTGGCCGACATTGTAAATGTTACGAGCTGGAGACGTATGACGAAACAGATTTTATAGCTTTTATCCGTCTTAAAAATGAACGGACTGTATGTTTATGCGTTGGTGGTTTAAGTTATAGGGTTTAGTTTTTTAGGATAACGAGACACTTTTAAAAATAACAAATATTACAATGGGGAACAAGGCCTAGTTAATAAAATATAACCAAATTAGTGATGAGAAGTTCGAGATTAAGGTTAGGTCTAAACTCAGTCTAAGAATGACTATAACAATTTAAATTAAAAATAAATCATGTGCAAAAATGCATCCAGCGTTTTGAGTATTATAATGTCTTTATTTCGTAGCATATTTGTAAATATTTTTTTTTTGGTATTATATTTGGAAATATGTGATAACAGAATAACTATTATTATTGACATATAATCAGTAGAAAATGATAGTAATTAGAGACTACTGTAACAAAATACTCTAAACATAAAAAGACTCAAATGATCAAATTTACCATCTCTATATTTATTATTTCTCTAATCTTTAAAAAAGTTAATACCACCATTTAACGATGGTAGTAATTAAACGGAAATCAGAATTTATTAAATAAAACGTATGAATATAATTGCAGGTAAGGTTAGTCATAACCTTAACAAAGGGAATTCGCTAATCGCTTAAGAAATAACCTACAAGCAAGACTGCTAACAACTATTCTGTCATCACATAGATCAGGTTGTCGGTATGCAGGTCGTTGCACTGTCGCACGCGTTTGGCAATACGCGACATTTTACTTTAACGGTAGGTGGTTAGGATTTACGCATTTTAATTGGAGAAGACCTAGAATCTAGATTATAGTCACTACATATTACACAACACATAAACAGTCTAGGCCTTACGAAAGTTTTAGTGATGGCAAACGTTTTTTACCTAAAATATATAAAAATAAGATAAGATGAGAGTACATATGTATATATATTGCATGATAATTGTGTGTATATAATATATGAAATATAATATTGTTTCTGATATTTTGACTCATTTGAAGATCGACTACATTATTCACCAAAAATATAAATGAATGACTTAACCAAAAACAATAATTAACTTAAAAAAACGATTTAAATTCTCAATTGCTTGAATTTAAATTGAAAATTAACAGTTACCATTTCCTCCGCGCTCGTTCTTACGTGCTCCTTTATCTCTGATAAAGGTTTCCATTTCACATGGAAAGTTCACGCTCTTAAATAAAGGATTTTATATTTTACATTTTAAAATAATCCATATTATCCTTAAATTAAAGTTCTTTATTATCTGGCTTTCAACATTTAAGACAATAGTTATCACTTACAATGCATTCGCGTACTTAAGGTTTCTTTTAAAAGCTTTCAATCAAGCGGCTTCTTTTAAAAGAACAATATATCGCGCTACTCACGAACGCAATCAGCCGGCACGACATCGGGATGGGGCCTTAAAAGATAAATAAAGGCTGACTTAAAAGAATAAAGATATAAAAAACAAAATTGCAGGAGAGGGCGCTGGCATGAGTTCCAATTTGCATTTTCGGCTACTGCTCGGTAAAATGCATTTATAAATAAAAAATAAAAAAGTAGTTAATCAATTCGTTAGTAAGGCGATAATGGCCATGCTTTCTAAAGTGAAGATAATGTCAGGCTTCCGATAGGATTATGGCCACGTAATGTTAATCATAATGTGTTCTCACACTTTAATATACAGAAGACTAGGTTTTAATCGTGGCGTCGTTTGGGTGAATATGGAGTTTTTGTTGGCAGACGGACGCTGATGGACCTAGATCAGAGCACTATTTTAGGACGCCTAAAATAAAATTGGCCATGAGGGAAGCTTAATTTTGAAGTTTATCTTAGTTACACGCGCCCTTGTACTTTGTTGATGGAAGTAGAAAAACTGAGATTGAGATAAAATTGCAGCCAGGATTAGAACGGAAGGATTATGTGTTTATATATTTGCTTTTTCCTTCTTTTGTCATAGTGGGACATATTATGTTCTTGCCTAAGTACACACTTAGTTCCTCCTTCTATATTCCCCCGTCTGCTGTTCGTAACATTTACAATGTCAGCCACTTCAAATACGAAACGGGTTTATGGAATCAACAGATTCTTTTAAATACATAAATTTCCCATTAGCATGACTGGAAAGTCTAATTTTAATTTGAGTTTATTTGCTGACTATGCAGCTATATCTGTATAAAATTTTATTATTTCGGATATTCAACAAAGCATTTCAAAGCGATGTTGATAATTTAATACACTGGTGCCCTAAATAAAAATACAATATTCGTTAAAGCAGATTTTTCCACTTACTTTTATTTCTACCAGTTATTGTGGGTTTTCTCGTTTTTAAATAAGAATATTGCCGAGTAAATAGGATAATCTCTTGAAATAAAAAGATGTTGCATTCCAGCTTATAACAATGGATTCTTTGCAAATTAAACACAATGATTTGTATTTTTATAAAATAGTTGAGTTTTTTTATACAGACAGTATTGCAAATAAAATTTATTGAAATTTCTTCGTGTTTAAATTTATATAAGTGTTTTCCCTGAGGAATGAATATTTCAATGATAAAGTTACTCACTTATGACACTATTCTGTTCTTGAAAAATCTGATTAAAAAAAATCCTTTCTTCGAAATAGACAACTTTTGGCATTTATAATATTAGAATAAGGTGATAGTTAGATGACACTATATAACGTGGCCTCATCAAGTACTTAATTTGTAACTTCAAATTATTCGTCTAAACTTTACATACATTAGACGCACCTTACACCAAGCATTGTTAAATATAGTCATTTTACATGTTTTACACACATTCTATCAGTATATATTGATATCAAAAAATGGTGTTATTATATTTTATGTTATTAATTTAATGAGAAATTCTTGTGTATCGCCAGAAATATCATTCCACCTTAGTTCGTATTTCTTATCGACGATGTATGTGATTGTTATGGGCCGCGGGAATCACTTACCGTCAGGTGAACTGGGTGTTCGTTTGTCACTCTAAAATCTAAATATAATAAGACCATACAAAGAATTGGTTATAATTCATATATTTATTTAATACCATATTTATGCAACTTTAAATCTGGCGGTATTAACAAAATGTCTAGTCTTATTTGATACTGCATTTTGTTTATCTTTCAATAATATTCTAAATTTCTTATATTGAAAATACGATGAGCTTCTGGACCTCTCAAATATTTAATGCATAATCTTAATCATAATCTTGCGCAATTTATATTATCTCCTAGTAACCCACAAAATGTTTAATGGTTGAAATCGATATAAAAGTTAACATCAATGTTTAAAATGTATGTTCTGCATTTCTTTATGTAAACGTTCTGGTAATGAAATATGACGGCGGCAATATCTTGTATGCGCGTGTTAGAAGAAAGAAACGATTATATGGTTCACTCTATTCATTTTTGTTCTTTTGTATTGGATTTCTTTAACAAATGTTTTATTAATAATTAGCTTGTAATGTACTCAGTATATTATGATGAAGATGAATACTAATTAAATACTTTTATTACTAAAAACATGGTATTTCGTTTGTAATTGCCAAAGGGTATGTAGTATGTTCCTTTATTTAATCTGTACTAATTAAGAAGAGAAAGTATAAGTTTGTTTTATTTTACATGTAGAGGTATTTGCGTTTCTTAAAAAAATTACTCGTTTCTTAAACACAACATTCACTGTGTGTGAAGTAATGTAGCTGAAGTGTCTCCAGATGGCTGGTGGATTTTTGATTTTCCAAAAGTAAATTTAACGTGGACGAAGGTACTCTTGAGTTTCAATCCAAACATCTAGCTATTTCCATGGGCCGCAGTCGTTATTACCATCAGGTGAATGCTGTTGTCTCGCCCTTTCGTCACCCATAATAACATAACGTGTGATTGGTAATGTGACCTGAAATGATGACGGCCCATATATCTGGGTATATTTTATTAGTATGTATAATAAAGAAGTTGAATGAAACTTATATCATTTTAAAAGATATTGCGCCAGATCTGCACGAAACAAAAATCATGTGTGTGTATTGTCGTTAAGGTAGGAAAGGAAATTAAGTGAAACACGATTAATCCATGCAAAATGTTGAAACAAATAAAGGAAAGGATTTTGCTCACACCCATGTCTGAAGGAGCTTCAATCCTTTTGCCGACCTTGCACGGCCCAAAATTTCAAATCCCTCATGTTTCCTTTTTGTTCTTAATTTGCTTTGCTTCTTATTCTTCTTGTTTTTATCTCTTTTTATTCAAGGTAAGAATTAATAATTTGCATATAAATAAATTCTAATCAATTACTTGGTAGAGCTACTACAGTTTTTTTCTAGCCGTAGAATGAATGGGTCAGCTCGACCGCGGTTGGACCAAACACTCACAGAATACCAGCGTAAAATAGCAGATAATGCTCCAGTATTTTGACTGGTGAGTGGGGGATCCGGAGACCTTTATCATCGGTGACGAGGCATTCCATTTCAGTCCTCAAGGGTGACCACGCGTCTGCATTATGATTCCTTGTCAAGGATGAATGTAGATGTCATGGGACGCTGGAATCACTTACCATCAGGTGAAGTGTGTGCTCGTTTATTACTTTCAATGTAATAATAAATAAAAAAAACGTTGCAATTCTAATTTAGACACCTATGCAAGAGAGTATACACGTTCTGATAATGTATTATAATCCTTTATCAAAAATCCTGTCTATTATAGGCTGTAGGGATTACTAACGATTACGAGAACTAAGAATTTGTTTGTTATCCTTATTCCATAAGAAATATATTTATTTTCTTAATGTATTCACTGCAGAATTGAAATATAACCTGTATGCATAAATCTTGAGGGAAGCTTTAGATGACGTCATCATACATATACATATTTTTAAAGCACAAGAAAATCTACGGGCGGCTAAGAAGATATAAAAATATCTAATCCTATTTCATACACATCCCCATAATTATACTTAGCTTTTCTGCAGTTCCCACTCTGTTATCCCCTCTTAACCGTAACAAGTTGGACTTATCGCGTATCTTGAGGTAGGAAAGTGTTGAATCGCTGCGATTATTTTGATTGCCTCCGGTGGCCGTCCCCGGAGGAATCTCGTATGCTTTAATTGCTCTCGAGCTAAGATCTGTCCTCGTGATTGTTGGCTCGCTACTCCATTAGTAACTGACTTACACAGTGAAATCCTCTTTTGTCTTAACGTTTTTGAAACCCGCCGACTTCGCTCTTTGTCCACTTTAAGAGGCGTCGCGTGTATAGATTTGTTATTGTCACTTTGTGAGTTTACGAAGTATTTTAATCAGTTAAACGAAGCTATATTTAGACTAGTCTTTTGAAACCTGTTTATGTACAGGTGATTGTGATGCGCCAATATTATTTCTTATTTTATTTGCGGTCTAACGCGTTTGTACATTCCCTCGTTGTGTAGCGTGTTTTGAAGCTATTAACTATTTTGTGATTACGATAAGATAGCAAAAATGAAATATGCTTCACGCTGTTAGAGCCAGCACGTTAGTTTCTAGATACAACATGAATGCATGGGCTCTACTGGGGAAGGACCCCACAGAGTACCTGTCTGAAATAGCACCATAACGCGCTGCTGTATTTCGTATGGCGAGTGTAGTATGTATTTGGAAATCCAATTACAGTTGCCGAGTTATCTGAGTCATCATCATGATGAACCAACAACCAATTTGGACATTATTTTCAATGATGTATTGATGTAAGCTTGGAATTACATAGAGTGTAAGTGTAATGTATAACGTATTAGTGAAGCATTTTTTTAAAAACGATTAAAAAATCTGTCATGTATGTGTCAATTTTAAAGAGCATGTCACGCACGTAAATGATGTAAGTTTATGACTTTTATCAGGTATATGTAGGCAATGTACAATTTTTAACAAAAATACTGTATAAATTTCTCACCCTATTCAAAGCTTACTTTTCTACAATAAACATCCCTAAACATGTGCTTCTTGAATAGAAAATTTATGGCAATAAACGGTAAGACTAATGTCAAGAAAATCAATTTGGCGACAATAATCGCCGCTTCTTTCGTCGTACTCGTAAATATGTTAGTACAAAGGACGTAACGACGTCCCCTCGGTTCTGGGGGAAGTGGGGAACGACGGATGGGAACAGGGGATAAATAGAGACAATGGGACGAAATTACAACCGGCCAATTGAGCCGCTTGTAAACTTGATCTCCCCTATTGTTTCCGCATACGATACGTTCAGGACTTATGAGTTTTGATAGTTCATTGTGTCTTATATTTCGATAGATTTTGCATCCCCAGTTAGGGCAATGACATCCCTTTTTTCCATTCATCTTATTGTATAAAAAGGTGTGATAAATATGCCCTAAGCTCTTTTTTTTATAGTATAGGCGGAAAACAAGCATGCAGCCTGCCTGATGGTAAGTGATCATTGCCGCCCATGAACATCCGTAACACCAGAGAAGTCGCAAGGCTTGCCGGCCTTTCAGGAAAGTGTAGACTCTTTACTTGAAGGTACCCAAGTCATATCAGTTCGGAAACACCGCTGGCAACAGCAGATTCCACAGGGTGTGCGTGGCAGGAAATTTCGCGTGAAACTCACAGTGGTGTATTGCCAACCATCGAGATGATGAGGATCAAATTTTGAATTCTGTCGTGATGTACGATGTTTAAATTAGCGGCTGGGATTAATCTGAACAACTCCTCAGAACACTCCCCATGGTAAATTTGGTAAAGATTCAAAGAGATGCAACATCTCTTCGCAACGCCTGTGAATCAAGCTGGTCGGAAAGTATCTGATCATCTACAATTCGAGCTGCACTCCGTTGAATGCGGTCAAACAGAAGAAGCTGGTACTGAGGTGCCCCTGCCCAGATACGAGAACAGTATTCCATGTGAGGCGGGACTTGCGCTTTTTTTAGTTGCAAACACTGGGCCGACATGAAATACTGTCTCGCTCTATTAAGCACGCCCAGCTTTTTAGAGGCCAATTTGGCCTTACCCTCCTCTAAGTGACAGCGGAACTGAACGTCGTTCGATATGTCAACGCCAAGGAATCCGATACCAGCTGAGGTAGCAAGGGGAGTGTTTTCAAAATAAGGAGATGCGATAAAGGGAATCATTTTAGCGGTAAACGCGCAAACTTGAGTCTTCGTGGGGTTAAGTTGGACTAGATTTTATCAGCCCCAATCTGAAACTATGTTTAACAAAGTCTTGACTTCAGACATAAGTTTGTTCCGGCATTCATTGACGTTTTCTCGAGAAATATTTAATCAAGTGATTGTAAGTCATGTTGGAAGTCATTCACATTTTCCCTCCATACGGAGTTAGTTTTTTTTTTTATAGATTTTTTTTTCACTGCTGGTGGACCTTTACAAGCATGGGGTTCACCTAGGTAATGACCTCCAACTATAGATATCTGCAACACCCAGGATAATACGCCGACACCCAGAGAGTTAACATGTCTCATTACCAAAAATCTAGGTTCTTTTCAGTGACGTCTCACTATATTTTCAATAAAACCAACGATGTGTGTTTATAGTGTATTTTAGGAGCATATATTAGATTTTCATTAGATTATCACTTATTTTAGGGTTCTTATCAGTTTATCATTTTCATATAAATAAGTTCTCTATATAATTTACGTACGCAGTAAACTAAGAGTTTAGAGGTCAGAATCTGCGTTGAACAATCTAATTATAGGATAAGACCAGTGCTTTCCATTAAAACGTAAAGTTACTGATAATTTGTACAACTTAACATGCACCTGGCATATTAACTAATAATCAATTATGAAAATAATTTATAATCGAATTGCCTTCCGTTTCTCTAGAATCGTATCTAAATATACTGGAGACCGCTATTCGTATCTAAATTAAGTAACACGCGTCCTGTTCCACCGGTCCTTATGTTACGCAACACATACGTTTAGTTCCAATATTATAATAACTTCATATTATCCTAGTAAACGTACTTGCCAACTGGTAGAATAGCACCGCTTTCTATACGGAAATACTTAGGCTAGGGATGTAACAAAACTCTTTATACGAATTGAAAAGGATATTATGTTTTAATAAGGCTTTCAATTGAATTTTATCATTGCTAATAATGAACGGGCGAGTAGTAACAAGTATTTTCTGTTCTTTATAGATTTATATTGCAATTTTCGACGCTACTTGAAGAACTACTTGTATAGTAAAAATGTATATCAATAACAGAAGGTATTGGCACATTTAGCAGTACCTGATTTCACTCTTAATTTTTGAATTTATATCGTTCAAATATTTTTACCTATTAAATACGCACGTGATATTTGGTGTTTTGCATGTCATTTCTTGATAGTGGAAATTTCCGAATCATTTGCTAATCTAGCATTGTGATACTTTCTCTGATTGAAAAAAAAATGCACATTTAAGACATACCCGTAATGTTTTCTTTAATAATATTTAGGGGATATAGGTAAATAGAACCAAAGAATGACAATGAAAGAATTAAATAACTTTAATGTAATAATAAATAAAATAACATACAACAATCTACATTATATACTAAGATTATATAATATACATTTAATTTACAAAAAACTTCATTAATTTTTAACCAACTTAAAGAGAGAATCGCAAAGAGATAATCGATGTCACTATGTATTTCGTATGAATTACTTCATATTTCCTTGTTTTCTGTATTTTTATAATATTTTATATAGCATTCAGTATGACAGAAATTTAAAGATGAATAAACTTTTATTAATTGTGGTGATAGTTTGAGTGTGATTCTAATAGAATCACTGATTTTTACCAAATAGTTATCAACTTCCAAAAGAAAGTTACTTTAGAAAAGGTTACTACAAAATGAGTTAAATATTCGTGTGACAGTTCTATGGGTTTAGTGTGTTGAACAGTATAAGCCTATTATCTGAGTTCGATTTCTAGACGAGTTCAATATTAGGGCATATTACAAGGTGTTGAAATTTGGATTTGTGTGTCACCATCTCAATTCGCTACTATTAGCCCTTATATAAAAAAATGTGGAAATTTAATGTGAAAGGACTATATTTCTTTTATTTTTCTTATACAAATATTTTCGGCATTATAACAGCCAGAAAATTACATGAAGTCTTCACTGGGTAAATATGTATTTAAGTTTAAATACAACACACAATTATAATTTTGTTGCTTCTTATAACATTTTAGCTCACCTGATCCATCCCCAACAAAGATTAAGATGCGTAAATATGTGATGCGACTTCTGAGTAGTAAGGAAGTGGAATACCTCATTACCCTTTAAGTGGATCGCTAAACTCATTATACGAAACACAACAGCGTTATGCTAGCATTCTGTGAGTGGGTCCTTAATCGAAAGACACCGTCTATTCATGTCGCAGTTAGGATCCAGTTGTGGCGTGACTGTTAAGTTACTTGGTAAGAAGTTAAATTTATATTTTTTTTACTAAGTTTTATAATGTATCAAGATTATAAATCACAGTGTAGAGGTGCGACACTCTTCATCAATTTGTCCGCGTCGACGCGTTTGTATTTAGGGCGACATTTGTTCTATGAGATAGTATTTAGACGCACAATATTAAAAGGAAGTAGTAAATTTTAGATACTGAAATGTATTATAAGATGGAGCTATAAAAGACTTTTAAGAGATAAAAACCTTCGTAATCAAGAAAAACCACGAAATAAAGATATTGATATTACGAAATAAGAATTGTAAATCATAACAAATTTTCATGACTCTTTTAATAAGTATCTCTATTTCTTTCTTACTTTTTGAAGTCTACAAGATTCCTTTAGAATATATTGCTTTGTGTATTTTGGTCCAGGAAATAGAATTTCAAGAGTGAAGCAATTTGTAGAAACACCGCTTGATTTGCTGTCTCTTCGATTTCGCTCAAGGCGTCATTTTCTAGTTTGATCAATATGATTTCGACTACGCATGATCTAATATAGATGCAAATATAATTGGGCAGATATAGAGGCTTTCGACCGCACCTACCTTGATCTATAACGCATATGTGGCAAGAAAGCGCTTCTGATGATTATTTCGTTCCGATTGCGAATGAAATTAAACTTTCATTTACTTTATTATTTTTATTAGCTCGCTATTTCAAAGAATTTAGTGTATTGCCAAGGATGTATGGATAATAAAGGAGAATATATAGTCAATTTATAAGTCACGTCAGATGGCTCTTTTTACGCACATTTCCAAAACTTTCCCTTTACATGTGTTATCACCGTGTAGGCCCAACATTGTGATGTTGTTAGATGAATCGACCTATCCAAGTTCGGTGAAAGTTGGTAAATGCAGGGTTTAGTATCTTGCTTCTTGGTAATCTATGAGGGAGGTTTATCCTCGTTCAGTGAATTATGACAATATTTAATAATAATAATAATAATAACTCATTTAATATCCAAAAATACAAACATGAAAAACAAATCATAAAAGAAATGTACACACAAGGAAAACAAAATAATATATGTTATTCAGTACAACAAAAAATTAAATAAAATAAGTGTAAAAAAATATTCATGTCCCAGTATACGATGCATAACATACTCGTACCAAAAAACCATAACGACGATGCTGGATAAATAAGGTTCCAGTTCAGTATTTTGTTGACCTAAGCCAACACTGGTATTCTGCTGGTACCTGACTACTTCCCTATGGTGTAAATAACTATAAGATGCATGCTCTTTTACCTTTTTTATAGTTCATAGATTTATCCAAAAAATTATACACAAATCAAATTGTACTCTAAACATTCCATTATTATTTAAAGTTACAATATATTGCATTATTAATTTTACATTCTGGCAGCAACTTTCAAAGTAAAGTTTGAGGAATTGAACTACGATTGATCATATGCCACTGCTTAGTAAGAGGACTTTGCTGTAATATTCACCTATGAAAGAATCCGGATTCTGTTGATGTTGATGCTGTTAGCCTATGCAGCTTTTACGGCTTACGGCAAAGGGTTCACGGAACTGAGGGGTCCGTGAGCCGGTTAATTAGTTTTTGGTTCAGTGCTCATAAACTGAGCGTATAGGTCTGCTCTGATCACGTTCCTATCTGATGGTGCCACCCAAGTTGCCAGTTCCCTAGCTATCGAAAAATTCTCCCGAGTGGAGAATAGATGGACGTATGAAAGAAGTCTTCAGTCTATTTATTTTAAAACTCGCACAGATTTTTTTAATGAAAATAAAGGTGTTGAGCACGGAGTTTATCTGATGGCAATTGGTAAGTGCGGACCATATGAACCTTCGTTTTGTCATCTGAGAAATAAGAAGAAATGTAATTCATTCTCCGGTTACTACTACTAATAATAATTCATTTTCTTTGACGATGATATTTCCTCGTTCCTCGGTTAAGTTGACACATTCCATTTCATCATGGAAATCACGATATAGTTCCGTCATTATATCGTTAATTGTCATATACAACAACCACTAGAAGAAATTAAATGATAGAATAGAAATTACTAATGCATATAGTTTTCCTTCTGTTTGAGTAATCTTTGGCCATAATTAGGGGGCCATAAATATGTTTTGTTGACATATTATCAGCATATTATTAGCATAGAAGAGTAAACGAAGAAGAAAGATATACTATAAATCTCTGATTTAAGAAAAAAGAAACTAAAACATACACACACATCTTTGTTAAGCGCTACGTTAGAAACAGACGCATAATTTACTTAGCCTATCCTATTCTGTGCAATTTATATACTTTGAAATTGATAAAATATCTTTTATAGCATTCGTTTAAAACGGAAAACTCCGATAAACCGGCGATGAAAATATAGTTGCATTTTAAGTACCCTTTACCAAATTTGATTTGTAAAAGCGAACGCCAGTAACAGATACATTGCGAAATACCAACTATACACGCATTCTTGAATCACTAATAAAATTTATTCACGACCTAATCGAGTTATCCGTTACAAGACAACTGCAAATACCGACTCGAGTCGTTTACTTTTCCAGCTAAGCACACCAATTAAAATCAAAGGATATAAAGCAGTTACCTCTCGTCTTTATAATCAAGGATTATGTCCAGTTCCAGTTCTTAAGCCCACACGCCCAGGTTCTACATTTCAATATATCTAATTTAATGCGTGTGTAGTAGTCTCCAAGTCTTCGTGAGTGGCATTAGCTTTTGAATACCGTTATTTAGATGAACATAAGTTGGATTGCTTTTGAAAATTGATATCAGAAAATAGACTATATAGTTTTCCATCAACTGTAGAGCTTCATTAAAAAGTTTCAATTTCTGAATCCAATTATCAATCTTAGGGTTCCTTTTCCGTTTATGATTTATGAAAACGTAATATATGTTTAGAATAATGGTCGAGCCATGGCTCTTCATATAACTGTCACATGAATGGGTTGGCTTGACAGCAGTAGAACCACAGCGTTACAGAAAACCAGCATGAAATAGTAACTTGTTGCTGCTTTGTTCCGTATAGTGCGTGCCTACATATGTTTTCTTTGAAATGGACACACTATTACAGGAAACCAGGCATTCCATCTTAGTTCCTAAATGTGGCAATGGATTTGCGTCTTGAATTTTAGTTGAGAATTGATGTAAACATTTATGTGTCGTAGTCATTACTTACGTGAACTGTGAAACAAAATACATTTTAGTAAAATGAAAAAAACTTAAATTTACAAAATAATTTGTGGTGACGCGTTAAGTTCGCCTAACCTATTAAGCGCCTATTCTATTTGAAAACTGGTACTGCGAACATATCCAAGACATTAGCAATAAGGTTCTTTCTTCAAAAGATATCTATTAAAAAATACTGGCATCTTTTATCCTTATTGGGGCAGACTGAGAAAGCAAGCGCTATCCAAATTTATTCTTATTAAGTTCCAAACATGAGGTGTGCCTATCGCCATATCTCGGGTATAAATGTCAGTAAGTTATGCTTTGTATATAAGAATCTCATATACGAACAAAACTAAGATTCAAACTCACAATTATGAGGTACATCAGTTCAGATAGAATAGTTACATTAGATGAACTGTTTTCTCGTTTTTCATCCTTCAAAATTTTTATGAACATTAATTATTTTGATTCAAAAATGTACGAATAGCACTTTTTTTCTATTATGATAAAAAGTTTTACTGTATCATATGAGTTTTTTTTAAAACAGGATATTTTACCATCACGCTTCTGAACATGTAAAATTTTTGATTGATTCGTATCAAATGTATTCGCAATCGCAAACGCGCCCTAATCATTAGCACCTTAAAATGAAAGCAAACAATCGCAGGTACAAACATCTCGTACATCGCAATCAGCGCTACATCACTAGCTAAAAGAAACATATCGAAAACAAATCAGTGACAGCCCTGTATTTGCTGAACACATTGCTCTTGCGTTTAGTAAGCAAATTTATATCAAATATTATAAAAGTGCAAAATTAAAGAGTAGCGGTAGCAAAGTGGCGTTTTTTATTTCGATGTACTCGAGCCGCCTTGAGTTCATTCCCGATGCCGACACCAATGAATTGCAAATTTTAAGTGCTGGTTAACCACGCCTCATCAGTGAAGGGAAATGAGGATCTTGCATGTCAAGAATAAATTGAAAAATAACATGAATATACACAACACGTAAATATGAATTAAAATATAACATTTGAAAAGTTCGATCCCATTACAGAGCATAGCTCCAGTATATTCCTCCTCTACTAAGGATTGGTTACGTTGAGTAATATTATTACTTGTTTTAGTACGTCTATAGTTTATAATCCTACCAATTAAAAACGTTATATTAGATTTTTGCTTGGTGAACTTTCCATACAACTGTAGCATCCAAAACAACACGACACCCAATTAAGGAGGGTTGAAGAGCAAATTTTTCACTACACAACCAACCCTATTTGGTTAACGCGCATTCGTCAAAGAGATACTCTTAAGCTACACTCATACAAACGCCGATCAAGTGTGGATTCTTAACACTCCAGTCACTTTATAAGGCACCGCGTTTTAAATTAGTGGAGGCAATTGTACTACCCAACCCTGGGCGTCGTTAAAGCGTTGTTCCCGCTACAGTGATTGTCAATCGAATCGATTTATCAGGTGGTTAAGCGGATGTTTATCGGTTTATATAGTGTATACATCCTGGACAGGGTTGTCAAGAACAATCTTTATTTATATGGGTCAGATGTAAGCATTACCTGAGGTATACAAAGTTATTTTCTCTCCGTTACTACGAGCTTTAATCCGAACTAGGATGCACAGAGATAGTAAGTGCTATTCGTATTTCATCTGGAGGTTTTTATTTATTATGTTCAATATGTAACATTGGATAATATTAAACACACCCAATGTATAAGCAAGTGAATCTTCGAAATCACAAATCCTCAGCTGGAATTTGCTTTTAAAACCCCTACATCATTAGTCCGATGTGCTAGCCACTAGACTATCACCGTTACAAACTTAAGGAAAATAACTTAAAAGCACCATATTATTACTATTTTCCTAAGGTTTGTTTTGATTGACCACGGATAATATTTTCATTGCTATATTTTGATGCACTTAAGGACCGTACCGCGCGCAGCCGGTGCTCTCAGGCAGTTCTACGAGTCCAATATTCCACCAAGTAGATTGGTTAACCCGTTCAACACGGCACCTTGGTCCTTTGTTTTCAACGGAAAAATACAATGAAAGCAGAAAAGTAAAAGTAAAAAAGGAAATGTGAAAATTATAGTACTTTTTTTATTGCGTACGAATCATAGATTGGTATTTATCACTCATACGTTAATGTTGTCTGAATTATAATGTGCGAGCTATGTTTAATCAACGTTCGTGATTTCGTCGGTATTCTACCTTGCTGTTGCTACATGGGTCCTGGGTTCGATTCTTTGTTGAGGAAACATTTATGCAACGCAAAGGTTTGAGTAAATTGTCGATGTCCCGTGTCCCTGACACCGTATATGAACCTTCCCATTTTCTCCCAAATGTATTGGTAATAGAGAAGGAGATGAGAAGGGTTCGCCTCTTTTTCCTCGAATGCTTACGTTGTATTAATATATCATAGTGTCATCTGGTGGTAACTAGAAGATATCGATGTGGCAGAAAACGACAAGGAGAATATTAATAGGTTAAGCAGACGATAAGTTAGGTGTAAAAATTTAAATTTATCATCATACCTAGAAGAATTATCTGGTGTTTAACAATCATTAAATACCGATTCAGTCATTATTAATCAATGATTTAATAATATATATAATAATATAATATATAATAAATAAGAAGGACAAAGAAGAAAGTCATCCTAAAAAAAAATTAACATTTGTTCTTCCTTTGTTTTTGTTTTGTTCCCATAAAGTATTTATATATATAAATATACTTCGTACAAAGTTTATTGTTACATAAAGTAGAAAGTGAAAACAAGATCTACGCATAATCCACAAACCACTGTTGATTCTTGTCGAAAACTCGATCACAACTTTTGTGTTCAGAAACAGGGATACAGTTAAACACGACGCGTACCTATTGAAATATCGAACACAATCGAAAATAATAGCGACACAGCGTCGTTAGTGGCTGGGGGACTAGTTTTAGTAGAAAGTTGGACTATTTTACACATAGTAGAAATTACCGCTGACATGTATGAACGACATATCCTTTTAAACGCTTGTTACTGTTAATGATAGAAGTGATATTGCTGGGTGTGGTGGAGAGAAAATCTTAGGCAGATCGATTATTTCCTTCACTTTTATTACACGTTCAATATTATTCGTATTTATGAAATTTAGTTTATATAAATCAAATTTGGATATTGTGAAGAATATGTTATCATTAAATTTCATTTTCAAAAGCCATTATTAATCTAGTTTTTTAGACGTCGGCCTTACATTTATAATATATATAAATATTTATTTCCTAGCAAAATTATTTTAATAATTATCAATTAATTCCAAAGGTGTCGTTGTGTATAGTTATAGTTTGAGTAGTTTTGCTGTAAATTGTTATAGTGAAATCATTCAAATCTGCCCCAAATGCATCCCACATTTCAGGTTTGTAACAAGAAATCTATGGATTCTGTAATGAACACAAGACGATAGTGATGATAATGAACTTAGGAATTATTAATTTTAAAAATTGTTTAGTTTTGCGAATAATCAATAGTTAATAGTCAGTGGATCTAGTGTTTTTGTAATATTTCATATACTATCTTTGTCAATTCATTGCATAATTTACTACGTAAAGTGATACCGATTTATGGTCATCTTTTATAATATATTTTTAACTAACCTATCTATAATTCACCCTGTATAAAGTACTATAATATAGACATCATAACTTAATCCGTAATCACTTAAGAAATCAGGTAGAATGTCTAAGAACATATTGACTCATATATTCCATCTACATGCACTGGCAGAGGAAATCGCTGGTCAACATGAGCGATAGGGTGATAACATACTAGATATAACTTCCTTTGAAACAGGAGTACACGCCTACTGCGGGTATGCGCTTTCATAAGCTAGCTTCTAAGTAAGTTTATATTTGTAATTTAAATTACAATCTTAATTCAATAAAAACGTCAAATGAATGATATATTATTTGTGTATATAATTTATGTATTATTATTATTGATATTTGTTTTGATTAGCAAAACGGGGATTTAAGAAATTATACGATTACAGTTTTAGAGTCCAGTTACAAGAATTTAGTACGTAACCACGTGGTTTTAGCGCTGACCGTATAAGCTCGCTCTTGCTCGGCTATAAAATCCGAAATAAGGATATCTATAGTAGTGTCATCCGATTAACAGACAACAGGTGGTGTCCGTCAGAGGCTAGGTCCGCCTACCAAAACCTCGGACGGTCAATAGTCATCACGATCCATTCTCGACTCGGGAGAATCTTTCGATAGCTAGGGAACTGGCAACTTAGGTGGCACCATCAGATAGGTACGTGATCAGAGCAGACCGCCACGCGCAGTTTATGAGCGCTTTGTGTAAGAGAATCACAAAAATAGGAAACTACCTAACCAGCTCACGGACCCCTCAGTTCCGTGACCCTGTGTCCGATGTAGATATAAGAACCGTATAGGCTAACAGCATCAACATCAATAGAATCTAGACTATAGTAGTGTGAGAATTAGTGGTAAAGTCAAAAGGTCAAATACCTTTTGGTTTATATGGAACTGGCAAACGCAGTATGGATGACAACCTAATATAATTGTAGATCGATGACATATGTAAGACTCCGGTAATTACCCTGAATCTATTCAGGTGGCTAGAAATTGTGAATCGTGGAAATTTGTTATGAGCTAATGTGAAGACTCAATATGAGTCAAATATTTTATCTACCCAGGTTCTGCTATCAAGGCATGACAGCCCTTGGAAATGATAAAGAGTATGCATATTTAATATTAGTGGGGGATGTAGGTATTCATGGGTAGCAGTCATTACTTATCAGGTTAACCAGGTGTCATGCATAATTCTAAGAGAGTTGGTCAGTTTGTTTGTTTTTTATACCTATATATCACAAAAACTAAACTTAAATGATTGAATGAACAAGTCCTTGAAATTACTATTTTGTAAATATTCCAAACTTTTAGCAATAGATTTTTATAGAATTAGATATTTAGATATTTAGATATTAAGAGAATTTTAGCAATTAGAATTTATATAGGAAAAATTAGTAAATTGACAATTTTTTTTATGTAAATTCTAATTAATTATTGAAGTTTTCTATGGAAATACACTGAGCGTATACAATTATTCCTGTAACAAGGAACCAAGAAACAACAGATCCGCACTATGCATGCTAAATTCGTGCAATAATGGACGTGGCATATGTAAATAGTATGGAAGATCTCCATACATCGATCGCCAATGAGCCCCGATACTGCAGGGCCACGACCATGTTATTGACCAATGACGTCGACACACCGTTTTCTAATTAAAAAGGAAATTGGATCTTAAGTGCTAATTTATTTTGAAATAGATGGGGAATTAATAAAGAGAAAATCTCTATGTTTAAGAACCAAAAATATATTCCAACGACATCATAGATTCTGGTTTTTATCTTTTTTTATATTTATTATTTATGAGCCCTATATCTGTCCTGTAGTACTATACACATAATATTAATATCTTATCAACTGGCCCTAATATTTTTACGGTCCGTCTACATCCAATTATCATATAAGACGTAATGATGATTATCCCGTGCTTCTAGTATGTGCATCTTCACCTTTCCAGTTCTTTTACGTATTGGTACAATTTAATAATTTATTGTAACAGCTTAAGAAACTGAAATTGTTACATTATTAAATAAATAAATATATAATTCTATATGGTACGTCCCACAACTGGTACCGACACGAAGCATTGACAGAAAATGAAAACATTATATCAATAAATACTATAAGATGTCGACATCATTGATAAACGACATTAAAAGTAACCCCGATGTGGGAATGTTCCCGGTAAGTTCTTCTCAACTTGTTTTGAATACTGCACGCTGGTGGCCGGGCGCACAGTTTTTGCTGCAACCCGGTTAATTTGAGATGCGCCTTTGTTATCTATTCTTGCCTTGTTATCTGTTAGGTTAGGAATAGAATTTATTCGTTCCTTTAGTCTAAAAATCCTGTCGTATCATTATTTTGTCTACGCAGACACGACAACACACATAGGGCTTTTATATATAAATATTGTTATTATAGTTTTTATTTTAGATAGTCGATTATTGCGGTCCGTGACACGTAACATTAATTCTCAATAGAATAGGGATTCTTCAAAATGCGTTGACACCCTTTAAGACTAAGATGAAATCCATGTCGTCAACAGTAATAAGGCCCGAAATGTTTTTTTTTTTCACTCAACCGAAGAGGCACATCAGCGCTAACTTATAACTATTCGCTGGCAGCGCTAAACTTATTTCTTCGCCGATCGAGTAGATCTATCCGTACAACAGAGTGAATGTTGCCGTGTAAAAAATTCAGTTGTTCTATAACTAAAAGTATGCTAATTTATTCCGTTTATTTATACGGTAATTATAAAACAATACATATTATATTTATTTGAATATACACGAAAATTAAACAAAAGCACTGGTTAGGTATCCGTACGAGTAAATGCGATATCTCATAGCGGGATCTTTTCGGGTATAACTTGAACATAACTTCCAAATTCATGGCACTGCCGATTAGATAATTGTTTCATTAATAAATTGCTGCGTTTATAAAAGAAAAAAAGAGTGGAACGACACAATAAATAAATGTCGGAGAGTTCAGTTGGAGATGTGGTCGGCTTGAAAAAATAATCGCTGACGGCACGCATTCGGGGTGTTTTAAGGTAAACAATGTACTTTGAAGGTATCTATTAAGAGTGGTTGTAATTATTAATTATGTATTGCAAAGTTAATAATATATTTAATTACTGTAATATAATTGATAAAACAATTTTCATTAAATAAATGTATATTAAATCATTTGTTAAAATTAGAGTAAGCGTTCTCGACTTAGCACCATGCTTTCCTTCATAATTTCAAAATCAGCATGTTTATTACGATTACTAAGTAGATCATAAGTATTTATCACCTAATATGTTCATGTAATAGATGTTTGCAGGATTCAAAATACTCTGTGTAAAATAAGTGACTGCTATATCGTCATCTTGTTTTATCATTACTATATTTTAATGACAATTGTTAAAATATTGTTTTAAGCTATAAGTAGAACTAGAAGAACATTACAAAAGATTCAATACAACAAGTAGGGGGTTCAAATATTATATTCTAATAATTTATGAAAATACAACTCTATATAAATTCCTCTACACGCTCTAATGAAACTCGCGAATGCCCCGAATTTTTAAGTTGATTTTTAACTAAATTAATTACGGCCCTTAACTGTACATGCGATAGATTTCTTAAGATACTTAGATACGTGTTTTTAATGGCCCTCATAAAACTCATAGCCGACAAAATGCCTATAGAAAACACCTTTTCTCTTTTTATAACATAATTAACTATTTAAGAAGCTTATCGAAAGCTTAACTTAACCTTGGTACATAAAGTAAAATTGATCAATAACAAGTTTAAGACTTTGCTTAATACTAACAATATTAGGAAATCATATAGTAGTGCATATTTCAGTAAAGTAATATATTTTTCATAAGTAATTTTTCATTATGTCATATAATAATTTTAACAAACTTTTCAGACGTGCAGGTTTTATCAAGATGTTTTACTTGAGCGTCGAATCAATGTTAAATCAGCATTTAAAATGCAAATTACAGTTTCACGGATGCCGACATCGAGAATCAAACTCAGGTTGCTAATGTATTGGAATGTTTTAAGGCGAGCAGCTGGACACCGACCTCCTACGGCCCTAATTATTTTATCTATTTTAAATAATATTCTTTATTACATACAAGTATATTACTATTATAATGTACATCATTATGATTAGTAATAAAATTCCTATTTTCGATCTTTGTTAAATTTAAATTATAAATTTATTTTAACCGTTTTTTAAATAGCTACATTGAAACATGTTCAAATTAACGTATGTCAGTATTTTTTTTTCAAAGATCTTTTTCAGACTTTAATTAAGTTTTTTAACAAACACGATTAAAATTAGCTATGAGTATTTTACACACATTTATTTATGCTTGATTGAGAAGTTTACGTATGAGGAAGCGCAAAGTCGCTAGTGAGCTATTGAGAGGGCTATGCTCGGTTTTTCTCTGCGTGATCAAGTAAAAAACGTGGATATCCGTAGAAGAAATAAGTTATGCGACATGGCTCAAAGAATCAGTAAGCTGAAGTAACAATGGGCCGGCCACGTAGGTCGTAGAACCGATAACCGATAGGGAAATTAGGTTTTTGGGGTGGCAAACTCGTATTGGCATTGCAGCGTAGGATTTCCCCCACTAGATGGAGCTACAACCTATACAGGACTGCGTGAAGTCGATGGATGCAGGTGGCGCACGGACCCGTCAGTTCCGTGAGCCCTGTGTCCGATGAAGCTGTAAGAGCCGCACAGGCTATCAGCATCAACATCAACAGAATCTAGATGCAGGTGGTTCAAGATCATACTCTGTGGCAGTCTATGAGGGAGGTCTATGTTTAGCAGTGGACTAGTGGTGGGGCGAAATGGTGATAATGAGATTTTTACTTCGTAATATGAACTGGACTGCGAGCTCAGTCCTACACTTTAATGTCAAAATAATGTTATTAATTTATTTAGTTTTAAGTAAAGTAAACAAGTTTGTATCTTCGGAGACAGCGTAGATCTAGAATTCACTATGGGGAAACTTTAATGTGATGGAACTGTTTGTTTGAAGAATGTGTTTAAGTTTCGTCACAAATATGTTGTTAAGGGACACGATTGTTTTTTTTTTTATTTATTTATAATAAGAGTACATAACACTTTAATTACAAAAAATAACATTTAGAAAACCACAGAGGTTTGTTGAGAATATTACTTGACAATAATATTTAGTGAGGACATGTAAGAATATGTTAAAATAATAAAAAAAAAAAAGTTGAAAATAAAAAAAAAAGTCTATCGAGTTTCGAAATAACAATCCATCGTGTCTCTCGATAAGGCTTTCCTTTGTTTTATAACATATTTATTTAAGCACCATAGATTCTTATGTTAATTAATTATTATCTAATACAGTTACTCGTAATTTCCAACGTACTCGTTCTTGGTACGAAATAATAAATAATTCCAGTTATATAACAGGTTTCATTAGGACAGCACTAAATCAAGCTATCTGAGAGGCGCCCGCGCAGCCCTGCAACATAGCATTGTACAGTCTGCAAACATCAGAATAAAATGTTCACGCTCACAAATTTACAGATAAAGCGCCGCAAACAAAATATTGAAACAGTAAAACGGCAAGTCTGAATGGTGAATGTAAATATTATTTCATGTCATCATCATCATCAATTCAGCCGACACTAGTTCACCGCTGAACATTGGTTTCGCCAACAGACTCCCATAGAGAATAAACCTGAGCCACCTGCATCCATCGACTTCCAGCACACTTGCATTGGTCGCCACTCCACCTAGGAAGGGGTCGGCCAATACTGCGATAGCCCACTCGAGAAACTTTCTTTCCCATCGGTTATCGATTCTAAGAGCTATGTATGTACCTATATGTCAGGCCCATAGCAATTTCAGCTAACTGATTCTTAGAACTATGTCGGTTACCTTAGTTCTTCTGCGGATATCCACGTTTTTTATTAGATCACGCAGAAAAACACCGAGCATAGTCCGCTCCATAGGTCAATGAATGGCCTTCCTCATAAGACAATCAGTGAAAGACCACGTCTCTGATGCGTAGATAAACACTGGTAACACGTAAATTATTCATCGAAATTCGAGGAAATATGCTGCAGTTTCCCAAAAGCTGCCCATCTGAGTTGAATCTGTTGATGGACGTCGAAGTTGAGCTTAGTTAACCGAACAATTTGCTCCAGGTAAACATCATCATACTCGTCATCAGCTTCATGCGTAGTTCTTACATTGGCGTTAGACATGATTTTCTTAATGTCCATGTTCATCTTAATACCTACCCTTTCGAAAACACTATTGAAGAAGAGGTTATTGAGCATAGTTCTAAGGTCCTTCTGTGATTCTGCTATGATAAATATAACGTCGGCAATCGAAGGTAAATGATGTACTTCAATGTTAGTACCGTATCCTTTCGAGTCCAGCTTGAAAACACCTTTCAATGCAGTGGTGAATAGTTTCGGGGATATGACATCACTCTGTCTAACACCTTTCTGCAGTTATATAGGTTTTGTACTGCTGGACTGTACTCGGACAGATATTTTAGCCTTGTTTGAATTTCGATTTTCACTTCAGAATTTCGATATACCGACAGTCTATTTGGCTCCGTTGAATGGACTGAAGCCCCGCTCGAATTTCAACGGAATCAATGGTTTTCTCATAGTCTACATTAGGGATGTTACTGAGGTTCGATTCGAATTCCGAAAGGTCGGAACTTCCAATTGATATTACACCTCCGATTTGGACTTCGGATCCGGTAATATTGAACTGGAGGTTTTACTCGGAGGTCGAAGCATACATAAGGGGCGGCGAAAGCAGATCGTCGGCGCGATCAAACAGGTTTATAGTGTAAACCGGGATTTCCCGTACGACATGTACAAAGCTTTATACATGTCGTACGGGGAATCCCCCTCCCTTCTTTCTAGTCCTTCTGTTTTGTCTATTCGTGCGCTTATTTCGCTTTGGGATCGGTTCATTTGTTGTGCACGTTTACGCTTTAACTAAACTTTTTCGAAATTTGGCTTGCGTTTGTTTCATTAGAGTTGAGAAAAATTTATTTGAATTTAACAATGAAACCGAAATCAAGTGTATTTTGGAACTATTTCAATGAACTTTGTGCGATTACGGCAAAGTGTAAACTTTGTGACAAGACATACTCACGAAAAGGAGGTACGACTACTTCTTTAAAAAGTCATTTAAAGTCTGTACATGCTACTAAAATTTAAAAAAAAGCAGTACAGTACTGCCTTCAACTTTAACGCCTCTTCAAACGTCCAAAAAACAAATTACTTTAAAAGACACTTTAATGAAGAATCAAAAATGGTGTAGTCCTAATCCTGTCTTTAGAAATAGATCAATTGATTTCTGAAAAGATTGTTTTGCAAGATCTTCCTTTCAATTACGTGTAAGGACTTGGATTTAGACGACTTATGCAGTTCATAACACCAAATTATCAGTTAAGGGGAAGACAGTTTTTTACGGAATATATTTGTGGTGAATTATATCCAAGATTGGCAGAAACAGTACTTAATTTTTTGAAACAATTTGATAAAATATCATTCACGACAGATATTTGGAGCGAAACAAATTCAAATATATCACTATTAAGTCTGACATCGCATGGCATAACAAAAGATTTTAACAGGCTAAAAGTTGTATTGAAATGTCACACATTTGACGGGAAGCATACAGGAGACCTCATACAGGAAAAATTAATGCCATGTTAGTGGAATGGGACGTATCGAATGAGAAAATTTACTTTCACTTTTCGTAGTATATTTCTGTTATTTATTTATTCTTTTTCTTGCAAAGTTTAAGGCATAACAATATTCGTGTATGCCTGTTAATCTGTCAGACAGTGAGCCTAGCGTAGACACCAATCTCTCACAAAGTAATATTTTATATTGTATTATATTGCAGTATTAATTTTGTGTACCTTAAAAATAAATAATAAATTAAAAAAAAAGTGTCATAGGTGTTTAAATTGATTCACAACTTTTGTACTTTACTAACATTATCTTTGAGATTAAATCATTTTTAAACTATTGAGTCGAGAGTCTAGTTGATCGTAATAAAAATCATCACTAAAAGCAGTAAGATTCACTTTCTACCATTAACGGTCTACCTACTTTAGTTATCATTCGATCATATTGGCCTCCAACCTTGGGATTCGACATTTTAGTGTTGTTACGAAAAAATTAGCAACGCGTGATGCTCTGGCATGAGATTTTCAGGCTTCCTTTCCATACCAAATCTTATTCCCAATAAATAACACTAAAACAAATGTCATATCCGTTTACTCCTTGCCTAACTTTACAGCGGAAATCTAACAGCGTCTTTATTTAAAATAAACTGAAAATCCTTTAAAATATCCGAGCCGAGTACTTTCCTAAATTGTTTCGTTCCTAAAGACTAACTTTCTTTATCGCTGTAATTAATGGATGTAAAATATTCTCTCTGTGGCTACATGCGACTAAGTGAAGAGAAATTAACTGAAGAATATTTTGTTTATACTTTTGAGTTTTAAAGTTTGTAAAATTTAAGCATAATACAGTACGCAAATAGAAACACCAATATTAATATTTATGTTCCATTTACTACTATTCATATATTTGTAATTATAAAAGAGTTTTTTGTAAACCGTACTAGGTTTTTAATCTTAGCTGTTAGTGTAGCACAGTAGAAGGAAATGGTTATTAAAAGAATACATCTTCAAGGTTCGCGTCTTTTGCATCGGCAGTGATGTTGTTATATACGTAACTCATATCCTTTATCATGTTCCTTACAATCCTGTTTGTTGTGTATTCATTATGATCTTCATTAATGGACTTGACACATTGAGTGCTATAAATTATGATAATATTTCAAATAAATCGATTCAATTTGAAATATTCAGTGTCAAACTAATATCACCAATCTATATAACTTTATAACTAAATGAACATTTAAATATAGGTACAGAATAGTTAAAGTAGTAACAAATTGAGTATTTGATTAAGACACGTAACACAATAAACACTCTTGATTATTGGTTTTTCCCTTCCACTTCTAGAATAATTCTTTAACTTAAACTTAAAATTAAAACGTAGATAATTATGGTTAAGACCGCGAAACAGTTTTGAATATCCTATTTTAATCTCGCAAATATATTTTTCTAATTTAAAAATAAACTAAAACAGTTTCATCTGCTCTCCAGAAAAACATTAACTCCAGAACCACAAATCACTATTGAAAGGTTAAGCAATTTGCGGGTCATAAATCTGTAAATTCTTAGTTTTTAAAGGCATATAAAATAGAGAAAAAATATTTTATATTATATAAAAACGAAACCTGATAATAAGAGAATATTAAATAAAAACCAAATAAAATCGATAAATATATGAGGATCTGTATTTTTTACTTCGCAAACAACACTGATCAATACTTAATACATACTATATTAATGTTGGACTTGTACAAAGTCTTCTGTTGATTATAAGAATTAAAAGTCAAGGAAGCAGTATAAAGAGGCATAATTAATTTTTATTATAATAAATTTACCTTTAGGCTACAATCTGTAATACATGTATTTAGACTTAGACATTGCAAAAAGCATTTATGGCATTTCTTACATTTGTTGGTTTGAATGTTGGTGGATTATAAATATTTTAATGATACAATTATTGATCATTGTTTCTCAGTATCTGAGAGGTTCTGACACTGGGGTTCGAGCCTATTTTGTTCATAAATGAATTTTAAGTGCCTGGAACTATTTTTTAAGTATAAGGCAATTTATAATACCGGTGGGGTTTTTTTAAGTACTTTGAAGCATAAAGAAAGACAATAAATTATTAAATTGAATTGAAGTGTGCGTGACCCCTCGCGCCTTGTGTCACATGACCCATGATAAAGGGTTAATCTCGCCAAAGGGTTGGCCTATAAATCATGTTACGTTTTAGATGCTAAGGGGTGTCAAGGTATGCAAGATTTAGAAAAAAAAATTAATATAAGAAATAATATGTTTCTTTGCTATTTTGCAGTTAGTTATCGTGAGAGGAATTCGATTTATAATAGTATGAAATTGTAGTTTTAAAATATTTTAATTTTGAAACTTAATTTGGATAAGCATTCATTATTTACCTTGTTTACTCTACATCTTTGTAAAAAAACTTCTATGTCAAGAAGGTTAGGAAATAATTCAATAATTTCGAGTCGAAATTCATAAGATTGAATAATTTTTTTGTTTAACGTACTGTTAAATACAGTATTGTTTTTGACATAAAAAACGCACCTTGAAAATTTTATGATCGTCATAACCTACCATTATATACTCCACTTTTGTTATATAGAATAGGTGGCAAACGAGCAAGCAGATCACCCGATGGTAAGTGATTACCGCCGTCCATGGACATCCGCAACACCAAAGGAGTCCCAAATGCGTTGCCGACAAAACATAGGCTTCCTACAGATTGTCATGGAGCATATAATTAAATAAATTAATTCTAAAGTAACAACCCTAAAATACGAAGATAATAACTCATTCAGTTGACACAGATGGCGCTGTTGTACATCAAAATGGCCGCAGATTACTGTACCGCATGATTTATTTGCGCAAAGTATCCGTATGTAAACGATTGCTACTTTATTTATGCGTTTGTGGAGAAACTTTCGTTTTGATCATTGTGTAATAAGCATTATTTATTCTGTGTATATGTTGACAGTAAAAAATAAAAATAAATAAATAAATGACAATTTCAAAAGCATTGAATTTTTCAAGACCTTATTATATGATTTTTAATTCACTTTTTAAATTTGTCTAATAATAATGATCTCATAAACTTGTTATTTTCAAATTATTAGAAATTTCTTAATAATGCAAGATGTACTGTCGGTATAATATGTATAAGGAATGAGCACATAATTTAAAATGAAAATTCAGATAGATATTTGTGGGTCTGAATTAGTGAATGTAGCTCAAGGGCCGTTATTTATTTAGATGTTTATATGTCCGGGCCTTTAGCTTTATTGTATGTGCGCAACCTGATTTCAATTTCCGGTATCGTAAACTAGTAAAACTATGGAAAGAAGCTTGCGCGATGGTGATTTAAAAAAAATTAAACATGCATCAATAAGTCCAACAATCCGCAGTGGATAGTGATTGGACATAAATACATACTTATAAACGATTGGCCGGACATATTCTTTTTATTTTAATGTATACCTATTTTCATATATCAGGCTAACTATATTTTGAAGATCTTGGAAGATGCTTATATCCATTGGAATGCCGCAGGTGAAGGTGATGAAATTGAGAAAACCATAATTTCCAAAAAAAAACAGATATAATTACAAATAATTTAAAGCCGTAATTATTTGATAAGCATCGGTTGTACAAATTCCATTACAGAACGACATGCATCCAACTCATCATTTATTCCGTGTTACACGAGGGTCGTTTGCGAGCAATAATTCATAAATTGAGCCGATTAATTGATATCGCAGCGCAAGGGTTAACCCTCCCGGAGATCACGAGTGACGTTTGTTTTGACACGCACTCGCCGTCACTTTTGGTATGATGTTTATATATAAGGTTTTTTTTTATTCTGGTATGGCTTAGTAATGCAGTGCCTGATGCGTAAACTATTATTGTGATTATTCGGGCAGCCGGAATCACCTACCGTCATTAATTGAACTGTGTGTTCGTTTGTGTTCTGATACATGAATACAAAGTCCACCTGGATCACGACTATAGTCGAATACCAGATTTGTAGCTACGCCATTAAGCTAAGCCATAAGTCGCAAACCGTACACTAAACAGCCTCAGTCAACGTATTATCTGAAACAGAAAATAATAATGTCAAAGTACTTCAGATGCTCAATTTTACAATTACATCTCATTCCCTCCGAGACCGAGAGGTTTTTATTGAATAATTAAACAGCAAAGTTTGTCATAATCAAAACTGAATTAAAACAAGCAAATTAGACATAATACCCTGTCTAATGCTTTTCGAATGGGGTCACAAAATCACTGTTTAATAATGCACATAATTATGCGAGGGAGGGAAAAGCTTTCACTGAATTTTAGACTTTGTTATAAAGAAGTTAAAATTTAGTATAAATTCTGCGTCGTTAAAAGGCAAATCCCTTGATAGATGATTCGTAGCTTACCATGTGCTATGTTATAACGTCATTCGAATTTAAGGAGTGGATATATTTACTTTACTTTTGATAAAGAAAGAATAGATTTTTTGGACGATGAGGGACAGTGGATTATCTCATATTACTAAATTGAAATAATGTTTCCTACGGTGAATGTATCCTACTCCGAAACTATTATCGAGATATTTAATCTGTATCCTTAGATACACATGCATACATTCACGTACATTTCAATGAATACAAGATAAAACTATTTATTATACAATACTGTCATTCCAAATTAGTCTTCAGGGAGAATAAAATAAGCACTAATTTTGATTCCCAAAAAAGGAACAATATTTATGGACCGCAATATGCATTTCATGTCCCTTACACTGTATCTGAATCTTCTTTCTATCTTATTGCAAATGCTTACCAACGCGTAAGGAAGATGGAATACGAACGTATTTAATGCCATCTGGCATCAGAAGATTTCGACATGGGCGAAATAACTAGATGGAATGTATTCAATTTATCATCTCATATAAAAATCAACATGGAAGCGAATCCATGAAAGCCTAAGTTTTAGGAATAAAGTTCATAATTCACTCGTAACTAAATAAATAATGATCCCGTAATAATATTAACATGAATTCCAATTTAGCACTAAAATTTTCAAAATTATATTGATATATGCCTTTTTAATTGTGTTCCAACGCAAGTAAAACATATTTATTTATTAGTTATCGCATTTGAATAGACTTGGTCATAATTTTTTTACGAGAGAATATTTTATGTCTATTTAATTAAAGTTAATAGGCCAACGATATGGACAAGAACTAAGACATCAGTCCTTGTGTTCTGTTTGATGGTAGGGTAAAAGAGGGTTCGGGGGAAAACATGGAGTGTAGGGAACCGGCGACCCGATTACGGGTACTCCATCTCAGGTCCGAGGGGCAGCAGCGTATGTTCATCTTGAATCCTTGTTGAGAATAAATTCAGGTGCCTATGAGTCGCAGTCTTTACTTTTCATCAGGTGAACTATTAGCTCGTTGGTCCTCATAACCTTCATAGAATAAACTTGAACTTGCAATTATTATTCCAGGCTTAACTTATTTGTGTTCCCTTGTTGTGTTCGTTTTTCTAAAAAACATACGATTCAACATATTTGTATTTCAATCAAGCATTATATAAATAAATTTATTTTAGTAACAAAATATTAAAGGAAAAGAACGAAAAGAAACATAAAATTTTAAGGAAGAAAATGAACAGATGGATTGAAAATATGGTCTTGTTATTCCATCTGTTTGATCATGTAGATTGGTCGTTACAATATTACCACTCGAAACTTTTTAATTCGTTTAACATTTGTTCTTTCGTTTTGACATTTGGTCCTTGGCTGATACGTATAGATATATTTCATTACATACAGTGTTGGTCACATAATTAAAGACGCTTATTTAGCTACATACAATTTTATTGATATCACTATCAATAGTGAAGATAAGTATTAATTCTACTTTAATTACTATTAATCATTACAAAAACACCATATTTTTAAAATGAAGACAATAAACACTTGTATTAAAAAATAAAGAAAACAATAGTTAAGATCTTATTCTTTTTTTAAAAGAAATCACAAACTTTTTTAATATGCTTGCTGCCGCCTACAACACAGTGTAGTGTAATGTTTCATAATTTAAGAATTAAAAAGAAACATTTTTCCATTTTCTCGGACATTTACAATAAACGCGCCTAAAGTAAAAACTAATTTATCGTTCTCTCAATTTTAATATCATTTTGATAATTTCCAATGAGCTACTACGGGACAAACAAAAAATGTGATTCCTATACAAGGAAGTCTTTCTAAATTTTAATCAAAAAGGTTGGTCATCATCATCAATAGGAATATTGCCAATAACTTGCAATTCTTTAAAAATGGTATTAAATGCTTTCAATTATTTCAAGAGGAAACAACAGAAAACGTAACGAAGAAAACAAACCACGTGAAGACTTAAGAATGCTATTGTTAGCAACAAAAGAACCATTCAAGGGATTAGAGCTTATTTATTTGGAAGTATTTGATGCTGGAAGGTTAGGTGTGTCAGCAAGAACAATTAGAAAGCGATTATGTAAGGTAAAAATTATATAAAAATGTAGGACGTCTCAACTTTATAGAAAATATTTCTAATATTTATCTCACAATGCTTACACAAATGTTTTAAATATTGTTGTAAGTTCCTATTGTATTACAATTAAAGTAAATAATCAAAAATCTCAGGTATTTCTTGAGTGTCTTTAATTATTTTACCACCACTTTATATAAGAATAGTAATTTCAAGTCGTGTAGATATTATATAATAACATATTGGAAGTGTAAAGTAGAAGGATATTTCTGTTTTCCAGAGAAAAAAGTTTGTGACGCAATAACTGGTAACAAAATATTTATATTAAATATAATGTTACAGCCTAACTACGTCTCGTTTTCCTATAGTCTTGTCTACAGCTCACAATGTTCAATTATCCTCCGATGAACTATGTAAAGATTTCCAATATTTCATTGAGTTGCAATAGACAAGATATTTATATTTCTATGAGCACCGTTAATCATATTCTTCGATTGCACAGTTCCCGTCGCTGCCAGCCGTCTTGCTGAGATGGTTGTTCCTTCTTACCTTTAATTACATAAAAAAATTTAAGACTAGAATAATTTCCACATATATAAGTATACAGCTTTATATTTGTTGCTTTAGCTTGCAAGTCTGCGCATACGCAGTCTATAGACAGTTGTGACTAATTAATTTCCTTTGAATTTTAAGAAAGTGAAATCCGTTCAACACGCCCCACCCATACATGCGTGCTACCACTTAGCAAGTAAGACTTCGCCTATTTTAGATGCTAATCTTGCTTATAACTAGGCTATGTTTCCTTCAATCGCGTTATATTATGACTAAGCCAGTTTCTTAACAAAATAACATCGCCAAAGAGGAGCGTTTTAATAATTCAATATTTATTAAAAACTCGCTTTTATGCAGAAATTTACATAATAAATAAATTATGTTCGGATAATGTTGCGATAAATTTATGACATTATTTTTTAAGGAAATCATAATTTTAAATTGGATTGCAGATTGTTATCAAGAACAGGCAGGAATAATAAACAAATAAAATACTAATATATAATATATGTATATACATATATATATATATAGATATATATATATATATATATATATATATATATATATATATATATATATATATATACGGTGACGAGAAATATATATACGTTATAGTATATATATTGTAAATATGAAATATAGAATTGTCTTACCCAATTTCTTACTTAACTATAACTACTATATAACTAGACTAGCCATAAATACTGTTACATAAAAACTTTTATTTTTTTCAACTTTTTAATATTTTTGAATTTGGAACACGTATATTATTTTAAAAACTTCTTTTGATTTTGCGCCATTTCACATATTTTTTCGTGTTCATTATCAAATTACAATATGGAATGGGGATAATTTTTTCATCGGTAAAGAGGATATTTCTGTGCCTTTCACCTGCGTATCGCGACAGAAGGCGTTTTGACCGATCCACTCTCTTTAATTGTCAAGATTGATTTAGGGCATGTCCTGTATATCGACGATAAGCACCGAGCTTAAGGTCTTGTTTTATAATACGCCACAGAGTCCTAGCGGTAATCTTCATTCTCTCTCTCTCTCTCATTTTTTGCTTCCTAATGGGGTTGCGACGATTTCTGGCTTTAACAGCCATTAAAAGGCTTTGTAGTTCTAACAGCACGCGGCTGCCTCGATCTTTTCTGGTTTTCGACAGAGGGAGTTTTGTTGTATCTTTTGATAGTACGATATACGAACATACGACTGACAACAAGCTTTTGAAGTGTGTGGAATATGACCGACGGCTCTATATCCACTTTGCAAGGCGATCACTGCAATCCTATTTTCTTTAACACCCCATTCCATATTGTAATTTGATAATGAAAACGAAAAAATATATATATGTGAAATGGCACAAAATCAAAAGAAGTTTTTAAAATAATATACGTGTTCCAAACTCAAAATAATGAAAAAGTTGAAAAAAAGAAAAATATTTATATAACAGTATTTATGGCCAAACTAGTTATATATATAGTAGTTATAGTTAAGTAAGCAATTTGGTAAGACGATTCTATATTTCATATTTGCAATATATATACTATAACGTATATATATTTCTCGTCACCCCGCGGGTTGGATTGTAAAGAATGCCCAAAAGCTTCTGTAAAAATTTGTGAACCTTGTGTTGTAAGGTGTTCACAATAAAGCTTAAGTAAATAAACAAATGAGAGACTAGTAATATTTCCCCTAAATAGTCAAGAGAGATTAAAACAATTTTAGGAGTATTTAGATAATTTAAATAAGACATCCTTATTTCAGAACGTTCCCCTCGTGAGCTATGTTTGACACTCGAAGCGGGAAAAATTAATAAAAATAAATACAAAAATTTCATAAAACTAGCTTTGTTAAATATGCAAAAATAAGATGATACGTTAAAAGATAAGAAGTCATAAACATTTTTCAAAATGTCGGTTCACGATTAGTAATCTAGTACTAGCAAAATAATTTTTGCCAGTTTCCCAGTAGATGGAACGCCAACTTGTGCAAGGTTCAGGAAAGTAGTTTGATGCGGGTCTCTTAGGAATATATTTCGTAGCAATTTTGTTGGGAATAACATTATTTCATCATGCAATATAGTTAGGTTTAATAATGATGAGATACGATATTAAAAATCCGAATTATAGAAAGTCTTTACTAGTTAACCAAGTGCTACGCCACGCCGTGACGATGGAGATGGTGAGACCACCCTAGACATATGCGGTGATACCGCTGCCAAATTTAATCCTCGGTGCCCGTACCACTTCAATAAATAGTTATGAAATAGTAAATAATATACTATACTGAAAAATAAAACAACATTTAAAAAAAAAATTGTGTAAATAAATTAACATCACAGGAGATTATTGTCAAGCATTATACATACATTTAACATTCCTCATTAAAACAAAGTCGTGAATGAAATCTTCATTCATTACAAATAATAGGTTAGGGTTTACACTTACAACTACAGACCGATTTTCTATTTCACCAAAGTAACTTAACAGTAATCTCTCAAAATAAATAAGTTTTCTGTATAAGATGTTAAGTGAGATTTCTAGTTTAAGAACCGCAAATGCTAGATGATTTGTGTGTAATGAGAAGACGACTGTCTCATCCATCAGTCCACACTAATTACAAGTGATCACGTTCTCGTCCTCGGAGTTGGTAACCCTATTTCCCGTCATGTTTTTTGCATTTACTATTAGCTTTTTTTATATACTTATTGTAATTTTAATATTATATAAACATTATAAATAACAAAGTGTTACTTATAGAGAATAGATTACTATTAAATACCTAATACAGATATATTAATAAGAAATAATAAGTTATTTCATATTTATATTTTTGTTATTATATGTATTGTTACTTTTTTATTATTTTATAATTCTTTTTGGTTGTTATTTTAGAGTTTATGCTATGTGGTTATGGTACGTAAATGTCTCTGGAGTATAGAATGGTTACTTTACAAATGACGATCAAGACGAGCCTGTATATCCAAAGAAGGTGTTAGTGCTATATGTTGCTATCTCTCAATTTGTCTTCATAGTCTCGACCAGTTTGCGAATATTCGAAACAGGACGAAGTTGCGAGATGTTTCTAATAAAGTTCATTGATCAGATGCTGTTTTTCCGGAAATTGTATACCAAGTCTGGGATATTTGCGTTTTCAAACATGGTCATAGAACGTGACTAATGCACGTGGCTCGATGATTATGATCAGCATGTTTCTCCCATTAAATCAATACCATATATAATATTAGTAAAGGAAAATTGATTAGTTTAGGTTTTCATATTATTCAATGGTTCATTGACCGCTTCATTAAAAATGTTTTCTTTTTTCAATATTAAAATTGATAAAAAGTATTTATTATAGTTCAATATCTACTTCAATAGATTTAAATTAAAAAAAATATAAATTTCTTAAATATTTTTATGATTACAACAATAAACTCTAATTATCTAATTGTTTTCTATCTTTAATTGTTCTCAAAGCACGAATGTACATTTGTAAATCTAAAAGATTTCACTCCATAGAGAAAAGATTCAGTTAAAAATTTCTTATATATAGGTATATAAAGTTTGGGTGCCTACCATCATGCGTTAGCTGGACTGGATCACATCAGGAAATTTATGTATTCGTTCCCAAAATACACCACCCAATTTATTAAAAAAAACTAAAACTCAATTAAACGTTAAATTCAAATATATTCAAATCAGTTGCGTAAAGCTTTCTCAGAGTTACAACAAACGAAAGCCTATTACGTTATCGATCCGTATAATCAATGTTTATTCAAAACGTAATAATGAATTTCAATGAAATAGAGGTAACATTTACCTCGGTAACTGTAAGTGGTGGCTTAAACTTGGACGCATACTAAATAACTCGTAACATATTGGAAATTATATCAATAGCGCCGTATATCTTGTGAAGCGTTCAAGCAGTCACTTAACAAGATTACAATTGAGATAAAATTCGAGTGGGACTATACGAGCTATGGCTCCTAACCCTATGGAGATGCACGCTGTAGTGAGAGTAGCGGAGACCTTAGCGGGTAGCGGGGAAAAGTATATGGATAAGATATAGTGAAGTAACTTAATAGGAGGAACACACATAACCTGATGTTACGTGATTCCTCATCATGAGCTCATGATAGTCATTAAACGTCAGAAAGAAATAATACAGATGCGATGTGACCCCTGAGGACTAAGACGGATTGCCCTATTACCTGTTTTATATCTTCAAGATGATCCATCCTAATGAGAAAGGGTTTATGGAGTTTAAAATATTTTTTAATTGACAACTTGTCGTATTAAGCTACATTAAAAAAAATCACATGAAAAACATTATATTCGGATCCACAATTTTTTTTTACGCTTTTAATAATTTCTACCTATCGCTGCGCTTAAAATATTGTTCAATACTAAACTTTATGTCAAACATTCGTAAAGAGTTATGGTGCACCAGGGTCGGCACTTGTGGACATGGGTTTTGTGATATATTACTCGTTTGATTTTATTATTTGAACACCTTGCATCGTTTACATGTGACCTTTCGTTGTCGGTATATATACGACTTCAGTTTGTATTTCCTTGTAGATAAAAATCAAATTCAATTAAGCTATATATTAAAGTGTCTTACTTCATAGCGGAGAATTGTACATCAGCGTGAGAATTTTTTATTGGACAAAATGTAATGCTTTATTATCAAAGATAAGCAAAACTCATCGGTCATATATTTTAGGTAACCGATACAAGCTTTAAATTCTTAACTATATAAATATTTATAAAGACGATTTATAATTTTTTTAATCGTTTCGTGTATGTTTACGGGTAATATATCAAGTAATTTTTGTTAGTCTGCACATAATCTGTGGGACAATTGAACACGGGGTTTTATCTAGAGAGTATTGAAGTATATTTATAAAGGGCACAATGGGCGGACTTAATGCATTTTGGCATTCTTTACCAGTCAACCCTTGTGATGGAGAAACATTGCCGCTTATAACAAAATAATCCTAAATATTAACAAATTATATGTAACATACTTAATATATTTAATAATAAATAAAATACATTAAACAATAATTATCATAAATTATATAATAAATACATAAATATATAATATAGATCTTAAATATGTAATAAGAATAGATAATATAAATAAATGGATATAATTATTTAAATAGCATATTCAGATGATTTCCTTTGTGTAAAACTCACGAATCGGTCTTTTAGAATTATTTTATTAGGAGCTCGCTTAATGTCATCGGACAGTGCGTTCCAGAGATGAACAGTAAAAGAAGAATTAAAGAAACCAGTGTTGTGCTGTGCCATACGAATCTGGGGAAGATTGAAAGTACGAGGTAATGCGATATGAGTAGTATAAAGATGAAAAGAATTATTGAGCTAAGATTAAAAGTGTTCAAAATTGAAGTATATTTCTGTTGGTGGAATAAATATCTTCGAAATATTTTTTTCTATTATATATAGGTTTCCTTACGGTGTTCTTTTTTATAACTAACTACTTTTTAAAATGGCACACATGTTGTAACTGTGTTATTGTTATCATAAGACTCGGCGAGATATACTGTAACGGAAGTCAGTTGATACAGGTGACTAAGCACTACAGTACCATGTGGCAATTTATAACGGATATTCAGCGTTGAACTAATGGTAAGCTCAATTGATGAATTAAAGAACTCCAGTGTCCTCATTTATATTTATTGTCGTTTATGTTAACAATATCTTTTCAGTCCCATTTCGACTATCGACACAAACAATCCAAAGGCATTACTCAAAGACTGGTGATCTGTCAACGGCTTAATGGGACCGAAACAATTTCCTAACAAAAAAGGAGGAAACACACGTCCCCACACGCCACTTCCGTTTCCGAGTCACAACAAAAAAAGGAACAAAAACTTAGCTAAGAAAATCTTGTATCAACTCGGGAGCCTCTATCCTATGAAAGCAGTTGTAGATATTTCAACTTTAAGAGCTTGCGTTTAAGTTTGAATTACAACATGTCGATATTTGTTGTTAGGGTGGATAAGCCAAGTACCTCCATAAAGGAAACCATTATTTGCGAGGGGTTATACCGAAGGCATTTGTATCGCGAATTTGAAGAAGTTCGACAGTTTGTTTTCGAGTGCATTTTGTCATTAATCACAGCTTTGTTCTCGTTTCGGTATTCGGCTGTTTTATATTTCGTTCTTTACCTGTTATTCCTTCGGAAGTTTTCACTTTGACAGTTTTGATGTAATTGATTGTTTTACTGAACAACACTCCTGTAATATTATTTTTATGTCAAGAAATTTTCTAACTACTCTCACGTTCCGTGACAATTTTTTGTAGTCATTTACCAATTTTAGTGTAGTTATTAAAATATGCTATACCCTTTCAATTAACTAGGTATTTTAAATAAAATGCTATCAATCTTACAGCTAGAAGAGAGCTGCTCTCTCTTCTACAATACTACTGTGTATCGATTGTCATACTCTATTGTCATACTACAAACATATTATATCTACCAATTTTGTGCTACCAATATTATATTTTACATTAAGATGTATAATATCTTAAAAATGACACCAACACTGATTTTTATTTGAAAATATAGCATAAAATAAAATGTGTCGATTTTGATATTGATTAAAGTTTCTTCAACATACAAGATGTCTTAAATGTTTTTGTTTTTAATGATCTTATATATCTAAAGTGTATTTTTATTAATTTTTTAAGATCTATTTGCAATAAAAATACACTTTATTAAACACACACACTTTTACAATGAATAAAAATTTAACAAATGTATTTTAGCACCTAAATAAACTAGTAGTAGTAGTAGTAATATTAGTGACTGTGTATGATTCATGTTTATGAAGGTCTGCCTATCGTAAAGCTTGAATGTTTTTATTTATGTTACATAATTTTACAGTACTTTTTTGATGTCATCAATTCTAATATCCATGTTTCTTTTCAATCTTTTTACTTAGTGTAAATATAAAGGCGAATAGATACTAATAACAACAATAGCCTATCTATTGCCTATTATTTATGCTATGGCATATTATATTAGCTATTATATGCCTTAGAGTTGTGGTATTTTCTCACTTTTCAGACGTGCGAGTGCATTTTATGCAAGCTTTTCAATCTTTTTACTTAGTGTAAATATAAAGGCGAATAGATACAAATAACAACAATAGCCTACCTATTGCCTATTATTTATGCTATGGCATATTATATTAGATATTATATGCCTTAGAGTTGTGATATTTTCTCACTTTTCAGACGTGCGAGTGCGTTTTATGCAAGCTTTTCATACTTTTTACTTAGTGTAAATATAAAGGCGAATAGATACAAATAACAACAATAGCCTACCTATTGCCTATTATTTATGGCATGGCATATTATATTAGATATTATATGCCTTAGAGTTGTGATGTTTTCTCACTTTTCAGATGTGCGAGTGCGTTTTCATGGAAAGTTCTTGCTGTCATAAAAATGCATACAATATTTTGTTAATTTATGCAAGCTTTTCAAATTTTTAAAATTTAAAGTGGTTTTAGGTTTTATATTACGTGAATTATAAAATATGTTTATCAGTTAGTAACGTGAGGTGGAGGGCCCTCATCGGCTTCTCATAGAATATACAATTTAATTATTTATGTATTATTTTACTTACCTCTAATTCATCAAAAACGTAAATAGATCCAAGATTTGCAAGAAGTCACTAGATTGCATAAAATATAGTTTTCCTTAAGACCTACGTCAAGCAAGGTAGCAAAAAGACGATATCTTAGAAGTTATTACAACATGGACATGAGTCACGGCTTTGAGCTTCAATCCAACGGCTGGTATTGAGAGATTTTCTATATCCGCCCGCTTTCCTTTATACTACGTGCAATTTTATCCAACGCTGGCGTTATGAACTTGCAATGACGAGGTTAATGTGGATAAGACTGTGGAAAATATAATTATACTATGTTATGATGGGGTTACGTGATAATCATTATAAGCTTTAATAGTGCAATAGTTATTTTTAAGTATTACGAATAAAAAATATTTAATTCTATAAGAAGAAATCGATTGTATTGTTATGGTAATCTAATCAATCAAGAAGCGTAGCCCATTGTCCGGTTACATGCATTTAGTTTTTGAGGTTAATCACCTGGTACCTACGAAAAATTGCATAATAAAAAAAGTTGTATATTATTATTATATGTTAATTAGACCAAAAATTAAGTAATACTAAGTAATATTACATCTATGCAACGGAGAAAACATTTTTGGAGGAAAATACCGTACTACTATCCCTCTAGAGACCTGCAAGGCAGTGAGTTTTATATAAAAACTTAAGAAGATACAATCACTTATACAAATACAATAATTAACAAATAGATTATTTTCCTTATTTAAGCAGATTTGATTTTTTTTAAACGTTATTCGGAGAAAAATCAGGAACATAGATGATTTATTGTCTTATTTATGGCAAGGTATGGTGGAAAACTGGACTAGTGACAGGCTGTGACTGTATACTACCATGTGCAAATGCGCCCACAAACTGCAAGTTTTGTATCTACTCTTCACCGATGGCAACAAATACGTTGCATTTTTCAATAGGAAATTTTAAATCATATTTTGAATATTGAACTCATATCCACGCTAACATATCGTGTGATCGGACATCATTTTCTTGGTTCCTTTAAGAAAATGCAGCTGACTAGGGGTCGCTCTATAACTTCATCTATTAATACAGTCTTATTTTTATTAGTATCTGAGGCAGGTAGCACATTTCGGCTCTTTAATATCTTCAGAAAGCCAGCCTTTCTGGAATTACTGAAATTACTTTGTAGGATATTTCACAGTTCTGATATTAAAACCGCCCTCATAATTCTTTTGATCATAATTCTAGATCCTCAATGATCTCTGTATAGAAATTAAAAGATTATACTTGAGAAGGAAAAAGATTAAAAATATAGTGGAAGTTGTCTGCAATGCTCGGAACATTTATCAAATAAATTATAAAAAGCAAGTGATGAGATTGTGATGATTGGATTTTTTTCAAAAGCAATCATTTCATTGAACAACAAATCCATTCACAAACCTCAATTTAGATGCATATAGAATAACTAGTTATTAATTAAAACTTTGTACTTATGCTCATAATTAATTCAATATGTTGCAATACGATGCGTCAAAAATAATACCAATACTAAGCTTTATTATCTTGAAAATATTATGGGTTATTATTAAAGTAAAGACTGATAGAATAAAATAACCTTTAATTGTTCACATTACTAAATGTAGTATTTATCATACATTACTTATAGTATAAATTACAATTTATTTTAGTAAAACCATAATCGATTTTCCATGTTTTTTATAATTTATAGTTAAATACTAGTTCTAATCTGGATTTATTTAGGTCCAGTTATATACCCTAGCTATTTAATCCTTTATTATTTAGATGGTATCAACACAGTATTCTTCCCTAAGGCAGTTAAAACAAATTCCCTACTCTCTATACGTAAAAAAAATATGGAAATTTAAGCTTACTATAATGAGATATAATCACAGATTGGTATCGAATTCTCTCGCATCTAAATTATAAGTGAAAAAGTCCCCTATCAGCTTATTAGATCAGCACCGCTATCGTATTGTACGCCTGGAGGGCAATAAATTGATGAAATTGCGACACGAGAGCGCTCCAATTGAATGTGAAACCGAGAGCAACGTCTCCGGATGTTGTATTTTAATATAGACTACACAAACATGAATTAAAAAAATACACCGAACCTTTAACTTAAGTAATGAGATTATAAATGCATGAATTTAGTCGAACTTTGCTTACAATGAGATTAAACAGGCAAAAATGTTTAAAGGAAATTTCTTCATACTTCACAATTGTAATAGTTATTGTTAAGATATCATAGATAAATTTATAATTTCTAGATGAATCGCTTTATTGCTATATGATTCAACTGCATACGATGTATTTTAGTACCATAAGTATACCTGCATAACCATTCGTCTCCTTGTCCTATTCCTTAATGTTTAGGGATCAAGTACGAATACAATTAACGAATTACTACTACGGAGGTTTTTTTGAGACATCTTTTAAATGTTGGTAGTTGGCTATGGCCATCGCTGTGGGCACTACCAAGAGTTTTTGAATCGACTCTGGACTCGCAGCAGAATCATGCACGTAAAGGGCGCTCTCGCACCACCACCACCACGCACAAACAAGGCCGTTATCTTCAAATCACTTATTGACGCCTGCTATAATATTAGTTAGGTCATCGATCTCACATGTACCACCTATTGACACCGCAATTGTTCCAATTTCATTTCGGCCTATACTTGACAATACACGTCGCCACACAAAAAATGTAAAACTTTATTATTGTAAAAGCAGTGTTATTACTAAAAAAATATCTAGATATATAGATATTTTTGGTGTGTCATATTTATATGCGAAATATGTATATCCTTTGTTGGGTATAGGCCGGAGGTCTTATTTCTAAAGGTGTTGGAGCATAGTCCACCATGTGCCTCCACTGCCCACTTAAATCTGCAATTAACAATTCTGTTTCTGAGTTAGTAGCGAAAGCCTACATACAGCACGCGTAGCATAGTTCTTGAGTTTGAGAACCAGGTTCTCTGACATTTCCAAGCCAAGCGCATATATTCAGCTTCATGATCCATCCAGATGCGTCCGTCCGTGTAATCACGCAAGTGAGATCCTTTGTCCTGCTCTTGCCACCAACTTAACTTCTGCCAGAAATGTGACCTGCGTTTGTCATTATCTTTTCAGTTTACAAATATAGATTTCCAACTTCATTCACATTAATCATAAATTATTATATATACCTTATTAAACCTATACATAGTTATTCGGTGGTTTCTTTGTCTACATGGGTCGAAGTGCAGCTGTCTTCAATCCAGCATCGCTATTGTACTCCTTATTCGCTCGCCATTCAGCTCGAGAGTCTATTTAGGTGAAGCTGTAGAGGCCATTAGGGTCAACGATAATAGACATTTTAAAAAAATATATACACTACTACTCTTTAAATCTACATTTACAATTAATTCTATTTTTGTATTATTCTTCGAGGGCAGTATGAAATAGATAATATGCACCACGAAAGAAAACCACCACTATTATTCCCAGATGGAAGTCTAAAACCATAGAATTAAAATCAAAACATAGTGTCATATGTTAAATTTTACAGCACACACCTCTGAGCCATTCATCAGCTCTGTAAATAAATCACTATTAAACACGGTTAATCATATGTCTGCCGTGATTTTCCACGAAGCATGTTCCTCAGCTAAATTTCTATCAATAAGTGGAATTAATTGGTAGTTTCTAGTTAGAATAATATTTTAAATCATTAATTACCAACCGCGTCTGATCGCTGTTCGGGATCGATTCCTTATTAAATCTATTGGCATCGTCACCAACACGTATTTAATTTCAAATACAAGGACTACCGCCTGATCGTATCTATGGTTTGTGTCTATGGGCCATGTAGACAACGGTGTAATGTGAGACCGTTTATGCTTTACTGCCGATACACATGGTCTATGAAAACTCCGAACATGCCGCGATATTTACTACATGGGTTTAACAATCGTAAATATTAATTAATTTACATTAAGTTAATAAACAAAATTTGTTAATACAAACATAATTCTAAAAGAAATGTAATATCATTAGGGATGATTATTATTTATGTATTGGAAGTAGTAAAGTAATTTAAATTTGTGTAGTTCAACCAAATCAACCAAAAATTAATAAACTGATTTATACAAATAATATTCGGACTCCCTCTATATCATGGTTTTTCATTTTGATCGAATTCATTTATTATTTTTATATATAATATATATTTTAACTTTATTTATAATCTTAACTTGTTTACTTATCTACCCGTATTCACCATTGCAGTTCATCGCATAACTTCAAGTCAATCGCCAATAAATCGATGCTTATTCCATATTAATTAGCTCGCGTGAGAGCAACGCTACTGTACACTCTATCTCGAAAGATTTATTGTTTGTATAAGGATATAAAATTTATTTATGAAAAATGCACCCGTTTGTTCTGCACCATTGAGCTACGAATGCTGAGCCTCGCGTGCATGTCCGAGAAAGGTACATAACCACTACATAAATCTAGGTACTGGGTCTTGTAGATACGACTATATTTTAACTGTGGGAACTCTACTATTCTGAAATAAGAGTTTAGAAATGCAAATACCTAAAATACATGCAACTAACCACGAATGACTTTTTATTTTTATATGCTTCGTTTTATATATAGTAGGAGTTTTTCTGTGTCGTGTCTCGTGAAACGTTCAATGTTAAACGAAGAATGCAATATATGTAATTATTGACCACGTCTATGGTAGAATAAAATATGTTTTGGAGATCACACAGTAGGACAGAGTAAAGGTTTAATTTGAGTGAAGGTCTGTGTTTAGTCATTTGAGTGTACCAGTAATACAGTGGACAGTGATAAGGACACTGCAGTTTGTTTCTAGCTGCAGAATATATGGGTCAGCTCGCCGGGGTAGGACCACGTACTCACAGAATACCAGTGTAAAATAGCAGCATAATGTGATCCGGAGACTTTATTTTACTGGTGACGAGGCATTCCATCTCAGTCCTCAAGGGAGACAATGCATCTGCATTATGATTCCTTGTCAAGGATGAATGTAGATGTCATGGGCCGCAGTAATCACTTGCCATTGGGAGAACTGTGTGCTCGTTTGTTACTACCAATGTTTAAAAAAAAAACTTAAATCATGATCATATTTACGCAAAGCATGTACAAATATGTTGAAGTGGCTCTAACCAATTTAGTAGGAGGTTGGTCCTATATATTTGGCATGACTAGAGAAGAAAATTTGCAACATATCATTTAAAGAGCATTTTGACAGATTTACAGCGATCCTGGTTCACTCTATCTGGTTATTCATTCAGATTTGTTTCAAAGAATAGAAAAACCATGCGATTTTACAAAAACATACTTACAGGTTGTTTATAAATATTTATTTGCATTTTTGTATCACCACGAAGACTTTCACGGTGATAAATAAAACTTATAAATATTAAATAAGAATGCGATTTGCCATAACAATAGCATAGCCCTTAGCTATAGACAACTTTCTTGCGCAGGACAAAACTGAGGCTCGACTTAAAGCGCCGGATATAATAAATTCCTGTCTGTAGTCACCATATTTAATTAGGATCGCGTGATTAGACTCCGCTACTGCAGTTCAGCCTGGGGATAGTTTGAGTACTATGTAAATGTATTGAATTGATAACACCATTGTACTAAACTTTCGAAATAAACTTATGTTGGTTTTTGTGCGTAGGCGGTTTTTCGATCAGGTCTAATAATTTAATAATGGTGGATTTTTATAAGCACTAAGTGAGAAGTTTTATTGTGTAGACTCAGTAAACAAGAAAGAAGCTTCAGGTAGATATTTCAATTCAGTTTTTAAGGGGATATCGCACCTTCATCGGTACTACTAATAATAAACGTGGCATTGTATTCGCTTACCATGAGGCGAACATTGTGATTGCTTACCACTCTTATTTCCATAAAATATCACTATCGTGTGTTGTTGTGGTCCAAAATTGAGGCAATATTCAGTGAGGTGATATTATAATGTTTACGTTTATGTGTTTATTAACATATCACTCATAATTTGTTCAAAACAGTGCTTCGCCTCTGTTTACTCAAGGTTATTAATTTACTTGCATCTAAGAATATATTTCATAAAATATCATTATCGTGTATTTTTGTGGTCCAAAATTGAGGCGATATTCAGTAAGGTGATGTTATAATGTTTACGTTTATGTGTTTATTAACATATCAGTCATAATTTGTTCAAAACAGTGCTTCGCCTCTGTTTACTCACGGTTATTAATTTACTTGCATCTAAGAATATATTTCATAAAATATCATTATCGTGTATTTTTGTGGTCCAAAATTGAGGCGATATTCAGTAAAGTGATGTTATAATGTTAACGTTTACGTATTTATTCACATATCACTCATAATTTGTTAAAACAGTGCTTCGCCTTTGATTACTCAAGGTTATTAATTTACTTGCATCTAAGAATATATTTCATTAATGTTACAGTAATTAGTTTTGATACAAGGCTACAATAGATTATTCATTCAAATAAGCAATTAGCATTTACCTTATTTCAGTGATCAACGTACTCAAAGTACACCAGATGGTTAGTGATGACTGCGATCCACACTAAGATTCAAGATAGACATGCGATGTCAGTTATGACGATTTAGTTTAGACGTCTAGATATCTGTAATTATATTCCCAGATCCCTATTCTAAGCGTATGAAGTAGAGTTACAGTATGCTGCTATTTCACGCTGGTATTCTATGTGATCGTGGTATTTTCCCGGTCCGACTCATTCTTCCTACATCTAGGAAGTATTATAGCTTTACTGTAGTTGTTTATGGGTTGCTGTCACCACTTACTATTATGTAATGTTATGTAACTGTTGTATATTACATGTAACTGTTATATTATATGTTATGTAATGTGATGTATCTTTACTGTATGCTTCTTTATCACCCTTAGTTCTATAAGACAGGAAATTTAACGAAATCTATATTTATATCATGTAAAAGAAGCAGGAGAAACTTTACTAAAACATAACATGTACTAAGATATAGGAATCTGCATCAGGGATGTAGGTAATTTTGCTTGTTTCATATAAAAAAACTTATGTAAGCGTATTTTATATTGGTGGATAATTGCCGATTGTGATTAAGAGATGGAAAAGGCCTAGTGACGTCAGACTCGTGACCTAGTGACCTAGACTTTTAAAATTTCGGTGTTATGTACGATATTACTGTAATATAATAATTGTAACCAAAATATACTTAACAAATTATTAGTTCAATTTATACCACATATAAAATGTAGGCGGAGTTTTTAAATACCGACAGTGGATACAACGTCTAGCACTAGCTCTGTCTTTCAATCCACAGATAAAATCTAGATCAATTTAGCAACAATTTCCCACCGTGAATAATTACTTCGCGCCGGTCGTTGTTGGTTTAAACAAATATATAGGGCCTATAGATATAAACAACTGGCAAGTTGGTGTTTATGTTAATTGGAGTGGGTCCATGCCACTGTGGCGAGCAAATCGGGCCGATGGCACCTTATGGTTAAATTCTGGATAAAGACTATGTTTTTTTTTAATAACTATAGATACAGTTTGTCATTTTGATTAGTCACCAATTGAGACATATATAAGATACAGAAGTTCAGAAGTTTAAATTTAGGTATGACACGTGTCATTGTGAACTTTAGTTAAAAGTTTTGTTTTAATACGCCCATACTCGTCGTATCAAATAAAAAGGATAGGTAAATTTATGTTGCGCCTTAATTTATTTTTACAATCAGTTTTCATTAAAAAATCTTGAAATTAAAGTATTGCTAGAAAAGTATAAAACTGTATGCAAATTAACATAGAATGCCGTCACTCAGGTTTTTCTAATCTAAATGAAAACGCACAGGTCATGTAAACCGAGATTAAATTTAAGTTAAACTTTACTGTGTCACTGATGCATGGACACAAGGGGCAATTCCTCGACCTCTCACAAGACTAATGTTCGCGCCGGGACCTGCTCGCCGCATTGTGCTTTATTTGTATTTGCTAATGTATACAATCTCTAATTACACGCAACTCCTTCAGCTTAATAGGGATGTCGAATCGCTTGAATGCACGATCCATTTATGAATTTTTCTTTGCGTTTAGTTCAGATTTCGAAATCCGCTTAATTGCTTTCGTCGAATTAGTAAATAAAATCAAGGATTACCGAGCACAATCTAAACTACCACCAAGATTTTGTGTTTTAGATATTTATGTGATACATACTTACATCCGTATCCTTATTTATAAAGGATTCCATTCCTTTTTAGCTGGAATTACAAAGGGAAGCAATAAAATAACTCCTCCAGTCTTCCAGCCAAAGACCAGTGGAATTATGCCATGCCGAGAGTGAAGTCTACAATGATACAAATAACGATCTTTACGGAATATAAGTAATGAACTATGAATGGACAGAATTAGCTTTTATTTATGAGGAATGATTAATATGAATCAGGTCAGATCCAGTAGCTGGTTTACTTATATTTTTATTTCAGTTATTAGGATAATTACCTGTAATAAGCAAAGAGTTTTCATTTTACTGACAACCCTACACATTTATCGCCAAGGCGCTAGGAGTGTCCTGCAGGTGTTGTTCCCATCCCTAATTAGGAATGCTTAGGTGTTGGAATCCCTGTACGTTTTCCATTCTGTATCGCATATAGAAAATGCCTTTGTACATATAACCCCTGTGCCATTTGTTAATGTCATTTGTTGTTTCGAATTAAATAGGTTTCAATTATTTTAATACTTTTTTTATCATACAAGGATACTTTTTTACTTTTTCTAGTCGTATTAGAAAAAAATAAAAGTGGGTCATTACGGGACCACATGGACCAGACCACCTTTGAGGGAACGGTAACACTTGTCGTCTTTTGACGTTATATTTAAACGAGTTATTTTTTAATATAATTATTTATCTGACATACTCTCACTACAGCGGGCTATTTAACACGTCTTTAAAAGTTCTACGGCCTTATAACCGAAAAGTAAATATCTCATCGATATTATTTTATATTCTGCTTCCCGATAATAAAGCTTAGGACACTATACTGATTGGGGTCTAGACAGCATTATTAAAGGTACATCACTATGAAGTATATAACCATTCAATAAAATATAACATTGTGTACTTAAGCGTGATATGACACACCCGTGGGTGTAAAGTGCTCGTTAGTTTCACGTTATTCAAACCGTCACGAATTAGAACTTCGACTCGTGCGCATAACGGCGTGACGATACTTTTTATGTTCTATTGTTTTTCAAATGTTGTGATGCTATTGGCTAAGAAATCCGCGGGAGGCACCATCTTGCTTCCCATTGGTGAACATGATATGAATGCGAAATAATGATGGCTGCTAAGATTGGTGTGACATAACGTATTGTTGAATAAATTAGACACGCTCAGTGGATATGTTTTTGTGAAACCTGTTATTTAATTGTCGCGCAATTTGTGAACACTAGGAATGGTTCTATTAGTTTTAACTGTTATGAATTCATTAAAATTTTCCTTTACATTAAAATGTAATCTTTGTTGCCAAAACGTTATTTTATTCTTTTATTGTTCGTTATACATATGGTTAAAATTAAGATAAAGATATGAGTGACGTTTTCTTTTACTTTTGTATACCATGAGTATACGATATAGACATTCGATTGTTTGTAACACCTGTTTATCATAATGTCGTAAATCATTAACTCGTCATCATTGACAATATAAGAATGACTTCATTACAGTTAGATTCGTATATTCGAGATACGAAAGAGTGCTATGATCGGAATATCTAGTAATTTACGATTGGTATAAATATTGTTTTTTTAAAGAGTTGAGACTCGAATAAATATTAAGGTAGATGTATTAACGTCCGCGCAATTTTATTAACAGCATAAAATTAAAATATCTTAGGTGGCAAAATACAGGATAACAATTTGATGGGACTCATTGAACATTGCAGTGGTTTTTTTTTAATTTTATAAATGATTTGTGAATGATGGAATATCTTATATAACAAAGCCGTAAGCCTTAAAAATTATTTCAGATTTAAATATGACTAGTTACTTGTTCCATACTGAATAAGATTTGAAATTATTTACAAACGAAAGAAAATTTGATTTCTGCAAAGGTCTAGCTACGCTGCAGTTGCTTTTAGATTGTAGTTGTAACATGTATGGATTGACTCAACGGGGGACCACACCCTCAAAGAATGCCTGCGTAAAATAATAGCGTAATATTGTTTTATTTGGTTAGGGATACGGAGATACACTAAATGGTAACCAGGTATTCCATCTCCATCAAGTCCTCAAGGGCAACACCTCAAATGCACCTGGAGTCTATTTAGGATGTATGTAGGCATGTGGACTGCAGTGATTACTTACCATCGTATATTATCTTGAACTGTGACTTATGAACTGTGTGCTTGTGTGTCACGTTCGGTTTCAATTCTCTGTACAATTTTTTTACATTCAATAACAAATTAGTACCGTAGCAATATTTATTACCGCTACAAACCATGCTCCCACTTTCCACCGTCACAAATTACAAAATAATAACACGCTACGAGCAGTTAGTGCACTAACTTACGTGGAGGCACACATACAGTGCAACGTACGTGTATCTGTCCGTCCGTTGCTGTCAATATATCATATCTCTCGCTAGACATTAGCATTAGTTGCGCGGACGCGCGGCGGCCATCTTTTATTTAATATCTTTCGTTAAAGAGTGATGTTAGTGAACTATCGAATTGATATGAATTTTTAATAAGATGATCTCATTTTAATTTTAAATATAACGTGGTAAAATAACACAGTTGATATTGAAGATAGGATGGAAACTTAAATTTACATACTAAGGACCTTTGTCCAGGAACCTATGTAAATTTAAGTTTCGTTAACGAGCTTATTAGAAAAAAGAGACTTGTAACTTTGACATTTCTAATTCAACTAAAGATAAAGACAATAATTGAATTTTTACTTTAATTTTTAATAATATTGAACTGCATTATGTACTGATGTCCAGATGAAATCAGTATATCAGGATGTTAATAGAGTAAGAAGCATAATCAAAAGAATATGCATAAAATGTTTGATGAAGTTAAAGGCATGATATAGTTACATTATATAAGGCTAATTATACCTCACGGACACCACCCAAAAATTCTGTCAATTTTAATATTACCTTATTCATTAATTACAAAATCAAAAAGAAATACTACAAAGAGTCTGTGCCTCATTTTTATAATTAAAATATAACAACATTTCTTATTTCGTTGATTAAACATATTATTAAATTATATTTCACGTTTAGTCAGTTCATATCAGCTTACTTGATTTTCAGTTTGAAAATCGCAAATACTTTTCAATGTTTTCAAAAAAAAAACATTAAAATAATAAATTGAAAATAGTTAGTAGTTGTGTATCTAAAATATTTTATATCAATAACTAATGCGCTATTTTATTTCTTACATTTTTACACTATCGTATCTCATATGAAAAGCCCATCACTATAAATGCAGGCACGTGGGAACATAGCTGTATGTGAGAAATTATACGCAACGTATGATTAATGTGAATAAACGTTTTGGCATCGTAGTGGCCGACGACTGACGGATTGGTGGAACAAATCGCCAACAGTAATGAGCCGGTTAAGAATCTCTATCATTAGACATGCTTACTTACTTAAATAGTAACGCTTCATTATTTTCAGATAGCTACTCATCTTTTTGCAGTTGCTAGTTGATAACATATCAATTTATTGTATTATACACAGCTCAAGAAGCGCGTACGTTAGTTTTTGGAGTAAACACAGATAACTAAACGTCCTACGCCCGGGTTCAATGTTTTGTGTTATTACACAACGTTCCAGATCCTAAGTGATTCCGGTAGCCAATTACTTCTACATTCATCATCGATAAGGAAACTTGATACAGATGCTTTATCGCCCGTGAAGACTAAGTCGGATTGTTAATATTGAATGTTGGTATTCTGGAAAGCGTGATCCTATCCTCGTTGAACCGATCTATTCGTGGTGTATCTAGTTTATAGCTTCGAAGACAAATGTTCGTGCACACTTTTTTGTTTTCGTGTTGATACTTCATGTTTTCCTAGATACCTAACAGTGATAGAGGTACACTGCAGTCTCGTTCTAGCTGCAGAATGAATGGGTCAGGTCGACCGGGGTAGGACCACGCCTTCACAGAATACCAGCGTAAAATAGCAGCATAATGCTGCTGTGTTTCGTCTAGTGAGTGTAGGGATCCAGAAATCTTTATTACTGATGACGAGGCATTCGATCTCAGTCCTCAAGGGTAACAACGCATCTGCATTATGATTCCTTGTCAAGGATGAATGTAGTTGTCATGGGCCGCAGGAACCACTTGCCATCAGGTGACCTGTGTGCTCTTTTGTTATATAAAAAAAATGATTCACGAACGGACTGCTCGTAAAAGAGAAAAATATCAACGCTGTTATAATAAATTTTTGTCCTTATAGCAGATATTATAATCTTGTTAATTAGATAGAACTATAATTTTATTTCTCCATGACTTGGAGATAATTACAGCTTGCGAATATAATACAATAGCCATAGCCGTACTATTAAGAGCAACTAGATTATACTAGAAATAATCGAACAAACATTTGAACGGCTTCTTAATAAGTTGTATTTACTTTTTTGTATCAAAATATCATCAATAGAAACATAAAAATAACTATTTCGTATATTTTCATTATTTAAAGTAAATAATTACAACACAAAATTTTAGTAAAGGTCAGCCAATGCTGGTCATTTTTCGTTATATTAAAACATAATTAAAGTAAGTCACAGCAACTTGTCACAACGAATTAAAATATATACTTAGTATTTTTACTATAAAATTCATGGAACAAAATGTCTGGTGCAACATAGAAAAACATATGAATGAATTATACGAGTGTTCGTGTATTATTATATTTTTACATACAAATTTTGCTTAAGGCAAAATACATATTTTTCTGCTGTATAATTTTGTACTAAAACGCAGCAATAATAACTTCATAAAGTACGAATCACGCGAGCGCAGTGCGAGGGCTTTGTGCTAGCACTTTGGCAATTTTCTATCGCTGTAAATTTCAAATAATGGCCGTGGCAGGCACAGTAATGTATTTGTGTTATTAATTACGGTCTGCGGGAGATTTTGATTAGGAATTCGTTCGTTCATAAGGCTCAGGCTTAGTTACGTCTCTGCGTTGGTAAATGTTGCTATACCTGTTTATTATTATAATGAATTAGTAGAGTTGTCAATGTTCATCAGTGGGCTTTTGATGAGTTGTGATGTGATGTTGATGAGATGCATGGTGTAAGATTGTAGTACATCTTTCTTTCCTTTCCTCATGGTATCGTCGTGGAATTGAAATTCCATAATATTAATTAATTGCATATTCAGTGATGCTCATCGGAGGCTACCCTTGGTATGGTCGCCACTGCAATATACTGAGAGAAAATCTTAAAAATCTTCAAAAATATCTCTCAAGGTCTTTTAAAAGTGTTTTTGCCATCAACTTAGACAACATTGTTTAAATTTGTGAGCTGGTTTGCCTATCTTCAGGAGTCTATGCATTATGATTTATTACCAAGGATATCCTAGGAAATTCCGTCAACCATAATTTTCGCAGGGATGGAATAGTGAATATGATATTTCAGTCTCAAGGTATAATTCCATGAAATGTGTTCATAATTTATGGCCAATGTATAGGTATAAAACAGCTGACATAATCTTTAACCAAACAACTGAATTTTAGTTTTATTCTTAAATATTAGTCGCCACGAGGTTCGACTACGTTTAGTGCAAAGTTAAAGTTGATATTTATAAATTACTATAAAATATTATAAAAAACAACATTCAACTTATACAAACTAACATTCTTTTAAATCAATTTGAATCTGTTACAATAACTCTATTTTAAAATAAAAAAAAAAGAATCAATGTCTAACTAAGATATATACTAATGCATCAAACTGAAAAAATAAAAAATGAACTATAAAAAATCTTTTTCATTTTTTTTTAGAAAGATAAATTGCATACTAGAATGACTTTCAATATTTGTTTATCTTGATGAAAATCCATCTCTAACGATTAACATAAAATTTTAAATAAAACATTTTAAATAAAATGTAACACTTAAGAACTTGTGCATATTTTGTTGAAAATAATTTATTGAGTAAATAATATTAACTATTCTAAGCTGAATTGCGCAGTTGAGTGAATCTGATAAGAACATAAATTGAATTGTCAGTAATTACAGGTGAGCATTACAGGTCAGAAGTCTCTAGAGATAGCTACGGCACTTCGTTATTTACATGCGTAAAAGATAATCAAATTGCACGTGAGTTTGCACGCACCAAACCTTTGGTTATAAAACAATATTCGTCTGTATAAATAGGTAGCATTCATTTCGACACTCGATGCTTGTAATCCATGAAAATATCGGTGCAACCGACGTGTTGTGCAGTACTGTATAGCAATTAATTTTCCTAACTTACCCGTATATTAAGTCTTTGACTTAATAAAAAAAAGAGAATAGAGGATAGGCCACATAGCTTTTGGAACAACAGCATTCACGGATTCGGAGTCGGAGCATGCAACGTCGTCTACAGTATTGATGATCTGGTCCAAGAATACTTCTGGCCTAATTGTATATTTTCTCAGGAAACCCATACAAAATTCTCTAAAAATCTTCTAAAAAGCACTTTGAATTAAACTTATACTATTAAGCTTTTGTTTTGTTGCTTGTTGTTTGGTGTATGGTCGCTTGGTATCGTCTGTCTCCGCTTATCGGAAAGTCAGTAAGTTAGATCAACAGTTAAGCGACTGTAATGGCACTATTTAGTTGGTACTATTTTAGTTGAAAAGCGAAAGGCAAATAGCAGATTTTTTACGGAAGCAAGAATCACATTTTATACAGGTTGGGCAAGAAATTCTGGAATTAAAAAAATCTCAACTAAAATTAGTACAAAGCAAATTTATTTTCAAATTAAAAAGATATATTGGAAAATTACTGTTTGAAAATTACACCATCTAGATGTGATGCATCTCGTTGTAAAAACTGTTCAAACCTGCCTTTAAATTGATAGAAACTCGCTGGCATAGTGCAAATAGAATAGAGGCTATTTCTTTTCGTATATTGGCCTTTAACTGTGCAATAAAGGTAGGATTATTGCTGTAAGCCTGACTTTTTAGGTATCCCCAACCACATCAAGAACAATTTTTCATTAAACTAAGAAGAAACCCACATAAAGAAATCTAATGGGGTCAAGTCAGGACTTCTGGGAGGCCATGGAATATCCCCTCTGCACCATATAACGCCATCTTGTTGAAACCACGTGGCAGGTCGTGCAGATTTTTTTTTCGGGCTGATGGCCACTGTTAGCCCGAGGGCTTTTACAGTTTCGCCGGGTAGAAATCGTGCAGTTTCGGAAAAGAAAAACGTAACATGTACCGATTGAAATTTACGGTTACTGCTTGCTCAAAAAACGTTAACTTCATCAATAGTTTCTCTTATTGACCTGGACCTTCCCACAGGTTTTTGATTTAGAACAGGTGGACTAAAACTTTCTGACCCACGATCTAATAACATTTTCACTATGACATTGATTTAAATAGTGTAATCTGAACTCTTTGCGAAATAAAGCTCAAGAGCGAAAATCTTTTAGAAAGTAGTTTGGACTGTCACATCAGAATTAAATATTTTTCCTTGCAAGATATTGACCAAATTCCTAAAAATGTGGTAATCTGTTGGAACAAGGCCCAGTTAGGATGGTGGGTGTCAGAGACATTCTAATCGCAGCTGCTCTTATTTAGCGATCGTCTGTCGTGAAGAAAGGGGTCTAGCGTTGTCATGAAGCAGCAGTGGGATAGAGCAATTGACTAGCTTCGGTTGTTCAACGGCTAGCTTCCATCATGGATTGCAATTGTTGACAATACATCTGTCGTTCTGGCCAGATCTCTCTTTTCTGAATTAACTTTCGCTTGGGACTGGATTTCTCCTGGGTTCAACCACTATGATGAGCATTTCCGATTGTGTTCGACAAAAGTATCCATTTTTCATTACTAGTAACGATACGATTCGATCGACAAAATTCCCTCGTTATTGTAACGGTTGAAAAATATAACGCAGCAATCAATACGTGTTTGTTGGTGTGCTTCTCTCGATTCATGTGGTATCCATTTCTAGGGCTTTTCCACTTTTTTTATTTGTGAATAAATTTTTTTTTATCAGTTATATCGAAGCCTGCCGCTAACTCTGGCATAGTTTGCGATGGATCCGCTTACACGGTCGTCTTTTATTCTTCATTGTCAACTTTGGTCTGCCGGCCGTCCGCGGGGTTGGTTTTGGAGGTCAAAATCTCCAGAACAAAAACGTTGAACTAAAAGCTTGCCATGCTTTCTTTTACAGTAGCTTCTCCATAAACATCATTAATCTTTCGAGCTGTTTCTGCAGCGCTGGTGCCACGGTGGAACTCATATTCGTAAATAACGTGATACTTCAAGTTTTCTATTTTGTTAACAGAACGATGTGAAAGAAAAAACTAATGGCGCGAAAACAAATGAATCACTAAATTCGAAACACAAAAACACAAGCCTAAATTTTTAACCCATTTGAATTTGGAACTCCTGCCAACAAATGCCAAATGATTTAAGATCGAAGTAGCCAGTTCGACAAAATGCCAATTTCATATGTTATTTGTTGAAAATAATTTCATGATTCTCCCAGTTTTCCATTATTTTCCAGTGCTATTGTGTGTACAGGAGAAAATGTTTAATTGTTGCTGCTGGTGGTGCATGCTTAGTTTTCTTGGATGACTTGAATTAAAATAGAAAATTATTTGCAAAATTGTATTACGTTTAACGGATATCATTTAAAATGTAATAATAAAAACTTTTGGACATTACAATGTTTAAAAGTATGCAATTAGTAAAAATATCATTGAATATAATTAACTAGGGAATTGTGATGTCTAAAACATGGACATGTCTGATCAGTCAAGGCGATTCCAACGGACCAACTTAATCGCACCGCTATGGACATGACTGATAATCTACATTCCCACTGCATCCGACGCACTACTGACGTTGTAATTATTTTATTTATGTTACTAATAGTTTCCTCTCCGATTGTGACATTGTACGATTTGTCGAGATAGGTTATTCATTTATAATTAGATGATACGTCATGGTACTGTTTAAAAAAGAGTTGTTTAATTAAATGACTTTGAAAGTGGAATATATCTTTGTAATACGAAGCTTGTTGACATTTTGAATGTTATGACGATAATATAATTAAGTATTAGATATAAATATAATGTAAAAAAATGTTATTTATAGAAAAAGAATAAACACGACGGATAACGCGTATTCAAAAAAGAACATAATAAGACAAATATTTGTGGTATGTGTAATTATTATTCTATACTAAATACATTTTAACACAATACTTCCTATACTTTAGATGATAATGGTGATGTTCTTCTGGTCAATTTCGATCAAGGCGATATCTTGTGGTTATTACGATTTAGTTACTAATCAGGATATATTATAGTGCCGTAAGAATTCACATAAAAACAGAGGCACTTAGTTAACATCCCTAGTTTGATGTAGTAAGGCATATTTTTCTATAATACTTGCAAATATCCTACAAGCGTGCTTATGACGGATAAGATATTTTGAGAAATTTATTAGTCGCTTGAAGGATCTTTTAGTTTTTAAATATATTATTTATTTGGCAAGCAATATGAATGACGATATATGAGGTTGCTAACATTTAATATCTGACTAGTGGCGGAGAATACATCCAAATATATATTACCTATATATTACCTATTAAGAAAATATCCCTGGTAAGGGGAGCAATACCATTTTCACATGGAAAATTTGTTTAAAAATAGAAAAAAAAGAAAAATTTAAGTTTGACTTGTGAGTTACTCTTGAAGAAGATTCTTTCTCACAGCATAACAAAAATTATAACTAACTATATTGTTTAATAAGGCATTACTTATCAACCGTTAAAAGAACCCGTTGAACTGAAGGAATTGGAAAACATTGTTGCTATATCAGGCGAGTTGCAAGTAACAATGAATGAAGAGTGCGGGGGCGTCGCTCCGGGCCGCGCACCTGTAACTTAATGCACGCGATATAAACCCGCGTCTACAGTGACAAATTAAATATTAACATTTTAATATTTTTTATGTCAATTCGACTCGGAATAGACTTCAGTTTTACAATGTACTAGCTTGAAAGCAGCATAATGCTTGTATGTTTCGTATGGTGAGTTTAGAAACCAGAGATCCATTTACGACGAGGCATTCAATCTCATCTCTCTCAGGCACAATGCATGTGACTTGTGAATTCTAGTTGAGGTTGAATGGTTGTGTTAAAGAGCCGCAATTATCATTTAATATCAGATGAACTGTGTGCTTATTTACGTATAATACGCATAATACTAATTTTTAATTAATTACGTATAATATTTATATATATATATAAAACTATGACCACTCTCAGATTGTCACGATTAGTGAGTTGATACTAAAATTATCGATAGATGAAAGCCATATGAAAATTCGTAGTTTTGTGTTTATTTGTAAGGAACGAACAAGCAGAAAAAAAGGTTAATAACCATTTTGAGTTGAGAAACATCGATTACAGATAGTTTTTAAAAAGATTCTTCTATGTGCAGTTATGATTAAGGTTTATAATACTATAGAAACATATAGATCTTTTATTTACCAAAATCTTTCTAAACCATATGTATAATATTTCTACTGCACTTGTCGCAAATATAAATAATAAGCCTAGTTTAGTTGAAAACTTATATTTTCTAAAACGATAAATTTATTTAATACAATTTAACGATTTTTTTAATAATATAACATTTGTACAAATAAAATTTCTGGTGTATGTGTCAACATCCTAAGGTTCGGTGCACGTCGTCTGTGATTACCTGCGAACGGCCTCCGTTTAACTGATTCCTTTTTTAAAACTCGACGTTCCTGTTTCAAGAACTTGAACCATTTATTCCCGCGTCTTCCTCATTTTGAATTTGGAACGGACAATGGCCATTGCTTTCCGTGGACTCTTATTTTTTTCTCGACTTGGACCCAAATTGGGCCAGTTAAGTCATGCAAGCGGTTTGTCACTTAAGTGAAGACCAGTAGTCCGGACTTCAAACTTCTTTTGTCGTGCCATCTGCGGTTCCCAAATATGGTGGAAGAGAACAATTCGTTACGTATTCGACCTTTTTTCATATTTTTCCGCGGTTGGCAAATTGAGAAAACTGTGCAGACCACGATCGTCATTATCTTTTGGTTTGTTTTTATCATCCCAAATTGATAAGCACTTATTTCATTCGCGTCCTTAGGGCTGTAAACTACAAAGGCGATTATAGACCAAGAAATCATTACAATTATAGCAAGAGCTTTAAAACGTAAAGTAATATATATAGTTAATAAATTTATATATCCAGCAGTAGTACAATGATAGAGTAAGATGATGGATTTATAAAACATAGTTTTGAAAATTATATGACAGAACAGGAGCTGTACTTTTGAAGCTGTTTTTTTTAAATAATCTCAGGTGAGCATCCACTCCTGATAAGATCTCTTGGCGAGTTTTCATAAACAATAGCCATTTTAATATCGAAAAAAGCAAAAGACCATAGGCTATTGATAATACAAAAAACGCAATAATAAATTACCAGGCGGTGGGTAATAAACCGCGATTTGCTCCGGGCGACTCGGAGAGCTACCAGTACCGTCATACAAAGGGTAAAAAAGAAAAAAAAGTTAAAAATAATACGCTTCATATCAAAGAAGGTGTAGTTCGTTAATGCATTCGCAGCCTTAAGGCTGGCGCGTCAATTTTGAATTGTTTTCTGGAATGCGACTTCAAAACCTTAATGTTGTTTTTTTGAAATTCAAATTATGATTTCGATATTCCTGGTCACGTATTGTTAAAATTTTCAAACGATACAATTATTTGTTACTTTCAACATTTCTGTGTCTTTATATAGTGAACTTCATGTAAGGGTTCACAGTAATTGGTACCAATTTTGAACACTGGAAAAACTTTTCTTTTCAAAGATGAACGTGCCATAAGAGTTATGTGATAGAATATTATGAATATATTGTGTTGTATTATTTGAACATATTTAACGAAACTTGCAATCCTTAAAAAAGAACCGGTTTGAAAGAGCACTTGCGATTTTATATCTCTAAATAAGAATTCTTGTCCGTTTTACATATCACTATCACTGTGTTAGAGCTGCATTACAGCTAGCAAAAACTGAAGCATGAATCAAAATATAACCCGTCTTAAAGGCAGGGTATCTTAATGTGAGTTATGAACCCACTAAACACTCCTCGGTACATAGGTAGGGGCTCCGAGATCTCCTACGTAACACATCTATGCCCCTCTACACTGAGCCTAAGCACGTCTCAAGGCTCACGCCTCCCCTCCTGTGCTAAGGTAACCCGGGACCATGTTGGCGTCGTTCCAGGGTTCACTATCCAGGATGATGGGTGCCCCCACCCTGATTGCTCAAGGACCCTTAATCCCATTTTAGTCACCATATATGATAGGAAGGGGATACAAAAATGGATCTCTCTTTTTATTCAGTTTTTGACGTTTCAAAGGTCGGTCTGCGAAACTTAAGGTACTTGGTTAGAATCCACCATTCGACTATTCGTCGTGAACCATTGTCGTGTTGTTATTATTGATGTTTGTTTTGTATTAATACTACAATAGCTGATGGCATTCTTTAAAAAAGAATAGTTGTATAGCCAGAAGTTTAAATAGCGATATAAAAAATGTATTTCACAAACACGTGCGTGGTGGTGCTGTATCGATATTTTGATATATTTGTAAAAAATAATTAAAGCTGTAAATGAATATGTACTCGAACAAAATCAACTATAAATAACGATCATAATCATATAAGCCATTATCGTTATCGTTATAAAGCAACCAAAAAGAAAATTATTTGTTAATTTTGATGTTTTTATTATTTAAACACACAATTATTAGAAGACGTAGATAAATTATCGTCTATATATTTACTGCGGCTATTTATGATTTTAAGAAACTACAATTATTGGTAATTAAGATAGAGGCATACGATCTTTTTTGTCTGTAACTGTACTTTAATTATGTGACTGCAACATGAGATAAAAATTTAAGTCTCATAAATCTCCTCATTTCTTAAACAATTGAAACTGTAAATAAAATAAATAAATGCATTTTTATTCTATTTAAACTATTTACAAATTTCATTCATTTCAGTATTGTTTGAACACTTATACATTTAGAGACAGGAGTCAAAACTAGGTCCCCTCCATGATGTTAGGATTAATAACAAATTCGTGATAGTTGTCGATAGGTATAGTTTAATTTAAAATTAGATTATTAAATTAAAATAAAAGCGAAAATTTAATACAGTGGATATTGGTGTGTGTGTGCTTAACCATGTGCATATCCTTCACAGTGTCTCTAGTTTATATTGCTTAGCAAACGCTCTATTTTATTGTAGTCTAGCGTTGATATCCAGTTGGATACTTTAGTTTTATTATTAGTACTAGTCTTTACTCCGGCGAATACTTTTTTACGAAAAAATCCAAAACATATATAAAAATATATTGTACTTCTACGAGCCTACGGGATAATAGTAGAATGGACTTAACATCACAATTACTTAGTCATTATATTGAGTTTTTACAACGCAATTTTTAGAGCTAAATTTATGACAGAGACGCGCATCATTATTCCTTTCAAAAGGGAATTGAGATAAATTAAAGCACATGACAAATACGTTGGCAAACGCGTAAATGGACAAATATTCAGTGTCGGCTAGACAGTGCCAAAGTTAGCGGTTCCGTTGTAAATTGTCGCCCCTTGCGACAGGGCGGGTCAGGGCGATTTGTCGGCCGGTAACGAGCAACAATGCGCGTTTCGGTCGCATACCCCCCGCTAGCGCACATTTGTACAGCGCATGCCTTGCTACACCAGCCTGGAGGGACACCGAGTGGGTTTTATGCGGTCGTGCTAATGGAGATTTGCACGCGATGTATTGTTGAGAACAAAGTTATACTCAATATCATTGTGAATATAGTCATGTCTCTTCGTCAATTTCGATCCACCATCACGACTGTTACTAAATTACTTCTGCGTAAGATGCATTTATATTGCTTTATGTTATTAAACACAGACACCTGGCCTGTCATCACTCTTAACCAAATTTAATATCAGATGAAAACATCGAGTGATGGTTAATATACTGGTAGTTTTAATACATGACGTATTATAATATTAGTAAAAACAGATCCAAAAAATTTAATAATTTGCATTGCATAAATACTTGACTGCAAATCTATCCTATCCATAATATCCATGACTTGAGAAAGAGGATTCTTTATAATAGTAGTGAAGACATATTGACTTCTTGGATTGCTTTTATGCAATATTTTCCATATTTCAGGATGTTCCTTTAAAAGGATATTTCATTGCATAATGTGTCTACACATTATCTTAATCTACTAAAACGACATCCACGGCAAGAGAAGTCTGATTAGATATTGTGAACTATGTATGTACATTCAACATAAGTTTTTACTCTGTGTACCACTAACTTGGTGCAGTACATACCACGATCGGTCGTTACGCCTAACTAAGCAACAAACTATTGGTTATCCATTACAGTTATTGTGTTTTCTTTTGACAAATGCGCCCGCGCATCGCTCGTTAATACAGCGCTGTTGCTTGCGTTCACGCCGATTGTATGTCTTTCGTTTCATTGTTTCGTTTTTCGATTGGAAAGACAGTCTATTAATTTATCAGTGTATTGAACCACCAATATCTTTTTTTAGGTAATATTTGAAGTGAATATTCAATAAGTAATATTGAATTTACCATATTTATGTTAAGTTTCCAATGATATATGTAGGTATCTTGTATATAAATTTCCGAACAATACATTATAAGATATTTAAATTTACACTCTGAGCCCTAATCTTTTATAAACTATGCAAAATTTGCATGTTCTTGTTTATTTAATTATTGGAATATAGTAACACACCTATAAGAAGAGATGCAAACGAGCACAGAGTGCACTCCTGCTATTCATGACGCTTCTAGCAGTGCTAGATCCATGATGCAAATTGTTTTTAGCTGCAGTTGATTCATTAGTGGTCTGTACTGGAAATGACCACGCTCCCACAGAATACAAGCGTGATATAGCAGCATAGGGCTGTTAATGTGTTCCGTTTAATGAGATTATGGAACAGAAGGCTTAGTATTAACAGCGAGCCATTACATTTCACTCCTCAGCTGACCACGGATCTGCATTTTGAATCATTCTTGAGAATGGGTTGGCTAAATTTACCATCAGGTGAGTCACTCAGTTGAGTGTTTGTTTGTGAATTTTAGTCTCATAAAATGAAAACAGCCGTCTTCTTTTAGAAAGTATGATGCAGCTATTTTGTCGGTCCCGAAGACTAAGATGGAAAACTTGTTGCCAGTACTGGTTTTTTTAATCCCGACGAATCACGCTACTATTATATACTGATTACTTAAACGTCTCTGGGTGAACCCACCTATTTGAGGTACTTCCTCCTCCGCTTTCCTAGTCCGTAGTGTGCCGTAAGAGGAAATGCAGTGTCATAAACACGGAAGGGTATATACAATACATCTAGACGTGAAAAAAAACAGTTTGTCGCGGCTGTGAACCCGTGACACGATAGCCAGCTCCTCTGAACTTCTCCACCTGGCTGACAATGCACATTTTAAATATAATGTGCCTTATAGAGCAAGACAGTATTTCATGTCGGCTAACTGTGTGCAACTTTATAAAGCCCATGTTCAGGTTATAGTTACAGCGTGACTCAATCACATCGAAAATGATATATTTCGAGTTATTATATAACAATTTATCGTAACGAATTCGTATAAAGTTCAACTTTGTTTTAAAAAATATTAGAAAAATCTAAAACATCACAGACACAATTTTACTTTATTAGACCCTAATTACTAATGAGGAGATAATTTTAGTCCTCAGAGCTAATAACACACTTAATGGTAAGTGTTTCCTGCGGCCCATGACATTTTCATTCATCCTTTACAATCAAGAAGAACAACAAGAATCATAATGCAGATACGTTGTCACCCTTGAGGACTGAGATGAGATGCGTCATCACCAGTAATATGGATATCCGGATCCCTTCACTCACCAGACGAAACACAGCAGCAATATGCAGCTATTTCACGATGGTATTCTATGAGGGCGTGGTCCTACCCCGGTCGAGCTGACCAAAAGAAACAAACTGCCTACCAGCTCTACCAGTGTAGATATGATTCGTTATTGAGCATGCATATGGATGTCACAGGCCACAGGAATCACTTATCGTCAAGTGAACCGTGTGCTAGTTTGTCATCCTCAATTCAATTAGAAAAAAACAAAATTCTATAAAAGTAAAAATTCAAAAGCTTATTAATAGTCAGTCACTAGTCAATTATGATTTAACGTCGCGGTCTGCGGTCGGCATGTCACATCGGCTTGTTATAAGAGCGGTATCGAATTAGATTCAATGATTGGAAACGGGTATCGGGCAATGTCCACTGGAAATTCGGGAGCTTTGAACTTCTTGTTTATGCAGTATGAGGTTTTCATAGTTAGAAAATGACGGAGTAGTTCAGCGTTCAAAGTATGCGACTTCCGGATCACTGATTCGAATTTCAAATGAAGATGGAGTTTTTAGTGAGAAATTTGTTGATACAATATAGTGATAAATTCATGCTGTTGTCTAGTCGTAGTAGGTTCGACCCCCCCCCCCCCCAACTCTTACAGAACACAAGCATAAATTAGAAGAAGAGACGGCGGATTAGGGATTTTTTTTTAGAGCGTAGTTATCGTGAATATTACTTGTTTTTGACTTTTTGACCATTTTGAAGACCAGACGCTTCGTCTTAGTTTCAGAGGTGAAAACTCAGGTAAAGCCACAGTGGCTGCTTAAAACTAGGTGAACTGTGTCCGTATATATCACAGTTTTCACAATTCCTTAAAGGTTATTACTATTAGCTTTTCATTGGATTTCGATCATTCATTTAAATTGTATATTACTAACAGTGTCTGCGATATTAACACAAAATCATTACGTCGAAAGCAGAAAGATAAGAAAAGAAAAATATATAAAACTAAAAGATGCTATTGTTATTTTATCTTTTCTTTATCACTCTCTCATCATCTCTCAGACTCTGCTGACAGACTTTCATGAATACCGGTATACCGAAAATCCTAAACCAGTTGTTTTAGAAACTTCCCTTAAGTCTTAACTAAGCTTTACTACGTAAATATACACAATCAAAATTCAAATAGCAATATTTTTATGAAACTAAGGATCTCCCCTGAAGAGTGAGAGGGAACGCCTCGATATCAGTAACTGAATCTCCGAATGTCTTAACGACAAAACATATTTCATAAATAAATTTGAAAATGCGACTAGTTTGAAAGCACTTCCTTACAATTCTCTTGTAATTTAATAACTTATTCTTATTATTGTATTAAAATATCTTTAAAACTTGTTATGGATTGTTTACATTAATGTTATTAATATACAGATTTGTAAAAATAATGGAAGCCAGAAATATAACTGCTGATAAAAGACCAGATCAGGCTGCTCGTTGTGACCATTTCAATGCAGGAAGGGAGTGTCCGGGATAAGAAACGGAATAATCTGGCCCGGAATTTCCATACGATTCGCATTGGAATCACGCGCGGTCTTCACCCAACCGATAGGAGCCGATCGGAGCGATCATGGTGCATTGTGGCGACGATGAATAGAACGTCCACCTCTATTGTAAGTTAATGCTCTGAGACACGACTTTCCGAGATGGACTACACACAGCTTTAAAGCTTCACAAGCTTTGAGCAAGACTTTAGGTCAGGTCAATAAAAAGAAATAGACTGTTAACGTAATATCTCACAGGATTTTATATATATTTATTTGTGTTTGCAGTCTTTAAATCACAAACAACTCCAACCGAGACGGAAATGTGAAAAATAGAAAATAATGGTTACTAAATGTTAAGATTAAATAGATATAGAATTTAATACACATGTGATGTAAATTTTATAACACGTAACTATTGACTTATGATCGACTCAATTAATTAAATCAGTACATTAAAACAGTTGAACAAACCCGCCTAAACCGCTAGAAACTTAACCCGTCTGTAATTAATAACCACCATTAATAGTTATTTGCATTTTCTTTCCGCCATTTTGTTTAATTTAAGGAGGATAATTTACGTGTTTACTGTATTTCATTAGCGCATATTCATACGGTGTGATAGTAAAAATCTTCATCATTCGTTTGTACAGTCAGTAAAATACCAATATTGCTGAAATTAGTATCTACTACTATAATAATATATTTTTAGTGGCAGATACACTTTACTGTATAAATTTGACGTAATATGTATTATGATAAAAAATAAAATATAAAAATAGTGGCAGATAGAGTCTACTGCTTTAAAAGATCATAAAGAGAAATATATTGAATCTTTGGTTAGCTAATACCTATTTGTACCAATGAATATCCGTTTTAAGTAAAATTATTCGTTATATTTAAGTAGTACATGGTTAAACCTCTAGAATATATTCTGAATGAAAAAGCTCAAAGTGAAACTTCAATAGCGCTTGCTGTCTGGGAAACGCAAGATATTTTTTAACGGAAAAAAAGTTCGAAGCTTAAATTTGGAATTTAGGTAGCACACGAAATTGCTCGCTAAACTTAAACTTGCAACACCAATAAGTCGCCTTGCAAGAATGGTGATGCAGGCTCTACAGGAAGCCTACAGCTTTTGTTCTCCGCTCGAAATGATAAAAACGTCAAGAATCCCGCCACGACTATTGTTTTGCAACCAGTTGTTGATTTTTTTCTCATTTTATTGTTTGTTTATTATTGCGTGCGGTGGGCTGCAAGTAGGCACTGCTGTTGTATAAATATATATGTTAACCATTGTTTTTTATCCACCTTGCAATTGGAGTGAACAAGCTGGTCAGTCACGTGAACATAATATCGTCATTAAAGTCGACAATAATAATTTGCAACAGGGCTTGTTCACAGGTCGGGTCTAAGGGTGACAAACGGCACATATATACAAAAATAGTGTCTCCAACTCTTAATACCGACGAATACATTCATAGTAGCCAGCTTTTACCTTCTTTAAAGTTAATGGTATTAACTTATTCTATTTTTTATTTTAAGATATTTGTGTAACAAATATTATAGGTTTCAATTATCGGAGCCTGTAGTCAAAGAGAATGTTAGATAGCTATCGTAGAAATGATAGTATAAAGAGCATCATACGACAATGGCTAGCTCGCTACGGCACCTGCGAAGTGCCGACCGGCCGCAGCCACTGCACCGCTGATTGCCGCATTGTGCCGTTCACAATAACTCGATTAGAGCGGCCAACGGTGGCCGGACATGCCCCACATTTGATTTGTGTGGACATTACATTTTATGTTGTAACATTAAACATTTCATTATATTATATGTTGAATTTACTTCATTATCATAGCCTATAGTTACTCCCTTAGAGAAGCATGAGTCAGCTGATGGCCGCTGTTGAGCCGAGGGCTTTTACAGTTTGACCGGACTGAAAGGTGACCGAGCGCTTATGGCGTTGAACTGAGACCTTTATTAATAGATAACCAGCACTACGACTTCAGAGAGGGAGCCTCGGCTAAGACCACTCTGTTTACATACATATGTCGAATTTCCACAAACTTACATAAGTTAATTATACCTTGTTGTATTGAAGTATAGAGAGCAATGCTAGGTTGTAAGTAGCCAGCCCATTATTTTCTTTGATTTACTGAAATGAAAGGGACATGCATTCTCGCCCCTGAACTCTGACGTGAAATACCTTGCAAACCAATACATAGTTTGTCCGATGGTCAGTTATCACTCTAGCCCCTATACATCCGACCTCAACAAAGACTCTGAAGGAGATGCGTCATCGCCTCTGTGGAATGACATGGAATGCCTCGTTATCAGTAACTGGATCTGCGGATCCTATATGAAACACAGCAACGTAAATAATTATTGCTGGTATTCTGTGAAGGTACCAACCGATTTATGCTACAACAAGAAACGATGTAAATTGAGGTTCTACGACTGTTACGTAATTGTAGATAGCGATCAAAAAAATAGGAAACTATTTAGTGTTAGTGTCCTCTAATAATGCTTTTAATATGCGATTGTCACATCTACACTATGCTTGAGCCTAACAACCCCCCAATTAGGTGAGTACGGAGCTACTACGGCACAAAGGCAAAGATAATGGTCAGTTAACTGAGTTCGGAAGATAGTTCACTTAGAGCGAACTTAACTTTATCAAGTTGCAATTAAGTTCGCCAGCTTAATTGAATATTCTCACGGCCCATATCACAATTACGACCTCGTGAACTGGACAATATCGATCGTAACTTACGTCGCCGTAGAGCAGCGTGTATGCGTTGTATTAATGTTTGTGCAAATATTTTGTGACGCAAGAAGCGTGTTCACATTAAAGCTACTAAGTTTAATGTTTCATTACACACTACATTTACATAACTAGATTTACTTTGATGTTAGCTAAAATTTGGATTAAGCTGTCATGTATTTTATTCTAATCCTTAGACAGAGATAGGAAGCGCTATCCATAATAGTGTCAATAATTTATGATAAGAAATGCCCTCTTTTAAATTGCAATGCGTCTCTCGTCTATCATAAGATAAAATGTGTATTTTTACTTGTGCCATGTCAATAGATGATTGAATTGATTTTATTTGAATCTTATTGATATGTTCACTTTTGTTCAACTACCAACAACAAGAGTAACAACATTTTCATTGCAAAATCGACTGCGTGCGAAAACTAATGTTTTGTTATTTGTTAAGGTTCTCGTATAAGTAACTAAAATTGTTTGAAGAAATAAAGATAGTTAAAATTCAACAATAAATTACACCTAGAGTTTAAGATGAATATGGGGTGGCGTATTCATTAAATAAAAAAATTTTGCTTCTAAGTCCCGGTTCCTGTTGCCCATCTGACAAATAATAATTTGTTACAAAAGTTTTGATTTGCTTTTCAATATAACTGTATTTTATTCTTTCCTATTCCAATGAAATATTGGATTAAGAGGGAATAGGTAAGACATGTGCATGTGCTATGTATTTGTGTAAATACTTAGGGCACTGTAATATATCCTACGATAAGAATATTTCATAATAATTTTCGCTATTTGCACGTGGCAAAATGTAAGTAAGATGATGTTCAATTCTAATCGATCTAAATCAGTTATTAATTAATAATTTTATTGGGTGACAAGTGAGATCACAGTTTCATTATGACTGCGGCCCATGACATTTACACCATCATAAACAGAGATTCAAAATGCACATGAATTTTCAGTCCTGAGGACTGAGGTGGATCATAAGTTACATATGTATATATTATAAAAAATAGTCACCATATTGCTTTCAGCATTTTTAATATTTTTTAATTGATCTTTTATACAATTCAATGAAGCATAAGTCAAGTTTTAATTTACGCTTGGGTATTTCTTGCAGCAATATTTGGAATTGTTTTTTGTAATATTTTTATTCATTTATTTATTAAGAATATAAAATAATAGTTGACTGCGACCCACTAATGCCCACATCTATCCTCAACAATGAATCATAATGAAGGTTTTCGAATAAACACCGATACGTATCTTTTAACTCTTAATGCATTTTCATAATAATTATGTACCTGATTTCAGCAAGTAACACTAGAAGATATCAATACAATCGTCAAGAAGGACATATATATGTTTATACTTTTTTTTTATAAATGAGCATAATTTTTAAGATTAATAAATTCGGAAAGACAGGTGACAGGAAGTGGTAAAATTAGTTATTAACAAAAAAGTCCACTTGTCTTTAATATATAATTTTGAATGAGGTAATTAATAATCTATCTCCAATCACATTATGATAGTTGAGAAAAGAAGTTAATTTTGTCATTCGAAGACATCTTGAAGGTAAATTTAAAAGTTAAAACACAATAATTTGTTAAACTAGTGGGCAATTATAATAAAATGCTACCAGTTCAATGTAAATAATGTATTTAAATATAAGGTTACGAAAGTCTTAACGAACTCGGAATACTATGTGACTCATTGTCAGACAAGATAAGTCAAAGTTTTAAATTAAAATTCAATAGAAATTAGAAAATCAAGTAAATTACTTTTCTTTGCTTTTCTAATTTTATAGTAAATAATTATTAATTATATTACAATGTAATGAGTACATTTAAATATAAAAATAAAAAGATATTAGCACCCTTGCTTTTTATACTAATCATTGCTGATATAGCAATCGGTATCATCCCTTACCTGATAATTTAAACTTTACAGGGTGAGCCTACAGGAATACGGGATTTTAAAAACTAAAGATAATTAAAAAGAATTGGTACAGACTTGTCGGATTATATCGACTTTCTATGAGTTTATATCTCACGATTATTTTCTTACATTAGATTAAATTGAACTGGTATAAATAAAGCTGAAAGCTTATTAATTAAAATGATTAGTTTTTTTATAATATTAGATGTTACAAATGAGGTCATAGTTTGCCCGATGGTAAGTCATGACAGCGGCCAATGATACCTTACTCCATCCTCAATAAAGATAAAAGATGACGTTGAAGACGGTGTCACCCCTGAGGACTGAACTGAACTGCATTCCATCGTTACCCATAAAAAGGTTTCCAGATCCTAAAAATTCTTTGAAATCACCCTTCCCTTACACCTTAGGACACCAGGTTAAAAATAATCAAGATTACTTTTAATTTTATAGCATTTTAATTACACTCAAAAGGATATATTATTTTACGAACCAAACGAGTTCAAAAAAGTTAGCCGAACGGGCTAACAATGATTCACGTATATTAAACATTACAGCAACCGCGAAAAATAAACCTCAAGTCGCTTTACAACGATTATCGTAACATCAAAATCTGAAATCGTCGTCTCTCAGCATTTTATTAAGGTCATTAAAGTCTCCGTATAGTTTTGAAGGAATCAAAATGATTTTCTCATTCTAAACTGTCATCGATATTGCTACTTCGTGGATAAAGTTCGGAATGATTAGATACTTGATTAATACTATCTTTTGCCTTTATTGGATAATAATAGTTATTGAAGCTACGTACCTAATAACAAATGCATTTTATGTTTTTTAAATGTAGCTTTTTTTATGATGTTAGAAATGACAAACGAGCACACTCAGCACCGTGGTAAGTGATTACTGCGGCCAATGACATTTACATCAATCCTCGACAAAATTTTAAAATGGGCATGCGTTGTCACCTCTGGGATTGAGATGAAATATCTCGCTAACAGTAACAGAAACTTCAGTTATCTACGTTCACCGTATGAAACAAAGTAGCGATATTACTATTTCTAGTATATATTCAGTAAGGGCGTGATGGTTACCCTAACTAAACATGGCAGCTGGAAGCTGAATCATTACTGAACTATATTAAAATTGGTTAATTTAATCTAATATATGGTCAAGGCGATCTAAAGTATACACAGACTGCAGACTTGTTTGACCGTTAATGATTCAAGTCAGCTACATATATATTCTTTTACCCGGGACTTTATGAATCATACTCGAAAATTCGGTAATTTAAATAAGTTATTACGCGATTTAATCCTTTAAATTCAGTTTTGTTCAATGTGTTGTAATCGAATAAATTTTATCATTGTTGTTGGTTTTTGTTAATAAATCTAAGGCTACTAAAGTAGATAAAGACCTCTCTCAGCAGTAAAATAAATTAAAATTATTACTACTACTTTTTTTACAACAAATGAAATTTTCTGCAAATTAAATAGCTATATGGTCTACAGGTCCACAATTGGGGAAGGAAGGTTCTAAAGTGACAACGTAATTCTTGCTAAGAAATTGTCAATTCACACACATTTCTATTCAATGGATTAATGCGGCTCAGATTAACAGCTATGTAAGAGGAAGCCCTAGATTGACATCTAGATTGTGATGGACTGAAATGACGACGATACAAATTATCTCGTGTAAATAAATAATGGTCGAGTTAGTTTGTAAGACAATATTGTGACTATGTAATAGTAATTATAACAATTGTATATAAGTGAAGCTCTTAATTCAAAACTAGAATTAGGTCTTTTATTTATCTATTACGTTTATTAACATTAGTCCTGTAAGAAGTTTATAAATAAAGCCGGAAAATTACAAAAATTATATGTAAGAAAATGTGAATTATAAAAACAAATTATATTTTCTTTATCATCCTAGTCTACTACTACCGATGCAGTAGTAACTAAAGAACAAGGTGGAACAACTCATTGATAGGCAGTTTGTTCAATATAGGGTTTAAATGCATATTCGTAAAGCTAAAATGTATAGCAGAATAAAGCTTTTATTGAAAAAAGATATTTAAAAGCTTTTTCATTTTGTATAATCTTTGGTCAGACACATTTTTTTTAATTTAAGTAAAGGTAGTAAACATCGCCCAATGATTTGCAATGGTATATATCGCTCTCGCCAATTAGTTTAAGAAAAACATCTTCGTCGTGTCATTAATAAAGAATGTGAGGGTTGCGTTACCTAATTAGAGTACTTTGCTATTGTGACGAAGGAAATACTAGTGCAACACAAAATTGTGGTTTTGGGGTCTAGGTGTATTATGTACTCGTACTTACTGTGTTTTTGATGGAAGTTAAAGGCCGTGGTTGACAGCGACTAAAACAAAATCATACCATTAATTATACAGTGGCAATAAGTAAAATTTTAATTGTAAGTCAATGAGAGCGATTGAAATCATTTAAATGTTCTTTAATTAAATATTGTGTGAGTCTAAATAATGACGCAGATAGTAGCGATTCCCGATAAATTACTGAATTCAACACAAGTGAATTATACCCAGCCAAGTTTTATAAAATGAATTGCTGTTTAATCTTCAGGGTGGCCATGCTAATTGATTATAATGTATATGCATTGATTCATTTAACGCGTTATCAGCAATAAGAAATTACTGGGTGAAAAAACCATAAATTCAATGAAGGCACCTCTTTATTATTTATATAATTGTAGCTTGTATCGGAGCAATAGTTGAATTTAAATTTTTTTTTTTTTTATTTTCTGTACTAATAATTAATATATTTATTAATATTTTATGTAAGATAGAAATGGTTACCAATTTCTTTTAATTGGATGTTGTAAGCTTATATAAAGAATTGTAATTTAAGTATAATATTTAATATTTTTTTCTATTTCAAAATTTCATTTCCTTATTTCTCATTTCATTACAAAATACAATTTTGATTTATTTTTTATTTTGTTGAGCTATAGAATATCACATACATGTTTCTTTTAGTTAGGAAATGTTTTTATAACTAAATCAACTCTACACAAACGCTGTTCTAGGCGTGAGTTTGACGATGTTTTACGAACAGGTGTTGTCGCACCCGCTTAGATACAGAGCTTTCTTTTAACCACGCCGCTACAGTCTCAGTATAAGATCCATGTGGCCCAAGGTATAAGATATCGATTTGATTCCAAATCATCACTACTTTTTCATGAATTGTTTCATCACATTGCTTTAATAAAAATATATATATCATTTAATTTATTATATGGCACCTACTACGCTGTTATGTAAAAGCTAGAACTTATTTATTTTTTAACAATGATTAGAGACAGTAATTAAAAATAATAGAATTGTTGAGCTATTGGATTAAGTGGTTAGTGGTATATCGAATACATGGGTTTATTACTCTACCTAGGAAGGAGGTCTGTGCGTAATAGTCCCATGTATAAAATATAAAGTCTTTAATATTGGCATTAGAAAATCAACAACCAGTGAGCCACAGTCTTACATAAATGACCGTTTTTAAACTGAGTATGAAATACAACAAATTTAAAATCAAAACTGTTCTGATTTTTACATTTTGTTACGTTAGTTCCTCAAAATCATTCATAAACTTTTGGACATAATTATTTATCTTTATTTAAGCCTATAGAAATCAACAATCAAGGTCCGGTTGTGAGTACAATGTTAATTATATAACTATAATACTGACGTAAAATATAACGGTGTTCGAGCGCCTTTCCTTGTCATCACAAATTCACCAGCTTTCTTCAAACGTAGTACCCTATTTTTTATATATTAAATATCTATTATCTCCTCATTAGAATTTTCTTAATGTGATAATTTATACTGAATTATATGTTTAGATTTGAATTTTGTTAATGCACAAGATTAAAAACTAAGAGTACTCAGCTCAAAGATATTTATTTATTTTTATATAAGATGTGGATCTAAAATATATAACATCTTCGAGTAGTTAAATATTATATTGGTAATATCAATTAAAATCTTAACAGCATGTTACTTGTAACTTAGCGGCGGCACTGCTTTTACGTATATGTGAAAATAGTGTCAATTTGTTGCATATTATCTCCGAATAGACTGACAGACGAAGAGACAGATTGTCAAGTACATAGTGAAGATGATATTTAGAAAAAACGAGTATCTATAGAATCCGCTTCAATAGTTTGAAATACCATTAAGAATGGCTGTGCGTGACTGAGAATGGTTTGTTTGAATTTTCTCAAGTAAGTTTCTGTATTTATTTCTATGCAGTCCAAAATTTTCTATAGTTGTTTGAATTATCATTCTTGGCTTGATTTATTTTAATTTGATTTAATTTATTTAATGATATTAGGATCATAAACGAGAACACAGTTGACTTGACGTTAATCTTTGCAGCCCATAGACATAGAGATAAATCCAAAAAAAACAAAATATTCTCGTGAAGGAATCATGAATCAGTTACGTTGTCACTTTTGAACAAAAACCTTCGTTCCTTATTAACAATAATTAGATATTTGGTTTCCTCAACTCGCCGATCAACTAGCATTCATAAATTAAGAAAGGTTCCGTGCTTACCAAGCGTATTTTCAACTACTTGTTATTCAAATCACACGATGATGATGGTATTAAAATAATACAATTTATATTAAAAAAATATTGTCTTTGCAATGATGGAAATGAGAACTTTGTAATGGATGTGGAGAATACTATAACAAACAAGATAAAGGTTGGAGAAAGATGATTGAATACATAAGATGAAGTTCAAAATTGACTGAATGAATTCACGTCATTAGTAAAAAAAACTTATGACGGACAAGTTGAGAAGTCACAGGATGGCAAGGCTTTGATATGAAATGAGACTTACATGAGAGAGTGTGACGAGTGACAAATGAATTGACTTATTAGTTGTTTCTCTGTTTAGTTTGTTTGACAACTTGTCCGAATTTAGCTTACTGGTTTTAGTACCGATAGCAAATGATTCGTATGTCTTTGCCATGTAGCCCAATATCGAAAAAGATCGTAATGAGACGATATTGCAGATAATATTAGTTTAATTATTGTTGATTTTCAACTTTGGGTGAGTTGTATATATGTCCTTTGTCTCTGCTAGTGCATAAATAATCTTCTTGTATACGCATAATATCGGAAAAAGGAAAACAATGACAAGTGACTGTCTCTTGTAGTACGAGGAGCACGAATTTTTACGACACTATAATGTATCTTGCGCAGTCCAAGTATCATCTAGTAATAATTAAAACTTAGAAGAAGACTACCTAATTAAAAGCCTAACCTATGTAGGTACATAGCACTTACAGAGGGAGAATAAGTTTAATATCAAATCAAGGTATTAATTAAATTCAGGATTTACATGACATTGTCTTCACCTCGATCAAAAAATAAAACTAAATAACGCCCATAAAAACTATAGTATAAAAGACCGGCCGCATTTAACCTTTATTTGTAACACAATCCCGAATAAGGTTGACGTTCGAAACTTTTGAAATCAACTAAAAAAAACGAATCTAATCTGTGCTGTCATCGTGGAAAATAACGAAGAATATGAAGCCGGGGGTCTAATGAGACAAAGGGTTAATGAGGATAACAATGGTGGGCAGTAAAATATTGGATTTATTCACGTGAGACAGGCTGAGAAGATGATCTGATAACGCGGCAAATGTCGTCTTAAGATGCAGCGTATTAATTAAACAATTTACATTATTTCTAAAGATTTTTGTCTTTTCTGAACTATTAATTTTAATTTTAAATATTCGCAATCTAGGAGATTCATAAAGCCTTGTAGTATAAACATATCAATAGTAGTATAAATAATTTATAGAATAATTGAAGTTTGTGTATAATAAAATTAATACACAAGTAACTCTAAAACACAAACAGATTATAATTGAACTTAAGAAAACTTTAAGATATTATAATTCAATTATTCTTATCTGAGGAGCTAAGAAAAGGCGACAAAAATGCTTACCCTTAAGGAGACACCATCGGGCCGGCCACAATGATCAAATTTCGTTTTTATTGTTAATCCGGTCAGTAAATGAGCAGCCAGATACTCAACCTCTAAACAACTGACACGACTGACCAAGAAACAAAAAAAAAAGATAAAAACCATTCCGAGATCCAACGACGATCCCGTGAAATTTTATAAAGTTTCTCAAGGCTCTTGTTGTTACTTTTTATTAATATTGCGCCGGTTGCATATTTGGTAGTAATCACGTTAACAATTCGCGTTGTAAATAAAGATCGTTTGATGTTTATTGGATTAACAAAATGAAAATACTTTTTGTATCTCCATAATTGTAATCATTTAGGTGTTTTATAAAATTATACTCGAGTTTAGGTGTAATGAAAGGTTCTGGGTTATTTTTGAAAACCGAAAACCACTTTCATTTTCAAATCATTTTGATCAGTAAGCGTACGGAATTGATTTTTAAAATTTATGTCGAAATCCGATACGGTTGCTTACATTTATGTCAATTTATTAAATTGCGTTCACAGATCCAAAGATAATGCATGTAATGTTTAAAATTAAATAACAATTTTATGCTGTTATTCCCAGGTAAACATATTTAACCCATTTTTAAACATTTATTATAACCGTTTTACTATGGTAAAATTTAATACGTTTTTGAACATTTTTTTACTGTAGTTTTCAATAGTATGAATAATCTATAAAGAAAAGACAGCGTAGAGTCGGTGTGTCTCATGCTGAATACAATAAATCCAAAGACAAAACAACCGGTAGAGAGGAACAACGCACCTTTATATTAGCGCTTTGTCGAGGATGGATGTAGCTATGAGAGCAATTAATAACCTTGTGTTTAATAACCATGAATTTTATCGCATATTCGGAGTTGTTCGGAGTTTTGAAGTTATCGTGGGCTACCGTCAGCTAATAAATTTTATAATTGTTATACGGACGGTAGTCGGGAATAACTATAATATCTGCACATCAAACACCCAGTCTCCCCCGTAACCATGGGAGTTAAAATAATCACGATAATTAGTTTTATTCTGTGTATTCGCGTAAATATAAGATATCGTTAAGAGATAACCTGTCGTTTCTCAATTTTCTATAAATACAGGTCAGTGTATTTTAACAATTTTCAATATAAGTTGTTACTATAATGAAAATTTTTAAAATACACTAACTACATTTATTTGAATATGTTGGCCCCGCAGAAGCTTCATACAAATTTGGATAGTCACTAGGCGCAATAGATTTATTTTATCCTTATTGTGGTTTTCACAGGTCTCAGAAACTTTATTTAATGTACTTACTTCTATTTAAGTAGAAATTTACTTGTATTAAGCAAGTCATTGAGCATGGTTTTGAAAGTAAAGTTCACATAAGATCTCCTTTTCAGATTGATTATGTTATATTAATCTAAATCCTGTGAACTTTGTTTTAAATCAGAACAATATAAGAAAAACAAATACATAACCATTTCAGGCTTATTGGTCATCAAGAGTTAGGACTTCCGCGTAAATTAACTTATTAAATCAAAACATTACATTCTTGTAACCAATCAGGTTATATTACAGAAGAAGACCGCCCAGTGTAACCAGAAAAGAAATATCCCATAATCAATATCTCTGCTTAAAATATTTGATAGTGACCCTTTGCAGCCGCCTCCATCGGCGTGTTCATTTGTCACAGCGCAATCGCGACCATTAGCAGTAATTACCGGGGTCTCTGTTACTTATCAGCGTACGTGGGATCTGAAGTGCGTAAGTTGTGAGATGAAGTGGAGACGACATTTTGCCCCCCGGTTGCCGTGCTCATTTACGACATTAAACCTATTTGACCTTTGGAGATAACTATGAGTAAGTGAAAATACTACTGATGATTTGCCGATGTTTGTGTATACAACGTGATGATATTAAAATTAATATTAGTTTTGATTACTATAGAAAATTTATAATTAATATTTTATCCAAATTGAGGTGGTACTCTACAAACTTGCTAATTTTTCGATTACTTAGGAGTCCGAGTCAAAACGATCTTACACCGGCTCAAATATAGGTACTATTAGGTTTTATTTAGTTGAGAAAGAACAATTGAAAAGCCACGGTTCAGCTAGTTTTTAGCAGAAATATGACCGACCGGGGACGATTACGTCGTTATATAATACCAGCGTTAAGTATTAGAATAACGTTGCTGTGTTTCGTATAGTGAGTGTACGATTCTGGAACCCAGTTACGTAAACACGCATCCCATCTCTGTCTTTAGGGATGACAACAATAAAAAAAATATTATTGGTTATAGGTAAATTAGAAGGATTCAAATCCATAGTAGTAGCAACTACGTAATCTTGCAAAAAAATGGAATTTTCGTTTACAATATTAAGTTCAAAATTTTCATAGAGCAATATGTAGTTTCCTATAAAATTTTGTGTCTTTTATTTAATTTGTCATGGTTTCTCAAAATTACCAGTCAATATAGTTTCAGTTATGAAAAAAGTTATCATCGAAAAAGTAGTAAGAAGATATTTGATATGGTTCGATGGTAAGTCCTATTCCTAAACAATTAAAGCGTTTGTAGAATATTTTTCATTTATTTTTCAAAGTTTCCCCGTGTGTTTTTATCGTTTTTTCTGATTTCATCACATTATATTAAATCTAAACACATTTATTTATTATTAAAATTAATACAAACAAAGGAAGTGGCATGTTAGCTAGACAAAAAAGTATAAATCGTGTCCTCACGGATAGACAGTAATGAAAACAGTGGCCGGGAAGACGACGTTGGGGACAAGAGTAAAGTGGCGGTCGGTGAGGGCAGGTGACGGAACAATGAGATGTTGTATTTCACATTAACATTATGTTCACAAGGTAAATGCTGTCCGCTATTGTCCACTTATGTTCGGAATCGAAGAAGGTGTGGTTTACATGACGTCATTACGAATTTTAAATAAGACTTTCGAATATAAATAGTAAATTAGTGACCCACTCATACTAACCATGCTGTTATTATAAATACTAATATATTTTATATTTTATAATAATATTATAGTATATATATTTGTAACATTAAGTATACAGGCACACTCAAACTGAATTATTGCTGAAACTCGAAGAAAAATACATGGACTTGACTTGTCTTAGATGCTGTGAATATCGGGCGAAGGTTCAGACAGTTCTTTTTTTATGTTTAAAAGTGACAAAAATATGCAGCTCATCTGCTGGTTAATCAACATCTTGTTAGATGACATTCAAAGTGAAATTACAAATTTTAGAAAATTACTTGTCACAAGTTTTGAAGGCATGTATTCACACCCTTACATTTCTCATTGTGGCGGCATAATCCATTGAAAGGCTACCTATTGTTGTTTCACTTTAATATAAAACAATGCGCAAAGGTTTTCACATTGCCCGCGATCTTTTATTTGCTCTGTCCATTTCCTTTGTGCGTCGCCGCGGCGGCTTTTTTATCTTCACGCAACTCATTAACTTGGGCGACTTTTTTTATCATGTCAATGCTCATTCAATTTTAACTTGAAACAACGTAGATAGATATCCCTTCATTTATGTAGCTCATTGACAGCTCGCGGCTCATCTTGGCAACCATGTAAAGATCTTATGAGACGTTGCAACAATGTTGTTTATGTGAAGAGATCATTCATAAGATTATTTGTGGGAAAAGCATGTTAAAATTTATAATGTTTCTTGAATTTGCAAGCTAACCATATATACTATATAGGTTCATAGTGTATTCTTTATTTAAAGTTTATAATGTTTCTTGAATTTGCGAGCTTACCATATATACTATATAGGTTCATAGTGTATTCTTTATTTAAAATTTATAATGTTTCTTGAATTTGCGAGCTTACCATATATACTATATAGGTTCATAGTGTATTCTTTATTTACAATTTATAATGTTTCTTGAATTTTCGAGCTTACCATATTTACTATATAGGTTCATAGTGTATTCTTTATTTAAAATTTATAATGTTTCTTGAATTTGCGATCTTACCATATATACTATATAGCTTTATAGTGTATTCTTTTTTAAAATTTATAATGTTTCTTGAATTTGGGAGCTTACCATATATACTATATATATATACAATACTTATTTAAAATATAAAGTGAAGGCACTTAAAAAGATTCGTCTTAAAAATATATAATTAACTGCTGAACACAAGACTTTTTAGGATTGAATGGAATGGCCATAATTTCACCGCTTAACAGTATAGGTAGTAAAGTTCAGCATTTTTATAGCATTGCAACATACGACATATTTATTTAAAGATTACTCAATACGCCCTATGCAGGCGGGTTGGTGATCGCAGCGCCAATGTACTCTCTTATTGGATTGGTGCCTGGTGAGATTTTAGGCGTTTGGGACTGATTCTTCATCGTATTTGAGCGCTACGGTTTCACCCATTTGCTGTACGCCGCGTGCAGGTCAGGGGGGAATTAAAAAGAAGTCTTCTGTGAATCCCAATGTCAGGGATGTGTGGGGGGTATATTTTTCAATTTAGTTTTCTTCAAGTTGAAGTTTAAGTAATTGCACGGATCAAGAGATATCGATAACAATGTATAAAAAGATTAGTATATACCAAAATTGATATTTAATAGTTACGAGTATATTAAAGGAAGAATTATCTTATTCTTATCAACTTAACCTAGTCTCCACAGGTAGACTAGGTTAAGTACGTGGGAATGAAAATGATCGTATTATTATAATATTCATATTAAAGAGTAAAATATAAGATTCATTGTATGCTATCAATAGTAACTGTCGAGATAGTAATTTATTGTAATAAAAAAAGACATACATATCGTTTTATCTAACTTGTCGTGAATAACTTAACACAATAAATACAAGTGATATCTTCTGATTCTATAAAGTACTACTTGACGTTTAGAAACAACTGAAGGACTGATAAAAAATATATGCGGTTTGATATTAGCAAGTGCATTGAACTTTCCGATATATGAGTATATAGTATAACGTATTTTATTGATAGAGATCGGTAGAGCTTCACTTCATAACGGGATTAACAGTGGTAGAGCTATGATCCAGTTTGTTTCTAGCTGCAGAATGAATGGGTCAGCTCGACCGAGGTAGGAACACGCCCTCACAGAATAACAGCGCAAAATTGAATAATAATGCTGCTGCTGCTGTGTTTCGTCTGGTGCGTGTAGGGATCCGGAGACCTTTATCACTGGTGACAAGGCATTCGATCTCAGTCCTCAAGGGTCGCATCTGTATTATGATTCCTTGTCAAGGATGATGTAGATGTCATGGGCCGTAGGAATCACTGGCTATCAGGTGAACTTTGTTACTCTCAATGTAATAAAAATAAAAAACTGAAATGATGTCATTAAAAATCTTTATATTGATACTATCTAGCTATAATTTGCAAACAACGTTATTTTCAAATATATTATTCCTCTGCATTTGAAAAGCTCTAAGCGATAGCATTTTTCCATGATGAAGCTGTTAGGTTGTTACGCTATGAACATATCACTATTAAAGATCTACCAATTCAAATCCAATAAATTTAATGAAAGTTTTACTTATAGATCGAACTCGATAGCACTCTTCACCGTTGTAATTCTCGTTTCTGAGCTAAAATATCCTCAAAAGTCGTTTATCAAGAATCGTGGGTCCGATCTTTCACAATTAAAGCGATGATATATTTATTGCCGATAAATTATTTTGTTTATTGTGATAATATTATGTTATCGATAAAAAAACATGCTTTATTTATTTCTATAAACATCCATTTACCGAATTATTTTCACGCTGATGAAGGAAAAATAGGAGCTGTTTAGTTTATCTTATGTTTTTTAAACGGAAACGTACCCTACATACTTATTTAACAGTGTCAGACCCACGTAGTTTCTGGCTGCTCGTGAATAGATTGACTCGACCGGGTAAAGACCACGCCCTCACAGAAAACCCGCGTGAAATAGCAGCGTGACGCCGCTGTTTTTTCGGAGGATTCAGGAACCCATCTACAGGAAATTACATTCGATACTTTCCATCTCAGTTGTCAGGGGTGACAAAGCATTTGCATCTTCTTGAGAATGGGTGTTAATGTTGGGGAACACATTTGTCACTTTAACTTCACAATCACGTTAAACTTGTGCTCGTTTATCACCCCTAATATTATAAAAAATACTTATTTTCTCAATTCTGTATCTTAAGTTTTTTCATATGTAAATAAGTATAAAAGTTTCGCTTTCAATTTACATAAAAGCATTATAGTCCGTCATGGCGCACTTATTTATACCATACACCGTGTATTCCGAAGATAGTATTGTAAAAGCTAATACAAAAGTTATCTGGGTAACAAACGTCGCTCAATAAAAGGTGCGATGAACCGCGACGGTAGTAACCCACATGAGAAATGTCGATACTTTAAACATATACTCCTAGAGTTGCACGACAATCCCATTTTTAATGAAAAATATCATAAAATATTATTAGTCATTCAATTACATCCAGGAAAGACTATAAGAAGCTTAAGACATTCCATCGCAAATATGTTGTTTATATCCGAATAGAAATAGCTTGCTTTGAATAGAAATAGAATGCACACAACGCGTTATGTCTGCTATCATAAGACAAGAGCCAAGACTTTCAAGACAGGGAATTTCCAGATTCAATATTTTATTTAATTATATTTCACTGTGAAAGAAAGTGACATTTAACCTTTTTTATTGTGTACGTGTGCTATTTATTATATACGATAGTGGATAATAAAAATAAATAACAAAGATTTTTTTTAATGAATCGTTTGCAAACGGGCACGCTCATCTGATGGTAAGTGATTACCGCCGCCCATGAACATCCGCAACACTAGAGAAGTCACAGATGCACTGCTGGCCTTTAAAAAATGTGTAGGCTCTTTTCTTGAAGGCCCGTAGTTCGTATTTTCATTAACAATTTTATAGATACCTTTAAATAAAATTGTCCTCAAAAATGATGGTAAAACAGCTCCCTATAAATCCACATACAATCTTCTGAAGTACGCCGACCGGTGTGTAGCCGATAATATGGAGACAAATACAAATTGATAAACAAAAAGACATACATTTAATGTTCGTACTTATTTAGTGGTAAACAGTCGGAGCATCGCACTGGATATTGTCGCTATCGACTAAACTACCAGCGCAGTATGGCTTGAGTTGCTATTAATTTTAAGTATCTCTATATATAGTTTTTAGTTTATCTATGGTAACTACTGGATAGTAATTATTATGTATATATATATATATATATATATATATATATATATATATATGTATTTGTATATATATATATATATATATATATATGTATATGTATATATAATATAGAAATTAATAAACTGGATAAAACAAAATTGTAGAAAAACTTCTCTAAGAATTAATTTCTCTCCAGATGGAACAGGACGTAAATGCGCGATATAATATATTCTGCACAGTTGTCATCTGCTAATTATCCAGACAATTTCATCTTGGTCAAAATTGATCAGGATGACATTACATCACGTCATATCGCTTTAATATAGAAAGAAACGGGTACCAATTTTTTATTTCTATTCGTACTGTAGGTACAATGACATTAATTTTTACTTTTCGTCGAGAATCGACGTTGTAAATACTTTAAAACCGCTGTAATGACCTAACAAAAGTTAATCGCGTCACTACTGTTATGGAAGGGATAAAATATAATATCTTAACATTTAGCATATAGGTACATACCAAAAACATTAAAAGAAAGGAAGTTAAAGCTTGAACTGTCAAGGGTAGTTTAAGGTTCACTGAAAACATTTTGCCAATTATTGCACAAAGTCATCTATCACTACTTCAGTACGGCCTTTGAAGCTCTCGTCGCAAAAAGACCCGATGCTAAATGGTCTCAGGCGCTATTCGAACCATTGTCGGTTGGGCAGACGGACGGATCAATGGATAAGTACTAACTAGCAAGAGCTGTGAACTTATACAAATGGTCGATGTGACATGGGAATGCAAACCGATGCTTAAAGAGATAGTTTATACGCTTGTGAATAATTTTGTGACGACATCTGGTCTCAGACCGATTTTTATTTATTGTCATTTTCTCTTTATTAAACTCAGATGATCCTGTGAGGGCACCTTCGCGTTCTGGGTTCAGGTTATCCATTCGATTACAGTAGTAAAGCTCATCACACTGACATTACTTTGTTAAAACTGGAAATAATTTTGGAGCCCTTGCTATCCCTTTTTTTCAAGAAATGGTTTAGAAAGAAAGATAAATTGTGCTGTATCAATGTCAAAAGCCGCGTTGTGTTGAGCTTCTAACGCGTGCCTATGATTATCTTTACAGCTTGTAATAGCATAGTGATAATCAATTATTTATGGCAATAATAATAATTCAACAGCGCCATATAAAACTATTTTACCTTTATGTAACGGTAAATTGAATAATTCGACGTTACACTGTTAATTGTTGTCTATTTACGATTCTTATCTGTATTGTTTTCTCTTCAACCTTTTACGATTGATTTGCAAGCTTACTTTTATGGTAATGTTGAAAAATCTTAATGGGAGAAATATCTTATTTTTACTTCTTATTAAGAATTCAAAAATTTTATGTGACGTCTTCTAATCATATTGAAGCATCTCCTCATATTCTTCTTTCTATTATTGCAGGCTAGAAGTACACACAGGATGCAGCGGAACCTAGGACAAAAGTACAGCGACGATAGTCCTACTAAGCCTGTTGCTATATTGGAATATAGTGTTTAAAGCAGGACTGCAAACTGATTGAAATCTGCAACACTACTTCTGGACGAGGGAATGACAAGCAATCACTTACTCAGTCATAATGACCATAAAAATATTATTATTAAACTATTTTAAGTGATGAATGATGAATTGAATTTTGAAATATAATTCAAAAGTTATTTCTCTGTTAATGAATACTTTTGGACAAAAAGACCTCAAACCATCTGGTTGACTAATATCCAAAATGTAGTGTAGTGTATAGTGGGGTAGATGGTACTATATGACTAGAAAAGCTTTTTTATTGACTTACGGGAAAAGCAGAGGACAAAGAAGGAAAGGAAGAAATCAATTCCTTTAAGAATTAATATTTCGTTAGCTATTTGTACAATTGACAAACGTAGAGTAGAAGTAGTGATTTAGATTTTTATAGAAGTCGATGGATGAATATGGCTCTGGACCATGCTTCAGACATTGGAGTAAAGATAGAATATGATGACGAAATGTAAGTTGACTTAGTTAAAAGTAATATTTTGAAACACTGTACACGTAAACACGAATTATCACTTAATATTTTGCTTTAAAATGTAATCTTTAAGCCGTGGCAGTTCATGTTCCACCAGGCATTAGTTTTTAAATTCACCAATGAAATTGTTCATTGTAATTTTAATTGCTTACTTCGGCGGTGAATGTTTACCACATTGCGAGGAAACATGCATATCACAAAAAAACATTTGTTTTAAGATGGAGCCCTATGATAGGCTATTCTCCAACATAAGGGGGTGAGCAGTGGAAAATATATAGGTGCTACTTACTTTTATTGTGAATAATATCACAATATAATCGCAAAATCCACGTTATAAAAATAGCTTTGAAGTACTTTCCTGTGGAAGACAACCTTTTCTCGAGTAAAATATGTAAATTCTCTTATATTATTCTAATCCATGATAGCATAAATAAGTTTAGATATTTAAATTAATATGTTATTATATATGTATCTTAAATGACAGGTACTTTAATAATATTATCTCATATTATTTTTTTCAGATAACGTTAAAAAGTTAGCAGCAGTATTTCAAATGCAATATGACAACTTAACAGCTGATCATAACTTAAATGCTAAATAATAACTCAAGTTACTTATAAACGTCTTAATTAAGCTTGCAAATAAAAAAAATATTATTGGCTCCTGTTCATAAATCTTGGTGAATATTTCTCCGTCTAGTTGTGCCTTCAGTCGATGTTACTACTTGTATCGAAGTATGCAGTCGATAACTACAACGCTAATTGACGGGTTCCTTACACACCATAGCCATATACACAACAAATTAAGTGTGAACTGTATTCAATTTTCAGGTCAATTAACCACAACACCCCAGCACGTTCCAAACCAAAATGAGTAAAGGTGTACGCTTCGTTGCGTACAGAATTTTGCATGCTTTACGGAAATATCCTTTATTTCTTATAGCTTTAGGGATCAAATATCAACGTTGGCTTAGTTTATGTCCATTTAAGTAGCGTGTTCATATTATCAAGCAACACGCGTCAAAAATTTATTTGTAATTTTTTCTGTACATGTTAATTTTTAATTATTATAGCGTAACTAACTTCGTTACTAAAGTAATAATTATAAGTTAATTTAGTAAGATATATTACTTTTATAAACATCTAATAACTTAGTTTTTATCAACAAGTATACTAATATGTAAATTTGAACATTTCTAATTGAATAGATTAAAATAATTTAATCGAATCGAAATAAACAAGTGATTCACTATATTTTATAAACTACAATACTGCGTTTTTTTTTTTACTAATTCGCATCGACTTTGTATAATGTGTCCCTACACTAAAATAAGTACTTGATACCTACTTCATTATTTTCAAAATCTCTTAACAAAAAACAGACCTCGTAGATTATACAATTAGGGCGATTATTTTGTAAGTGTCGCCTTGCTCGTTAACGCTTGCCCGAGTTTTGAGCCAATTTAGCTCAGACTAGTTCGCGTAAATTCCATCCAGTGCACCTCTATACTATAAAGTAATTATTTATTTACTTAGTAGTGCGAACGGCGCGTGGCTGTTTTTATTTGCACGATTACAGGGTCAACGAAGCATGTAATTTTGTGATGATTGTTGATGATTGGCCGAACAAAAACTCTGTTAAGTTTACAAACGTAAAATGAAAATGTTTATTAAGTTGATGAGGTGTTGGACGTAATAGCATATTATGAACATGATTTCGGATTGGATAATTTTAACGGAGTGGTGGTCCTTTTGATATTAAATTTGATGTAGATTTGTTATTTTGAGATGGATTGATTAAATTATTAAGAATTTTAAAATTGCAAGAGAGCTTCCTGGTAGACATCGCTCCAATAATCGCTCTGGAGAGACCTTCGCCTGATAGTAGGACCTATAATTTAAAGGCTGCGCTATGCTTTACATGTTTTGATTCATTGAAAAACACAGGCCTATGGATTAGTCGATCGATTGCCAGAACATATAATAAATTATTTTTTTTCTCTATTCATACTCTACCTCTTACATGCAGCCAAACGACGGATAGGCAAATGGACAGTCTGTAAGTGACCACTATCCTAAAGCAAATGAAATGGCCAATTAAACCGATAAGTGGCATCGGAACGACGTGCACGCCACTTGTCCAGGACGCGTCCCGGGACGTATTGTCGGTGTCGCGCCCGATGTCGTCGCCGGCGTTTGAATAGCGCCGCTGTCTATAATGTGTTCGGTGTTTTTAATTTAATTTCAAATTAACTTAGGAATATCATCCTTGTTGAGTTGAGTTGTGATAAATATTGTAAAAGCAAAAGTTTGCCGTTTATAGTGTACGTGTACATAGTTCACCCGATTACGAACACCGCGCTCTGCAGGTATATGGAACGGTTCTTGAAAATTTTGAGTAGTCAGCTCTGCTACGTTTCATCTAAAGGGGATTAATACGATTATTATGTACTTACTATCAGGAAAAAGTGTACTCGGTTATTACCCTCTAATTTTATATAAAATAGACTAACGTTAAAGATATCTTGCGTACTAATTTCATCGCGTAATTTTATACGGATTTTTTTTAAGTATCAGAGCAAAAGATTATGATGCTCTAACAAACAATTGATATCGGAATAACTCAAACGGTAAATCTTAATACGCTGAACCTAAGGTTTACTGGCTTTTGACGGGTAATAATATCATTATAATCATATAATATCATTATACTGTGTACGGGTTAAAACTATCCGTTCATGTTGACATAAACAAACTCATAATATATACATATATTATTAGATATTTATTTATCAGTTAGTTTTAACAATACTACCTTTGTCTTTCCATTATGTTTTGTTTTGTATGAATTTAGACATTTATATATTAGCTCAATAGAAGTTTCGTTGGTAGGAAACATCTTTACACCGTATAATTTTACAGCAAGTGTTTGTCAACAAATTAAAGAATCTCTTCTATTTTAAAGCCGTAAAAGTCAATTCGCGCAATAAAAACAAATTGATTTCTAATTTCAAATATATATCTTAAAAGCAGATCGTTGTTACGATTACAATTCGAATTTAGAATCCAGGTGACGTTATAAAGCGTCGTATTTTTGACTTTCACCGTCAGTTCGTCCGCCTCTTCCCACGATGGTGGTTGTATGGTAGGCAACAATTAGACAATTGTCGGCCATTTTAACGATCGACCATAAAATCGGGTTTCAGCCTCTCATTAACCGCATTCCTGTGATACTTCCGCTTTTATAGTTTTACTAATCAACGCTTTGAGATTAATACGGTCTCGTACGTAATGGCGTTGGCTATGTCGAGATTAATTTTATTGGTCCGGGCCCCGGACAATTGGTCGTATAGATAATTGAGTTTCGGATGGGTCGGCTTTTTTCTAAACTTTCCCGTGTTTACCATGAGGCCACTTATTTTTTCACTTATCACGACACCGGTTGAAAATTACCAATGTTTAGATTATTAAAATGGAATATAACCATTGTGAAAAAATGTGTTGTGATATCAAATATATACGCACTTCGTTACTGATATCGAATAGACTTCTTTTTATTAAAGCTTTTTAAATAATCATTTCACCTGAATAGTATCAAAAAGATTTTCATTTATGTGATTATTATTATATACCCTTTAGAAATAAAAGTATCGTTCGACAAATGTTGTTTACTAGAACAGGTGTCTGAAGGATGATGCTTGAACTATTGTCCGATGTTTCTATCAAATAAAAATATTGACAAAAGGGCTTCTGTTAAAAGGTACTGCAAATAATGTGAAATATTTCTTATTTTACTATAACAGCATCCCATCTGTATGGTGATGATCTGCAGGTGTATGTACAATCCCACATCGAGGACCTTCATAACGGGATTAACAGTAGTAGAGCTATGCTGCAGTTTATTTTTAACTGTAGAATGAATGGGTCAGCACGATTGGGGAATGACAATGTCCTCACAGAATACTAACGTGAAATAACAGCATAATACTGCTGTTTTTCGTCTTGTAAGTGCAGGGATCCGGAGACCTTAATTACTGGTGACGAGCCGTTCCATCTCAGTTCTCAAGGTGACATCGCATCTGCATTATGATTCCTTGTCAAGTATGAATGTAATAATAAATGCTATTTCATATTATTATTATTCAGGATTGGACACCTCGTTTTGGAGCCACAGTCAAGCCTTTGAAATGTTAAGCAAAGTTCGTAGGTAGCCTGAAGAGGCTAGCTAAGACTAACTTTTTAAATTTAGAGCCTATCCATTATAATCATGTTTTAATACCATTTAATAATTTTGTGAAAGATCTTGGTCTATTGACAACACTTTTAAATGGCTAATACTAATAATCATACAGGTCACAGAAATTCTCTGGCCAGCCTACAGACTGTCTAAAGCAGAGATTCCCAAAGTGGTCGATTCCTTGGGGTCGATATTGATTTCCAAGGGGTCGACATAAACGAAAACTGATTTTGGGGGTCAACGAGGTCTGAATATAATCGCTATTAATTAACATAAGTTCTTATTTGAAACTTTCAAGATGCTGTATAAGTTGTGTTACGTGTACCAACTTGTTATAAGAATGACTAATGTTTTAGAAGGAAGTATCATTGTTGAACTTTTAAAAAACTCGATTCGATAAGTCTCAAGTTTGCACTCAGGTTGAAAGTTTATTTGCGTTTGAAATTCATTGGAACTTGAATGATAATATACTCATCTACTAATTTATTGCAAGAGATTATAAGATGATCGAAAAATAATTTACAAAATGCTTAATTACCTACGCGTGTTAATGGCATAACCATAAGAATTTCTGCAGTTTATGAAAAGTAACAGGGTAAGTACCAAATAATGATTTTAATATTTTTCTAAGTATTAACCTTTCCTACATAACTTCCCTGACATAAATGCTTTGTGTACATAAAAATTAAATATATAAATAATGAATATTTTTTGAAATTACTCTAGAAAAGTTGTTACCTAAAATTATAAATGTTCAGTTTTATTTGTTTTCGTTTTTTACGCTGATTGGTTCCTAATACAAATTTCTATAATACAGTAACTACATCCAAGTTTATCAATAGTAAGTTCATGACCATACCTAAAAATATCAAGTACCTAGGTGTAATAAAAATAAGCTCGTGTAAATTTAACAGTTTTATTATTGTTTTTTTAAGCAGTTTCTTAAACATATATATTTAAGATTAGATTTGCAGGTTTACTGTCAGTTTTATGGTGGCAGACACAAAAAAAAAATACAGGCAATACGGTTTGGACTACTTGAAGTTTCAATTTATTTCATCTCTATCAAATCATCACTTGCCCATGTGTTTCATATAACCAAAAGTATTCACTAACGGTGAAGCCATCATCATGACCATGAAGCCTTCAAGAATGGGGGACCACTTATCAATACATAATGATAAAAAACGCTCTTGTCATTCTTTCAAGCACTTGACACAAGAAGACCTAGAGAAAATGCCATCAATAAGATCGATGTTTGCGTCATTATATATGCAAGACGTTGATGGTTAGCAAGCGTCCTATAATATATCTTTACTAATAGCAAAGTCGGGGAAACCCCCCACAAGCAGTTGGAGAGCAGCTTATTTTACCAGCTATTGCAGAGGTTCTGTGTATGACCTATGAGGTACAATGTATTACACAATCCCGCATATTTTTTTTTATTTGGAATAACCAACAGCTACATAATATGTATTACATCCATATTATGTGTAGCAGACACAGATTACGTAGCCGACATCGTTATTCACAACTTAAGTATACAGTAATAAGAAACGAAATAAAACAATAATATAAAAGTATTACAGTTGAGTTAAGAGAGAATAAATAAGATTATGATAAGTTAAACTACATCTACATAGCACGCACAACATTTCCCCTGAGCAACGACGCCGCAAACAGATCAATAATATTATAAAGAGAATTACTTTGAGCAATTACACCATTCTGAGATGAATAGATAAGATTGGTTGCGATGTGGATAACATTTTATCCAATTTCTTACAGACCAACAGATTCTTTCTCCAGTTGAAAGAGTAGATTACCCGGCAATGAAGGTCTGTTGTTAGGATATGTTCGATATATTGAAGATGAAAATATGTTCTAAGAACGCCTTTTACTACATAAATAGAGACTGATACCAGAGGAGAATTGATTTTTTAGGGCGTGGAACGTTTTTTTACCGACTAAGCTATCCCCTGGAAGAACATTGTTTCTGTTGCGACTGCACCATCTATGGTTGGTCGTCACCCTGGTTTTATAGGTCACTAAAAGCGACAACTGCCTGAAGTACTGGTCTTTAACTGCGTGATTCACAGACAGCAAAAAAATCCGAGTACTTGATTGCATCAGTGTTTACAATATGTTATAAGTGATTTTAACAAGATTCGAAGCAATTCATTGAACTCTCAGTTATTTGCTCAGCTATGTAAGGAAAACGACGAAGTCTTTACTCTGTTATTTCTGCAAACTGAAGTTCACTGGCTCTCAAGAGGCTCTTGATTAGCAAGATTTTCAGCTAGTTTTGAATCTTTGTTTGAGTTTTTACAAGAAAAAGATCCGAATTTGAAAGAAAATCTGAACAATTGCAAAACAGATATTTATTACTTGACTGATACCTTAACAGTTAAACAACACTTGTTGGATACGGAAGAGCAGGGCATCCTGGCACAAGTAAATATTTACTTAAAAGGATGTCTCAAAAATGGAAGTTTGATTTGTTTGATGTTTAAGGTTTTAATGCAAATAAACTTTTTTTATTTTATTTACAGTTTCCGCTTTTCTCAATCAGAAATGCTTCAAGACAATGTTATTTTATCATGTATCACTCACTTGGACGCAATACATTTTACTCAGTGGTTTGAGGATCTCTTAAATTTACAACCTCCTCAATGGATAGTAAATCCATACAATATCACAGCCGTGGCGTGGAGAAGCCAATGTGATAATGCAAGAAGAGTTGATTACCGTCAACACAGACGAGGAGCTCAAGCAGAAGTTCAACTAATGCTATCAGAAATACTGGTTGCAACATTGAAACACAATATCCTGCATTGTGGAACATTGCTGAAAAATACTTTAACGCTTTTCCATCGTCACCTGGTTGAAAAAGGCTTCAGTATGGTTACAAACAATTTGACAAAACAAAGAAACCGTTGGAAATTCAACGAACGCGTAGATTTAAGGCTGCAACTCACCAATATTTAACTGGATCTAGATTGGTGTAAAGTTTAGTCATCACACTGTACTTTTTATTTTTTTATCTTTATTTTTTTGATTTTAATGTCTTATTTTAAAAAATAATTACCTACCTTTTTCGTAATTCGTATTAATAATTATAAATTACACTTGATTTTATTGATTTACTGAATTTTATATCAACTTATTTTGTTAAATTTTGATGAGAAATTGATGTCAAGTTTTTCAATTCGTAAGTATTTTGTATCAATAGGATAAAAACTAGAGAAAAATACTTTGGCCATGGGGGTCTGAGGTATCAGGTTCAGTTCATTTTGGAAAAGGGTCTCTGGTCTAAAATAACATTTCCCTTCCAAGCAAAGGTCATGATTGGCGAAACAATAATTTTGCCTATCAATAATTATGCAGATGTGTGTTATACAGACAAGTTGGAGCGCCTGTTGGACAACTGCATTCGATAAATTTGTAGGTTGTGTAAATATGACCATATCTCCCAATATCGATATAAGTTTAATTGGCTTTCCATACAACAAAGGCGTAATCCAGAATTTTGTTTGTTCTATTCTTCAGTATAAATGATCCGTTATCACTTTCTTATCTTAAAGATAAATTCCAATGTCTCTCTTTATCTCATGACAGACTTCTTCGATCTTCGTTCAGTAACAAGATCTGTATTCCAGCTCTATCGCTACTCCTAACAAAATATGTCATTACACCTTGGGTTGACTGGTTGAGAATGCCTTTGGCATTAAGTCATGTTATTTTATGAACCTTTTACTTTCTTAAAGTAATTGCAACAAAGAGTAAATAAATAATGTTATTTTATTACTATAATTTGAAAGAAACGACACTTCAATGAGCTCATAATTTATCTGGTACTACGTGATTTCTGAGATGTACATACCTTCTTAACTATAAGTTAAAATGAAGGTGCAACGTAACTCGGCGTTAAGAGCTATGATAAAACTCCTATAGCTAACGTTACAGTTTGTACCCTTTGGCAATATTCTACTTAAGACTTATGCGAAAATAGCTACTAGCTGTACCAGGAAAACCTTTATACCAAGGGATAGATATAAAACATATATATAATATATAATATATATAGAAAATAAAACATTTTAAATGCTCAACTCTAATAAAGAGAAAACAAAAAAACACACTATTTAACATTAACTCCGGCAGATTTAGGCTAATATTTTTAGATGAAGGAAGATAAATATTTTTTATGTCTATCAGATAATAATCGATTTTAATTAGCAATACCAAATGGAAACTTCTATGTGATATTATCTATTATAGATGACGTCCGTGGTCATTAGATTGCTTCCGTTCGTATTTTTTAATTAAAGGCGTACCTTATGTGTATTTATGGATTTTAATTTAACATTAGAAGATAGGCAAAGAGGATTTATTTTGTTGACCTTGATATTTAAGTATCCACTGCTGTTTGTATTAGATACTTTACTATATACTAGGTTTAGAATATGTTGGAATCTTAATCTAATAAGCATATTTTGTATAACCGAGTATAGGTATATTTACTGTTTTATTGCATGCAAGCTTTTATTTTGTTTTCCTTCTGTGTTTTTTGTGTATCATGCAGAATATAAAACTTCTTTTTTTATTTAATATAATATACGAGGTAAAACACATTTTTATATACACAACTGATTACCAGATGTTATGATGTTAATATTATCCTACTAGTTTACGCTGGCATTCTATAAAAACGTCTATTCCTCGAGTAAAGCGAAGTGATATATTCACAAATTATGTCAATACATGAAATATGCTCGATTGTAGAATATACAGTAGGATACGAACTCATACTTGCCTTATTATTTTTAAGCGAAGGATGCATCATATAACATTAAGGTGGTCCACTAAATGTTTGTAATTAATTGACATACTCGTGAAATATAACCATTTTTTTTAATTACGTGCGCGGGTGTAATTTTGTATAATAGTGTTCAGTATTGATTTATACGCACTCTCCGTTCAGTGGGTGGACATGGGCAATTTTATTGTTCCGATGTTTCGACACGATTTAACGGTATACAGGTGATCTTGGAATTTTACTCTGGAGCTGCGAGTAAAATTGATTATGCATTTTACTCATTAAATTTACTGATAACTTCTTGTTAATAATGCATCATGGTGGCACATGTTTGGGAACTCTACAGCTACACTGCAGTTTGTTTCTAGCTGCAGATAGATTGAGTCACATCGACCGGGGTTGGACCACGCCCTCACAGAATACCAGCGTAAAATAGTAGCATAAGGCTGCTGTGTTTCGTCTGGTGAGTGTAGGGTCCGAGTGAGAGAGAGAGATCCGGAGACCTTTATTACTGGTGGCGAGGCATTCCATCTCAGTCCTTAAGGGTAACAATGCATTTGCATAATGATTCCTTGTCAAGGATGAATGTAGATGTCATAGCCCGCAGAAAGCACTTGCCATCAGGTGAACTTTCTGCTTGTTTGTTACTCTCAATGTGATAATAAAAAAAAAACATGAGTTTAGTGGCTGCTTGTGTGACGTCATTGAGTTCAGTGATTAATACTTTAATTTGTCACTTTTTTTGCTATAAATACGAGAACGTTAAGTTAATGAAATAGTCCCATTAATATATTTAATACTAGTATTTTATAAAACATTGTTTGGAACAGAACTGTAATATGATATTTAAAATAGGTAATAAGCTGAAGATGATTAAAGATGAAGAAAAGTTATTTATAATTAATATTATATTCATTAATTAGATAAAATACGGAGTATAACTTTATTCTAATATTAAGCAAATTTTATAGTTTTATATTTTTTAATGCATTAATGATGTAACTTCGCATTTGATCAGAATGCGACCCATATCCGGTCAAATAAAGTCTGGTTTGCAATCAAAATTCTTTTACAAATTAAGTGATTAAAATTTTTCTTTTACTTATTCAGTGATAAATAAGGAATTAAAATCATTTATTGACGATCACAAATACAATAAGGCAATCATTAAATATTTTGACGTGGACGTTGTGATTGATTTATTTTCGTATAAGTTCGATTCTGTTAATTAGTTGAGTATTATGCAAAAAAAAAGGAATTTATTGAATTATTATTTCTTGTAGAATAATCAGTACAAGGGTCAATCCAAACGAAATTAGATACTCCTTACACGTTTGTTCGATACTAGCAAATCATAATGCTATCGTAAATGCTTATAAATAAAAAAAGAAACTTACTTATCGACTGAAACTTTGAAAAATTTTGTTTTTTTTTATAAACAAAGAGAAGAAGAAATTTTTTTTATAAACGTATTTTACCGAGAATCTCTCAATGGAGCTTACACTCCGTGATATTTGAGTTATTATTTATCATGACTATAGTCGTTCATGGATCATAGACGAGTCGGTTCGCGCGCAAGGTATTGCAAAGCTCCCCATCGAGAACCCTTCTGCTGGTTACCCATAAATAAGCGATTTGGCTGAGTGCTCTATACACTAGGCCACCTTTCAACTTGGTATCATGCCTTCGAGTTAACAGCCCAAAATAAAAACATAATGAAGATTTGAAGCCGCAAAAATGTTTCGAAGTTGTAGCTACAATTATTCGTGAGCCTTATTGTTTACGATTAATTTTTAATTTAAAAGAGGATGAGGAAGCTTTGTATAGGAGACGAAGACAAGTCGTCCTCCAACCACGATTATTGGAGAAGCTGTTCAAGCTGTTGCAAAAGTTATTTGTGAAAACCAACGAATTATATATTTTTAGTTTGAGCGAGAACTGGGCATTAGATCCGCAGCATTGCAAACTATCATTGGACAGTATTGTTAGCTTGATGTGAGGAGTTCTAAGATACCGCTCCGCGCACTTCTGTCAAAATTAACTTGACGATTTTAATAAGTGAAATTTGTTTATCCTACTTCACTTTTGATAAACATTTGTTATTTTTACCACTTTCGAAAAATCTATAAAAATATAAAGGGCACTTATAACTTTGAGGTTTCTGTGTTGTCTGAAGAAGAGTGGTTCTTGATTTTTTGAAGTGGTTTACACGAATGAGAAAGTATATACGTATCCAAGAGAATATTTTGAAAAGTACAGTAGTAAAAAAATATGTAGTAGCACGTGTAATAAAGAATTAATTCTATAATTTTCGAGTATCTATATATATATATGTATAATTTAATTTGATATAATCCTCGTGTTTTGTGCCCATTTTTCATGTGTAGTATATCATAATTTATGAACCACTCATTGATTTTTAAAGGACTAAAGGCTACTGTTAGCCGGAGAGCTTTTACAGTTTCACCGGGTTGATAGATGGCCGAGCGTTTAGCGCTCTTACTAGAAACTTTAATTTATGGGGAACCACAATCAAAGTTCGAGAGGATATGAAAATAAGAGTTTTGGTTAACTCTCGACTAAAACGCAAAAAAAAAATATTATGATCATAGATGAAATAAGGTTGTATGTACGAGCAGATGATAAGAGTAGCTGAAATTGGTATTAGACAGAATCTGGTTATTTATTTTTTTAATGTACACTGTATGATCGTAATAAAAAGCAAAATATTTTACCTATTTTTTTTCAAAGAAGCATCACAAAACAGCCAATTTGTTTCATCCATCGGAGATATAGTGAGCAGTTTTATATAACGTTTTTTGTGATCAACATTGACTAATAAATAAGCCCTTACGGCTAGCGATGGCTCTGAGTCTAACAATTACAGTGGACGACGCAATTCAAGATATCTGCAGTTACATCAAGTCGGAGCTTGTAATCGGTGAATAACGACCTCCGGTATACTGGAAAGGAACTGCGGGAGTCAACAGCCGAGTGACGATGCACCATTTGGGGCATGCCTAGTTTTTGCGACGAGTGTGGCTCGTACGTGCACCAGCATTGTATTACAAATTGTAATATTCGCCTTGTAAGGCATATCGTGATGGATAACTTAGGTGTATTCAATACAATTCGACAACCACTTGAGATTTAGGTGCAAACATTCCTCTTTCCATCCGATTATTTTTTTGTCATTGTGAACTTAACTTTTTGACTTTTTAAAAAAACCTTATATAATTAATTACTACTACTGTTTTTTTTGCCTATTGTTTGTGTTGCGAAGTATTTACGTGAAGTGTGTTAGGGGTAAACTTTGTATATTGTTTGTTTGTATATTAAGAGGAGTAAGTCCTCTCATTATCATGTTTTTGTAAACCATCCTTAAGGTTTAAGTGTTGAAAATACTTACTCGGTAGAATAAGTAATAATTATACTTTATAACATCAGGTATAACTATGCCGAAATCAACAAAGAAAAGTAAATCAAATTATGTAATTTCTCTTTTGTGTCTGCACAGGAAATTGTGTATAATTTTGTATAATGAAAAAAAATATTTCAAAAAACCATATCATCAACATCAAAGTACATGTGATGAAAAGTGATGACTAGCTAGATCTAAGTGTTTTTGGCACCTAGATCCTCAACAAAGATTGCACCTCGAAGAAGATGCACATGCATCGTCACCTTTGAAAACTGTGATAGAATCTTTCGTTACCAGTAATTAGGTCACTAATAACCCACACTCATCATAGGAAACACAAGAGCCTTATGCTGCTATTTCAAAGTAGAGTGAGAGCGCTGATCTTCTCAGGTCAAGCTGACCCATTCATACACGTGATACCATATTTCAATTCATTCTACAGTCAATAGTATGCAAAATTTTAGTCTTAATTTGGTTACTCACTTTACTTATAAATGGAGAACTGGTTCTAACTGCCAGAGATTTTCTTTGATCTTTGAAATGTAAAGAGAAGAAGAATAGAACAAAACAAAGCGTGGGCAACATCTAGTAAATCTCTAAACAAATACGATTTGCAGTCAAAGTATAAACTAAAGCTCATTATCTTTAGTTCCCTAGTACGTCTGACGAGAAAATTATCTGCATAGAATACATAATAAGGGAAAACATAGTACTCAAGCCATAAAACCACCAACCTGACCCGGGAATCGAAGCACAGCCTTTACGGATGCGTTTCAACCAGTTAAGGCTGTGCAATAAGCTCAGCATACAAATGCTACCATTTAGATGTCGAACATTAAGAGCTGTTGTTTTTAACTTAATATTTTCTGGATTTTTTACATTATATTTATATTGACAGCGGTGTTTGGCGTTACATTGTAACTTAATACATATTGATTCCAGATAGCGTTCTGATAAGAATTACATTTTTGCTTACAAAAATTCTGCGTTTTTAAATGAACGAATTTTCGACTCATCGCCGTCTCGTATTATTATGGGACAGATGCTGTTGGGGCGCATATTAATATTACCAATTGGATATCAATTTTGATATATATATATAACATAAGTGATAGCAGAGTTAAAGATATTTTCATCACATGATATATAAATTACACAATGATCGCCAGGATGTTGGATGACTTGTTTTTACTTTATTTGTATGACTTCGTTCTATGTCATGTCAAAATTAATCACTTGCTAATATTCTTGCCTAATATACCGCATGGCCTCACATTTAAACCCTGTCCTGTTTAGCCCATTCCACGTAAATAGTTGAAAGTCCATGCAATCTCTTTTTTAAGTGACAGATATACTGACAGTGAACTTATCAATAATAACATTCCCCTTATTACTCCAACTAATCTTTTAATGCTTATGAACCACCCTGGTTCATTGTAGGATTCCAAACAACGACGTTATTTTCCACAGACCGTATCTTAAGCCATTAGACTATTGACTCTTGCTATCTCTGGTTTTGCAACTTTTTTCTTAATTCCAACTTGACATGCATACAGCTCAACTCAACAGGCGAGGTTTCTTTGATCGACTGATGGTTAAAAAATTTACTTTTAAATAAATTTTTACCAATGATTTCCACACCAAAATTAACATTTTCTAACTTAGATTTTTTTCAAGTAACAGGAAAGCTGATATTAAGTAATCAGATCGGCCCATAGATAACCATAAAAGTGGGAAGTATAAAAATATTTTAAGGACTTATATGAAACGCTTAGTTACTATTATTTAGGTCTTGGGTTTTGATGTATAGCACAGAAGCGCAGACTGATATTACGTATGAGCATTTTCATCTTCTGTACAGCTTATTTATACGTGCAAGTAAATAGTTGTAGGATAGATCAGAAAATACAAATGCTTGTAAATTGTACAAATTTTTACCGAATTAAACAAATGTACTTCTTTAATTCGGTTTTAGATATAAGATGAATGGAAGTCGCACATGCTGTTTATTTTCATAGATACAGGGGGATGATGAGGAGGATGGTGATCTATATTAAATATATTGAGGAAATATATTTAATACAGATTACTATAGATATAGGATAATCAGCTTCGGCAAGAATACTGAAGTTAGTTAAATAGATCACTAGGCTCCCGTTGCACTCGACAATAATGAATAGACTTAAGCAATGTTACGTTTATTTTATATTGTCCCATGGTTGATGTTAGAGCTTTTCGTGGGTAATGGCAAAAAATCATCATTAAATAAATATCTTAAAACATAGCTTAACAAAGACTGTCAATAGAAACTAAACATTGCACCAACACAAATTAGCAACTATGATAAAGACGCCTTTGTTAAGTGTGAATTATGGAAAATGTCTTTGATTTAAGAATCTTACCTATGAATACCTTAGCTATCATTCCCATTATTGTTACTGAAATTTGTTTTGAGACGATACGATTGTGGTGAGACGATATTGGCCTACAATGGGCTTTTTACATTCTGAAAATGCAGTTTGAACCAACACGCGCTCCATTGCCAGTTACTTAATTTCTAGTGACGTCCAAGTGTGATTCGTGGATTTAAAATATATGTACCATTTTTAATAAAACCACAACAAACTATTCTTAATACATGAACAACTTATAGATAACTGTAGATAACGACAGTGACCCTTGAATCCGGGTCCAATCACAATAATGTGTTTTTCTAACGTCTGCACTCTAACGATTGTATTGAATGGATAATCAACTTTTTGTTTTATTATATGATGCCAAAATGTTGAAGGTATTAAAAACATTTTTTAATAAAATTCTTAATATTTTTTTGTTATCCTTTTTCATTTTTCATTTAGATGATTTCCATCAATTACTTATTACTTAAACATTTATTTAATGTAAGTAAGCAATAAAATACAAAAGAGACAAGATTTACGACATAAAATAACGTAACATTAAAAAATATAATGCTATTTTCATATCATGTTAAAACAAAAAATGTAAGAGTTAATAGTCTGACTTATTATCAAAAACCCCATTTGTCCACAAAAAAATCGTTAGATTAATGAGAAGTTAAAAATATCTGCCAGCAATCGACAGTTCGAAGCCCAAACTACCGCAAAATCGTTGAGGTTTTCACCTCTGATAATTAATGCCCATAGACATGGAACGATCATTGTATGGTGCCATTAAAACGGTTGGGATTGAAAAAAATCACACATCTATTAAACTGATTAGATTCCTATAGGTAATTTATTGTCAAGCCGTGTAAGCCAGTCGCCAGTCTCGGCACAATGCCCGCTAGAGTGAGTTGGAAACATGTCCAGAATGAGATGGATATAGTGGGCCTTGCAAGGTGATTTCAGTTGCGTCTACGCAAGCTTATGGTTAGGTTGTTACACACACAAGCGCGTTAGTGCGCGCACAATTCGAAATCGCGATGTCGGAAAAATAGTCCGGCATGTCCCGCTACCGATTTCCTAATTTTCCGGAACATCGGACTATGTAAGTGACCGAATGACACACTATGAGGTTTGACATTTTCTCATATAAGTGCAGTATTTTCAGACTAGCTTAATAGCAAACTTTCGCTATAATGTATCAAGTGGTTACTTGTGAATGAAACGTAAGCTTTATTGTAATTATGAAAGTGTACTTTAATATGTTACGTTACTTAAACGGATACTTTGTGTCTTGACATGTGTATTGAATGCGTCTGTAACGGATGTACGAGTACCTTTTTAAAGTCTGTGACTTGTGAGTTTTTTATTTTGATTAACTGTGAAGTGCAGTTGCCGCTCAATCGAGTCTGGGCTTGAAAGGTGAGTATTTTTATAATGCGCACCAATAAGATTCTAATGCGAAATGATAACAAATTAAAATAAAATAAAAAACTTGTGTATGTGCATTTTATGTTTTGAGAAACATTTAGTGTGTTAACCAATGATGCGTATAGACGCTTAAATATAAAAGTACAATTGAAAATAAATACACGATTAACATATTACCCTAATATTATTACAATTTTACGAAAACTGAAAATAGAATGATATTTAATTGGCGGCACTGAAAGTGTTCAAACAGTTATTACATCTCTTGTTTTATTTGTATAAGAAATGAAAGATTAGCTTTTGTCCCATTTGGGGAAAATACAGATAAAAAGCGGTACGCCGTTTTCAATTGCGGATTTTAAACTCCCAAATCTGACAAAGACTCGATTCTATCGACGTAATATTAGAAATGAGCAGACAACTAAATCTCATTGTTATATCAATATGCTTTTTATTTTATAAGTTAGAATAAAATTCGATTTGAATCCACGACCACGAATCCGACGTACAAGCCACTAGGCCATTACACACGCTAATATATTTTATTAATCAAAACATTTGCTTATTCTACAAAATAATCATGGAGATATTCTATTACCTTTCTCTTCGTTTAAACGTGTTAGACTAAAACAAAATTAAAATTATACGGGAGCACAATGTAATATATACTCTAAAACATAATATTGTTTGATACAAAATATGATTACTGATATGTTAGTTGTTTTATAACATGGGTGATACACGAACACACAGTTCACCTGATGGTAAATACTAAATATATAATATAGTGGTGATAACGAATATCATCAGTGATTATCACCACTGAGGATTAATGTTTCAATTAAAATATGGCTCCAGCATGACTCTTCTATTGTCAAAATGTTACGGAATTTTAGAGAATTTAATGATTTCCTTAGTATTCACGTTCTTTTCTTGATGAATTAATAATTACAACTAAACAACAATGTAACTAAGGAATGAAAGGCGCCAAGATGAAATCTGTAAAAGGAAATTCAATGTCTAATATTGAATGTCTATAAATGAGAAATTTAATGTAAATACGAATTTTAAAAAGTTCGTGTTCTACCTATGTAAAACTAGTTAAATTGTTTATATTAGAAGAGGCAGAATGCTGCCAGAACTAACAGTGTAAAATAAATTCATCCTTTTATAATATGCCGCCTACATTTTACCATTTTCTATCGGACCGTTCTTACACCACCTACGTTTTATGGATTAGCCGGCTATATTTTTGACACAATCTGACCACAAACTGGGTACATATTACTTCAATAAATAAATGTGCGCTGTGGAAATTATTTTATTATTATAACTAGAAAATGTTTAAAGTAGCTTAAAGTTTGATTTGTAATGAATCAATACTATTGATTGTATTTAAGGATTACGTTCTTATAATTTATGTAGAAAAGTATAATTCATGTAGAACAATCCTGATTCCATACCTGTATTTATGCTTGTACTCCGATATGTATTTAAAAGCGTGAAATGCGATTTTTTAATAAGTACTCAATAGTTCCAACAAAACTTCCATTAACTATAAATGAATAGTATCATATACTTTACATACGTACGATACGTATACTAAAAATGATAAATAAAATTTAAAAAGACCGAGCTTCAAAGGAGACAAAATTCATTCAATTTACAAATTACCACTGTTCGTTCATCTTTTCTTTTATAAAACTATTGGTTACAAACGAGTATAAAGTTCACCTTATAGCAAGTGATCACTGCAGACCTATAAACACATCCATCCTCAGTAAAGTTTTAATATGCCCATGAATTGTCACTTCAGAAAACTGAGGTGATCTCACCACAACTGGCGATCTCCGGATCTTACATTCATCATACGAAATACCGGAGCTCGCGTTATTCCGCTATTTCATGCTATTAACTATTGAGGGCGTGGTCCTCCCTGGTCGAGCCAACCCATTACCAGCCGGGTTTTGTTTTATTTATAGTATTATACAAAAAAAAAAGAGAGCTGATAAACATATTGACATTATTAAAATTCATTTATCTACACTATTCTATATCTATTTATCTGTGTAGTCTTAATATTGAAAAGGTTAAGTGAAAGAAAAAATGAGATAGAAATAGAGATAGATTATTCGCAAGACGGTATATGAGATCTTACTGAAAACTATTCAAAGTAAAGTTGTGCTTGCATTTTCGACCAGAAAAATGCAGAGTACGACGGCTTCATAAAATGGAGTGATAAAGTGTAACCGGATGAGGAATCGATCGTTGCACTTGCTGCTTGAAGGGGCAGTGAATAATTAAGGATATGCCAAGTTTAATAATAGTGGTGATAAAGAAATCGTTGTCTTAGGACCGCAATATATTTTATTAAACTTAAATAACTGTGGCTTATTATTAATGACATGACTTAAACGATTTCTGTGGGTAGTAGTGTTGACCTTTAGTGTAGAACCCATGTATTGTTAACACGTTCCTACCGATCCACCCATTTAGGAATTGTAGTGTTACCGTTCCGTTTATAAAAAGTATAAGATAAGTTATATGAGGTAAATATTGATTAGTATTACGCTAAAGTAGGAAATTTAATATTTTGATATCACGGAGATAATTATCTCGGTAGTCTTCCCTTTAATATAATTTTACCTGTATTTAAATTTCTTTAATTAGTCCAACATTTAGTAACTAAATATAGTACATTCCATGAATTTTTAGTAAGTATTTTTTTAATATTACTAAGCGTGACAAGTCAGCACACACTTTACACAATATACGTACATCCTTCACAAAGATGCACGCAATAGTTGGTGCGTTGTAATCAGAAGACAGATGAAATACCCCGTTACTAGTACTTAGCCTCAGCTCCCACGCACATCATATGAGAGACAGAATCGTTATGCTGGTATATCATGGTGGTATTCTGTGAGGGCATGGTCCTTCCCCAATGGAATCGAAAAATTCCTGCTACAGCTACTACGAACTACGTTGCTGTTTAGCTGTATAAAAAAACATTCTTGGTAAAATTTCTAAGATGATGTAAAAGAATCGGTCTGCCTTTATTATAACACACTGTGTATTGATATAAACTAATTGATGGAATAACTTACATTTTTGCATTTAGTAACTGCCTTTAGTCGAATTATTTTACAATCGTGTAATAGAAATGTGTTTTAGTTAAAACTCACTACAATTTTAGTAGGTCGTATGTTACTGATCAATAAAGTATATTAGTAAGCAAGTTGATCATGGCGATTACAATTTCATATATATCTGTACCATTATCATTTTATAAAGTGGTTAACTTATCTAAAAGCTTCTAAAATTTTGTAATTTCGTTCGTCTGAGTGCATTGAATTTGAATCAAAAAACGAATTAAATTTTACAAATCTAACAATGGATGTTTAACTTATACTCCCATATTGTAACAATTTAATATAGTTCTTTTACTTCTACTTACCTCGTTTTAATTAAGTTACATTTACAATAAAATTTTAAATTCCGGGCTGTTGTTTCGATTTTTTTTCATATATTTCGTATTCGTACTTCAATAAGTCTTCGAATAGTTATAGCCTAAATAAATTTAGCAGGTGTTGATTTTACGTTTATCATCTTTAAAAACCACCCGCTTTTAAAGTGTGATCTATTTTATTTATTAATGAGACGTGTTAGCTCAGTGTGCGGGTGTTGGCTTTTAATTTTCACGGTACGTGAGCAAACCGAGTTTGATCCCTGGTTTCGGCAGCAATGAAACTGTTAATTGCATTTTTACGTCCTGATTTACCACGTACTCGGCGGTGAAGGAAACATAGTGAGACCAACTAATCCGCAGTCGAGATGCGAGTGGGTCCTTCATGCTGTAATAACCTCTCTACAGACGAGAACTATAGTCTGTAATGTGATCTATATTTATATTCTTTACTTTTAGGAGGAGGTACTTTGTTTTATTTTAAAATTATACCTGTTTCTGAGGATTTTTTAATGTATTATATTTTTCCGCCGCAATTTTAGTTTAAAATTGCTGACCATCATAAATAATGTAAAAACTCCAGTGAATTCTATTTTCTATTTAGTTTATGAACACGTTAGTGTGAAAGATTAAAGATTAAGTGTTTTATTAATGATTGTTAAAACAATAATATCATTTTCAATCAATCAATAAATTTTATTTCACATTTTTGAATAATAATAATATTTTTCAGTATTAGTAGAACACATTTAATTAAAGTAAAATTTAATGGACAAAAAGAAAAATATATGTTTTTGATTAAAATCTTGATTTGTTTGTTACATCAGTAGCCGAATTTATGGAAAGTAGTACTCTATTTTATTCTAGGTATTCTTCCAAATTACAAACAGTTTTAAACATAGCGCGTTGAAGTCTTTTCCATGAAACGGTGCTACTTTTAAATGTCACGGTTTTGGAATATAGTAATGACTATAATAATGACTCTTTGACAATTTGATATTTACATGGATTTTTAAAGTGAAAGTAAAGATAAACTTTCAACCAGATATCAATCTAAAAAATATATTTTATATTGGGTCCTTACATATGAAATTGATTTTTGTCGAACTGACCACTTTAATCGCGAATAATCTGGCGTTTGGTTAGGAATGTATTTTAAATTCAGGCTTGTATATTTGTGTTGTGTTAATTTAGTGATTCCTTTGTATTCGCGCCATTTTTTTTTCTTTGACGTCCTTCTGTTAACAAAATGGAGGACTTGAATAAACTTACGAATGTTCACACCACCGTGGCACCAGCGCTGCAAGAAATAGCTCCAATGATTAATTATGTATATGGGGAAGCTACTATAAAAGAAAGCACGGTACATTTTTGGATTCATCATTTTCGTTCTGGAGGTTTTGACTGCCAAAACTAACTTCGCGGACGACCGGAGACCCAAGTTGACAATGAAGTAAGGTGATCGTTGAAGCAGATACATCGCAAGCCACATCAGAGTTAGCGCCAGGCTTTTGTGTGAGTGGCAAAAAAAATTTAACTCACTTGAAATAAATTGGAAAAGCGAGAAAGCTTGAGAAATGGGTACCGCATGAATTGAGTGTAGGACACCAACAAACACGCATTGAGTTGCGTTACATTACTCAACCGGCATAATAACGAAGAAATTTTGAATCGTATCGTTACTGGTGATAAATAATGGATGCTGTACGACAATCGGAAATCCTCATCATAAACGTTGACCCAGGAGAACCCGCTTTTTCGGAATTTGGACAATTGCAAGGAAACAATTTTATTACGATGAGGCAGTCCAAACAGCTTTCAAAGATTTTATTAATTCTCGCTACAATTTTTTCTCAGAAATGCATTTAATGAACTACGTATAACATGGTGAAAGTGAACGTATAACATAATAATGGTACACACTTTGATTGATTAAATATTTAATTTCATCAAAAAACTCATTTTTAATTTTTATATATAATACGCTAATTTCGTATTTTAGGACTTATTATTTATTTATTTACAACTTCTCATGAGGTTTAACTTGACAACCGTTCATGTGTTGCTATGACTACTGTAATATATTGTAATTGGATTAATTGGATTGACGTAAAGAAAAAAAAATGTGAATCTATTAAAACAAAAATGTACTCGCTATTAAAAATATTGCCTTGGCCGATCCGCCTCATACAGCTGATTTTCGTATACTAAATAGAATATTTATGACTGTGTAATATGTACAACCTGCATTTTATAAGTAAAAATATATGTTTTTAACGGATAAATGAAAAATTACCAAACAATAAAAAGATTTTGTGGAAATCTTAGGGTAATCTAACTATAAATGTGAATTAAGCTTGTAAAACTTATGCATGTTCCCCAGCCTCGGAATACAAATAATACAACAGAGATTAAATTTTCTATAACACACCGTGATATTAAATCCTTCGTGTAATCGATACAATGGTGGAGAAGTTTCAATATAATAATACCCCTCGATTATCGAATGTTGCAAAAAGTCGGAACACCTTCTGTGCGAAATGGAACGCAAGGGGGCGGCACGCAATGTACATCCTTCACTTTGTACCTTTTTTATTTAATATATACTTTCATTAGCAGGAATTCATCTTGGTTTTTGTAAATTATTATGATTTAAAATGCGAAGCGATTTAAAATATAGTTCGCTATAAACACCGTTCAATTTTATTTATGAAATCATAAATTTGAAGTATAACACTTGTAATCAGTATCTTATTTCTATGTATGGTATGAAATTACCTTAAATTTGATATTTCTCCATAAATGGTGAGGCTATAAATAACAATTATGAACTTGTAGATACAAGAGTATGATACAATATTAAGTACGTTTGTCTAAGTTCTCTCTCAACGCCATTTAAACAAAGTTTTAGCGAACAGTTTTTAATTATTAAAATATGTTATTATTCTTGTTAGTAATACAAGGCATCATGGTCAACCAGTGAAAATGTTAATTTAATATTCTAACTATTCCAACTCAAGTTATTGAAATAAAAATTTAGTATTCTCTACGAAACGATTGGACCCTGTGTAATTATTCCGTTTTATTTCTCTGCAGTAATGGTTAACATTTGTAAGTATTCGCTGCAATATCTGATTTTTTTTTAATTAAGTAAGGCGTATACTTTGTAGAGGTATATAGCAATTAGTTTTAGCATCCGATACTAATTTCTCATAAACATTGTTTCTTTTATCACAGAAATACACAAACGCACACATGCTTATACAGTCTGGCTTGTTTTGTTAATGCACACTAATACAGTTTGGTGTTTTGTATTATTTTTTACTCTTTACGACCCGGCGGACCTTCTTTTGTGTCAGCTTCTACATTTGTTTTGTGGTTTATTACTGCTTGTTATTATTCCATTGTTAAATGACGTCAGAGGTAAGACTTAAATTAATTAGTAATTTAAAATATAAATAGTGATCAAATTATATGTAAACTTTAACAAAATTATTTTTTAAGTATTTTAAAAACGATTAAAAAATTATATCATTTGACCTGAATAAAAAAATGGCATTACAAAAATGCTTTATTACGTTTATTATATAGAACTGAACAATTGTCAAAAAATATTATTATAAGTGTTAAAAAAATTGCTTTGTTCTTAAAAAATTAACATAATGGTTCAATAAGCAATCAGCAATAAGAAACTATATGAGTAATTCGAAGATATATCGATTTTAATTATAACAATCACAAGCAACAAATAATATTTTACATTTAAATAAAAACTAATAATCTATAATTTTATGTACAATACATTAACCAGTCAAGTCAATAAAATCATATTTGAGTACGCATTAATAACATTTATGTCCACTTTCTCTAATCACAAGGCAATTTTAAAATATTAGTCGTTTAATATCAAGCATTAGTAATATTAAAATATTTCTATAAAGACCATTATTGATACCAGTTATATTGTCATGGGGCCCGACCTTTCACCTGCAACCATATTGCCTCGTCGTTTCCCTCTTAAAGTATGTTTGGTCACCGCTTCATAATGACAGCCCGTGTGACTATGGCTGCAGTTTTAAAACGTTTTAGGAAGCCATGACATCCGTGGTATTAGTTGGATGTTGTTTTAAACTGCATTAATATATGCCAGATACATTAAAAACAATATATGTTAGGGAGCAAGTATAATTGCTTGTTTTAGCTTTTAGTTCAAAAGCTTGTCTAGAATAAAATTTTGGTTATATAAAAATATCGCAAGAATGTGTAATTAAGTCTTAGTTATATGAAATATTAAAGTTAAAAAATAACAGGGGAAAATATTTATTTTTAATACAACCACCGTGATTTTTCACAAAGTGAGTGGACATTATAGGCCTGAAAAATAATAAGCATAACTAAAGGCCACACATAAGCCGCAATAATTATTATTATATAGCTGGATATGTGACCGAGTCATAACTTCTTTATGTATGTAGTTCCATTTAGTAAAATATACGCAGTTAATACGCATCAAATATGTGTACACATGAACCTAGCTATATGAACAGGATCTGAATATCAGCATTAAATATGTCACTGTAACTACTGTTGTACAGAATGAAAATACCCAAAAATTGGTAAATACGTTATAGCCCTTCACTTCTTCATATTGCCATCGAGAATTTTTATTTTTAAAAAAGAAAAAAATTATTAGCATTGGTATTAACATTACTAATATTCTGATTAACCATTGCAACTAAGCTAATAATGCTTGTGCTAGGAGATTGTTGACGACAATAGTCTAATGGTGGATTTGAAACTGCGACTTTAAGTTTCGCAGACGGTACACTAACTCATTACGCTATTGACGCTTCATAATGTAGCTGTATACTGTGTGGGACTGAAAATCATTGCGACGTTCAGTTTTCTCCTCGTTTTCGTGTTCCGGGAAGCGAAATAATTATCTCTGTCTCTATTTACAATCAATATGTATCCGTGTAGAATATTTCATCATTCAGAAGATATCATCTGGTTGTTACAAGATGACATTATTTGTTAAGGATATAAATTGTTGTAAATGTATCAACAAACATGCCCGCTTGCTTTTTTTGTATTACAGTAGCAAATATGACAAACGAGCACGTAGTCTAGTCATCTGACGGTAAGTGATGTCTGTGGCCAATATGCACGGGGTTTTATAGATGTAGATCCATATATGCGTTGCCGCCCCTGAAGATTGAAATAGAATGCTTCGTTTCATAATTGAGTATCCAGTTCCCTAAACCCACCATACGAAACACAGCAGCTTTATGCTGCTACTCTGATGTCGTGTGAAGCTTTGGTCCTTCTCTAGACGAGCGTAGTTACGTTAACAATTGGGCGTGGTGAAACGACGGGTACAATCAACCATCAATTACGCTTTTGTGTTTTAGTGAAATTGGTTTTTTTAAAAAATATTTTATTATTCGTATCAAAATAATACTACCAAGTAACCAAAAGACTCATTTGTGTACACAATGTAAAATAATTAAAATAGTATGTTTTAACGTGTAATGATAAAAATAAGTTCGATAGTTGATTAACCTTCATCACCTTTTAGGCTCAACTTTATTTAGTTATAAAGAGCTTTAATTAGTTATTTTATTTTACTTTATTATCAATATCTAAAAACTGGAAAAAGTATTTGCGTCTCGTGTACAATTAACACAATAATAGTTGAATGTACCTTAATATCCGTGTTTCAAAGTATATATTCTGTCATAAGAGAAAATTGGCACATAGAAAATATATTAAAAATAAATTTACATATCAAAGGGATATAATTGAATAATCACTTCTCTATTTTATTATTTATTTATTTTTATTACAACCACCGTTTTAAATCATCGACGTTTTCACAAAGTGAGTGGACATTATAGGCCTGAAAAATAAGCATAACTAAAGGCCACACATAAGCCGCAATAATTATTATTATATCGTTGGATAGGTGACCGAGTCATAACTTCTTTATGTATGTAATTTATGTATGCAAATGTATGTATGCATTTAGTAAAATATACGCAGTTAATACGCATCAAATATGTGTACACATAAACCTAGCTATATGAACAGGATCTGAATATCAGCATTAAATATGTCACTGTAACTACTGTTGTACAGAATAAAATATCCAAAAATTGGTAAATACGTTATAGCCCTTCACTTCTTCATATTGCCATCGAGAATTTTTATTTTTAAAAAAGAAAAAAATTATTAGCATTGGTATTAACATTACTAATATTCCGATTAACCATTCTAACTAAGCTAATAATGCTTGTGCTAGGAGATTGTTGACGACAATAGTCTAATGGTGGATTTGAACCTGCGGCTTTAAGTTTCGCAGACGGTACCCTAACTCATTACGCTATTGACGCTTCATAATGTAGCTGTATACTGTGTGGGACTGAAAATCATTGCGACGTTCAGTTTTCTCCTCGTTTTCGTGTTCCGGGAAGCGAAATAATTATCTCTGTCTCTATTTACAATCAATATGTATCCGTGTAGAATATTGCATCATTCAGAAGATATCATCTGGTTGTTACAAGATGACATTATTTGTTAAGGATATAAATTGTTGTAAATGTATCCACAAACATGCCCGCTTGCTTTTTTTGTATTACAGTAGCAAATATGACAAACGAGCACGTAGTCTAGTAATCTGACGGTAAGTGATGTCTGTGGCCAATATGCACGGGGTTTTATAGATGTAGATCCATATATGCGTTGCCGCCCCTGAAGATTGAAATAGAATGCTTCATTTCATAATTGAGTATCCAGTTCCCTAAACCCACAATACGAAACACAGCAGCTTTATGCTGCTACTCTGATGTCGTGTGAAGCTTTGGTCCTTCTCTAGACGAGCGTAGTTACGTTAACAATTGGGCGTGGTGAAACGACGGGTACAATCAACCATCAATTACGCTTTTAGTGTAATTGTTTTTTTATTAATATATTTTATTATTGGTATAAAAATAATACTACGAAGTAACCAAAAGACTCATTTGTGTACACAATGTAAAATAATTAATATGGTATGTTTTAACGTGTAATGATAAAAATAAGTTCGATAGTTGATTAACCTTCATCACCTTTTAGGCTCAACTTTATTTAGTTATAAAGAGCTTTAATTAGTTATTTTATTTTACTTTATTATCAATATCTAAAAACTGGAAAAAGTATTTGCGTCTCGTGTACAATTAACACAATAATAGTTGAATGTACCTTAATATCCGTGTTTCAAAGTATATATTCTGTCATAAGAGAAAATTGGCACATAGAAAATATATTAAAAATAAATTTACATATCAAAGGGATATAATTGAATAATCACTTCTCTATTTTATTATTTATTTATTTTATTTATTTATTTAAAACTTCATGCGCAAAGTAAATTACATAAGCGGACTTAATGCTAAAAGCATTTTCTACCAGTCGACCTGAGGGTGGTATTGAGAAGCTAGTGTACACTTACACTATAATATAACAATGGGAGAAATAACAGTTACTCTACAAAATATAATATATATTTTTTAATAGTATACTTAATATACTTTATAATATAAAAAACAATAAATAAATATATTATTATCTGTATATAATACATACTTTATAACATGGTGTTATCAATCTGCTGACAGTTTATTCAAGACATACTCACGCGCCTTTCTTTTAAACACAAAACGATTTTCAGCCATTCTGACTCGAAGAGGTAGCTCATTCTACAGAAGAATAGATTGGAAAAGAAAGAAGAGTGCATAAACTCTGCCTGCATCCCATTTTCACATTCACATTTTACGGGGCTCATAAAAATATAACGAATGGTGATAATAAGGGGGAAAAGAATTAATATTATTTTGTTTTTTGAGCTATACTGCAGTTCGTTTTAGGGAAGGATATACAGAGCATACCCTTACAGAATACGAGAATGAAATAGCAGCATAACTCTGCAGTATTTCAATTGGGGAGTGTAGGGATTCGTGGATCCAATTACAGGTATCAAGGTATTCCATCTCATTTTTATCTTTGTTGAGGCCGTAGGGCTGCGACAGTTATCATTTACAGGTGGACTGCGCACTTGTTTGACAACCCTATACAAAAAAACATACTTAGAGTTATGATGATAATAAGGAAAGTAGTAAAAACGATGATGCAGAATATTATAAAATACATTTTTATTTAGAATTGGTAATAATAAAGAAATATTTCCAACCACCTTTTGACGAGTTTAGGGCTAAGTAGACCTTACGCATCGAGAGAGAATTAGAGAGAGCTAGCTTCTGTAAGTTTCTCTTTCTTCATTACAAATCATAAAGCCTGTTTGTAAAACAAAATGTACATTACTATGGATTGATCTGCAGTATTGTCATCATTATAATTAAGACCTTTTACGCCTGCTATTAAGCATAACAACTGGAATATAACGCATGTTGATTTTGACTATCAAGAATGTTTAGCTCAAAAGTATGTAAATTTACTCAAAAATATTAAATTTAGTAAGCAAGTAGATTAGTTGATGAAGGTTTGTTTAAAGTGTTTTGCATGTTTTTTTTGAATTGGTGGCAAAAAAGCAAGCAGCCCTATGGTAAACTAAGAAATATCGCTTGTGACAATTAATTCCCAGAGTGGTTGTTCGTTGCAGAATTTTCCATGTAATATGCAGTGTGGTGGATTTGTTTCGATTGGCATACTAAATGCTAGCTGCATTGACTTGACATCATAATTTATGCTCAATTACGATGTAAAAAGATTATTTATAAGTAAATAATAAAATAAATAAATACGATTTCACGGTTTTTACTTCAATCAGCGAGAAAATTAAATATTGCCGTACAACGGATAAAACTGTTGATGAGTGCTTTTTGTACCTTTCATTTACTTTTAATGATAAAACCAAAGATAAATAGTTTTAGAGACACTACGTTGTATCTACAGGTAGTCGTTAACTGCATGAATAGATCGGCTCAACCAGGAACCGATATCACGCATAATTTTCATGCTATAATCACTAACTTACTACAGCTTATTTCTACAACGACAAAATTTGTTTGTATAAAGTGCAATTTCACCTTAATTTAGGAATAGAGAGTTTCGTTTACACATCGACAGCGTGATATTATTTTTTAATGGAAAAACACAATCAAATTAAACGTGAACACAACATAATTTATGCAACAGCAGTAAAGATTTCAACTTAACCGTAAATTACAAATACTCTTTGTTGTAATAACTAAATAAATAAAGCCGTCGTAATTCATGTTCCAGCATCCTTTCTAAATATATCGCTTTATTGTAGTCGTTACGATGGTCGTAAAGCATTGATTACACTACAGCAAACTCAATAACGTCTATGCATATAATTAATATACTAATATACATATAGCACTGTCCTTTGTCTCACTCTATTATTACATAATAATACCTACATAGGTTTTAAAGCCTTCTTTTGTTTAACTATTATCTAGAGTATAAAAAACTTGACAAATATTGTCTGACTAAGACTGCGTGAAGTAGTGGTCAGAGTACCGTCATTTGTGTGGTGGTACCTGTGTTCGATTTACCAGCCAATGAACAATATATGTACAAAAAAAAATGATATTTTAATCTGAGTATATTGTGTCCCGTATGTCACTGAATCTGAACCATACTCTGATTTATGTATAATATATGCATATAAGATTAATACTGACAAACTAGGAAATGATTCTTTGTTTCTATGTTTGCAAATAAACTTAGTTCACATATGTTTTGCAATTGATGTCATCTGGGAGGTACTAGTAGCCATGATAGCAACCTAATTTCATCATCAATAAGGTTAAAATAAAAAAGTATTCGCGATTAGAACCAACCACCAACCATCATAATGAATTGTTTTTCCAAATAATTTGAAATAAGTACGCATTAATGTAAATATTTGTTTTATCAATACTCGAGAAGTCATTGATATCTATAATCCACAATGTACTATACATTTAACAGTAATAGTATAATTTATTATAATTAAATTATATTTATAGTGCAATCCTTGAAAAGGGCAAAGTAGTAGTGAATAAACTTGTTAGATTTCATTGTTGGTACGAAATTAAACATTATTCTCAACTTAGAACTCCACTTCATCAACTTGAGGTAGTTCATCAAAAGGGGATGAGATTAAGATAATTAGATATCAAGAATAGAGAGAAGAAACGTATCCATTCATAGATAGTAAATAAAATGTTTAATTTAAGTTATAATTTATGTTTTCAATAAATATTGAAAGAAATCACGATAAATATTAATTGATGTTATTCATTCTTTTACTGATTTGAACATATATTACAACGCAACTTGTGTTTTAATACATTTGCGCTACTCGCAATTCTAAAGTTTAATCAAGAACATTACAAATGTTAATGGAAATTCTATGTCTTCTTTAACATTTGCACATTGGTAATTTATACTCTGTGTATTTACTGATTAAATTACTTCAGATACTATCTTTAATTTATGTTATAACTTGTTTTCTATGCCTGCCGTGACATGATCATCATTAGTCTATTATATACTATCCCACTGTTGGTCTCTCTGAACTGCTTCACACGTTGATACGTCGTAATACCGTTTGTTAGGATTGTCGATCGTCTCTACCTACTCTAGATGGATGGGCTATTAGGTGGTAGCGCTGTGTCCGGGCGCAAAAGTAAATTACATAATAGTATAGAAAATTGATTGTCTTGTCAATACTTGTATTTTTTAGTATTGTAAAAACAAACTTAAAGAACTAGTAATGCAATGGTTATTTGATTTTTTCACTAATCTCTATAATAGTCAGAATAGACGGGGCTTTAAATATCCTCTTTGATATATTATACATGATTCCTGCGGGCCATGACTCCCACGTTCATTCTGTATAAGGAGTCATAATGCAGTTGGGTTATCACCCCTGAGAACTAAAATGGAACGTCTCATAGCCAGTAGAAATAGGGTCTCCGAATATAGGTCACCAGATAAAACACTACTAACGAAAATAGTTTGCTCTGATATTCTATAGCCTATCAGCGTGATTTCTCCTTGGTTAGGTCAAATTTTTCATGCTACTCTTACAGTTTTTAAAAATAACATTGTTTTAATTTTTTTAATATACTTTAAAACAATGAATAAAATTACTACTGCATTATAAAAATCTAATCCATATTTTATAATGAGCTGTAGTTTTATGAAAAAAGAATTTAAACGTTGTATCGGTTTTAAAATTATCCTTTTATAGCTTTGTTAATGAATAAAACACAACAATGGGTTATTGTTGATGTAACTGCTGAAAATATTGTCTACAAGCTAATATATCAGTCAAGAACGGAACGGAAAATACAACGGCTAGAATCGATATCGAGACATATCTTCTGATCGTTAGTTACTATATAATCGTAGTACTATATAATGAGTTATTTCACACATCTTGAAGTTGATAGTACTTTTTAATATGTTACTAAATTATATTTAGAAAATGAAAGATTTCGCTTTGCTTTGCATTTCATACTTATGTTTGTTATTTGCTGTAACATGAATAGATTAACAGAAGAAGAGCTACAATCCAGTTTGTTTCTATCTGCAGAATGAATGGGTTGATCGGAAGAGAACCACACCCTCACAGAATTCCAGCATAATGCTGCTATGTTTCGCCTGGTGAGTTTAGGGATCCGAAAACCAGTATTACTGGTAACGACGCATTACATCTCAGTCCTCAAGAGTGACAACCCATCTGCATTATGATTCCTTGTCAAGGATTAATGTTGACGACGTGGGCCGCAGGAAACACCATCAGATGAACTGTGTGCTCGTTTTTAACTCCCAATGTAATGATAAAAATAAGGTTCGCTCGACCGGGGAAGGACGTCCCGAAAGAATACTAGTATAACACTGCTCTTTCGGGGTATAGTTATCGGGAGACCGACATATTAGTAGTATCTCAGTCCTCAGGGGTTCGCATGTATATAAATTTTGAATTGAATTTTTAAGGACAGATGTTAATGATCAGTACCATCAGGTGATCATAAAAACATTTTTCTAATTCTCCTAAAAAATATTTATGTAAACAATGTATGGATTTTTGAATATGATACGTACCAAGACCTGACAACCAAACAGTCTGTGATACACAAATATTATTCCTCGGTTGAGAATCGAGCCCTAGCGCCCACGACCAATTAGTCAGGTACTCTAACCACGCTATCACGCCTTCTTGTGTATGTATATTCCGTGTCCTTGATACTGCATCTAAACCTTACTCCGATCTTATTGCACATGCATTACATCGGAGTAAGGAAGGGGACGACGAGTGAGTGTTACTCGTCGTTACGGCACTTTAAAATATTCTGCTGCAGTTTAAATCATCTGAAAATAACTAGAAGTTATCTGTGCCACAAAAAAATCTAAGCAACTTAAACCTAATATTTTGTTCAAATATTACGTTTATCTGAACAGCATTGCGAAAACTGTGCCCATTTTGTATAAATTAACTGGCGAGGAGATCCATCTGAGAAAACAAGTCGATATATAACAATACGCATGATGTCGATGGTCCCCAACATACCATATCCATCATTGTCCATAAGAAAAATAAGAATTGCTATTTTTTCTACCGCAATCGAGTACGAAGATAAGGAATAGATGAAACAACCGTTGGTAGCGCGTTAGTTTACAACCGCCACATCTAAGGCAGCCACTGACGTTCCAGTTTTTAGAGGTTCTCGCCTCAATACCATATATGGCACGTCCAAGCGGTTTTCTTGCAGCCCAGGCTTGATTGTCGGCTGACGTGAAACGTATTTTCTATGGATGAGGACTTTAATGGCTGGTCTTTTTGTCACTGAAAGACGATTCTTCCTGTTGAAATTCTTTTCGATCGTGGTGAATGATTTTATCTGCAGAGATAAATTTGTAATGATAATAAGATTTTTGTAACCGCAAAGAAAATTTTAAAATATATAGTTGTTTTTGCGGAACTAAGTGTGATAAAACAATTTAAAGTTCACCTGATGTTCAGAGACTATATCAGTGTATAGATAAAACATTAAACAAGGTGTGCCAAACCTAAGGACTATGTTGTAATTTGTGCTACGTATAAACAGGAGCGATTTACTACTGTTTTATTTCTACTTTACTGTTTTATTAACCACATTTATATACTTTGAGATGAATATTTGTACATGTTACCAAAGTAAATATTAATACTTCACATTACATTACAAAAATATAAAATCATTATTAAACAATACGATATCATCTTTAAAATTCATTTTACAGTGCTAGAGCTACACTGCAGTTTATTTCTACGAATGGATCAGCTCAACCAGGGTAGGACCACGCCCTCGCAGAATACCAGCGTAAAAAAGCAGCATATTGCTGCTTTGTTTCGTCTGGTGAGTGAAGGGATCCGGAGACCCTTATTACTGGTGACGAGGCCTTCAATCTCAGCCTTAGATAGTGACAACGCATCTGCAATATGATTCCTTGTCAAGGATGAATGTTGATGTCATGGGCCACGGGACTCATTTGCCATCAGGCAAACTGTGTACTCGTTTGTTACTCTCAACGTCATAAAATAAATCTTTAAATATCGTGCCTTAAAACATGTTTGGACCAACCTTCACTCTTTCGATATTTAAACAAGCGCTGAATATATTCGTTAACATAGTTTATGAAATAATCGATAAAACAATATCCCAAATAGTCGAAATGTCAGATCGCTTCCTGCAATCAACTGCAGTACGCCATTCACTAACCAAAGATAAATGCTGGTCAGTTATTTCACATGACGCGTTTCCCTTTACTGTTACTGCTGCATCAAACTGCTTTATTCGTCCGTACATCGTAACATTCAACTAATGGGCTTATTAGAATTACGATTCAGACGTTTCTAATGTGTTGGTGCGAGGAACGAGGTATTGCTGCGGGATTTTCAGCCGTACGATGTTTTGTAACACCCAGCATTGTGGGAGATAATTGTCTTCGAATGGAATTGAAGTTCCTTGTTGAAATGCAAATCAGGAACATCAGAGGCTCTTTATGGATGTTGTTGCGGAGATCCGTATCGTTGGTCTTAATTTCGTGATGAGATAGGATTAGACATAGTAATCTAAATTGCTGCGCTACTTTATTATAATGTAGCTGTTAATAAAGAAGAGTGACATCGCAGTGGTATCTCATATTTGAGTACGTATGGGAACTGTGTGCTTGTTTATCAAGCCAAATATTATAAATTGAATTATTAGAGCATCGATTCCAATGGCGAACCCACTACGACATTTAAATATTATATTTGAAATATAAACTTTACTCAAGTGTTAGAGCCATGGCGCAGTTATAAACTAGCTGTTCCTTAGATGAGTTGGCAATATATGGTAGGGAAATAACCACGCTTAAGAAGAAGCTTGATTGATGCTATGTTTTGTTCGATGATTGAAAGAAACCTTATAACTGGTGTACACGTGAATAATTTTAGTAACAAGTAATGATAACAATTTACTTATTTTAAATGTTTCCTTACGGTAGGCGAATACGGGTGTCAAGTGCTACAAGAATCACTAGTTATATCTAATTTCATAAATAAGTATAGTAATTATAAACTATATTCACATTATTTTGCTGAATGATAAAAAATATAGTTTATGTACATAATACAAAAATTTTAATTTAAAAAAAATTGAGACGCCTCACCCTTAAGTTTTTCTATGGTTCTCACTATATCTCATCTACAGCTCATCAATGAAACACATTATTAGTGATACAAAAGTAACAGTGGTAGAACTAAGCTCGTTTCTAGCGGGAAGAACTACATCTTAACAGAATACCAGCGAGCAGTAGCAGCATAACACTGTTGCTTATTTTTGTATGATAAGTGAAGAGATCCGAACTCAATTACAGGAAATTTATGTATTTCATCATAGCTCGCTAGTATAGCAAAGCATTTGAACCCTTGTTGAGGATGAATGGATGTAGAATTAGGAGCCGCGGTCATCGTTTACCATCAGAAGAACCGCTTACTCGTTCGTCACTCGTAGTTTCATAAGAAAATAATTTATCATCCTTCTCGCGTCTTACAATCTGTATGCATTTTACTGATCGGAAATGAATCAATGTTTAAAAAAAAAACTCAGTTGCTGATGACTATGAGAGGAAGCGATCCGTCACGTAAACCATCCAGCTTGTTTGCCCTATCTTAAAAAATAAATTTCCAAACCCAATAAGTTTATAATAAATATATAAATTAATACAAATGATTGAAATAAAGTTACATATATAAGTAAGTACCATGGGACTGCTAACGTCTTGGTTGCGTAGTTGTCACTTCAGCGTCAACAACGTATATTGCGAAAACAGTTTTAAAATTCTTATGTACAGTTGTATTTTTAAGAGGCGGTAGTGAATGAACTGATGAGAAGCGTGATATATTGATACGTTATGTTATATAATAAGATTTGGTTTATTTCCTAATAATATTAGTATATTATATTTGTTCGTTAGAATAACATTTCTTATTATTTTTCACTATTTCCGTTAGAATAAAATACAATTTAGTTTCAGTACCCAGATACTAATGAAGAACTAGACACAAATGTAGGCATGTTATTTCTAATTTTCTATTAAATCCTCGGAATTATCGGATTATAAATCATTCACTAACTGAACAAAGATGAATTATATATATACAGATTTTTCTGACATAGATGGTTTTACTCGTATAAAGAGAGTGACATGTATTATTATAGATTAAGTATCTCAAATGGAGCTCAAATTTTATCTGTTTGAAGCTATTTATAACAGATTTGTAAAAAATCATTACTTTTTCATTAATGTTGTAACTTGCAGAGGTTTTTATTTTAAACGAGGTACGGGGTGTCCATTGAACAGGAACCGTGATGCCAAGTGAGCAGTGCATGGCACCCATATGAACCTCGCGAAAGAATTTTGTCGTAACACTCTAGCTTATTTCTAGCTATAGCATATGTAATGGGTCAGCACGAGCATCAGTATAGTAGAATAATATGTTGCGTTTTATGAGTGTAGGAATGAAATAAAACTTATAAAGAGGAATTACATCTCAGTCTACAGGGCATCTTGATTCTTTGTTAAATGTTAATAGGCCGTAATTATCACTTAGCATCAGAATGACAGTGTGGTTTGATACTACTAGTTTTGTATAGAAAAAAAGAATCATTTTCCTTAACAAAAATGTGTTAAAAAAACTGAATATTAGTTAAACTAGTACGATTCTTAGTTTGTAATTGTTTCGAATCAGTTGAATCAAAAGTCTAGTTTATGCATGTTAGACCTTTAGAAAATCTTGAATAACCAGTCGTGACTGAGTAAATAAAATGTTTTGTGTGTTTATTACATGAGTGGATATTCCTTGTAATGGTTTATAATGGACCATTGTGTAAGAAACAATAAGGAAAATATAATAACAGTTTGAACCGGCACTATGTTATATGACTGTGTATTTATTTACGTGTTATAGAAATCTCATATTGTGTATTTTAAATACATTATGTTGAAGCAGATTCCATATTCTAGTATTTAAAAGGTAAGTTATATAAAATATCCTTTTAAATTATAAAGAGTGCAGGAAATAATAAATTATTTATCTATGTAAGATAAGATCCTAAAGAATTCGTTCAAAAATTGCCAGATTGAATATTAATATATGACGGAAATCTTTGATTTTTAATCTCTCTTAATCTAAATAACATGTTTAGAGACGATATTAACAGGCTTCAAATGCAATACGAAGTTGCAACAAGGTGCTAAGACATCGGGGTGATTCAAGTATTCATAAGGCAGTGCGTACGAAGAAATAATGAGGTGCAATAATAAGTTAATCGCCGCTGACGCTGATAAATGGCGCCTAAGTGCGACGTTATTTCTTGCGCTAAGTTCGATCGTAACTGTATACGCAATCTAACATAATCTCAAATTATATTCATTCAACCGAGTTCTCAGAAGCTAGTGGACAGCTATAATTAACGTGCCCTAATTTTTGCATTACGCGAATTAGCCTCATAGCCTGATTGACCAACATCTTTTGTTTAATTTCATACGTGTAATAGGTATTTTTTTATAAGATAGTAAGTGACAATTCACTGTAAGCAGTAGTGTCTTTACTCTATAAATGTCGACAAGGAAGCGATTTGTTACAAAGATATACAGTAATAGTTAACTCTCAAATAACTTGTGTCAATATATTAGATATTCGATTACTCAACAAATTGACCAGCTCAATTCTATCGGATCTACAGCTCTCACGAGTAGGAGTCGTTAGATATAAGTTTAGTTACTACGAAATTGAGTAAGAACTTTTTTTTTAGTCTATGATTTGGATTGTTATTTACTAAATTGTGGATACATAAGGGTATTCTGTGAAACAGCTCGTTAAAAGTACTCTGGATATTCCACTTTTACCCACGTTTTGTGTATTTTCACAGAATAAACGCCTTAAAGAAGACAATTTTTTGTGTATCATAATATACATAAATATTTGATAAACACTCATGCTGGCTATCAAAATATTTAGGAAAATAACGGCTTAGATTCAAACATCATGACGTCAATCGCTGGATGCATCGTGCTTATACAATTACAAAAGTGTTATGAATATTAAATCAAAATTACATTACTGTCATTTTTATGAAATATAATTTATTTGCTACTGATTTGGTCTACAATATATAAAAATTAAAATACGCAGTTTATGCCCAAAAAGCATATTGCTTAGTTGGAGGGATAATTTTACACTATATATAATTTTTATATATTATATATACGCTATTAAGAACAGTTTGTGTTATAAAATTCCCAAATTATTTTTGGGCATCTTAATATTAACTATGTAATATTAATTGTGGCCGGACAGTCTTTATACAGTGTAGGATAGGAGATTTTTTTAATTAGATCAATCTCTTGGTTTCCTCATAGACCACTGCCTAAAATGTATACCTATTTAGTAGCAGGTTACATCGCTTACTTAAATACATACACACGTATGTAAGTTATATGTTTATATATATCTAGCCTCTGCACCGTCCATCACTGACAGACAAACCGAGTGACGTTTTATTTACACGCAGTAGGGCGCCTGTGCAATAATTAATATTACAATACCGTAATATATGAGCTCCAAAGTCTAAGTAATTTCGTGTAAAGCTATTCGTGTTATCCTGTATGGTTGATTTTTAAATTAAATATCAATTATAAAGCTAGAGACTGGAATGGCAATATGACTGTTTAATTATATATTGAAACTCTGGTGCGTTTAAAACCTTAGTGGGAAAGCCTAGGAAAGGACGTCCGTATGACGAGCGAACGGGTTATAATCCTAGTTGCCTTGTTTTGTTGATTTCCAGTTTCCGCATATTTATATGCTTTTTTTTCGATAACATTGAGAGTATTAAACGAGCACGCACTTCAAGCACGGAAAGTGATTCCTGCGGCCCATGATATCTACATTCATCCTTGACAAGGAATCATAATGCAGATGCGTTGTCATAAAGGTCTCCGGATCCCTACCCTCACCAGACGAAACACAGCAACGTTATGTTGCTATTTCACGCTGGTATTCTGTGCGATGTTCCGTGGTCCTACCCCGGTCGATCTGACTCACTGATTCTGCAACTAGAAACAAGCTGCAGTGTGGCTGCATTGCTAAAACTACACATTTGTGGCTCCCTGAACCCTTTGACATGTATGACATCTAATAATCTCAAGGTTTTCTTGGCAATTATTATATATAGGCTGATAAAATAGATTATTATCATCTATATTCTATCATATAATGGATGTTTTTAAATTCATCATCATTCTCCAACATCTTTGTCCAACACTAGTAGGTTGTGTATGTGCATGGGAACTGTGTGTTTGCTTGTCACCCAATATTTAATATTTGATGACAAGCAAGCACCCAGTCTCTCGGTATGTGATGGCTACAGCCCATAATCATTCGTATCCATCTTTAAGAAACATTCAAAAAGTATATGCTTTGTAAATTCTGAAGAACGAGATGGAACATTAGCGTTATGTTACTATTTCATGGTGGGGGAATAGGTACGCACCGGCCAAACCGATCAACTCATGTTGCAGTTAGAGATTAGAAGCACGATATTGAGCCTTAATAAAAAGACACAAACATCTTTAATCCTAAATATGCAATCTTTAGAAACGATGTCTAAAAATATTGCAATAATTATGTCTGTTTGTCCCCTTCCCTTCCTATTTTTTGCTAAACCCCAAAAATTCAACAGTTAAAACTTTGTTAAAAATTAACCTTTAACTTTTAAGTACTTAATCTGCACTTTGTTCCATTTTTCATAGTTGTTTTATATAGAAATGCCGTGTACACCTAGTTCGTAGTAGTTTAAAACCTCGCTTCTTGAACTGTTAGGTGAACCTAATAAAATAAATAAATAAATATCGCCATATCATATATTATAGTACTGTGAGGATTCGCGCTAAAAAGCATCCATGCTTCATCAACTTTCCTAATCTTATTCAATGCATATGCAATACGATTGAAGGTTTTAATGCAGCCACTCGACGTACACACAAAATATCTGAACCGGAAATGCATTCAATTATGATGAACACAAATATTGTTCCTCGCCTAGGAATTGGACAGGATATACTATCTTGTACTCTCAAGAGCGAATCAAACCTTAGAAAATATTCAAATTTTCAGCAGTTTTTACGAGACACATCAGAACGTTAGCATCTCCGCTGCAATAATAACAGTAATAGTAAGCCGTGGGAAACAATGGCTCAATCATATTAAATCGTGCACCTGTCGACTCATCATCTATAGTACTGGTACTCGATTCGAACTACAATCATATTAATTATGTCTCTGAGTTTGTAATTGAGAATGTAGTAGAGATTATTGAGTAGAAGAGAATTGAGATTTGGTAGTAAAGCATCTTTAGGTGCGATTTAAGGGATTCAGATCTTATTCAGACCGAAGTAACGTCCAGTGAAATCTTTAATGAATAACGAATCTTTCGCATTTAAAAAGACAGTGGAAAACTATAATATTTCGTAACTATATGTGCTACATTATATACATAATATATACAAATTTAAACATGATACTTAAATTTATTTTTAAAGTTTTAAACTATTACTAAGTACATATTTTATTGAAAAATATTTCATTGGTATTATATATAATAACAATATAATATTAATAACATATGTTAATAATTAATAATTTCTCTAGTACATAAAGTAATTTATACTTGGACCATGGATTAAGACGCACTTATATAACGGGTGACAAATGACGTTCTTATACTGGTGAGTGCTCTGGACATTATAATTATAGACATTAAGAAAAGAGTTTAAAAATACAGCACAATAAAAGGATTTTAGATGTTACGTTACTGCTCTAAGCGGCTTTAATACATAGAAGAGCCACGCTGCAGCTATTACAAAGCTTCGAATCGGTCACCTAAATCGAATAAGGATCATTCTTTCATAAAACGTCATCGTAAGATAGCAGCTTCTCTTATTGCTCGTTCTCTTTGTGTGATGAGACTGGAGTACTAATAACGAGGTAATCTGCATCATTTAAGAGAATAGTAATATTATAGTACAACAACTACTACTACTAGAATAGTATCAAGCCTGTCGTATAGAGGTACAATCGACCTTTTTGTCAGATTTACTTTCCCAAAAAAACTCGGTTAGTTCAAATAATCTGTGTAAATTTACAGGAGATCGGACTTTTGATGGCACGAACATGAACTGACATGAACAGGAGTAATGTTTCAAAAAGTTGAGAGTGCTGCTGGGGCTTCCCCGGTTCTGTAGCGCATCAGAGATGTTTGCGTGACGTGTCGACTGTTTTACGCGACAATGTGAAAGAGGTGTGCATCCCCGGTGCGCAGGTTGCGGGTTAGCTCCAACACTATTATAGCTAGTAGACTGGACTGTTCATATGTTAACCATTGCACTAGGCATATGAAAGTAAATTAGATTTAATGATATGTAATTATTACTAACCCTAGATATTAAGAGTGTGATTACTAACAATATATGAGTCTTGTGATACTTGAAATAAATATTTATTGTTATTATAGTAATGGATTGAGCCAATATTACGTCATTACACAAAATGTATGATAGCGACCAAAATATGCCACTGTTTCTCTTTTAGTGGCTAACGGCTATCCAGCAAAGAAATATTTGCATACTGTGATTGATTCTTTGAATAACTATGTACAATGCAGTATTATACACGAGTGTTCAGAGAGAAATTCCTCCATCGAATTAACCTTCGCCTGCTACAGTTAACTTTAAACTTCCCATATAAACAAGATTATAACAGTCTAATTTAATAAAAATTCTCGTCAAAAATCAACTGCGCCTAGAATTTCAAAACACTCGTAACCATAACACGGTATTTTTGATTTTATAACTACTATAATTGTTAAATTTCAAGAGCTTTAAAGATTTGTTCGTAGTATTTCGGTTTTAGTTTATGGTTTTATTTGTGTTGTAAACTTTAAAACTCGCGAGGCTTTGATTTATTTAATTAATGGATGAAGCTATTAATTAGAACGATTTTATGTTTCAAACGTGATACGGACGGTAAAAAAAAAAAATATTTGCGCAAGTCATTCGAACACCCGCGGCTATAACTCTATGACACGGTTGTTGATCGGAAATTTGGTTTTCTAAATAGTTCCGATGTTTGAATAACAAAATAAACTAATAAAATCTTAACGGAATATATATTATTGAAGGTATACCTAACTGAAATTAACACTTCTTTGTAATGTTTGTTGAAAGTAAAATGCAAATTATTAGAAAGGTTGCATGTTTAATATAATAATTAACATTTTGTTTTTACAATTTATTTTTCCTTCAACTAACAGGGTCATTATTGCATAATCTGGGTGATTATTTATCCTGAAACATATTGATCGTGTCCTTAGGACAATTTCAACCTTAGCGACGCTTACTGCTTAATATCGTGCATATGAGGGTTAAAAGTACAAATTTCTGTGTTGTACGAAAATAAATAAACGGCAAATTTTAAAGAAAAAAAACTATTTAGTCAAACTATTCACTGTTAAACGATATTGTATTGAACATATCTGCTATATTTTAAGGTCATTGGTATCGTGTGTGCGTTAAAACTTTGGGGAACAAGATAAATTTTTATAGAAAGTATTTATAGTTTATATAATAATATATATAGTATATTTATAGTATATATATATATATATATATATATATATATATATATATAATAGTATTTATAGTATTGATAGTAGTAATTTTTGTCTTCCTATAATCTTGTCTAAATTGCTAAAAACGTAGTAATCGGTTGAACACAGTGTGTAAAACAAACACACATCGACACAAAAGCAATAATTTGTTATACACTTTTTAATTTGCGTTAGCTGGCATACGAACCAATGATTCCCAAATAAACAATCAGCTATTCTAACTACTACACATTACGGTCACACGGACGCTATACAAATTCAATAATATATAAATATTCAATCCATTTAGGCGAAAATAGAAATTGAATAAACCTATACTTAATCACAAATTTATAATAATTTTTATAACCTTATAAATTGAATTTATTGAACATAGTTTTCAAATTTCAGATAAAAGTACGTTAATATAAAAACAATATAGTTATGAGGGCTATATTGCTCAATTCCAGAGACAAACGATAAAAATGAAACGATATTGAGCCACAGTTAAAAACGACAACCGTCAAACGACTTGCGTAGGCGCTTAAGGGTCGCCGCTACGGCCTTTTAGTTCCATCTGCCGCAAAGGCGTAAAAACTATCAATTGTAATGTGATACATCGCTCAATGATTTATAAGTAATGAAATGTGACTGATAAAACCTATAGAATTAGATGACGAATAGTTTGTCAGTTACCAAATGGCTTACGGTAGATCGATTTGTGGTTATTTATTATGTGTTAGCGATAGTACTGGAACGTATTGTGTTAACTTACACAACAGCGTTATAAGGAAAATATATAAGTAAATACAAAAGAAATATATTTCTTAAATATCTTTGAAACTAGTACATATTTCAATCGTTAAAGTTTACAATTCATATTACTTTTAAAATACCATGCGACAGTGAAATAATAGAATTTGTTTTAATTCATACCACGTATGGACAGATGATTATGAGAGGTGGTAAAAAAGTTTTGGGATCCGACAGGTGAGTGCAGTTAAGTATTTTAAGGGCCAATCTCTCGCAGTTTACGGTCTGCGCTACTTATAAAAGTACATGTGAGACATTTAGATCAGTAGTGAACTGTAAACATGTTAATAGTTATGATTATGTAAATCAGCGATATTGTTTTTTTTTTATGATTTGATTTCTATGAATAGAGGGTTTTCAGTATCACTCATGAGCGTTAACACAATATCACTTCGGATATTTTTACCGTAGGGGCTGCGATATTTTGAATTTTAAAACGCTAAAAAGCTGGTTGATATCAATGTTAATGTTGTTATGGTGTTTCTTTATACTATACTTTTAAAATTTATTTTTATTGTATACATAATATACGCAATTAAACCACATCTTTACATAATCATCATTTAAGAAACAATCAAAGAGTACCTATAAATGTCCAACTTTTAATGAGTCGGTATCAGGTATCAGAATTTCAAAAAAATTTGAATGTTATTTCGAAGATTGCTATTGGTTATTGGATACCTCGTTGTCTTATCTTTTAATACTTTTAGGAATTATACGCAGCAAAATTAAAAATTAATTTAGATATTGTTATCTTAACTGAGTATCGGTTATCATTCGCATGCGACAGAGTTACAACTAAAGGTTTAAGTTAAGTTTAAGTACCACTTAGTTTTTGCAATGTAATGAGTACATATTAAGTATGACCTTATAATAACTATTGCATAGCATCCATTTATAACACCATATTCACTTCTTAATAAATATTGGCTCCGATTCTGTTATTTTAGATATGGTTAGTTTGCACTAGAAGGAGTTTAGGAACTTATCTTCCTTACCACTTAAGCTTTTGCAATGTAATGAGTACATATTAAGTATGACCTTATAATAACTATTGCATAGCATCCATTTATAACACCATATTCACTTCTTAATAAATATTGTCTCCGATTCTGTTATTTTAGATATGGTTAGTTTGCATTAGAAGGAGTTTAGGAACTTATCTTCCTTACCACTTAAGCTTTGCAATGTAATGAGTACATATTAAGTATGACCTTATAATAACTATTGCATAGCATCCATTTATAACACCATATTCACTTCTTAATAAATATTGGTCTGATTCTGTTATTTTAGATATGGTTAGTTTGCACTAGAAGGAGTTTAGGAACTTATCTTCCTTACCACTTAAGTTTTTACAATGTAATGAGTACATATTAAGTATGACCTTATAATAACTATTGCATAGCATCCATTTATAACACCATATTCGCTTCTTAATAAATATTGGCTCCGATTCTGTTATTTTAGATATGGTTAGTTTGCACTAGAAGGAGTTTAGGAACTTATCTTCCTTACCACTTAAGTTTTTACAATGTAATGAGTACATATTAAGTATGACCTTATAATAACTATTGCATAGCATCCATTTATAACACCATATTCGCTTCTTAATAAATATTGGCTCCGATTCTGTTATTTTAGATATGGTTAGTTTGCACTAGAAGGAGTTTAGGAACTTATCTTCCTTACCACTTAAGCTTTTGCAATGTAATGAGTACATATTAAGTATGACCTTATAATAACTATTGCATAGCATCCATTTATAACACCATATTCACTTCTTAATAAATATTGTCTCCGATTCTGTTATTTTAGATATGGTTAGTTTGCATTAGAAGGAGTTTAGGAACTTATCTTCCTTACCACTTAAGTTTTTGCAATGTAATGAGTACATATTAAGTATGACCTTATAATAACTATTGCATAGCATCCATTTATAACACCATATTCACTTCTTAATAAATATTGGCTCCGATTCTGTTATTTTAGATATGGTTAGTTTGCACTAGAAGGAGTTTAGGAACTTATCTTCCTTACCACTTAAGCTTTTGCAATGTAATGAGTACATATTAAGTATGACCTTATAATAACTATTGCATAGCATCCATTTATAACACCATATTCACTTCTTAATAAATATTGTCTCCGATTCTGTTATTTTAGATATGGTTAGTTTGCATTAGAAGGAGTTTAGGAACTTATCTTCCTTACCACTTAAGTTTTTACAATGTAATGTACATATTAAGTATGACCTTATAATAACTATTGCATAGCATCCATTTATAACACCATATTCGCTTCTTAATAAATATTGGCTCCGATTCTGTTATTTTAGATATGGTTAGTTTGCACTAGAAGGAGTTTAGGAACTTATCTTCCTTCGATAAATTTGTAAGCTCCTAAATACATTCATGTTTATATTAGCTCTGAGAAACCTGCTAATAACTATAACTAATAATTAAATCAAGCGCCATATAATTCACTTTTAACTGCTTAATTATATGTAATTCATCGTTGCGTATTAGGTACTATAAAACTATGCAAAATACTTTTACAAACCACAAACTGATTCTTTTGTGTTCATATAAGAAGCTGAATTGTTTTTCGTTCATACAATAACTGCAACTACTTTTTAAACAGTGATAGAGTTACGCTACAAGTTTCTAACTATAACACGAATCGACCAGGGAAGGAGAAGGAACCCTCACAACATATCAACGTAAAATAGCAACCCTTCATACAATTGTTCTAAAGAATAATTAATATTATTATTATTAATATTATTCATAAGGCTTTGTCTTTAGTATGATTTAAAACGAAGAAGCTTCGGATCACACGAGGTCTTTTATGATACATGCGAAAAAGAGATAGATTAAGTTAAAAGAATCGAAAATATCCTTTTAATGATGTTATTAAGATCTCATTATAAGTATCCTGTACTCGCACATTGTAACGAACTATTCAAAAGAAAATGGGGTTAAGTAAAGAAACAAAGAACAAACAATAAATGGCAAGCAGTAAAAAATATTGAAAAACCCTCAAAGTCAACAAAACAATCTGTCATGTTCACATTCCAGTCTAGTATAGAATATTAATTTATTTTACACTAAAAAGAAATTATTTTTTTCTATGGAAAGAACGCACTGGCAGAATAGTTCGATTTGCAAAGTAATTCAAATGTAAATCAAATTTGAAACGAAAGTGAATTGTTGATGAAAAATATATTTTTTTTCAAAATTAAGAATTCTTTTTCAATTCAGTTCAGTTAATTTCAATTTCAGGTTTCAAGAGCCCAGGAGTGTTAATAGCATATGGGATAGTATGTAACAAATACATATGACCTTATTTGTATTTTTTAGTTCATGTTCTCAATGTGACAATAAGCCAACCAACAATTTGAAAAGACTGCCTATCAGCACCTTCAAAGCATTCTTAGACACCGTTTGGCGTTTTCGGCAAGTCTGTAGATTTTGACACGAACTATTTTTTTGTTTTATTTATGCACTGACGGTTGTAAATATTGACAAAGGCTTCCTTTCTTGAACTTGCCTCAGCACGAAAGTTTAGAACTAGCTTTTTCATAATCTTACATATCCTCGGCCAGTGGGCCCACGTGTTATCTAAGGACGTGGAGGCTATGGAGTATTTATAAAAAACTTAAACATTTACTACTAGATAATTGAGTTTGAAATCGAAACACCGATGGACGGCCTCGGCAAGTGAATAAGGTACTTGTATATTTTGGTCGTCAATGGGCGACCTCGACATTAAATAGGTACACACCTTCGTAAATACACAACGTACGTACACAATAATAAGTAGTATTAATTTAAGCTAAATAAATATAATAATATAACTCATTTATGTTGTTTACGGTAACTTAAGCGATAATATGAATTTTTATTGAATGGGGAGTGGCACCGAATGTACAATATATGTATTTGTATATGGGCGCAGCGAGTACAGCCTAATCAGTAAAATATAGCAAATACTGTTTTGTTTTATTGATAAACATTTGATTACACGCAGTATAACTTCTTTATCAATTTTTCATATTCAAACTAATAATAATTTATTTCAAAAACAGGCTTTTTAAAAGGCTTTTACGTTGCATTTTTTATCGTATTGAGGGCACACAGTTCACCCGAATGTTAAGTGATTATTGCGGCCCATGACAGCTACATTCATCTTTGATAAGGAATCATAATACGGATGAGTTGTCAGTCCTGATGACTAAGATGGAATGCCTCGGCACCAGTTAAGCACAGCAGCGTTATACTTCTATTATATGCTGATGTAAATATATACATATCTTTTATAAGATACATATTCTATTTTACATAAGAGTCAAGATGTCTCGGCATCAGTGTCGCTAATATAGTCTTGTACAGAACGATATAATTCAGTTACAACGTTTTTTAATAACTTTTTAAAAAGTTGTAACTGAATTATATAAAATGAAATCGTTCAAGTTGCAAATATAAAAGAGACCTTTATCTGAGAGATTCTTACTAAGCAAATATTCTCCCCCATAAAGAATTCATTAACTTACCAGGTTCATTTCCCTTGAGTGTACTCAAGAAAAACTAAGTACTGTATTAATCAGCAACTAGTGAAGCGCGTTGTTTCGTAGAAACGGAAACAAACAATAATGAAATTGATTGCTGACTATCCAACGAAGAGCTCTCAGAAGATAAACAAGATGATTATCGATAATAGATAGACCCATTTTAAGCTCGACCATTGATTGCTTTTAACGATATTTCAAATTAACAATACGGACTACATTTGATTAATATTTTATATTGTTTTAATGTAATGTCGTACCAAGTCTGTAGTGACGTGACACCTGTCTTTTGGACCATTCATGACCATTTTTAACCACAACAATATTGCCGGGATAACATTAACTGCGCAGGATTTATTTTAGTGCCATAAACACAAAGCACTTACTCCGCGCCCTCTTACTAAATGAAATAAAGAAATCGTTAGATGAACTAGAGCTTCTTCTTCAGGATATCGTAAAAGTTAGTTTAGTGATATGAGGAGCGATAAGCTATCATATAGTATCACCTCGTGGCATTTTGTTCCTGCGGCCCACGAGTTGGGCACAGTTGAGGACCAAATTTATCCTCGTTGAATCCCTGGATCATCACTTAGGGCTAAAATATAGTGCCTCGACAACAGGAATAAGATATCCTAGGTCTCTTTTACTTACTATATGAAACATATTGTTGTAACCACCTTCCCATCAAACTGTTTTTGTTGTCATTTTGTTAATCACATTAGATTCGTAAAAGAATACACGATTATTGACCTTATGGTAATCTACTCCCGCTTTTCCGAAGCACTAGATGAATACTCTTTATCTGGGGAATGGAGATAAATCAAGACTCTAATGCGTGCACTGATGAACAAGGAAGCCAGCCTCGGAAGCAAATTGTCGGATCATTTACAATGATAACGGTGGCCGCGGCAGCCACCTGTTCGTAAACAAGGTAATTTTCAGAATTTGCCTCCTCTCCAATTGTTTTTCTAGTTGGTGGTCGTGGTACAGAATTGTAGCTTTTTATACGTTATAGAGGTATTTAATGAGCTTTATAATATCACATATACAATAAGTGTAATTTTTGAAAAGCGATATTAGCCTACGGGCTGGGATCTTACAATCCAACGGTCGTATTCAAAACCCAGCTGACTTGTATGAATGAGTTTCGTTTTTCGTATTCTGACGCCCAAAATATCCCTCTCTAATATCTAGAGTAGAGTGATAAAATCATCCGTCACGTTTGGGACTTAATAAATTCAGTGCATTGGTAGTTTGAATATATGAGCGGTGTTGGGTATAAATATCTAAAATTTGTGCATTTTTATGGCCGTTGGGGTTGACTACATTGAGTCGGTTATGAATTTTATTTATACTATTTGTGGATATTTAATTGTTCAATTACTTTGTTTCATTGACAAGATTTAAAGCGGCCTTTGTATTTCCAAATCTAAAGACCAAATTGGATTCGATGAACGAGGTCGTCCGAAAGTATTATTATCTTACAGGCCAACTATTATTATAATCCGACTCATTTCCTCAACAGATAACAGAGCCGTTCACTATACACGCTTACCATATCCTTACAAGTCTGTAAATTAAGAATCAGTTATAAACACAGATTCTGTTTAGTTGTATAACGTTACACCTTGCGGTACATTATCCACTACATTATGATCTGTAATAAAGTGTATTTTGTACCTACAGTAGAGGTCAAGTTACAATAGAATAATAGCCATATAAAGATGAGCCGTTGATGTTACCAACATTTTTTAGGTTGGGAGTCAAGTTAAATTGGATAGTAAGAAATTGTTGATCTATAATGTATAAGCCTTTATGATAGTTTCCCTCGTTAAGTTTATGTAACGTTGGCTTGATGATCGAGATATCCGTATTTAATAATTCTTCTTGAAAATAATTGCACTTTTATTTACTTTATATTGCTCGAAAGAATCAACTTTAAAATTAATTCAATGTTACGTTACTTAAATTATAAAATCAGTTGGAATAAAAGTGAGAAATATATTTATCCTTTAACCCATGGTAGATATATGATTAGGTATTAAGAATCACGACCTTTACCGCTTCAATACTTAGAAATTCAAAGTAAATTAATAAAAATAATAAATAACCTTTTTACAGTTGCGTAATTTCCATAGCTCGTGGGAAAACGTCTCACGGAACACATTTTAATATTTGAATACATTTAGAATATTCGATTCGAGTCGTTGACAAAATGACTCTATCGTAGCGGGCATTGTTGAAAACCAATGCTGTATTTACTAACGTGGCCATATTTCATGAATTTATATCCATTCCTTCACTTTAAATTGAATAGAATTCTAATAAAATGTCATTCCCCATTTCAAATGTAACACAATCGACATATTTTACATTATAATGTTTTTCTCTAGCGCCTACCGTAATGTTACTGAACCAGGAAACACGTTCCTATGCTGTGGGAGCAGTGTTATCGTATCAGTTCTGTAGTATTAGTGTAGTAAATTGATTCGTAATTCATTATTGAAAAAATGGACGTATAGGACAACAAAGTTAAGTCGTTTTTGTAGGTACATTTATCAATATACGTGTTGCATTAAATAGAATGTCGGACTTGTAATTTGATATGAGAACCGTTCAGGCTAATTTATTGTAGACAGTTTTAATAAAAATTAAATTAACAACATGGTCCATTTATCAAATTTTCAAGTGAAGAAGTAAATTCAATCACTAAAATGAAAAATAAATGTAAGTGCAATGATGATTTGAACGATGACATATGTAGTAGTCATATTTATACCGTAAACTGAGAGGTGCTTATTCGGTCTAATCTTTCCGAATACATTGGCAGAGTGAGAAGACAGTCAGGATTCAACAAATATATGAGATGGTCATATATACTTATACGTACCTATATAGTCGTATAGTAGTATACCATATATCTAGACATTACAAATGTTCTTGAAATGTTAGCATCGATAGGGATTTTGTTGAACGCTTCCTAATAAAAAATTCTGCAACCCAAACAAAACCTAATAAAAGTATTATCTTCTGATTACGGCTGTAAAATCTATTTATATTCTTTATACACATAAGAGATTTCACAGCATTTATTAATATTAATATGACAGCAATTAACCTCAAATTCCTAATAATTTAACACTTTGATAGAATTACATTCATTAATCACTTTTTCTCTTCTTGTTCTACTGTGGGTATAAAGCTATATTTGTCAAGGTTAAATTGAAATGAAAAATTAAAATAAAATATTAGATAAAAAATTACAACCCAGCCTTAGGTCAGAGATCACTGGAGACATGGAAAAAAAATATGTCATCGGCCTTATCTCGTCGAGATAAGGATCAGATGACACTCAAGAAAGATGAATGCGTCTTTATAATCGATACATCGATGTATCGATTTCTACGTGTATATATTCAAAGATCGATGTTAACGGGTTTTTAATTGACAAGGGAACGTTGGAATAATTTGAATTGATTTTCTATTAATTCCTTATTTGTATCCCGAGCCGAAGTACCAGAGATGAGTGCTTCAAAACGTACGAGTATAAATATATTTAAAAGCTTTATCAATGACATATGAAACTATAAGTGACGTAATTATAGGCATCTCGAATATAATTAATTGATATCTAACAAATAATGTCACTAACATTTAATAAAATAATGCAGTGGTAATAGTGCAATAGCTGTTGGCCAGGCCTTTTATTTTGACATAAGGCTTTAATATTTATGGCATTAGTAGACAGGAAAATATTATTTGTGAAAATTTGACGTGTAACCACTTCATTCATTTTTTGTCAATAACTGGAAAAAAAAGGTATGATTATATTTATAATGTACATACATATATAATTTTTACTTTTAAGAAATATATCTGTTACTTTTTCAATTCATTACGTTACTGAATTATTTACTCAAAAAAAAAACTGATTACCTTTAGACTTTATAATATATTTTATTTTAAATATTGTGGGTTAATCTATCACTAATGATTAGCACTCATGGTTTTAATTCTTTTGAATTTTACACATAAACTTCAGTATTGGTTCATTTATTTCTGTCAGTTTATGTACCACCTCTAGAATTGTTACTATGATAAAATTTGTCAGCTAGACGATTGTAATATTTGTCATTTCAATCATAGACCCGTAAGTTTTTTTTATTACTATTTCATTGAGAGTAATAAACGAGCACACAGTTCATCTGATGGTAAGTGATTCCTGCGGCCCATGACATCTACATTCATCCTTAACAAGGAATCATATAGCAGATTCGCTGTCACCCTTGAGGACTGAGATGGAATGCCTCGTCACCAGTAATAAAGGTCTCCGGATCCCTGCACTAAGCAGACGCAACACGACTGCATTATGCGTGGTCCTACCCCGGTCGAGCTGACCCATTTATTCTGCAGCTAGAAACAAACTGCAGTGTAGCTCTACCACTGTCGAATATCAAAAATTAAACTAAAAAAATGTATGCATATTTTTAAAATTGATAGCAATAGTTTTAATACCAATACTTTTGACTGCCGTGTCGTTAGACTACCTCGCTGCTGGTTAGTGGGAATCGAACCCAGGACGTACGAATCCCCGCCAAAGAACAATATTCGTGTACCACAAATTGGCTTTCGGGCTGGGTGTGTTGTATATATAATATATGTATACAGCAGCACCTCCTCCGATTTTATTACATTTCATCGGACTAGGGAATGAAAGGAGAAGGGGGAAGGGGGATATTTTCCTAGCAAACGGAATCTATTAACCATCCTTCTTGCTGCAGCAAGTCTAGCTGTAGCATGTTTGTACCGTGTAGTAGTAAGTAGGATTTTATTAATTTTATTTTAAAAAATCGTATATGATGTATATTATTTTTATATTATTATTTATAATATTTTATAGCTATTGACAACTTTCTTACGAGTACACCAATGAAAGGGCTTCGACTATTCAAGTTTCCTCGCTTAACAACTATTCAGTGAAACTTAAACTAAACTTGTTTTTTGTTGTGTTGATTTAAACTGGTGTAAGGGAAATATTAAACAGGTAAATTGATAGAAAATCGTAAAAGGAAGTAATCAATGCAGATAATTTTTGTCTATCCGTTCTATGCGAACCGTGTTAATAATAAAATGATTATGAACATTTGACGAGAGAATCGACTCAACTCAAACTTGATTTCTTAAGTTACATTCGTCGTCTTGTCCCACGATCCAAATGTGCCCGATAAACTGAAGTGAGGCCGAATTATTGTGTCAAATACACGTCGCCTTACGTTTTATACCCGTTAATCCGTACAAGCTTCTGTCTGATGTTCCGTTTATGTATAAACGCTTGCGGCTTTGTCTGCATCAAAAAAATATAAGTGTGTGCTTTGTTGTGTTTTTGGTCTTTGAGTTTAGTAGAAGTGAATGAAGTAATATCAGCATAATTTTATATTCGTTATAAATATTACTATATGATCCAATTATCTTTCTAGGTACTTTTTTTTTTTTGCCTTAATGGCCGCTACAGCTTCGCTGAAATCAGCAATGGGGGCCCGCGTGTGGGAAACTGTACTTGTATTGTTAATTTGTTTTTTTTTTTTGAAAAAGTATTAGCAATGCTATTATCATTACGAAAATGCTTGTGCAGATGATGGTTCACGGCAGTAGTCGAATGGTGGATTTGAACCTACGACCTTAAGTCTCGCAAACCGTACCCTAAAGTTTTAGGGTATTGACGCTTCAATTTTATTGTAAATATTACAAATATTTCAAAAAATTAAATATAATATTTTTATACATTTGTAAAATATATGACACTACTTTATTTAGTTTAAGCATAGATAAAGATGTGCTTTCTTTTTAACTGCAATGCTTAAATTTTGTTCTAGTAATTTATTAACACTAAAGAAGCTGGAATTGAATAATTTAATAAAAAATACTAAGAAAAGGTAGTCCATTGAAATAATAGACAATGTTAGATGAAGATGAAATCTTTATATTTCCTTAATATGTTTCTCATTATAACATGCTGTTTAAAATAATACAGACAGTAAGTCAAACGCACTTACTTACCGCACCTGTCTAGTTATCAATTATATTCTATAGAATTATTTATACCTTAGACTTTATACCCCGCGGTGCGGCTTTTGTTTTTTATGCCCGCTGCCTTAGATCTATAGATATTTTATTGTTCCCCCGGACAATCCGGTTTGATAATTTGTTGTTGTAATAAAATATTTTATATAAATACAAAGTTAATAGAACTGCAACATTTTAGCACAATATGTTATTCTAATACCGGTTATAGATGAAGTTTGAAAATTATATTTTATCAATCGTCTATGCAATCTTACATAAATATAAGATGAATATTTTGAATAAAACTAGTTTTAAGATTTTATTGCATTTATACTTAACTTTTTTACCCGACATTTGGAATGCTTCACAGCAATTATTGTGAGGTGTTCGACGTCCTGTTGTCATAGATAACCCGAACTACCGTCAGCTTTTTTAATTATTTTATTTTTTGTCCTTAGCTAATTTTATTACATTTTTTTTTACTTAATGTGCAGTATTCGCGTAAATCTAATGAACCATTACTGGAATATTTCTTGCTTTTTATTACTTTTATATCTTTATAGCACTTAATAATTATAAAATATTATAATAATTTCGTAGTGTAATTTTGCATCTGGCTGGATGTTGGGTGAAACATGGAAACTAATCGATAAACTCAAAGACTCCAAAGAATAATACGTGTTTAGAAATACAAAGAATGAAAGTACGACGTAAACTTGAAATATTTTTTTTTATCTTTAATTTGTTTGCTTTTAAAAAAAATAATCCTTAGTTTAAATGTTAAACTATTTAGTTATTGTGATGATATCTTTATTCCTAAATTTAGGTTGCTTAAGCGATTTACGTCACCTTACTAAATATATAAACTATAATATAATCCACAAAACCAAACAAAGGTCCTCCTTGGGAGTTCCAAGAGACCGTTATGGGGTGGCAAAGCATCTGGATTATGACTCCTCTTCATAGATGAATGGTGTGGGGACCGCGGTCGTCACTTACGATCAGATGAATTGTGTGTTAGTTTGTGATAGTATTGTCTATAAAAAAAAACAAAACAAAACTTTGTCAGAAAGTTGCTACTACTACAAACTAGTACATGAAACGGCATTATAATTCTATAAATTTGACTGCGCACAAACAGTGGTTTGAAAAAATTCTGGTTTGAACTGCATTTGTGTTTACGAACACAATAATAATTAAATTGCATTTAGGTATGCCAAGTAACGCTAATACAATAACTGCATTGCCGAACCCAAAAATATCGATCCATTAATTTCAATGATACAACAGAAAATATAACACAAAAACATAATTACTCACCGATATAATTTTGAATATATCTTTTATGTTGTCCTTACCTTGAACACGGACAACCTTATCGACCAGACAACGAACAAAAATTAGTTAGTAATCATAATAATGGATATGACGTATAGATCTCTTTACATGCTAGTATATTTGTAATGGTTTTATAAAGTAAGATTTTTATGATTCTGCTATTTTACGCTATCATTATCGTCTCAGTCCATCATTATTTTGCAAACAACAATATAGCAGTAAAAACAACAATGCTTCCTCTTAGTTACTTTCTGGCAGACTCGAAGCAACATTAATAGATTCACTTGAATGGGGAAGTACCATACGCTCACGGGATTATAACTTGAAAAATAAGCATGACTTTGTTGTGTTTCGTATAGTGTGTTTCGGTAACGAGGCATCTCATTCCTCAGGCTTGACAGGGAATTTTCATTGTGAATTTCGTCGTAGGATATACATATGTAGATGTCGTGGGCCGCAGTCATCACTGACTGAATTTAATATTATAAAAAAAACATTTCGGTGACATGTTCGATGACAAGCGGACTTCATCGCTATTTTAACGTGGAGTGGCTTAGTCGACTTGACGTTACTTTAGTTTTCAGAAAGTTCACATCTACTTAGTCATTCCATGTGAGACAAAATATATTATATAATATACCAGGTATTTCTCTGTCTTGTGATATATGTGATAGTTCATTATTACCATCTTGACTTCACTGTTGTTATGAAATAGTCATAAATTCATGCTTGACATATAAAAATTATACGCTCCGGTCGTATTGCGTTTTTGTCATAGTAGTAGTGATCTGTATTTAATGTCAACTAATTTGTGCTCCTTGAAGTACATATCTATAATATACAAATTGTTTTCTGCTATTGATAATGATACAATCCGCTTCATTGGGTAAGCAAAGAATGCTCTATATTCAGTGGTAATTTAGAAAAAGCGTTAATCTACGAAGATCTATTTAAATGTACATATTTCATAAGGTTTTTACACACTTTTTTAATATAAGAATTTTATAGATAAATAATAGCCGTAATATTGCAGCTATTAAAACGTAATTAACGACACCACTGTAAAAGAAATTTTTTGGTACAAAGTTTTGTTTTGTGTTTTCACTCCCAGTTTGTAATAATATGAGATTTTATTATCTGTCTAATGAACCCATTAAATACTTTTGGTAAAATATGCTGAAGTACTCGAATATACTACAAAAAGCTCTATCTACAACATGCATTAATTGAAAAAACCGATTAACATTTGCCCCACATTATGGCAACATTTTTTTTATTTCATTAATTAACACGCCTAAACTTTCAAAATGAGCCACACCTTTTAATTTATTTCAGTTTAAAATCGATTGGCATACTTTCATAAACCGCACGGGTCTGGTGCACATTAATAAATGCTTTATAGAGCCTTTCTTGTCTGTGCGTTTGTGCCTTCACTATTCATTGTCAAATCGATCAACTGTTGAACAGTGAGCGTTCGGACAGACGGCAACCGGGATTAAGCGGATTAGTATCAATCATAATCACAAATTGGTCGTTGCATCACCGCTACCAGCATTTGGAATTAAGACCTTGTTTTGTATGAGAAACTAAGCCGACACTTTCTTTCGATTGTTAATTGGCGATCGTTCGTTCTTTGAGCACGGCCATTATGAAATATAAATAGCTTATAACACATGAGTGGTTCCTGGTTTGTAGTTACTAACAATATAAATGTTGTAGGAATTTGGTTAGTACAAAGTTAAAGCTCCATGGAACAATTTTGATTAATGGATTAATTAATTGTGCGTTTTAGTATTCACAACTATTTTTGTGTTTGGTAAGCTAGAACAGCTGAGTCACTTTTTGAGGGTAACAATAACGTTGAGTACTCGTTGAAATTTGTACTCGAGTGTAACTTTTTTGAAACACCCAAATTATTAGTTTTGCCGACAATTTTGCGTTTATGACTAACTCAAGTGGACACTCCCCTTATACAATAATTGGACCTTTGGTTGCCAGTTAGGCAATCAGTGTTTGAACCATTTTTATTGCAACATGTGAAATATTTGTCCTTATTTCTTAACAAGGACGCCTATTTAACTAGTTCATGATCGAGGAACTATTATAAATAAATTATTATATATAATCAAGCATTTGCAATATTTTAATCATTATTATTTTAAGATTACTATTTCAATGCATGTCCTTAAATAATGTAAAGGTCATTCTTAAATTTAAATTAAGGATATCCTCTATTAGCCCACGAAGAATATCCTTAAATATCAGAAACTAATATCGAGTAATATTTTCGTCTACCTACGACTTGTTAAGTTTTGCTATAAATAAAACATACAATTTTTTATTATATATTTTATTTCAATGATCAACCAAAGAGTATGCTACATTATTAATACTAAATGGCGGTCTATATATAATAGCTTATATATCGCAATTCATATACTAGGTTTTTAAAATTGAAAACGATAGATTTACATACATGATAAAATTTCATAGGTCTCTGGATACTGTCATCTTAATGATCATTATCTATATATATATATATTTAAGCTCTAGGGCTTCTGTAGAGATTTCACCAAGAATTTGCGGATCTGCAACCTTGTGAAAACTTATCCGTACAAAAACTCTTAAGTCCGAGTGGCTTCATGCATCTGTAGCTAATATGCTCGAATGTTTGAATATATAAATTATAAATAATTAATATTATTTATTAATTAATTTCCATAATTATAAATATATATTTTAATAGCTTCACGATCAGGTGAAATAATTAGGAGCCATATTTTCTCATGCACCTTATTTAATCTAATCCAACCTTAGCAGTATTCAAACATTGATTGCTTGCTTATAAAAGTAAGTCTACAAAACATGTCTATCAGTTAAAGTCGGTAATTTATTTAACATTTTTTTTAATTACTTAACTTTTATTAAGTTGCCAACAACTTTCAAATTTAGAGCCTGGCTAAATAAAATTCGATGCTCAAATTAAATCAGAACAAAGCCCATCGATCTTAACGACCACCAACCCAGCGCATGTTTCTCTATTAAATTCTCAGACAGTTTCTTAAATTTATTACGACTATTCGTATTGTTTCAATTAGAAATACCGAATTAAATGTACTTTAGTGACGCCCAAATTGCTATATCTTCGTGTCATAATTTAAAATGGCTTTCTATTGTACAGATTGTTATTTATTATAAAATATCAATAAGCACAAAATACTCCCTAAAGCGATCGACGTAGATACTCACGGCACGCCTATGTTATGTTATAGAGACCATCATTTTAGATTTGGTTGTAATTTTTTTATGTAATGTAGCTGTTCATAAAACATGCTATCTTTTAAATTTCTGTTCAATACGTGTTCCTCGTTACTCTACAGTGGGTTGCCCTTAGTAGAGATGGATCTTGCCTACGCTAAAAAAAAGTTAATAATAAGAGACATCTAATGAGAGACATCTTAAGAGAAAATCCGAGGGGAAGGCCGAGAGCTACCACGTCTAGTGAAGATAATTTCATTGTTGTTACCAGCAACCGAAATAGATGCTCAACAGCACCAAAAATCCGCGTTGAAGTAAACCCGTGTTAAACCTTTATCATCATCATATATCAGTTATATGGTCGCTTTGCCGTTCGAAAACCTCTGCTAAGGCCGCAAAACAAAAAAAACGGATGCAGTGGGCTCTTGCCCATCGATATTGGACTAAAGAAGATTTTAAAAAAGTGCTTTGGACCGATGAATCCTTGATGAAAGTTTGAACTATTCGGTTCAAAACGTGGAATTTACGTTCGACGCAGAGGCCAAGAAAAGATGATTTCAGATTGTGTAGTCCCAACAATCAAGCATGGTGGTGGCTCAATTATGGTCTGGGGTTGCTTCTCTTGCCAAGGAACTGGGGATTTGATTTGACAAAATGCTCTTTCTTCCGGGTTGCGATTAATTAGAGATGGATGGATTAATTTTCCAACAAAATAATGATCCAAAGCATATCCCAAAATTATGTAGAGATTATTTAGAAGAGAAAGAAGCAGAAGGGGTGTTAAAAAACATGGTTTGGCCTCCTCAGAACCCGGATCTCAATCCCAATGAAATTTGTGGGAAGAGCTTCATAGGAACGTCCGTAATCGTGGCCCATCCTCGCGAGAAGATGGGCCACGATTACGGACTCACGAGAAGATGGAATGCTTTATGCAAAATTTAGAACAATATATCACAAGACACCATTAACAAATTGGTTGCCCGTAAGCCGATACTTGGGAAAAATGTCATAGAATATAAAGGAGGATTTTTTGATTAAAAATTAGTTGAGCTATTATAGCCTTTTTGCATGGACTGTTAATATTTCTTTACGCTTTTAAAGTATAATGTTTATCAATCAATGTTCTATTAGATTATTAAACAGGTGAAATAAATATTTAATTTTTATTTTCAATGGAGTTTTACTTTATTTTCCTACTTTAATTATGGTTATCTTAAAATTTTGACCTGCAGTGTATATATATATATATATATATATATATACTTGTATATATGTATATGCTGTCCATGTCTCATTTAAATGATATTTAACTTATTTATCGTCATAGCGGTTTAGTGGAAAGTATTTGGGACTCTTAATAATCTTGGTGAGTAGATAGCATTTTGTCTAATCTGTATTGTTTATTGTATATCGACAATTGAACTAAGGGACCTCCGTATTATGAAACAAATAACTTGCACTCGGACATTGCTGCTGTCATCGGCTCTATGGTTAGATAAAATTATATTACTTTTAAAAATCTGTATGACGAATTCGTAATTTCAACAATATTTTTAGACGTTCGATTTGTCGTTTATAAAACATTATATGTTAAAATATCTGACAAAAATCACATTACCTTATAAATAAAAAAAATATTACTTTAATTTAAAGCCGTAACCGACCACGACAAATATGTGATATATTTAGAAACTATATTATACAGGTACATTATATTTTATTTTTATTTAAAGTAATGGAAATATCTGAAATTTGAACTCCATACCTCAACAACTGACTCAATAACTGCTAGGCTTATCAGTGAGAATCAAAGTACTGAATTTATAAGTGTTTTGAAAAGAGTGGTTACATAATTCTATATTTGAAATTATAATTCTTAATATAAAATCATAACGGTGAAAGATATTACAGAGACGATCAGGTCATAATAATAAGCTGCTAATCGATGTATATTGTAAAAGTAATTACACTGGAATTGTTCTTCGTTAGATCGTATAGGTGAGCGGCCATTTGCAAAATTATGGCCTTAACACCGTCAGCTATTAGAAAATACCTGTTTTGATACATTAGTGTGACGCCCATGGGAGCAATTTTATCGAAAGTATATAAATAACCAAGATTATACCGCCTTGATTTACTTTAATAACAGTGCTTGATTGACAGCACTTGTATGTTGAAACCATAAAATAAAAATCTCTTCCTACAAACGTAGCACACTTACAATTTTTTTTATATTACAATCTGTACGAAATTTGTCCATTTGTATCAATTAGTTTTGTGTTGTTAATTAAATCGATTACTTTCACATGCGAAAAGTTATATTTTAATAAGCACTATACGTAAGAAGAAAATAATTATGTTCTATCCTAACTGGATATTCATATTTCATCAAGTTTACTATAAAAATATAGTCTATAAAATAACTAGACAGTTTGTTTAGTTCTTTTACTCTCAATTGCAAAAACAAAAGATGTACCAATCTCATAGACTGGATTGCCAGGTGATGAAAAATTTCTAAATCTATATCTTATAAACAGATTATTTCTATCATATTTTTATGAATATCATTACTTCAATATATCTAATGTTTTCTCTTTTAACTATAAATATAAAAACTAAAATACACCAACTGTATCTGTGTGATATGCTGACATTGGTTACAAATGCTATAAAAATCAAGCCACTTAAATTTCTTGTGCCACTAATGAACGAGTGTTACCTTTTTATATACCTCTACGTAAAGAAAAGGTAGGTTCTATTAACCACAGCAAAGCGTATAATATTGAATACCTATCGGTTGATGAGTGGAAAAAGTAACGTAGTCATTTACCTGTCGACGACAAACCGCGTTCGGACGGATTGGGCAATGTGACACCTTGTCGTATGTGTGTAGAACTTTGTGTATGTATGTGTAATGTAGATAGAAAGTCGTCAACACCGTGCGGTCTACAATGAGTGGAAACTAACGCATACCGCAGATTCAATTAAACCATTCTACCATTAAGTGTAGCGTCAACACACTATACCATATACATTTTAAATAATTTTATTCAATAAACTGTGTCAATCGGTGCGGTATAAATATATATATATACCCGCCCAGAGTTATTTTTGAAGATTCCATGCGATGCAGCTGATTATAAAGCGCTATCTATAATAGTATAAAAGTCTCCCTTAACTTTACAGAATTACTTAGTTCCAAATTAATAATATCGTAATAATCGCTAAGCAATTTGTTACTGTACGATAAGATGTAAAACGATTCTATACTAGAGACACAGTGCAGTTTGCGGGTCAATGTCAGTCGATGGTTGCATGTGGCTCGGGGTATTCTATTGAGAAAAAAGTAAATATTATTCGTTTATAAGTGATGTCGATAATGAAATATTTCATATATAGTTCAGACATAAAATAATATAAAGCGATATTAAACAAAATAAATAAATTTCGGTTGTGCTGTTTTGCTGTCCATACCTGATGTTTCTTTAACTAATTACTCTGCGTGAGTGATTTTTAATTTAATTGTGATACCTGATTTTGTCCAACCGAGCGTAAGAAGCCACTACGTCGGACAGATGTCAATCCAAACTGCTAGATTTTTTTTATATAGACTCGTTATCTTTTCACGGTTCATATGAATGGCCGGCTGGAGACTCCAATTTTTATATTTTTATTGTCTTAAGTGATTATTATAGACCTACTATTACGTATTTACATTTGAAATGTTTTATCATTTAATATTTTTAGATCGATCAAATATATAATGAAAAGTTGTCACCAGTGTTGCTTATTCTACAACAAAGGAGTTATTGTAATATTATCATACCTATTAATAGATTTGTTTTTGGATCTATTTATGGACATGTTTTTAGATATCTTTCTTCATTTATAGAGGATGAATTAGTTGTGTGATTCACCAAATTAATTTTCTTTTGAAGTTTTTAGATCGATCAAATATGTAATGAAAAGTGGTCACCAGTATTGCTTTTTCTACAACAAAGGAGTTATTGTAATATTATCATACCTATTTATATATTTGTTTTTGGATCTATTTATGGACATGTTTTTAGATATCTTTCTTCATTTATAGAGGATGAATTAGTTGTTTGATTAACCAAATTAATTTTCTTTTGAAGTTCAGTCCAAGTAGTATATTTATTAAATCTAGCACTTTATACATAATATATAAGCAATGTGAATTACTACTTTAATTATATGATTAATTAGCGTCAATAGCCTAATGGTTTAGGAAACGGCCTGCGAAACTTAAGGTCGTAGGTTCCAATTCACCATTAGATTATTATCGTGAACCATCTCCTAGCACAAGCATTTTCAGCTTGATTCAGTTGGAGTGGTTACACGGAATATTAGTTAATAGCGTTGATAATATTCTTAAATATATATATATATATTTAAGAATATTATCTTAATTTTTTTTATTATTTTAAGTGATTAACACAATATTTCACAAATCGTTGTTAATTTTTGTTATTTATTTCACAATGATATGATATTTGCAAATATTAATTAATTTTAACTCATGTTTTAAGGTTTTCTTTTAAATTGTATCTGAACATTAATTTAAAATTTACTTGTTTATATTTTGGCTTTATTATATACAAATATATATATATCAAAATATAATTTGTCAATTTATTCTACTAATTATTACATTGTCGTATTATACTTTTTACCACTCTGCTCTTCAAACTATTCTCTATGAAAACGTACTTTCATAGAATTATTTAAATAACTCAGAACGGACTTTGGCGGATAAAAAAAATATTTACTAGCCTATTCCCGATCGGATCTATCCACACTATCTTTTGTAATTTTCGGGTTATATAATTTGTTTTTTTACACTTTTTAAACTTTTTTATCTAATCCTAAAGCTATGAATTTATTTGATAGGCCGAGCTTTACCCGTTGTTTCACAAATACCGCTATAACACAGCTACTATTGTTAAAGACATTTCAAATGCTGTCAATGTATTAAAGATTTATTTCCTGAAAAATGGGACGCACTCAAATCTGTTTAGTGGTTCTCATAAAAATCTTCCTTGACATAAAATATAAACGTAGGTGAAAATCAGAACAGAAGAAGAAGATCGAGGATAATTTGTATGACAGTAGCTAACTACATATGTAATTATTTAACAATAATGAAGGTAACCTCATCATCATTATTTCATTTTCCATTCCCATCACTACTACACAGCCGAATATAAGCTCAAAGACTTGTTTCACATATATTAAAATACCTTGCTCTGATCTTTACACTTTTTTGGTAAATGTTAGTCCGACAATTATATAAATACCAATCACTTCCAGTTACTTGGCCAAGTGAGTAAACTCAGCACTGCCAGAGGACGTAATAGCCGACATCCGAGTTACGCGTTTGCGCAAACATCGTCGCCACTTCCCTCACTTACGAAACAAGCACTAGGCGAGATTTTTCTTTGCAAAACTCGTCGGCTCACATTCTCACATGTAACGTGACTCATAATCGTTGGGACAAATCCTTTTCTTACGAAACGGCGCTCGTTGACCGCCGCATAGTTTCTTATATTAAAACTATTTCCTTAGCAAATATATTTTGGCTAATTCAAGCAAACAGGTTCTCAAATGATATATTGTCCTTATAGTGTCCTGTAAAGTTTCTGAACTAGTTAAAATCGAAAATTAGAAGCGACGATAACCTAATGAAGTGGTGGGAAATGTAATAAGATCCGCTATTCCACTATTTTCTCTATAAACCAGCTCACGGACCCCTTAGTTCCGTGAGCCCTGTGTCCGATGAAGCTGTAAGAGCCGCATAGGCTAACAGCATCAACATCAACAGAATCTAGACTATTTTCTCTAAATATCGTCTACCATAGACATTACAGGTAAGTATGTGTATTAAGAAGGTAGGGCAACATTACGTGTATGAGTATTTCTTTAAAAAAATGCCATAAAAATTGTTCTTATTACACATTGGACTACGGCAGTAGATAATTGAAGGATGTTTAAGTGGATAGTTATGTCACACACTGTAAATATTGAATAATTATTTTAAGTTATTGTACGTAAATTGTTTTTAAATGCATGCTGTGGTCAGCTGTAAACGGAATTGTATGTTATGAATGCAAATATATATATTGTGTTCAATACATGTAGTTCTGTCGGTGGTTTAATATATATGAATAAATAAAAATAAAGGGTTGGCTCCTCAAAAGTTTATTTTATGATGCACAAAAAAAAGACATTTCTATATCGAATCCATTCTTTTGAACACATACTCAGCAAAGGTTACGACTAGCTACGCTTACTCATACCTATTTCTTCGTATCACTTCGGTATTTTCCTCCTAACAAAACCCAAGCCTTCGTCCGTCTCTGATCATTGACCCCACAGAAATTAATCTATTGTTCGGAGATTAATAAAAGCTATAAACAAAATTTATGTGTTAGCGTGTAGCTACGAAATCAACAGTAACCAATACGAATCGATTACAAATACATTTTTCTGTGGACGCCTTCCGTTAGCTGCGTTTATATTTTATATACACGTGTTTAGGTTTTTTTGAATTGTGTGTTTATCTATAACCCAATACGTTAGATGCATTAAAAAGTTTTCTATTATTGCAACACCAAATTAATTTTCTATATAACTAAGACTATATAATAAGATAATAAAAATATTAAATTGAAGTTATATTAGTTGATGTTGTGTACTACTGACCAAATTCTGATAAGGATTAACTTGAAAATTATTTTATTGCAGTAAGCTAATTCAGTTGCAGACCAGTTTATACGAGAGCCACCCCGCAGTTATGAACTAACAATGGCAAGAATAGGTTGGCTCGATCGGGATAGAACCACTCTTTCAGGAATACCAGTTGAAAACTTTAGTTTAGCGCGACTATGTTTTTTGTTATTTTTGTTTTTATCATAGATATCAGCATTATGCTGTCCTACCGAATATGTAAATGTGAAAGATCGCAGAAAATATTTATTATCAGATTAACAGTGTACTTGTGTATCATAAAAATAATTCTATTTGTTCATATTTCAATATGGATTCGATTCTTTCAGTTTGACTTTGTTCAATTTTACTTCTAACAGATAACACTATGTGTGTAAAACATAAGCTAAGGGTTTTCGTGTCTAAGTGTACAATTTTCCTTATGTCTCTGAAACTGCTTAGAATCTTTCAAGCCCGATGTCCGAAACCATGATTAATGAGCAAAGATAATAATTGAATTTGTAGATTTTTTTTTTCTTTTTTAAAAGAAAGTAAAGTGTTTCTGGTATTTGGGCAGTGGTTAAGCGGTGGCAGTTGTTTAACACGCTTAAATTCCTTCGATAATAACAAAATGTGTCGAGGAAAAAGTTTCTTACTATTTTATAAGTAAAAAGTTGCAGTAAAATCTCTATGGTTGACTGTTTGAATCTGACTAGTCTTGATACCATTAAATAGACGACATTTTTTTAAGGGGAAAATTAAAAAGTAAAATCGATTTTCCGTGATTTTGCTATTATTTACATTTACACAAATACCAAAAAAACGTTGTGTGACGTTTATGGACTTCAATCAGTGTCAGTAAGAGTAGCACAAAATTGATTCAAGCGTTTCCAGTCCGTGAATTTTGTGAATTGATATCAAAGATGTAGCTCGCTCTGGTCGACCTGTTACAGATAAGATCGGTGCGATTGTTGAAAAAGTGGAGCAAGATCGGCAAAAACATAGCTGAAGAGCAAGGAATTGACCTAACAGTTTGGCCTCATTTGATAAACTCTCACATATACAAAAAAGCTCGTTATTGGGGTGCCACGCGAGATCACTGAAAGAAACCGAATAAATCGTGTACTCATTTGTGACCGTTTTTGAAAAGATTGATCATTGGTGATGAAAAGTGGATTACCTTCGAGAAGAACCTTCGAAAAAGATCATGGTCAATGGCCAGTCAAACTCAAAGACTATAGCGAAAACTGGATTAACTCGCAATAAGATGATGATGTGTGTATAGTGGAATTGGAAGGGCATCGTTCATTATTAGCTTTTACCACCGGATAAAACCATCAATTCAGATCTCTACTGCCAACAGCTGATGAGACTTACACAAGAAATAGAGTAAAAACGACCGTAATTGATCTAGAGAAATGGTGTGGTTTATCATCATTATAACGCCAGACCACACATATCTTTAGCCACTCAGAAAATATTGTGGAAGTAGTTAGAATTAGTTGGGAAGTGTTAATGCATCCACTTTGTAGCCCTGACCTTGCACCCTGAGATCACTTGTTTCGGTCTCTTTAGAATTCTGTAGGTACTTAACTAGGTTAATATCAAGAGGTGACTATCATAACTACTTATCGCAGGTTATTGAGATCAGATCCGTCCGTCCAGATCAGTCCCAAAACTTCTACAGCAAAGTATATATATATATATATATATATATATATATATATATATATATGTACATTCACTCACAGAAATTCCATTTCACAGCATGTATTAAATTAATTAATGATAAAAATAGCGGTTCATTCAAAAAGGGAAAAATACACCCATTGTAGGTAGGTTTAAAATTAGAACAAAAAAAAGCATTTTTTGTTTACGATGCGATTACAGACAAATTTATAAGAATCACAACTAACCTACAGCTTATCTTAGTTATTTTTCTCACGTCTACACGTAGTACAATAGTAAGAGATGTAGTGATGTATTCATATTTATGCGGGAAGGCTTTACAGCGATATCGAGATTTAAGTATAGGCTGTAACAAATTCCGAATTAATAACATTCCTATAGACAACGCCGTTGATCCCTATACAGGATGTAGCTTTGTATAGGCCAAATACGATAATTCATTGTTACAAATTACAAAACATTTTATCGTGCAATCAATAAATAATGTCGATGATTAACTGAGCTTTGACTACTTGTATTTTGTAATTTACTATTTGCAATTAAAATTTTGAAATAAAGTAATTGAAATTAAAATAAATATATATATATATATATATATATATATCTTAATCCGATTTTTGTAAGTTGAAATATATAACATATAATACATTAAGCGCTGTGTCAATATGAAAAGAAACGTTAAAGAAAACTATCCATCAATAATTTAATTTGTATTCTTAAATGTCAACTTTCTAATACTCTCGATTAAAGCACATCCTGTATATTCACGCATCCACACACCTGTTTTACCGGCCCATATAAATAACCTAATCGAGGTGAAATCCGTTTTGTCCACAACGAGTAGAAAGCACACAGCATTGTCGATGGGAGTGATTAATCGACAAAACATTTTGGTAGCTAGTCTCATTCGATTTACGATTCACATTCACCGACTCGAATCGATATCGTCTCGATATTGACTAACGAAAATAAGGCTTTGTGTTGAATTATTTTACGAAACGAATCGTTAATAGTTATCGACACTAGGCCTACTATTGTTGATAGGTTGACTATTAATGGGAAACTAGAAATTTAACTGGTTTTTTTATTGAGCCAAGGTCGTTTCAAAAAATATTAAACAAATGTTTAGCATTTATTATAAATAACGGTGATAGATTTCTGAATTGATGATTAGGCACTTTGGGTTTATTTATGTTCATTTGTTCTATAGGGATAAAAATACATATATTTCCACTTGAAGTGTATAACGTTTAAATATCATAAATTAAATAACCCGCATTTAGGCAATATCGAAACCTTTGTGATACCGTATACTGCATTGTTCATATTTTAATACTTAGGAGTGTCGCATTCTTCGATCAAAAGATATTCATAACTGTACAGTCACATCCAAGTGTAATTTGTTATAACAATAAATAACTAACAATAATTCGATAGATAACATTACTCAATGGAAAAATTTAAAACTTTTTCATTGAGTAACTTTAAAGGTTTCTAGTTTTAGTAAAGAATGTATATGATCTACATAATATATATATAAGATATAATACTTAAAATATTAACCATTCCGGTCTACAAGTATGCACATAAGACAGGATATATTGTACTATCGTAAGTATTACTACATTCAAAGGACACAAGAATCATCTAGCGGATTATGCTCTCTTGCATGTGGTTAATAAAAGGACATAAATGCTAAGATTAAGCATTAATTAACAATAACTTAATTATTTGTTTATAAATTACTAGGATAATCAGAACGGCATTAACTATAATTTTCCTACATCTAATAAGACAGAGGGGTTAGATACAATTTCAGAGACATAAAAACTATAACATAATACGATAAGACGCCAAAACCCATTTCCTACAAATAATGCATCTCAGTATTTAAGTCAAAGATCGAAACGGCTTTTTGGCAGGTGTTGCAGACACGCAACAGTAACCAAAAATCTAAAAGCAACACCATTAGCCAATAATTTTAAGTCAATCATATAAAACATATAAAGAGACGACTTAATAAATATTCATACACATCCGCTCTATTACATTAAGAGTGAGTATCACTCACCACTATCCATTATTGCACCTAGCCGATGAATGAGAATAGATTATAATGGACATTAAATTCTGTCCACGACAGTCATAAATAGGTAGAGTGCGACGATATTTAAACAAAGCTCAGTATTGTTTCAAGACGCGAGATAAATCTTGGACGTTAAAGAGGTCAGACAGACGAACAAACGTCACAAAAAGGTTATGGCATCGCATCTTAGAATCTGATCAGTGAAAAAGCACCTGCTGCTTCGGTAGCTACTCTCTGTACGTACCAACATTTTTTATCGTGTTACGATGTCAAATCTCACAATAATTTAAAACGTGTATCATCATCATCTCGGCATATCAAGAGTCATCTTCTGAACATACCTAAAAATAATTATGTCACGAACAAGAGAAATTTGTATTGTCAAAAACGTTTATCAAAGTTCCATTTTAATTCCAAAAATAATGAAACATAAATATCCTTAATTTGCCAATAGGATATATTTATAGGATAAAACTGAACTTCAGCGTGAATGTTTTGTAAATTAATGTTAATTCTTTCATACGACTTGTGCTCGAATATAACTCAAATTGCTAATTGAGCATCAACATTTCAAAACATTATGACAGTTAAGTCTATTAAATTTGCACCGTATCTAAATAGGCCCTCAAGGTGATTTCGCAACACTACCGACATCAATGGGCAAATTAATTTCTACACTTGCCAAAAAGCATATAGAACATTCGTCATAGAAGACAGCGGCTTGCGAGCGACAAAACAGTGTCTCAATCTTGTTGAACCACTTATCATAAATCTTAATCAAGATAAACGACATTTAGGATTTTAATGGGCCTTTCAATTTATTAATACGTCGTACGGAACCCGCTTTGGAATTTTAACGTCCATAGTACTCGATATGTGGGTGCGCTTTTGTTATACGTCGTCAGGTGTTTTTTAATTGTTTCTAATGGTTGAGATAGTAGAGATAACGGGAATAGGCTTATCCGTGCATCTAACGCCTACGCAATACATTCTGAATGCATATCATGGGAATTAGAAACGTTACTTGTGTTGTGGATATATATTCTACGTACGAAAAAGAAATTAATAATTATTACTTTTTTTGGTATGCGTTGATCGGCGTTTTACAAATAAAAAGTTAAAATTACTACTAACTATTAAAAATATGTTCTCTTGCATGTGTCAGCTTGTCTGGGTTTTGTGTGTGTTATGTAGGTGTATATGTGCTTTTTTTGGTTTTTACTGTACGATAGTTGTCTTTCAAAATTCGTATATTTCCAATAGATATGTTTGTTATTCCCTGAAGCAAGTTGCCGCTTTAGTAATGCAAATTTGTATATAGCTTTGAATGTTACAATGCTTAGTTTATTTCTCAAAGGAGGAGGCAAGTAGTTCCATATTCTTGATGCAGCAAATTTAAAACAACCTCTATAAAGTGATGTTTTATGTTTTGGCATCTTAAGACTTATTGCATTCAAACGAACACTTTTATGAGTGAGGCCTTAGTCCTAGTCCTGAGAAGTAGGACTAATATAATTTACTTTGTAATGTTAACTACAGGCATTCAATTCGGTTAATAAGGCCATATTAAAAAACGAATTATATTAATACAAATAAAGCAAAAGAATCACATGAATATTTCTGAAATAATTAAATTAAATGCTTCAGTTACTTGTAAGTATCACTTGCTGTTTTAACTTTCTCTCTCTACCCTGATTGCCGTAACAGACTTAATAGGTTATATATTTTTTCACTAAAAAAATAACACTTGTGTTGAATAAAGGTTTCATTAAACCTCATGACATTTCCTTGTTTAATTGAGAACAAAGGAACATAAAATAGTAATAAGTTGGACTTTATATTAACTTGAACTGTTTAAAAATTGAAATAATACGTTACGGGTTATTTTTAAACCAGGACAATACAGTTTTAAAGTGAGCGAACGATAATGAGTTCCGGATATAGTGATTAAATCTTTTTAAACATTGCAACAGTTAAATGTTGTCTATTTTTAACTTTAATCAATGTTTTTCGTTCTTTATGAATTTTATGAATCTGATTGACGCTACTTTTGCATGCAGTTCTATCTATCTGTTTTCAGTATTTCTATTCGTGAATTAGTATATATATAGTATATATATATATATATATATATATATACATATACACATGTATATGTGATTAAGGATTTTATCTGAATATGGGGTAAAGCGTACCTTTCTTGCAGTCTTTATGATCTATGATAAAAATATAGGATTATGTTTTGAATATCTTTTGCGCCTGTAACTTGGTTGCAAAGTTATGTAAAGGTTAAGCAAAAAAGCGAAACTGCAATTGTTTTTCAAACTGTGGTATGTATTATTTAAAGTCACCTTTGCTGAGCTAAACTTGAATTTATTTATTCTTTATATTCCTTAAATAAAGTTTACAAGGGCGGACTTAATGCCCAGTGGCATTCTCTGCTGTCAACCCTGAGAGATCGAGAGAATATGTTGGTAGACATACAGTAAAAAAGTTATTTAGACAAAAATATCAAATTACAAGTATACATACATAACAAAATAATACTTAATAAATGTAAATAATAATACATAATATTAGAATTTGTTAACTTCTTAAAATAATTTTGATAATCGTTATTCACGTCTGATCAAACACGTTTTTCTTAAAGACCATTGGATCCAGCTTATCTCAAAAAATTTTATGTGTTTAAAAACTTTTAGATAATAAAATTTGTTCATGGCATTTTAATATCCAGCTGAAGAAAATAAAAAGGTCATATGAATAACTGCATCTTAACTACTATCCGTTTTTGTTCTCTATTACGAATGCAAATGATGCCATACACACAAAATAGGCACGTAATAGCATTCTGAAACGAGTAAATATATTCTCACTGGGCACACACTCACATGCTTTTGTCTACCTACTCCCTCTCAACAAAGGCGTGATGTCATAGAATCATGTAACGCATACACGCAAACACAATTTACTTAGATATAGTACCACTAAATGAGACCTGTTTGCGAATAAGGTGTAAACAAACCTAAATATCGCCTACGCATAATATAGTAAATTATTATGAGATAAAGTAGTTTCAAAACTTCTTAACTAATGTCAACTAGTTGTAGATTGAAATATGCTAGATCGTTATATATATATTGTACATGTAACTGGGCTCCTTGTAATTGAATCATAGTAGTCTGAAATAGCACTCACCCACGACTTAGCTTAATGTATATCTTTATTGTATGCTTGTACCAATTGTCAATGTAATATACCTCCAATTATATGTTGAGAATTAAGCTATTGAATCAGCTCGTTATTTTTGAGTCCATACACAACAAACAAACAAATTGACAGTAATAATATAATCCAAAGTCCAACCAAGTCACCAAAAACCAGTCAATTCGGGTTTCGGTTTCTGTACTTACTCAATCCTTGTGTCCATTTCTTGACCCTTTCTTTCTAGACCTTCTAGGGTTATTGAAACTTTGATAACAAAGTAGATTATACTTAAAACTTAACTTAAAATTAAATAACAATTTTCGAATCGGATTTTATACAAATTTATAAAATTCTGCGTTTAATTTAAAGTATTATATTTCTATAATATATTTACATAATAGAAAGAAACGTCTACTTTTGAACTATCTCGGGAGTAGTATCTACTGGGATGTAGTATAAAATACATGACTAGTCCACATTTAGATCACAAATAAAACGTACTAAAAAATAATTGTAATAGCATATTTATTTTATTCCTTTTAGTGCCTCTTTTAATACGTAATAAATAAGGAATCAAAGTTCACCGACAATTATAATATCCTGTCCCTTCCAGTTATCGTAACGTGCACGCCTCACAAGCGTAAACCGCGAGTGTGTCGTAAAGTCAATGTTTAGCGCGGTCCTTACCATTTCGACCGGCCCACAATGTAGCTCAACGATGTTTATACCGCGCCGAACCTGTACCAACCGCTAAGTGAAATATTTATACCTATCTAGATACAATAAAGCAGGCTAACTTATTAAAACAGGTACTATTGAATTTGCAAATTCTGTAGTCATAGAGATACCAAACAACTTAATCGGATACAAATGGAATTAAGTTCGTGTGAGACACAGATATGTTATGTAGGTCATAATGTAATATGTTTATTTGTTAATGATATATACAATGACAAATATGATTATTATAATTTTGTTTTTACTACCGTGTCGTAAGGGATAATGCATGAGCCGATCTAGTTCTATAAAATTGATAAAACAGGCAGAGTACAAACTTCTAGTATATTTCTAGTATTCAGTTTAGTTGCTTGCTAACTTGTATTCTTGAATTTTGAGTCTGATAAAACCACAAAATTTAAAAAAGCAGATATTCTAATCATAATAAATGGGCAAGTCTCTTCAGCGCGGTAACTAGCGTAATTAGCCCACTTAAGAAAATGATTTAAGTTACTATGGACATACAGTCATCATAGTGACTTAATTACGCGGTGGTGGTAACGATACTTTAATATATAATTCAACAGTGGTAGAGCTACACTGCAGTTTGTTTCTAGCTACAGAATGAATGGGTCAGCTCAACCGGGGAGGATCATTTTGCATCAGCAGTCGAAAAGAACCGCATATTCTTCTTCTTTATCCTATTTTACATCCTGGCAACTTAGTTTAGCAGCAATAAGAAGACTGGCTACAGCTTTAAGCACAAAAAAAAAATTGCACAAAGCTTATTATTTTTCTAATATCTATAATATATTATTAGAGCTTCTTATATACTTGTTTATCTTAATATCTCCGCTGCATTATCACAGCTCAATCAAACATATCTCGACTTTTAAATTAAAACCTAAACGATCGAACTCAGAAATTGAAGACACAAACAAACACAAATCTAATTTGGGATCAGTATCCTCTAAATCATTTATTCCAATTGAATTTTTAAAAGTATAAGGTATGAACAAGTTGATTTAATAATAATATGGATAGAAGAAAAATTATAGAAGAAAAGGAAAGTAGGTAGTAATCAGAGTCTATTGACCGAATTCTTAGTAATCGTTACAACTTTATTTTTCAATAGTGAACTTGATCTATTTGATTTTTAGCTAGCATAGCGCTAAACTAACTCTAGACTATAATAATGAGCCAAGATATTATCAAGTCAAAAAGTGGTCAATACGATAAAAAATATTATTTTATTAATATGTATAAAAAATGATGGTGTAATAATAGTTTTGTTTAAAAATAACCTCATTGTTTCGTGCCGAATCAAACAGTTTGTTTATAACGCGGAGAAATTCGCAATTTCATGAAAATGTTACACTTAGAATTGAATTCTATCTACTTACTAACAATTTAACTTTCGTTAGTATTCGCTTCGTTTGATTCACTTTGTTTCAAAATACTAGTATCCATTAAAAGACGCTTTGATTGGTTAAATACACAAAATATTTATAAACAAAATTTGTTAAGAGCGTACTATTACATTTATTCGTTCATCAAGAGCCAATAACTTTTACCGCCCATGGAAAATTGCAAAGTATACCAATGCAATTCGCATAACTTTCGTCATATTTCGAAAATTAATACTCAATTAATCAATTTCAGAAAATTACCAATAAAACTTGACAATTTGCGATGGATATTCGTTTTAATTACCAAAAGAAATACTAGTGATGCAATATATTAGAAGACTTGAAATATATATATATATATATATATATATATATATATTATATGAATAAACTTTTCTTTGAATCATAAAGTTAAAAAAAAATGATTCACGTATTTTACTTAATTCATTTTATTACAGAGTTCATTTCACTTTGGTATTAATTTTATTAATATATTCATATATTTATTATCGGAGTATCCTAATAATAACACAATAATTCATAAACGAACGACATAGACAGAATCAGAAATATTTCTAAAATCGGTCTTCTGATATCGATAAATGCCCATCCCTATAGTTTTATAGCGCAGGTACGCGTGCGCGCGCGCAGGCTACCCGTGCGATGTAAAGCGCCTCGTGCAACAACCGCCAATTATAACCGGGGAGCGATTCGTAATTATTTTAATACCCGATTTGTTGCCCGTACCCATTACACTACAGGAATTTTATTTCATCATTTTTGTATTGATGAATTTTAATTTTAATTCATAATTCCCAGATTTTTTCCTACATTCCTAGGTTTTATCTTTAATGAATAAATAACATTTTTTGTGTTTAATAAATTTTACTTATTTTTTTTTTTGAATCCTCATAAAAAAGCTACCCATACAAATTTAAATATTTGTAGAACCAATGCGAGAGACCGATTAAAAGAAAATTCTTTATTTATGGTGGATGTGCATGCCCATTGCCACAATAATATAGACCTACTCGTATATTTTAATTTTTATATTAATTTAATAAATCTCTTGTATTATACATAAAAGATCATACAAGATTTTAGGCTTTCTTATCTAGTGAAATTTATTAAGTGAAAAGTCGATTTGACGTTGATGTTTATGCACAGGGCACTAACCAAACAAATATACAATCACTGTAAATTATTTTAGGCGCATTGAATAATTGTACTATTTAGCCAATTGGCCGGAAACATATATTCATTGTTATATTCATTACTATTTCTCAATTTTAATCAATAAATATTTTTTTACCCACGAGCATAAACATTAACTTACACCAAATACACGTGACATTCACAAATAAACACCTACGCAAGGAATCCCGAACCCCGTAACTAGTTTTAAACGAAAGTGAAAACTTACATCTGGCTTTATGTGAGGCTTTAATTTGTCGACCTTGTACGGCGTAATAAATAATTGTTTAATAATTCCTTATCATTTTACTGCTGTATGGTAGTAAGAAAGTGTTACTCTGTCTGTACCGTGCAGTACCTTAGTAAGTACCTTCTTACAGATAAGAAAAAGCTCATGGTATCCATCACGTATGTGTTATTTTTGAAGGCACTGCAAAACAGAGGCTTTTTCAAGATCGTACCTGGATAAATTGTCAATTCCTGTAATATTTCGTCATATTCACTACACTCGGTAAAATAATATCCACGACCTAGAAGTGCTATTTGGGTTCGGTTGCAGGTAATCTTAGAATTTGTAGAATTTGGTACATGACTTAAGCCTCAAAGAAGTTGTAACATATAAGTAAATAATAATCTTAATAAATATTATAAGGATCTTTCTAAAAGGACACATTGATAAAGAAAGAAGTTCTCTTCTCAACAGATCTTCTTTGAAGTGGAAAAAGATTATTTACGTTCAATCATTGAGTGTATTCAAAATAAGAAATAAATCTTTATTTTGAATTACTTCACCATTTCTTATCACTAATATCCAGTTCCAGCATATACAAATACTACGTACGACATGTCTCACCAATTTTAAAGGAACTTAAGCTCTGCGCCGTATGTACCATACTCTTACATATTAGATAAGGGGAATAATAAAAGAAAATATGAAACCGACCATTTCTGCACTTTGACTCTGAAAATTTTTATTTTGAATTATTAATATATACGTGTTAGGACATAGCCTTATTCTTAATCGTTGTAACACAACAATGCAAACATTTTTAAAAAGTGTTATATAAATTATAATTATAAGTTGGAAATATTATATATTTTTTACTTAGTTTCATATCGTTATTTGTCTGATATGGCCTTTGCTATAAATGAACTTCATAAACAGAAAAAGTAAGGATACATACACATAGTCCCGTGCCGTATCTGAAAATGGACACTAGCTTAAAGTTTCCAATGTCCAACCTGATTACGGTGGAAACGGAGAGATATTTTTCATTATACTTTACAAACTCGACCGGTCATTCCCGTCCGTCCACTGTGTAGGAAGAATCTTTTATCTTAGGCATACTATCTAAGCTTTAAATAAATTAGTGTCTACTCGTATATTAGTAACTTCTTGATTGCTTCTCAATTTATCCTTTCTTATTATTATTAATTAATCACCTGATGGTAACTGTTGCCCTTAAATACTAATCTTCATCCTACGATCCATAACACCCACATTTATCGTTGACAAAAAATCATAATGCAGATGCGTTGTCACCACGAATGAAGCAGCATCGTCGTTGTCTCCTTACTCAGCGGGCCTTCCAGTAATACTCATACAAAAAAAAAACCACGAATTGCCTCGTCACCAGTATACCAGACGAATAAAGGTCTCCGGTTGTCTTCACTCACCAGACGAAGCATAGTAGCGTTGTGTGAATACCAGAATACCAGCGAGAAATAGTAGCATAATGCTGCTATGTTTCGTCTGGTGAGCGTAGGTATCCTTTATTACTGGTGACGAGTCCTTAAGGTTGAAAAATCATCCGCATTATGATTCCTAGTCAAGGATGAATGTAAATATCATGGGCCGCAGGAATCACTTGCCGTCCGGTGAACTGTGTGCTCGTTTTTCACTCTCAATGTTATAATTTTTTTTAAGCTGGTATTCTATGAGGGCATGGTCCTTCCCCGGCCAAGTAGATCCATTTATATGGTAGCTAGAAACCAGCTGTAGCGTTGCTTTACTGCAGATAAATTAGTTTCTAACGTTGATTGCCAACCTTTAACGTTTACGGTATTAGGATGACGTAAGCGAGCGATCAGTTTACCTCATGATACAATCCTAGGTATTTTTTTACAAAACGGAGTTCGGTTCTAGTGCAGAATCGGCGATATAGACTATCATAGTCAAAATTCATGCCCAAAAACCAAAAATTCGCTTTTCACTAATATGGGTCCAGGGGATAAAATCCATAAGCCACGACTCAGTAGCATAACTAAACGAGATAGTTAACCTATCCTGGTATATCAGTAGTTATAAAAGTACATCATGTAATGATTTTTAATTTGGTTTGGTTATGATTTATCGTGAGATAGTCATATTCAAATAATTATAGAATAACTGAATGATTTAATCAAGCTATATACTCGTACAAGCATTTAAACGCGTAATTGCACGCAATTTCGTATTGGTCATACTCGAGTTAAATTGCTGATAATTAATATAAATAATTAACCTGCTCTCGAAAAAAGTAGGTTATTTCTATTAAAAGCAATTAAACTAAAATTAAAAACCAAATTTAATATTATAAAAGCAGTAAAATGCGAGTATGTACGGTTAAAACAAGCTCGCAACTCGTTTAGTTTTATTATATAAATGTGTAGCGAAAATGTCTACAAAGCTACTTCATTGAATGTTTTTTTATGAAACTCCAAGACAGACAAGTCATGTAATTATCGCCTAGCTCAAATAAACGCTCAAAATCGGCTAAGTTAAGGCGACAATAAGTGAATGTGTTTGTTATACTCACAACGCAAATACATGCCTTGCAGTTAACAATATTTACTAAAAAACAAAAGTTTATATAATGGTTAAAATCGATTACATAGAAATGAGACTTGTGTTATATCAGGGAAGAACCACGCTATCATAAAATAAAATGTAATATAGCGTTGATGTGCATCGACTGATGAAGATAAGACACATGAGATCTTATACTTCAGAGGTGAAAACGCATCTGCATTATGATTCCTTATCAAAGATCGATATGAATGTTATTGACAACAGGAATCATATACCATTAAGTGCAACTATATACTCTTTTATCATCCTGTCACTTAAAAAAAGTATTATTATTATTACAGGCAAGCTTTAGCACTTCATTAAAATATAGACGCTCATAAAGCAATATTATTTCGACGATTTGTATATAATTATAAATATTGCTCATGACAGACCGTAATGTGATGGTAAAATAATCGGTATACCTCCAAAGGCAGCAGCCCAGTGCTCAGTGTAAGCGCATCGCGTACTTGTTCGATTCGGATTAGCGAATGAGTTTACCGGCTATTAGTGCGTGATTTATGATGTGAGTCGTGAAGCGAACGGGCCCCGATGGACCGGGGCGGCGCAGCGTGAGGCCTAGTTGTGACCAAGTTACTTATCGATATCGATATTCATTACGAAATGCAAGACAGAACTCTACTCGTATTGTTAAAGCATATGAAACAGTGCAATGCACATTTATTTATTATGTTCATTTTCGAAAGCAGTGTAATTATATTGTTGAAAATAATTTTACACCTCCTAAACTGACAGTATGGTACATATGATTAGTCGAAATTAATTACCGTTTATAGCACAATGTACTTCGTTTTAATTTTAAGATTGTAACAAATGCAACTAATTCTGTGAATTATACAAATTTAATAACATTAATATTTTTATCGATATTGACATTTCGATTAGATACTCGTAGCACTATAACCGGCAGGTCGACCGGTACAGGTGCGTTAGTTTCTCACCGCGCTTCGTGCGTCTGTGTGCGTAACGTACATACGACGATTTGTCCACAGATTAACATCTTGGGATCGCCCCGTAATAAAAACAAATTGTTTAGTATAGTAGCAGAGGAAAGTGATGACATTAGATTTTGTTTTTAATTATATTTAAATTTTGTTATCATAAACTAACAGTAAATACGTTAATGTAACTGTTTTTTTTATTAACTTAAAACATCGCATTTAATTTTATAATTTAGTATCTGTTTAGATTTGGTAGCATACCATTTTTAATTTTAGTAGTCATAATAATAATTAAAATATACAATTTATACAAAGAATTTATAGATATAATTAAAATAATTATTACAAATGAAATTGTAGATTATTTTTTATTCATAAAATGTTACAAATTTCGTAAGCTCAAATTAGGTAATCGCTTCACAACCAACTAATCAAGCAGTATAATTAAGCACTATAATCAAATATTCTCCTTACACTCGTATACTTTTGTTTTTGTTTTTCAACTACCAAACGGTAACTATTAATCGACTGTTTTAATCATGTATCTTTATCACTTCACTAATGATCGAGCTGTCAAACTTCTAGGAAGTAGTACCAGGCTGAGTGATTCAATTTAAATGAATAATTGCCAATTGATTCGTCGTCTACTTGTTTTAAACGAATATCTCCATTAAGTTTAACGTCTTTCTCTGGCTTACATGTTTCTATTTAAAATGTATGGCTTAAAAAATATCAGTCGTCATTCATAAAATATTAAAAGTGCTGCAAATGGAGTTTACGTTCAAATGCAAATGAGTTTTGGTTGAAAATTAAGTTAATTATGATATTGTAGGTTAAACCAACCAAAACTTTAATCTATACGTATTTTACTTTACATAGAGTATTTAGAAGAAATATTTTTCTATCAAAATCTTAATTCTCTCGATCTCAAGATATACCTGCAGATTACGTTAAAAACTTATAGCGTTCACACAATAAAGCAAACAGAGTGGTTAACCGGTCTCGCATATAGATGCAAACTATTTATAGTCGAGACTACTATATGGCATTGTAACTTTAACAAATGTATTTTTATTCAAATATTTCAATTAAATATTAAATAGCAACTAATTTTCCTGCTATAGAACATACCAAAAAATAATAATAGGATATCTTAGATTAACCCGCAAAATCTTGTCTTAATTCAACCTGAGGAAAAAGAAATTCGTCCGATACATCTATCATCTTCATCGAAATATTTGAAAGAATTGACTACTATTCACTATGAGCTAGCACGGATTACCATGAGTGTGCCACATTTATGTGATAGTTTTTTAATCTTTTTAGAGTCTTAATTCAGCAGTGGGACTAAATTGGTCAATTAGTAATTTTATGAATATTTTTAATGATTTTCAAATTTATACTATGTATCTATTTTAGACAATATTAAAAAAAGACAACACTATAGACTCGACGGTGTAAAAACTTATGTAGAAAGTAGTATGACGACGCATACGACCGGCTCTGGGACCGTTGATAAGATGGCTCTGTACGAGAGTGCGAACTCATATAGAGCCACTGGATGTGGCTATTATACAATATTTTTTGGAGTTAGTATAAAAAAATGTTGATAATTGAAATGTCGACTTTGACATGTCTATTATTAGTATAGTATATAATATTATTACTATTTCTTTCTCAGTCTGGCATGGTCGAGATATCAAAATATTGCCTAATTTCCTTAAATTGACTTCGATTTAAGTTTATTCCAAATATATGAAACATTAGGTTTACATTTCAAAGATAGTTGAATATAAACATTAATTTTATTAGATGGTACTACATACATATATATATATGTATATAGTGCCATCACCATACAATATACATTAACTAAGCTTGAAAGTAAATACGTCAACCTTTCGAAAGAGATCTTTGCGTATGATCGGCATACTTCGATTTTGTTGAGCGGTATCTCCGTCACACAAAGTTGATTTATAATACAGATGGTGTGCTAAAAAATTATACGTTAACTTTAGTTTTATTAACATGTACATAGTATTCATAAGTCATAAGACCACTTACCATCAGGTGAACTGTGTGCTCAATTATCACTTTGTGTATTCTTAACGTTATATTTATTGCGAGATACGAGCATCGTTATTAGGAGCAAAAACGATCGTAAGATGACACGATTTATTTCTACATCTACATTAGATCCTATAGTCCGTACTCGAACAATAACATCAATTGCTTTAACGCAACCAACTTTCAATTCCTTAATGTCTATTTGACTTGTTTTTTCACATGTCACTCAGGATGAAATAAAGAAGGTTATTTTAATTGTTATATCCAGAGCTTTAGGCTCTGATAAGTTTAATAAGTATAGTTCCCTTAATACTTGAGTCCCTCTTGCCAGCTGCCACATTTTATATAAATTACTCCGTGTAATCTGGTAAAAACCCTACCCTGTGGAAAAAGGCATATGTACAACCTTTCGCTAAAACTCATTTTCATTGCCCCATCAATTTCTTCCTATCTCTGTTCTCCCATTTCTATCAAAAGTTTTGGAAGCATCTTCAAGCAGCTTTCATGTTTATTATAAAACATAACCTACTGGATATTTCATCAATAGAGCTTCCAGGATGTGTCAAAGACTTTATAAAAGCCCAGAGTACCACCACTGCACTAAAGTCACTGACGACATAAGGAAAGGGATGGATTAACAAAAGATAACAGTGGTGGTACTTATGAACTTTTATAAAGTGTTTAACACTATCGATCATGATATTATTATTTTAATCTTTATCTACCTCAGATACTCAGCCCCCGCTTGTATTGGTTTACATCTAATTGTCGCGGCCGCCAGCAGTGTGCCGCAAGGTGGTATACTTTCTCCTATTATGTCTTCTTTCTTTATAAACTCCTGATATTGATTATTTATATATATGCTGAAAATCTTCAGCTTTAGAACCAATCTAACATTCATGTTATAGATGATACTAAATCCATGAAATATCTAGAAGCCCGTTCATTCCATTATTCTACCCATCGTTTATTATATATGTGTATGTATCTAAATATTATGTTTGTAAATTGAAAAAACCAAAAACATGATAACTCAATATATATATATATATATATATATATTATATATATATATATATATATATATATATATATATATATTGAGTTATCATGTTTTTTTGGTTTTTTCAAAAGAAATTATACACTGGTTATTTATCAATATTAAAACAACAATTATCGGTCCAAATTTAAAAATGCGAGACGAGAAACGATATTTTTTTGAGATTTTTTTCCAAAAAATGCCTTAAAACAAAAGAATGTTATGAGACTTGGTTTGCAGATAAATTTACAAACATAACCGTTTTCTTAGAACTCCAACCATCCTTTACTTTGAAGGTAACAAACGAGCACTCAGTTCATCTGCTGGCAAGTGATTCCCCCGGCCCATTACATCTACATTCATACTTGACAAGGAATCATAATGCAGATGCGTTGTTACCCATGAGGACTGAGATAGAATGCCTCGTCGCCAGTAATAAAGGTCTCCAGATCCCTAAAATCACGAGACGAAACACAGCAGCATTATGCTGCTGTCTAAACAAACTAGAGTGTAGCTCTACCATTGTTATACACATGTATAATATGACCTCCTTATAGATGAAGTGATCTTAGCATGTTATAGGTTTGAGTCAGATGGAGCTGATGACCGTATTATTCCGTGACCGCAATCTGTGGATGAAGTCTATATGAATAAAGTGATCAATATGACTCCAAACTGACCAAAGTTATATTAAAGTAATCCAACAGCAGTGCAAATACACACTAAGCTAAAGTTAACTTCAACATTATCTTACTATAATCATGAATAGCACTTTTTTCCTTTGAACTTTCTTAACCAGTTATTCAAGCGGAGACGAGTCATGGCCTCTTGTAGTCATATATAGGTATTCTTAGGAAAGATGTGTGTACACACTACATTAATCATACTTTCATTTGTCTAGACTGTAGAGCATTAGACTTGTACTGGTTTCAACACCGAGCAGATGAGTGGAAATCATAAGATCGAAGTTAGTGTTCTAAAACACTACCTACCATGTGAACTACGCGTGTATTTGCTGATTGATCATTTAAATTTGTACAGATAAAAAGGGAACAATAAAAATATATAGTTTTTTATTTAACAACTTAAATATATCACATCTTAGGTGTCACATAAATTATTTTAATTAAATTAAAATATATATTCATAGGTAGTAAGGGTGGCATATTTAAATCTGTTATTTCTTATAACGAGTGGTGCTAAACTCAATATTAAAGGTACAGATTAAATGTATGATGAGCTCTAAGCTTGCATACTCAAACAGTTCTCACTTCTGCGATAAACGGGAACAGCATGTTTACAATTGGAATAAAAATTACCATTTCGTCTTATTATATTATGTATGTATGTATTTTAGCAATGTCTTAGTATACTTTAGCATATCTGCGCATTAAAGTAAGATTTACTGTATAAATATATTTTACACTATAAAGGAAAACCGATATCACTGCATTGTAACAAGACAATTTATGTGTCATAAAAAACGTTTGCCCATTATAATACCCCGTCATAAAAGAGATTCTTTCTTTAGATGATCATAAAAATATTTTCTTGTATATTGTAAAGCGCTTTTGCTGGTGACATAGTTAATGGTAGTTAAGTCAACCATTACTTTCGTAAAGATTACATTTTAACAACCATTAAACTCAATAGAATATCCTTTATAGGGTTTAGTTACATTTAGTAAGTTTGTAATAACTGGATAAGTATAATATAATATAAGAAAAATATAAATTTTTCAGTAGGTGCTTTAATGTCATTGGTCGTTATTTCATGGTGATTTTCTTTCTTCCTTTTAGATTAGATTAAACATAATGTGCACATCTTTAGTATTTTTCATGTAAATGTGAGTTAAAATCAAAGATATTGATGTGATGTGATACTGGTAGAGAGACACTAGAGCTACAATGCAATTTTTTCAAACTGTAGAATAAATGGGTCAACTCAAACTGGGTAGGACCACGCCCTTACAGAACACCTGCGTGGAATACCAGAATAATGCTGCTGTGCTTTGTTTGGTGAGTGTAGGAATCCGAAGACCTTTATTACTGGTGACGAGGCATTCCATCTCCGTCCTCAAGGGTAACATTGCATCTGCATTATGATTCCTTATGAAGGATGAATGTAGATGTCATGGGCCGCAGGAATCACTTACGATCAGGTGAACTGTGTGTTCGTTTGTTACAATCAAAGTAATAAAAAACTAATTGTATGTTAAATGATCATAAATAACAGACGTGTGAGTGTCTCTGGGTTGCGCTAATGTTATATATATCTTCTGCAGTTGATGTAACCTAGTAATAATCGGAAAATATCATTGTCACTGTCCATTGGGTGTCATCATAATTATTATAGTACATGCTGTATAAGCGGCTACTTAATTTAAATGGGAGGCCTAGTTCTTCATCTTAATTTGCGACCTGTTGAAAAATGGCATATGCTTCTTTCATAGTTATAGGAACGACACGTAAGACTCATGTGACATTGTACCGAGATATATATATATATATATATATATATATATATATATATATATATATATGCCTATTATGTAGTATAACACTTTGCAGTCCGAGTCAAATAAATATTTCTCAAATAACTCTCGAAAGTTTGAACGAGTACACTTACTTAGGCAGATTGCCTGATAAGGTCAGTCTAATATCGATCCAGAGGTTAATCCACGGACCCAACTTAGTACATTAATGTTTAAAGACAAAAGTCTTTAACTGGCGTGTGTTGCCAGTGATGACTCATGTTACTAAGAATTTGTCTATAGCTATACTCGAAGATTCCCTACGTTATAGAAAACGTAACACAGACATCCGCACCAGAACGAAGCTGACCGCGATATAGCTCAAAAGTTCAGCAAGATGAGCAATGCCGCCTCACCAACAAAAACAGCTGCTTTTCTTACAATGATGACATTACAAAGTCACCACGCGTCTAAAGTCGAGTCCCAAGGGCTGAATCTTAGAGTGCATCACACCGCCTTGCGAACAAGCGGTATTTTACAAAACCGCGATAGGCTAAAGGAGCGTCTCGCGCATTATTATTATTTATTCCTTAATAAACTGTATGTATATAAAAATCATTGTATTTTTTACTTAGGACAATATATACTATGTATATTCCATGATCTGTTTATTTTATATACTTTATAACTTAAAAAAATATATTGTCTACATAATGATGAAAATCATAGTTAGTATTTTGCTTCGCATGTACTAGATAAATAAACATGTCCGCCATCCCCAGTCCGTTTCTTTTATAACATTGAGAGTAACAAACGAGCACACAGTTCACCTGATAAAGTATAATAAGAGACATTTCATCCTTACATTCATCCTTTTTAATAAATCATAATGCAGATGCGTTGTCCCCCTTGAGGACTGAGAAGGAACGCATCGTCACAAGTAATAAAGGTCTCCGGATCCCTACAATTACCAGACGAAACACAGTAGCATTGTGCTGCTATTCCTAACTGGTATTCTGTGAAGGCGTGGTCCTTCTCCCGTTAATCCGACCCACCCATTCTGTAGCCAGAAACTAGCCGCAGCGTAGCTCTACCACTGCCTATTAGTGTTTAAAATAGTCCTCTAAGTTGAGAATATATCGAATAGCCACCTGAATAGGAAGGTATATACTGGAATTCCGTTACAAAAAATATATACTAACAGCGAGCATGACACGCAAATTACAGGCGCATTATATCCAATAGCTCAGTGCCCACTGACAAACTGTCATCGATATAAAATTTCTGACCTCGACTGGCACGATTGTTTCACGGCTGTGATTGATGCATATACTGAGGAGTGGGCAGCTGTAAGTATGGCTTAAATCAAAAACGACAAGCGGAATAATAATTGGGAATGATTTTTTTTTCTAGCAATGATTACCACTACGAACTACGAACTCGCTGACGATTTGTTATTTGTGAGTTCTATTCCCAGATTATTACAGATTATATGGTAGTTATAGTATAGTACCAAAAAAAATCATTTGATCAGATTTGTTGCAGTTTGGCCATAAATAATCCTCCTTATATTTGGAATCTATTAAGTGCAGAGTGAAAAATTTATAACATTTACTATCTTTGCCTATCTCGATGGGAAGAGATAATAGACGTAAAAGTTTAAGTTCGTATTTTATAGATGAAATAATGAAATAAAGACTTTGTTTGACAAGATTATAATTGTTAGTATGGCCTTTACCTTAGTTAAGGATACAATTTGTCCATTTCGGCTACGGATAATTTTTTTAGTTCTCACCAGATGATAATCTCTGTAGGATATATTATAGTAGCGTGTTTCCGAACCACAGCGATATTTATTCGTCGTCAACTACCCTTATCGGATGTACAATAAATAGTGAAACACGTATAATTGTCGACCATACTTATATGTATTTAAATTTAGAATAGCGAATTTATCTCAATATTATCTCCACTATAAATTGAACCCAGAGGCACATCGATCTGAGTTCGATATAACTATATGTTATTCATGATTATTAATTTTTAGAAGTTGTAGTCGCCATTATTTATATTTTCTCATAAATATTAAACTGGACAGCTTATGTCTTGTTCTAATACTTAGAGTTGAGCGTAGCACTAGTGTGAAATCAAACATCGTTCTGCTAACAAATTGAATGTCATACCTACAAGAAGTGCTCCTATACTGATGACGCATTTTTATTATGTTTTTTTTCTAATGCATTCTTCTCTTTTATGACATAAAGGTTAACAACTGCAAAGTTTTCATTAGCGAATGGTTCCTTAAGTCCATGACACCCACATTCAGCCATAATAAGGAATTTAACTGCAGACACTTTCTCACTACTGTTCATTACATTTAATGCTACGCAATACATAATAAAGCGTCCGGTTTGTCTCTAGTGTGCATCAGACCAAACCACAGTAAATCACTGTAAAAACGTGACCCTCGATCTTACAAACCTTTTCGTACTAAAACTGCTGCATGGCTGTACCACGTTTCGTAACTTCATTTCTCCCCATTAAAACTCTTTAATAGATTATTGAAAGAGTCAATTGTAGTGGATTTCTGATTAGTAAAATTTTATTTCACATTTACAGATCAAAAATATCGCTGATTACTAATTCTTAAGCCCAGCTTCGATTTACTTAATTTAGTGATTTACTAATCTGTAAAGTAAATCTAAAGTAGATTCAGAAAATAACTAAAAATATACTAATTGCTAAAGTTACAATAAGGCTTTTATTTTCAAAAGAAATTGCATAAAACGTTCACTTCAAAACGACATTGTGAACAGTTCATCGAACCTTGGACAGAAACAAACGAGCATTAAAGATCTTTATACATAACATAAAATGAAACGGCAACAAAAACTAATCCTCGAATTAAAAGATATAAAAAGTACTGGGTTCCCATCTTGTTGAGACTAATGACAATATTATTATAACTTGATCAATCTGTACATATTTATTGCCAAATAGCATATTATTTCTGATAATAGTTATTCCGTCTTCTGAACGATCGACAGCGTTAGGGTCTTAAAACGCACTAAGTAATCATTTACATGTCGGATTGTGTAAGGTCAACACAAACATTTATTCAAAGCTGAAACAGTATTTTTTTATTTTTTTGTAAATAAACATAATGTATATAAAAGCTAGAAAATTGTGTACCGTTACATCCTAAAATTTGTTAAATTAAATTACTCTGGTGCGTTTTGCTTGCCAATTAGAGCCGAAAGATAACATTTCTACTTTGTTATATTTATTTGAAACAAAATCTGTAAGATATATATCGATGTTGTTACATTCCATTTTACTATACTTTTATGTGCTTATATGTTCTTTAATATATTTGTAAAAAAACAATCACAATACTTATTCATTTATTATAAATTAGGAAAAGTATACTATATAAATGTTATTGACAAGTGTTTTTAGTTATAATTTATAAATCTTGCTTTTATATTGGGAGTGATAGAAGAGTAGACAGTTCACCTAACAGATGTGATTTCCGAGGTCCATGTCGAACACACTAGCACTCACTCGATAAGGAATCATAATGCCTCGTAATATAAGACGGTTTCTATCTTTCACCAGACAAAACAGTATTGCAAACTGACTATTTTATAGAAATAGAAATAGCAATAATATAAACAAATAATAAAGAATAAAAAGTGTGTTTGACACATAGAGTCAACGTTGGAAATTAAAAAATATTATGTAACAAACATATACAATTTCTTTTGTAACAATTTACGTTTTAAATAACTATTGTTTTGTATTATGTGTACGTCAAACACCGTAATATATGTGTTACTCAGCAATTATAGCGCATATGCCCCCGTATTGATTATCAGTGAAACCAGATTATGAATCCGAACTGGAGAAAAAAAGTGTTATTATTACGAAAATCGACTGAAGGATTAGTAGATAATTTTGAAAAAATACAATTTATAATTGTATTCCGAGGTAGCGTTTGGCGTAGGATCCGGATACCTATGTAACAACTAGCGTGTAATTGCAACCTGACTGTACCACATAAAAAATTTATACGTAAGTGTACCCAAATATTCTACAAATTTATTTTCGTTCTTTTGACTGGAGACTCTTTTGCTCACCCTACTTTCTAAAATCGTGCCTATGCAATCATCAAATCAGAATACAATCTGACAATTAGATTATCAAGTGTGTACTGCTCAGTCATCGCGATTAGGAACATTGTTGCGGGCGAGTGAAGTGAACCAAGTGTTTCTCTTGTCAGAAGCTCTTGTTACCGTTTTGTTATTTTTACGACTACTTTATGAAACAGAAGTCTCTACGAATTAATTTTAAAATTACTTTACTGAGCAATTGTGTAGCTCTCACTGGTGTCACGGGTCTTTATCTAGTTTTAGTATTTGAGCACACTTTAGTGTGGTAAGTTGATCATTAATTTAATGAACAGTATTATTATAACAAGTGCTAGTTTTACCCGAACCTACAAGCAAACAATAAACTGTTATTCATCCATGACGGGTCCGGGGTTCTATTAGAGATAAAAACAAGATCTCGGCTAATGAGCAAATGCCATTTACTTCTCACGTATTAAAAAACATACTAAAACTAAAACAATGTTTACTCTACTGACCCTTTTAATTAAATGTCTGCATAACTCGAGGAATTAAAGATATTTTGTATGGATCGACTACTTTATGCCTTATGGTGTCTGACCCGTATAAGACATATCTCTGCTTTTGACTTTATCACTTTAGTATTCACAGTATAATTTACATTCCTCTTCATATTTCCAAATATATATGGCGTTTAAATAAAATGCAGATTGACTTACGGAGATGTCGTAAACATCTCGTCCTAGTCACACTGTGTCATATTGATATAATTATAATGAAATTATTATTTAAGACAGTACGTTGATAAAGTGTATGAGTATCAATGAAATTGTTTCAGTACATCTATAATGTGTCGTACATAAAACGTAACCTCAGGTGCTTTTGCCTTACCCGTAAAGGATTACAGGCGTGAAGACACAAACTCATCTAAATGCATGTAATTTGAACGTAACCCTCAATTAAACAACAATATCTTGCGGAACGCAGCCTTCAGCAACGGTAATTTTGCATTCTAAAAGCTTACATAACGCTAATAGGTGTAAAAGCGCAAGTTCGACCGGGAATCGAACCAGCTCGACCTCTATGGGTCACGTAACATAATTGATTTACGCCGCGTCGGACTATGCATTAACATAAGATAATGCTTAACCTCTGACACTGGTTTTAAAGTTTCACTTCACCAATTTAACTAGACACGGGCGCACTTAACGTTTATTAACGCTATGTTACAAAATATATTTGTATTGTTCGTGATAAATGTTGGTACATAGCTGTTAAATCGCAGGTCTTGGGTTCGACTCAGCCGGGGCGAATACTTGAGTAGCCCAAATTACTGGTTTAGCGTCTAGGTGTGTTTGTAATACTCCTGTGTGGTTGCCATGGCAACTGTATCTTCTTGGATAATATAACATCAGATATTATGGTAGATAGAGTAGATCAGTAAACGCGTGTGTATTTGCGCAAATCCTTGTTTACATGTCTTAATCAAATTATCATCATGTGGCAACAACTAGAAGATTTCGCCATGGTCTAAATTGATAAGAGGGAAATTCTTATTTCCATACAAAAGATTGTATCTAAGAATTGTTAGGTTAAAATCAGTCAACGACCCCATACAATAGAAGCAATCAAAGTATTCTATATAAAACGAATTATATAGACTGCTTTTTGTTCTGTCAAGCTTATTGGTATATCAGGAGAGACAAAAAATCTCATAAAAATAATTTTCCTCCTCTTACCACGATTCTTAAAATTCCACTTTTATCTAAAGCAATCTGTGTCATGGAGTTTCTTTAATTTTTAAAGTTTTGCAAATTGTTTTTTTTATTTTGTCTATATATTATTAAAAAAAATGTCCATGCCTAAATTAGACATTTTTTTATTTTATTAAGTCACACTTAAAAACAGTTATTAAGTTGCATAATAAGCTAAAACTTTGTTGCATGGCATGGCTACTCCATTTAGAACATCTTGCTTATTTTCTTGAGTATCAGCTCGATTTTGTTATTGTGTATCTTATTTTAGATTTATTTATGTATACACACTTTAGACAAATATATTACATATTATATGATATTGTTCAATTGAACTGCTTAATTAATCCCTATACTAGATAAGACGTGATTAAGTGCTGAAGCCTTAAACAGAGGAATAAAAAATTATATTTATTTTTTTACATATAAAAGTAAAGCGTTAAACTATACCACTGTAAAACACGCCTGTCGGATGAATGATACGAGTACTTGTAGTTTCATTTGGTAATATGCACATTGGCTAATGTTTGGAATAATATTTATCTTCTTTTATCAAAGATCGGTCATCACTTACCATCAGATGAAATGTCGTTTGCAACTCTTAATATTAAAAAAAAGGAATATTTATTTTCTAAAATATGAACTGACATGGACGCGGAATCTGTTGCAGTGCAATAAAACTGTTTATTCATTGAATAAACGAATTCAAATTTGAATGCAAACTTTATACGGTATGTTTTAATTAAAGATACTATTATCCAGAACAATCACGATTATTTTGCTTTATTGTTTTCCATCTTTGCCTTGTTCATATCCAAATGAGTTTACAATGTTTTGAGAAGACAAAACCGATATTATCTTAGAAAGGAAGCCGCTGGTATTTCAACACAATGGTATCATTTGTGGCTACTTTCAGATGAACTTGATGTAATAGTAAAGCAAAGTAAAACCTATAAAGTTCAATCTATTATATATAGAGCTCTAGGGTTTACTACTTGGGCTAGCTAGGGCTGCTAGGGCTCTATATTTAGATGTCTTTAAACTTTGTATAGACGCGTATTAGGGACTATATACAATTTATTTCTCAGTGTTAACCGTGCACTCTGATATGAACGAATGCAACACTTTTTTTTGTGAAATGTTAAAAAACGAGTAAAAAGTTCACCTAGTGAAAATGAATGACTGCGATCATAAACACTTCTAGACTACCTGAACTAATATTCAAGATTTGCTTGAGATGCAAGAGCCTCCAAGTACTTGAATGCTGCTTTACCGGTAACTGTGTCTCCAGTTACCTATACTCATCATACGAAAGATGGTAACATTATTCTATATGAGGGCGTTTTCCTTCTCCCGAAATAGTCTCCGCAACTAGAAGTTAGCTGTAGTATGGCTCTGCCTTCCATGAGAAATGGCGGCAGAGTGATCAATGACCAGTAGATCTAATAAAGTATAATGAAACAAAAAACACATTTTATATTCAATAGGATTAAAATCACTTTAACCAACATATTCCCTCAAATATTTGATTATGGCCAAATTATCTAAGAAGCTTCTTTTTCAATTTAAAAACTATCTATGTCCTGCAGAGGAGCGACAACGCGATATTTAAATACTAGTACTTTTTTTAATAGAATAAGTGGAAAATGATTTTGCAGCACACCTGATGGTACGTGAGCACCGCTGCCCACGAACAACCTCAACACCAGAGGGGGTGCGTTCCTGGCCTTACAGAAAGCTATAGGCTCTTTTCTTGAAGGAGTTAGTTTTTAGATAAGTGGGGCGTACTTGAAATATTATAAGGGTTGTAATCCAGTTTCCTTTCCTTTATTTATCGCAGATTATTATACGTATCTGTCTGCTACAAGAACCACTAATCACATCGACTCAAATGTACAAGTACTGACTGACTGTACTGGCTTCCGTCAAATGCATACTTAAAGTAATTTTTAATTTAACACTGTTATGTAGTCTGTGGTATTCTTCTTCTGCTCTCTCTTGATATTCATCAATTTTTATACTCAGTTGGTATTTTAAATTTACGCTCTTGTATTTTAGAAGTAATAGTTTCACAATTGATAGTTGTATGGCTTAAAATGTATAATATATAAAGAAAAGAGAAGATTGTCAAGTTTAATTTGAATACTTTATAAATTTTAATGTTGCTGTTGCCAAAAACTTTTTTGTTAGTTTTCTAATGTTTTAGGGTACGTTCTGAGAAACTTATAGACGTCGAATTGGCCATTCAACTATTGTAGAGAATTATCTCTTAGCACAAGCATTTAAGACTGGTTGGATGTTGGTAATGTTAATAGCATTTCGTATAAAAAAATAATGTGATCAACTAAATTTAAATATAAATAGACGTTCATATCATATTTTAAAATTCATCTTTATTCATTTCATCCTGGAATTTATTAATTATATTGTATTTATAATCTGGATTTAAAAAAAAACATTCATTATAGTGGATAGAATATAAAATAAATTAAAATACCAATAAAAATAAACCAATAGATTATAAAATAAATTTATGCAAGCAAACATATATAGATTGTTAACGTAGGGGTCAAGTTATAATGGAGGTTCGACTTTTTTGTGATGTACAATGGTTAGTGACCTTTACTTTTAGAACGCTGAGTGTCCGTTTATAATTGTTGTTTATTTTAGTGTACGAGAGCGTTGAACACTAGCGACCGCCCGTGGCTTTGCCCTTGCTTCTGACCCACGCTGTCGAGGCTTTACTTGACCAGCGGTCAAGTATCTGTCAGTGCAAATACGGTGAATACACTTTTGATGCCTGTTTAGATGCATATGATATAATTAATTGCGCTCAATGTCTTAAACTATAAGTTTCATAAGAAGCTGCTATGTTAGTTCAAGCGAATAAAAAGGTTAAAATAAAAAAGTACTCATGTACTCGATGGAGATTTGTCCGTTTGTAAGAGAAAGATTACAGGAATATAGTGATAGAGCTAAGCTGCAGTTCAGTAATCTCATTTCTAGATGATTCGCGCATCAGATCGTTCCTAGTCTAGGTTTGAAGAAGTCGTCAGCTAATTATCTCCTGGGGAATATTGCGAAAAATCTGTAAAAAGCTGCAGGGGCTTTGGTATATAACCAAAATTATCTTTATATTTCACTTCTCTATTCTCTAAAACTATGTTAACTATGGCGTCAAGCGGTTTTATAGTACATGAATACCATATAGAGTAATGTATGAGTACTAAAAAATCCGTTTAAAACCTAAACTAAACCATTAATCCATACTATATATTTAGCTGTAAACCAACCGTAAGCTATAAATGGACATATCACTAAATTAAGTTGTTAATGGCAAAACACACATAATCGCCCATATAAAGCTCCAAAATCATTTACAAATACCTCTAATCGCAATAGCATACATTAAACGAAATTAAGTTCGCACTGCGCACGTCCATTCGCGTGTGAACATAGGTCTTCGAACATATTTGCTTTGTCCACATAACAAACAACCTCTGGACGTTAAGTAAACAAGAAAACACGCTGTGTGTTCGAACAATCGTTACGGTGGTCGTGCTATTGTCGAGACCACCATAGTGTCATGCGCCTTACTCGTTTGTATTCCATCTTTTGTTTAAGCAACTTTCACAATTAACTGGAAGATGTGAAAGGAATTTAACGGGTATATTGAAAAAGGCTTGATTCGTGTACAGTTTATTTTGTTATTGCAATTAGAGAAATTATTAAGTACTTATTTGCCTTTGACATCATTACATTCGCGTCTATTATAATAAACACAATTATGTTAAACAGAATTGATATTAACTTATTAATGATGTTTTTGACATGATTATTTTTTGAGAGAGATGTAACGATTGAGAGAACTATTCATTATTTTTTACCCTTTTAAGATCAGTTACTATTAGATTTAGACGTAGGATAATACATACTTCTCAAACATTTTGTAACTTTGATGAATGATTTCTTGATAATATTTAATACGCACGCTTTAGTTACATTACTTATATTGCAACAGAACGAGATTCAGAGTTTTATATTAATAATATTTATTATATCTCAAAACTATACTAGATCTGGTTTTATTTCAAATTACAACATTATCAATTGACGACAACTCAAAGCACTTGGTGTGTTATGCCGGTCTTTAAAAATTGCGTCAATGCTTCTGCTTCGATAGAATTCAACGTAATAAAAATTCAATCGCCAATACAGCGGTAAACTGCGATTGTGCCTGTTGATGAAAATGGATGAGGCGAAAGTTGCACAAGCGCTGGTTCAAGACATGTTGCATATCTTCTTATCTCTCCACCTTATCTACAAGATTTAAAACCTGAATTTACGGTAGCATATATAAACATTAATGACAGGCACAAGAATACGCATGTTAATTTATGAGATTACTAATATTACGTGATAATTAGATAGATTTCATAATATTTTAGATATTTTTAATAAAATTATATAAATTTTATTAAAAATATATATTAAAATCTATATTTACTTATCAAAATCTAATTTATAAAAAAAAATTAAGCCAAAAATATTCTGTGTTTTCGTCACTCGTATAAAAAAACCGAACCCAAATCGTAATTTTACTTCAAACAAGAATATATTGTTTTTCAAAGCTAAAGCTTTATTTATATAAAAAAAAATATAACGCATACACACTGTATAATATACAGAAAATGTGTACACACTAGATAGAAAAACATTACACATGTAAATAATAGGAAGTGATTTTAAAGTCAGTTTTCCATTGAAATGCATTTTCCCCACACATACCAAAATCGATCACTACATAACCTCGTCCGGACGAATTGTTTACACGAGCCAATGTTTGCTCATTTTGTTTCGTAATTGAGACCGATAGTCGAGGGCACTCAGCGCACAGTCAAGTACGAACCGCACTAAATCGTCAACTGTGCTTAACACAGTTAACACAAAGTGTCAATGAGACGCTGTAAGCGGTTACTGTTTATAAAAAAAGACAAGTGGTGAGTGGGGACTTTTGTTCTCACTTGCGTCATATGTTGGAGATGGACTTGATGATCTGAGTAAATTTACTCAATTTTTTTATTTCTCTTACGTTAAAAAGTTCTTGGCAATTGTGCTTACTTAATTAGTGCGAAATTTAACTTCTTACTTAATTTTCTCCTTCATGAACATTCATTATTTTCGCACTAATGAAAATAGATCTCATCTTCAAACATAGAAGTACCGGTCACACAATTCTTTAATTATCTTAAATAGACAGTGAACATAACACTGGCGATAATGCAATGTTTTGTTTAATGTTATCGCAAAGACGTTATATCGGATCTGAAAAGGCAAAGACATGTAAGTTGGAACCTCACAAATTGTACATAGCCGTAATGTTCAGCTAGGATACCACATAGTTTTAATAATAATTGTTAATTTCAATATTTTCCTGCCCCTTCCCCGAGTCCTTTTGTGACAACTAACAAGAGAGTGAGAGTAGATAGCAAACACTCTTGATTCCAATTTTTTTTTGTTTGTGCGAATTCTCACTGCGCTATCAGTCCTGCACTATTGACAACTCATGTTTTTTTTAAGACTTATGTTGACGACTTATGTCTGAGATCGAAATGAGCCATGAGATCATCTTCAACGTATAACCTGTGCACAGTGGATAATCCAAAAATAAAACACAGCAATAATATATTCACAATAATAATCGAATTGCCACATCGTGCTCTTTAAAGACAATATCTAACAATGACAAGAATAACTTTGTTGAGTTATAAAAAGCAGTCCATCACACAATATTCATACATACCTGTTATAACAGAGTTGGAGTGATTTTAAATGAGCAGCATGGGGCGGTAATTTATCACACGTCAATACTGCTCTCGACACTTTTTTTGCTTAACTACTTTGAGTTTAATGTGGTTGGAATAGAGTTTATTTTTAAATGTTATTTTGAAGTGAATAGTTTATTGTCACAGTAACGATGCAATTTTATTATTTTTCATCTAAAGGTCAAGTGAATTTCTGGAAGATTGGTTTTGAGGTTGTGCGTTATAAAATTTTGTCGCGTGTTTTATTTATTTTTTATAACATTAAGAGTAACTAACGAGCACACGGTTTAACTGATGGCAAGTGATTCCTGTGGCCCACGACATTTACCTTCAACCTGGACAAGAAAACATAATGCAGAAGCGTTGTTATCCTTAAGACTTGACTGGACTGAGTTGGAATACCTCATCACCAATAATAAAACTCTCCAGATCCCTACACCCACCGGACGAAATACAGCAGGAGTATGCTGCAAAATCACGCTGGTATGTGAGGACGTGGTCCTACCCCCGTTGAGCTGACTCATTCAATCTGCAATTAGAAACAAACTGCAGTGTAGCTCTACCACTAAAAATCTTTTAAGATGATTTATTTTCATGTAGATGTAGTAATATTTTATATCTCCCTCTTTAAGTAATGGTAAAAAGGAACCCTACATTGAAATTTGTTTACAAGCAAAACATCTTGTTTGTATATAAAAAAGTCTTGCACATTTATTTCTACTATTGTCTTTATAGGTAGATTTTCAAGCAAAACACACTGCCTTTTATTGCAGTTGTTTTATGTATATATAAGTAAAAAAAAAATCTGAAAAAGAAACCTGTAAATCTTTTTTTTTTCATTGTAATGCTTAAGTATTCTAATATAGTAATATAATCATAGCAATAAATAACAATGATTTCCATTGTTACTTCGACCTTTAAATTCGATAGTTACTATAATATTGGCAATCGATTAATAACAAATAGATAACAGTGCTATCCACTAGAAACATCAGCTGCCAATCACATATGAAGAATTAACTTGGGCTACATACCAATAGACTTTAACCGATCGAAATTATTAGCGCAAATTTGTCTATGATTACGTTATTTCATGATTGATTGACAAATAACTAAGATACTATTGTAACTATACAATAGAAGCCGAAAGTACACCTAAAATTGAAAACTTAAAGTGTGTGAATGTGAAAAGTGTATGCAGAAATACATAATTTATTGTGTTGACTATTTAGGAGGGCAAACAATAAAATATAAAATGCTGAAAAAATAAAGAGCTATATTTATACAGTATTTTACATTTATAAATGTAAAAGCAATTTACTACCAAGTTGACAGGTCCACAGACTTATTATTTGCCAATCGTGGATCCAAATCCAGCCAATGGACACAAAAAAACAAAAAAGTTACGTGTACCTTATAAGATGGTGAAAAGTTCATATTGATTGACTTGCTATTTATGTATGTATATCTGAGAGCTTTTTGACTTACAACTTGAAAATTATATGTTGGTATATTTTTAGTGAAAATAATTGAAATTTGGGAGACTTAGATCTTAGCATATCCAGAAATTCAAAAATACAAAACCTCTTAAAAATGGAAGTTAAAGTGGCCATAGTTTTATTATATATTAAATTTCATATTTTTTTAAAATAATCAGTGCACTTATTTTTACATATTTATGAAAAACTAAGCAATAAATTAAAACAATTTTATTCAAAATGTGGTCTCCTTTAGCCTTGAGACAGGCCTTTAATCTCTCAGGCCATGAATCTATGGATTTACGCACTGTGTCCCTTGCTGAATTTAGCACAGCAAGCTCTAAAGATTTCGTGAGAGAATCAATGTCCGAGTAACGTAAGTAAGGTTTTGAGCACGCTATGTACTGACTACAATTTTTATTACCACGGGTTTAGATCTCGACGATCTTGAGCCAGGTCTAAACTATTACGATCTTAATAAAAATTAAAAAAAAAACTTAAACAATAACTCAGAGCTATAAGCCAGGTTTAAGTTCTTTGTGCCTAGGAGCAGTCTTAATGGAAATTACATGGTATATTTTTAAATAAACGAATCACTGAGGCGTTTCACGACATGTTCCAAGATAGTCTCTTGATAAGCTTTAGCCGAAGTCTTTACTTCTTTTTCACAAGAATGAAGTTTCATAACAGCTTGTTACTCCCCACCAAACCTCCAAACAGCACTGAGTAGTACCTCGATCTTTTATATTCTTCAACAGAAGAACTGTTTGTGTGTCAATAATGCGATATACAAACATGTACGTCTGATGCCTAGCTTTAGAAGCGTCGTTAAAATTTACTGATGGCATACCCATTTTGCACAAAGCAATCACTGTTGTTTTCTTTAATTGGAATAGTGAAAATCGATAGAAGTTTCTTAAATAATAAACGCATTCTAAATTTTAATTCAGAGAAAAATAAAGTACTATCAATTTTAAACTGTAAAATGATTTATTTATAACTAGCCATTTGTTATATAACAATGAACTAAAAACGTTTACATTGTTTTGTGTAGACATTAGACTCATTTAATAAAATATAACCTAGCATATGAAATAACGTAAATTCTAGAAAACTTTTAAATATACTATGAACGAGTTTTATTTCTAACGTGAAAGTTACACGAAATAGCTCGATTCAAAAAAAAATAACTATGGTATTAATAAACTTACTTTTACCATATAAGCGACTGTTATTAATTTCTAAGACTAATTCTAGAGAAAAAAATACCTGGAATGAGCACTACGCCATCAGGGTCTCTACGGGTACGACCTGAAGCACACAACTGAAGACTGAGTAACTCATCTGAATCTGCTATTTTTTTATTACACTGAGAGTAACAAACTCGCACACAGTTCATCTGAAGTTAAGTGATTCCTGCGGCCAATGACATCTACATTCATCCTTGACGAAGGAATCATAATGTAGACGCCTTGTCACCCATGAGGACTGAGATGGAGAGCAGTAATTAAGGTCTCCGGATCCCTATACCTACCATACGAAACATAGCAGCATTATGCTGCTATTTTACGCTAGTATTCTATGAGGCCGTGGTCCTACCCCGGTCGAATTGAACCGTTCGTTCTACAGCTAGAAACAAACTGTAGCGTACTAAGCGTACTAGCGTAACTCTACCACTGTTGTTTGGATGTAAAATGCCTCTATAGGCATTAGGGTTTTTTTTAAGTGATCAATATGTGATGATAGCCTGTAGACCTATTGACTGCGATCAATATCAACCCTCGCGGGTACACTGGTATTCTTTAAGTGCATACCTCTTACGATCAAGCCGATCTATTCGCACAAGTTGTAGCATAGTTCCACAATGATAAGAACGCAAAGCGTGTGCGTACATCAACATTCAATCGTGTCCATATCGTGACTCTCACGTATAATCACATTTTAAATTGTTGGTAGATATTGTGTAAGACGATAATGATATACACCAATCATTATGGGTGTAAAAACCATCGGCGTGTATTTCAAATATTGAACGCGAATTAATTTAAAATTCGATCTAATAAATATAACTTGATACAACAATCAATTATTATGATTGAAGTTTGGAGCTATCTTGAATAATTATAGACCACAGAAAGTTAAGTAAGAGATATGTCAATATAATAAAAATAAAAAATACAAATAATAAAAAAAAGTGTAAATTATATTATCTTTACCATTATGCACCATATATATATATATATATATATATATATATATATATATACATAATATAAATTATAAAAAATTTTAGACCTAAAGTAAAAAGCAATTATTTTCCAAGGTACAAAAATAATTAATAAATATTAATATTAAAATATATAAATTAAAATAAATAAATAAAAAAAAATCATATAATGTGCAGCTAATATACAGAGATTTATAATAATTGTCTAGCTTTCAATTATTTTCAGAAGTAGCTTTGATGAATTGTATCGTATGAAAATTCGTCTTATAAACGAAGGACTTAAATAGTATCAAGAATTTAAAAACCTTTAAGTAAAACTAATTACACGGATTTTAACGCGGTTATTTTAATTTTTTTACTACTTCACAGCACTCATGGTCATGTGGACGAATGAGTTGTTTGACGTCCTGATGTTATATTTTATATAAACCGAACTACCATTATTATTTTATTTTTGTACTATGTACGCAAAAGACTTACAGTATTTTGAGCAAAAAAAAGCAGAGGTGTGTGTGAGAGTGATGTGCACTGCCGGACCTCTGCTTTTTTTTGCGGATGTTTTTTTTTTTCTTTTTTTTTTTCGGGCTGATGGCCGCTGTTAGCCCCAGGGCTTTTACAGTTTCATCGGGTTAAGAGGTAACCGAGCGCTCAGTCGAGACCTCTATATATGGGTAACCAGCGCAAGGGCTCCCGAGAGGGAGCCTCGTCTTGGACCGTTACCCTGTTTCGCGAGAGCGTCTGACTCAAGGGTGCCCGAGAGAATGAACCTCAGCTCGGTCTGTTGCTTCTGACAGAGGATTATCTTAATTAATATCACTATTATTATTAACTACCTGTACCACCACTTCAGAATGCGTGGGCGCTGGAGAAGAAGTGGCGCAAGAAACTCCAGCAACGCTTCTATCTGTATGGACTGGAGAGAACCGGCCAGTGACATGGCAGTATCGCGAATAACTTTGTTTGTAACGCCCTCGCCGTCGGCGGGGGCGATATGAGGGTGCAATGTATGTGTGTTGTGTTTTATGAAGGGCTTGGGCCCTGGTGGTTGCGTCGTCAGGGTCGTCGAGGGCGTGCCTCGGTCTCCTACTGACGCGGGTAAATCTGTGATTCGCGAGGGGATTGTAAGTGGCGGCACTTAAAATCAAAGGGTGTTGGTGTGTGACGGCAGAGTCGAAATATCGGCGAGAAGCCTGCTTCAGGTCAGTACCTGCTATGGCATAGCTATGGTCGGCAGCTCAAGATCTATGTGTAGATTTTCGTTACGCAAGAACCACGGCGCACCGGTGGCCTTGCGCATGAAACGATTTTGTATTACCTGAAGTCGGTGAATGTGACGCGGGAAGGCATGCGCAAAGACGGGGCTTGTGTATGTCATTATGGGTCGGATGCACGCTTTGTATAGTGTAATTTTATTACGCAGGGACATTTTGCTATTTTTATTAAGTAACGGGTGCAAACGACCTAGGACGAACGCTGCTCGATTCCGTACGCGGTTGATATGCGGACCGAAGGTGAGTCTTTCATCTAATGTGACGCCTAAGTATTTGACTGTCTTTTCCCAGGGGATTGGACGATCAAATAACTCTATAGTTTGGAGAGCGGCGTTTTGTTGCGCCGAGAGAAGTACATGGCAATACTTTTGGTGGGGTAACTTCGATCCTCCATTTCCCTAAGGTGTTGGCTGCAGATTGGAGGCGTTTATAAATAGCGTCTGATTTAAATCCAGGCACGTAGAGGCCGGTGTCATCGGCTCTACACCGCGAGTGCACGGTATGTCGTTGGTGTAGAGTTTGTATAAAGTAGGACCTAGGACGGAGCCTTGTGGTACTCCAGCACAAATGGGGTGAACCTCGGAACGCGTTCCCTCGACGCGGTAACGAAAGGTTCGATTTCGGAAAAAATCTCGTATGATAAGTACGAGTCGATCTGGCACACCGAGCTCATATAGTTTGTATAGGAGCCCGTTGTGCCAGACCTTATTGAAAGCTTTCGCCACGTCGAGAAAAAGTGCCCCAGTTTGGTAGCCCTGAAGAAATTTACTGAGGATGTGCTCCGTGATGCGGTGCACTTGATGTGTGCATGAGTGTTGGGTGCGAAACCAGAACTGCTCATTGATTGGCAGCACTCGGGACAGCATAAAGTCCTTGAGGCGGGCGAGGATGAGCCTTTCATATACCTTACCCAAGACTTTGAGTAGGCTTATGGGTCGATAGGCTGATGGATCGATTGGATGTTTTGAGGGCTTGAGAATCCCTATGACATCGGCTTCCTTCCAGGTGTTCGGGAAGGTGCCTTTGGATATGGCCGCGTTGTAGATTATCACCAGTAGGTGTAAAATAGACATGGGTAGGAGTTTCATCACCTTGTTGGTGATGCCGTCGGGGCCGGGAGCCTTGCGTGGTCGCAGATTTTTAATTATGGACTCCACTTCGGTGCATGTAACTTGAGTGACGGAATTACGAGGTGGTTCCTTACTCCTCCGATCGACCTCGCTGTTAACCATTTCAAGGCGAGCAGCGTCGATCGGAGGGTGCTCGGTGAGCATTGGAGCTCGAGATTGTCAGCCAGACATTCGGCTTTCTCTTCGTCTAAGAAGGCGGGTGGTTTATTGGGACGCGCTAAGGGAGGCATTGTTTGGGCGTTGCCCCCTTTTAGGGATTTGGGGAGTCGCCAGTAGGCGAGATGGGAAGGTTCGATGTTGGAGAGGTGATGACACCGATCGTTCCTATACTGGGCTATGCGTGATCGGACTTCACCCTGAAGGGTACGTAGCACCAGCCGGTTACTTTCAGTGGGATATAAGTCGTGGGCACGAGTCGCCGCATTCTTGCGCCTCATTAGGTCCTTTATGTCGTTTGGTAGGGTCCATCGGTGGTCTTCCACCGAGGGAACCTGCCTCGAACAATCCACGATAACGGTTTGGATGTGCCTAGTGAGGGCATGAACTGCGAGGTTCGTGTCGTTGACTGAAGATATGTTCCTAGGAATATTATCTAGGTGCGGTGATGTGGCTTCCCTCAGGGCGTTCCTGAGTCGGTGCCAGTCTACAATGGTTTTGGTGGAGGGTGAGGTTGGGGCGGAGGGCCCTAACCGAAGAAGAACGGGGCGATGATCGGAAGCGAGCTCATGGATTACCTCTATGCCTTGGAAGGCGAGATTGATGTTCTTACAGATGGCAATATCAAGCACGTCCGGTGCGTGACCCAATATGTATGGAAAATGGGTAGGCGTAGTAGGCGCTACGACGTCGAAGTCGCGTGCGTCGCTTAGCGAGTCTAAAGCCAACCCCGGGGTTGATTTTAGTTGCATTCCACCGAGTGTGCTTGCTATTGAAATCTCCTGCCAAAATGACTGAGTTTCCAAGGGAAAGGAGCGCCACGAAGTCGCTTCGTAATACTTGTGCGTCACGTCTGCAAGGCAGGTAGACGGACGCGATTGTGATGGGGGCGTGGCCGGTCATGGCTAGCTGACAGACCGAGGCTTCTAGGAAGGTTAGGGTTGGCGTATCGAGGGGCACGCAGTGCAAGGACTTTTTATAGTAGATGAGAGTTCCTAATTATGTTATAATTGTTTGAGGAATGTCTCTTGCACTAGGAGCACGTCGACTTGGTGATTGCGAACAAAATTGAAGATTTCATCGCGTTGATTATTAATACCGTTCGCGTTAAAAAATGCGACGTTAAGGGAACGCGGTTTTACTCTGCCGTTGTAAAGGCCCTCTATGCTTGAAAGTTGACGATGGCTGACACTACATGTTGGTAACGCATTGTGGCAGCAATCCTGATTTCGGGCTTGCCATTGGAATCCCTTAGGGCTTTTGCAAGGGCTGAGACGTCGGCGCCGTTGAAAACGGCGGCGAAGCGACACACAAGGTCGAGGTCGCTTTCGTTAACCGGCCGTCCGGCTGATGGTGGGGCTGCTCAACCGGTTGAGCGATGGTCACTACGCCGATAGGAGTTTTCCATGCGGGACGTAGAGGTCGAACAGGAGCAAGAATAGGCGCGGGAGCGGCGATCGGTGTAGCTACCTTAGGTGCGACTTTAATTGCGGACGTTTGCTTTGCGATTTGGGAGATAGTTTTATATCCTCCTTGTTTATTATTCATTTCAACCACGGTAAAGTTCTGCGTTAGGTCTGTTGCTGTGCTTCATATGGTGAAGGTACAGATTAGAGAGCCACATAGAGAACACATTAGAGGCCTTCCAGGCCCACTTTCCTCAGGGGTCCTCAGGTCCTGTTACCCATGAAATGTCATGAGGATGGATGGGTCATGGGTAACAGTCGTTACTTACCATCACGTGAACTGTGTGGTCGTTTGTCATTCCTAGTGTCATAAATAAAGTTTATTTGTTATTTTTATTGAGCTTATTAACTCAACTATATTTCACTACATATTTAATACATATTCGTATAAGGTAGTGGAGTGAAAGTAATTTTCCGTATCATTTTAAAATTTATTTTGTCACATTTACGAGTATGTTTAATAGATTTACATTTTATTCAAAAAGAGACTTGGATGCTGACATTTATTGACATTATTATTGTTGCCGACATATTTATAGCTATCAGTTTCATCCTAACATTGAGATAAATAAAATTTATAGAATTCGTTTAGATGTGTTGATGTCCTTAACGCTGATTCTAGACACGATAAAGTTTGGTTAAAAATGTAAACAGATGAATTCACCACTACACAATGTATATATTATAGTATCATTATTATTCATGCACTTCAGAAGCATACACACATTTCAGATTTCTTTAATTTGAAAAACTTACGCTTTGATATTCGAGGGAGGATCTTTTGAAAAAAAAACTACGTTAAGACGAACACAGATATCCTTATAATATGAAATCTTTGCAACCTATCTTTCCTCAGTAATTTATCAATAGGATGCATTGAAGGATACCTAAGTATAAGTAATTGAGTAAGGTTCAATTGAATACACTACAGTCAGAATATACACGAAAATGTATATTCCACTTATTACGCAATTATCTTTAAACGAAACCTTAGTAGCATTTACATCATGAGGTACGGTTAAAGTGGTGCAGTCCCGGTGCAATTATGATCTGGCTATAGCATGAATAGGTCGGCTCGATCGAGTTATAAGAACGCCGTTTGGACCACATCTCTAAAATGGTAGCAAATATAATAAACTTTATTCATGTAGATTTACAAAAGGTCTTACATATCAAACTGGTCTAAGACCTTTGGGGTGATAATATACTTGCATTATGATTGCTTAACTCACCAACATCAATCGTGGATGAATGTTGGTTTGGTCTACCTTCAGGTGAACTGCGTGTTTGTTTATTACCCCTAAAATCATGAACAAATACTAAATCAATGGATTCATGTAGCATACATTGATTAAATACTTACTCTTGTTCTCAAATTCTATTAACTTGAATTGATAAACAAAATCTTAGTTGTATATAGCTTGATTGATGATCAGATATCCACAATTAAAATCATGTCCGCTATACTAAATTGATAAGAAAATTTGTATGATATTTAACGCATGAGAGTCACAAATCTAATTATAACGGTTAATAATTTTAGAAGTTAACTATAACAGTAAAAACGTGGGCGAACAGCCTTGTCGATAATTTCGACTTTAGTAATCAAACATAAAGAGAAACTTAACCTGTCATTCAAATGTTTTTCAAACGTTTACTTACAAATGTGCCACGGTGAATGTTAAGGGTTTCTTTAGTTTTGTAGTAATCGTTTGTAATTTGCATACTTGATGACACACAGCTATGACGCGAATGGGTCGGCTCGACTAGGGAAGGAAGTCCAAGAATACCAATCGATCTTAGTCCTAAGTGATGACAACACTTTGGATTTGGATACGTGGATTAAAACATCTATAGTTTCGTCCGTTCTCAGTACGTTCTATTGTAGTTAATTTTTAATAGCCTTTATTTCTGATTGCGATTATTATATGTTGATTCAAACACGCAAGCATTTAGAATGTAGCACATTATAATACGAAATTATTGTAGATTGATAGTACATTTTTTATAAATATAAAACAGATTTTTATGCTTCGAAAAGACAATTAAAATATAAACAGTATATGTGAATTTAATTAACAGCCGCCTACATAAAATTTCTAGCTCTGCACACTCAAAAACAGTTATCTAAGCGTAGTTACAGAACCACGATTGTTTCGCGCTTTCGCAACTCGGAGCGTCCACTCTCGATCGAGTACAACCGATACTTGCGAATACCCATCTACAGCGTGTTTAGAAAGTCGTCGGATTATTTAATTGAGAACGTGTGACCGTTGCTCGTGTGCCGATGATTTGTTCGACTTAGTTTAAATATCGTGTATCCTTTAAATTTCAAGGTTGTCAGTCAGCGTTCGAAATATAAGATATAGATTTATTAATTTATTTTGCAAATAGATTGCCCTGGATATTTTTATATGACAATTACTGTAACTTATGAAGAAACACCAAGAAAATCTCTTTTCTACTCTTGGTTGTTTTTTCAAGAATTTTTGTAAAAACCTCTTTTATAAACATACGAGAATAAGCATAATAAGCACGATGTTTATTATGTAAGTATTGACTTTTGGCTTTTTTTGACCAAAGGCAGGGCATAGTTTATGTACGTATCACTCATTTTAATAACAGAAGTGTTCCATAATATATATATATATACATATATTATCCATTATTTCATCTAGCTGTGTAGTAACGGAGATATTAGATCAACATTATTAGGTAATAGAATTCAACCTGCTTGCAAAAATTATTATTGGTGTAAAATATTCGCAATCATATAATTACTTTATGATATACAACTATATATATATCTAGTAATTTTTATCAAAATGTATTATAGTTATTAAGGCAATATCAATTTACTTATACTAGTGCCTCGCTTATTATCTTGATTTGTTTACAAATTTATCAATAAATGAACCTTATTACTCTGGACGTCATATCTGCTTAACAGCCGAGTTATATACGAGATTGTTGTCAAAAGTATATCATACAATAATACATTTGAAGTTTTTGGTTACATGATAATTTCTAATGAAAGAACACACAGTGTTACAAATAATGCTCATATTCAAAGTTTTTGTATATTTTTTAACACATTAGTCCATACACACTAATACATACAAGATATAACACTACTAAGTTTCATCCCATAATTTATGATTAAAAAAAAAACAATGACTTAATTTAACAAGGCATCGGTCAATGTTAATAAAAATAACGTCCGAAGTGATTTCTCTTAGAAAGCCGCCTTAGTAAAAACAACAATCAATTTTTAATTTATTCACAAATATCGAGAACAATCGATCAGCCCGGCGCCTCTATAGCCAACACTATGATCGATTGCTTGTCACCCGACAATCGATTTGACGGGTATCGATAATTAATCGAGTACTTCGTCCTCGATGGGTGTATATAACTTGCTGTGACGTATTTATTTAAGACTGATTCATACTCGTATTTTAATTAAAAATATTGAGAGGAATATGGAAGAAGAGATATATTTCAATCATTTTGTGTAAAATCCATAAATAGCTATAAAATTTCTATCGTCTTTCTGACGTAAAGCACTAAGTAAGACATCCATTGGCATGGCTGCCTGGCATTGTCCATGACATATACCATCATATGGTAATTTAACTTGTGGCAAAGCGGGTGAGAGGCTGAGAGAGTGCATCGTGTTTCAGGTCAGTGCAACATTCTGTAAGAGATTCTAAGGCATCACTAAAAGTAGCCACCGATGGGGTTTCAGCGGGTAGAAATATCACAACTACAGTATTTCACCCAAAAGGCAGAATTTCTTTTCAGTAACACCCTGAATAGGTAACCACCGTACACTACGCACCCACTATAAAAAACACTTTTGCTTGCATGAATGCTTTTATTTAACTGTCCTCAAATCAATGAATGTCATATGTAGAAATCATGGAAAAATCAGGTATTATATTTTGTAGTCCTTCCAAACTTAAAATAAAAGAAAATATTTTAGTTCTATTTTAAAAAGTTTATTGTTTAAAGAATACTTGGTAGAAAAGAGTTCATGGATATTAACATACTAACACCAATAACTAGGCGTAGACGGGCTTTCTAGTTTCTGGGGAAACCTGTGTCTTTTAGGGCTTGTCCCACCCTCCGCACTTCGTAATCCGCGCCTTGTGAACTACCGTTGTTAAAAGCAGCTGGTCAATAAATTTGAGTAGCATTAAACTGTCCATATGGAATTGATTATTGCTGATTAATTTTGATAATGAGTAAATTGAGTGTTGCCATAGGGTTATTGGTAATGAATGTATTCATACTAGATATCAGGACCTGACGTGTGTACTTTAAACACATATTTATCATTATGAGGATAAATTTTGCCTATCAAAAACAGTTAGAGCATTAATCCCTACCGTGTTTGTAAACGACGGTAATAAACCATAACGAACCCTATTGATATAATGTATAGGAAACGTGCCTTAAATCAACTCTTACATTCACACCTGTGTGTAGCCTACATTTTAGTAACTTACAATAACAATATAACACTAAAGCCAATGTGAACGCACAACTGATGTAGTACGTAAATCAATTTTTCGCAACAAAAGCTTCTTACACAGCTAAAAAGCTGTAGCGACTAATTTCTGAACAATGTAATTGCAACTTTAACACAAATAGATACAGATGAAATTTCAATACAGGCGTAAAGGTACTTAAAACTATTCACTGAAGAATAAATATAACAATGCGTACTTGTGTCCACTTGCAAGTCTTGAATGCTTGCGCCAGATTTGAGTTGACGCACATGGACAGAGACTGTCGATGTTATATTATGTCAACATTTATTTACTATATACGATATTTATTTATATTTAGATGAAAATAACGCCAATTAAAATGAATATTAAATAATACAAATTGATAATAATAAAAAGGTAATGATAATAGAAGTTGGAAATTAAAACACGAGGTAGGATCTGGTTAGCATTTGTATACTAATAATAATAATAACACTTTTTTTTAATTCTTCAACGTATTGAGTTAATATTTTTTAGTCTATGGTTAATTAACTAAATCCTTTCAAAACCGGTACAAAATATATTCATTTTGCTGGATTCACCTGAGGCCCAAACCGGAAAGAATTTTAATACATTTAATAGAGAGAGTGATATCTGTCAAAGCCTTGAAGATATGGTCTGACAAACTTATAATTTTTAATTCTAATATCTGCTCAAAACAGAAATAAATTGTTTGATTTAGTAAATTGTTAATAAATGGTTGTTTTTATTCCAAACACACAATTATAATAACAATTACAAAATCAGCTTCATGTCATCATGTCTTTATATCTAAAAAACGTAGTGAATATCAAGACAACTAAGAAACGATTATGTAAATAAAATAAGCAAAATGTTTAGACTTGTCGTATTAGAATGCCTACCCGTAACCGTTCTCGAAATATACATACATACATGGTGTTACGGCCTTGACATAGAAAAAAACAACTATTATAATGTTTTAGTCATTCATCATCTAGTCCACAAACAATATTACGTTCTCTTTCCAACTACAGGCGTATTATACCATACCCTCTTGCTTTGAAAATAATGAAATCGATTGTAAACTGTAAGCTCATGAGGTACCTAGGGAAACACTAGCTGATTAGTGAGCTCTAATACGGCTTCCATCGGGGTTGCTCAGCTGACCTTTTAGTCTACTTGACTCATTGAGGGCCCAAGTAGTCGAGACCTTGGTGGTTAGTCAGGAGTTGCGAAGGCCTTTGATTGAGTTTGGGACAAAGAGCTTCTTTCAAAACTTCCTTCCTATAGGCTTCCCGACAAATTATGCATGTAGGTCACCAGTTTTCTCTCGAACCGTAGAATCAAGATCGTAGTCGTCTGTGCATGCTTCGACTCCAAACCACGGAATGCTTTTGTTCCTCAAGGCTGTGTGCTATCTCCTACCTTGTTTCTTCTACATATGAATGACAAGTTGCAAATTAGTAACATTCATTGCTATGTCGATGACAGTATAAGGGATAAGTTATACACTGGCCGCGCCATTATTTCTTGGGAAAACGTCAATGACTGCCGGAACAAACTTGTGATAGAGGTAGAGATTTTGTTAAACAAGGTCTCAGATTGGGGCTGTCAAAATCTAGTCTATTTTAACCCCAGGAATATACAAGTTTGCGCGTTTACCGCTAAAAATAATCCCTTTGTCGCATCTTATTTTGGAAACACTCCCTTCAGCTAGTATCGGAATCCTTGGCGTTGAAGTATCGAGCGACGTTCAGTTCCGCAGTCATTTGGAGTGTAAGGCAAAATTGGCCTCTAAAAACAAGAGTGTTTAATTCAAGATTGGATTATATGTCAACTCTTCCCGAAGCACAAGTTCGGCTTCACATTCAATACTGTTCTCATCTCTGAGTCGGAACACCTAGTAATAGCTACTGCCATTTGAATGGTAGCGAATTTGCGAATGTAATCCGTTCGTGTTACGAATGGGTGACGATAATAACTTACCATCAGGGGAGCTACTTGCTCGTTTGCCTCCTATTCTATACAAAAATTTTTTCTAATACCTTCGAGTTAAGGCCTATTTCCCTGCTGTACGACCTATTTATGCTTTTTCCTTAATCTCTTATTTCACATACCTATTGTCTTCATCGTGGTGGTGGCATTTAGGGGATTTTTAACTTCATCGACACAGTCTAATACAAAAACATTAAAATTCCTCGATACTTCTCATACTCTTGAGATTATATTCATACATGATGTAAGTAGTCTATATCAAAAACTTGACCAAAATTGAACAAGGGAAGGATAACGTTCTTATAGGATAGTTGAAGATCGCATGTTTAGTTAAAGAATATCTCCAGTAAATTTGCTGGCGTTAAAGCATTTTTTCTTACTATTCCAGAGTACCGCACAGCTTAATCTTGGTTGTATGGAATAGATATAATTTATAAATATTACTTCCTGTCACGTGAATCGTATGTATATTTTTCATTATTACTTTTCAGAAATAAATATAAAATAGTAATGGCATTATTAATTTACTGCGGCCAATGCTAACTAATGATTTTTATGATGATATCCCCTTGATCGATTTTCACCATGGCGATATCTAATGGTTTATGCCAGATTATAGATATATAGATAGAATATTTTTATAGTCCATAAGAGTGAACGAGTGAATGACTCGTCGTCTCCTTCCCTATTCCGATGTAATGCATGTGCAATAAGATCGGAGGAAGATTCAGATGATTGATTCAGGAGCACGGGACATACATACAACAATTTGTGATGCCCAAATATTATTCTAATTTTAGTTGTAATTAATCTTAGATCTTTTTATTTTTAGATATTATTAAATGTGCATGACAGCTCCAAGGATTTCTTTGCTCCCCTAGTCTGATAAAAAGGTTGACAAAGGATATTGTATGGAGAGAGGCTCTCTATTGTTGTTTGTTTTTAGCAAACTACAGCTCGACGCGGTGACAAGTTGTTGACTTGAACCGGGTTGTAAGAAATATTGCTCTACTTAAATACAATGAATCAGTTATTATATATTTTATTTTATTAATGTAATAATAATTAAATTAAGATATTAACAATGTCCTTTTGGTATATTTCAACCACGGCAATATTTTCTGGAAATGACCAGATGAGATCAACTGCGCAGTATATATTACAGTGCTGTAATCATTCAAGTATAGTCCTTACTCAATGTACTCTTTTATAGTAGGTAGTAAAACATGTGTAGTGAGATTTATATGCAGTCTCAGAGTGACAGGACATATCTGAAACATATTCAGACTACGAATCTAATAATTTGTACTAACAATCGATCCTTGACAGGACATCACGCCTGCGATTCAAAAGCCGCCAGGACTACTACGCCAATCAGACTAGTAGTATTTTAATAATATAAGTGAACCACATTATTATTAACAAAATCTTTATATGTCATAATCCTGAGATCCCTTACTAAAAATTCTACTATATTAACATTTGAAAATTTTTAATTTTATTGCCGACATTACGCACTTAATTGCCATATATATATTCGACTACAAACAAAGAACATTACACAATGTTTAAACGTATTTCATAACAATCATAACCCTTTTTGAACTGATCAAACGCAATAAAAAAGAACAATTTACATTAATAAAGAAATTTTATTACGTAACGGTAGATTTATGGTAAATAATTCTGATTTTAAATTTATTCAGAGAAATAGATGGAGAGACGAGATTAAAAACTCAATAAACACCCATGTATAGAATGTGTGACAAAAATATAAAAAAGAACAATAAATTTAAATTGTAAAGTAGAGCACTCAAGCGAGCGCTGGCATCACGAACAATAGCAACTTCAGTGGGCAACGACTCGAGATTGCGTTTGAAATATTTACAAACTCATTCCGCGCCCGTATGTCTGACCACAACCACATTTTTTACAACTTTAATTTACATACCCCTCAAACCAAAATACATCTTATTACAAACACCTCTAGACCTACAGCGTAAGCTGATAAAAACGTAGGATATGTATAGAAATTTTTAGAATGTTTACTACTGTATTAAAATGTATTTATGCATAGTAATTGCGACCTTAGATAACACGGAGCAGTGACCCACGGGATATTGATTTTAGGTGTCGTTTCTTTATAGATAAAGAATAATTAGTCATGATACTTTCTGGGAAAACGTTAGTCTCGTTAGACAACTGGTTTTATGTATTTAATTTTTTGTCATTTTTGGAAATTGATTTGTTAATATTGTGTAATAAGAGATTTGGCTGTGTCCATATTAATCAAATATTATATTGTTTCAATTTAGTATTGTAATTTGTATTGGTGATATTAATATCTAATGATTATGATCAGAATAAAATAGTGTTTTCTTTTGGAGTACTTTTTGATATTAAAATATATCTGCAGTTTACACTTTAACCTTAAAACCTACACATGAATCAGTGCTTAGTCACAGACTTGCTTGACTTTTTAATGCTTATACATTATTTTTTCTACCAAATACAATGGCTATTTTATTGTTTTTACTCTACTTGTCACGTTTGTAATATACGATATTAGATATGATTTGTGAAGGATATGAGAATTTAAGTTTTGCAATAGAGCGCAAATCTTTAAATTTCGTTTATCGTGAACACATAACCCGTGGCGTGGAGAGACACGTGGTAGGTGTAGGGCATATATTGTAAAAAAAAAGAAAAAAATAATTTAAAAGAAAAGGACAATAAACAACTATTGTTTTCAAACACCGACAAACTGCACTAGAGCCAGGTGGTAGAGTCGTAATAATATTTTTATAATGTCCTCATTACTAATCACTTTGCTTTTGTTAGTATTGGTCAGTAATTAGGATTATTTAGCTCCTGAAAACACGTATTTCTGACTTATTATTAACCGAGTTTACTTCGGTTTGTTTACAAACAATTTCAATTAGTCTAAACTTGTGGTTTCTACAGTGAACACGCCATAAAATGGGAAAAGCTCAAGAAATTAGCAGTGAAGTGCATTCTGCCATACGTTCGCCGCAGTGCCCAAAAAAAGATTATGTCAGATTGTGTAGCCCCAACATAATTTACAAGATATTTAGAAGAGAAAGATGCACAAGGAGTGTTAAAAAACATGGTTTGGCCTCCTCAGAGCCCGGATTTCACCCCATTAAACTTTTGTGGGAAGAGCTTGATAGGAACGTCCGTAATCGTGGCCTATCCTCGCGAGAAGAAATGTGGAATGCTTTATGCGAAGTTTGGAACAATATATCACAAGACACCATTAACAAATTGATTGCCCGTATGCCGAGACTTGCGAAAAAAGTCATAAAATGTAAAGGAGGATTTTTTGATGAAAATCAGTTTGGCTAACTATAGCCTTTTTTTGCATGGACTGTTAATATTTCTTAACACTTTTAAAGTATATTATTTCTCAATCAATGTTCTATTAGATTATTAAACAGGTTAATTAAACATTTAATATTTTATTAATAGAAACAGGTTGTATATCCAAAGGATTAGACAGACGTACGGTGAACCAGGTCGAGAAGTAATATTAAGGTATTCGAACCGGTGAATGACTAGATGATGGGAGTCTTTAGATTATAATAAAGGTAAACAAAGTCTTTACATATTTTCAAAATTGTCTTGATATTAAGAAACACTTATAATAAATATATTATATTCATTTGTATGTTATTTTTTCTAAGTAGTATGGCTCGTAAAATTATCACGCTCTAACAGAAACAATATTATTGAAATATGTCAACTAGCATAAAGTTGCTGTTCTATATGGTCAGTATCCCAACTTCTGGTTGGCATTCGATCTGTCTTCAGGGGCGACGACGTTTTTTTTTTCGGGCTGATGGCCGCTGTTAGCCTGAGGGCTTTTATAGTTTCACCGGGTAGAGAGGTGACCGCGCGCTTATGGCGCTCAGCCGAGACCACTATGCAAGCGACGACGCAGGGGCATCTTGATCTATGCCGAGTATGGATGAAGAAATTATAGGCTGCTGTCATTGTCTACATCTCGTGAACCGTGTTTTCTCTAGTTGTTTATATAACTTTAACGTTCTATGCAATAGTGCAGTTTTTTTTCAACATTGGCACGTGTTGCCTTAAGTTTATAAATTACAAAATGAGAATACAAAACTGTTATATCAAAGTGTATAGATATAGAACACTTTTGACGTATACGGTGTGTGTAATTTATGTCGCAGTCATAAAGTAAAAACGTCTTCAATTATAATTTTATAGAAATAGTTGACCGTAAACCGTGAAATTCTTAATTTTAACGGCTTAATAAAGGTATCCATAAATTTATGCCTTGTTACTATTTAGATTTTTTCTAGCTGTAGTGGATTTTATGGGTATTACATAATGAAATTTATATTTTATGACATAGATTGTGCATTTTATGAGCTTACTTAAGAAGCTGTGGAGGCACTTTGTATCGTAAAAGTCTTTAAAATAAAAAGCAAATGAACAGTGGTTTTAGTTAAATGATGATAATGTCCGCTTCGTTGAAATGCGACGATATTTTTTTGTTTTACCAAATGATATCGATTATTTTATAGTACCGAAGACAAAGACAGAGGCACTCACTCGTCCTCCCCTTCCCTATTATGATATAATGCATAAACAATAAGTTAGAAGTTTCGGATGCAGTGTCAAAACCATAGGACATACACAACAGCTAGAGACCCCAAAAACCAACAATTTGTGATATCCAAATATTGTTCTTAGACTGGGAATCGTACCCAGGACCTTCGATGCATAAGTCTACTCTTCTACTAGACACTAAACAATACCATATAGTTGTCAAGGTCATCTAGTTAAATATTTGTACTTTATCATCTCAGATTACATCGCCGCTTTTAAGATGAAATTGCACTCAAATATTACTTGCATACTATGCAAATAAGTTAAATTTTCGGCATGCACTAGCAAGATGATACGGTTAATCGTTATTGTATTTGTATTATAATAGTAAGCTATGATTTATACAACACAAGAAAGGGAAGATTTATATTTCACCTTAATCTTGTTAGATTTAGAATATGACAGGAGTTGTATCATAAATGTTTCTAACTACATTTTCTACGTAAGAATCTGGGAAATGAAACCTTCCATTCGACCAACTCATCGATTTTGAATCTTCTACAGCGATCGTGTATATACCCTTCTTTCTAGGCTAGTGGTGATACTCCATCTTGAGATCTAAGCTCTTGCGTCTTTGTTCATTGAAGCATTAAACTGCCAAACTGTTCTAACGGTTTGGCGAAATTCTTTATTGTGTGGCAAAATCTTTTATTCTCATCTTTTATTATACCGGAAAAGCGACAAATAAATAAAAAAGTAGTTAAACGAAACAATTTTTTATGGGTTTATTAAATTAAAACTTTTAAAATTAAAACGCTATAGTTTTAACTTTTTAATCCAAAGTTAGGAGTGCTTTATGTCTTTCATAGCGACAGAGAAGATTGAGGTTTTTGACGTCCTGATTTCATAATTAACTCGAGCTACAATGAGCTTTTCATTATTTATTTTTGGTTCACTCTCCGCAGATCTCCGAAAATTAAACGTTTTTAATTATATTTTTTACATTACATTACATGCGATAAAAATAGTTTTATTCAATGTGCAGATTCGAGTTCAGAGTCGATTGCAAGAAATTTCAGAAAATATGGCATCCTACAGGCAGATTAACCTTTTAAAATAAGATACTAGTTATATATATGTATATATATACAACTAGTATCTAAAAATGTCAAGAAAACGAGGCATTTTATCACTGTGATCAAGCGAAGCGAATATAAAAAGGACGACGCCCTAAAAAAATAATAACTATGCTCTGTATTCTGGTCAGTTTAGGTATCCGGAGACCTTTATTACGAGAAACACCCTCTTATTCTTTAGGGGTGACAATGCATCTACATTATGACTTGTCGAGGGTAAAGCTGGGTGTCTTTAGCCGCAGAAATCACTTTCCTTCAGGTGAACTGTGTGATCGTTTGTAACCTCAATACAATAAAAAAGTAAAAAAAAATATCTGGCCTGTTTGGGGCAAATTTTTTTTTTAAAATTCATCGAAAATATGATTTCGTCCATGCATGCATTATTTTATTTTTACCATACAATACAATCCTCAGTAGATAAATTTATTCGTTATCACGGGTGGTATATTGTTATAGCATTAAAGGCGCTTTATCTTTATTTATATCTTTACTTTTAAGTACTTGTATGCCCTTCCCTCTATTTTACCGTTACAACTCAAAACGCCAACAAAACCCATTAATAACTCGTTTATTTCCATATCGAATTTCATAAAGCGTAGTACACCATACTTCATAGCGGCTATAACCATTAGTTAAAATTATTTGTATGTAAACCTTGTACTTATTCGTGTATGTATGACAGAAAAATTATTTAATTAGCGACCCCCTATTGACGAAGTTGATTATTCTTTCAAGCATCGACCTCCCTACGATTTATCCCCCATAATTTTAATAGCTACTTTATCATGAACTGTATAGAAATCTATACCATAACAAAAGTCCAAGCGTGAGAATGGGCATGAGAATTCATGGGAGGTCTTGTTAATCTGGCGTTTAATCAATAACAGAAACTCATTAGGAATGTATTATGGAGTAATTTGTCGAGTTTCTCACGTGGCGTGTGGCGACAGCGGGGGGTGGTTTTAATGTAAATATTTAAGCTGCATTTGTTTCTTTTGAATCTAGTTTTCTCTGGTGTCAATGGTTGGTCCAAATCAAACTAACGTATAGTGACTACGATTTTGAATCTTTTTTTGCGGATATTTAAGATTATTTTTTGTTGTTAATGATTTACCTCTGTTTTATCATTATTATACAATATTTAATTTATTACAATTAATAATCCAATAACATAACAACACTACACGTAAATAATAAATTATTATTTACGTGTCGTGTTGACTATAACCTTGATAGAGCCTCGCTTCAGGTAGTGTCCGGCTACCACCTGAATAGGTAGACTACCGGATAAGGACCGCGGCCTCAAGGAAGACTACGTGAATAGCACTATAATGCTTCTGTGTTAGAAGAGATTGTAACGACTGAGTTATGACATGCTATGCCAATATATCTACATAAAGATATACTTCTTAATATAATAAATATTTGCATATAATTACTATTATCTTGGGATAATTAGTAGCGAGATGTTATTCATGATATATTGAAAACAAATAATTTAACAGCTAGTACAGAAGTCGTGAGTACGAGTTAAACAACGTGTGTAATGTTTTCGTTTATCTAATTATAAGAACCTAATCATCCGTATAGAATTTGTGACATTTATGGGTTATTGCTAGGCTATAGGCCAATTCCATTGAACATTTTTTTTGAAAGGCATATGTCCTGCATAGGATTTATATAGGTTAGATAGAATTAAGCAACATAATAATAATTAAACTACATTACAAGGATCATCATTTTGCTTGCACATTTGTTTTTCTTTGATCGTTAAGCTATTTCCGACATATTTCCAAAATATTACACCACTACTGGCATTACCAATATCCTCCTCGATATCAAATGTAAAATATGGAATATCTACATCTTTGTTTTATAATTGAGATTTCACTTTAATGTACTATGTTGTCTGTAACTATGCTGACGAGAAACAGTAACATGTTTCTCGTCAGCATAGTTACAGAAATATACATCTAATTGTGTAATTTTCATTACAGTGTGTTAATGCTATAATTACTGTGAAATGTTGTATTTGACTCGCGTTAATCTTCTAGATTAAGCATGAACTTTATGAAATAGAATACGGCCTCAAATCTGTTGGTATTGGCTGAAATATATATGAAATACAGCTGAAATCGGCGTTGGTACTGCCAAATAGCAGATTGATTGTAGTTTCAACAAGAATGGGTTGGCTCACACGCCCTCGCAGAATGCCAGTTTGAAATACCAACATAACACTGTTGTGTTTCATTTATTGAGTATTAGGACCTGGCGCTGTTGCTGATACATACATTTTATTTCAGTCCTTAGGAAATACAATGTATATGCATCTTGAATCTGAAAAGGATATATGCAGTCATCACTTATCGTCAGGTGAACTGTGTGGTCACCCTATTATTCTTGGAAAAGCAAATTGTAATTGTACTATTCTTAGTCGTTCTTACATGTTCATATTTCCCAAAACCACCATTGTCCATTACACTCATAAACTTCATAGTTTTTTAAAACATATCCGAGTTTAATTTTGTTTTAGACGGAATACATGTACCTAATTAGGCCGATGGTAAGAGATTACTGCGGCCCACGAGCACCTTCGTCTATCTTTGAGAATAGTTCAAGATACGAGTGCGTATTCGCGTACTCTTGACGTAAGATGATACTTTATTATTATTAGTAACAAACGAGCACACAGTTCACCTGATGTTAAGTGATTCCTGCGGCCCATGACATCTTCATTCATCCTTCACAAGGAATCATAATGCAGATGCGTTGTCACCCTTGAGAACTGAGATGGAATGCCTCGTCTCTCGTAATAAAGGTCTCCGGATCCCTGCACTCACCAGACGAAACCCAGCAGCATTAAGTTGCTATTTTACGCAGATATTTGTGAGGGTGTGGTTCTACCCCGGTCGAGCTGACCTATAAAACAAACTGCAGGGTAGCTCTACTACTGTACCCCTCTCTCAAGATCATACTACAGTACCATAATAAGGTACATTTAATATGTACATACAATACAATTAATATGTCGATATAGAAAGGAAAATGAATTCGCAACATTTTAATCAAATTTATTGTTTCAATAGCACTAAAATAAAGATTACCTGAGTTATTTTATAGACAGATTAGTTTTTTATGTAATAGTTTTCCCATATAACCACTCTGTTATATATTTCGTTATACAAAGTATGTATGCAATAAGCAACTAAACAACAATTCGCCCTTCATTAAAGAAAATAATAGCATTGGAAAACAACCGGAAAATGCGAGACGTCATCGCCGGATGGGCGCCCAGACAGGAAATAGATTTTTGAAACTGGTCATTGATGGGAAAAGTGATTCAGTTGTGTTTTTTTTAGAAACACGTTACCGAATCAGTTTACATGCGTTGATTCATGTGTCGAGACAAAAAGCTTTTCTATTAAACTTAACAATATCATTTATCTGTGTGTCTTCAGATTATTTCAGATTTCATTAATGCGAAAATTAAAATAATGTCTCATACCAAATAGAATATACTGGTATATATATGTATATAAATATATATATATATATATATATATATATATATATATATGTGTACAGGATGGTCATTACTGTAATTGTTCTTTGAGACGTGACACGACACGCCGTGACGTCGTCTAATAATTCAAACGAAGGCCCTCTTTTCTTCAAATTTATCCATTTAACAAGCAAAATAAATGTGAAAACGAGCATAAACGAGAATAAAATAAATAACCCATAGCCACAGTTCTAGATTTCATTTCATTCCCAGTCCAAGCCAACGAATTACTGATCACAATATATGTCAATTACATTATAAACGAAAGATCTTTTTAAAAAAGTCATCATTAAGTTTTTTAAAATACTTATATTCCTATACTATACTTAATGTCGTTATTAGAGGAAGCCATGATGATTACAAGTTATATTAAAACTGCACCAAGGCATATTGAGTCCACCTATTGAACCTTTTTTAAAAACGCAATATGTTTACAATTAGCGTGATAGCCATGATCACTCATTGTATAAATGCTCGCCTTTAATTTCATGGTACGCCAGCAAAACGAGTTAGATCCTAGTGTCGGCACCAATGAATAGTGAATAGCAATTTTAAACGCTTGGCGGTGAAGAAAAACATCTTGAGGGAACTATGACTTAGGGATAAAAAAAATATTTGGTGTGAAGAACGCTAATCCGCATTATAGCCGCGTGCAACAACATATGCTCCAATGCTCACTCTAAAGAGTCCTATGTCATAGAGGGCACAGCTGGGAATAGGCAGTTACATCACTTTTTCGACCATCATAGATTTTAATCTAATCTAAAAGAATTTTTTATTACAAAATCCAGATAAATGTAAAACCATTACACCGAATTGTGAATAGTGTATTTACGCCTTTAGAAAATGTAGTGAGATAAATTGGTGTTAAAGCTCACATTTACTAAGCAGATGCCTCCGGGTTGATCGATAGCTAAATTATTACCATATTAATTTTTTTTATATTATATACTATATTATATAGCATTTCGGACTAAGCAAATAATTAATATGCGTTATTAATCCTTGTAAATAAACATGTTTGACTAATTTCATTTTGATTTAGTAATCGTCAGTTATTACCATAACTATCCAATTAATAAACCAATTTTACCATAAAACTCTGTTAATAACATTTCACTAAATGCAAAAAGTATCCTATTTTACGTGCAATAAATCCACAAGAGTATAAAAAAGTTGCTAATAGCGTCTCGAATAACATGCCTGATTAACTTGAGGTAAAAGAATTATGGACAATTAAAAATTACAAACTTTTTCCGTAATGATCTAACAAAAAGCAGGAGTGGATATGAATGACACTTTTTAAGCCCTTGATAAATCTGTAACGAATAAAATGCAAGTGGCTTTCTCTTAATGGATGCATTTGGATGTAATGTGACTGTCACAGGTGTATTAACCACTGCTTTGTAGGTCGCCGACAAACGCAGTCTTCCTCATATAGTTTTATGGATTTGTTTTAAGTTTTGATTACTGACGTCTTCGCAATTCAGCGGTATGAATAACTTTTGATGATCTTTGTTGCCCATTTCGGCTACATTGTTGCTCGTGCATTGGACATTTATAGGAAATGATTTAGTTCATGGTATAATTTTTCGGTTCTTACATCTCTATAAATAACTTTATCTTTTTTAATGTTACTGAGAGTTGCTGTTAACCAGTCTCTTAATAGTGATTTAGGAAAATTTTAAAATTTAAAAGTACTTAATAATACATCTTTGAGAAATGTGTATTCATTAGAATGAAGCATTAAGCTACTTCAACTTGACTCAATATCTTATACCTGCACTAAGACAAGGCAGTCAGAAATCTCGCTGGAACCGGTTCTGGAAAGATAAAGATTAAGATTAATTAATAATGGTTTATTTTGTACGCCAGCGTTTCGAAGAGCAGGTGCAAACTGGCTTTTAACTGTAGAATACAGTGACACAACCAAAGTGATTAGGTATATTCTAAAACAGATAAGCGAAGTAAAGAGAATAATGGATATTTAATAGCAACATTAATAGGTTAAGAACATATTATATACAACAATATTATACTTAAGCATTTAAGATTCATATAAACTAATTTTACCAATTTTCACAATATACAACCATAACCACAGCTTAAATCTTTCTTATTCAATATTTAAAACATTAATTTTAAATCAAACCTAAATTTAAAAAAGTAATTTAAAAATTTGTTTTGTCGATTAATATCTTAATTTTCATTACATAGCAATTGCTGCTTCTTTATAATTTAAAATTGTGTGTTTAAATATTTAAAACTAAACATTTAAATTTATTATGTGCACATCAATATATTACAACAAATAATTTTCTATTTTATTTTACGCTAAAATTTTGATAACCTATTATAATTAAATGAAATAAATTTAACTATATATTTGAAACTTCTGGTTTCTTATTGTTACCGAACACATAATATTTTTACACAGATATATAAAAAAATTGAACAATTCTTACAATTTTAAAAGACAACTTACTGTATTATTTTAATTGTGAATATCTTATACCTCAAACCATAATGTCTCCTCGTGTATCCTTTCACACTATGCCTTAGACTAGAATCAGTATCACCATTTTGGATTTGGACCCTGAGTATAAATTCAATTAAAATTAATTAACTTTACTTCTTGATTAAAAATCATAATTTATTTTCATTGTTGATGACTAAGATTGACGACCAATGCATACTTCATACAGTTAGACAAATATTTTTTCTGTATGCATTGTAATCTTTGACAGTAATAAAATAAGAAAGTACATGCACATTTAACATAAAAAAGATAAATGGAAAAAAAAGAATATGGAAAATAATAAATAATAATATAAAGATATATGGAAAAGCTATGAACATGCTATGTGGTATGAATAATAAATGTATTGTTCCTTCTTAGTAAGTTGAGTTTAATGTAACAAATTGCTTTATTCGTAAACATTGGTAAAGTAATTGAAATTTTATTATACGCAATGTTATTTGGGCCGTGAGGTGCTTAAAATTTTATTGTTCCAATTATATACACCATTAACGTGGCAAAACTTGGCTTAAAAATGCACGCTCAGCAAAAAATGTGCATTATTTAAGTAAGTAAAAATGTTTATGGGATATGCTACTATTATAAACTCAACTGTCTTAAGTATCAATAAAAATAACCTCGATGGAAATTGTTGTATTCGTGCATATTACACGTACAGATGAATACTATAAATTTCAAGCGCAAGACGTGACTCTACTAGGGCCTTTTTATTATGATGGTGACCTCCAGGATGATTACACCCTTTGTACAATGTTGCGGCTGCCGTTGAAAAACAATTGCTATGCACTATAAATTATAGATATGTAAAAGAACATGACTCTATAGAGGTATGCATTTCTTTAGACTTTGAAACAAAGAGTGACAATCGAACACGCAGTTCACTTTTTATAATATTTTGAATAACAAACTAACACCCATTAGATATTATTATTATTATTAACCTTCGAGAAGGATTCAAGATGCATACGGTTGTCACCTTTGGTCTAAGATGGAATTTCTCGTCACCTTTAATTGGGTCTCCATATCCCTCCTCCTATACGAAGCAGCAGCGTTGTGCTTAATTTCAAGATGGTATTCTCTGATAGCGAGGTTCCTCGATTGAGGTGAACCATCCATATTGTATGTATAGTAACTGTTAGCATATGAGTACACAACTACTAATAATACATAACTACTAATACATTTTAAACAACTGGGCGAACAAACGAGCACGCAATTCTCCTGATGGTTAGTTCCTTATTCTTACGTCTATCGTTAACAAAGAATTGGATCCTTGTTAAGTTTAAAGTTTAAATGCACTCCTTACTACTGAAATGGAATGCCACATTACCAGTAAGTAGGTCTCCGGATCCCTTCCATTTACGAAAGACTTAAGATTTCCTTATTATTACAAAATATATATAATAATTTGATTAAACCTACAACAGCCATAATTAAATGGTCGTTTGCAATTTTAGCTACTTTTTAGCATGTGCTGGTAGATGGATAGATATACTCGTATATCGTCAGTGAATGTATAAGTTCAGAAAATGTTTCTATTTATATATATTTTTTAATACTGAATAAGGAATCAGAACAAAGTACCTATTGTTAGCTCTGAGAATCAAGTTAATGTTGCCACCACATGGACTAAGACTTGTAGGCAGATTATATTATTTTCTTTAACAACCGCATAGCGTAGTGAGCTGTCGCTTTATGTATCCTGGGTTTGATTCCCAGCTGAGGAACTAACTTTGTTCATTACAAATTTTTAATTTTTAGGGCCCAGGTGTGTTGTATGTTTAATAACTTAACCAACCACTACATATAACCGCATATGATTACTCCGTTCTTATGGCACATGCATCACATCGGCTTAGGGATCATAAGCAAGTGCCTCTGTATTTGCAGTTAGTAGTTGTCATCTGGTAAGATGTCACTGAGCGAATTCCACTTGATATCATCTTAATAGATAACTAAATATTTCAGTACAGTATTATTAGTACCTACTTTTATACTAAACTATTTAATAAAGATATTCTAATCTCTAATATAAGTGCATATTTGTTATTCTATACAAATTCAAACGTATGGAAACCAAATATTTGTATATATATTGTAATAACGACTCTTATAAACGTTAATCGTTGGATAAACGGTTGGCTGAATTTACAAATACTTTGCCTGCATTCTGCTCGTATCAATAAAAAAAATTGCACTAAGCCTAAGAAATGTAAAGCCACCACCGCAATGTGTATGCCTTTTTTATATTATAGACAAATGGGCAAGATCTGTTTGGCTTTACTGTTTGATTTATGAAGCTTTTTTGCATTTATGTATATTGAGCCTAGTCACTTATGCTAAAATAAAGGAATAACAAAGTTACATGACGTCAAGTCAATGAAAAGTGACATTTAAGTTTCAAATACGCCAAGCTACCTTTACCTATTCAGTTATTCAGAAAGATTATTACCAAATACCATGCTTAATCTTCACTGCCATTGTCATTTGAAAAGTGACATTTACGTTTTAAATACGCCAAGCTATGTTTATCTAATCAGTTATTCAGAAAGATTATTACCAAATACCATGCTTAATCTTCACTGTCATTGTCATTTGAAAAGTGACATTTACGTTTCAAATACGCCTAGGTATCTGACAAGGAACATTAGCAGCTAAAGTTTCTTGAATGCAAGTCTAAATTCGGCGTGTATTGCTGTAAACATTAACCCAAAGTAACAGCACTTAGTGTTAATGTAAGTGAAAATTGCACCCTATACAATCTTGATTAATCTGTTAGAGTGAAAAAATATCTTGGCTTCAGACAGAACAACCAGATGGATTGTTCTAATACTAAGATGAAAATAAATAGATGATTAAAATAGAGTACTGGTACTGTAATCGACAGTCAGGCTGTCTAGCTTTGCAATCATGGCAAATTTTGAGTCCTCTGTCGTCAACTAGTTAGAACCCAAAGTTACTGTGGTCGACTAGGATATCATCTTGTTCGTTTACTTATGCGATCCTGCAAATACCTAAGTTATGTACGATTTTAAAGATTGTTTACCGCATACCTAATTATAAACGTACTCTTATTGTGACCGTTCTCTAATATACTATATAAAAGTACTCTATTTGTTATTAAAAAAATACTGTATCTGAGGACAGAGCATGTATCATACCTAAAAGAATTTATCCTTATAAATTATACGGGATTTCATTCGTAATTAAAGTCATCCCCCGCCACGCGCTTATGCCTTGGGTCTCGTGGGTAATCGTTAAAATAAATCTTAGTACGATAATGCCAGACTAACGAGTGACGCTACAATGCTGCGACAATCGGCGGCGGGCCCTTTCATCTTGACACTTTGTCTTTTAAACTGACGTCGGCGCGTACTGGCCTTTGGAAGACGTTTTGTTCGATTAAAAATTGTCGTAATTATAATGGGTTCTATTCTGGAAAACTAGTAACATTTATTAGATTCAATAATATATTTTAATTTCTGAAAAGCATTTCAGTCATCAAAATATAAAATAATAGACCATTATTAATTTTAAGACACTTAGTGTGTTGTTAAATTAACGAATTTGATGTGTTGTTAAATTTCAAATATTTTATGAAAGTTAGTTTCGTATCTAAATGACCTAAGACCTATTAACCATTTGCATATAGACATTTCAGTGAAGCGCACTAAAATTAATATCTTTGTGACCATCTAAGACTGGTTTATCATGATATCCCAGCTAGATAAACTAGTACTTAAATATTTTAAAATACCGTTTCAATTCCAGACTAAGTACGGGTGTCTCTGTGTTATCGTGTATGCTTACAGCCGTATATAATAATTTTGCCCAGTAATTTTAATTTTGACGAAAATCATGAAATTTGCTATTTATATTTTTCAATTTTTTAATTATCTATAAGCCAATTCATGCAAAGACTGTTACACGCGTTATTGGTTTATCGGATGCCCGGGTAATCTGCAAATTTCGCCAAAGACGGCGGCCCCTTTGTTTCATCGCGTGCGTTTTTTTTACAAATTATCCACCTTCAAGAATCGATTGCGGCTTGAAGGCATCGCGATCAGAATTTACACGGTGAAACTCAAAGCATAACTTGTTTGAGTGATTGGAGCTAAGTTTTAAGTGCATTTTATTAATTTATCGCGGGCACTGTTTTGTGCTAGTATACCGTGGAATTTTAAATTGATTTAGAACGTAAAGATTTTTGATTATTTTATACTACTAAAGTATTTAAGCCACGTTGATGGTAAGTGACTACCGGTCATAAGAATACAATTATATACTTAACATTGTCATGCCACGAGTACACAGTTAAACTGATAGTGACCACTGCGCCCACCAAAAATTCAAGATGCACGTGAGTTTTTACCCCTCAATACTAAGATATAGCTCGTTTCCAATAATTGCCCAATAAATTTCTCATGATTCCTTATACATTGGCCTGTGGAGAGAATTTACTAAAGCTAATAATATAATCAATGTTCATTTTACAATATTTTATATTTATATTTTTTTTTTCAGGTAACAAGTACTGAGCAAATTATGACTAAACGACAAGCTCCCTTGAAAATTTGCAAAGTATGTTAACATTACTGATGTAATATTGGTTGAAAGTCAACATTAGTTAGTTCTAAACTTTGTAATATAAAGGACACCAACTACTTTTAATGGACTGACCATTAAAAGTAGTTGGTTTCCTAAAATTTAGCAAGACTATCCAGTCATGGACCGTATGGTTTCCTATCTATACTGGTACATGGATATCATTATCTTTATTACACTGCCTTTCACATTCACTGAGCATAAGCCCGTCCTATACATTCCTACAAAATCCAGTCTTGACCCTCCATGCACCTTTGCCTTCTCGCATAATAAATGTCCATTTACTCTATACATGACTTAAAATATTCCATTGATTTTAGAAATTATTGAATTTAAAGTATTATTATCTTTCATCTCTTACATTAATTCTTCCATTTAGATGAGACGAATCAAGATTTGTAAAACATATTGTCACGATCATGAAACCACGCTCGAGTTATCGTCTACAATCAAAACATAAAATATTATTCGAATAAAAATTATCCTTAAAATAATATAATAAAGAACTTTCTAACGTTTATTCCCTATAATTATTTCATTAGACCTCCATAAAAATGTATGGTGGTTAAATTATTCAATAATCGGTTCTTAAATGTTACCCCATACCGTTACATTAGGAAAAACGATTTACAGCTATACATTAAATTATTAAAACAACAAAGTTATTTGATTGCATCCTATTTTGATTGCTTGTTAGTTCGTGGTTTTATTGTGGAATTTATTTTTCTATTATGGCAATATTAACGTGTCCAGCGAGATTGAGCTGTAGCAGTTAATGGGTTAGAAGCTGTGGGAGATCGGTGAACATTGGTTTTTTAGAACATGAACGCCGTAACGTTGTCTTCTTTATGTCTTAATAAGATATTTACGATTGTTATTGGCTACGTCAGATACTTACAGTCGTTACTAAACGCCTAGTAATAACGAAATATCCGCTAAGCTAAAGCTCTAAAATTACTATGTAGCATTTAAATAAATATGAATAGTGAAATTTTCTTAATATCTTGTACAAACCTTGGGGTATAAGAAAAATCGTGGGTTCTGGTTTCGATTTCCATCCAATTTTTGTATCATAAATTGCTAGTTTCTGAGTCTGGTTGTGTTATATATATATCTCGTATCGTAGACACTACATTCGAATCTTCCTCCGATTTTATTGCACATGCATTACATCGAACCAGTAACAGAACAACAAGTGAGTGCCTCAATTTGTGAACATATGTCCTGCTTACGGAACATATATCATATGTAGATATCATATGGTAACAACCAAAGATATCACTAAAAATAATTATTAAAGTTTCCAAAATATCTATAAAAGTCAATTATAAAATGACAATTATATATATATATATATTTTAAATGATTATAAAGTTCATAAAGGTCGGACTTAATTCCCAAGGCATTTTCATCTTGAAACTAAAAAAACGTTGTACAGGTTATTTAAATCGATCTTACGACGTTTGTACACCTGTTTAATTATTTATTTTTAATATACCATGAGTAACATCTCGCTACTAATTATACGAAGTAGAACTTATTAGTATATGCAAATATTTATTATATATTATATGAGAGGAATATCTTTATGTAGGTATATCGGCATAAGATGCCATCACTTGTAGGTCACCATATTTACACCTTACCACTATTTTAAAGTAAGGTTTCTTTTATAATATTAGGAACGGCCACATGACACAAATGACCATACAACTCATCTGACGGTAGGATTGCGACCGAGTGACATTTATGTCCATCCTTAACAAAGATTCAAGTTGTACTTGCTGCGACGACACAGATGAGAATTGGGATGCCTCGTTGGCTGTAATTGGGTCTCAGCAGAGTAATACTACTATTTCTTCCTTTTGATGGCGCGGTCCAACCCCATTCGAGTGGACTTAATCTTGTTGTTATTTGCTGCTAGAAGTTCGAAATCAACTCTAACGTGGCTTTGCCACCATCATGTATGCTCCTTTGCTCCCGAACATTGTTATAGTTTACATTTTGAACAATGTATTGTGATACTACTAGCTACTGAAGAAATCGAAAATTAGTAAAATCCCAAACACTGTGGATTCGTTTCAAAATAGAAAAAAATTCCACGCGCATATGTGAACGTGAAAAGAAAATCCGCAAAAATTTCAACGCTGCCAAGGATTTCGAATACGATCCAACTGAAGAAAAAATACAAAATGTAGCATCCGATATCAGCACCAATCTTTGGCCATTTGCTAATTACTATACCGCGGAAGGCTTTGTGGGTTGCAAACGAAAAACTTTGATCCTGATTCACGTGTGAGGAAAAAAACAAGTTTATTTGCACCTTTTCAATCAGACCAGTCCTAGTTGAGAAACTAATAAAAATAAAGGCTTTAAATATATTTTTTGCCTACGTATAAGTATTAATTATACAAGATTCTCGTAATAGTTTGTATAATTTTAATACATGTATTTTTAATAAAATTCCTAAAATAGTATTTTACCGTTATATATACTATTACTAATTTTAAAGTAGCTTACTTTACACTTAACCACTGAAATTAAACAACAAATGCTTATCTTTTTTTTTAATAAGAGGATGACTTACGAGACAGTTAACTGTTTCAATGATTCCTGTGACCAATGGCTTCCACATTAATCGATAAGGAATCATAATACGGGCGTAGTCACCAGTTATAAGCTCTCAGGATATTTTCATCCATCAAACGAAACACATCAGCGCTAAGCTACCATTTTACGCCGTTATTTCGTATAAGCATGGTCCTTCCCCGGTTGAGATAACTTTATCAAGCTAGTGTATAACTGCGGTGGCTACAACGATGATATTTGTATACTAACCACATTTATAAGTAAGCGTATTCTGAAATTATGCTTATTTTTAAATTTATAAAACGCTATCGCAGAAAAATGTACCATCACATATGCATCATTATGGTTACAGTACTACGATGTAAAGTTTCACACAAAGATCACATGCATACACATTAACCTTATTTTGCATTCGAATTAAAAATAATGTATGCCAACGACTACAACATCGACGTTTTAAAAAATAAAGCTTAACTTTTAACGTTAAGTTAACAACAATATGGCCTTTTGACGTCTAAAATTATGTGTGAAGCTCGCCCAATAACAAAATCTCGCTGGATTTGAATACATTTCAAATTCATGGAAGCAATTAATAAAGCTCCTGCTTCTTCTATAATTTCCCCGAGGCCAATGACTTTTGTGCTAGACGAAATGTCGCCGAGCCGTGAGAAATACCGAAAAATATCTTACATCGATTGGAAATTAGCATAATCATGTTTCAACTCCGAAAATTTACGGGCCTTGTAAAACCAGACTCTACTTTACGTCCAATACATAATACTAAATACGTTGCGTTTCTTATTTGAAACCAAAATTTACTTTCGATATTTTATTGAAAATTTTTCAATAATATGCAAAGGAATGAGTTTTGCAATGTAACTAAATATATATGAAAAACACTACCAACATCTTATTTGAATAATTTGTCAAAAAATTTATCTTTCAGGAAGATATTATCAGTAGTGGAAATTCGATTATTTTTTGCGAAACGTATTGAATGGAAGTTTCAGAATTTACATGTATATAAAATAAGATATTCGTTGCTTCAATTTTTTTGTTGCTTTTTAAGAATATTAGCAAAGCTATTAATAAATATTACTAATAATCCGGTTAACCACTCCAACTAAGCTTAAAATGCTTGTGCTAGGAAATAGTTCACGACAGTAATCGAATGGCGGATTGGAACCTACGATCTTAAGTTTCGCAGACCGCACCCTAAATCATTCAAAATTACTTCATAACTTAATAAATACACTTAATTCCTAATTATTTTCTTATACCTTAATTGATCAAAAAATGACTAAATTTTAACATGTCAGCACCCTAAAATCCTGAAGCCCTCACTGTTGTTCAAATGGACTCCAAAGGGACCAATTTTATTCCCGCGGTCAAGTTTAATGTGGATACTTTGTATTCCTCGTAGATAAGCCACTAAGAATTCTCCTCATCTAAGTCGTATTTAACTATTTAATGATTATTTACTACATATAATAGTGATCTTATTATCAAAATGTTTCTTTTATTATAGACTGACATGACTCACAAATTGTTCCGTTTCAATAAAATTGCTGATTTATTCATTTATGTTAAGATAACGTTTTAACAAATAATTTATTTTGTTCTCTTAAAACGGTACATTGCATTTAGTTATGCAACATTTATATTCGCCAGAAAATTAGATAGAAGAATGTTCTTATGTGAGAGATACGAAGTTAATATGTAATAATTACAATGAAAATAATTATTATTTTGTATTAGATGGATACAAGATATTATCGAATATAAAACCCTAATTAAACTTCAAGTTTATTATATCGGCACAACAGAACAGGTTCTATTTTTAAAATCAAACATATATTCCCTTGACCGATTCAAGATTGCAGAATCTATAAAACTAGAAGTTACTGTCGAAGCTCCTGAAGATCTACAGCTTTTAGTGACAGGTTATTAACCTTGCAACTATAACATTATATTCTCGAAGCTTCATCAACAAAACGTTGTTGAAGAAGTAGTACGGCATATGAGCTCCAGTGTTCTCAATAATGAATTAGGAAATAATTCCATGTTAATTACTAAAGATTTAGTTACCGTATCTTGGATGCAGTTATCTCAGAATCGTAATATATAGCAATCTGTGAGCCTATGTGCAGCAGTGGACTAGTTATAGACTGAAATGATGATAATGATCTTGTATGGGTATTGGAAATTTACGGAAATTACTTACATTCTCGTTAAATACTTAAACTAAGCGTAAAAGCTTGTGCTAGGAGTAACTTCAACAATAGCCATACGGCGCTTTGTACCTACGACGTAGTTTCGTAGAACGTACTTAACTGAGAATGCACGACTATGATCTAGGAAAAATACTAATGAATATTAGGAACAGCCTTGTTAAGGTTAGAAAAATTTAAGTAATTATAAAACAATGTATATGAATCTTTAATTTAATACCATCAGCTTAAATTAATATATCATAAAATGCTTATAATATATATGGAAATCGAATAAAATTCTGTAAAACTCTATATACGAATCAATCGCATTCTTCTTGATAAAATAATAATAAATAAATGTATGCACACCGGTTACCATCCCTTTCGCTATAAAATAGTGATCAGCATTTTGTATCCTGCTTGACTTATGTCTATTGCCTTTTGTACATCATAGAGTAACAATGCAGAGATATATTTTGATATTTGAATAAAAAAAGTACTTACATTTTAATATAAAGAAACACTCTTCTTATAAAAATTACAACGAACTAATATATACGATTAGAATATCTCTTATGAATTCGAAAATATTTAAAAGTTATGTAATTAAGCATAACATTTTTATATTATATGTATATTTTCTAAAATATACACGTTGGTCCGCGTAAAATCGGTGTATTTAATTCATTGGTGGTCTCTCTAAATAATATAATTATCTCCGGTTTAATCCGCGGTTTAATTAAAAAAAAACCGCATTGTCATCATATATATATTTTATTAATCGCTAACAGATAAGTTGGCTTTGAAGTGGTAATTCCAACGTCAAACCCTTACCATTCCTACCCCTAGAGATGCGGGGAGCATCTTTTTATATTTGAACTTTCACAGTTCACCGTAACGATGAATTGTTGTAATGATATAAACTCAGTTACTGTTAACTCTGAGAAGAAACTGAAAGCATTGGTTACCCAAAACTATGTGACGCTTCTGTTGTCAATCGCATCATCTTTGGTCAACCACTACTCCTATATTGGCGGTAGGCTTTCTTTGTGAATTATTGCAGGACCCGTTCACAGAGCTGAACTCGCTTCGTCAATTCCTTAATGGTGCCCACGTTTTCACCAGCGGTACTCTAAAAAGTAAAAAAATAGGGGTCAGATGCTTGGGAAATTGAAGTCGATTGAAGGAGAGCGTGAAACACTTATGAATTCCTGAAAATAATGTATGTTGGGGTCAAGAAAACTTCTTCTTTTCTATTTATAAAAAAATAAATAAGTGACATGAATTCCTAAAGTCAAAAAATACTTGTAATATTCATTTATATAAAAAGAAGTATAGGTAAACTATCCAGCTTTTTAGATATCAAGTTGTTGTATTTGTTCTTGCGGACAAAAATCAAATGTTTAATTTCAGTCCAAAGTTTGGCGATTAGAGTGCATTAGAGTTAATTTTCATATACATATTGATCGGGCATATTAGATATTCTAATTTCGGCACTTATTTTGGATTCGAAAAGATTGCACGATAATGTCAAATGATTTCTTGCATCAAACTTACTAATAATTTATCATATAAAATTAAAAACACTAACGCGAGTATAATGTTAACCCTATTATATATAATAAACAAAATACTAGTGTGGGTATTTCTATTATCATGTAATTTAATATGTAATCTAGATGAATGTGGATAAATTATAATTATTTTAGAAGAAATAAACGATTCCCAATACTAATATCACTTTACAAAAAAGACTAAAAAGGGTGGACTGAAACATATCTTAAGAGCTCCTTGAAATTTTCATTCGTATTTATAAACTAACGACCAGACAAACAGGAACCCGTAAACGTGATTGCTTATCCCCTTTGTAGCTTATTTCCAATGTAAAGAGAAGGGGGCGGAAGGTCAGGACAAATGGATAGACGTAGATCACTCTACGAGGGTAGGGTTGTGGATTTACAACCCTTTTGCTGTAGATTTATGTGGCGTTTGGTTAACCCTCACATGCAGAAAAGATCGCGTTTCTTTATTTCATAAATTACTAAACGAAAATAGATCGAAATTACGAAACGTACGTTCATAAAACGTTTTACTTTAATGCTTTAAGAAAATAATTTGAACTCAAGCTATATCATGATTGATAACTCGATTATTTATTAGACGTCTGTCTGAATAAAACATACTTTTATGGTAAACTATGTATTTTTTGTATTATCCGCGGCCATACATAAGAAAAGTAAGTAAACGTTAGCGACATTATATTTATTATTACTATTTATACGGGATTGACGTCAATTGGCAACTTAGTGCTGATGTGTTTAACATGATGAGAGAAGGGATCCACAGACTGAAACAGATTTGAAGTTCTTCCACAAAAGAAATAATGACTGAGGACCACTGAAATATTTTTTTTTCCTTTAACTCTATGATTTTATAAAATCCATTCTATTACACTTCACAATATATACAATCCGTTACACTTACATTGTTGTTCAATATTTAGATTTTCATAGAACGGGATGAAGTATCATTCAAATCTTATAAATTATATTACTAAATAAAGGGACTACTAAATTTTTTTATAATGTGGTTTGGGTCATTATAAATTATACTAAATATACTCGTATATCCTCTAAAGACATTTCTATGGTTACAATAAAATATTATTTTAACAAAAAATAAGATCCAAGAGAATAAATCCCACGGTAGTAAATCCAATGTGATATTCCGTGGTTTTAATCGAAATTTTTATACTTTCCATAGATATTGTTTAATAAATACATAATCAAATGATTATTATTCATTAATATGATAAAAAATCTCTGATGGTGATAATGTGATGCTTTCATGTGCATTAAGGGCTAAATCTTTATTCATTTGAAAGTTAATTGATGTGAGCTTAATTGGTTAAAGTAATCAAATGATAGTAAGACGCCTACATAAATATTTTAACATCACACCATAAGAAATTGAAATCGTGATAGCTTTCTTTATGTGTACTACTGAAAGCTCGAAATATTATTCCGCAGTATTTTTGTTATAATTTAATCACAATTTTATACATAAGTCGAGCAGGTGACATAAGTATTACGTCACCACTATCTACTTTTTTTGCTGAAGATTAAATCGGCTATCCAACCACAACCTGGCAGAATACCAGCGTGAAATAGCAGCATAATGCCGTTGTGTTTTGTATGGTAAGTGTAGGGAATCGAAAACCTAATTTTTGGCAACAATCTCAATCTTCAGAAGAATTATATTTGACGATGGAGAGATAATAGGTTTTTATGCGTTGTGCGGGTCATTATATACCATTAGGTTAATTGTTTTCTGTCTGTTTCATAAAAAAAAATGAAATTGGCTGGATTGAGTTACAGGTATCATATTTAACGTGAATACTGCCACAAACTATGCTGCTTTGGACTTAGAGAATCTTGGACTTAGTGAAATTTAAATGCAATACTATTCAACAGTTTATAAATAATGGGCTATGAATAAGGTAATGGTAAATCACTATAATTATAAATAATATTTCAGCCATTTAAATGTTGGCTAGGGAGATTTGATTTATCTAACCACAGAAATGTTCTCAAAACAATGCTCCTAAATAGAATAAAAGTTTTAAAATTTGTAACCAGGAAATATGAGAACTGAGGGTTAGTTTTCATCGATGTAATATTTAAGGTGTTAAAAAGTCACAAAATTCACATAGCGATAAGTGATTCGACGACCAAGACATCCACATATTTATTCATTATCAGTAATCGTAATATATATGCAAATGCACCTCTTAGGGATGAAATAAAATGCTTGCCAATACTAGTTTTTCAGTTATTTCCCTCATCAGAGGAAACGATAATGCTAACTAATAACGCATATTAAAGAATCAATTATTCATCTTGAAATTGATACTGTTAGACTTCTTATGAATTTTCTATCTGAACAATGCGGACAAATATATACATACCAACAAATATAACGCAAAAAAACCTTATTCCAAGTTAACTACACTAACGTGCACTGAAACAGCGATATCTAAACTCATTACCTCCTCAACGTTCACGGCCCGGGAGCATGTTCGCCGTATCGATGCCGGTTAATTTTCCGGCAAGTGTAATTACCGCGTTTCGCTTTGTTTTTGCTACCAACTTTATTTGCATAGTGAAATAAGGGGAACGCTTCGCTTCCGATCGCACAGGACGAGGGAAGGAGACTTCGGATGATAAAAATTATATATTGTCATTTTCAGCTTCGATAGAAGAAGTCTCGTTTCCCAAATTAATAAAGAAACATGTTTAACAGAAAATAATCATATTTGTTACTAAGAGGGCAGAGGGAGATACTCCCAGATTTTATATTCCAGAAATATTATAAGATCAGGCCTTGAAGTATTAAATATATTGTGTAAGAGAACTGCAAATATAAATAAAAATATCTGAATATTAAAGTTATTTATATTAAAAATAAAATAATTATACCATAATTCAGGGCTTTTTTTTAATTTAATATGATATTACATATAAAAGGTATTATTCGACTCCATGGTATCACTGTTCCGTCTAAAATCCCAGAATAAGCTAATAGAGACATTGTTCGGTGGCTCGTTAGTCGGATCAGATGCGCGAGCGCCGCGGGGGTCTCGCGCGCATCGCGCTCACTGATCTCCTGTTACCTAATGCATCCGTGCACTTAAATACTATTTAGTTCATGCGCAAAACTAAGGCCTTAACATTAATTAAGAAATGAACAACATCTAACGAAGTATTCAGCAAATCTTGTTGTCGAATGTCTGTGTTGTATTTCTTGTACGCTTCGTTACGTTCGTAGAAGGAAGACAGAACATCAGCGTCAAATGGGTAGTATACGCTGATTCTTGTAATTTATCAGTCGTGTGGTAAATTACTAGAAACAGCGGCCAAGTCTTTAATTTGGTAACAAGATACGGCAGTATATTCTTATGAAAATAAGGGTGACTTGACTTTAGGTCACAGAAACTATCGGTAACTTAGTATTATTATGTCTTATATTTATGTCTGTCTATTTTATTTGTTTTGCAAACTTAAATAAAAATTAGATGATTTCAATCTCCAAAATGAACAGTTACAGTATATTATAAATATATTGAATATTTATAGTATACTGTAAAGTTTATATATATATATATGTATATATATATATACACATATATATATATATATATATATATATATATATATATATATAGATAACATTAACATTCGTTACCGAATATCGAAGAAGAAAATTCTTGTGCACATAGGCTCAGACAAAACCTAACCTTATTGGTTATAGCCATAACGATACGGCTACACATTTAGGATGCGTGTTTCGTATCAATATCCGCCTTTGAAGTTTACAGAATAATGGTGAGTGGGTAGTTAATATATATACATATACACGCAACCGCAACGGCGACGGACCTATTCTGTGTTCTTACAATCACGTCCAATACAACGATTAGTGACAAGCGATACTACTTCTGCTGTGAATTACGGACATTGACTGCTTTAAGTTATTGGTGTACAGGTACTGTAAATTAAATCGTTACTTGGAGCTTCGTTCTGTAATTTCAAATTCTATCTAGCGCGTAACAATACAATATAATTTCCGAAAGTTATTTCGGCAAGGATATATAATTCACTACAACTGACATGCCAATTATCCCACGTCTACGTATGGAATATGCGAACACCATGTCTACTCAAAGTAGGAGAACTAATGAGTTCTACTGAAAACATGGATAGCATTTGCTACATGATGACCTGAAGGTGAGACCAGACGTTCACATTCATCTTCGCTTTTAGGATGCAAATGCGTTGTCACCGCGGAAGACTAAGTAAAATATACTATTATACAACTGGTTCTCCGGTTTCCTTCACGTACACCACATATCAGAACAGCAGTGAACGTTTATTTTATGCTGTTACCCTGAGACTTCATTCTCGATCCCCTGATTAGCGAACCAATCAAACTTGTTTTTATAGTTGCAATATATATAAAAGGGGTGAGCTTATGCTTTATCCTCAATCACTCTTCAGTTTGAATCACTGGCATTGCGAAGAGATGTTGCATCTCTATACATTTTTCAACAAAAATACCTTGGGGAGTATACTGAGGAGTTGTTCGGATTATTTACATCCGCTGAGTTTAAACGATCACGACATGTTTCATAATTTCATCCTCATTATTTCCATGGTCGTAATCATGAAATTTTTTGCCACGCACAACTACTCTGTGGAATCTGCTGTCGACGGCAGTATTTTCGAACCTTCGTACGTCGAATCGATACGACTTAGGAACCTTCGAGGAAAGAGTCTTAACCTTTTTTAAAGGCCAGCAGTGCGTCTGCGACTCCTTGGGTGTTACGGATGTACATACTACTTGGGCGGTGGTTATAACGTACCATTAGGTGAAATACTTACTCGTTTGCCACCTATTCTATAAGAAAAAAGTCTATTATATCCACCTAATCTATAAAATATATTTTACTGAATTTAAAAAAAACTTTAGTAAATTTATAGCCAAAATTTATTAGTCATTGGTTGTTAACTTTCCTTAATAAGGATAGGTATTGTCAATTCTATTTCTAAATTATATTAAAACGTCTTTCTAGTAACTGTCATAAACGTAACGGCTTCGAGCGAGTTTTGTTTCTTTTTGTCATCAGTTGTCACTGGCGACATCTCGTGTTAGAAATAATAGAAAAGGTTAATTTTAGTTAAACTACTTTAACACTTCAGACTTTTTTCAACATTATTCAGTTTTCAAAAATTTCAGGAACTTTAATATTAGAATAGTGCTTTATGGTACATGCATTTTATAGAATCCGATTCTCAAATATTTCTGAGTTTTATACATCTGTCCTCCTTTAAAAGAATTTTGCTATTTGTAATCGAATGAATGAAAATTTAAATTTTAAAAAAATATTGAAATAGCTTTATATTCGCATATATTAATGTTTGGGACATCAAAAAAACATCCCAAATTCGTATAATTAATACATTTTGTATTGTATTACTCAGTCATTTTTATAAAAAGTTAAAACGTGTAACGGTAAATTGAAAACGTTTTTATATATATTTATAGAATTATTTTAACATTAACGAATATTTATACATAGATAATGAAAGATAATATTCGTTGAGGTATCTAACAGTTGTAAAGACGCACTGCGGCTAATTCCGAATGAGACAGCAAGAATTGGTAGGCTGGGCCGAGGAGAGCGCCATCGTGAAATTGGATCGACCAGGAAAGAACTATGCTCTGATGTATTTCGTAGGATAAGTCAAAAAAGAAAACAAATATATTATTACGGGTAACTTACAATATATAAGTGATTACTGCGTGCTATAAACTCAACATCGGTTTAAGGTGCATATGCGTTATAATCCCAGAGGCCTAAGATGAAATGAGTAGTCAACTGTATTTACAGAGTCCGTCTCCACAGCAGTTTTAGGATGCGACTACTGGTCGAGAGAACCTATAATATCTTACCTAGCGACGGACTAAGGCCTTTCTTGGATCCTACCCCGACATTTTTCTGTTCTTAACAAAATATTTTAGGATATTATATAGTTTGCGTATATTTAATTAAAGCTATTACTGAGCCATTAACGACATCTTTGAAAAATTAACTTGTGTCGACTAATAGTCGATTAAGCACCGAACCTAAATTTATAAATTTTTTTTATGTTTATTATACATATTATATAATATTCTATCTATTATAATATTATACCTTAAACTACTGCACGGGTTTAGAGGCATGTTAATTTTTTTGTTAGATAAATGTGTATTTATGTTATTTGATAATTTCTTCATTTAAATCCTAACATTTAAAAGAAAATAAGTACTCGGTTGTTAAAACAACATTCTTATTACTGTATAAGAAGTTGAGAATAACAATCAAATATTCCTTTATGGTCAGAATGTTATTAGTGAGAGTAACCCTCAATAAATTTACCTCAAACTGCAGGACTTTATTAAACAAGATTTTGATTATACGACTTCTAAACTGGTAGAACACTTAAATAACTAATAAATGTTACAATACCATAAATTACACAATTAAAGAAATAATTACAGGGAAAACTTCGCATTAAAAAAGTGGCTGCATAAGATTGAAATATAACGTTGGCCATTAAAACGAAATGCGAGTTCTTAATTGAGTCACAATGACAGGGGAAGGATAAAACACTCGGATATACTAAAATAGAAAGAATAACAAACAGATGTTTGGGTTGTAAAAAAGGCCGACTCAAGTAACGGGTTAAGTCGTTTTCACACTAAAGGTGCGTATCAATAATTTATAAATTTTGGACTGTATGTTAGCTCCTTGTGTGTCACTTTTACACGCTGTAAGACTTTAAAAGACTATACTACTATATATATAAAATATGTATATATTTCTCACTTCGGATCCGCATACTCACCGAACAAAATAGTAGTATTTTGCGCGTACACTGTGAGGGCAGGGTCCATCTTTCATGATAAATAATATAAAAATATTATGTGAAACGATTCTAACACTAGAACGCAACTCATCCAGTACTTTATTTTATTTGTCACTATTTATTGTTCCAAACTCTCTTCGCATTATGCTTATAAAAACCATTTGACAAGAACAGGAACTGGTTAAAATTAACCCTAAACTGCTACCAATTTGTTAATTGTTAGGGAGGTTTTTTATGCCAACACTTTTCTCTTTTTTGGTTTATTTATAGACAAAAACGGCCCCTCAAGACGAAGGGTTGATGCTAATTTCAATTTTATGAACTTTATATTTACAACACGGGATAGTCCCGTGAGATGTTTAAATTTGGATCAGAGATTTAAGGTTGTCGTCTACCGTAATGGAATAACAATTAATGAATGATATTTGCTTTTTTTATTCGAGTAACAAACAAGCGTACGGTCAGTCAACTGATAATAAGAGATTCCTGCGACCCATTGATGACATCTACATTCATCCTTAACAAGGAATCATAATCCAATGCCTAGTCACCAGTAAAAAGGTCTCCGGATACCTATACTGACCAGACGAAACACAGCAGCATTATGCACCTATTTTATGTTTTCTGTGAGGGCGTGGTCGAGTTGACCCATTCATTCTGCAGCTAGAAAGAAAATGCAGCGTAGCTCTACCATTGATAATAAAAGTAGAATAAAAACTCAAAAAAGTTGTTTCTCGCTTTTATCCTGATCCTTAAAGAGAAATTTAAGGCATGAAGATAATTTTTATAAGTCACAATTCTAATAAGACCTAACAACTTAAGAATTGAATATACTCAGATTATTGTATAAAAATATTATTCTATATATATAGGTATTTAAGACACCAAATACGTAAAAAAATAAATATAACTGAAGGCTCATTTATTAATTTTGCTGCAATCAAAATCAATATAAAACTAATTAAAATGGCGGCTACTTAAAGAAATTTTAAAGTCAAAAAAATATAAATATATAAGTTTTAATACAGGTAAGAGAAAACAAAAATAAATCCCGGACACAATAAAAAAGTTCGTCACGTACTATATAAACTTCCTAACCTCCAGGAAACTTTGATTAGGTCGCTCTTGTAATCCCTTGGATTGTGCGGGTTATGACTCTTATAAGTAAATGTTATAAAACTACTAAGTTTTCCCTAGGGTAAGTAGAATTATTTTCTTTAAATATAATAAAATTTTATTGAAAATGAATTAGAAAAGTTCAGAGATCAGAAAACATCTAATAATTATATAATAATGTCAGATGGGTGTTTCTGTGTGGCGTGCAATTTGTTTCTGTTGCATCAATTGTTTGGCTCGTCTTTTATTCTTTTATTTTCGGAATTACTACGCCTAACACAATAGCAGCATACCACTTTTATTGTATGTTTCGACTGGTGAGTGTTGGGTTCCGGAAACCGTTATTGGTGACAAGGCATTCCATTTTAGTCCTCAGGGGTGACAATGAATCCACGTTATTATTGCTTATACAGGATAAATGTGGGCTGTAGGAATACTGTACCATTAGATGAAATGTGTTCTCGTGTGTACACGCACTACGATAACTATCGTATATGTATATTAACATAATCAATCTTTTATCTTACATAACTAATCGTTATTTTTTCGTTACGAAAACCTCGATAAACCATCTACAGTAACAGAAACAACCATAATAACATTTTCTTTATTATAATTCAGTTATTTATCTATTCTTATATTTATATGGAAAAAGCTAAAATTGTAAGTGTAAGTAGAATTTAGCTTGATTGTAATCGGATAACTCTGTCTTCTAATTAAATCAATTAAAAAATAATTATATTTGAAATAAAAATACTAATTATTTGTTGTACTTTTCCAGTTTGAGCAATGATTATGATGTTTGGCTTCTATATATTAAAATAGGTTATTTTATTGTAATTGGATTAATGATTGGAAAATTTTACATATGGTGCAAATTGTACCGTGTAAAAAAATAATGATTAAAGCGAATACTGAAAATAATTGTTATTATTCTAATTGTTATTATTCTTATGGTTGTTACTTTATTTAGTAAAAAAACGTATTTCCAAGTAGATATATTTAATGTAAGCTTTACGTATTAGTTTATTCTAACGAAGTTGTTTACTCATATTTCAGAACTTTATTGATGCCATTACAACTAACTAAGGCAAATCAAAAATTTTAATCAAACGCCTGATATTAAAACATAAACAATGTGAAAAGGAAACTCAGAAGTCGAACCCGTAAGAATAACATCAAAAGAAATTCAATTTTATTCCTGACGAAAGAATATTTGAATTTATTAACAGCGGAAACAAAAAATAAAACGCACAATAAATCGTACTGGAAACCGCCTCTTCTTGATATTTTCTCCTGAGAAATTCCAATAAAACTATAAAATTATCGCACATACTGTCGTGTAGTTTCAGACGTAACGGTATAAATAACCATTTTTTATTCTTATGAATTATTTTATTATGGAGTACAATAAAATCCTTGTCTGGTTGTAACCGGGTTGACCAGTCTTGATATTTTATAAAAAAAAATCAAGCTTGTCTTTTCGTACCACAATGCAATAAAAATGTCTTATAATTTTAATCAATATTCAGAAGCTTTTTTTATTTGCATATTTTTAATCATCTACGACTATAATCTCACCTAATCAAAGGCGGTGATAAGATTATCCTCCGATTATCCCCGTTAGTGAAAAAGATGAATTTCACTGGTAAATTGTAGTAATATGGTTTATGGTATGTGGCAGTATGACTTTATGTCGTAGGAGTAATATCTGAGCCGTAAATGGACCCATGCCATCTATTAGGCCCTTCAAGGAAACTAGGGATCGACACTTGCAGGCGCAACCGGAATGTTATATACGCTACGTCACATTGTATAAAAGTAGGTAAACTAAATAACTTTAAGAATTAAAAACTACATTGTCTTATTAAGTAATAACAAGCTTTATTCTCTTTAGGTGATAAAAGTATTACTTAGCTTAACATCCTTATCGGTGATAACTTAAAACTTCTCGTTCCTCACAAACCATTGTCTTAAATATGTTGTGCTACTCTAATATATTAGGTATTTATACTTAGAATTATTTTTTATTTATTACTTAGAAAAACGATTGAACGTACGATATACTTGTCATGAACGTCAAATATCCACCATCGTGGTTAATTTGTACCTTACATTCTAATAAATTGTTTCTTATTCGCCCACACCAAAAATGTTTCAAAGACAAAAACAATTGTTTATAATATCTAAAGATTTTGTTTTAAACTCTAATAGAGCAAGCAATAAATGTTAATTCCATAAGACTATAATATTAGATACGAAAAGTCCCTTTAAAATGTGTTAATGACGTATGTATTTATATTCACCTAGTATCAAAATAACCGGAGCGCACTAAACAGAATTATGAATTACGACCGTGGCCTGCTCCTATACGACACGTATAAAATTATTTCCAGTTTCTAAACTATTTATAATATTATAATAATTTTCCGCTCCAATTATTCCGCCGCTGACACGTTTTATTAGTATATATACGATTGTTATGCTCACCCCGCAATAAATAATTTTTATAATATGCTCGCTCTGACTATATTATAAACAAAATTTTCGGAATGTGATGCCACATAAATTATGTAACTAGCGCTGTCAAATGCATCTGACAGGAATACTCCTGTAAACATGACTGTTTGTCGTTTAGTTTCTACTTTTATTAGTTTATAGGCTTTATAAGTGTTTGCTATTAGTTTTAGTTTTGTTAATATAAGCTCACAAGTTTATAGCAAGCGTTATGTTTAAGTGATAATATTCTCTAAACAGTTGACTAAAATTGCTACTTTTATTAGTTTATAGGCTTTATTAGTGTTTGCTATTAGTTTTAGTTTTGTTAATATAAGCTCACAAGTTTATAGCAAGCGTTATGTTTAAGCGATAATATTCTCTAAACAGTTGACTAAAATTGTAGAAATTGTTTATAGGAAATTTCTGTTATTTTTCAGAAACATCAGTAAAAAGTGAAGTGCTTTGTATTGTCAAAATTAATGAGGAATCATGTTTGAGACTAACTTATTTTACAAGATATTTTTCGCAAAAGCTAAAATATATATCTTTAATTTATTGTGACTATATATGAAAATATATGTGACATAATTACTTATAATACATTTTAATAACCACTTAATATGACGATATATGTCTAACTTGAATGAAAACATGTATTAAGTCTTATACGTGTTCTCATTATACGACAGAAGCCTTATTATTACCAGCTTCTCTTCTTAATCAAACTTCGAGGGAAGTGTAGTAATGCCTTTATTATCGTGTCGTTAAGAATGATTGCCTAGAATTATCCAGGGATGGGTTAGGGATCCTTTATATATATAATTATATTTTTTTAACTATTGACCAAAGACCATTTGTATAAATTAATATAAATAAATTACTTTAGAGGATTTCTATAAAGTACACATTGAAATAGGCATTTTCAAATGTATACAAATACAAAGGTACCTCTTTCAGTGTTTCATAACATTTAACATGTGCATTAGCTAAATCAATTATTAATTGCAGAAGTGTTCTTAAGGAAGCTCTAAAAGAAAGCTCTTTTTTTCCGTTCAAAGAACTAACCTTTAGTTAGCATAAATGTTTGTAATAAAAATTATTTTTCAAATTACCGATTTACATACTATTGTTTTCAAGTATGAAACCACTACGCGATTTCGATACAAAGATATTGAAAAAGCGATAATAAATGCCACTAGAACAAAACATCAGTTCTATATGAAGCTGGTATCTGAATGCAAAATAAACTCAACGTGAAATTTGTGGAAACCAATATGAGACTATGAAGCGGTGAACCAACAAGTTGACACAGGTTCAAGTTACTCATGATATTAAAAACATGGTATCAACTTTTTTAAATCTTGAAGCGGAAAACAAAAAAGTTCATAAAGTTGAATTTTATTTGTATGAAATGTAATATAAGAATGTCTAATTTCTCTGTGGAATCAATCAGCTGTCGCCAGTGGTATTTCCGAATCGATACGAGTCAGGGATCTTCAATAAAAGAAGAAAGGTGTAGAACTTTCAAGGCATTTGCTATATACTGTTCTGGTGTTGCAGATGTTCATGGGCGGCGATAACCTTTTACCATCGAGTGAGCTGCTTGCTCGTATGCCAGCGCCAAAAAATATATTAATTTTGTGTAGTTTACTGTAATTTATCAATACCTTATAAAATAATTTCAATTACTAAAATCTTTATGTACGAATGCAGTATAAAATTTAAAAAAAGGTCTTAAAATTACTAGCAACTTTAAGAAGTTAATTCTTTTTGATATTCTTTTCCGCGTCATCACTCTCATTCCATCATCTCAGTCTATCATTAATTCACTCCTGTACATATGCGATTTCATAAGATTACCACAAAACCGATCCTGAGTTATACAAATCACACGTACCCGGTTCTAACCCAACACAACTGAAGGCTCAAGCAAGGAAAAGGGGAGCCGTCATAATCCCTAATATTCACGAACTCTCGATCATAACACAGACTTGAACCACAAAGGTGACGTAATAACGATCGCTAATCCCCCATTGTGGCGCCATCTTTTGACAGATTGCGAGCGACTTCAATAGAGATTACGCGGCGTACCGCTAGGGGGCGCTTTGTCACCACTTTTATTACGGGAAAGCCTATTGTATAGTGGAATGCTAGGGATAATTTGTTTTTCGTCGGGTTCACTGCGAGCTTTCGGATTAGTGTTTTGCTATAGAGTTGCATTGATCAGGGTGTGTTTTGTTCACAAAGTCTAAAAATTATATTTTGGTGTTTGTTGTTTTTTATAGTTATGTATTTTCGGAAGACTTGCCAGGCATGGCATTTTGGTCAACGCACTGAAACGGTTTTAATCAGATCGATAATAAAATGTTGCTTAATGAATGATTTTTTTATTATATTTATATTTCAATGACATCTTAAATCCGCCAATCTGCAGTGGAACCGTGTGACAGATACGGCTCTTATGCAGAACATGCTTGAATGGGGAAGGACGACAGGATAATAATGAAACAGCAACATAAAGTTTTTAAAATTCAAGCTGTAGAATGAATGGGTCAGCTCGACTGGGATAGGACCACGCCCTCACAAAATACAATCGTGAAATAGCAGAATAATGCTGCTGTGTTTCGTCTCGTGAGTGTAAGGTTCCGATAACCTTTATTAATGGTGAGGCATTCCATCTCAGTCCTCAAAGGTGGCAACGGTTTTATGATTCCTTGTCAAGGATGAATGTAGATGTCATGGGCCGCGGGTAACACTTGCCTGAACTGTGTGCTCGTTTGTAAATCTCAATGTAATAAAAATAAGCTAATAGGAATCCGGTAACCTAATTACATGTAACGATGCATTCCGTCTCAATCCTCAGGCGTGGCGAAGCTGTGCATCTTGAATCATGGGCTGCAGTCATCACTTACTATAAGGTAAACTGCACGTTAGTCACCCCTAATATAATTAAATAAGTTGACTTATAACCGGGAAGTGCAAGTTACCGCATTTGTTTAGTGCTCTAGAGAGCACTGCTTAGATAGGGTGATAGCCTCCCTTCTAACCCACGTATCGTTTGAGACCTAATAAAATCCGGTTGAAATGTAGCACTAGGGAGGTGCCCAACAACCCTATACCAATTAGGATGAATGCATTAGAGCATATTTTGGTCTGCCGTTATTATAAAAAAATACTCTACTATACTCAATACATAATAATCTATATTAATCTTGAATAATTAGCGTACTAAAATTGTATAAATATAATATATATAATTTTTCCTCTTTTCATAGACGTTCAGTAAAACTGTTTACCGCTTTCTACCAAAATTATTCAATTTTCTTTTTTTTATAGAATAAGTGGCAAACGAGCAAGCCCCTGAACATCCGCAATACCAGAGGAGTCGCAAATGCGTTGCCGGCCTTAAAGAAAGGTGTAGGCTCTTTTCTTGAAGGTCCATAAGTCGTATCGGTTCGGAAACACCGCTGGCGACAGCTGATTCCACAGAGTAGTTGAGCGTGGCAGGAAATTTGGTATGTGGTTGATTACCAACCATTGAGATGATGAGGATGAAATTATGAATTCTGTCGTGCATTCTAAGCTACATAGGGAGAACTGATGTATGCTATATGTATATGTATGGTGTTTCTTCAATATATTCGTTAAAATAAAATATTTTATAGTATTTTACAGTCGCTTTATTGAGGCGTCATCAACTGGAAAGTTTTTTTTGTTTCTATTTTTTTTTGTGTATGAGTATTACCGTTGGTCCAGAGACCTCTACAGCTTTATCTATTTAGACACGCGAGCGGGAGGCCCGCTGAGTAAGGAATAAGTTTCTAACACATTAATGTTTCAATAGAAAACTTATTCTGTACACATAGGATTAAATGTTTAACCCGAAAATTATTTAGTTGTGTCTCACGTCACCCCCGATGATGGATCGAGGCAATAATTGCGTCAAGCCCGCCGCACCCCGTGTAATTTGTTGGAAATAGAGGGAGAGATGGAGTGGGGGGCGATTATTGATGGGTTTGCCAAATGACGGGTTACGCTAGCATTGTTTTTTTTGTTATTAATGGCTAGGTCTTCGTTGATATGTATGTTTCACGACTGATTTTAGTTTCGAATATATATATTATAAATTCTATATATATATTCGAAACTATATATATTATAAAGTAAAAAAGAGCCACTGAGGCTATTTCTCTACGTGAATGAGCAACGTAGACATCTGCAGTAGAACGAGTGTCATCGTCATACCGCAAAAGATTAGCATGCTGCAGTGGAAATGGGCTGGCCATATAGCTTGTAGCGCCAATGCCGATAACTAATGGGGAAGAGATGTGGCCAACTTGAACTATCAGTCGCATTGTAGGATGACCCCCACTAAATGGAGCGACCACCTATGCAAGTTGGCTCCTATAGTCTAATAATGCGTCATTATGAACTGAGGCTTCGGGTCATAAATCATATTTATCTGTCTGTCTCGCTCGCACTTACAGGTCTTATGGAGGGGTGTAGTGATGTACGTAATCGATAACGGGATAGGTACGATCGATATGCTAAATTATGTTAAGTACTAATAGGAATAAATTTTCGCTATCTGAAAATATTTCTTCAAAACCACGTTAGAAAATAGCGTAAGTAATGTAATGAGTGTCATAACAAAAAATCTTATATTTATTGAAAAACAACAACCCATACTCGTAACGACCAATCAGGAGTAGAGTGCTAATGAAGGTTACGATGGCGCATCGATCCCGCGTGCGCAGGTATCTAAGTATCGATAAAGGGTTGCATTGCGTGCACATTCCTACTGTCAGTGACATTTATTGCCCGACGACTCAGTTTAAAATACGTCGACTATAGTCGATGGATGCAGTTGGTTCAGGATCGTGCTTCGTGGCAATTTATGGGACCTGTGTCCAGCAGTGGACTATGGACAGAGTGATAGTGATTATTGGTTATGAAGTTAATTAAACACATTATGAAGGTGATAGGGAAGAGGATAAAAATGGCACTGTACAAGTTCCTGGCTCTGCGTCACGGTTAGGATTCTCAGCCGGGGAACGACATTTGTTAATCACAAATTGTTGGTTTCCGTGCCTGCGTGTGTTGAATGTCCATATAAAATACTTGTTAAATGATATATCTTATCGCATAGGCAAGTCCTAAGTCCTAGTATAGGAATTATTAAATAGCGTGAAAGCTGCTGAACTGCTATACATACATGTAATAGGTGACAAACTAATAAGTAACTCTCTAATGGTACATAATCCTCGCCATCCATAAACACCTGCAATACCAGAGGAGTCGTAGTTGTGCTGCCATCCTTTACTTTCTTAAACGATGGCAGCGCAACTACGACTCCTCTGGTATTGCATTGTATATGTAAGTTGTCTTTTACTAAGGGTGGTCTCCCGACTTTGCTGTCACTTTAGAACATCTCATGAACCAACCAATGTTTTTTTTTAATCACGATTGATGACAAAGGAGCACACAAATACTTACATCTAAGGTCAACAACGATTCAAGTAACACCTGTGATATTACCTCTAAGTATTGAGATGGAATCCTTCGCTACTAGGACCTGGTTATCGCGATCCCTACATTCACTCTATGAAACACAGCAGTATCATGTCGCTCTTTCTTACTCTCATTATTCGAGCACGTCCTTTTTCGTTCAATAGAAACAAAACAAAAGGAAGAACATACGTTACCACCCCAGAGGCCTGAGATGGAAAACCGGTAATTGATTCAACCGTACACTAGCCATACAAAATACAGCGTTATTCTGCTATTTCACGCTGTTACTGCATGTTCAAGAAACGAGCTGTAACACTTGGCTCTAACACTTCTTAGATCTAAGAATAAGGCAACAGGAATATGTCATTTAAAAAAATATATTCTGGAAACCAACCTATTTTTACCCCGATATAATAATAAGGATTTGTCCTTATCATATTATTTAGACACCATCCAAGAACGAATACATTTAAATACAATATACATGAGTACACCAGCGTAAATTTATAAGGGTATACGATTATTTTTATACATCATCGGCTTAAAATTCTCCACGTGCCAATCAAAACCACATTTCAACGCTAAAGTACACTCTTGGGCATAAACTTCGTTTAATAAAACATAAACTTAACGTGTCATAATCGAATATTTCGCGTTGTCACTTTATAGGTCGTATTTTCTCATGATATATCCAATTTGGACGCGTAAAATTAGCACCCGGCTACACAAAGCGTGAAAACGTGTATTCTTTATGATTTTTTTGACTCGTTCGTTGTTTGAGTTTCCTTTTTTGTTATTGGCAATTGTAGACAGGTTTATATTCGCTCTGTATAGTTTAAAATACAATATCGGATCAAAAATACCGACTGCCTTTTATCAATTTACAAGTCACTTTTAGATTTTTATTACATAAGCTTAATAAACTTATTATAATTATCGGTTATTTTTTTACTTAGAATATAGTTATCCAACTTTGTATCGTACGTACATCGGGGAAAAATGATTTCTTTTTATCTGGTAAACATTAGATTCACGTCCTTCAAAGTTCAGAATATAAAGCGCATATGGACAAATAAATTATCAGTACCACTTTCTATCTAAATTTTGATGTTCAAATCAAGGTGCAAAAGTTTCATTAGTTTATTGTTTATTTCATATTGTATTCATATTGTTTTATTTAAAATTAGTTAGTTAACGATTTTTTTTTCTATAACATGTCTATGTGTATGTATGTACATACAATTACAGGTAAGTGGAACTCATTTTAGAAACTAACATTTTATACCCAAAATCTAATACGATCTATACAATAATAGATCGTTAAAAGTTTCAATGCATCCAATAGACATATAATCATATTATATTTATTTCCGACTCAAGTTTTCTATTCTCGCAACCGCTTATATAAAAAGCAATTGTAATAAATTCGGTTATTAGAAACAAGCATTTAAAGTAAATTATAACACGAAATGGGATGATAATATAAACATCTAAAATGAAGATAAACGGGGAACGTGTGGTATGATAGTCCACAAGTTTGTTCTGAAATATACAAAGAATTATATTATTAATATTTTAAATGCAAGTATTATCGCATACGTTAAGGAGCAGCTATTCACAAAAATCTATTATTTAAAAATAAAAAAAGTCATAGCAAACTTATCTTTTTACTTGAAAATTTCTCTACATTACGTAAAAATCTATTCAAATTTTATGACTTCGTCCATTTACCTAAATATTAAACCAAAATAAATGAGGCTACTAGAGTAATATTTATTGCTCTTGAAAGTGTCTGTTTCCAAAGCCATATCCATGATTCTTTATAATTACATCATACGTATTTATATTGAACAAAAGAAAGTATTATACAAGTTCTTAAAAAATTTGACGTCTCAAATATTACACTTCAACAATTACTTCTGTTTTGCGAAGATATATCCCTTAAAACAAATCAGTATGTCACATTATAGAAGAATTATGTCGTAGGAGTCGAAATACAAAAAATACAAATACTGGAACATTTGTCTGACGTCAACAATGCTCTTAAATATATTATGCAGAGCCACATATTAATTGCTTGTAGCGAACGATTAATTACATGTTTATCGAATTTTACTGCAGTTTATATTACGTGACGTCAAAACATATTTCTATTTCGAATTTTACAAAAGTACGGGAGCCACGTTAAACAAAAATCATTTAAATATACAAATTAACCATTATTTATGATCAGATCAGATTCAGATAGTTATATTACCTACTAAAGTAAAACTTGTGACTTTGGGGTACTCATATCTTTTTCGGACGGAAGTAATGTTGTTACATCTATATAAATGCAGTGCTTAACTATTTTGTAAATATATGTGTTATCTAAGCAATATACAACTATCTGATATAATATATTATACATAAATTTATTTCTATTTTTGTATAATTTGATATTCACATATTGATTTGTACTTCAGCCGCATCCAAATTTTACAAAACTTTTGTATTTTTTTAATTTATATAATGTAAAATAAAAATATGCTCGTTGTTACCTTGATCATAAAAAGATTACCAGATCCACTTGTTTTAAAAAATTCTAAACCCACTCGACAATAACAAGTAACCATCTCGGGAACCCTTGTGATGGTTACCCACTAATAAAGGTCTCAACTGAGTGCCCTAAGCGCTAGACCACCTTTCAACTCGGTGAAGCTGTAAAAGCCCTCGGGCTACAGTGGCCATCAGCCATAAAAATCATCTCGGCCGTGTGCTTAACATAGCCCTTTAAAAATACGACCCTGTTCCACATCTTCCAAATTTGAAGAAATAAACATAAATATAATATTATAGGCATCTGTGTTGGTGCGTATTTTAAAGATGAACTTGTCGATTTGACAATGCCGATATCCTTTGTTTATTACTAGATCACGTCAACAGCACAGATTATATTATAGTACTGTATACGTTCGAGCAAACAAAGAGACACTCACGTAGGAAGGTACAGATGCAATATCGTGGACACAGGTTATACAACAACATCCTGACACAATTTTTTTGTAATGGACAAGCTGCTGCCAGGTACTCTGCACACTACACCCATTAGACAAGCACTTATTCAATTATTAACGCAAACGTCGATGATTCTAAGGAAGAGGAAGGAGGAGTCAGTTCTTTTATCCCCTCCTTAGGTATAACACCTTTAAAAGCTTAAGAAAATCGTTGCTTGGATCTTATTCAATAATTGCAATATTTGAGACAATCAATCCAATTTGGCGAATATTCATACGTTCAAATTGAACTATACACAAACAAAGCAATACGAAATGCGAATAACGCAGCAGAAAAACTTATAATTTCAAATATGTTTATTTTATTTGGGATGTTTATAGCAGCAAAATGTAAAGACGTTAATTATTATTACTCAACCATGTTTTGCTACTGACATTCTGAAATAAACAAACGAAGGCACGTATCACACTGTCATAGTGTGCTTTTGGTGACAACCGCCTTTAAATTTTAATCCGCTAGATTAACGCATCTACCAAAACGATATACCGGGCATACCCAAGAAAGAAAAATAAAAAAGAAAAATACTTTACTTCTTAAAATAATCTTTCAATATTTTACCGTCTTGTCTTCATACGTGTTATGATTATACGCCTCAAAGTACCAAAATACAATTACTCACCGATATGATACGGTTTAAAAGAATTCCTCCGATTTCGCCAAAGTGCAAACTGAAACAAAAGCAGTAAATAAAGAAATTTAAACATCGTGATAATTCATTCACAACAGCCAAATGATGATAATATGCCACGATCATATATCATATAAAATAAACAGATTATCTATAAAGAAATGGACGAGCGAAATATTTTAAAATTTGATTTAGAGAACAATGTACTAGAAATAAACCTACGGGGCAATTTGTCAGTCATCGATGTTTGACGTTTCATACACAATTTGAATATTATCTGTAATTTTCTCCACTCAGTTTCTTTACGATCATTGCCTGTCAACACTTTGGGGCTATTGTCGTCATGACAACAAAGCAATATTTAAAAAAAAATGTCATAACTCACGTAGCTTGTCAATGAAAATTAAATCTAAAACTGGTTTAACTTATAGTCTATTTCAATTTGACAACACAAAACAAAATTATTACAATAACTAAGACTTCTTTGCCTGAGGAGTAGATTTAAAAATAAAGAGGGAATATTTTAGTGAAGATTGAATTGTATTCTACATTCGAAACAATAGCACTGATATTTCTGGCATCGTTCAACAATGACAGGTGCTGATTTGTTACTGATACTTTGAATTCCACAATACAGTGGAAAGTCAAAACAAACAAATAAAATGAAAAGAAATGTGCTTTGTTATCGTGGAAAGTTGCTAACTTCCTTGCAAATATACACGCTTCTGTCTAGTAATCACGTTCATATCATGTATTACTCAGCACAAATTTATGTTCGAAATTTTTAAATTTAATGCTTGTGGCCAATTGGTTTGCCTACAACTTGATGTGTACTATTTTTGTGTATCGATTAAAATTAAACATTTCATAGTGTAAATTGCGTAAAAGATTATCTTTATATTTGGGTAATTACAAGTAATTAATATTTGCTAAAACAAGCGATTACCTGTCTGAAATCAGTTTATCAATAATAAACTTCAGAAATTTTATAAATTGTTATAATTTAACAATAATACAAGTACTATATCTTTTACAGAATTAGCATACAAAATATTAAAAAGATAAAACAGGTATCTTGTTTCAAAGGATATAAGTTTTAAATTATTAATTATGGTAAATATGGTCAGTGTGCCTATATATATTACATTCCCTTGTTTTATTTCTTATATTTGCACATTATTTTTAATTACACCAACATAGATGTATAAAACAATTTTAGTGTTAGATACCTTATCTAACTTTAAAATAAATCATACCATAATACTAATATTTTTTAAATCAAATTATTAGTATTACTATCTTAAGAGTTAAATTATATTGAAATATGGTGTGTTACAAGAATAAACCTTTTAAAAACTTCGTAACAAAATTAAAAATGATCCATTTCTTTAAAATATTGCGAATAAACTAGTTGTTCATAATATATATTCATACTCCAGAAAGTGTTTAATGCACAGAAACTTTACGAAACAGACAGTTAAATATAAAGAATACAAAATACAACCACGCCGTAAACAATAAACAAAATTAATGTGGTTTTTTTAAGCCATACACATTCCACTTTTAAGATGGTAACATTATGCTATCATTTATAATCGTTAAAATGCCGCCGTAATAAAAATATCCAGTTATTGTTTAAATAAACAATGGACGAGAGACTATAAAGCGCTAAAGAATAGACCACAAAATGACATTGTGTCTGACGTGTGAAAATGTAGATTAAACGACAGACAGACAGAGTATTATGTAAAAATAGATTTTCTTTAAACAAGTAATGTGAATATTTTGTTTGTAGTAATTCTTCTAAAATAATATCATCTAATTGTTTCTTTATTTAGGGACGGATAAATAAGTAAATGATTTAACAAGATTTACTTGGTAAACAATATTTCAGATAAGTACAATTTTTTTTGTTAAATATTGCAATGCCACTTACATCTATTGAATAAGACATAATTTTAATTCATTATCCTCTTAACACTATTTATTTATATTTTTTTAAATACTTAGAGTGGCAAACGATCATACGGTCATACGCACTGTTTTCTGTGAGGACAGAATTGGAATGCTCCATTACCTGTCTCCGGATCCCTTCACACGCCAAACGGAACACACCAGAGTTATACTGCTATTTAAGGCTGGTTTACTGTAACGGCGTGGTTTTTCCCCGTCGGGCCGTTGTATTCATACCGCTGTTCTGAATATAACACACATATTAAGTAAAAATTGGTAAAAAAAAGTATATGAATGTAATATCTGTATTATAATGTATTATCTTTATAAACACATGCGAATGTAATATACAACCGTCCAGAAACCTCAGAGTAAATATAGCACGAAGGTGACGAAATGAAAATATCTAACGTTCACTCACATATTCTTTGAGCAACCGAGAGTGGCGGTCTTGCAACGAAAATAGCCAAACAAAAATATTGAAGAGCGTTGAAAAATAGATGTCAAACATAAATGAGAATAATAAGACGCGACGACAAACACTCGATATCTGGGTTATGCTACTTATGAATTTCGTTACTTTACGAATACTGTTATATGCACAACGTACGTAATTTAGTTTAAAAATATGTATTAGCGTTTAATGTAAAGGTTAAAGAACGAAAAAATATATTGGCTTATTTAATTAAATTTAACTGGAGAAAAAGCAACATACTAATTACATTTAAATAGAAATAAATTAGAAATTGTAAACATCAATTTTAATTAGAGTTAAATTAAATAACGGATTTTCTGTTAGTGCTTTTTACAGAAACTTTTACTTTTTAGAGCTTTTTTAGGGATTCGATCAATTCGGAATTTACAATTAATTCCATAACGGTTATAGATATAAAAATACATAAATTTAGTAATTGTAGATGAATCGTCTATAAGGTAAACGTAAAAAATCAAGCTTAGTTTAATCAACGGCAGAACAACCAGCTTAAAAAAGCACTACCCAAAATAACCAGACTAATGATACCCAACAGTGAAAATTGGCCAAGTGATGCACCCTGCCATCGAAAACAATAGTCAAATCTTTAATAGAATTGTTTCCACTTCGTTAACTATAGAAGATAATTTTATTTTGTTTATGTTGCTAGAAAACACACGTTTTATTTCTAAAGTAGATATATTATATTTATGTATAATAGTATTTTTTCTTCATAAAGCGTCACTAATAGCGGTGGCGGGGCGCGCGCGCATCACCATCAATCACCCAGCTCGAGCCGCAACAATCTTGTTTATAGGAATGTTAACCGTGTTTATTTCTAAAGCTACCACATCTGTTACAGGGTGGATGGAGTTTAGCACTGATTTTTTTTTTAAATTACTACAGTTATTACTTTTCGTGACTTTTGATTCTTCGGGAGCAGTTCAAACAAATAGAGTACGTTTGAATTTGCTTGAGGAAATCACATCGTGTACATATGAAGCTTCATAACATCAACGCCGCTGACTGTTAACAACGTTCCCTCGCATATCTAAGCTGCTTTTTATAGTAGGACTGGAATTCGTGACATTCTGTCTCTTTTTCTTCCATATCAGCGTGGTAAATAAGGTATGAATAGTAATTCTGCACTTACTTAGACTTAGTTTGTTTTACAATCTACTAATCTCTAGTCTTTCTCTTTCGTTTCTTTAGTTTTATTATTACTACGTCTCTGTCATTGTTGATCAATTAAAAAAATTAGGCATGAATTCTTATTTAACATAATACTTTTAATTTAATGTCACATAATGTACTTGATTTTTTTTTAATTTTCTAATACTAACAAAGCCCCAAGAAAGGAGTTTAATTACGCTTAACGTGCGGTATTGGGTTTTCTGACTCTATATCCTCATATGTATGTTCCAATTTTCAATTTCATAAGAAAATAAGCTGTGATAAACTGATAGATAGATAGACACGAGAGAGATTAAGAGGTTCCAGTTTTTCCTCGGATGAATAGTCCACCAATGTGTGTTGAAGCCGCGCGGTTCCAATACAGCAGTGGAATGTATTCTGTTTAATTTAACCAATTAGGTGTAATTAAATTCAGAGACCGATAATTTTAAACACAAGGTGTGGCAACAAAACTTTGAAACGAGCGATATCGTGTAAAGTGACTAATAGACGAAGTATTCATCTTCACACACAATTTTTTTCTCTCTGGTATGTTTCAATAAGTTTAATTGTGAACACATTTATGACAACGCAGCGTTCTAATAAAGCATAATTGTCTTATATTTTAACAGTAATTTTTGTTCTTTCCCTCCGCATACTGTACCAATAGATGCGGAACGGTATCTTGATAAATACAGGGTGTGCCGTGACAAATGGTAACAGAGTGTTTTTAAGTATTTTTAGAAATAACGCGGCTGTGTGGCCCGCTTCGTTACTAATTGGACACACAATACGTCTTCGGCCGGGCATCAGCTAGCAGTGGAATCTAATGTTATTTCTGATACACTGTACCGAGTTCACAATTACTGCCATCTGTCAAATTCGCCAGTACGAGACAAAAGCTCTTAATGAGACGTTTCCAGGGCGCCGAGAATGTAGAAGTAAATGAAGCAACTAACGCTGATTGTTTTAATACTCCGATTTTCAACACACAGTTATGTTTGCAGCTTTAATAAAATCATAAATATTAATAACATTAAATGTCATTTTTAATTGTAATTATAAAATAGATGATAAATAGATGTGAGAGTCAGAAACCTACAAACTATATATTTTGTGATGCTATGTAACCCGTACTTTATCAATATTTCATTTTTTTTTATAAAAGGTAAGTGTGAGTTTAAAGTATTTCATTATAAAGTAATACATAAATTTCATAGCTAAGATTATGTTATGAAAAATAGTCAAAAAATGGTAAATTTGAATATGACGTTTGTCAACTATCAAATCCTGCATAGTTATACGTTAAACTAGAATTACACGTAAATGTGTACGTGACCACGTTGCAGTAATAAATTAGTTGTAGACCGAATAAGTCGCCTAAGCTGCATTAGGACTCTTTCCGGAATACCCCTATAAAATAGTAATTTAGGGATACTGTTTAATTTGATGAAAGAAAAAACCGAAGACCTTAATATTTGTGACGGGCCATTCTGATTTGTTTTTTAGAGTGGACAAAGCATTAGGAATGATAATACTTATCGAGGATGAATGCAGATGTCTCCAAGCTGTGTTATTATCCTTTTATTTATTGATCGGTTCACTATTATCAGATAGTTTTCTTTATAATAATCACGTATGTAAAAGAATTATATTTATTTTGACTACAAAGTGGCCTAAAACCGATCTGATATATCCCAAAGTCCCATGTATCATTCCCAGCCGGGGTTAATATTATTTTAGGTGTCTGTCTATGGGCACGGCACGATAATATATTCAGATAATAATAATAATAAAAAATCTATTTTTCGTCCGAAAAATACACTATAATTTAAATATAGTGCAAAAGGACAACTTTGAAGATAATGGTAGTCATAGAAAATACTTGTTTAAAGTGATTTTGTTTTAGCGTAATTATTAACTGAACCTTGTTCCGGATATATTACATTTCATCGAAAACTCATCTATATGAAATGTTTTCATTCCCCGCCAAGCACGTTATATTGTTGGTAAAGGAAATTGAACTCACGTTCAATGCGTAGGCAATATTGCATTAAAAGCAAACGCTTAGACACGGCTACGGCTCAGTTATTCTTATTAAAAACGGTGTCTACTTTAAAACTGACACAATTTTCTTTTATTTGCCATATACCGATTGCTATAAAACAGCTCTATATGTTAACCCAGGTTAATCTCAATACACAATTGAAAATCATGTACATGAAATAAACATGTAGCGGTAAGTCGAAGTAAGAAAAAAAAGAAGAACTTTAAGTTTTATTTCTTTTTCGATACAGAAATAATTTCAACCTATTTCTATTGTAAATTACTTCAGTATAGTTTTCATTTAAATAACTTTATTTACAATATCCAAATTGAAATATAATAATAATATAATAGTCATTGTGAAAATTAGCCTGCACAAACTCACACAAATATAAAAAATCTGGGTACGTTTTTATTACGAGTATAGATCGTATTTATTACGAACTAAATTTCATCCTGTACACAGTTGCAAAGTACGATTCCAGTCGTCCAAATAAACTTCCGCGCATTCCTCGGTGCGAGAGATAAGTGAAAATTTAAAAGATGAAATGTTGACACATGAAGCTAAAATAATATTCTGACAGCGAATATGTCTGAGACCATTATTCATCTTCATGCAGCGCTCATAGGATATTTCCTGAATAGAAAATCACAAAACTAACAAGCTGTTTGTTAAAAGAAACTTATTAATATTCTAATTGGACTGAACTCGTTAATAGCAAGCTTAATTAATGCATCATTTTTGTATACCATAAATATTTTTCTGCATCAAATTGTTATTATTATCTTCAAACCTACTATAGTATATTTTTAAACTATTATTATATTATTATATATATTTATACACAAACAAAACACAAAAATAAAATAAAAACAAATCACACAACGGAAAAAGATAAATATATTACTAAGTAGGTACAACAAGGCGGTCTTATCGCTAAAGAGCGTTAGGTAGGATTATGTAGTAGGTGTTAGTTGAATATTTTAACTTATGATTTAACTAAGGGTAACCAATTAGAACACAGTTCATCTGGTAATCGGTTAACTAGGTGACCACTGTGGTTCATAAAGACCTAGATCTATCCTTGAAAAACATTTTATTAGGTGTCAAACGATACGGGTATGAATGGGGAGCCCGTATCTTCCATTTCTTCATCTTCACTTCCCGATTATAAGTTATTTTTATTATATTAGGAGTGAGACGAGCACACAGTCTTCCTTATAGTAACTGATGACTGCAGGTCATGACATCTACATCTATCCAATAAAGTCTCTATTTGGTTTTGGTCGACCCATTCACTACAGTATATAGTTATATATATATATATATATATGTATATATATGTATATATATATATGTATATATAATATTTTAACGGCTCTACCACTTTAAAATCTCTTAGCATGAGGTAATATGTGTACGAAATATGATTACGATGAGTAAAAAGCAGACATCTAAGTGTATTATTTTATCTATTTACAACAATATATTTCATTTTTTCTATAGTGTCAAACGCTCTTAAATTTTATTTACTTTTTTTCGGTTTTTAGTTAAATAATAATTTATTATAAATTTATTTTTTATGAGACAATAAAACTTTGAGTAGAGACTCAAAGTCTATACTTTGAGTCTCTACTCAAACTTTTATTGTCTATCAGAACAACGCAATTTCATTTACATGATCATTTAGCTTAGGATATGTTAGTACATAACTAGTAGTTTAGTGGTCTATTAAGTGACCCTGTAGAGACAGGGTGTTGATTAGTATGTAATATTTCATTCTCTTTCAGTCTATCTAAAAAGAAAACAGTTTTTATTTATATATTGACAAAGAAATAACCAGTATAGAGCCACACTGCAGTGACAACATTATGATTCCTTATCGAGGATAAATGTGCGTTATATACCGCAGAAATCGCGAACCATCAGGTGAACTTTGTGCTTTTTTGTCACACTCGATAAAATAAAAAATATAATTTGACATAATACTATTGTTTGTTTATAGTTTTCATTCGATTTTTTTTATTTAAAAATATCACCACCTTGAATGAGACATATCTGACTTTAGGGAAATTAATTAACAAAACGGAATAGGAAAAGGTTACATTAGTATTTTTACCTAAAAATAGGATACATAGAAACAACAGTATCATGTCGACAATCCGATATTTTTTACTCTGTTACTCTGTTTACAAAGCAATTAAAATCGTAAAATCACAAACAAACGTGTTTTTTATAAATAGACGACATTGTTAATCTCTATGGGTGGGCCGATGGTCTATTTTAGTTTATAGCAGACAAAAGCGACTTCTTACCATAAATAACAGGTTTTCGGACAATTAATAATAGTTGGCTTACTTTGTCCGTCATTAGGATTTAAATGCTATTTAAAGATTTGTTTTATTTCTTATTTCTTACACATATTACGAAATGTCAACAAATGCTAGAAAACCTATTTTCTTTAATTTCTTACAAAGCTTAGCAACAGTCTGATTCTCAGCGTCCGGGCGCGCGCTTTATGATAATTAATTCACCCGAGAGTCTGATTTACTACGTTCTCAGCAGTGAATGAAACCAATGAGATGAAACCTGCTCCTAAACTAAAAAAGGAATTCGCAGAAGAGACGCGTGATTTACTATTCTCCGTAGAGAAGGGAAAGGCCCAGCAATGGGATTTGGTATATAGTGTATTGGGCTGTTTGAGAAAACTATATTTCACTTCAATCTAGAGATGAGGCCTACGCCGAGTGGCAAAGACTGCAAATAATTGTCAGTTCGAAGGCAGACAGAGGTAAATGAATAAACCAAAAACCTTATAATCTCTTGCTTCTTTGAATAACACCTTCTTTCTGATCCCGCTAGGTTTGGAGGGAGAGGGATATACTAGTGCTAGCTAAATTTTAAATTTATTTCAGTACGTCTTAAACGACTCTATTGTCGTATCCAAACAGCGGTGTCCTCCAGAGCACAAAAAAAGACCTATACCTACACTTGCTATAAGAAAAAACTGCAGTGTTGTGCTGCTATGGCATGGACCTTTCCAGGGTACAAGACGCATTCACGGTACTTAGTTGCGTGCTACCCAAATCCAAAATCCAATATTTTATTTTAGATAAATATCGTCCCTCGACGTAGTATGTACTCAATGTACTCAATGTGTGGTCATTATATTAAACCGTAGGATTACCTACGGTTAAATAAGTTAAAAAAAGTTAAAAAAGTTTTATATTAATAAAACTTTTATAACAGTGGTAAACACACTTAGCTTTTGTTTCTATATCAAATTATATTGTTTTTCTTAACCCTTTGAAGAAAACAGTTAAAAAAGTCACCGGATTTTAAAAATAACAGCAATCCATAAAGCAGCATCACTTCTTAACAGAGCTCCACTTATTACACAAACAAGAATTGTTTAATTTGAAACAATGACTAGCGGAATGTAAGACGGTAGCTGATAAAAACATTGTTAATGGGTTAAGTTTGGAAGTTTTCACAATATATTTGTTTGCCTCGTTAACAAACGATTATATTGATTGCTTTAACGTCTTCTGTTGTCTACATAATTTTATCAGTTTGATTTTGCCAGAAATTTTCAATTTAAATTATATAGCGAACTAGAAAAAAATCTACTGATTTGTTCTGTTACTTTGTCAATGTCGTAATAATTCCCGTAGATATACATAACGTTTAAAGATTACACAAATGAACATTCCTTGAGAAATAAATTTACCATAGGGCTAAGCTGATTCTCACACTATAGGGTGAGGCTGATACTATTTGGTTAGTTCTTAACTCTGTACAGAGGGTTCTGAATGAACGTATGACTACGAAAAAGGAACGATCGAAAGACTTTAGAAATAAATTTGCCCAGTATTTACTAAGATCAGCGGGTACTAATGAAGAGATATTACGTTGAAACATGGATAGGAAAATATTTGTTTTATACATGTTTCACATGTAATACTATTAAAACTGTTACTGGGTCATGTCTATATATTGTTGATGGTTAGTGACGGTGATGGCGTCTAAACTAGAGGTGGATTAGTGATCCAGTAGTCTGGAAGTATTTTGATGATTTCCATAGATTTTATCTAATCATTGCACTCTGATAAAGATGAACTATGACTGATATAAAAAGCACCACCTATGCCAATGCAACAGTAAAAGGGAGATCTATGATAAATATATTCTCAATGGTAAAATTTTGCTGGCATTGCCTTTGTATAGTAAATAAATTTAATGCAAGAGAAGAGACATGGTAATCGCAAACTATTCGCTTTTACCGTAAAAAATGATCTAATCAAAGTTTATATTCTATATTTGGTACAAACAATAGTGTAAGTTCCCATAATACCTGATATATCATCGACATATGACATGGTAGAACTTACTGCAGATTAAAACTCCTAGTAACGGAACGACATAACCAGGACCTTTATTGAATTTTACTGAACACTATCAACTCAACAAATGCACTCAAGTATGTGTATACACATACAACAAAATTTAATTTAGTTTATATTGTTTTCTCAAAAGTTGCAGAAACAGTCAAATAAAAAAAAATCGAAAGACAAACCACCGCAACGTTCCTTTTGCAAATGTAAATTTTCATAAATCGCGTCACTGCAACGTTAAACACTAAACGTTAATCTGTTCTAAAACGTGAAGTTTGTTACACCTTTTGATATTTTAAACTTTCTTTTAAGATTGTCGATCATTTTATTTATAAATCAAGCAAATCAAATTTAATTATAAAAATTGAAAGTAGATAGTGAACTACTCATTTAATTTGGCAGATGCTAAATGATTCTATAATCCATAAAATCTACATTGTACATTTATCGTCGGAAGTAAGGCCATTCCAATGTAGAAGTTCCACCTAAAGAGAATGCCAATTGTTAATTAGCACCATATATCGGTAATAGTCGGCCTATCACAGACCATAATTAGCCTAATCATAATTAAATAATATTTATACTATTTTCTCGTTTATAACTCTTACTCAAAAAAGTAAAATATATATCCAATTGATCCGTACTATAAGTATTGATACAATAGAAGAAATCAAAAACATAATAGAAAAGCAATGCATACTTTTATATACAATTATATTTCTTTATTATCAAATGTCATTCGTGTAAAAAAAATTTTTACTAACGGACCAACTGCTCATGAGTCTTCCGGTGAAGCTAAAAATTATGATCAGTTCATGTGTGTATATACCATACAAGATTAACGAAAGCTGCTCTAAATGATACACAAAAATCAATAGAAATGAAATGAGAAATTTAAAGCAGATTAAATACATTAGTTCGTAAAATAATAATCTCAAGGTCAAGATACTAGTTACTCCGGAAATTCTTATTCGGATCGGATTATGCGTGTGAGCGTGTTCGTTTGACACACAAAAAATAATTATCATTTATATATGTAGTAATTCTAAAATTTATTTCTATATATACAAATAACAACAATTAATTAATATTAATTAATAATTTTTCATTTTTTTCACCACAACTAAATACATAATAGAAACAATGATTTAATTAACAAAATGGGGAAAATTACCATCAATGACTGCCCGTACATTAAGGCGTGTAATTGTGATGATCTTACACAGGTTTTCATTTGCTTCGTTACACTAAAATATCTCGGTATTCTTGTGTGAAATCTATCAGATAAGAATACCGAGGATTAGGAAATGTATAACGGAAGTGGTACAAACTTTTTCGATGAAATATACACAGCTAGGTCAAAAAAGCAATAAAGAAATATAAATAACGAATCGGACATTACTTGCGCTTATAAAAATACATATATAACTAAGTGTAAAATATGTATTAGTTTGAAACAATAACATCTTTATTAAAAATTACAATTATGTATATAACTCTACCATTATTTACATTAACGGTCTTAATTATTCTGATTATCAAGTGAAAAACAATCTTTAATGTAAAAAAATAACAGAACGGTACATTTAACCCTCAATCAACGAGACGCCAAGTTGCGCGTGCACGTCATATAAATCAAGCCCAAAACCAGAGCCAAATAATTTCGTAGCCAGAGAGATTTTAATATAACAATAAAGAACCAGTGTGATGTTTTTAAACCACAAATTTGCCCGCTCAAAACAACACATCCTTTTGAACTCCTTCGATGGCAATTATACTGAGAAATGAGAGAATAATTGACCGACACGCGATATTTTTTATGACTTGTCAAAATTTAAGAGAGCACTAACACTATGAAAAGGTTGGCAGCCGTATAAAAGATACATTTATTAAATCAGGTGTAAGTCACGACTGTTTTGATCGAAATCGAATTTAAAAGGAGGTTACCTATTCGATGCGTATATTTTTTATTTATGAATTGTCCCATAAATATTCACTCGTTAATTTTTCATCACTCATTCAATCATTCATTCAATTTGATTGAGTAGTTTTTATCATCACTCAAAACAATATTACAGCGATAGGGCCATTATGAAGCTTGATTCCAACTGCAGCATGAATGGGTTTGCTCGACCTGAATAGGACTACGTCGTCACACAATCTGAGCATGAAATAGCAACATACGGTGAGGTCGACAACGCATGTGCAGACGGATCAGCATTTTGAAAACCGATAAAAAATAAAATACGGACTAATTAATTCAGAGTACCCCCTTACCTTTCTTGGAATAAAATAAATAATTTAATACAGATGATACATTCAATCACATACAATCCTTTATGTGTGCTTATTAAGATGTGAAAATATATTTTAAGCTTTCTCACCAAAGGAAAAAACAATAACAATTAAAGTTTTTGTCCAACCAACCATATTTACGATTCCAGTCTCAATTAAAGACACCAAGACATCCACGCTGCGCTCTCGGCTGATTTACGTGGCGGCCCACACGGCCCACGACGTCTGTTAAGGGTTAATTAGGGATGCGCTTAGTACTGTAAAATTTATGCGACTCTCTTCGTGCGGACAATTGATTGCGAAGCCACGGTATGTGACGCACCGATTGTGTACAACGAACAAATGTTTCGCCGAGCGCTTGTATTGGAGGATTGTTATCACAGATTGATATATGATAACTGTACCTGTAAAAAGGTTAGAGAAAAAAGCTTCCCTCTAGAGAGGGTAGTAGAAAATAAACCACTGTACATCTCCAAATGTAATCAAATGTATTTCATGTTGATGAAAATATTACTGATTGACTGTACTGACTGTATTTATTTAAACATTTCTTTTTTTGTTTCAGGTAATTTAAAAATATCCAACGAGATCAACTGCGTCTTTTCAACTACAATGTACAAATATATTTCCGTAATTTAACAATGTTGCATCTCAATATTATGATCAATATTATTTTCAACCAGGTTAGAAAAACGATTAAAATAAAAAATTATAGCAGTTTTTTAATTCTTTAAATAACTACAGCTTAGGCATAATCGCTGATAATAATAAAAGCTGCTGCTAGAAGTTAGCTGTAGCACAAATAGGTATGTTGGACTAAGAAAGGCCCGATAGGTATAGTAAGTAGCTGCGTCGTCGTGGTTAACATTTCAATTCCCAGCAGAGGAACTATTTTTTTTTAAATAATTGCTACAAGTGCTATTAACCTTACTTACTTTCCTAACATAACTAAGCTAATGCTTGTGCTAGGAGATGGTTCACGAATTGTCGTGTCGTAGGTTTGACTCAATAGTCGTATGGTGGATTCAAACCTACGACCTTAAGTTTCAAGTTATAAACGAATATACTATGCGATATAATATACGAAATTATTGAGTCAGACTTGAATTAATTAAAGACTATCAATGTAAACTGATAAGTGTTGTGCAATTGAATTCATCAGATTTACAAAAATATTTCCCGATAAGTCCCATTTTAATTCTGAAGGATTGAATCGATGATGCAGCATTTTCATGTGCGTACCATGTCTTTGCTACAACATGATATGGTATTAATAAAAGTTTCACCTCCTGCTATTTATATAGGGTAATGTAACATCAAATAGTTTTTTTGTAATTTATATATTTGAGAGTTTAACAAACAAGCACACAGTTCACCCGACGGCAAGTGATTCCGTGGTCCACAACATCTACATTCATCTTTGTTAAGGAATCATAATGCAAATGCGTTGCCACCCTTTCAGACCTCGTCACAAGTAATACAGGTTTCCGGATTCCTACACTCACCGGACGAAACACAGCAGCATAATGCTATTTTACACTGGTATTCTGTGAGTGCATGGTTCTAACCCGGTCGAGCTGACCCATTTATATGTATAAAGTTCTATCATCCCAATTAAATCAAAATATTTAATAAACACACGACTCTAAAATAAGTAAAGTTATGGACGGAAACGTTCGAAAAAATCTTGTTGTAAACCAAATTATTTTTATATAACCTAATAAACGAGACTAATACAATACTAAAAATACAATAATATGCGGGGATTGTGAGAAATATGATTTAAGAAATATCCGACGAAAGTCACGCAAAGAACATATATTTCATCTGAAAAGATTACTGCTAAGACCCATTATGACATTTTATATGGCGCAGTAAGCGTTTAAGTGGGGCTATTTTCATTTTAGAGGTTTTAATAGTTTGAATATTTTTAAAGAAATAGTGTGACTTTTAATATATCTAAACTACATATTATAGTATACATAATTAAAAAGAATAAAACGGGAATTAATCATTAATTTTCCCAAATGTTATTTAGCTGAATATAATAGAATCCAAGAATAAATCCAATATTAAACTATAAGCTATATATTACATATATATTTATATATATGTAATATATAGCTTTATATTTATATTATTACATATTTTTAGTTCAATTACTAATATGCATTTGCTTCTCAAGTTCTCGTAACGAGAAAACACAACGCGTATACACTTCTATTTTATATTAATAAGCGAAAGGTATATAGTTAACTGACCCAAAACAAAGATAAGCAGCAGTGTTATATACATTCGCGTTATTAGTTTATTTTAAACCATTAGCTATTTTTTACTGTTTAGTCTTAGTTATACTAGTACTGATTACGGATAAAAGTCGGTGTTTCAATTTTTATTTACTTAATAAAAATATTTTTTGGGCGAACAGTCCATTTCAAAATTATTTGATTCGATTTGATATATCCAGTAGTAGCATCTTTTAGCGAATGGTTAACTATCCAACTTCCGGTTCCATACGTCATCATATGTTTATCGGATAGAGTATCGCAATAAACATGGTACCTATATTTAACAGTTTTGCTTGTTACTATTCAAGAAGTCCATGTTCTTTCAACTGCCCTGTCAACAAGAAGCTTTTTACCCGTCATCTTGTGAAATAACCTTTTATTATTATCTTATTAGTCTGCATAAATAATGATTAAAACTACTAATAATGACCAAAGTTAATATATAATTTAATGTTTAAGTTCGCAGTTTAGACTCGCAATAGCTTATAACTTGAAAGCAACTTTACCCGTATCGACGATAATAACTTTCAGTTGTACAATACGCGACCCCAGACACCTGAGAGCGACCCCTATTATCTACCGCTGTAATTAGTGTACGGAGGCTTTCTCCGGTAATAATTAGATAGGTTGCAACCAGTGTGAAATATGCACTGATACCCGGTTTGTAGACAAAGCAGGAAGCGTTTAGTTAGAATAAATAGCCTTTTTCGGTTAGAGTGAGTTACTATCTTTATTAATAGTAAATGTTGTATTTGTTTTGTTAAGGTTTTAAGTCTTTTAAATAAAATATCGTATAATTCGAAATTAGACAACACGAGTTCGATGCAACTTAAAAAACATATGGTGATCAAACTAGTTAATCTTATAAAATTAAATTAATTACAAAGAGTATTGAGAAACTCGTAGATGGGTCTATGGTCTATGCTAGCGATTTTTGATCATAACACTCTCTTTGAAGTATAAGACAAAGAAACATTACGTGGTGCGACCACTGCAGCTAACGACTAGCAATGGCACTTGTGGTCGGCTATACTAGATAAGAACTACGTTCTCACAGAATACTGGCAGGAAATAGCATTACAAACCTGCTGTATTTAATTTGGATAAGATTTAAGATTTCTTCGTTGCCGTGTCTTTTGTGCAACGTATCGCATGTCACGACGCGTGATTTGTGCAGGCAATTATTTACGATTTTTTCGTATCATACGCCCATTTCTCAAACTTTGCTATTTTAATATAATAAGATCGAAAGATGCTGCTAACTCATCCGTAGAAAATCATCATCTTCCACGATCGGTTTTAATTATTAATTTTACTGATCAAAATATCCGTAACGCTCCACGTTGAAATCAAAAATAAGCAGTCTTTTTGTTTATACTAATATTCGCTTCATATACACCGCGTACCTTTTACTTTGCGGAACTTACATTCAAAATTTACTGGTATTTTTCTCGACGAATACAATTTAAATGTAATAAATACAAAATTCTAATCAACAGACAAATGACTTCCAAAATAGATCCCTGATTTTGATTATTTAATATTTTATTAAATTGAAACCACAGAAAAATAATTGAGTCAGCCAGTACTAAAAAATGGGCTAACAGGCCTTTTGATTAATAGAACACGTTCTCGCAGGTCTCACCCTACTAAATGTAGGTACCGGTGCACTATTCTTTGATGTCGCAAAGGCATTCGACAAAGTCTGACATATCATTTTTATCAATAAACTTTACACCTGCAACATACCGTACCGGCTCGTTCACATCATATGAGCCTTGTTGTCGAATCGCACTTTCCGCTTTTATGCTAACCAGCCGCCCCTAGCGGGGATTCCTCATGGCTCCTGCCTCTCACCCTTGCTCTTCTCACTTTACACAAGTGACATATGTCACAGACACAGTATGTCAGTCTCGCACTTTTCGTGGAAGACACCGCCCTATACTATTCAAAACATACACAAGAGCCGTATATGTGTCCAAAATAAAGCCAACTGCCTCGCCGAGTGGTTCCGGAAATGGAGAATAGATATTAATCCGGATAAGCGTGCAGTTTTCAACTTTTGGAGAGGCTCATCTAACATTGCACGACACCAGTACCTAGACATAGATAGCTACGACAAATCACCATTTCCGTCCCATTCTATGGGTGCATTCGTTTAATAACCTAGGGTTCACCTTCGACCTCAAACTAATCTTCCACCCTCACATCAAAAATACCAGAAATAAGGCCGCATTCGTCTAGAGCAGAATTTATCCGCTCATTTGTGGTAGACGTAAAATGTTCCGAAGGCATTAACTCCGGCCATACACGTCCTGCATAACGCCAATTATAGCCTATACCAGAGTCGTCTTCGCCCATGTAGCTCCCATCAGGATTAAATCCCTCCAAAGGATTCAAAACCGTTTCATTCGAATAGCAACCGTAGCAACAGTATTAACGTGATATCGATTTACACAGCGACTTGCACCTGCTCACGATTCCGGAACACTTTCAAAGTCTCTCGCAGATTTTAAGCACTCCAACCCGCTAGTGGTAAACGCAGCCGATTACGTGCCGGTACCAAATCCGACGAGTACGTGTAGTAGACCGCGTCACGACCTCGACGACCCCAACTTCTCGGGGAGCCGAGCGCCAGTCCGAACACAAAGGACATTGGACCGTTACACCACACAATCACATCAAGCCGCCCTCGCCTTCGAGCGCGGCGTAATATGCGCGACATCGCGTACACTAGATGCACCCACGTGTCAGAACGGTTCTCACCGCCACATCTTCCGATGATAATTGACAACAGGTGACACCATGAATTCTCTACTGTAGATTATCATCAAGCTAGCTAGTTAGCAATTTCGAATGCAAATAGAGGAAGAGACTAGCGCAGAGAGACAGACTCGGGTAGTTAGCTCTTTATAGTAAATAAGAGAACCACAAATAACTAGCGCACGGACCTCTGATGATGAAGCTGTAAGGGCCGCATAGGCTAACAGCATGAACATCAACATAATCCAGAAGGTGCGCATCCGTCGTCATTTCTGAGTACTGGACGTACCAAACACCATGAGAATAACTTGGAAGTATAGGTAATATAAGTTAGTAGTAGTAAGTAATAAATTAAGTTTCTAAAAATTAAATATATTAACAACGACACTTAACGAAACCCAGTAGCATGCTTTAAACGCTGTATAAAAATATAAACACTTTTCATAAATGTGCAAAGTTATATTTTGTCAATGTATTCCATTATTGGATTTTTAAATGGGATCCCGTCATATGTTCATTGTCGTTCGCCTTGTTGTTATTCAATGCAAATATAATTAAACGTTAATGGAAACCACATTCTCAAGAATTGCTAATAATAACGTGCAATTTACATGTATAGCACTTTTGTGTGAATAAAAATCAAATTATATGTCTATAAGTAAAACACTCCCAATAATTTATCTTTTTTTCCAAGACGTGGTGAACAGTGTCGTTGTCACTCGTTCAATAAGATATAGTGATGGGACGCGTCGTTTTGAAGATTTGTTTTATTTTATAAGATTCATCAAAACTCTTGATTTTGTCTTTCAATTATTTTTAATTCGACCTAAAAGATAGGCATCGAAATAAGTACTAAGTGTCCAAATTTTACAATTAGAACTCTTAAAAAAAGACTTAATTCAACTTAACAAGCACATATAATTAGTAAAAGATTTTCGAAGGTCATAGTAGATAAGCCTTATTGCTAATAATTTATTTATAATAAAGCAAAACAAAACTTTAATACAAAAGCAACGGAACTGGAATCTTGATCACTGCACATCACTACGACGATCGTATAATTACGAAACGACAAAGTGTGGTTGACATCAACTCAAATGTTTAAGAGAGTGTATATTCTATACAACGCCTACAATGCCTTTGAAGCGACTTTGTCTCACTTCGCAATTATGACACCCCTTATATATCTCAGCGTAGTTTTCTTTGCGGCTATAATTAAGATATGTACTTTATAACTGAAGCATAAGGTCCAAAATTTGAATGAAATTTGGCATAAATTAAAAACGCTGATGCGCTATAACTCGTACATAGGAAGGTGGTAACAAAAACACGTCAGGTTTTGGATTGTTCAAGACTATTTCAATGGTCGTTATTCGTTAAGGTAGGTGATATTTTTTTTTTCATGAATTTATTAACAACCTAAGGGGAATAGTTCCTTTAATTACTTTTTCAAAGACTAGTTTTCACTTTTATTCATGCTAATGTGTAAAGAAAAAGTGCATTTCATTACTTAATTTACATTTCATTAATTTAGATAGCGTTTATACTCTTCAAGTGAATATTTTTTTTATTAAAATGTTACATTTTTGTAACATTATCACATAAAATTTTAATGTATGCATTCAATGAATGCTCATTAAAATAAATATAAAGTTTAGACTTACTTTAAAAAAATTAAAAGTTATTATTGCCTTAACGTAATTATAATTTTTAAGAGAAATCAACAACATTTCATTAACAAACCAACTTTTCATGCGTGGAAGAGGCACGCTACGAACTAGAATGTTTTGTATTAATAGGACGCTCTAACAAAACATGCGCCGGGACAGACCAATGTCTCAGCGGTCGATTTTAAGTTCACGGTACGGTCACGTAACGCGAGTTTTAAAACCGACTTCAATGCCCGATTCCAGCACCATCGAAATTGTTGAATTATCACTTACTCGATGGTGAAGAAAAACGTAGCAAGGAAACCAGAATTTCTATAAAATAAATATAAAAATAAAAAATATAGTCCTAGAGAGAGATAGAGAGAGAGAGAGAGAGAGAGGGAATACTAGAGAGGTGCCAATGCTCATCAATGGGATATATATTTTAATAATAAAAATGTATAATTTTTATTATTAAAGTTTGTCTGTCCGTTTGAATGCGCTAAGAAATACTGCGCCTATTTGAGTGCAGTTTCCATTGTTAAAATTTTCGTTTCTTGAGAAAGATTTACGAAAATTGAAATTGCTTGATACATTGCATGAATTGAGTATTAGCGGAAATCAAGTCAAATCTAAACTCAATCCTGGTGTAGTCGGACCGGGCTCTAGTATAGTATGAAATCATTCATCATCCTTGGCCTACACTTACTAACAACGAAAACACACGCCGTCAAGATTATAAAACACATTAACTTCAACACAGTGTAAATTATTTATAAGACTGACCTATCCCATCCGAGTACCACAAAGGCGCTATAAACATAAACAAAAAAATAACGGAGGGTTCACCGGACTAAAAATTTCACGTAGTAATGAGAGTGGGCCAGTACATTCATATTTAATTGGCGCGGACGCGGTCGGGCTAGTTTACGAGTCTCTATGGGGCTTGGGGGTGATTTTAACATTTTTTTCAAATGCCCGATAGGTTTAAGAGGTATTGTGGAGAGGACAGTGTGAGAGCACGTTGGATAACTGTGGACAAAATGTTTTCTATAATTATATTTCAGTCACGTTTATAAGCAAAATTTTATTCATTTTATTTGTTGCATTTTATTTAAACTTATAAAATTAGTTACATTCCTATACACTATAGCCAAAAGATTTCGCTACCGCCGTCACGTAATTTATAATATTTAATAAAGTCAAGTGGGAGCTTTAACTTTTAACTTAGTTTCATTTACTTTGGCAATCATATTATAGTATAAATTTTTTATTAAATTTTCCAAAACTTACTTTTTATATTTTTGAAATTAACTATTGTTTAATGTCGATTGATTTAAAAATTTACAAACTTAAAATAATATTACATAAAGTTTTTTATGATATAAGGTGTTACCAACCGTACACAGATCACCTGGACTCAAGTAACCCCTGTCTGGCCAATGACGCCCATTTTTATTTTCTGTAAAAAATCATAATACAGATTCAATTTTGCGTTCCTGCGAAACTATTATATTATGCTGGTATACCGGAAAGCGTGGTCCTATTTCGGTCGAACCAACGTGCTACACCTAGTTCCTAACGGCAGTCTTTACCACAAATAATTTAAAAAAAAACTAATAAAAAGTAACAGAAAAGTTGATATGATTTTCTACTCGATTAGTGTTTGTATCTAACCTATCGCATAGTATAAAATATTTAAAAAAGTATATTATAAAAACTAATAACGCTATCTTTCGGAATTCACTTTTACACTGAAGAAAATCGAAAATATTAAAATAAAGAGATAATCTCATCCATAATAATCTTACCTCGGAAAAGCGTTGCAATAGCCTACGGAGCGAAAAAAATGCGAAATAATATCGAAAAGCAATAAAAGCGAGAGCGATACCGCTATAAAGTACAGACAAATACAGCAGATAATCGAAGCGAGTGCTGTACGGTATTGTAGAGTTTATAGGCCCGTAATATTTTAGTACAGGTTTGTTTGGCGTGAGCTTTTAGAGTCGGCTAAAATGGGGTTGTAAAACAACTATATATCTTTATTTAGTTGAGTAATGTATAATCATATATCTGCTTTATAAAAAGATATGTGGCTGAGAAAATAAGAGGTTAAGGAGATAGGAACCACGTTTTAATAAGGAAATTATTATATTTATTAAACTGCTGAATTGGTAATGCCATTCCTACACGACTCATAATTTACCACCACCATCTACCCAAAATGAACGGTCTATGTTTTCACAGAATAGTAGTAAAATAATGATCTCCTCTTGGTCGATTCCGACTCCGATAATTTCTTCTGCGTATTACTATTTATAGGCACTCATATTTAGTCCCTTTCTCCACTCTTAAGTCATCCACTTAGAAAGATCGGAGGAAGTTTCAGAATCAGTGTCAAAGTGACATTCAGTCATACATGTGACATATATATAACACAAAAGACCCAAAAACCAACAGTTTATTTAAAAAAAAAATCGTTTGCTCGGCAGGGAATCGAATCCAGGCTCCGCGACATAGCTACGCCACGTAGCTGACAAAATAACGCATAACGTATCATAAAACGCATGAAATCTAAACAAACTATTTGATCTTACATGACCCTATATAATTAGAAAAAGGTTAACCTTTTATTAGTACCAATCCTTCAATAAATAATCACCTAAGCGAAATATAGAATATATAAAGTATTTTAACAAGCTTTGCATTTGTAAAGTGATGAACAAATGTAAGCGCGCTCTAATCCATGTATTGTTAACAGGAATCCAATTTAAAATTCCATTGAGTGATCAGACAAAGCTTGATTGATCGTCGCTTTAAACGTATTTGTGAGCAATACGCCGATGATACTATAGAAAATGTTTTGTTACTCTGTCAGTTGCACGAGGGAAATTTTGGACATAATTTTGATAAATTCTACATATAAGTTTCTCTACCTTTCTATATATTTTTAAATAATGCGTACAATGCTATTAACAACTGACATTCCCTTTAACCACTCCAACTTACCTTAAATGCTAATGCCCCATCTCCTAGGTCACGACATTAGCCGAATAATGGATTCTTATCTACGACGTTACGTTTCGTAAACCGTACCCTAGAGACCCATCCCTATATGTTTTCAACGTAGTGATATTCATCATAAATACAGATAAGGTTTTCTTTAAATAACACAATTGTAAATAAAATGTAAAGTGAAAACTAAACATGTACATTCGGATTCGGATACTGATGAGAATAAACACCGAGGTCCCTCTTTATGTCTGAGGGTTAAGATGGATTGACCCTTGACATCTGTGAAGAAAAACCACTTAGAAACTATGCGAAGCAGATAAGCGATACGCTACTTTTTCACGTCTCGTAATATTTGACAGCGTGATCTTACCATTGTCGAGCTGAGCAATCTGTGTTTCATATAGTTTATAGCTACAGGTTGGCTCTATTACATAAAAATATGGTGAATTAAATCTTTGAAAATTATATTTTGTATATAAATTGAGAAGACTAAATATTAAAAATTTTGAATCAAATAATTTTCAAGATTTCAACGAATTAACTAAATTAATCGTACACGTTCCTCGGCAGGAGACTGAATGGAGGGCCTTTGTATTTCAGTTTCATATTCAATGTTGTCTTATTGCTTTGTACCGTCTTCCGGTGGACAATTGCCAAGAATCGAGTTAAGGACATCTCCTAGTTCATTCCCACTAGTGTCTCAATCATATATCTGTCTCATACTAGCACAGAGAATTCCCTGAATGAAAGGTTCATTTCATCGTTTTGCAATACCGTTGGATATGAAGCCAAGTAGTGAGTGAATATAATTTTGTCAATCCTTGAGTTGGTAGCGGGTAATGAGTCTTCGTGATACTGCCAACTGAGAGGTCAGTTGCCAGGTTGCAATTCTGTAAGCGATTCGCATCAATCATCATTATAATTTAATTATAGCTGATAGCTTAGACCGGAACTGTACTGTAATTGTATTAAATAAAGTTACGACGTCACATTTTCGGTTTCAAATATCTAAAATGAAATGTAAATTTACAAATAATTCCGGATTAAATTATTATTTCATTCGAGTACCGCCACATTTTCGGTTGCCAGTCTGAATTTTGATATAATGACAGACAAGTTAGAAAAAGTTGGTAGCATAACTTTCAAATATCTGTGATGACATATAACATCTCAGTCAGTTCGCAATCATGGAAGCTTAAAATTTAATGAAACATCGCGGTTCAAATTAAAATTTGATAAAAATTTCAAAAGGTCTTTTACATTTAATACAGATTTATTACAAAAAGAACTAAATTGCAAAAATTTGTTTTAGTAACAAACAAGCACATAGTTCACCTAATGATAAGTGATTCTTACGTCCCACGACATCTACATCCTTGACAAGGAATCATAATGCAGATGCGTTGTTACCCTTGAGGACTAAGATGGAATGCCTCGTCACCAGTAATGAAAGTCACCGGATCCCTACACTCACCCGACGAAACACAAAAGCATTATGCTGCTATTTTACGCTGATATTCTGAGGGCGTGATCATATCCCGGTCGAGCTGATCTATTCATTTTGCAGCTAGAAACACTGCAGCGTAGCACTACCACAGTTACATTCATGCTTGACAAGGAATAATGGCTTTATCACCCCTGAGGACTGAAATGGAATGCCTCATCACCAGTTATAAAGATCTCCGGATCCCTAAAACCATTACGTGTACATGTACCTGTACCACCTCTACTACGTACCTGTACCATCTGTACATGTACCATTACATCAGTAGTTGTATTAATTCCTAACAACTCTGAGCACTGCATGGTTCATTGCTTACTGTAACCGGCTACGATATTTTGGTCAATAATTTTACAACACTTAACTTATAAGTTTTTATATGTGACTATCTGAAACTTGTACTTCTGAGTATTCAGTTAGATCTTATCTCATTAAATTTACATCGGAATTAGGTAGACGAATACACACACGTCTACTTATTTTTATGGTTATATCATTTTTTGCGCTATAAAATACTCACATCACCTGACATCTGGTCTGGTGTGACATTTAAAATCAAAGAGGAAACAATACTTTTAATTTGATTGATTTTTTAAACTTATAGAAACATACAAATATCGTATAATAGATATGATAATGTAGATATTATGTGTACCTATATACACAATATCTGCGTTACAAAACCTATGTAAACGTTTTATTGTATGCCGTATCTACAATGAAATTTATAAAATTGGACTAGCCTTTAGTATAAAAAAGTAAAACAACATGAATTCTTCCATCGCAAATTTTACCAGCATACAGCCATCATCTGTTGTTATGAAATAAAATCATCGTTTATTTGGAAGACCGCCCTTCTCTTACATTAATATAATATCATCATGATCAGCGTTAAGTATACATGCAATATGTAGTAGATGTTGTCGCTATCAATCTCGCATGCTCTAAGCAGTCATCACGTGACCAGCCGAAGTCCGTTATGACTTGCCATTCTCCTTGCCTTAACTCTCTAGTATGATATGAGGCAACGTGTATGTAAACACGATTTAAAATTCGGAAAACGAATATATACCTAAGATACGGAAATAGATACCAACTTTAACCTGTACGAATGAATGACGTTAAATCTCCAATAATGAAATCGAATTATTAAATTACACGTATTAATGATTTTAATAACCAGAATTCTTCTATAATTGTACCGATATTTTATCGACCGTGATGTACCTAGAAATCGTTCGGATTCTTCTACATAAGATATTGCTCACACATTATGGGATCAATGGGTTAAGTATTTTATAGTTATAGAAAAAGTTTACAGTAAGTACCTTTGTAATAGGAGGTTATTCGTATTTACAGATTTATAGAAGATTTTGAAGTCTTTTTCCAAAGGTGTCTTTTTGCCCCTGTCTTGCTAAACTTGCTGAGATTCATCTAGTGAGAAAAGGAAATTGGTGACACCATTTACTGGTAACGAGACATTCCACCTTGGTCCTCAGGGATAATATTTTCTTCCATTAACCAACCAACACACATTTCACCTGATGGTAAATAATTCCGTATAAACACCTACATTTATTATCAGCAAAGATTCAATATTTATATGCTTATCTCTCCAGAGGACTGAGACTGGGTCTAGATCGTGGCACTTGCATTGACACAGAAATTGTTAATAATTGATATATTAAATTTATTACCATCATGTCTAAGTTTAGTTTAAATAAATAAGAGACACGGGCCATTTTAAGATCGGCGGCACATCTGCGACCCCTCCGGTGTTGCGGATGTTCATGGGCGGCGATAATCACTTACCATCAGGTGAGATGTTTGCTCGTTAAAAAAATACATTAACACTTCTGCTGATATAATTATTACAGGATTAGTCAGACATTACATGACTATAAAAATGTATTTAGTTGGAACGAATCTATACGAAAATAAACAATACCATTAGTCATGAACATTAACGCGTTGAATACGACACGGCACGCATGCTTCACTTTACTAACCAATAAACGTCTTAACTTAATTTACGTCACTTATAAGTAAATGAGCTTCTATTTGTTTAAATTTGTGAACAATTTATATATTCATTATTAAACGCGAACCATCAACATTTTTAATTTTTCAATTTCTAAATAAAAAAAAATTACTTTTTTGACGTATAATAAATAATTGGACGTCGAAAGGGTTCGTATTCAAAGAAAAATATTTAAAATAACCAAAATGTAAAGTTACTAAAATTTGTCAAAAACGTCAATAGGCTAATGGGTCAGGGTACGGTTTGCGAAAGTTAAGTTCGTATGTTCCAATCCGACATTAGACTAATGTCGAAGTTGGAAAAGGCAATGTTGTTCTTTTTTGTTAACACATTAACTACTCTAAACATTTTGATTCTATGTAATTTCAACTTTTTTATATAATATTAAAATATAATATTTCGTAACTTGTAATGAGGATAGACACACGCCTATTGTCATGAAACCTTCACAACCCAGCCGATTCTGGCGAAGAAGCGCTAACTTTAATCGACATCGACAATTATATTATTTACTGACAAGAAACATTTGCGTGTGCGCACGACATCCATAAAATCTAGTAAAGCCGATCTCGGCTGAAATTGACACGACAACCGACAAGTGTGTTACCATAACTATTAAATCCTAATGCACCTTTATGCGAATAATATATATAATATAAGGATACGCTCCGTATAAAAAAATAGTATTTAATACATGGTCAGTAGCTTCTTTAATTTAAGTTCTCTAATTTCTATTCTATTCTCAATACTTTATTAATACGTAATATTGTGTCAATTTTATTGTATACACGCACATCTTGATTATATCAAGCTTGATTTTAAATGACATTTAGTTTTTTATTACTCACAAAAGTAACTGAACATCCATTAAAAATCTTTAAAACTCATCCCTTGTCCTCTCGGTAAAATATGCAAATTTAATTATTCTCCATTAAAAACATTCCCTTTTTAATTAATAGAACATTGATATTGACAATGATATTTCTTTGACTGTACTAACCAAAATTCTATTAAACCCTATCGAACATATACCTATTGTTTGAATAGCCATTTAATATTTGTGGAGCCACGCTGCAGCTAGTATTTTGCTGCATCATGAATCAGGAAAGGACCGCTTGAGTTTTTCCCGAACGAGCCAGAAGGCCAACTTGAAATAGCAGCACAACGCTTGTTGTATTTCATGTGGATAGGTATCTCAATCATCAGCTGTGACATGTTCATCCTGAATCCTTTTTGGGGATAGATGTAAACCTTCACTCACCATCAGGTAAACAATGTACTATATCGTTTTTAATAATACTCTAAAATAGACCTCAATTATAATATATAGAGAATAGAAATCTCGATATTTATATCTTTTACGTTTCAATGCATACTTCGAAAAGAAGGTACTAGAATCATAAACATAGCTACTGTTATGGTGGTTTAACAGTTTATTTTATGACTTCCTTATTTCCAAATTTTTATGCTTATTTTTTTTGTTCATATATTCTTCGTTTTATTACATTTTATAGTATTTATACTTAATTGTCACAACACGATAAATTTTTTTCTTGTCTCGTTCACAAAATTTATCGAATAATTAACTTTTATTGGTCTAACCTGTTCCTTTACTAATTAATCTTTTTGCAATTTGTATATTATCTGAAACTATTAACATTAAGAGAGTTTAGGTATACCATCACGGGTCACAGCAAGTAAGTGATTTATATGTTAATAAGATAGAAAAACTTTATTTTCGTTTTTATAGTATTTCGTAATTTGTGGACACAAATATTGATGAATAATAAACTATTTATTGGTACATATCCGTCAAAACAATGGGATATATAAAGATTAAAGATCTTTATTTTTCATAAAAAACAAAGTTTCGCATACAATGAGAATAATGTAAAAGCAATATGGGCTTGCGAATAAATACGTAATGTAGCTACACAAAATACATAATTAATATAGATATAAATATCTAATAAGAATCTATAATAAGAATCTAAATTGACAGGAATTAAATTAAACATAATTCCAGTTAATATAATTGAGAAGCGGTTATTATAGTTTGGCAATAATACGTGATTTGAGTTTGTTTTTGAAAATATTCATACTGTTACAATTCTTGATCTCGTCTGGCAGTGTATATAACCATATTATATATATACATACGTAATAAGTATCATTATTAACATTATCACAGCCATAGTCCACTGCCGAACACAGGCCACAAAGCAAGAAGCTGAGTTAACTACATCCAAACTTCCCGCAAACTTTGGTCGTCGCTTCGTCTAGTGGGAATTCGTCCCACACTGTCAGTGCGAGATTGCATTTAAGAATTTTTTTGCTTTCTTCCTTATTAATTATCGGTTCTATGAGTTATGTGACCATCCCATTGCCACATGCTTGCTAATCGTTTAAGCTATATCAGTCATCCTTGTTCTACTGCGTATATCAACGTTGCGTATTCTATCACACAGAGAAACACCGTACATACACTCTGAGCTTTCTCAAACGGAAGCAGTTAAGGACCATATCTTTGTATCGTAAACAGCTTTTACATAACTTTAAGCATCGTTTCTCCACCCGCTTTAATCAAAATATCTATCATATCCCAGCGGTTTGCAGTTTTTTAGTTGTTGTGTAAGGTTTTTGTAATACATTGCTCCTACCGCAGTTTCCGCGAGCTTAGCATTAATATCTTCCATAGTATCGCAATTCTTGTATAAGCCCATAGTCGTCTCTTACGACACCCACATGAAGGGAGATGTTTTAATTTTCCGCCAATACTACACGGCAAACTTAATAAGTATACTATTATAATATTAATTTATATATATATATATATATATATATATATATATATCAGATATATATATATATATATATATATATATATATCTGATTAAAGCTGTCACATGAACTTAATATGTACTTAATACTTACAATAATCACAAGATCATTCCGACAATCTGATTAGATGTACAAAATAAAATGTAGATTCTGTTTGTTCTTGAAACGATTTATAAAGAACAATTTCGCAAGGTATTTCGCACAATATACAAATAAAAATAAGAAACTCGACAATGAATTCACAGACAACTCCAAGCAAAGGATTAAGCCATGTTTAGCCAATACGAAAATGTATCAAAGCAACTATTGTGGGTAAGGTTTGTTCAACGCTAAATTCAAAACGTAGCCTAGTTTACGAGTACACGCGGCGCAACAAGTGAAACAACATGCGATTGAGATGTCGAACTACCCACGCACCATTGTACCACGCTAAGTGCAAGATATTGAGCGTTAGAACAACAAAAACGTGATTTGTTTGCAGTTTCGTATAAACTTATATAAAGTTTATGACTGCTACTCCTGACGTTACTTTATTAAAACTTTTTTGTTTATTTGGTTTATAATCAAAATATAAATCGACGAGAAGTTATGGTACCTGAGCTTGGGTTAGGATCTATAATTGTTCTTAATTTTTACTATTAGGAGGGGTGTCAAACGACAACATAGTTCTCCCAATGACACCCACATTCATCATGAATAAGGAATCTTCATTCTTGACTCTTAATTGACTTGTACAAGAGGCTTAAAATAGTCTGCCCCAACACAAGTAACATGGTCTCCGGTGCCATACTTTCATCAGATGAAACACAATAGGACTATCCCGCTTAGAGCGACCTAATCTCGTTACGGTTAGATAACTGTGACGTCACTATTGTCTATCACTTTACATAATTCATAGTAATCTCTATGTACGACAACGAAACTGCACATGGATCCGGTACCGGGGATTCTTGTCAACGAATAAGGGTCGTAATAATTACATATCATCTAGTGAATTATGTACTCGTTCATCATGCTAAAGGAAATGTGGCGGTTAGCTATTCATTTTAACTTTAACAATAATACCAATAGTGCACCGTACTGTGTTGTTCTGCACTCGTTACTATATATAGGGTGTAATCCTCCCTTGAATCGAGCATTCAATATAATAAATGATTAGCTGTACATGGACTCTACTCGTACCGATTAATAGATCGATTGGAATTGCATTCTGGAGTGTGACAAATGAGCACACAGTTCGCATGACGGTAAACGATTGCTGCGACCTATGTCACATACATTCATCTTCGGTTGAAGCCAGTTCGCCGGTACCGTTACCAGTATTCGGTAATAAATAATAAAAGTAAATAATAGTCGGTCTACTTTAATAGAAGATGACATACATATCAATCAAAATCAAAATAACTTTTAATTTTTCCCAAGTTAATTTTTATTGCCCTTTTTATTGCGGCTACACTGTTTTACAAAAAAAAATATATGCTAATTTGATTACTAAAGACAAGTCGTAATGAATATTAAAATATTCATTAAATATTAATATTGTGTCATTACTATTTAAATTTATTAATTATTTATTTTATTTACAACTAAAACTATTTGGCAACAACAAATAACCTATCAGTCTTTTAGCACATTTGGAGTAAGGAAACATTGTCCACTTTTATCGTGAGTATTTTACTAATCCAATAGGTGGTTAAGACGACCGTCGGACAACGAAGCAAGATGACAATGGCGATGGTATTACTCGTATATACAGTGTGTAAGACCTTTAAAATGCAAGACTTTGCCAATGCAAAGTTAATGATGTAAACACTACTAAAACTCTGAATAGTTCACACACTGTTTAATTCATCAATTATTTAATGGAATAAATTCCAGATTGCCTTATTTAGGATGTTGACCATGTTCCGATGAGAAGGCGACCGGTGCAACGCCATTTTAGTTAACTGAAGAAGACTTGAATGTAATTAATATACAATGATAGCTATATAGATAGTATGACTGTCTACCACTAACATGTATAAGTCTTTACATCCATTTATATATACTCTACGAAGCGCTAGGTGGTTGAATTTGCATTTGTATGTTACTATTTTTATAATTAGGCCTTAATCTGTAATTAGCTAGTTTTCAGCCTAGATATTAAATCAAAAAATGTACCTTAATGGATTTGTAGCGGCTTTATTTTACGATAGTTACTCTTTGAAAGCTATCCAGTTAATAATAACTTTTCCCACCATAAATTACGGGACAAAGCCTCGTCACAGATATAGATTTACTGTAGCACGGCTCAACCGAGGAAAGACTGAGCTATCACAGTATACCAGCGTAAAACAGTAGCTTAGCGCTATGTGTTTTACTGCGGCAATTCATTTAATGCCCATGAATTGACAACGCTTCTGCATAACGACTACTTGTCTACGGAACCACTTATCATCAGATAAACTGTGCGTTCATTTGTCACCAACAGTTTATATTAAATAAAAAAAAAAAAAAAAAATATATAAAAAAAAAAAATATTTATATTTTGAAAGTTTCTCTTTTATCTCATTCAGTTTTTGCACTCGATTATAGTTTTATATTATTGTGAGAAAATAAATATATTTTAATTTTGTTATGTGATACATAGTCCTAACGGTGCTAAGGATATAAAAGATATTTATAGAAAAAATAAAAAAATGTTAAATAACTGCATTATATATAATGATATACGAGAGAATACACTGTTAAAAATTTCTTGTACGTGAGATGGTAGCGTGCCCTTTATCAAATTGAAATAAATTCATTGTTAGGGGAGCAACAAGTGTGCTCTTACTGATACGTGGTATTTACTTAGGGTTGACAACATTTAATTACGAAAATGTTGGTTAAAGTAACTTCATATACCATTGATATTAAAAAGGTAAGTTCTTGAATGTTATATACAGTTATACAAATAAAAACAAATCCTTACTCAAGTGTAACTCACGAATTTTTATTACAATTTACACTTAAGGAATATTGATAAAATACGATTAAAAATAATACAAGTTAATTATTTCTTGGTTATTCTACTAATAGATATTTTGTAAATTACTCTAAAATTAATTATTATATAAGAGATCAATTATTACATACAAAGCAAAGGAAAAGCACAAACACCTTACTAAATAATTTTATCACATACGCGACAACCCTATTAACAATGCAACCCCAAATAATAGGGGTTGCTGGCAAACATTTATCTAGCTGTAAAGTGAATTCGACAGTGGGTTCAACAAGTTGCTAATGTGTTGAGAACCTCAGTAAAAGATGATATAGCTAAAACTTGTAAACACGTTGATTTTATAAAGAAATCAAAACTATCGGGGCTAATATTTATTTTCTTAAATCATAGGATTCGATTAGATTTTGCTGTTAAATATATTTTAACTTGAGAACTATGTTGATTATGTAACTCAGTGGTAGTTCTTGTTACTAACATATCTAAAATGATCCTAATCAGTTAATAAAGTATAACGATTTAATTAATAGGCTATATTAAAAGCTTAAATTATATTTTAAAGCTGTATTAAAGTCGTGGTAGCTTCCGGACGTTTTCTGTTAATTTAAGACCAACACTCGGCGGTGAAGAACAACGTAGTGATTGACGCATAAGTGAAGTCTATCAATCCGTAGTGGCTACAAATAAAATTTTATTAATCCATGTGCAAATGATAAAGAAAATAAATATTTAGTAAGAGTATTTTATGATATATACATTCTATTATATACATTCTCAAAATTCTTATTCAATGCGTTTAATTTTATTTGTGTGCCTTACACAAATATTTTTAATGCCAAACAGTTGTTATAAATAAATACAGATTAGATATTTACATCTAAACGAATTTGTCTCAGCGATTTGAAATATAAACAAGAAAATTATTAATATGTAAAATTATTCCTTAATTTTTCACTAAGCATGATAAATCGAGTGTGTAAAGACTAAATCCGTGCGCACCGGAAATGGTGATTGTGCGGTTGGATGGCGAGTCGACGGAACCGCGGACATTTTGCGACAACGCATCCGCCATTTGTGAAAGGGAAAATATTATTGTTCTTAAATTAAATACGTTGGATATATTTTTGCGACTCAATAATTAAAATGTTTTAACAAACACTATTAAATTATTTTATCACATTTTATTGTTAAGAAATTTAAAGGTCTAAAAACCTAAAAAACTAACCCAAAAAAACTAACTAGCTTCCTAAAAAGCTAACTTAAAAAAAAATTGGAAAGAATTACACTTTTGGATTAGATTTCAAAATAATGACAAACATATTTATTTTAAAATCATGAGGGAAACTGAACAATCTTTTATTATATAAAAACACAAATATTATTAAAGTACATTACTGTGTTCTCTGACCTTGAATAATTTATATACAAGGGGACTACTTTGTTCTTAAGTTATTCGCGAAGAAACACAAGACTAATCCAGTCTTAACTTTAAATAAAATCAATAAGTGTGCGCATCCTTTACAGAAATGGAGTGCATAAACACACTCGTGATCATGCAGTGTCCATTCTTAAGAGAGCACAGCACTGAGAATAGATCACAATAATTCATAACCGTTATGCGCGTGCGCTCGTCGATAATACCATAGTGGGCATGATCCATATTGGATCGACACCGTATATCCAATATTAAATAGAAACTTTTACCACTTTCTTTCTTCACGTAGTGTACGTAGTAGTTTTGACGTATTTATAAACATAAGCTCTTGAACTACAAAGCGGCATTGTAATATTTCTAGTAGTTTTTGATATTAGTGGGTAAATCAAGCAAACGAACAAACAAAAATTTTAACTAGGTCAATTAACTTAAATTTTTGATCCTAGTTTCCTTGCCATATTAGTGATTCCTGCTGCCCATGATATTCCTATCCAACCTTGGTTAGAAATGATATTTCAGGTGCCACCCTTGAGGGTTGAAAGGGAATACTATTCACCCCAGTAGTTACTCCCAGATAGTTTTCAAGAAATATCGTGAATGTTAAAGGCTCAACTACAGTTTTATATTAAGATACTTTATAGTCGTTTAAGTGTAGATATAATTAGGACCATTAAATGATTAAATTTGATAGCCTTCTAAATAATATTCTATATGACTCTATTTAGTTGGATACTACCACTACAATAGATTACTATAGAGAAAGAGACGGAAGAGAACCGAGCTAGATACAGCTTAGTTACGGGCGTTCGCTTTTAATTTCAAAAATCTGTGAAAAGTATTTCAATTTAATCAACGTAGACAAAGCGATAAATACAAAAGTTGACTGATGTTCAATATATATCATAATCAAATATATTTATAAGGGCCTATACACAATGGGCGCATTACAGGGACTTCAAACAAAGCGTGCTTCTGACGTCGCGGCTACAATAACAAGCGGAAACGTTGCCAGCACGGTTGCATGTCTCGCGTTGTGCACTGTATACCTATATTATACACCTCGAGTAATGCGTCGATTGACAGATAAATCACGGGGAAGAAAGACGAATGGGTCACATTAAAGAAATAATAATATCATATTTAATAAACTCTCATGGTTTTCGGTTTTATATGGGAAATCGCAGAAAACAATGCGGTTACTGTCTTCATCCTTTTAATTTTACAATGTTTAATCAGTCCTTACGTTAATTATATTTCACCCTTTCAAAAGTATTTTTTCTATAACCTCGACTAAAAACTCAGGACAGTCACAGCAGAGTATACGACTATGCAACATGACCATTACGTTTTTATGTACTATAAGCTTACTAATAAAATTATAACCACCTAATTTAGCCATCTGAGTTCCTACCGAGAGTATTTATGCGACCCACTTTTCAAATCTAATTGTTTTCTAAATTTCCGTAAATCATGCATATGTTCTAGTAGGTCCCTCTCAGTCCAACGACTTCTGAGCAGGCATGTAAAAGAAAAGAACAAAAGATATTATAAAAAAAAAGATAATAAAAAAAGAAAAGACAACGCATGCACATAGCATATGGAAAGTTTAATCACCATGGATATAGGTGTTAATAAACAGCAATATATGATTATAATACACCGAAATGTAAGAATGACAGTAAAAAAATAAGTCATAATTCAGTATACTGTCTTTATGTATTACAGAATAAATTTGAACGCATAAACGTTCAATACAATGTGTGTGGATAATATAAGGATAAGTTTTCGATGTTACACTAAACTTAATGTTTTCTAAGACGACATATTTATCTTGGGCACAGACTGTTCTGTTTCAATCATATCAACATGCTGTAAAGCTGTCTTTCTATCCATCTTGGCGTCGTCGGACAATAACGGCATTGTCATTCCGCACTCTTGCCAGGACATGTTCTAGGAAGGGATGCGTGTAATAAACAACACTGTAACATGTTCCAATGAGCACTCCGTTCGCTTCTTGGTGTGGAATGTGCGTTTATATCCATGGTATTAGACGTAGCTAAATAAGATGTTATATATAACGATTCTAACAAACTGTAATGCTTAAAGTTAGCTACAGATGTGATGACAGCAACAGTCCGTTGATAACTTCAATAAGTATTCAAAATGTAATTGCGTTGGTGACGTTGAGGTCTAATATAGATGAACCGTTTTCAGTAATCGGGTCATTTGTTTCCTTTACCATATCACTATATAAAACACAGCAGCCTTAAGTCACTATTTGAAATTTTGTGATATTCTATGACGGGGAGGTAACTCACTCAATGCGTTCCCAACTGCATCTTGGGTTTGCAACGTATAACTTTTCTTCTTATCAAATAGTCGCATACAAAACCAGATATTAACTTGGTGCTTAGATATGTGTACGCAAATCAATATTCCTCCCACTATTGTAGAGCAGCCGAAGGTTCAAAAATGAAATAATACGCCGGTACTTTTAGTTTATAAATAACTAGCTAAATTAATTACAATTTTTAGCGTGGTAACTGAAGCCTAAGCCTTAATTGTCAGTAGAAAGTGTAAAATGTTAATCCTCAGATGAAACATCTGTATCTTCTTTTGTTCTGTTACGATCTCCTGTCATAAAAGTATTGACTGATAAAAAGTTATTATCGACCATCTGACACTGAAATGTACAAATATTCAATCTATTTCCCTCAAATCACCGAGTATTATGGAAATATTTAAGAGTAAGTAAAACTGTAGTAAAATAAATGCGATCGATTTCTATACAGTGGTTTCTGAGAAGTAACTACGTTATAATTGGACGTACAAATAGACGCACAGACAGCAATATTAAGCATTTTTGTCACTTATTTTTGACATTATCCAGATAAGCTATTATGGAAATATTTGTAAGGTATAGATTTTTCCGATTCTATAAAAAAAAAAAAGGAATTCCTTCAACAACACGGGATATGTTTCTATACTCGTTTATTCGTTTAAGCAAAATCGTAACTTTAGATGTTTTTCGTCCCATCATCTAAATTGAAAGACTATTTTGTTCAGTTGAGTCAAATTACTTTTGCATAATATTTACTTACTGCAACATCAACAGTAGGTCTTGACCAGCACAGAAACATGCGCTCAAAGATTAACCACGTAAAATGGCAGCTGTCATCTTTAGTATGGTATAGTGGTATAGGGAACCGGAAAACCACGACTACGGTGACTAGAAATACCGTCTTCAGGGTTGAAAGCTCTCATATGCGTTTTGATTTCTTGTTAAAGTGTGAGGTAAGTGTATATAGGCCGCAGTCGATAGGTGATCTGTGTGCTCCCTTGTCACGTTTGGTTTCATAAAAAGAAATTCTATTGCTCTTACATTAATCTGTGGCGAACTATATTACTTATGGGCAGCCTTACTGAGTGAAGAGTTGTTGGCTTTTGATAAAATTTTCAGAATTTGTTAATTATAAAACAAAATAATAATAACTGTAAACAATGCCTTACTAGCGATGATGTATATTATAAAAGAAAAACAACGCTGGGAAATTGAAAGCTTAACGCAGTGTCGTGAGAAGTCACCAGTAATTTAAGAAAGTCGCGCATGTCTTACCTTGAAGTAAACCCTGTTCTAGCCTTATGGTTGCTCTGTTGTACTGTGGGAAATCACTGCTCTGCCTACAGCGCATAGCTCTGATGTAAATCTTGTAGCTATATATGCCCTTATGAACATTGCTTAGATAGACTAAGTACTGATGATTCTTCTTCTATCGAATATCTATCTTGACAGACTTTATCTATAAACAATACTATGTTATATATGCTTATAATACAACAAATTGTGATAAAGTCTGGCTTAGTCGATTTAAAAAAAAATGTTTACGAAATGATAATCAAATCATTATATCCTTTTTTCAGTTAAAAATGAAATCTACTTATATCTTTTCTACTATTAAAAAGAAAGTAGGAATAGAATGTATGTATATATTTTTTTCTAAATTATTTCATAACTCTTATAAATGATTTATACATTTTAGACCTAAGGCATCTTGGTCCCTATATAAAATATACTTTGTGGTGTCTGTGTAATTTTTAAGTAATGTACAGTATACGAACAATTACAACGAAGCTTATAATATATTTGTAGCGCCATTATTTCGTTCTCAAAAAATCAATAATACATCAATGTCATTTCGAATATGAAATGTCATGCTGAAAATTATTAACCGTGCCAATTTTATAAAAACTTAAATCATTCGTGTTTCAAAGTGTTTTAAATTTTATAATTGCATAAAGATTAAATATTTCATTTAATTATATATTTTTTTTTAATATTTTTTCGTACGCAGCCGTATAACAAATAGGTATATTTATTATTGAATGCGCGAAAAGTTTTTAAACAGCATAATCAAGTATTATTAAGTATAAACACATGATTGAATATTAAGAAATAAACATAAAACATTGCATAAAATATTATCACTCCACGACTACGAAGTCAGCCTCGATCAGTTTTTGCCTTATTTTAGACCAGATTTAGCTCAGACAATTGACTTTGTTCGCCATAAGTCAGACATAAAACGGATGCCAGTGTCAAAGTCAGATCTTATTGTGTGCTTGAAGGATATTAATTATAACGAAGACGTTGTTATTATGCGTACGCGACTGCATCGAGTTTGAAGAGAATTTTGAGTTCAGCCACAGGTTATACGGCGTTATTCAATTCAATATTTCATAGCATACTCGTATATTCATGCTCTGGTAACTTTCAAATCAGGGTAGACAGATACCTCTGTCTACTTACTATACTCTTCTTACAACCTATTAATATTTATGCTCAGTAAATACCAGACCCGTAAACGTATGATTTATATATATATATATATATATATATATATATATATATATATATATATATATATATATATCATACGAATCCGAACGTTTATTACAAAACAGTTAGGTTTCGAATTTACAATCGCTAAATCGTGACTCAAACCTTTTTAATAATATTAGCGATGACAAATAATATTAAAGGAAGCAAACCGAGTTCGATTCTCGATACTGAAATGAAATGAAATCGTTAATTGCAATTTTAGTTTTTTTTTAAATTTTGTAGTGCTGAGATGAGGTGGCAGACATACTCGTAGGTGTAGAAAAAACATCATGGGAAAACCTGCATGTTTAAGAAAAAAAAGAAAAAATATTTGGAAAACGTGTGACCGCCAATCCGCAGTAGAGCCACGTGGCGAATTACGATCTTAGACCCACTAGAGAGAAGGCCTACGCATTAACAGAAAACTTTAAGTTAAGACGATGGAAAAATTATCTATCTAAGTATCAGTATTTCGAACATACTTCTTAAAATTTATAATGTCCATAATATTACACAAGAAACAAATGTTAAACAAAATTAATTCGAATAAAAGTCCAGATAATATCAATTATATTTTTGTATTTTCTACACTGTGCCCTTACATAGATAACAAAAGAAATAAATCTCTTGCGTACAGAAACACACTGTCTTCATTCGTTTTAGACAGCCCTTAATTATTCACGGTAGCGGCGATTCCAATCAGATGGCCGTGCACTTTGATGCATCGAGGCTTGAGAACGTTTGGCATGATACTTAAATACAAAACGACACTTTATTCAGATGAATTTGTATTGATGCTTGAAGAAAAAATGTTTTGGTTCAATTCACCAAGTTGATATTAAGATTAACGCTACTAGAAAATCCAGTACTAAGAAATATAATTTTGTATGACATATTTAGTAAAATAAAAAAAATTTTTTGTTTTATTTTTATAGTATTTTCCTGACGTTCAACAAACAATCTGAAATCAATCTTTATATATAATATATATCGTCAACACTTCGGTAAGGTACCATATGTTTTTTTTTTGCATAATTAACGACTTCCAACAGATACAGTAAAATTCAATCAGATAAACGACGTCATTGAAATCGTGGTACAGACTCAAGGGAACGGTTTTAACATTGCTAGAACCACTTTGTTTCTAGCTGCGGCATGTATGGGTTGCCTTGACCGGGGCTGGACTATAATACTGCTGTGTATCAGCTGGTGAGGATAGAGATCCGGAGACGAAGATGAGGCATTCTATTTCAATGCTCAGGGGTGAAAAGCATCTGCATTATGACACCTAATGGAGAATGAATGTAAGAGTCACGGGCCGCAGTCCTCACTTACAATCAGGTGAACTGTGTGCTCTTTTTTCACCCTCAATTCCATAAAAAAAGTCACCAGGAAAATTCAACAAATCAATCCACTTATTTAATATAGTTATTACGTTGGCCATATAATTAATATTGTAATACCAATCTGTCCCGAAATAATAATTTGATATAGCCATGGTAAGCACCCACTTAATGTTTCGCACAAAGACATACATACCACCAAGTTACTGGTTCTATCTTTACTCTTATCTCTCCTCTTTTCCATACTCACAATCACGTGAACTGGATTCCGATGCCGTTACACTTCTATAAAAAAAACAAATTGTGCCTCCAAACGTTTGATCTGTTATAATTGACCTGCAACGTATCGTGATTTTAAAACTATCGGATCAAATAAAGTTTGGTGAGTGCTGTAATCCGGAGACCCGGATACTGGCAGTGAGACATTCTATCCCAGTCCTATGGGTTTGTTACTCTTGAGAACTGAGGACCTCCCAGCATGTGAATCTTGAATCTTTATTAAGGATCATAGTGGGTATTTATGGTAGCAGTTCATCGCTTACTTATCAGGTGAACTGCATGCTCGTTGGGGTAATAGAGCAACAAACATCTTTTATTTCACATTTTTAGGAAGATCTGATATTTATTTATATCTATAACTTTTTATGTAAGTATGAGTATAAAGTAATATACCTTAAAAATATCTCCAAATTATATGGATAAAAATAGTAAAATATATAACGGTAAACTAAATCCAGTTGTTTTTGAAAAAATCACAAACATACTACATATATATACATACGATTCAAATACCTCTTTTTTTGAAACGGTTAAATAGCATGAACGTTTGAATCCGAGCAAAGCAACTCAGTTGTTTGTGTTAAAATGGTATCACAATTATAGAATAATTTCCACTCAGTTATTATCGGCAGCCTTTCACAGATCAACGATTATCTCTTGAAGTAGAACAGGATAGAATAAACCCATTGAATGAGGACAAATATTTAAACAACGCCGCGACCGACGATTAATCAAAGCCACTGAACGACATTACGGACCCATTATCTGCGTATTATTGTATCTAGAAATAACCGCGAAATATCTTCTTTGTCTATGAATCAATTTGTTTTAAAGGTTTTTACAGTGGTAAAGATACACTGCAGTTTGTTTCTAGCTGTAGAATGAATGGGTCAGCTCGGGGTAGGACCACACCCTCACAGAATACCACCGTGAAATAGCAGTATAATGCTACTGTGTTACGTCTGGTGTGTGTCTGTGCAGGGATCCGGAGACCTTTATTACTTGTAACGATGCATTCCATCTCAGTCCTCAAGAGTGACGACACATTTGCATTATGATTCCTTGTCAAGGATGAATGTAGATGTTCGTTCGTCACTCTGAACGTTACAAAAAAATATATATATGAAGTAAAGTAAAGTAAAAAATAAATATTACAGCGCTAGAGAGATACACAGAGAGAAAAGAAACACAAGTTAACATATTCACAAGAAAAAGTAAATAAATCCAACGCCTATTTTATTCACCCTTGGAGTTATTTTTATTTATTTTTATTATATATTTTATTATAAAAGTAATAATAAAATATATAATAACAATACAGCCATCACAACATATCATTCATAATAATTGACACATATCAGTCATTCAAAATTGTCATTGAAGTATTCATTGTATCTGTGTGATGCATAAGACTTTAGTAAAAAAATATTTTAATTTCGTCTTAGTATATCATATCAATGATAGGTATTTTAATTTTTTATGTAAATTGTAAGTTTCTTATAAATTCTAACTCCCACGCAAAATATATTTTAACTTAATATTGTCGGTTTAAATTTTGTGTTGCATAGGCTGTTTTTTTACCTTTGACTTAAATAAATTTCAATAAAAGTTAATTACGGTTTTAGTACTATAGGTAGTACGTAATTTCAAATGTGTAGAAATAACTACTTAGTAACTGTAAATGTTTGATTTGATCTCGTTAACGATTTTTTTATACTAAGGGTGATAAACGAGCACACAGGTCAGCTGATGGTAAGTGTTGATGGCGGCCCATGACGTTCATACCCATAAATGAATCCCAGTTTGTATCTTGATATATAAACAAAAACGGTTTTATTACACTAACAGGTAACAAAAACTATAACAGGAACAATTTGATAGATTTGAAATATTTTCGGCTGCCATACATTACAATTAGTTATATCAACTGTCCGGAAATAGTACGAAATGAAACATTTATTCAAGACTTAATTAACAATTACAACGTTCTCACTGACATATGCCATTATTATGTCAAATAACGCCATTGAACATCCAAAATAACTTAATAAATAATAACTCTCCCAATAAATAAAGTCAGGTCAACATGCACAGGCCATTAGGGCGGCTTAGTGCCCAACTCTGAAGCTAATTGGTCGTAAATTATCATAATTTGTGTTTGAGCCTATCCCGCAATACTTTAGTCTATCATGAATGTAATTATTGAGGTTAGAGAAAAATGCAGTTGTTATGATTTATGATATATGATATTTGACCCAAATACGAGGTAACATTCTGTGAAAATTGTGTTGTTTTTTTGTCTAAAAGGAACATACTTATATATGAATAAGACGTCTGCGACATAAATTGAGTAAGTCATAATAACACGCGTGACAAATGGGAATGGAGAGAAGCCTTTACAAAAAAGAACAAAAAGCATTAGGATTGTTTTGTGAAACTAAGTAGCAAATTAGGCCATAATTCATCTGATATTTGTAGCAATTAAAGGTCATTTGTCCCAGATATATAGAGTCACGTCATGTGTTCCTCAGGGATCCATCTTGGGGCCACCATTATTTAATATTTTTATAAACGATATCACTAACTGCATTAAGAATTCTTAATGGTTCATCATTGGAGAAGTAAACACGCAAAAGTTAACGATGCTCTATCTCTACAGGAGAATATTGATAAATTTGCTGATTTGATGTAAATTAAATAGAATTGACCTTAATCTTGTCAAATGCTCTTTTATAAATTTTACACGAAGTCACGCAATATAATTCTGGTGGCATCAAAAGATTAGGGTAATCGTCATCTCCCTCAAAACCTGCAAGATAAACTCACTAGCGGACAGACGTAAGTTAGATTATATGATATTGTTATACAAGCTCATTAACGGATCCATGGATAACCCGGAACTCACTTAAAGTTCCCTGTCATTTAGCACGAAAATTTGTCTCCATTATTTATTCATCATTAGTTTATTGAAATTGTTAAGTTTTACTTAACACGTATAAATATTTCATTCTTTTAATTTAAGTTATTGTGTAATAGTTAATCTGCTTGGTGTGATTACTTGTATATATAATTATGTATATTTAGTTTTAGGTAGCTTATTGATAATCAAGTTGCATGTAATTCTGTAGGTGAATCTATTAAAAGTAAATTTAAATGTAAATCATAAGAGCCTATTTTTATGATGAATCTAGTGTAAAGGTGGCAATGTACGAAACATTCATCTGCTGGCTAACGAAAGAAGTTCTGAAACCGGCTTCGGTAAAAAATAATCCACTAGATTTCCGAACCCACATCCACTCGAATTTACTTCCTGATGAGACTACATAACTAATGCCATAATTATCATTATTTCTTCAAAGATGGTAGCAGTGTTATCACTACTAACATTCTGGCTAACCACACCCCCTTAGCTTAATTGCTTGTGCTAGAACATGGTTCACAACAAAAGTCGAATGGTGGATTCGTACCTACGACCCAAAGTTTCGCAGACCGTACCCTAAATCATTAGGCTATTGACGCTTCGCGGGTAAGTTTGGCAGCCAGCATGATATGGACAGCTTTTCCAGGATGCTTCCATTTTGATGTTTCTCTGGATAAATCTATTTTCTGGAGGTAAAGTTAATTTAACCAAGGGAAGAGTACACTGCCCATCCCAGATTTTACGTTTCTTTTACTGTAAAGAATTCTAACAGTACTATTAACTTCACAAAATTTCCATAAACTCCTCCCATTCAGCTTGAATCTTTTTGCTAGATAGAATTTAGTCATTAGAATCTACGGCCTTAAGTTTCACAGAACGTACTCTAAACCATTACGGTGCCAAACATGATTCGCCTTCGCCTAGACTTTGCCACACATACTACATCTCAAATAAAGAATCTAAATTCAATGAGATCTATGATGTATGCCCCGTTAATTTCCACAACTTCTTCATTATATGAAACACAGCACAGTTATTCTTTGTTTTACGCTAATATTTTGTCATGGTATAATATTTTCCTGGCGGGAGCCGAGCGGCATTTAAATACTACTACAAAGCTATAATTTCAGAAATGATCTCAAGGTTAATCAAGTTCTTTGCTAATATTTATATTACATAATAAATCGTTACTATATTTGAATATAAATTATAGTTTTTTGTAATCAATATAGATATAGATATTTTTTCCAATCAATATAGATATAAACAACAGATTATATGATGTTTTAGTAGAAGACTAGTTGCGATTTGTCGGTATTTTTAAGTATTGAAATATAATTATAAAATATCACATTCGTTCCGAAATAAATTTTGACTAAAAACTTTGATTTTTCATTAAAAAAGAACCCCTCTCTCATCATCTGATAATGAAGCGAAAGATCTTCATAATTAACCAGGAGAAAATGTGATATTTACATTACCTTTCTTTCCCTTTGAATTATTATAGATAAAACATAAAAAAGGAAAAGATCTGTTAATGTATACCCATATATCCCTACATTCTTTTATGAATCGACACAAAGTGTCTCTTAATTTCACCTCCCCACCGACAAGCTTTACAAAGTTGTATCTGCCAAGTACCGATAGAAGGTTAAGCATTTCTTACAAAAAAATATAGTGATATTTTTTTAATAATATTAGAGTGACAAATGAGTACACATCTACATTTATCCTCAAGAAAGATTGAAGATGCTCGTGTACTATCACATCTAAGGTGGATACATATGTGGTGATAAAATGCCTCGTTATCTTTAATTGAATTCCCGGAGACCTACATTCACCACACGAAACAAAGCAATCCTATGTTGCCAATTCATGCTTATATTCTGTTAGGGCTTGGATCACCGGTTGAGTCGGACTACTTATGCTTATGTGACAATAGACCAGCCTAGTCACATAAAAATAAGAATCCTGGCAGAGTCAATCGAGCCCCAAGATCTGTTGGTCACAACAACACTGGAGCTAGTGCTGAATTCAGTTAATCCTAAAAAAGCTCCTGGGCTAGATGGACTAATAGCCGACATCTGCGCCGCTGCCATCCAAAGTGAAAGGGAGCACTATTAAACTAACCCAATTTAAAGTGTGGTATGCTACTAAACTCTAAAGTAAGAACGTATAACAGGGTGGCTGTAAGGCATTGATGGTTCCACAACTAGGGGGAGCAAAAGAAGCTTGGCTTAAAATATACGAGTATACCGGGATCAATCATGTATCGATTGTTGTTGGTCAGCTTACCTTGCAAATTTTGCTTACTGACTGTAAATAAAGCCACTACATGCCACTCTTAATAATATTTACTAACCAACTAACTAAGGCGAATACATAGTATAGATGATTTACTATTCGAAAAAGGAAATAAAAATCACCAATTTTAAACTAATCAACCTGACTAGAGATTTTAAGGAATCAATGAAGAAAGACTACAGTAGACTCAAGATTGAGATGACGATAACTAATATTATACATTTAGTAGTGTTTAGGGCGACAAACGAGCTTAAAGTTCACCTAAGGGTTAATGAAGCCTAAATTCATCTTCAATAAAGAACCTCAATTCAGATGATATCCTGTGGCAGTCCTGGAGGTGAAGTTGAAATGCCTAGTCATCAATCATGTCAAGGATATTATTTTTCGCTGGTTTTCCGTGATTAAAGCGTGATTCTTGCTTGGTAGAGCTGATGTAATAATTATTTTAATATCGTTATTAATTGGTAGCGTAAATGCTATATACAGTTTTGTCAACAGTACTTTAGGAGGGTGTCACACAAAGACCCGACTGCTCTCTTCCTCCGCTCTCTTTCCTTCCACTTTTTACTTTTTGGTCCTCTTGTCCTCCCCCTGTGCCTCTGTCCTCTTTGCTGTGTGAGGGTATTTTGTTTTTTACTTTTCCTACTTACGAACATCCTTTGTTATATACATCGTTTTATATATAAAACAAACGAATCTTTACCATAATACCATTAATTAAATTATTATTTACCATACTTAGAGGTGATTAGATTTTAGCTTTCTTATTTAAATATTTAACTAGAATATTAATCTCCTGTTAATAAAAATCAAATTACATTAACGATAAATATGAACACAAAAGCAGTTTGAGCATAACCGTTTATTTAAAATTCACTAATCTTGTTAATGTAATATGATATGATAATTCTAACATGAACGTATGATTCCGTATTATTATATATAAATAACATAATCTTAATACTAGACGAAAGTCTATAACAGAAATATTAAATAATATTTGCAATTTTCCCAGCTAAACAGTATTTTTTTATTACATGGACAAACGATGGATCACCTGATGGTAAGCGACTCCCGCGGCCCATGTTTACATTCATCCTTGACAAGGAATCATAATGCAGATGCATGTCAGGCTTGAGGGCTGAGATGGAATACCTCGTCACCAGTAATAAAGGTCTCCGGATCCCTACACTCACCAGACGAAACACAGCTGCATTATGATGCTATTTCACGGTGGTATTCTGTGAGGGCGTGATCCTGGTCGAGGTGACCCATTCATACTGCAGCTAGAAACAAACCGCAGTGTAGCACTACCACTGCTGTAGCTCTACCTTTTTTATCAGTTTGTACAATACGTGGCAATTAATAATCGAAACTCACACCCACCGGGACAACTGCATGTTAAAATAGCAGTATTGAAATGTAAGTACATTTATTTACGTCCACTTTTCGATGCGTGTCAAGGCGTCAACACGATAAAACGTGTGAGATGCAATATCGGAAATACAAAATATACTCACGCAAGATCCAAATTTTGTAACTAATTTTATTTTTATTTATTTGTCAAAACTTAACAACGTTAATTGTATTTTCCAAGTATAGATTACATTTCTTGAATTAAATTGTATAAAAATATTTTTAAATTCATCAAAGTCGTTTTAACAATTCAGCAAGCGAAATTTCTGCTGAACAGCTCCTGTTCTAAGAAGATTGATGTCGATCACTAAATGTTATATTCAGTTTTGCCACAATTCGTAGCAAAAAACGAACGCAGAGATTAGATTAATTTGCTCATAGTGGTGAGTATAATTACAAGCATATATGTATATCATATCCCAGATGGCCCTAATAACTGCATAGGTTAGGTTAACATATTACAGATATTAATAATGTTATAGGAAAATAAGGTGCGGTTTACAATATAAACGACTATGTTAATTGTTAAATAAAATTATAATATGTAATAAAACTAATAAATAAAAGAATCAAGCAAAAAATATAAAGAACGTTTTATTAGTTAATCTATGAAACCTTTTTGGGAATGCCTTCATCGAAAAGTGGAACCTATTTATAGGCTAATTTAAGAGACTTCATAGTGGTAATACTAGGCAGTATTAATAACATCTTACCTTCCATAGATTTTCTATACTATAACATTCTACAATAACACAAAGTCAAAAAGTCTACACTTATCGAACGTGACCTTTTGTTGCAGCTCATTTTATATTATAAGTAAATACTTAAACAGTCTTATTCAAAAGGAGCTTCACATCCATTCAAATACAATCAAAAGAAAACCACCACATTTTCATACAATAACGGTACCTATCTATTTCGCTTGAAAGCACCGAAGCAAGAATAAGGGACAAACAAAATGTCTATAGAGGCGAGACTAAACATTTACAAGACGATGCTCCAGAGGCGCTAGGGGAGAGCGGAGTATGAGGTGGGTGTAGGCAACACACATATCTGCACCACAAACTTTCGTACAAATTTCTTATCGAAAGTTGCTACGCGATTAGAGACTTTATATACTAGAAAATACGATCGAAACAAACAGAAAACGATATCAATGTTTTTCTCTAGAACTGTTACACATTGTCCATCCAAGAAAGGTCTCTGATAGTGCATTACAACACCCCTAAGAGAACAGTGGGAGTAGAGATGGGGAGGACAAGGGAGGTCGTGTTATAATGGAGGATATACAAAGGTATATATACATTTCGCGTGTGTGAGGCGTTCGTTTATTTGAAATGAAGTAAATCTAAAGCCACGTAATAAGTATGTAGATTCTAGCAGTTTGTTTATATCTATTAGTTTTGGCAGAGTAAAGTAATGCCGCAGTTATTAACTATCTATGGCACAAATAGGATGCTAATTATTTTAATAATACGAATTCATGAGATGACAAAAAAAACGGGTGATTACGTTTACTATCTTTGTCAGCAAAATGTTTCGCTTCTATTCATCTCCGTTAGATGACGCTATGTGAAATATAAAGAGACTTTTTGACAAACTAGGACACAGTTCACCTGATGGTATGTGATTCCTGCGGACCATGACATCTACATTTATCCTTGACAAGGAATCATAATGCGATGTCACCCTTGAGGACTGAGATGCAATGCCTCGTCACCAGCAATAAAGGACTCCGGATCCCTACACTCACCAGACGAAACACATCAGTATTCTGTGAGGACATGATCCTATCCCGGTTTAGCTGACCCATTCATTCTACAGCTAGAAACAAACTGCACTGTAACTCTACCACTGTTATTTCTTAGAGCTTGACTATTATAGAAATCCTTTAAATCGTATGAAATAAAGCAACGATGGAATACTATTTTACACTGTCTTTCTGTGAAAACGTCGTATTTTCCCGGCCGATCAGAAGCTACAGATATGTGAGAATTTTGTGGCACTATAACGTAAATGTCTTGCCACTTCTTATATCGACTTTATTTATTCTCCTTAATCTAGTTTTTAAAGGATAATGTTTTAAAACTATCCTTTACTGTCACTCGTATAAAACATAATAACGATGAAATGTTTATTTCACATTGGTATCCTGTGAAAGCCTCGTCGTCATTGATCACAGCCATTTATGCTTCAGCTTATGTTGTAAATATCTCTTATTATTGACACCTCTTAGAGCCATTTAATTTATTACTCATTAATTTTACATGGAACTAAGTATCATATAAGTATCAGATCACAATTCCATTTAGTCTCCGGATCCCTACACATACCAAACGAAACACACCGAAGAATTCATGCTGCCCAAACAAACATGCTGCAATGTGGTTCTACCACTGTTATTTATATAATCACTTTTTTTAATAAAGATAAAATATAAATCAATATGCTTAATTAAACCTCCACTACGTATTAGAAGTACAGTCGCGTTGCAAAATCATTGTATCTACGTACACTCATGCTCGATAGCGCGGCTATTTGTCGCCGACGGACAGTCAGCGACACCTGTCCGCGGTATCCGGTCGCTCTTCGCTTAATGAACGCTCGCTTTTAGCATACACACAGAACACAAGATTGTTTTGGGTTCCGTATTGAATATATTTTTGTTTAAGGTGTATATATTTTTGTGACGAGTGTTTCGAATTGTTTGTGTGTTTGTGTTTTATTTTTAAATAACTCGGCGGTGACTTTTAACACTTTTAACAATATAATAGATTAGAAACAAGGTCGATTCACCATCCATAACTTGATGTGGGTGACATCGCATATCTTAAATCTTTTTTGGGTTTTGGGTATAGATGTCATGGGACGTAGTCATAACTGACCGTCAGACGATACACAGCCCATCTGCCTATAAATATCCTCAAACCTTATATTAAAAACGACCACAGACCACATGGCCTTCCACAAGTTTTCAAGGAATATAAATATACTGTTTATATTAGTAATGCACATTCATTGTCACCCTTGAGGACTTGATGGAATGCCTCATCACCAGTTATAAAGACCTCCGGATTCCCTTCACTCACTAGACGAAACGAAAGTTGTTTCTAGCTGTAGAATGAATGGTTCAGCACGACCGGGGTAAGACCGCGCCCTCACAGAATACCAGCGTAAAATAGCAGCATAATGCTGCTGTGTTTCGTCTGGTGAGTTCAGGGGTCCGGAGACTTTTATCACAGGCGACGAGGCATACCATCTCAGTCCTTAGGTTAAGGCGACATTATGATTCCTTGTCAAAGATTAATGTAGATGTCACGGCCCGCAGGAATTACTTACCATCAGGTGAACTATGTGCTCGTTTGTTGCACTCAATGTACACTTTTTACAATATTACATATAACAAACAAGGTGACAGTTCACCATTCATCACTTGATGTTGAGTTTCGCATACGGCCCATGACACCTACATTCACCCCTTTTAAGAAATTATAATGCATATGGTCATTAGGGTTGAATGTCTTATCACCAAGTTGTAGTTACCAGACGAAACACAACAGAGCTAAGCTATGATTTTACTTCGCTATTCCGTCAAAGCGATCACAACCAGGCCAACCCAGTCTAGACGTGCTATGACTGGTCCAAATTCTTGGATTATGCTCTAATACCCTCTCTAGGGAGAAGGCCCATGTTCTGCAGTGAAGTTTTTTTTTAATTGTTCTTTATCAAATCCGATGAAGTATTAGTACGAAGAGAAATAAGACACTGAGCCCGGTGAAGCTGTGAAAGCCCACGGGATAACAGCGGCCGTCAACATAAAAAAGAGAAGTAAGAAGTATCAAATGCAAAAATTGTCCTTCACTGGTAATCAATTCCACCCCACAACACCGCCGGCCACATTGGCCTCTAAGCTTTACAACGTGACACGTGACGTCACATGTACTGTCGTGTTCATACGCCGTTTTCATGTGGCTAATTGTACCGTCGGTCCGTCTACACCTGTCCCCAGCATCCGGTCCGTGCGGCTCTTAATGACCAACTGCTCTCAGTATCCCAGTTAAATTGCTTATGTAATTATAAGCTGCGTAATATATCAAGTTTGGTAATCTTGGAAAGTTAGGTTAAAAATATCTAATGGCCGCACGGATATTAATATACATGCATACCCAAACGCTATAAAAATTCTATGTCAATATTTAAGTGCATGAGACAAGTTTCTAACCAATGTTTTCATCATAATCTCTATTCAAAATGATTCGATATGTCCACTGGTTGAACGTTCAATATAATTAGAGATAACTTGAGATTAGAAATAATCTTTAAAATAATCAAATTAGGTTTAATTTTAATATACATAATCTGACCATCTGTCGTGAATGGGTCGTCTCAAGTAGGGAAGGCCGATGCCCTCACAGAATAGCAGCATAATGCTGCTGTGTTACGCTTGGTGTAAGTGTAAGGATCCGGAGACCTTTATTTCCGGTGACGAGCCTTCCAACTAAATCCTCAGGGGTGAAAGACATCTGCATTATCCAGAACGGATCTGGATTGTGAGGGCGCGGTCCTACCCCGGTGGGCTTGACCCATTCATTCTGCAGCTAGAAACAAACTGCAGCGTAGCTCTACGACTGTTAATACCTTACAGCTGAGATGGCATGCCTCGTTACCTGTAACTGGATCGCCCCAGTTACAGGTAACGGGGCTCGCCATCGAATGGACACACTGCTTTCACGCCAGTATACTGTAAAGACGACGTGTTTCCCGTCGAACCGACTAATTAAATAGAGTATTTATGAAAAAAAAATTACAAGCTAACAACAACTTTTTATATTAAAAAAAAACAATGATAATCTCAACCCACACTGGCAGTTAAGACAATAAACATGACATAAACGTCAAACGCAAGTGCGCATTCCTATTCTTAAATTCGTAAGCAGAAAATCAAACAACGCCAATCCGACAATAGAGCGGAGCCGGCATTCCAATTCGGTGCGCTATTGTTGAGTATAACGCCGCCATTGGCCGAGGGGCACAATGGGCCACGCCCGCTACACAATACCCTATTGTCGTAGCTACCTGTGTGAACGCACCGCCCATGGGAAAACTGACGGAAACAATCTGACGTTTGTCTCTACGAAAACGTCGTGTTACCCGCCTTAATCGATGTGAGCATGAACGATTGAAAAAAGAACATACTTTTGTAGATGTTTTGTGCCTTAGTATATTGACCGCTGTTTGAAAATAGAATGAATATCCACCGGTGCTTGTTGACTATTAAAAAAAGAGCATTATTTTTAAAGGAGAGAACTTATTTTCATTTTTTTTTTATCAAATTTTGTCTTAGGAAACAAATTAATTGGGTATTATTGATTATAGCCCAAAACTCTATTGTAGTAAATGACGAATGTGTCCTATGACATACTTCCATCCTGAACAATTCTAGAAGCATCCATTTGGACTGAGATGGAATGAATGAGAAGAAATATGGAGATCGAAATATGCAACAATTGTTGAATGTCATGAGGCAAATATAAAATATATAAATGCGTCATCTATCATTTACTTACGTATCTTGTATATTATTAAAACTATTAAAATGATTCATTATAAATGAAAACTGTCTTTTATACTTTGACAGGAATATTTTAAATGTGGGAAACATACCATACTAACCGTATTATAACAGAAAGCGAACTGTAAATAAAAATCTTTCGGTAATAAAAAAGCTAAACATAAATCGTTTCCACTCTTAAGTGCTCCAAATGGGAAGAGACATCTACTCATTTTTCCTGTAAAAGCATCGTTTTTAAAAAAAAACTAAGTGAATCGGACATCATCTGTGTTAAATACCATTCCGCAGCGGACAAAATATTAAGAGAACGCCGGGGTAGCTACAAATGAAGATTAGTCTGACTAATGTATCCATTTGCGTAAGTTAGTGAAGATATTTTTACGTTGAGTAGCGTAAAAATGTCTCCCCACGAGGGGACTGAAGCCGATTGACTTTTGGACGGAACTTAGAAATGGATAGAGTGAATTGGATTTGTTCAAACAGTATATAGAAAAGAAATGTGATATAGAAAAGAAGCGCTGCCTTCTCTTAATGATACAAGAACATTTAACACTTGATTTGTGAATAAAAGTTCAATTAATGATAGAATAAAACAAAGATGTTTATAAAAGAAAACATAAATACATACGAAAAAAACCATTGAAATACAATAATAATACGTATTATCAAAAAAAGTAATGAAATAAAATAATCTAAAAAAACGTGATGTTAATATAATTGATACGCAAATTCTGTCTGAAGCTTTCATCCTATTCATGTATGAACACACGCCCGTCTAATTATTAACCGTAAAATTTAATAACAGCTTTGAAATTGAAGACGGTGGAGCAAGATTAAAGGCTTTAATTTTGCAGAAATAAGGCTTTCCATCCATATAAGATTTTATTCCATTTTATAATGTTAACAGTTACAAGTAAACAATGTCGTCATCATTTTAACGTCTATCATTTCTCTATATTAAGTGTGAATTTATCTTACATCGTCGATATTTTATTTACGAGATATATTCCGTAGAATGCTAAAGCATTTATAACTTACTAAAAATAGAATAAACGTTGAAAAATTATCGTTATAAAAACGGGATACATTATATCTGCACAAGCGTTATATAACTCAACTTTATTCATTATATTCAAGTTTGAATCAAGTAACTAAACTTATTAAATTGATACGAAGCTTACACTGAATTTTGCTGTATTTTAACATATATTCACTATATGCTTTCAAAGAAAACACCTCACCCCAACAAATATACAAAGCATAAGCATAGCATCTATCGTATATCTGCTCCGCTATAATCCGCATTCCTTTAGACAACATCAAAATGAACTTAGTTTGTGCGAATTTGATATGGGAAAGTACTCGGTAAAGGGGGAAGGGTGAAATGAACCAGTTATGTTGAAAATGAGAGGGAGCATTAAAGACTTGACAGCGCGTAGGGACAATCTTCAACTTTACCGACTTAATTATGACGAAACGAATACGATCGTGATGCATACATATAGTTACCCAGCTTAAATTACACTAAAGTGTTAAGAATTAGATATAGAAATATGGAATCTTCTTATTTATGTATATTCTCTGCTCAATCCTAAAAAAGGCTGGTAATGAATGCTTTTGACATTAAATTCATTTTTTGTACAATGTGTGTTTTACTTGCAAATAAAAAATAAATAATTAATACTAAAATATCTCTTCTCAGTTAGCTGATCATGAAAGACTCCTTATCAAAATTGGCTTAAGATCTCTCTCTCTACCTAGCTTGTATCCCATATGGTGGTGGGGTCAGCATTCCTTATCGTTTTCCTCCGCTTCGCTCTGTCCTCGACATCCCTGTCCGAGACTTGGCAGTCACACATGTCTTTGAGTACTACATCTTTCCATCTTGTTTTGGGTCTGCCCTTGGATCTGCGAGCGGGAAGGGAAAGATGCAGTGTCAAGTGTCCGAAAATTGGCTTAAAAAATTTTTTATTAAATAATCTATTGTATATTATATCTCTAAGCTACTTTCACGAAATGACCATCTATAACTAAAAAAATAACATAAATTCTTAGAGAAAAATATACTCTGAATAGATAAGATAAAGAAAGTTAGAAAATAGGTTACTAAACTGCTATTTTACGCTGGTGCTCTGTACGGGTGTGTTTCTTCCCCAGTTGACCCGCTCTATTCACGCTGCAGCTAGAAACAAACTAAGGCATGACTCCATGATTCCACAACTGAACAAAATTTCAAAGGTGAAAAGCACTGATCTAATAAATCGGATTTAGAACAATTTTTCATATTCAATTGCTTCTAAGACCTCAAAACTACCGTTAACCACTCCAACTAAGCTAAAACGTTCATGTTAGCAGATAGTTCATGGCACATATATTCGAACTTACGAAATTATGTTTCGTAGACCGTATCCTAAACGTTTACGATATTGGTGCTATCTATATATTCCAAGAAAATCTATTATAGAAATGGAGTAAGCAAGGGATTTATTGCTCTTGCTTAATGGGTAATAAAATGGACGACAATAGTCAAATGGCGTATTCGAAACGACCTTAAGATTCGCAGACCGTACCTTTAACCTTCGGGCTATTAAAGTTTAAACATAAATATTGATACGATTCAACGTTTAATATGTCCATATCCACGAAATCCGCGGTAGCCCATTGTGTAAAGACTCATTAACAGTATACGATGAATCCGAATTCGAGCCCCTATACCTGCATCGATCAAATCTACAATTGTAATATTTTCGGTGTTATTTTACTAATCGGTGGTAATAGAAAACATCACGAGAAAATTTAATTTCTAAGTATTAAATAAAAAAAATATTCAATCCAGAAAAGAATAGACTAGTCTCTAACTTACTCTCTAGACAGGTCTATGCCCAAAATTAGGACTATCATTAAATTAATTCTATATATATATATGTATATATATATTTATATATTTTAAATCATACATTATAGAAAAATATGCACAGAACACTAATGGATAGTAAATATTTTTTATCTTCTCCCGCTCACGAGTGACTGTCGTCGTTTTACTTACGAAATAATTTAATCGTAAAAAAAAATAGATTAACAACCTATATATAAATCGCACTTACACTTCATTACATTTATAGACATATACATACTATATTACCACAACTCATAACATATGTTTTTAAATATCATCAGATTTTTCACAATTCGATCAATTTATAATTGCACGTTAATTGCAAATTTGGATGGAAACATTCGTAAATCCAATCAAAAAAACTATGATCAAAAAACTATAATTATTGTTAAATATTCAATGCTATATTAGCCTGGATAAGCAAGAATAGTATATAAGTAAATAAATTGCAGCGTAATGCTGTGTTCCGTCTGGTGAGTGCAGTGATCCGGAGACCTTTGTTACTGGAGACGAGGCATTCCATCTCAGTCCTCAAGGGTAAGAAAACATCTCATCATCAACGTTATGATCCCATGTCCAAAATTAATTTAGATGTCATGGGCCGCAGGAATCACTTGTATCGTGCTGTGTTGTTCTGTGTGCTTGTTACTCATAATATAATAATAAAAAAAACTATATAATAAATAAAAATACAATAAAATAAACGTATATAAAGCATTATTGGTATTAGTAAAGGTACACTAAAGATAAAACCCACGGAATTAACGAGATGGAGTCGGTCGATTTTTTTTTAAATGGAGGCAATTCCAGGATTGACAAAGAGCCGGCTGGTTCACCTTAACCGGTGTCAGAGTAGGGCGCGCCTCTGGCTAATTGGCATCACTTAGCGCGTCCGCGCTATCTATTTAAAGATCGCCGAACGCCCGCTTTGAATCTAATCCGCGCGAGTTCACGTCGCATTGTGGTATTTCCGCCTCCGGTCTCTTGATGCTGTATTTCTTTTTCTTTAATTCTAATTAGGCGGCCATTGTTCCGTTTACATTTGCAATTTGTTACTGTTTTATGATTTTATATGTATTAGGTTGATTATAAATTGAAATATATTTCACAACATTAAATGTGCATATGAATAATTATTCCGTAAGTAATATTTGCCTATAAGATTCTATGACAATATCTTATAATAAAAATGTGCATAATAAATAAAACCAAACGGCAAAAAGTTATAATTGGTTTTTAATACAAAACCAAGTTTGATGTAAATTAAAAGTTTTAATACCTAACGATTATTAAATTTATTACTACCATTACATATATTTTATTATTTTATAATACTTAAAATTGTAGTAGTGTATTTTATTCTTTATACTATAAATAGTCCGAAAAAAAACCTTTTATAATAATTATTATTAAAGATATCAAAAGTGAAATTGTTAATATATAATACTATAAGGGAATCAACATCAATTCAAGCATAAATAATATCTGTGATCTTTCCCTCGTATAGGTACGACGTATAATCTTTGTAACTAAGAAACTTGTAAGGGTACCTCACTCCACAAAGTCCCTTATTCCTTTCGTTCAAACAAAACACCAAAAACCAATCAAGTAATTGCTCGACGACCCCCGGCATCGGTAGCGCCGCTTCCTCCGTCGATAATCTTCATTACGGAGGACAAAAGGGGGGTGGGGGTTGACAGGGTGATCCCACCGCACCTTCCACCTGGCACGGGTGGCAGATTTTTGGCTACATCTTGCATTATTACAATTTCTATATAAACATAAATTTACTCAGAAATTTTATTCTGGTAAGTAAATTTCGCATAACGCGGAAGTATTATATGTTATAAGGGTTTAAAACTAAACAAATAAAATTTAGTTTAAGTTAATTCTAAGAATATGTGATAATTAAATATTATTTTAATTGAGTAAGACGCTAAAATGGTTTCTTTTTATATTAAAGAAATTAAATGTTAATCGTTCATTACGTCCATACTGAACACCAAAGCTCTATTTTTTTTAAAATAACCGTTGCATTAATTCTTTTATAATAATACTAATATTAATTGTATTTTATATATTACCTCACAGAATCCCGGCGAAATAGCATCTTAACGCTGCTGTGTTTCGTCTGGTAAGTGTAGGGATCCGGTGACCCTTATATTACGGGTATCGAGGCATTCCAACTCAGTCCTTAAGGGTGAAAACGCATCTGAACCATGATTCCTTGTCAAAAGTTAATGTAGATGCCACGGGCCTCAGGAATCACTTACCATCAAGTGAACTGTGTGCTCGTTTGTTACTCTGTGTAATTTAAAAAAAAATAGTAATATATACCTTACACAATTATTACTGATGACATTCAATCTCAGTCCCCAGGGGCGACAACGCATCTGCATTATGATTCCTTATTTGTGGATAAATGTTGCGTGTCGTTAGCTGGAAATCACTTACCGTCAGGTGAATTGTGTGTCGTGTGGCGCACGTATGGTGGCCTCGACGTGCAAAAAAAAATGACATACTTTTGTTTTGTAATAAAAAAATTACTTGCCATATAAAAAAAAATGTTCTCTACAAAATCACGCTTATAACTCGTACTATAAACATAGCCATCACTATAGATGTTCCTCACAAAGGAGACGGTGGTAAATCTCTACTACATCTGTTCTGTATAGAAGCACAGTTTCGAATAAAAACTCGCTATCCTACCCATCCGACGCTTTAAACGTCAAACAAAAAGCAATTTTCGCTGAAACCAGTATAATAAAGCTACGAACGAGGGGTCACCTCATACCCCCGCGCAGATAATACCCCATATAAGTGGTAAAGGGTAGGGGTGTGTAGATACCCCGAGACACACATTCTTCCACGCCTGCGCTGCGCTCTAATGTGGGTCATATTGTCCTTACATTTACAAGGAACATGCCTGAAAGGAAAACGTATTGAATGCTGCGGAACACGGGACTGCGGCTACAGTATAATTACATATACATATATATATTTATATACATATACATATATATTTATTAATACTTATATTTCTGGAGGAAGCAACACGAAATTTTAAATGTCAACATTAAATTTTAACTCTACCTTTTATATTTTCATTTCCAGACAGAAAATGTAGAGACAATAAATATTTTCGAAGACATTAATGTTGTTTGAAAGTGATATAGTTAAACATGCATTCTTATCCTGTGTTATTATTCACGTCAAGAATGTTATAATATCGTAATTTGTCAAGAGATGATCAGAAACAAATTTAAAATAAATAAAAATTGTCATAAACGTATGACAAACTTCCGCTCTATATTTTTGATACGTATATTTTTAGCAACATCATGATACGTTAAGAAGTTATCGCCAAGGCACTCTTCTTTAGAGACTTGTAAATACATCGTAAATTGCGATGAAGTAAAACAAATTACATAAGATATAAGCCACAATAAGAAAATAATTATATCCAAATAATTGTATAGCGACGCTGTGGTAACCTGTTTTGCATGACGTCAAAAGGTAAATTCGTTTTTTTTTTAATATCCACATGCAAACATTAATCAGGGGTCTCGTCTAAAAATATTCTTCACCGACGTCGTATTTCAAGCCAGAGTTACGCCGATGGGAAAGTCAGCGGCAACAACAATAGATACGCGCCAATCGCACAATCCGAACGGGTCGCACAATAGAAACGTTTTCCTCTGGCCACGCCTCGCCGTCACAATGCCAACACGCCCAACCAACGTCGAAATAAAAGAAAATTTTCTTCACAAATACAAAACGCTAGCGATTGTATCGACTTTTTAAACGCCCTCAGACTAGATCGCACTCCTACCTGTGTTTCATTGTGGTGTGCGAGAGCGTTTTCACAATGCTCGGCTGTTCACCGTATCACGCACACTGCACCGTTCGGCGCACTCAAAGGCGCCCCGTCCTGGGCGGGGCGTAGAACGAGACGGGACATGGTCTAGCGGCATCATCAGTCGCATGCACGATAGAGAGGAGGGATCGTGAACGCACACAATGTTGCGCGATGGAAGAGGACGGCTTGAAGCGCTTTGTATAGATTCCCCGCTGTTATTCCTTATAGACAATTGATTGTGAGCGTCTTTTTGATAGGGTAGTGATGAAAAGCTTGCGCTGCGGTGCTGGTGATGAGGTGAGCTTCTTGTGCGAGGGTTCGACGGGTCGTGTTCGATTTAGGATGGAGTGCTTGGGTGTCGGAAGGTTGGCATTGTTTTCAGGGCAGTGACATTAGGTCGGTGCGTCCCTGTCGCTCGCGAGTGCGGCGCGGGGCGGCGTATTGTATAGCGTATTGTGGGCTCACTTCGATCTGCCAGCATTGTGTATTCGCCGCGCGTGCTGGACGGACGTGTGCCCCGTTATTCTCGCACGATCGCGCCTTACGAACTGTTTGTTACATCGCCGATTTCGTGTTCCAAATTGTTCGTTGTGTTTGTTTTGCTTCTTTTTTTTTCTGTGTTAGTGGCTGTAAAGACCGTGTAATTATGCCAAAGAATCGTTGTGATAGGACGATTTTGATGTGTCGATTTTAGTTGTTTTTTTTTGCTCTCTGTTCCCTTTTTTTTAATTTATTGTTTTGTTTGTTTCCGTCTGCATTTTCACTGATGTTCCAAAAGGCAAGAGGAACAATGGTAACACAGTTGAAGGTATTTATGATTATTTTATTACTAAAAACTTTCATACATTTAAAATTACCTATTACAATGAAACGGATTTATTCGAAATATAATAAACTCAACTCTGTATATTTTTTAACAAAACATATTTTATGTCATCACCGAATATAATATCACCCTTTTTTATTAATGTTTAAAATATCTTTCTATTTGCTTTCGATTATTTTCGTAAATAACTCGAATAGACTATTATATGATAAAATCGTATTAATTTACGTTATTTGAAAATAGTTATTAAATAAGACAAATTTTACAAATAATTAAAATCTTTTTTGATATGCAGAAAATCTATATGTATATTTTAATTTATAACAACGTAAATTAGATGTTTGGAAGTAGTAATAAGTAAAACCAATATAAAGATTATTCCACTAGAAATTAAATTAATTAAACTCATATATAAAATATTATGATCAACTTCAACCAACAGAGTGGAGAACTTCTGTTTATTACCAGATGACATCACCAGCACATTTATATATATATATATATATATATATATATATATATATATAAATGTGCTGTGAATATTTGCGCAACCACCGAGGCATTCACTGATCGTCGCCATCCTTACTTAGATGTAATGCAATAAGGTTGGAAGAATATTCAGATGCAGCATCCTCGATCCTCGATCCTCCTCCATCCACGGGTTATACGAATACATACATCACACCCATTCCTCAAAACACACAATTAGTGATATATACAATAGCTCCCCGCATGGGAATCGAACCCATTACCAGCAGTCGAAGCAGTAAGAAGGTATTCTTATAACTGCACTATTCAACTATCAAATATATATTTATTAAAAATAACCTAAAATACACTACTATTAAAACGCGAAAAATAATAATAAAAATTATCATCACCATAATCTGCGACCGGGTTCCCCTGTATATGTTTATATTTTAGTGTATCGTATATATTTCTTTTACTATATTTTACTGACTAACAAGGCGGTGTTAGAAAGGAATATCTCTTAAACAACATAGATTATAAGCTCATCGTTGTAATTTATAAAAGACTTTTTGAACGAAATAAAGAAAGCTCATAATTTTTTAATTTAAAAAAAATATGAACGTACACGTATCCGTTGTTACGTATTACCGTCTCTGGCCTGTCAACTATTGTTTATGTTAATGGGACCAGTTCTTGCGACCGCCATCAGTGGCCGACTTATGACATGTCAGCTAAGAGTTTTGCCATTACTCGGACTTGAGCGAATGAGAAAAGTTGCAGCTTAAAGCTCGGCTTGTCGTGTTAATGTTTCATGATTAATCTAAGAATTACTGTATATTGTGGTTAGATCGAGACCTTTTTTTTTCTAATAAAGAGATTATTTATAAACTTAAATGTGAGAAACGTTCAAAGATAAAAGACAAAGATAGTCAATTCTCAATAGCTGTTTATTAATAAACGTATTATAAATATACGGGTATTTTTAAATCTGCTAATAAGAAACCATTTTCTTTAGGAAACCGCTTACAAATATATATATATATATATATATATAGATATATATATATATATATATATATATATATATATATATATATAAATTTAAGATATATTAAACCGTTAACCAATAAAATTAATTATCTATAATTGAATATAATTATAAAATGAGTGTGTTTCGAAGACGGTAGGAAATAGTAAGATTGTGTTAGGTGATTTAAAATATAAATTCTATTATAATTTAATTTGACTATTTAATATATCGCGGATCTGTTATGTTCCTAATAGGTAGGTATATTAACATACGGACAAAATATGTTGATAGAAATATTATTCTATAGCTATCGATTGAGTGGTACACTAATAAACGGCTTTTTTTATTTTGGTCAATATAAAAATATTGCGCAATTTCAACAAAAACCTTAGCAACGATTAAGTATTTTGCGTAAATTCTGACCGGCCTTTCCTTGATTGTATTTGTAGTTATTTTTTCCCAGTAAAGAAAGTTATATCAAAGTAAATATCATATTTTTATTTTTTTATGAAAGAAAAGGGTGACGCACAGGCACACGGTTTATGAGAAGGCGGGTGTTTGCCGCGGCCCGTGACACCCGCATTCATCCCTGATGCGTTGTCATCCCCGAGGGCTAAGAAACTTGTTAGAACTCGCAATAACCGCCCGGTTTAGTTTAGATAATGACGATTGCAGATTGCATATGTAACATATTCAAACATCTGGTAGATGCACGAATCTGTTACATATTATTTTTATCTCTGCTTTAAAAGTGAAGTGTATTAAATATGTATATATAAAGGCTTAGGTATAGGTGCCTTCTCTAGGGAAGCTATTGGAGCAATATCAATCACGCTTCACATGTACTAGAAGTATTTTTTAAATTTAAGTACAGGGTAACAATGTAATCGCAATTGATTAGCTCGGGTACCTTGAATTGAAGGTGAGCGTTTAGACATTGGGCTACTACGGCTCTCTAATATAATGCTTAACGCTTATTGTTTTCGTGATAAAATCACTCCTAACTATAAACTTGCTGTAGTGGATCCGCTTGTCCAAGAAGGAAGACGCGTTCACAGAACACCAGCGTTAAATGGCATGTCAGCGCTGTTGCTCGTACTTTGAATGGTTGAAACGGAATATCTAATTACGGGTAGCGAAGATATAATAGATGTTAGTGGCGACGACATATCTTCATCTTCGTTCCATTTCGAAGATACATAGAGATGTCATAGGCCACAGGGATGTACTATGTACACCTCAACATATGAGCCTTGAAAATTTAAGAAATGATTAGGTATATCTTTTTTTAATAACATGAACAGTAGCAAATGAGCACACAGTTCACCCGATGGCATGTGATTCCTGCAACCCATGACATCTACATTCATCCTTGACATGAAATTATAATGAAGATGTGTTGTCACCCTTGAGAACTGAGATGGACTGCCTCGTCACCAGTAATAAAGGTTTCCGGATCCCTATGCTCACCAGACGAAACACAGCAGCATTATGCGGCTATCTTAAGCTGGTATTCAGTGAGGGCGTGGTCATACTCCGGTCGAGCTAACCCATTCATTATGCAGCTAGTTTTATGGATGATAGCCACTGATACCCCGATGGCTTTTGCAGATTCATCGGGTTGAGAGGTGGCAGTGCGCTTAGGGCACTCGGCCCAAACCTTTATTAACGGGTAACCAGCACAGGGATCTTGGGAACCCTTGAGCTGGATACCCAGTGCCTCAGTATGACCGATTCCCTGTGCGCGAAAGCGACTGACTCGAGGGTGCCCGAGAGGGCCGGACCGCAGCTCCGTCAGTTGTTTCTGACGGATTAAGCTCTAAGAGTGTGTAACATTTTACTTAGGGGATTATTTTAGAAAGCTTGATCTTTAATCTTCTTACTTCCTTCCTTTTACACTTCTTATTTTAAATTCAGATAAAGTTTTTTGTATAATATTGCATGTGACAAATGAGATACAGATATAATGATATCACGTGATGTAAGGTGATGTCTGCTTACCATAATCACCACGTCTACAACAAAGATTCAAGAATTCCCATGCGTTGTCCCACCTTAGGACTGAGATGCCTCGATACCTGTAATTGGGTTCGCAAAACCCTCCAATCACCATACGAAACACAGCGCTAAGCTGCTATTTAAAACTGGTGGTTTATAAGAACGTTTCTTAAAGGCCGCGACTCCTCTGGTGTTGTGGATGTTCAAGGGCGGCAGTTATCACCCACAATCAGGTGAGATGCTTGCTCGTTTGTCACATATTCTATATAAAAATATCCTTTAGTCAAGCTGACCCATGCTGCATCATCGGCATATCATAGTAAAGCATTAAGCATAGAATCTTAGATTTTCTCTTCATTGGTATTACTATGTTAACTTTAATGAATAATTTCCGGCGAGTTTTTCTATAAGAACTAGTAATAAAAACAAACGGACCAAGCATATTTTAGATATTCTACGTATATTGCTTTTTCTTAACATTTGCTGTGACCGGTTTAAGAATACTTTATTGAACCCTGCATTTACGATATTTGGAATGGTAAAAATAAATAATAAAATCGTATAAACAGTGGTAGCACCACGTTGCAACTTGTTTCCAATTGAAGCATGAATAGGTCGACTGGGGAAAGACGTTATCACGTAATATCAGTCTGAAATAGCACCAATGCAAATTTAGCGCGTCTCAGCAATTTAGTGTAGGTAACAGGAGACCCAATTGCTGTTTTTTTAATATTACATTGAGAGTAACAAGTATACAGTTCACCCGATGGTAAGTGATTCCTGCCATCACATTCATCCTTGACAAGGAATCATGACGCAGATGCGTTGTCACCTTTGAGGACTGAGATGGAATACCTCGTCGCCAGTAATAAATGTCTCCCTACACTCATCAAACGAAACACAGCAGCATTATACTGCTACGATGGTATTCTGTGATATTAGCTTTTTGAACCTACGTCTACCTTAAGTTTGGCAGACTGTACCCTAAACCATTAGGCTCTAGACGCCATTAGGAATTGAGAGAGAAAAAGATTATGCGCAGCTGCTTCTCTTTCTGTGCTCACAGTAAAAGCAAGAATAGAGAACCAAGGGTTTTAAATATATACGTGTATGTATATTGAGAATCGATTATATTAAAAAAAACTTACAATTGTTGGCAAAAAGTTAGCAACTACTACTAGATAATTTAATTCATAACTTGACCCTCTAAATATTACCAGTAGTACCTACATAAAGTAGGACTGATCTACCTACCTCGCAAGGAAATATGGGTGTGTGTTTATGTAAATTGTTCTCGGCTTTTTTTGCCTTTTTATAATAGATCTACGATTATGGTCTATTATCTATGGTATATTAGGTCATAAAAAGTTTAGTTCATAAAAAAAAAATTGCAGCGCTATAGATGGGAATGGGACGCGAGTCAAAAAAATCATTTCAGAACATGACGATAATATGTCTCTCTCTCTCTGAGAGTGTTCTTAGGTGTTGTTCGGATTCATTGAATCTGCTGAGTTAATCATAGTACATTACGACATCATCATCTCGACGGTTTGCAATCCACCACTGTGTGCTTTACGCGAAATTTTCTGCCACGCCTGTCTGTGGTATCAGCTGTTGCCAGCGCTATTTCTGAACCGATACGATTTAGAGACGTTCGAGAACAGAGCCTACATCTTTCTTAAAGACAGACAGCGCATCTGCGACTCATCTGGCACTGCGGATATCTATGGGCGGTGGTAATCACTTACCATCAGGTGAATTGCTTGCTTGCTTGCCATCTATTCTATAAAAAAATATATATATACCAGGCATTATAATATGGAAATACATTGGAACTAATGGAGATGCTTTTATTGTGTATAAAAAAGATAGGTATGACCACCTTCACTCACTACTACTAATTATACAGCTAAGTAGGTTGACAACTGCATTATTTATTTATATATTTTAAATTTTATTGGTTGCACCTTATAAAAAGGGATACAATGGACGGATGTCAACCCGTGGCGTTACATTGCTATATTATTATATTGTAAACAGAAAGTTATTGCCTACCCCTTATCGTCTTATCGGCGTGATAACGAGACAAGGTATAGAACAGTTTCGTCTATCCGGATCATGTTATGTATGTAGCACGAAGATAATATAAAAAGGCTTTAGAACATATCATTAACCTCCTCATTCTCTCTTTCAAACTCAAAAGGGCAGTCAACAGTTATTTTTTATTCCATGGAGGGTGACAAGCAGGCAAGGTGCATACATTGCAATGGTAAGTTATCCCTGGGGCGCATGACACCTAGGTATATCCTCGATAAGAAATCAAAGTGCAGGTGCATTCACAATGCAAGGTTAATCCCTTGAGGACTAACTTGAGGTTTACCGGATCCCTACACCCATCAGATGAAACACAGGAGCGTTATATTGCCATTTCGCACTGATATTCTGTGAGGGCATTGTCCTTCCCTAATCGAGCCAACCCAATCACGCACCTAGATACTAAATGCAGTGTGGGTCTACCACTGTTAAAAGTTATTTGGGTAGGTCACAGTAATTACGCATTATGCATGTTACTGTACCATTTCCGTATATCCAATTAATATATTATTTTCATTTTGTTAAATATTAGTTGAATTTATTTAGTTTAATATATTATCAATTTTAATAAACTAATTACACTATTTAAATTAAATGTCAATTCAATAATAGCAACGAAAACTTTAAAAAATCGGAAATGTAAGCATAGGTAGACGAATGGTAATTAAAGATCATCCGAATCCACTTTTCTTATTGTTCAGAATGTGAGTTAACGAACTAAATCGTCTTGTCGTTTACTGAACCATTAATATCGTTATTCATTGTGTTTTGCTCGAAGAGAAAAACTGTGGACCTATTACTTTTTCTTTTCTTCCACTCGTACACACTAAAAAAATATATATTACTATCAAAATTAAATGTGCCTTGAATAGTTGGAGTAAAACAAAGACAAGTTTATCATTATTAACATGAAAAGCCCTTTTCCTACTAAAATATTAAAAAAAATATTTTAATTTGGGCTAAGGATTCAAACCTCAAAATCGTAGATTCAAATCAATTAACAGATTATTGTCGTGCATATCGTCTAATACAGGCGTTGAAATTTAATCCTTTTAAATCCAAAAAGTCGAAATGGAAAAAACATCAAGTCTGAATTGACAAATTCCGAGCTGACCACAGAACTGGTAAGATTTTGGCGGAAAACTCGATAATATTTAAGTTCAGATTTATTATAAAAAGAGTTTAAAGAGATAATAAGATGGGTTTTAATTATTTATAATACTGATAATCTATTTAAGTTATATTCTTAATAACTTGATTAATAAAACTATCGCTTGATTGTATTCAGTCATCCTAATAACGTAAGGAAAATCCGAGCGGTCGCTTGTAACTTCACGGTATGCAAGCAAACCAAGTTCGATCATATAATAATCATCGATAATAACAATGAAATTGTTAATTGTTTTAATTTAAATCCTGCTTTACAAAGTTCTAGAAGGGGAAAGAAAAAATCATGAGCCTTCCTTAGAAATATTTATTAAAAAATATTTCAAAAATCATGAGTGTTACTTTACTTACTATTTTATATTTAATTACACATTTTTCATGTTCTAAAGTATGAAGTGTATTTGCTTAGAATTATTATTTTCATTTAGATTTATGTGCATAGTTTAAATATTTGAAAAGACACAAAGGTGCATAAGGCACGTATAGATGATTAGTTTAATTTATCGCAAATAAAATCTATCGATTAGTATTGGAATGGCTTTCATTTAAATATTTAAAATTGAATAAAAAATAATGGGATTAATCAATGACCTGTAATAAATTTTTATAGACTTTTTCTTTACAGTTATCTCATGGCCATAATTACGAAACCTGAAATAAATAGGACTTAATTATGGAATTTAAAATAGTGAATATTATACCTTTGCCCAAAAATGTGTTCTGAGGGGACGCCCTGACTACATTCGAACTGCTGCGGTAAGTTCGAAATTCCCAGGGATCAGACAAAAAGAAAAACGGTTTAATAATTGCTAAAGAGGGACAGAATGGAAGGGTATCACATGTGTTTACATTTACAAAAGGAATATTTAAAATAATATCTCTCGGATAGATATATTTAGTAGCACTAACAACTTAGTGAGTAATTGATTAGTTGATAAACAGATTATATGAGAGTTACGTGTCACTCAAATCAGACATCAATCTTATAAGATCTCATTATAATATGTTCCGAATGCCATCGTAGTATGAAGAACCTGGTGCCCAGGCATTTCATTGCAGTCCTCAGAGGTGCACCTGCATCTTTTTTTTATAATGTTGACAGTAACACACAGTTCACCATGATTCATGCGACCCATGACATCTATATTCATCCTTGACAAGGAGTCATAATGCAGATTCGTTGTCACCCTTATGGACGGAGATGGAATGCCTCGTCAATAGTAATAAATATCTAACATAAATGTAGGTGACTGTAGAAGTCATTGGTCGCCATTTATCATCAGGTAAACTTTGATAAAACTGGTTGCACAATTATCAGGTTAGTTTGAGAATCGAACTAATTACCTCTGAAATCACTGCGGCCATACATTATACTTTCAGCCCATCATCAGTCCACTGAAAATACCGGAAAAGAAGGTCTCCCCCACAGAATGTCACGAAACCGGATATTAAACGCCAACTAACATAGGTTGTTACATTAGTGGGAGTTCATCACGATACTGCGTTTGTCAACACGAGGTTTTCACCTAAAAATTCTTTGAAAAAAAAAAACAAAACAATAAATCACATTCAGCGTCATTGGTCAAGCGTTTACTTATTTCTCGTTAAGTGCAATCTGAACATTTGTAAGTAACCGCAAACAGACAGATATTAAAAAATAATGAAATGACATTCACGGATCAAGCAACAGATGTACAGCATTCCGTTTTAATGTTTCAGTGGCTTTGGCAGATGTTAAGTCGCCCAAATCCATTTGATTTATTGCTTGTCTTATTTTACCGTTATATAATCAAGGTCCAGTCACGAGGTATATTTAGTCCTTTGGAACAATTTGTGCTTTCTATTTTCAATTTCTTTACACTAGTATAGTAAAGAACTGTTTGTAGTTAATATCTAATATTTTTAGTATGTTTCCCCTACATCTCATTCCTCCTCCATCCAAGGAATTCGGAAGGAATAACTACTACTACTAAGAACGTTTTTTCGCTCCAAAATTAATTTGCCGACTTTGGTAAAAGATTTCTTTTTGGTTGATTTAGCAGATCATATATGTGCTTATATTCTAAAGTTCAGATAAATTGGCAATACATCAGATTCCAAATTTATGACGATATCAAACGATGGAGGGATGATTTGATGTACCCAGGTTCTTCATAGAACATCTCTTTTAAAATTTCTGTTAATTGTAATTACAAATTCCTTAAATTCAATAGCGTCGTGAATTATTATCTTAGACAGAAGGCGCTGTTCATTGTGATCCTCACTTAAGGTGTATAAAATTTGATATCATAAGATTGGTCTATGAACAATAACACGATTACTGCAAATTTCTGCAGAATGCAAGAACATGGATAATTTACGTTAGTTAGTTTTGTATGTGGAAAGATTTTATACATAACTAAACTGCTTTCCTGCTTCCTGTTAATATCGCTTCGAATTAAGAAACATATTTTTAAAATCTCCCCACAAAAACCCACGATGACTATTCGCAGTGCACTGGGAAGCTACGGGATCGCCTACGGACCGCACCGGTGCCCCTCTGGCACTAAGCCTAAGCTTGTCCCGTGGGAAGCAATGCCTCCCCTATCACCCGTTGTGCTACGCCAACACGTAATCACTCCGTGTTGCTGTCGTCACCGAGTTCACTTTAATGGACAATCTGGGCACCCACCCCGATCACCCGCGGATCCGTTTTGCCCCCTTAGTCATCTAATTATATAGGGATACTATTCTGTAACTCCCCAAAATACAAGACTGATCCCGGGTTAGCTAAGCAAAGTACTTAAAAAGTCCGTTTATTTTTAATTAGTTATCTTTACTATTAAAATACTTAAATACTTTTGAAATGGTTTCTGATTATATCGCCACAATACGTAGTGCGTGAAGGACTGAAAAGAAATGGATTTAATGTAGTAAATATATTCTAATGAAGCATCTGTTGTTGTCCGACCTTGTTAAAAACATAACAAAGTCTGTAAAACTTTCACATGGTTAAATGTAATCTTTGTCACCATTTTATAGGTGACAATTGCTAATTGCTATCCCCATTCAGCATTCAGTGCCAGCGGCTATGTTAAGTTTTAAAGAAACTTGCGTATTACGGTATTGTCGAGTCGCCGGGTTGACGTCCAAATTGCCGTATTTACAATTTAAAATTAAACAGGCGGTAAATTAACGTGAACTGAGTCGTTGTTGGACGTAATTATTCGGGCTATACATTTGCGTGAGAATTTAACTCATTCTTCAGTTTACTTTTTAATGGCCAAAGTGTTATTGGAGCGATAAAAGGATTCAGGGATGCTAAGGGCCTTAATGATAGGTGTCATTTAAAATTCAACATAGAGAATCAATTTATAATCTTTATTTAACATCTGTTGGGGTACTTTTAAATATATACTTATCGACTCAGATTTTACTAAATCTATATATACTATATAACTTTACTACGAGTATAAACAAAGAAATAGTTGAGCTACGTATACTGTACATTCAATAACATAAAGGAAATTAGTGAATCTTTCTGTTGCATGCACCTAAAATAAAATTTCATCGGAATAATACGCATAGAGCATACTATGTAGATGTGTCAATAAATATGTTTTTTTACAACCCATAATTTCTTAATACAGTAAGACTTCGTAATACAGTAATATTGTATTTTATTACTGAACATTGTAGATACGTCCAAATAAGCAAAGAATTATTGCTATTATTACTATTGATGTTATGTAGACATCAATAATATTTTCGTTACATTTAAAATATTTAATACGAGACTAAATTGTGTATCATAAATTTTATTACTTATTCAAACAACTTGGAATTAGTCACATACTAGTCTAAAGTTCGGTCGTAAATTAAACTATGTGTAGAGAATCGATCAGTGATATAAATCATTGTTAATTATAAACGGTTTTACAACTTTAATAGTTGCAAAGTTGATATTTAATTTTTCTATTAAAATTCGGTATGAAATATTTAGTTCCAGTTCGATTTATTTGTTGTAATTACTATAGTAATTAATTATTAATTTTATTAATAGAGGTTAAAGTGATAACTGAACAGACAGGTAAGCTGACTAAGTTCTTACTTGTGGCTAGGGCACCTAGCATTTATTCTCTTCTAGGAATCTAGGTAGAGATTTGTTGGCACACCTGCAAATCAGGATGCCATGTCAATAATTGGCCCACCGATTCTCTTTACTGACCTTAAGACACTATCATTGGTAGCATGATGCGTTCCCGATTCCAGACCATTTGTGCTATTACGAGTTTCTTGCTACAACGTGACTCTGTTACATATAAATATTTTACTTATTTTTGTTTTAAATATTTTTAAAAATGCGATACAATTATTATTTTATACTCTTTACCTCCACAGAACAAAAGGATGACAAAATTATTAATTTCTTTTAATTGGTGGTTAGGTTAATTTGTATTTTTTTAATGTTAAAATTATTTAATAGGACTAGCAACACATTGAGAATCTAACCAATGACGTCAAGCAGTATTTAAGTTGTGTATTGTTATATTGAGATCGCCAAAGCAGGGAGCATTAAACGTAGCAATTTAAGCAAATTCTACCAACTATTAATGTGTTAGTGATCTGTTACTACCAGTAACTACTATCTGATAATTATCAACTAAAGTCATATTAACAAGTGAGTTAAATGTAAGCTTTTCGATGATATATCGGCAATAGGCATGTAATCAGCTATAACAGCTAACAGTCAACCCGTCACTATAACATTATAGAGTCTGGGATAATTTGAACATTGTTAATAGTGACGTCACATAGTTATATAGAATCCCGATGTTCTGCCTTAAACTCCTGCAAGAAATTGTCAACGGTGACGACAAATAGCTAAAAAGAATATCGATGTTCTGCCTTAAACTTTCCTGCAAGAAATTGTCAACGGTGACGACAAATAGCTATTAAGAATATCGATGTTCTGCCTTAAAATCCTGCAAGAAATTGTCAACGGTGACGACAAATAGCTATTAAGAATATCGATGTTCTGCCTTAAACTTTCCTGCAAGAAATTGTCAACGGTGACGACAAATAGCTATTAAGAATATCGATGTTCGCCTTAAACTCTCCTGCAAGAAATTGTCAACGGTGACGTCAAATAGCTATAAAGAATCTCGATGTTCTGCCTTAAACTCCTGCAAGAAATTGTCAACGGTGACGTCAAATAGCTATATAGAATCCCGATGTTCTGCCTTAAACTCCTGCAAGAAATCGGGGGCGTTAGTAGTAGTAGTTAGTAATGTATGCAGCTTTATATTAATCAAATAATATTGACCAACTAACGCAGAATTATAATAAAAAGACATTAACATATTTACCATTACTAACAGTTACATCGGCATCTTTTTCCGAAAGAAAAAATCCAGGATAACGCAAGTAATTGTTTTTAATAAATATTATTTATCATATTAACCAACAGGAAACCGTCTTACATATTTATATTAAACAGTGCCCGCAATGAAAACAGTCGTAAATCCAATCGAATATAAACCCTAGCACGCACCGGATGCGATGGATATTAAAAAAAAATTGTAACTATTTAACCGAACAGAAATACTAAATAGGCAACGTCAAAGATAGTGCAGCCGTAAACATGTGAGATGCGGTCGATTTTATAACCGATTTATCGACTTTTAAAGAAAAATCCATAGGATGTGGTTACGCCTTTAAGAAGGTTGTTCTTAAATCGAATACTGTGGCTCTTTAAAGATGTTTAATGAATCATAAGCTAATAAGTACTGCTCGTTACATATTCTGTGTATTGGTTGTTTAATTTAGATACCTCGACATTCCTAGTGATCTGAGTATATAGATCTGTAAAGTAGGTTTACGATTATTTTATTGCAATTTTGCAAACTTTGGAATAACTTTATTGACTCGAATTGCTTTCGATTTGTATGTGTTTACGTTATTGTAAATGAATCGAGTAGAAGTCGTAATTCTGCGACTCGAGGTAGAACCCTTTGAAGTTATTTTCGATTCGTTATTGGGATATAAATTATTTTTATACATATAATTTAACAATCGAAGATTATTTTCATAGAGGAAGTAACCCTTTATTAACAATGGAAAATAATTTCCTCTAATTGAAATGCTTTATTAATTCTTCATTTTGTTTTCACGTTCATAAAGTTTTGATAGAGTTTATCGTATGTTAAAATCTATTGAGTATTTTAAAATATTAAACAAGATAATTTAGATATATTAATACCATTTTAAAAAACTAAAATAAAATTTATTTATACACCGAGATGCTTCTCGTGTACGATCGATTTGCAAAACATGTAACCAAAGAAAACCACCTAAATCAAGTAGGTTGATCACGTAGCGCGTTACAATTGTGACATGTAATTCACGTTACTCAGCAGCGTTACACCCTCCCTGTTCACAATTTTTATATTAATTCCTGACACGTCTCAGTACCGTCTCTTTGTTCGTCCTATTGTAAATGTGTTGGCGTGTGTAAATAATAGAAATATGAAGTAACGTTAAGTGAATATGAGTTTTTAATTTTACTATTATCTTTGTCGTGGTTAAAAATTATTGTGTGATAATCGGGAAATCATGTGAATTTATCCCTCAGTCTTCCTCTTCTCACATACCACGTCATCTGAGGCCTAAACTTTTTACGCTCATTCAGAGCTATTTGCGCCATGTCATACTCCCAGGTATGTCTGTCGCCATTTTCTTACAGTGAGTTGTTATGTCCGCTATATGTATTCCAGCGGTTAAAAAATAAAAGTCATCAGCTCAACCTTCCATTTCCTAATTAGGTGAAAGCTCAAAGTGCCGAAATTCAAAGCGACATTCAAAAACCATTTCTTTTTAATGGTATCCATATAAGCTTTTATTCAATCAAATATCGCGGTCGTGTTGGCCCAAAAGCTCACCAAAAATAAAGTGGATGATAAACATTAGCCCATCTTAAAAACTTATTATACAGGAATTGTATCACCGGCTGCAGCGTAATACTTATCGTTTCTTCTCTATCGTTAATAAATCTTTGTATTTTTTATATCATTATCGTTTGTGGCAAGGAAGCTGGCCTTAGCGACCCCTATGACGTAGACTAATATATTTTACTACAAACGAGACACTTGAACACTTGTGTCACTGAACATAAACACTAGACAAAATGCCATTGGCCTTTTTTTTAGTGAGAATTTTATTCAAATATTAAATAATAAATATAACCAAGGATATTTTATTTTATGAAATCTTATCATAAATCTCTACATAATATATACAAAACGTCTAATGTGTAAATTTACAAGATTTGAATAGATTATTAAATAATCACCAAATGCTATGTTCTGCAGTTAAATATGAAATACTATATTATCTATACGAACAGGTTATATAATATCGTACAGTGTTCCCGATTTTCCGCAGCTTAATAGTCTTGAATAACTTAAATATAGTTAAGAGGAAGGGAAGTGCCAAGGGCCCAGCCCATGGCATCGCACGCATGGAAAGTACAGGGTACGCACTGCAAGTGGGCTCGCTGAGCTCAATTTAAATGCACACAAGTTGAGAATGCAAGGTGCCGTTTTGCCTGCCGTGATGGTAGAGTCGCGGAAGGAGAGGAGTGTCAGTAATGCGTTGTGTTGCTCTCCTCGCTATCTGTATCTGAATTCGATTGGCTGAGCCATAGACCAGATCCACCGCTGGGGGCTGAGGCTAATGCTAACAAGTGCTCGCTTTACCTGCTCCCATGGCCCGCAGGTGGTTGATTGGGGGATGGGGAGGGGGGAGGCGTCCGTTGCCCGCCGTTTGTTAAAATTGGGGGCATGTAGCAAGAGGCGCCCGGTGTCCCGATGCCACATAACCCTTTCCTTACATCCGAGAGGGCGGGTATGCTTGCGGCATTTCACCAAGTATGAGACAAGGCTATGAGAAAAACGTAACCGTATTTCTAGAATTGAACTACTCTAGGATGTTGAATATAATGAAGCTGTTATACAGACATCCAAAAGTTAGTTATTCATATTATTGCATTATTACGATTTCAAGTAATTACATTAAAATGAATTTGAATGAAAAGTCTACGTGAATTTGTGTATTTAATATTTTAATATGTATGTATCATTCTTTGCTTGTATTAGTTATTTTTTTAGAATTTTTTTTTTTTTAATAAGTTTATTGCAACACATATCATACACATATCTCACCACACATTGGGTTGACTGGTAATGAATGCCTTTGGCATTAAGTCCGCCCTTTGTGAACTTTTAACTTGTTAAGGTTAATAATGCAATAAAGAGAAAATAAATAAATAAATATATAGAATTTTATAAAGATGATAGAAAAAAAAAATATTTATAATATTGGGGGCTAAGCGCAAACCACCCACCTGATGATAATTGATGACATATAGATTCATTCTCAACGCCTAATCACCCCCACTAAACTGACGACTAAAATGGCATGCTTCATTACCTGTAAATACCGGATCCTTACACCCCTAATATACGAAACGCAATAGCTTTATATTATTTTGCTATTTCACTCTGGTATTCTGTAAAGGCTTGCTTCTTTCCACCGATCCATGTTGCGACTAGAAACTGGCTACAGTATGACTCTACCACTGTAAAAATCATCAAGATGGTTTTGACTTTATATAAGATTGTAACATCGTTATAATTATTAAACACAACTTATATTCTTATATATTTCAACATATTATAAATTTAAAACTATAAAACTTTTATGTTCTCTGTTTTCTTTATAATATACTTATATTTTTAGGTTATGATAAGTACGTGTAAAAATATCCCTTTAACATCAATTTTAATCACGATCTTATGAGACTGAGATGCTGATGAGACTACGATCTTAACCACTACCCTTCACTCATGATTTACTTACTTCGAATTTATTTAATATTTAAAAAGGTTTATTATTCTATTTTAACACAATTTAGAATGTATTTATAAAGAAGTTAGAGACTGTCAATTGCATTAACTGTAATGTGTACAAAATTTAGGGTTCTCTTAAAACAAATTCATTCGAATTTCACAGCGAATAAATTTAATTGTAGCGATGACAATAGCTCACCCCTAATTCCCAAACCCCTTCTCCACTGTCGATTCTAGTAGACAAGAGCCTTCCGTTTCTTTCGATGAACAATCTTAGAGAAGGACAAATAATTTTAGGTTGTGGTGCAAAGCACAAGCTATATTTTTTAAATTATTTTATTTTTATTTTATTACTGTTTAAATCAGAACCTCTGAGTTACTTGGTTTGAATTCGGCTCGAATTAAATAAATAAAATTAACTTGATATTATAGTTGTATTTTGTAGCCATTAAAAATAAAAATATGTATTAGTAATAAACATTAAACATTTAGATTCAAAACTGAAAGTTGGATATATAAATCGTTTGAAAATTTTGTATGAGTTAATAAAATTTGACCAGGGCAAGGGGCCAAATGCTGACTCAATTTATAGTGAAGAGGCCCTGGATGAAATCTTTCTCTAAAAGATAAGAAAATCTCACAGAAAATGAACAGCGTTCGGTGCTTCTTTGTGTGATCTAATTAAAATCGAGGAAATCTGCGGTAGACCCCTGGTAACCATCGCCGGACTAGTAAGCTGTGGTAATGGGCCCGCTCGTAAAACCCTGATAAGCGATGATGAAGTTTCACAAACAGCACTCTCGTAATGGTCATCGCATACGACAAATAGACTGATGACCTATAAGCGTCTGCAAGAAGTCGATGGATGCAGTTATAGGTATACGTTCACTAGTGGACAAGTAATGAGATAATGCTGACGATAATTTTTCAACGAAATTAGGAAAATGTGAGGTTTTTAATCACAAATTCTTTTGTAAATTGGTTAATCAACACTTCATCACATTGGGATTAATGATAATCATTTAATATTTAATCATCCTGATCATCGTCAACAATTAACAATTGATAAAGATAAGAAAAAAATAATAAGTGTAATAACGCTGTGGTAGTGGGTAGGTGATAAGATCACAAGATGCCTCTGACTCAAGTTTTAAAAGTATTGTTATAATCAGTGAATGATTAAGAACTACATGACTATAATGAAACATTTTTAATTATCATTTTTAAATTATTAAATGCTAATAACTACATAAAGTACAATGTATAGATGCGTTATAAAGCATCATCATCTCAGCCCAGCACTAGTCCACTGCTGAAGTCTATGCTTGGCCCACAGACTGTACCTACACTTACATAGTAATGAAAGAACTAAATTTTATATCTTCTAAGCACCTTTTGACTAAGCTGGTTGAATATTCATAAAGATTTACCAAGAAATAAAAACAGATTTATATTCACAAATACGATAACTTCGTGAATTAATAAATTTATGAAAATAAAATGTCAAGATTCTGCTTTATTTTTGAGACTTATCTAACTATAATAAATCTTATAGCGTAAGAAACTAAGTTCTGAATTTTCTTTTAATTTTAAACGAGTCTAATATGATGACAAGAGATGAACTCTAGGATGAGCAGTATGGTTTATTTAATTAATCTTTGCTTGCTTTTTATTAATTCGCCGTTCAACTACCAAATATTTAGACAAAATGTAACGTATAGTTTTCAATCGGTGCACTAAATCAAGTTAGCTGTTTTGTCCACACAAAACCATTCTCAGACAATAGACTAAACTTGAACTAAATTGTGGCTAAATTTGGTCCTAGTTATAAAGTATGTATGTAACTTTAGGAATTTTCCTCCATCTCCATGCGCCAACACTTTCATGTTACGAATACATCAAATTTTTAAATAAAGCGAGGCCGATGGCGTATAAATCGCTTACAGTTATCGTTTGCACCCGGCAGGTTAAAAATTGCTGTAAGAGGGTTGTAGGTGCAATCTACTTTTAGTTGTTCATTGTTCGCCGGCGCCGACCCTTTCGGTAGCTAGCACGTGTTTTATTGTACAATTACAGGACAAACATTGTTCAATCACCGCATGAATACTAAGGAAGCTCTATTGTTAAAGATTGAAAAGGTAGAGGTTTATACTTCTGACTTAATGCGTAAATATATTACTCCATTGCATGCCCCTGACTTTGTTCTCGTGATACTATTTTTTCTTCTATCCAATCTGGATTCGACTAAAAGCTTAGGCTTTTCCACATATTATAAATGGGCAAGACTGGTTCCTACTACTAGGTTTAGTCGCATTTTATTTAGGCTTTTAAAAGTTATTGAGACGCAAAAAAGTATCGGACTATCACACTTATAACACATATAGTTATGGCGAATTATTTTGTGTTTGCACAAATACTTACGATACTGTATCTTGTGCACTTAACTTATTTCGATTGCGGTCAGATGAGATGTTGGTCAATATCAATCACGAGGATGTTTCACTCAAGCAAAACCGTCAACATAGCTTTTTTTTATATCCTAATATTTACCACGATTATATATTTTTGTCTTCTAAAAATTTCATAGCATAAGGTATGACAATAACACATGTCGAATTCTTTGACAAATCATTCATTATACGAACCTATACTTACGTGCTTTCTCGGAGCTTCTTTGGATTCGTAAAATAAAGGGTTTCCTGTACCAATTGTCAAACGACATTCGACCCTGTTTAAAGGAAATGGCCATTATAACGCACCTTAACAATAAGACATCATGTACACGTGCTCCGGTTTCGAGCCGTGTGAGAATGGGTTCTTTTTATAGGACAAATCGAAGTTCATGAGATTATTTTGGTTCTGAATAATTTACATTTGATATGTGGTGTTTTTGATAAATCAATTTAATTACACATGTCTTAGATCGCACGCAGTTGTATTTCTAATATGGTAATTTTTTCGTTTGTTCAACTAGATTTTAATGAAGAAGAAGTATGAAATATATTTGATTCAGTAAATTTGATTAATTTAATATATACAGATTAGCCTTTGAATAACTTTTCAAATAATGAAATAGTACACGTCTTTTTTCAGGATAGAAATACAACAGCTTAAGAAATATACAAGTAACTAAAATTCGAGAAAATATATAATGTGGAACACATTTACTAAGATAAAATAAATATCGATGTGAATGCTCTCTAATTAAAGTTTGTAGGAAACTAAGAGACAGTTAAAAGTAAACATGCACCGGTCATGCGGACATCTGTTTGTTTGTACAAGAGAAAAATGGCTGACGGAACAAAATTCGATTGACATACCGCTTTCGTATTGTACCGGGATTGATTTAGGATAGGTTAATTATAACGTTAAATGGTTCAAGATAGTCCACGCGGACATTACCCTTCGCAAAACCCTATAGAAAATATATTAGATAACTGAAGATATCGTCTGTAATAGTATTAGCCACATAGTATCTTCTCAGAAACTATGTAGAATGCTAAGTCTTTGTATATAAACTATTTATATACAAAGAGTGAGTGAAACGAAACGAAAACAAAGTCTGGAATTAATCCTATCAATTCTTAAAAACACTGCATAATATGTTCATGTAATAAATGCGATAATATTAGAAAACAACCGAAGCTTGAATTTTATGTTGGAAAAAATATAACAACAATTTTTTATAAACTTTTATGTAAAAAATTTATATATATGCTAAAAACATAATAAATTTCAAAACAAAACATACAAACGTACGTTTGCCCCTTCTATAAACACGGATGCAGACATTCACATCAGTCGAACGCGCCTTCTTCTATGAACTCGAGTGGAAGATAATATAAAAACTATAACATTTAACGATAAAGGTATTCCGATGAAAAGCAAACACATTGTTCTTACAATAAAGCCGTTGGTCCTGCATCCTGTGAATATTTTTAGTATCGTTCGATGCGTAAACTCGTAAAACTCTTTATTATAAATATGAGCGTGAGCGATAGTTTAATTTTATGGAAAAAAATGTTAAACCAACAATCGGGCGCGTTTGTGTCTGAACTTCCGTGCGTGTCTGCCAAATCTACGGGCATCTATATAATGTGGTTTATTTATACCTTCACTAATCTATCTTTCTTTTTGCTTCTCTATTTGGCATAATATGTTATATATATGTATATATATATATATCCATAGTACAATGAGTTATAATCACAAGTCATAAAAAGCCGGAGATAGCGACTAAGCGTTAAATACATAAATAAATAATCATTTAATTCTTATAACGGAAACGTTCTCATACTCACCGTATATATAGAGTAGTATAATCTATGTGTCATCTCGATTCGATACAATTGTTTCTACTGATCCTTAGTCAAACTTTGTCTTATAAATATAACTAACGGACATAAGGTATCTATTGAGAAATCATTTCCTGAAAATAACTCGCTCGCCTCCCGGTTTTGTCTCGGTTTTATGGCCACACTGACACATTTACCGGCGTCTCCCTTTTAACTCGGAAGCGCTACTGCCGGTTCATTTTACACTCAATTATACTATTGTTACAAATGTCTCCGTACCACTGTTAATAGCACTCATGATAAGGGGTGGGGTATAATGTTTGTAATTAAAATGTGATTTCTTTATGTTAAAATATACACTGTTCCCTCTCTGTAATTCATAATTCATTCATTCGTTGTTCTGTTCGTTCATTTATTGTTAAAAGATTAATTACTAAGGTGAACTAAAAAAAAATAATTAATGATGATTTGTTTAAACATAATGAAATTTGTTATCACACAGAGCAAGTAGCTCAATGCCCGATGGCTTGCTTTTAATATCAAGCAAACAGAGTTCGATCGACGGTGCCGGCACAAATTAAATTGTTAAGTACAATTTAAGGGCTGAATTTTCACGTTATCAGCAGTTAAGGAAGAAATCGAGTGGAAATATAAGAAACAATAAAATAAAAAAAAATCGAAACGTAGAGTCCGCTAATCCGCAGCGGAGACGTATGGACTATATTATCTGATTTTTTTTTATTATATTAGGGTTGGCAAAAGAGAACACAGTTCACCTGATGGAAGTGATGACCAAACACCATGACGTCTACATCTATATTCAACAAAGTTCTTATTAATTAGAATAAATTCATTAAATATAGTGTTTTATAGATTTCTTTAAACAAAATAATTTGAAACGACAGAACTATATCGTTCACATCGACGTGTAAGTTATTATTATTAATTATTTTAATTGTTAAATTATTATTATTATTAACAATTATCGAATAATATAGATAGAGGATACATTTAGAGAACAATACTTTTGGAATCCATAACAAAAACAAAGAATGAATTATTACAATTAGAAATAACATAATCGAATCTAAAAATAATGTCGAACAAGAGAACGATATCGAACGTGCACTCAAAAGCATTGTACTGAAAGATAAACCGGGCACATGCATTACATTAACACATCTGGGCGCTTGGCACTGAGAAAAAAATATCGAATTTCCAAACTCGACTCTCCTTTTGCCATTTTTTTCGCTACCGCCCATACGGGTGATGCTTTGTTCCTTTTGCGTAATCATTGAATTAAATAATTTCTTGTACAACCGAACATTCATTTCGACAGCTTCCAATTTTACACCACTATAATGTATATTGTTTTCTATTAATTTCCACACATGTTGGCTAATATTTATTTGTAGTATACTTAAAGTTAAGTTTCGACGGGGACATCTTTCATTTTGCCGGATGTCATCATCGGCGAAAGACATTTTTTTTATTGAAATTCAAATTGTGTTAAACAAATATTAGCCCCGATTGCTAACCGAAACTAGGACTACTACTACTTACTAATCATGAATTAATAGGCAAGTCGTCAGGTGTATACTTGCCAATATAATAATCTCGCCATTTCTTTAGTAAATTGAAATAATGACTAATTTTAATATGTATTTTATGCTTCCTTGTTTAAAAATAGCATACAGAAACTATCTTTACCTTTTAATGACTTATGTTTTGTTAAACTTTAATAATAAAAGATTTATTTTATATTTCAGGTAAGATTTATTTAATACACGACGGATATAATTAAGTGTAAGTTGGTTAATATGAATAATTTTTGGAATTAGAATATAAAATAATATTAAGAAGGAGAATCGAGGGAGGAAACAATTATAATAAAAAATTAATTCTAAAATCATCTTTCAAGGGCGTCTTTCCTGTTCCAGTTCGATTTCGACCATGATATTCTCTGGTGCAATATACTTGATATAGTGCAGAGCAGTTTGCTTTCGCGGAAATATAATGGCAATCACAAGTTCCCTTGTTCGACATAATGCAAATGCAATAAGATTTGAGTAAGATTCAGGCGCAGTATTACACAAACAGGGACACGGGATACATGATACCAAGAGTCGAAAGCTAACACTTTTAATTCGGAGATAAATTTTAAGCCTGAATCCACGATACGGAAGCCGAGTTCTCTGACCACAGCGCCATGCGACCGTCATCTTAGCAATGTTGTTTCTAAAAGTATTTTCAATATTCCATCTGTACTAATATTATAAACCTGAAGTGTTTGTTTAGTTGAATGTTTAGGTACAACTGGTTCGAATTGATTTTTTTTTGTGTTGGGTAGTCCGTTTATCGATAAAGGCTAGGCTACATGAAGATAGGCTACGACCAATAGGTGTGGAGCATCAATGAAAAATGTTGCAAAAACGGGAAAAATTACACCTTCTTAGTCATTCCGTTGCGTGTGCTGCGTAAACGGTTAAAGTTACGGAAAACCATGTTTGATGGAATTGTTCCCCTTTAAAAGTTCTAAAAAGCGTTGGTTTACATGAGACATACCAAGTATCTTGTAGTCTATGCGAACGAAGTCGCGGTCACAGCTAGTATATTAATAAAATTGGGCAAGTAAAACTTGTGTACAATATGGTATGTTTTTAGTTGATGAACAATGTCAAATACATACTATGTTCATAAGTAATTACTCAAAATCAAACCGTATTAATTAGAATCCATATTGAATTACGGATGGCGCCTTTCGGGCAAACATTACAAAGCCATTTTGTCTCTGGTCAAGTGTTACCAGACGTCTGCCCGCCCATAGACAATAATATCTTTGTAAAGACGAGTGCTCGTATAAAGAGCATTGTGGCCGAATCAATTAACCCATAATGTGGTCATTGTGAAATATGCGCGTAACATTGTCTTAATGTATCTCTTTGGTGTATCGTAAAACAATTTTTATAGTTCTATTTATAGTCGAGCCTAATTTATTGGTAAGATAAGTTACAGCGGCATTTTCGTATAGATTTACTTATCAGTTGTAAAGTCTATATAGTTTAACTTTTTATGGATTATATTTATACTTGGTAAGTTTAAATTTAATTTGAATGCCTTACTTTAAAAAAATATATGTAATGTGAACAAACTTGTTTTATTAACATATATAAAATAAACCAGCTGTATTACATCTCACCTGTTGGACGCAGAAGACAACGCTTTGGCGAAACTTTATATCAAATAACACTAAAAAGTCTAAACTGAGAACATCAAAGCAAGAAGAAAGGTACATTGACACCGATGTTTTAGAATATAGAATAAACCGCCCAAAACATGAAATTTAATGGACGTCAGAGATATGGGAAACTTTAAAGAGGCGGTTATTATTGTGAAGTAACCCAAAACCAACACATGTGTCACATATCGTCCAGGATTGCGATGCCACATGTGAAATGAAAAAAATGACTAAAATCTGTTGTCACTACTCCCTAAGGTATGAACAATGCTGCGTTCAGATCCTGTTGTTAATCTTCGTCAATTTCAACTTTATTTCCGCTAACACAAGGTCTAAAATAGAATATTATTAGCAGGATTTACGGTCGATTTCAAAGAGACAGTACGTTTAGTGACGATTTTTTGTCCAACCTTCCGTAACCTTTAGTCTGTGACATGGATTGTAGATTAGGCATATTGTTGACCTTTTTTGCTTCATTTTCGTTGCACGTGTAGTTCTTTTTTTTTGTTTTAACTTCGCGTTTACAAGGGCCTTTGTTTTTGTTGAAGATTGTACGAGATTTGCATGTGTTTGAACCACATGATTATGAGACGAATGTCTGAGAGAATGTAATTTGCAAAGGACTATCTATATCTTTACTAAGTAAAGTGCAATACTATTAAGAATTCCTTGCAAATGACATCGGATCTAGTACTGTCTAGACCTCGTTGCGACAAAGGCAAATTTCTGTGCATTCAGGACATTTTGTAATTCATATTCTGGAACCGTCTATAATAACTCACAAAAATATAGCAGATCCCGTAAATACTTCTGTGACGCTTGGCAGCCAGGCATCTTCTAGCTAGGTTTCCAGAGTGTTCACTTATTTGTCATCCCCTTCCTCTCGCCTCAGACAGCAATGAAGGGAAATCGGAAAACAGCTTTTAATACTTCTACTTTTTGATTAATTAACGTGCGATTATTTAACTAGACATTTTTAGTTCCCTGTCACCTTATATTCGACCTTACCGTCGATTGTTTTCAATACGGAGCCTTTGTCATTCCTGATTTGAGGAAAATTTACAGTAGCGAGTATGATGAAAGATTCTTTACTAATCACAAAGACACGAAAACCACTATATTCTATACTGCAAAGAATCAAATGAATATTCTTTAATTAGACTTATTTAGTAGAGGTTCAAATGTGCAGGTTCTGGCATATTACGTAAGTAGAAATAGCTAGAATAAATTATTTAATTACGTCCCTACTTACATTAAGTAATAATTAAAAAAAAAACTATATTGTGTTCTCAATTTTATGCTGACAATTATATCTCAGCAATTTGTCAGCATAATTCTATAACGGCATTAATTAAAAACAGAACTAGACATTCAAATCCACATAGAAGTGTTTTTATAAAATCTCTTGACAATAATAAAATAGGGCTTAAAAAGCGCACTAAAAGAGTCTATGGTAAAAATATTCAAATAGAAATCAAGCTCCCCATTAACGTCCTAACTAATTGGGTGTGAACCAACGCCTTGTGTTCTAGGAATCCTCATTTCCATACTATTAAAGGTGGAAACGTCTGCCATCACAGATTTATGGGCAAATCTCCGAGATGTGTTACGAATAAAAATAATAGAATTGTCGTGTCTAATAATAAAGCGGTCGTTTCCGTTCGGCTTTTAGTTTATTTTGGTTGTAGACGCGAATATTATAACGTTCATTCTCATTCATATACGCGTTAAGCGGAGATTTTCGTAGTTTATTACGCGTTAACTATGATTATTGTTAATGGATTGTGTAGCACTGGCGTTTAATTAGCTGCAAACGTATAATGTACGTTATTTAGTAGGTAGTTATTGTTTTAGTACTATTTACTTTTTTGTAAAATTTTTGGAACATGCCAGTTGGCGTAACTTCTTATTTTATATTACCATGGATGAGTATATATAAAATGAAATTTATATTGTCTGCTACATTTAAACTATCAAGTAGTTCTTATTTTATATTAGTATGTTTAAGTTTTACCTACGACTTAAGTGTATTACCGTGTTAAGCTATTGTTAACTATAAAACTGTTTAATGACACATAAATCTCGATACAAACGTTTTATTTCACAACACATAATGCATGGAACAATAAGAGTTATTTAAAGCATATTTCACCGGCATTTCACAAGGTGGAACCATCACGAGCGTCTTAATCCGCACAAACGAGCTGTTCCCATGAAACAAAACGAAATCCGATGAGTAATGTAGCCATCGCCCGTCTCCCTCGCATGCAGGGAACAATAACATGCGGCTCCATGATGGATGCTACCGGTGCCTGCTTAAAAGGAAAAAAAATGACGTAGACTCGATAAAAAAAATACTGCTTTTGATTGAGAGGTTAAAAGGAAACTATAAATGAAATAACTGAAATAAATGATAATTTATTTTGTGTAAATTCAAAAACTGTCATTATTGTCAAATGTCATCATTTTACTGATTGGCTGTTTGAAAACTCTAAATTTTTATCCTTGCATTATTTGATTTGGCAATAAAATAATTTTTCCTTCCTATAAACTATTTATAATCCAATACTTAGCTAGGGCTCCTTTATTTTCAAAACACGTAAGTGCCAAAGCCAAGTAATTGAAAAAAATAAATATGAATACTAATAAACAAAATACAAAAGTATTATAAGTACTGTATATCAATTTTTAAGAATATTCTACCTGCGACACCTAAATCTAACATTCATGAAGTCCACAGCTAAACATGCCGAACATAGGCCATCTCCAGAAAATGCCGCGAAACACGATCCTGAACTATCTGCCACTTTTGCCTTCTAAAGTTTATATAACTTACGAGTAATTTAAAAAGTTTCCTGTTGTGTCGCTGGTGTGCAGTCTAAGCTTCATGCAATAGTATCGCATTAGCTTTACTTTGGATTCAAAATAGGTTGGAAAAAGTTGGGTATATGGGTTTTAAGGAGAAATCATTCAGCAGATACCATAGCACTGCAGAACCGCTGATCTGACATTCCTGAGGACTTGTGATTAGGTTTTATGAAAAAACACAAACAAACTAATTTTCATCTCGTGGTAATGGTGACGATTACGGCCCTTTGGTGCTTACATCTTTTCTTCGGCAAAGATTCAAGATGTGTTGTAACCCATGATTATTGAGATGGTGTGATGTCATTTCTGTCTCTGGTTCCCTACATTTGCCGTACTAAACAACGTAGATACTACTATTCTACCCTAGTATTCAGATCTCCGACTTTATTCAATTCTGTGAAAGTTGGCTTTTCCCCGGTTGTGCCGTCCTATTTGGCTAATGGCTTGTTTATAGCTCCATCTTGGCTTAATCACATAAAAACATGAATACTTAAGTATAAACCCTTATACATTTATATTTAGAGTAAATGCATATGTTCTGATTTGTTAATCACCTTAATATTCGACAGTAGTCATAAGGATCATTATTATATACATCGTCGTTTTCCGAATCTTTTCCCATAAATTAATATTAATTAGAAAATATTTTCAGTTATTTCTATTTTTAATGAATACCTATAAAGCTACTATCGTACCATTGTTTAAAGACTCTTCCCAACGTTTTATTTTAATTTTCTTCTTGATCTAAAGCATATTTAAACGGCGCCAACCATTGAATTTCCAACATTTTTTTAACGATTTGGTGGCAAACGAACAAGAAGCCCACCCGATGGTAAGTGAGACATGTCGTCCATGAGGCCACTCTCACGCTGTTTCAAATATATTAATTCCTCACGTTATGATAGAAACTATAGCTAGCAATAAATATATGCATATATACGCAGGATTAGAAGGAATTAAACAGCGCTGAGTAATAAAAACTTCATCCTTCTAAGAATATAGGGGCACTTTCGCTAATGCCGAAGTAGAACGAACCACTTCTGTTTTATTGTTGGAGCCATACTTTATGACTGGATTGTGTACAGAATTAGAATATAATGCTTAGTCTGCACAGAACACATTTTCATTTTTAATATTAAAGCTCACTACTTATATATGAAAAATATATTATTACTCCATTATGTATTTTATTACCCAGTTGACGGCTCCCTGATGCAGTCGTCAGTAAACTTGGTTGGTGATGTCTGCAGCCTATAAATAATTGTATGATGGAATCAGAGAGATTTAAGAAGCACATGCGTATCATCCCTGATATCCGAGATGGAATGTCTCTCTACCAGTTACCCGTGTCTCTGGATCTCCTACACTCAACGTACAAAATACAACAACATCATGTTGTTAGTTCACGCTTGTATTCTGTTAGCGCGTTATGATTCCCTGACTGAGCCGACCCATTTAAGACGGTGGAGCTACGTAGCTCCACCGTTCTCTTAAATAAAACTTACATTCAAAATATTTCATACGACCGTGTGCACTCCTCACGTAGTGTTCAATCAAATGTCTGTTCTGGTATCATATGGATTAAAATGATTTTTTTATGACTTCGATTACGATATGTCTATACACAGTTGCCTTACACAGTATAACTTTTATTTCATACTATCAAAACTATTTTTAACCACTAATCTTTGAAAGGAAATTTTAACGATTATCGAATTTTGCATTCATCAATATTAAAATGTCATATGAACCTCAAAAAATCAGTTTATCGTGCTCTTTTGTGACTCTTAGTCTAATAAACGTATATTTGAACAAATATAATTAACATCATCTTCTATTCATATTTCATTTCAATTAACAATTAATTGCATGTTTATCAATATTACTCGGCTACCGAAATATTTATTAGGTGTATATTTATATAACAACTTTTCGAAATACGTTGTCCAATTTATTTGAAAGCCATTATTATTTTATTGCTATTTAACCGCGACAGCAAAACGCCACACCAACTAAATGTAATGACGATGTAGATTCTTGGTATAAAAAATCATCTCCGTATAAATAAAACCTTACACAACAATAACTATTGTACTGCCAGTTGCAATCATTAGTATTGATGACGCAAATTCTACAAGTCTCAAAACATACGATGAAAAAACATTAAGAGCCAATCAGGAGCGTACAGAAGCACACAATACGATGTCTATTAAAGAATGAGATGTATACAAATGTGTAACCTCGTAATAAAGATGGGGGAGAGCAAACACAAAAGTGGTAAAGAACGTAATGATTTGGAAGAGAATGGACGTGGACGCGTGAATGCAAGGAACGAACCGTGAAAATTAAAAGCGAAGCTCAATCGCTGCCGCTCCTTTGTATTGCACAATGTAGGCATAACGCTCGGTCAAGGGCTTGTTGCTGAAGGACAAAGGGTTGCAAGATTTTGAAGATAGCTGTGAACTTTACGCCAGTGCTTAAGCTCTTAAGGAAGGCAAAAATCTATATAATACCTCTGTGCATGCATGTATATTACCACTGTTAATACTATTGTTACCTTTTTATTTATTTATTATTTTATTAAACAATATTGAAACATATAATAGGTTTTAACTTAGTCGTTATTGATAAAAATCAAGCAAAAGTTATGTTAAAATGTGTATTAATACTCAACATTGAAAACCAATACATTCTGTAAAATCGTGCACATTCCGAGTTATAGTCTCTAAGATCATTGTATCCAAGTTTAGAAGCATCAAAGTGAGATCAGCGCGAATAAAGGCATCGGAGCTGGACCAACGCAAAGGGGTAGTACACAATGTCGGCAAGGTCCAAACAAAAACTGACAACACAATACAGAGTGGCCCAACAACAGTGGCCGCTCATAAATCAACCTCTGACAAAAGTAACAATGGTATTGAGGGTACCTTATAAGAGATCTTAGTATTGTGTTCATTCTTTGATGTTCACTAATAAAACCTTTGATTAATATCGTATAGACGGAACCAGTTGGTATGCAAATAATGGGTACAAAAGGTAGGAATTCCTCAGTAGTCGAATCACACGTGCTAGGGTGTGGACAAAGACGCTAATGCTACATCTCTCACAATGTTTTTTGTTGGCAGCAGACGTTATTCTTAGTGGACGTGGGTAAGCATCAACTGGACCGATTCATGTCCGAAACCGTTACAATAATATTTCCGTAACAACGCCATATATAATACTTTTGATTAATTCCAAGTGCTATTTAGATCTCAGTTTAAGGAGATAATTACTTAAATAAATGTAGCATAATAACAGATATAGGTATTTTGCAAAACTTACGAGTGAATTGAAATATACTCGTCAGAATATTGTATAAAAAGATAAGTTCAAAACTATATTAGAAAAATATAAAGTTAATAGAGTTGGAACAATTTCAAACAGCCCTGCAAAATTTTCGACCTATCTCGGACATGTCGTAGAATAAGTAATTAAGATAATATAACATATATGTTTAACTAGTGCTTAAAAGTGGTAGACACGATACAACAAAATATTGATAATAATTATAAATAACACCTAAATAATAATAATTTATTAGCCCTTATACAAGGTAATATACATACTCACCCACGCTCTCACATGGTACCATTATTTATGGCAATAAAAAGTTGTTGTGTTTTGAATGGTGAGCGTGGCGAACTGGCGAGCATAACAGGTGACGAGGCATGGCATCCCAGTCCCCCGGGGTGACAACGATGTAGGTACTTATGGGACGCAGTAATCATTTTCCAACAGGTGAACTGAGTACTCGATGAACACACTGAGTGTTGTGCCAAAAAGCCAAAATATGTGCAATTATAGCGGAAAATGTAATGATGAAATAAAAAATACAGATTATCGTGCATAATCGAACTTCTGTATTTAATTTTATCTCATATGATATGGGTCAGACATTTGGCCGATCAGTGACCTGCAGATAATACATAGTTTTTGTGGTTGAACTGTTTTATTGTTTCCATTTTCGTGACATTATCAATTGAATTGTGTCTGTTTAATTTAGGTTACTTGAGATAATTTCGTTGCCAGACAATTATTTTATTTTGTTGATTACCTACCTTTTGTTGTTAACCTGAATAATATTATAAATAATAATATATATAAATATTAATATATATTAATATATATATATATATATATATACATATATATATATATATATATATATATATATATATATATATATATATTATTAATAATATATTTTTTAACCAAAATAATAATAGTTATAGTTATCAAATATATATATGCGTATTTGTTAACACATTTTTAAAAGTGCACATACTGTGCGCCTAAAAGCTAGCCAGACCACAATTATTTCGATTTGACCAAGAAAGGACTCTATAGTTAAATTGCGTATTTACAGATCAGACTCATGCTTCACCTTGTTTCTTGCAACAGCATGAATGGGTTGGCTCGAACAGGGAACGATTACGCCCTCAAAATGTACCAAAATTACGCTGCTGTGTTCTATGTCACGAATCTTTGTTGAGTAACTATACGAGTAGACACGAAGATGTAGTTATTTAAAATGTTTAAAATTTCATCGTCATCATCTGGATGGTTGGCAATCCACCACTGTGCGCTTTACAAGCTACTTTGATGAATCAGCTGGCGCCAGCGGTAATCCGAACCGATACGACATAAGGACTTGCCAGAAAGGAGCCTACACCTTTCTTAAACTACTGCGGATGTTCATTGGCGGCGGTCCATGTACCATCAGGTCGTTTGCCAGCTTTCTATAAAAAAACATCACTTATCTTCAGGTTTAGCTTGCATCATCAAAAAATATCTATCTTTAATATTTATATGCCTGGTTACATTTCAACTAACGATACACTATAATTTGGTCAATAATTAATACCACACCAAATATAGACGATAACAACAGAAATAGATAACCTTGCAGTAAACATATTAAGATATAAGGAAGTAACAGTTAAGATAGCCTAGAAAGAACATTTTGAAACTATATCTATAATTTCAACCAACTAATTGTTTTATTAATTTATTCATGCCAAGGATACTGATTAGCTGCAACGTGGCTCTACCAATTTTTATATATTGATTTATTTAACTGTGTACATACAATTATATATATACATAAAATAACCACGCATGGTTAGTGCTGCTGTTTTTCATCTATTGTATTTATCGTTTCGTCTATTCAGTTATGATAATAGATATATTTTCTTTTCCTACTTATCGTTAACTAAATACTCTCTTTTGATATCTATCTTAGTAGGAGTGAATAGAAATTCCTTAATAAAAATAAGCTTATGAGAAACAAATATAACATTCCGTTTAAGCCTCATGGCAGTGCGAATAAAAGTTCGAAAAATCATAGTACAGTGAAAAACAAATTTAAAACCATATGGTGACGAGTCTCTTAATTCTATACTATGTTATGAACATGTTTACTATAATATTATCTGTTATTGACTCTAGATATTTATCTAGGAGTCACGTCTGGAGAATTTTATTCGAAAATAAACGGATTCATACACAAAAACTAATAGAACAACATCCGTTTCCTACTGCAGGGAAAAATGTTTGTTATTATAAATAATAAAATCGTGTAATAGCAAAGTAGTTATAAAACAAGTGTATAATTGTATTGTGCGTGTATAATTCTTTTCCATGCAATAAGGGCGGTGATAAACGATAGTGTTCGAATATTCCACCTGCAGTGGTTCATGCGTCTACATTGTTCATAGATAAAGAATCAAGATTAGATGCTTGTCATCTTGGTAGACTAAAATATAATATCTTATAATTGGAACTGCGGTTTCTTCACTCGCTGTACGAAACACAAATTAAGTTGCTATGTTGAGCTTGTCGTGTAAAGGCGGGGAAAGTTCGTTTTTGACCTGTTAAGTTGATTCTTTTATATCATATATAAGGTGACAAACGAGAATACAGTTGACCTGATGGTAAGTAATGACTGCGACCCATGACATCCACATCCATGTTCCTCCATCACTTTTCACACATATGCGTTGCCGCCCCTGGGGACTGAGATGGAATGCCTTGTTACCTGAAACCGGTTCTGTCGATCCCTACACTCATCAGACGTAACACAACAGAGTTATGCTGCTATTTCATGCTGGTATTCTGTGAGAGGTTGGTCCCTCTCCGATTGAGGAAATCCAATTTCTTAAAATAAGCTGTAGCATGGTATACTACGATAAAATTTGTTTCTTTCTCGCATTACACCTTTTATGTTATATGCTTCTATTTTTAGTACAGTTAACAAAAGTTCATAATATAATATCAGCGTCTTTGAGACGAAGAAGACGAGTGTTAGTCCCAAATTCACTGCAGCATCTAGATTTATGGAGAACAATAACGTTCTTATTTCCCATGAGTCCGTTTTCCACTGTCAACTGTGATAAAATGACAATTATGGAAATTTGGTTTAATATATTAGTGCATGATCTGTTACCCTATATACGATTTCAGATTTCGATACACATAAATGAAGATCTATATAACTTTCAACAGTCCGTATGACTACTTTTGATCAATTGCTTCTTCAATGGTTTTACGGACCACAATATCAAAGTCATTCGACCACTTGCTACAATATTAATACGATGTTGACAATAATGTCACCGAGCTTCGTGTAAGCAATAATTCTATTTGTCATTTTCTTTGTTTCCACTTCAGAAGAGCGTGCCAACCGCTCAGTCTATTTGTATTGAAATAATTCTTGTGATGTATCAAGAGGCGCGAAATAAAAATCGTCTCGACCGCCTCCGAAATGTTCTACAAACTCTCTTTACCTTCGTTCGCTGGAATGTCGTATGTATTTTGTACGTTTTTTTTTAAATGTCAATAAATTATTAGATTATTTAAATCGTATGTTTTAAATAAATTGAAACTTATAATTTGACACTTAATAAATAATATATTTTTTTCAAATAATTTCATAATACTGATTAAAACAACCTGAAGTTATGCCCTATAATGTAGAAATAAAAGATCACAGAAATGCGAATAAAAAAACTTCTAAAAAACTATTATTTTAAATCACCCGTTACTACGCCATTAGATAAATATGTTTTTTTGTAAATTTGGCACTGCTTATAAGAAAGATATGCGTCATTTATTTGCTACATTGTTCAAATGCACTGCATACGCTTATTGTGTTCTCTCTTTGATGTAAGAAAATTTATTTCAGTTTTCATGGTATGAAATGATACTAATTTATTCCAGTGTTTCTATTGATGTGCCGTCTATACTTGTCACTATGTTTGTTAGCAGAAGGTGTATCAGTTTGTCTCCTAAGTTTAAAATTTAAGTAAAAAAATATTTGTTTTTCTTGGACAACGAATAATTCGTTTGAAAACGTAACGTTGCTGTAAAAAATGCACAATTTCCATGATTTTTTCTGGGTCACGCAATGAAATTAATAAATATTTGAAAGTAAGAAAGAAAGAGTAAATAATTTAAATGGACAAAAAATAACAAAGTACTCTTTCAATAACTTTTCAATAGCTTCAAATATACATTTTATACATTATAAATCATAAGAAAATATATAGTTTTTTCTTAAATATATTTATAATATTCTGAGTAAATTATTTTCAATTAAGTGAGAAACTTAACAGAATTTCTTATTACACATTAAAGAAATCGAAGCAAAGAAAAATTGATGGAAATATTATTTCTGGGCATACAATGGACCCTCGGCTCTTTGATGTGACAAGAGAAACTAATCAATGGCTATAGAAGAAAACATACGTATCTTTTTGATGTGAAATGGACAAAAGTCGTGTGATCTTACAAATATGAATTCTTCATAATAAATATTTCGGCATACCATATATTTCTTTTTATGAAATTACTTAGCATCCACAAATTTATGATTTCCACTCTAACTCTTATAGAAATCAGCATTTTTTTTATTATTAATCATGTTCCATACGATGGGATTTTTAAATTTTTTATGAACTTGATTATCTGAATCGAAAATTGTATGATAGTGCGTCATGAGGTAAGATATTATCGATATACTAAAATCTCGTGTTCCCTGACTATTGGAACATTTGTTTTATCGTTGCATATTCAGGCGTTAGCATGAGCTGAACTATTAAGATATCCATTAGTAGGATACAAGACTTTTTTCGATCATGCCCATCTTAATATTTTAAAATTCAATATCGAAATTATAGTTAACACACTTCCTTTAATGTTATTTCTGTAGTAACGATCCACTTCTTTATAAGCCGCCATTCGCACATATACATACATAGTACATATTAAGTGGAATAACAGAAACGCACATAGTTGAACGCATAATCAGAATCGATTCTAATTCCAATCCATCGAATTGTGTATCGCGATGAATCGAGACGCATTACAGATGAACCCTCTTGTTTGTCGGATCGATTATTCCGCATCATCTCTCTTTTATTGGGTAAAAACAAGGCTGTGGGGAGCCCTTGGCTGCAATAGTATGACAAAAGTTCTTAGCCTCATTATAAATGCGTTAGTTGAACATCTGCTTAGGAGGCATGTAATCAAAAAATTATATCTTCTTAAATATTTAATATATTTAATAGCTCTTTTGTAAAAATAACTATTCTATTTAGACTACGTGTCTGAAAAAATTACGAAAGTTTAGAAATATTTCCTTTTAAATGAAAAAAAGACCATACAATAAAAACTTAAATGTACACCCAACCTTACAAGACAGCAATATTATAATTCTATCATCATTTTTTACTCAATTTATTGTTCCATTCATCGTATCCGTTCAACACCTCCTGCATCGAATAGGGAAAACAAGGGGAACACACGTCTATTAAATATAAAGTCGTTTGACTTCCAAAACATTGTCGCAATGAAAGTTATTGTTCTTAGCAGAAATTAAGACTTTATGACAGTAGTAGAAGTATATTGTTTTACCAATACTGTCATAAAATTTAAAGTAGATAAATTTAATTTACTCGTATATGTAGTATATTTCATTAAAAAAACTATTAGGTTTACGTATATTATGATTATTATGATGGCACGTGAGATACTCTAATAAAAACAAACTTTATTTCTTTAAATTCATTCTACTTTATACCTCTATCCCTGATAGAACATGAACTAACTGATAGAACAAGATGCATATCAGAGGCCATATGATCGCTTGTCAGTCATCAAAATATGATTCCACTTTAGACTTTCTTTAAAGTTGAATTACCACAACGCGTGCAGACATGACAAAAAAAATACTTTTATTTCGCTAAATAGAACAGAAGTGACGAAATAACACATTACAATTCATTAAATCAAACTACCAAATTCATGTGAGAATGAGAATAATTATTATAATCAACACCAGTTTAAGGCTAATCAACATTAACGACATTATGCAACCTCAAACAAGCGTTTCAAGCCCAGATTACCATCATAAAGTAACCACAACGCTAAACAACAAAAACGTTACAAAATTAAGCCGAAAATCTTACTACAGAATGAGACGTTAAACGAAATGTTAAACGCATTACGCGACTCTTGACAAATAACCGCAAATTGTGATTGTGACTCCTTGAAAGGGTTAATAATGGGCACGAAGGCGTGGGATTGTGCTCAGACTGAATGTAATTCAGTTAGAAAGCTCTCTTGTACGTAGATTGAGGTATTGTGCGGCTATGTTTGGGTAAACAAGACGGTTGGGCTTGAGATTGTACGCGATTAATAGTTACTTCGAACGTTGTTGAGTGGGTTTGTGTCAATGGAGTGAGATTTAATTGATATTTTCATTTAACAAGATTTAGAACTTATTATATTTTGAGATTACAAACAACCACACAGTTTACCTAAAGGCAAGTGATTCTACGGCCTAAACCCTATCGTTCATCTTCGATACGGTGTCATAATGCATTTGCGTTGGCACTTCCCAATGACTAAGATAATAGGAGTTTGTAGTTACTGTAACCCATAACCTATATTAACCATAAAAGTGCTCTGGTTGCATATCTTGTACTACCACTTACTTTTTCTTTCACCACATAATTGCTTGGCAATTTTTTTTAAATAACTGATGACGGTAGTCACAAGTGTACAATCTCATTCATGTTTTTCATCGATTTTACAATTCTTAAGAGATACCACTATTCTAAAGTTTAGTAATAGCAAAACAATAAAATATAAATTATTGACAATATTAATAGTCAGTATATAAGGATAGAAGTAAAAAGTTTCAACAGATTTTCCCCAAATTTCCTTTGTGCTTTTGAATAGTAGTGTAATACTACACGCAAACATAGGGCAGACCGCGGTCCCGTAAAAATAATACGTGTCTATCGCTTAAATTATTCACAAAGGTACAGTGGCTGCTCTGAGGCGACCTTATGCATTATATATACATCATTTGATATTATTTAAATTACTTTTGGTATTTTCCTATAAAGCACATATTGTCACAAAGAATCGCAATCAGATTTGAATTAAATTTTAGTTATGGATACAATAATTGCTATAGTTACAGAGAGATTCCAAAGAAGTAAGTCTTCTTAAAATAAGCATCAAACTCTGGACACTAGTTTAAAAGGTGAGAACTGTTAACTGTAATGAATAAGGTTATGTTTTTATGAACGTAACTTTCCAACGCGCCTAAAGAAAAGCTCGAAATCTTTTTCGGACGAACGAAAGTTCAAATATCATTTCTATTCAAATTTGTAAAGTGCAATACTAATAATTATTATTATTTTAGTAATAAAAAAATTACTGACAAGTTCAAACTTATTACGAAATCTAATAAAATAAATAAATACAAATATTCATAATGATAATATTTATAGTAATTATAATTTAATACTTATTTTTAAGTTAATATATTGTTTTATTTCAACCTCGTGTAAAGGTTACACGCACTCTTTTTGTTGTACAACAAAGAACCGACTACGTACAATCAGTGCACATTTCACCAAAATCAGCCAAAAAAGATATTCTACAAAATGTTGCAATATAAAATGTTTTTATACACTCACAATAATGTTTTCGTGTAACGCTACAGAATAAAAGCAAACATATTACAAAAACACGATGCCAAATCGCTAAAACATACACGTAAAACTCATAATACACTTCTAGCTTTACCGTACTTGATTACTGAACAAATTTAAAGCAATATTTTATACCCATACTGTAAAAAATAGCATGTCGATTAAAAAAAAAATTGAATTTGTGTCATTAAGCCTTTCTGAATTTTATTTGTGAACCGTCACTATATCCAAAGTTGCCACTGAGCCGTCGAGGTCAGGGTTCTATTGTCAGGGGTCGAGACTCTGTCACAATAAGTGTCCGACGATCCCCTGGGTCGCGGAGATCGTCTTCCGTTTCTGCTTGGATATCTTAAGTTGCAATTGATGTACGAAAAGATATAAAGTGTTTTATTTTACTCGGATATGCCATTTTATCAAAGTCTTTACAGAGCACTAACGAAAATATTTTTTTTTGTTACTTTTACTACTTTACTTCATCGTGTTAGAAGAGTGGTGACTACCGGGTGGTATAAATGCCTGGGTCACGAGGGTCGTAGGTACAATTCCTAGCCGAGGAATAATAATAAAAATGAATGTATATCATAAGTTGTTAATTACTAGGTCTGTGTCTCTGGTTATAAGTATAAGTGTATTTTTGTCTTTTTTTCACTAATTTCTTACACCTCTCTATGTTTTCGTTAAAATGGTAAATCAGCACATAAAATTGCAACTTAAAAAATCTTTGGCGCTTACACCTAAAAGTGCAAATAAATGATAGAATAAAATAATAGTAATTCTACAAGTAATTGATTCGTACCTCAAAGTACGAAGAGAGCTGTCTTAAATACCTCTGAGATTAGACAATAATTCTCTGTAGCCTAAACAATAGTGTCCCTGATGAATGCAGAGTTGAAGCAAGTTCAGTACATCTTATATCACATTTCAATTAAGATTACACTTTTGAGTTAACAGATATTTTTTTTTATTAATCATACACCAAAATCATACAAAATACATAAACACAATATATATATTACATAGATTAGATTATCAGCCTACAATTTAATCAAAACAAAATATTCTATACCGTACTGTGCTCCGAAAAGGATTATCGCAGGAATGTAACAAAACCATATCAAATATACCATTTGTGACATTTTATATTGTTTTGTTTCAATCCTGCAATAAAGAAATATTTATTGAACAAATCAATTCAATAATTTCAATAACAATTCGCATTTCTTTTTCTCATTATTAATAATATAAAATATTTAATTTAACTAATCGTCATTACACAAATACGTTGGCAAATTTAGACTCAAAGATGAATAATAAAATTGTACAGTGTACTTTATTCATTGACCTCCCAAAATTAACAGAGATAACGTTCACAAAGGGCCGAATTGAAAGGGGCACCTTTCACTGATTCGCCACTCTTTAATCTTCCATCGAAACAAAACTTTGGATCGTAACAGGATTGTCTGCCCGTTCATTTACTTAGCAAATTATTCTTTGTCGAACGGAAGAGAAGGCTTTGAATCCATTAATTCTCTGATGGGGTCACAAAGAGGTGGTACGAATTAAAATAATGTATTCTACTACTTGAATGGGGTCCCTTCGTCCGGTGCCGCTGTTATTACAAGAATAATGTATTTAAATCAGAGTCTGCTTTCAGAAGAAGATGTCTCGCTTTGTGAGTCTACCGAATAAGTGATCACGTACGGTACCATTAGGATATGTTTTATGTGCAAATTATAGACTACCATTTTTAAATTCACTTGAATTTCAACGCAGTCGCCGTGAACAATTTGTGTTCGTTAGAAAGTTTTAATACGGTATTTATTGTGTATGTTTTTCATGTTTGTTTTACATAAAATAATTTATATATCAGATTTTTATCATTCATATAATATTATAGCTTGGATATATGTTCAGCGATAGCAAAATGTTTGATTATCGTCTATTTTAATTGCAATCCCGATACAGAGACAAACATACAGTTTATACGTACATAAACAGGAAATTAATCCCCACCGTCAAAAGGGTTTTGGGAAACTACCCTCTGTTACTAGATAATTTAGAATATGATCACCCCATTGCCGAATATTCTGAACAAACATTTCGATGTATTTATTCTGGTGTTTATTTTATAGCGTAATATGTCGTGTTCCACTTTGATGTCGTGAAATCGCTTCTGTTCTTTGTCAGACGCTCAAGGAATTACATCTATAAAGTTCGTCGTTTAATTTTGTATTTTACAGTCTTCTATTTTGGATTGAGATTCCTTTGTAATTTGATCGAGGTTTACTGCTTTTCCTTTCTACATGGTTCTGTATAGAATTATTGCATATGGTTGGTTGGAGTTTGTTTGGCAGTATGAATGGTTCATTATACTTAGGGATAGTCTGAGCGGGGCGCAGATAATATTTGCGATGTACACCATTGTTTATGATTTGGACAATTGTTTGTGTTGCTCTGTCAAAGGATGTTCACTTGTTTATTTTATGTAAGGTTACTTTGAGAGGAGTAGAGTTAAATAAACAACAAGAATGCTTAATGATTACTCATAAAAGCGGTTATTGCATATTAAAAAAAATGTAATTTTTTAAAACAATTTTTTTTTAATTTTTCAAATTTAAATAACAGTTTTAAAACACATTTAAACTCGTTTAATAAATATGCCACGTTTCTATCACTAATTTGAGGATACTTTGAAGATTACATTTAATATGCATTTTAATTTATTTTATTTATAGAAATTACGAAAGAAATATATATCATAGTCCCATAGCTAATCAAATGAATGCGCATGAATTACTTAATAATATTTCCACATTCGGTCAAGTTTTATACAACAGCGCAGAAGGAATACCTTTGAGTAAGTTTTCCGCGGCTTTTGCTATAATGCTTGAACAAAATTCCTCTATCGAAAGCGTTCCTTTGCGGGCAACTGAGCGGAAATGTAGTGGCATCTTGACTCCAACGCGGTGCTTATTTTCATGTTCAACTATGAACCCGCTATTTTGTTGCTACTGTTTCGATTACGAGTGCTTTGGATAAAAACGTAACGTGAGACTTTTTGTTGGGGAAAAAAAATTGAGCATTGTATTTTTTTTATTTCACGTCGCAGGTATATCAATCAGTATTATTTATACAGAGTGTTCACAATAGACTTAAAAACGTTTAGTAACTATTTAAAACAATATATATTAATGATGTTATATATAAGATTATTTACACAAAATATTTTTTGCACTTATTCGCTTATCAACATTTCTTTTCATGTTACAATGATAAAAAATACAACCTAACCAAACCATAACTCAGCAAAATTATAGGAAACAAAATTTTCATGACTCCCTAAACAAGAGAGTCTGATGAGTATTAGAACCCTACTGTTTTCGTTTCCTCAGGTCACTGCAATAGACGTGTCGAATATGCTTGGTTGTAACAATCTAGTAACATTTGATACTTATAGACTGTGTTATACTTTCATTATATTTGTACAGTTTTTAATTTCACCATTTTCATTTTACATTTGACACTCTACCATAGGCAAAACATGGTTAAACACAAGATCATGCGTTCACGAAAGCAATCGTCTATATTTATTACATTTAAGGTTTCTTTTTATGATCGTAGTTTCTCATAGAATAAGCCTCACTAAAGTGCCTAGTGCCTGATCCTGACTACACGTAAGTAATTAATGTAGACGTAGTACAACTTCTAAGAATGGTCCTTACGGGTGATTGGTGCATTGTTCACGCGATATTAACTGTATTGTTTGCGACGGAATAATCATAATGTCGTCATTACCCTTGGAGGGACGCCGGAGGTAGGATAAAAAGAATGGAGATGGATCTTTATTTTGGTTTTAATTCACACTTTTTATAAAGTTTAAAAGTTTAAATTATAGTATATTAATAGCATTAAATATTGCAAATATTGGATTTTATTACTTAAGTTAATTGGAATATTTTACAGCTTTAATGTTATTTTGTTTTAAAATGAGGCATGTATACTTAACAGGAGTGAGTATTTTTATTCGTTAATTGACTACAACGATCGCTGTTAAAAGTATTTAAATCTTATTTATGAATAAAATATTACTTATTTATGTGGCGATACGTAACTAATACGCACATAAATAACATTTAAATAATAATCGATTGTTTATTCTGATTCCACATCCATACTTTTATAACACATACCCACTTGGTTCATGTTGGCGCGCACCCGATGGCTAATTTCCCCCATTGTCAATCACAAGAAAGTCTTACGCGCAATGATCACTTCTATTATTCACTAGAAGCGGCAAGCTTTCCGCGCTTAAGAGTAACGAGTATCTAATATTGAATTTTCAAAGCATTTAAGGTCCACCAATTATGTATAAAATAAATATTAACTTAATTTTATTTTATACATAAATATATAAAATTAAATTAAGTATCATGAAAAATAACATTACGTGTGAAAAAATAAAAATTTTAAATAAAACAAATTCTTTTGGTATCGTAATCTTCAACATAATCTCCACTAGTCGGTAGGTGTTGATTTAAATTGTTTAGTTGATTCTGAAATTTAAATTGTCCACTTAAAGTGCACCTATCATAAACTTTATACAAACATACATTTCTATTATATTAAAATTTTGTAAGTAAAATCTAATGGAAATTTTAAGTAAAATTATATCTTCCAGACTAATTTAGTCTGCGACAACCCCGTCTGGTTAATGCGATTATAATATCATAGTGTTATAAGTATTCAAATGAACAAAAAGGCACTTATTACATCATATCTAACTAGAAGATGTTTGCGATAATATTATAGGAAAGTTTCCATGGTTTGCCAGCGACAGTCACTAACAAGTTAGTAGCTATAGTTTCTTCTTTTATAGAGGTATATCATAGAAGATAAGGGCATCGTAGATTAGACAGCATGCTGCATCTCCCTACTTTCAGTCCTATTTCTCGTGAGATTATTCCGTTGAAGCTGTAGGAGTCATTAAACTAAAAAAAATATAGGTCCATGAACCATACATTCAATTTTGGTTTTTATTCAAACGTATCAAGATAATATCTAATAAAACAAAACAATGTAAAAAGATTTTCTATTTATATATGTCTAACAAAATACTATTAGAATATTAACGTTCAGAATATGCTAACGCATCTAGACACTTCAATTATATTTATTCCTTAGCTTCATGAGTCCAAAATACATAAATAAATTAGGAAAGGGAGTTTTCTTGTAATTTTCCGCCGATAATTCCACCTCCCTCCGCTGTGCTCAATGGATGCCAATTGTGTAAATGCTATGCTGTTTTGACATGTCATTTTCTATATTTTCTTTTGAGCTATAACGCCAATTACTTTAGCAAAAGAATAAAGTACTCTTACTGAGAAAAGTAATAGTAATAAATAAAAAAACAAATCCAAATTAAACATTTTATTATCTTTTAATATTTGTTTCCTTAAAAAATATGTTAAGATTGAGTTAATTTCTTAACGTGGCATAATCGGTTTTTTGATAGTTATAATTTTTACAAATTCTTTGACCAGTAACGATACTATACGAATAACAAAATATCTAATCAGCTATTAAAATTTCAACTAACAACATATCATCAATGCCGACACAAGAAATCGAAGTCTGCTTCAGACCAAAGCTAACCGGAAGGGGAACCCGAACGCTTAGCGATAGGTCTCTCCAGGGCCAAATGTTACTAGTAATTAAGTGTCCCGTCTTAATCATTAACCACACGCATGTTCTGATATTTTACATAGGTTTTACCTGAGACCCTGATCTAACATCTGAATAATCTTACTTGACCCAACTAATGGAGCGAATAGATCTTACCATCTTAATTGTCATTTATAAAGTAAAGCTTAATCTCATAGTTAGGCTTTTGGGCTTTATAGCTGGGCGATCGTAATGCCTAGTCACGAATCGATAAGAAAAATAACAGATTGAAATCTAATTTCGTAAAGACCGAGAAATTTTATTCCAGCTTATTGTAAATAAACTTATTATAGAATAGAATAATTCAGTTAGGTCCACGGAGAGAATTTTTTTCCAGTATTTTTTCTCCAGACGAAGAGAAATGTTTTCGCATTCGTCATTCAATTACTGTCGCCTCACAATATTTCTATTAAATTTTTATTTTTCATTGTACTCCCTGCGAACGTCTTCGAGAATTTTATCTGTTTATTTGATTGAGACATTTTACGTTGTTTCTTATTTTCCGCCATTCAACCGGGGAATTGTTCAGACAGGAAGGTTGTTCAATACTCTCTTTTTATATTTACCATTAATGTTATTGGCAAGTCTCGCTTAAAATGTGTTGAGTAAGCATGGAGCATATACTTTATTTACAACCTTAACAAGTTCCATATTGTTCTGCCAAACAAAATGATATGATAACATTGTAGTAATCATATGGTACATACTTATATCATCAGTAATTACCATATAAAAAATAAGCAAATCAATAACGACATAAATTAAATTTCAGACGGCCAAAGGTTATGCCTAATAACGAAATTCGCTTTACGAAGACGTATCGCTCCTAACGTTCTGGAGTCTCGTCGAATTATCTAAGACGGGGCGTAGGCAATTTCCTTTAAGTAATAGATTGGAAACTACAGATTTATCAGTATTACTGGGACCATCCGTCCATCTATCTCTGATTAGTTCCTAACCGGATACATGTGTTAATATCTTGTATAAATTAGTCGTAGTGTGAAAGGAGCCAAAATATTAACTGAAAAGTGTGCTAAGGAAATTAAATCAAGAAATTTGCCTCTCTCAACAATAATTAAAGCTTTATAAAATGGTCATGACTTGCGAATGGAATAAAAAAAAAAGAAACGAATAATTGAATAAAAATTATCGGTTAAGCTATTAATCTAGTCTTGATACGGAATTCTATTGTGTTGTACTAGTGTAACACTAAGTAACTAGTAAAAGATATACGCAATATAGCAACACTAACTTTACGTTTTCTCTATGATAGCAAGCGAACTTCAATCCGGAACGTAGTAAATGAATATCCATTTTGCACTTGACAATAATAACGTTGAAACTGATTTATAGAAACGATTTGCGATTGTATTCACGTCATTCTATCCCTCAATAGTTTGTTTCAGTTTTGCAATGTTATAAATGTAATGATTTATTCCATTTTCGACTTTATAAGTCCAAGCATAAGGGCAATATGAAGTGTCTTAGAAACGTATGAATTGTAACTATTAATTTCCTTTCCATTACGGTCACAATAACATCACGCGGTGACGAGAACAATATGGCGTATTGGCGGGAAAATTGTCAAGTCAATTACGTTTGGAAAATTGATTTAAAGGTGAAGAGCTTTCTCGATTCCATTTATTTTGAAATTGTTTTATACTCCGTTACCACTATTTCATTAATCTTAAGCTCGGTAAAAAAACAATATTTGCTATAAATATTTAATTTTACATGTGTATTACAACTAGCAATATAGCTGGTAGTCGATGGATGCAGATGGCCCAGGATCATACTCTATGGCAGGCTTTGGGGGAGGCCTATGTTAAGCAGTGGACTAGTGGTGGACTGAAATGATGGTGAAGATAACAAACAGTTTTTTTTTAATAATATATTTTAATTATTATTAAAAATTAACATTGGCGTAAATAATAACATTGGGAAATAAGTAATGAGTGTATTTATTATTTTATCAAATATTTGGAAAAATGCAGGAAATTTATTATATTTAATTTGGGTCAAATATAATGCATGCACCAATTAAAGAAAAATGAACACATCAATTGTTATAAAAAACGGTTGTCGGTTACATAAAAAAAAAAAATGGATAAAACTAAACAATTACTAAATCAAAATAAAAACAAAAAACAGAATTAAATTATCATTAATCATCAATTAACTATCGGAAAAGGTAAAATAAAATTATTAGCCAAGTTTGATTTACCATTTTCGAATGAAACTAACTAAAAAAAACTAACGCCACAGTCAAATATACAAAAACTATATGCGACCTTAATCAGTACTTAAAATAAAGAAGTAAAGCCAATTATAAAATGAAAAATATAGGCAAATATTATGAAAAATATCTACCAACAGTTCAATGGGGCACAGCTGATTTCAATTTTGCGCCACAGGGGAACCGAAGTGGGACAATGGCATAACCAAATTGGAGGAAAATTGTTTCTGTTAAACGAAACGTTCAAAAGGGGAGCTCCGTTGATTGTCTCAACTAGAAAATGTGATTTATTACTATTTTAGCTTCTAAATCGTTTTTATAAGAATAATTATCACCGTTATTTAAATATACAAACGACATAGGTAAAGAATTTTTGTAAAATCGTTTACCCAAATTTTATATTAAAACCTTTCTAAGAAATCATCTAGAATCTATATGATTTCTTAGTACACATTATTCACCTATGTATGTCAAGATTCTAGATATATGTACATAGTTGAAAACTGTGATAGCTCAGTGTCTAAACCCTCGCCTTTAATTTACGTTACGAGACCAAATCGAATTCGATTCCCGACTAGCAAGTTAAATATAATTTTAAGTGCTGATTTACACAAGGTCGGCGGTGAAGAAAATCGTCGTGGGGAAACGTGTATCTAAGAAAGGAATAAAATAAAATATTTTGAAGACATGTAAGTCCACCAATCTACAGTGGAGTTGCGCGGCTATACCCCAATAGTCTCTAGAGAGATGTCCTATGCCCAGCAGTGACGTTTATATTAATGGTTTATAAAATGACAATTTTATATGTGAAAACTGAAACAAAGCCATTTGATTATTTTCGAGTTTCAATAGAGAACAATATATAATGAAAAGTTAAGATATTAGTTTTCATTATATCTGCTGAAAAATAAATTAAAACGAAAATCCTTAAAGTGTAAAGCAAATAAAAAACAAATATTTATTATATATGTATATGAGATGACACGTGTTCTATATAACATAATAATTTATTTGTTACCTGAAATTTATTTGTTTGCTTATTTATTAAGATTTTTGAATTATGTTGATTGTTCCTTATTCATCTTATTTACTTTTTATTGATTTCTATTTTGCCTTACCGTCCAGCTGGCAACAATTTCGTCGATACAAGGACTTCTATAGCAAGTTGTTGATGGCGCAGCAAACTCGGGAAAATATTTTACCGCATGCCAAATAATAGCTAAAAAGCATTATTAAAAAGCAAGATTTAGCAACAATTTTGTAAGAAGAATAATATTTTTTTCATATAAAACCTTCGCAAAAATTAAATTAACATTAAATCAAAAATAAAATGCTGACCTTAATAATACTTTAATAGAAACAATACACCATATTATATATATATATATATATATATATATATATATAGAGGTAAATAAATAACAGCCATGATTCAATATGAGTTTTATAAAACTCCCGCTTTTATTTAAAAATGAACAATACTTGTTTTGTCTAAAGTTGTCACCCTTCAGCACTGAGATGGAATGCCTCGTTCCACCTCACATTACAAAATACGAAAGCCGTATACACTTTGCATGCTGCACATAAAATTGCGACTTACAATTTCAATGGTGCCAGTACTAGTGATCGAACTTGGTTTGCTAGTGTATTGTGAATTAAAAGCGAGCGCATTAACACTGAACTACCACGGCTTTTCGAACATTTACAAAACTATAATGATGACGAACGAATTTTGGGGGCAATGCACAACAATATTTTGTTTTAATTTTTTTTTAAATAATGTTATTGAAATGACTAACATTCCAGTTAACCACTCCAACTAAGCTGTCTCTCTCTCTCTAATGCTTGTGATAGGAGATAGTCTAATGTCGGATTCGAACCAATGACCTTAAGTTTCGCAGTACGTTTCGCCATACCCTAAAGCATTAGGACAGTGTTCTAACTTCTATCATATGCTCACCAGTGAAAAAGCTTCAATAGAAAAGGGAATACCAATTGTTAGCCAGAGAGGGATTATAATAAAAACTTATCCTATCAATATTAACAATATATTAATTTAAATTCAAAAATTATCGAGACGTAAACAGATTGATGAGATGCGATGACGCGATATTTAGTTAATTCTAAATTCGAAACTAAATTAACTCAATGTGTACAATCGAGTCGAACGCAAACAACCGTCAAAGCAGCAACGCCAGACACAGTCTGAACAAGAAATCCGTTTATTGGCACAACCAATGAAGACTTCCTACCCAGATCAGTGATCAACATGAATGTACAAATGGCACACTATTACAAATTCCTGACCAAACATACACGCAAATACATGGTTCTATCCAATCACACACGATATAAGGACCGTCTTTGCGGTTATTACACACACATTAATAAATTGTGTTAGCTACTTGAAAGATTACTAGCCTAATCTGATCCACCCACCCCTTTCCAAATTCTTGTTAAAACAGACGTTATCGAGGAATTTTGTGGAACACTCGGAGATCTTAGATGATTGGACAGTTCACATAGTCTAGCGGACACCTTAAGTCCAAAGGAGGCAGAAACTGCAATTAGTACAATTAGCAGAGCCCAATTAGGTGCTCTAACGAAGCGAGTTTCCTAACTAGTCGGAGAGTTTGGTGACAAATACGACGTTTGACGTCCGACCTAAGTTAGATTGTAACGTTTGAGCATTTTATTTGTGTTTGTTAAAATATATTTCCATGATTCATGCGACTCCAAGACGCCTAGAATTAAGTAAGTAAATTAAAATAAAACTCATGAATAAATTTATCTACTACTATTAATTTATTTCCGATCCCGATGCCCGTCATGCTTAGGACCTATTAGGTTTAAGGTAAAATGTGGATAACTCTAAATATTTTTTTAATATTTTATATAGATATATAATTATTATAATAATTAACTATAAATAATTATTTTGTTAAATATTATCTCTTTTGTTTGCAGAAACATGTCATCTAAACGAAAATCGCCACCGTCAAAATTGCAAGAAGGAGCCGCCGAGACTGAGAAACCCGAAGCCGGGCCAGCCAACTTAGACTTCTCTGATCACCAAGAATCAGACGAAAACGAACAACAGAACTTCTACAAATTCTCACCGAGCTCCTCCACAAGAAGCTCTATAAGTGAAGAAGACCCTTCGAACTTCGAAGACGAACGCCCCAGCAAGAAGCAACGATTCGAACTAACATCAGAGATGACAAACAATCTTCTAGTCCCATCATCTTTCCTTAGTCTGCATCAAGTCAATGATTTACAAACAAGAAGACGCGGCTCTTCTGAATGTAGCAGCCCAGGTGCAGAAGCGAAAGTTTTAGGGCTTTGCAATAATAACAATTCATTGTTGAATCATAATAGTGCGTTGTCGTTTGCACCGCCTCACAAGCGGTCGATGGATGATGTTCTGAAGAGACTAACTTCTAAAATGAATAATAGTACGATTAAGGAGGAAAAGCGGCCTACACCGTCTACCACACCGGTCAAACAAAACAAGTAAGTGCATCTCTTTATTTAACCTTTATTTTATTTCATTTTGGTCTCTCATCAACATGTACTAAGACAGTTTAACCACGATGCTGTGTGTTTACATATTACTATTAGGGATTCATATTCCGTACAAACTTTATTTATTTTCAATATACAGACAAACTAGTTTTAAATTAAATCTAATTAAAAGAAGTTTATTTATATAACTATAAATAATAATTCCTCATTATCAAAATCAGCTTCTTCCATTTCCAAAATCGATTGTCATATCAAGTAAAATTTGTATGGTACAAGTTGTTATAACGTATTGTGACGCGAGTGAAACTATTTATCTTAACATCACTCCGTATAATTAGTAATTACCATTAACAAATTTAAGTACGTATGATCTTCAGTCAACTTCAGCTCTGGCTGTTTCCGATGTCAGTTCATTAATCTAGTGTTTAAGCGATACGGAAACTGTCATTCAAATTACGATCAATCTTATTATGTAATAAATCTAGTTATGAATAAACATTTAATATCACGTTATTAAGAAAATTTTCTAAAAATCATTATGGCTGGTAGACTTTCTTAATCTAAAATTTCTTCTAAATGACTGCCAACACGTCTCGGTTTCGTGTAGATAGGCAATCAGTAAAATATGTATATATACATATGGCATATATATTGCCATTTTGTTCCAAAACTTACCATTTTGTACGTAGTGAAATAATCCTATTTCAATTTTGGCACCAGTGATCAATCGGCTTGGTTTCATATTTTGATTTCCCAAATATCGAGCTTTTTTATATATCCAGACTTTTTCCAATGGGTTAAAGCTGTTTTGTGGTCAAGTCCTAGCTCTTCAGCTATGTCTTAATTCCCTTTTTTCCCTTTTTTGTAATAAATTTTCCAAATGTAACAAATTTCTTCATTAGATTTAGCATTTTGGCGGACAGAAGTACAATAGCAAAATGGCGTGAAACCGTTTTTACTCTTTATTGTTCTGTTTCTATAATGCCATCTAAACCAGCCAGACACAAACAGTACAATCAAAGAAATTTTACTCGAAATTTTGATTTATAAAATACAAAAAAATATTTTCACTGACCCATAATTTACGCAATAAAATCCCAATTTCTTTCTATTATTTATGCTCATCGTATCTAATTAGATGGTTGTAGCCAAATTAGTTGAATAAGCAAATTTTGTGCAAATCTGAATGATACCTTTTCCTAAAATATATTTTTTATCCTTTTTAGTAACCTTTATTCCTTTACCAACAACTAGCTATTCTGTAAAGTGAAAGCTCTCACCTAAACAACCGTTTCAATTCATTCCAAGCTTTAGGGAGGGAGAACCATAAAAACAAAACCTTTGTAATTGTAACTCACTTGTTTACTTGTATAATTGTTTCATTGTACTTTGTAACATAACGGTTCTTATTTAAAGTTAATTAACACTTTAATAGCTACCAACAAAATTTTAGTGTCGCTGGTAATACTGATACTAAAATAAGGCGTGTACACACTATGTGACTATCCTTCTTGCTATGATGCACATAATTTAATTGGCCATAATACGACTCATTAAAAACAATGTTAAGAGTTGGACCACCGCACGTTCACTGTAAAAGCGTTAAGCGCCGCTTTAACTAGGTTTTTATAGATATTTGACTTTAAGCGAGAGTTGTCCAAGAGCGTTTTGTGACGGAAGTCGTAAAAAGCTCTTAGTGCCATGTCACATTGGTCGAGTTTGGTTTATTTTAACTAGATATAATTATCACTCCCATTAGCTAGCGTTTAACGACGTGTTTGATTGTGGGCACTATTGCAAATTTATAGTTTAAACCTGTAGAGAACGAATAAAATATGTCCATAATAATTAATGATGATACTACAAAAATAATTTATAAATCTTAGTTTGTAAATTAATTTTATAGTAGACTTTGGTCTTCTATTTGACAGGGTAGACCTACGTACCTATATGATAGCATATATTCAAATGCAATAGTAATAACTTAAATAGCATAAAATCTCACGCTAGGTAACCTAGACTCCAAAACCGATTGTATTTATTTCGATTTAGTTATATTGAGAAAAGATCAGATCCTTCTTCAACGAAAAATTTCCTGTTGTGTAGCACAATTCTGTGTACACAAACATGTTTTATAAATTGAAAGTCAGAAAACAATTAGCCGTGGTTGCAAAAATGGCAAATACAATACCCGTTTGTAACCGTGAACTACCATGTGCTGAGATTATGAGAAGTAACTTTCCTATTAATATAATATTACGGTCAAACCATTGCGACAATAAACAATTCTAGCAAACGGAAGAAATAATCTCATCGGACACTGATTATTTAGTCTAAGCCATATAAACTCGTGAACTGTACAGCTTATACATTGCAGTTTAGTCCCCACTTTATATAGATCGCACCTCACATCGCTTCAGAAGTAAAACAGTACTGACTATAAGTATACAATACGTTATCAGAGGTCGCTATAATTTGGTTGTTGCTCACAATAAAATTAGATATAGATAATATTTAATAATAGAGGTGATAATTGTCGGGGTTAAGGCGGTGTCAAGCACGAACTATGTCAATATTTGTATTTACGTACTAACAGTATCACTGAAGAGTGTTTATCTTCTTAATTAATAGCATTTGTTGATAACAATGATTGTTGTCGCGGATGTATATTCCTGTCACTATGGGATACTTTGTTTTTATCTGATCTCCGTCCCGTGTGTGGAACAGAAGACGAAGGTCGTTAATTTTTAATAAATTTATAAGGTGTGAATTAATAGTAAAATATGAAATATATAATAAAGAATTGAGTAAATTTATGTATTGTGATAATTTTTAAAATAGATAAGGCAGGGCAACAGTGGTGGAGCCACGCTGCAGTTTGAATAGTTCTGAACATGGTTTGAACAGGCATGGCATGGAACAATGGTTTGAACGGCTTGACAGCGTGAAATAGCGGGGTAGCATTTTAGGCGTTACATCTCAGTTCTCAGCGGTAAGAACGCATGTTAATTTTGTACTTTCGTTGAGGTCAGATGTAGGTGTTTAAGGGCTTCAGATATCACTTATCATCAGGTGAACTGTATGAATGTTTGTTACCTTTAGTTTCATAAAAATGCCCATATTTGCAAATTTTTGTATATTGCCTTCATTCTTGCCTAAAAAATTCACGTTTATTCGAACAATACATCACTTTTTTCCTGTTAGATCAATATATACATTGATATTCCTAATCGAGGTAAGATAACTAGTGTTTTGTTAATATTAGTGAGCATCCAATAACTAAACTATAACGGCTCCAAAGTAATTAAGCTTTATTGCAATTCAAATTAAATATAAGAGATTATGCAATTATATTATTTACAATACAATGCTCGTTCGCAACACTGGCCAAATCAATCTAATACATATAATTAAAGATTAAGCCATTAGCAGTCGGTTTCCGAACAAAAGACCCTAATACCTTTGCTCAGGTTTTGGAATATTAAGACAAATGCCGGTCCATTGTCCCGCGGGCGTTTCACTAATTAATCGCTGTGTTAATCGCCATCGCTTCAGATTAAGACGTGAACGCGTAATGTGCCTCGATCCATCTCAGTTATGGTTGTGTCGAGTCCATATTATACCTTGTGGATTATGCCAAAAGCGTAAGCGATGATACTGTTTACTGTAATGCGAATTTTGTAAATAATATCGTATACTCTGTAACACGTTTTAATCCTTTTATTAATATATGAGTAATATGAATACATATGCAGTTTCCTTGTTATTGTTAATAACATTTAGTTTCCATAATGACAAAAATTACATAACATAGGATACCACATCCGAATACACAACGTATTTTACAAATCTGAAAGGATTAAGATTTGTAAAATACCTTGTGTGTACAATGTTTACCGTACTGTCTTTTATCTGCATTGAAAGTAAACAGCGGACTTTAACTGTTTAAAGTTATTACAATTTACTATCATCAGTCTTTAACTTAAATCCCATACCTCAAGCAGGCTGGGTAACAATGGACCAAGTCGTAATTTGTACAGTGATAAATATTTTTGAAAGCACAATATAAGTATTCGAAATTATGAAAGACTGGCAACATTAGTTAATGTGAATATCATATTTATTATATTGTTATGGGAGATCACCTGCGGGCAATATTGCTGTGCATTTGAAACAATGCTTTCTGTATTCATAATGGTTTTATTTTATTTGCGAATAATACCTTTGATTCATTCTGTTTTGATAGTGTAAAGCTTTGTTTGTCAAAAATTAAGAGTGCATTAAATTTACTTTGTAATATTACGCTTACGATTCCTAAGCACATATACATATGGCGAAAGTTAATCTTCAATATATGATAAAAAAGTAATTGTAATATTTAGAAGCGACAACGAGTATATACATATACCTATATATATGCACGTATAAATAGAACTTTTAAAACTTTAAAATATATAATAAAAAAAATTTTAACTTTACTTAAAAGGTATCTTATAATGTTCTAAACCATTTTTATGGTATACCTATTACGACAATACGAATGCCACAAAATGTTATTAAATAAAATTAAACATATACTTAAACTGTACTTGACCATGTTACAACTTTGTAATGTATATAGAAGTAATCGTAATAATTAGAAGCTTTGAAATACCCGCAGTATTGCCACTTTCGCGGTTAGAAATGTTTACACAAATGACGGTCCTTGCAACACATACTGTTCAAATTTCAGTTCAATAACTGTGTCAGGGCTGTTCCTAATTACCGTTCGTGCAAGTATTTCAAACCAATAAAACCAAATAAATGATGTTAACATAACGTCGAGATTCTTTGTATATAGATTTGATAAATCAACAATCAATCTGATTTTGAACATCATTGCATATGGTTTAGAAGGCTATTTGCTTGATGTTATGAATACAAAAGTGTACCAAAAAAAGTGTGTGTGTGTAGAATGTGTGCGTGAGTGTGTATGTGTTGTGTATCTTTGTGTGTGATTCGATACTCGTATCGAAAGAATTTAGACCAATTTAATGATTTCATAATTTTACATGACTTCTGCATTCATGTATTTGTTGTCTAGTATTTCTACAAAGCGCAAATTGTTCGTTTTCACTTCTGGGTATTTGTCTCTTTGCACAGAATCTGCATTTTTTTCTATGAACCATCGAGATGATGAGGATGAAACTATGAATACTGTCTTGATGTGCGATGTTTAAACTCAGTGGCTGGGATTAATCCTAACAGCGCCACATAACACTACATGATAAATTAGGTAAAATAGATGCTCAATAATTATATGTAGGTAGCATTCTTAGCAAGTACAAATATTTCTCATTTATATCCCTCCAATACCGTAAATTGTAAATTTAGCTTATGAGAGATGAAATGAAATGAAATTTGAGCCAAAATATCAATCGAAAGCACTACAACTTGTAAAATTTTATCGGGGAAGTCAGTGGATGTTACGGCAATGGATCGTGCCTGATCAGAACGTTCAGTTAATTAAATATTTTTTTGTATGAATAAAACCTCGCTAAGATATTAATTTTCACTTAAACTTTTCTTACTTTTAAACGTTTGATAAATCCGCCACTCTTAAAGGATCAAGACCATACCAACAATATTGTCAAGGCAAACCTAAACGAGACATGTCAAGACAATTGACAAGGCTCGGACACAATGCCTCTTTGTACAACACAATGACGCTTTATGGCCAATGACAAAGTGGCATTCTGCAAAGATTTACCCCACACATGGAAACAAGTACAATACCTTCTATTGTATTAAATGAAATTGTCTATTTAAATTGATGTTTTACGTTTATTGAATATGAATAGCTGCTCAGCAAGGTTTTATTGTATTTAATTACACGATCATAAATATCGATGTGAAATAAAATTTGCAAGTAATTAATTTATAATTCTACTGCACTTTATGAATTATACAAAAAAAAAACTTGAGAATTTAATTAGATGTGAAGCTGTGTGGATAATCCTCGTCTGTGGATTAAGGTAAATTAACACAATTTGTACCACTTTTATAAATTTTTGATAGATAATCTAAATTCACTTACGTGATCTTTTTTTTATGTATGGTTATTGCTCTTGGTCCAGAGACCTCTACAGCTTAATCCAATTAGACTCGCGAGCGGGAGGTCTGCTGAGTAGGGATCATTTACGTGAACAAGCTACATTCCCTATATATTAATTTCAAATAGTACTTACCATATTGTATTTCGTTTTGGCAAATACAGTGTAAGACGAATCGCCACTTAATATAGTGGCGACCTATATTCGTTTGTGAAAACATGCAGATAGCTCAAGATACTTTGAGACGAACTTTGAGAAACGCATAATACTTTGAGATGACCATCACCTTGTTTCTGTTCTAATATACTCAAAAAGAAATCCAAATGTTCGTACCTAAACTCTATTAACATACAACCTAGAAACCTAAGATTACTATTAGTATAAATTTCATAAGCACTTGCATTTAAATTGTATTTTGTAGTTAATTGCCATCTATTAACATAATATGAACGTAGTATTCTACTTTGATATGCTGTCTTATAACTGTGAAAGGAAAGCTATTTGTTACACAGATCTTATTTCATAATAGAAACAGGAGCTCCTTATTAAGGCTATTATCGATTCTAATAATTAAAATACGTTTAGTATTACGATTAACGTTTGATTAGAAATTAATATTATTTTACTTATTTGCCAATCAATGAAGATGAAAACATAATTCCAGGAAAAAAGATCATTATAAATATCAAGTCATCCTTTGAGATAGAAATATTGAGTGTAAACGCCGAAAGAATTGTAAATTTCAAGCATATATATATTTAATACATATAATAAATAAAATTTATTACAGCATATGTATAAAATTACATAAATAACACGTAAATTAAAATGCAAAGTTAGAGGATAGTCTCTTATTCATTACCCTGAGAATGCGGGTAGGTACGGCTCTGTGCTAGTACCCCCTGTATAAACGAGAAATCTCTGTAAAATGTATGTGTGCATCTGAAGAAAGTTAGTATAATAAAAAATTATATACTTTACCCTAACCCACCACTTTAGACTAAAAATTTATAGTTAATTATACTAAATTTTACACTTAGTATTAGTTGTGTTGTATATTAAGAACGGCTATTCAATATACAATTGGCATCTTTTTGCAGTGCTATGATACTATTTTCATTTGTTCATGGTGGTCTCGAGTTTAATCTTGAATAAATCGATTTAAAACAAAATAATAGACGGTCCTAATATAGACAATCAATCCATATAAAACTTGGACAGATGGTAAATTATTCGCGCGGTAAGTTAGATCATTTGTTAGTGTCAACGATCACAATGGGCTAGACCTTAATTAGTATTCAAAGATATCCTAAGCGACTTTAACATAATAGAACTATGCGAGTGCAACACTATACAATATGTCTTTATAAGATAGAGTCGCTCCTTTGTCTCTTGAAATTAATTGATGGGTGACAAACTCCTAGAAACGTTTTTTACAATACCTTAAAAAGGTTAAAGAAATTCTTGTAATTTTAAGACAAAATTAAATTACATTGATAAATTACTCCACATTATTTGATTCATATATTTTAAAAGTAATGGATTTCTTTAAATGAAGAAATATAAAAAAAAATATTTAGAAAAATTATTTATTAATTATAAGTATGTTATAGATATTTTATAATATTTAATTGACATTAAAATAAAAAAAAATTGCTTATAAACTCAACAATGATGTTCTGAACTGTTTTCAATTCCCAGCTGCGGAACAATATTTGTGTATCACAAATTATTGCTTTTTGGGTCAGGGTATCTTGTATATACGTCGCATGTACTTAATACTGCATGTGAACCATTCTCCGATCTTATTTCACATGCATTACTTGGTTTGGGGAAGGGAGCGACAGGTGAGTGCATCTGTAATTGCTCAATTTTATTTTTATCACATTTAGAGTAACAAACGAGCCTCATCTCACCTCGTAGTAAATGATTCCTATGGCCCTTGTCATCTACATTAGTTCTTGACAAGGAATCATAATGCAGATGCGTTGTCACCCTTGAGGACTCAGATGGAATGCCTCGTCACCGGTAAGGTCTCCGGATTCCTAAACTCACTAGACGAAACACAGCAACATTATGCGGTAATTTTACACTGGTATTCTGTTATAGCGTGGTCCTACCCCAGTCGAGCTGATCTATTAATTCTGCAGCAAGAAACTAATTGCAGCGTAGCTCTTACGCCCTTAACAAATGCTTACGGCACAATAACATATCCTGCGCTGATGATAATTTTCTCTAAAATCTTTTAAGTCCTACCAAGCTGGGATACAAAGGTTTTCTTCAAAATGAAGTAAAAATGTATAAATAATTTATTAGAAGTGCGTTTCTCGTATTAAATTTATAGTATCAAGTAATAAACTCAATCACGTTTTCCATTACGCCAATCAGGTAGAAAACGTAATGACTCCTCATTCCTTAGCCATTATGTAACCCTAGTATCCGCTGCTTACTTTTGCCTAAAGATAGTCACTTTACCTGTTCGATTCAACGATTTGACTGCGTAACGAATTATGCCTATTGCAATACATTGCAAACTATTACATTTCGAACGAGCATTTTCTGAATACGGTTTCCCGCCTTCATCATTTGAAATTGGAATGCAGCGTTAAGCGCAGCACAGTGATTGGTTCATACAATATTCATTGCGCCCAATCGCAACGCGGCTGTGTCGCCAGTGCATCAAAAATTCTATCTGAATATACCGCCAGTGTGGCAAGCACTAAAAATGATAATGCCCTAACATGGACAGCCATACAATTTGAAATGAAGAATTCATGCAATACTCCGCGTTTACATTTCGTATGTATTTTTATCGATAGCACTGAATTGGACAGACCAGTTCATTTTATTTATTGAGGTGATATTCATAGTGCGTTTATGACGCTTTTCTTACAAAAACACTTTTTTATTAAGCTCATGGTACTAGTGCCTATTTATATCTATGGGGAAGCTTGTGCTCGATCACATTAGTAAAAGCTACACTTGAACATTTTTTCTATAGAGTAAGTAATAATTATCATGTGCTTCATTTTGCAAACTGTGATAGTTCATCAGTACTAGTCTCCTTATTTGGAGAGTTACCTGAAAATCATATCGCTAGAATGATGATATTAAGTACCATTATCCATTCGTTAGTGCTATTCTCCATGACTAGCGTGCTAGATTTTTGTACATAGTGAAGGAACCAGCTGGTTTATAGTTATAATATGAATGAGTGGGCTCACCAGCGTAAGCCACTGCTATGTTCTGTATTGTGAGTTTACGAAACCGGATATCCAATTACAGGTAACGAGGCATTCCATCCCAGCCCTCGGGGGTGCCAACACTCATTTTGATTCTTTGCTTAGATGAATGAAAATGTCACGGAGCACAGTCATCAATTATCATTCAAATCGGTCAAGCACTATTATGCACTAATATTATAAAAATATCGTTAAATATTATTGATTGGTAATATTTTAATTCAATTCATTGTTTTTGTTGACTGAATCACGTTTTAAATATCATTATTATCTTACAGGTCAAATTACAAATAATTCATGTAAACGTTAATTATATGCAATTTTTAAAATACTATATTTTTTTTAAATAATAGATTGGGCAACATTGGAAAAATATTAAAAACTTTTTTCACAAATATTTCTCAATACAGCGTTCTTCATTTTTTAAATGTCAAAGCCCGCGTGGTTTCTTTCTGACCTTAACCTGATTTAAAATGCTATCAACCGACTCCCCGGCTCGGTGTTTCAATACGCTTCTGTCGTTCCGGCCTCTATAAAAACTCAAAGACATGACGAACGACGGCGGCAACTGCCTTTTAAAATAATAATGAATGCATTGTTAGCTGAAAGAATTTTATGGATACGGCATATTGCAATAATTAAGAATTATTTATTATTATATATATCAAGACATTATTTAGCTATAGTACACTTATATATATTATATAGAGGTTTAGGTTACCCTTATACCCGTAGATACAGGTTGTCACCTCTAAAGACTAAACGTGGGCACGTATAAAGCGGGGTGGGAACTCTGAAGGTCCCATAAAACTACACTGAAAAAAAAGCTCAATAGTATTAGCCAATGTTTTAAATAGAACCGACTATGCAAGAGATAAAGAGAATAGAGAGGAAAGGGGTATGAAGAAAAGGAAATCGGTTGTATTACGAACGAAGAACTTATAACCTCTCTTAATCGAGGTGTTTTTAATTAAATGGTGTGTAATACTATCCAGATGCTAAGACTTCCATGAAGAATTTCCCCTAATTTTAACCTATCACCTTAGGCGTGAGCTTATAACAAAATTCCATTCTCATTGAAATTTTTATTTATTATAAATCTGTTAAAATAACTATACAACAACTACATAAACAGCCTATACTAAAATAATACTAAAAGGCGTAAATTTTTAAAACTTAAACTTTAATATACTATGGGTATATCCATATTATTCTAAAATCATCGCGTGAGGGGTAAACAAGATGAATAACCCTAGCAAGTTACCGTTGTCTAGCGTTAAGGGATTTTTTATTGTTGCCCACAAATTGTGTCGGCGTGTGGCAACCCCCGATCTTGCATACTTTATGCTGTTCACATGATGGCCTACGGTACACCTGTACTCAGTAAAGCCTTCCTGGTCATTGTAAAGACATCAATAAGCACTACTTCTTTTTAAGTTCTCAAAGAAATTATTCATTTATTTTATATATTTTTTAGATACAGTAATCGTGTTAAAGTGTCATAAAGTTTTGACTTTTTAATCGAAAAAGTAGATCAATAAATAATCTTATTATATATATATACATGTATATATATATATTTATATATATATTATATATATATATTTATATATATATTATGACATTCAGAGTAACAAACGAACACATAGTTCACCTGATAGGAAGTGACTCCCGCGGCCCATGATATCCACATTCATCCTTTACGAAGAATCGTTATGCAGATGCGTTGTCACCCTTGAGGATTGAGGTGGAATGCCTCGTCACCAGTAATAAAGGTCTCCGGATCCCTACACCCACCAGACGAAAAACAGCAGCATTACACTGTTAATTCACGCTGGTATTCTGTAAGGGCGAGTTCACCCATTCATTCTGCAGCTAGAAACCAACTGCAGTGTAGCTCTACCGCTTTGTTATGTTATACATGCATAGATTAAAACATACATATATCGTTCTGTTTTTAAAATTGTCAAATAATTTTATATACTATGCAATAAATAATAAATGTACAGAGAATAAAACTTCTAATAATTTGTATTATATAAGTAAAATTAATTCTATTGTATCTTATTAATTTACAAATTAGAATCGTAAAAAAGTTAATACTGTCGTTCGTTGTGAAGCTCAAAGAAGCCCTATCCGAATAATACGCCTGCAATTATTTTCTCATTAACTTCCTTCTCTTAGTTGTAAGCCATCAAAGAAACGATAAGAATTTTGATCGAAACGAGGGGGCGAAAAAAATCAAAGTACAGTTTCTAATGTAAAAATTAAGTTTCATAAGGACATGTTTTCAGAATTATGACACCGTCAGGTGGGCGCGATGGCTACGATATTGGATCGGAGTTTTTTCTCTCCTTAATATTTTAAAAGATATCGAAGTTTCGAATACGGAAAAATTTGTAAGCGAACTTTACCATGTTTTTTGGACAGGGTGTTCATTTAATAACAAGAACTTTTGTAATTTTATGCTAAGGTAGGAAATGGATGATTGATGTCAATACAATTTGGTTTAACATTAAATATTATGTTATTTCTTTTTTATAAGATGGCTAATGTTTAAAAATTAAATAATTTACATTAATTTTGAAAGTTTATTGTTTTTTAAATTTGTTTTAGTTGTCTGTCTTTGGTCACTAAATCATACGTCTATTAAAGCTATTTATTTCACTCTATGTGGGTATTCTAAATCCTCATTTAAAAAAAAAAAACATTTATTGTATATTTTTTGATACTCTTTCTTGTCTTTGCGTTGTTGTAAATCACACTGTATAATGTCAAAATTCATCGTGTCAGACCCTTCCCGACATCCATTTTAATGACGTCACCCCTGTTCCAGACACAACCCTTAAGAGATTTCGTTGTATTCATGATGCGTGCCACTTGCCTTTTGTTTTTCATCACGTTATAAGCCAGGTGTTCTGTATTTATTTTAACTTATTTACTTTTTTGATATTGGTGAAATAGAACCTATTATTATAATGGTTAAACATTGAAAGCAGATTTGAGGATCTAAACATAATCGAAAAAATGTAAGACTTTAATAATGAACAAAATTAACAGTCATTACACCTGTAACAGCAGAACTAACAACAATAACAATTAGCATTGTGGTTTTATATTTTCTGGAGTAAACGCTGCGAATAGAAAAATAAAGGCAAACTGTAAAAAGGTTATCCTTTTCACTAAAACAATACATTAGCTAGTAACTCTATCAGCCCCTAGCAAGGGTGACTAATAGAGCAACCTACTATCGCTTGATGTTTCGATAGAATCGATTCGATTATTCCGACTCACGGCTTACCACTGCACTTACCTTCGGTTTAGTTAATTCTCTTTACGGTTTTCAATTTTTAACTTTTTTATACTAGTAGTGTTTCCAAGCCAATATTTCATCTCAATTCATTTGTATGAGCTATGTCACAAATATTATCAAAAAAATGTATGAATTTCGCTGATCTTGATAGAGGCGTTTATAATTGTTTAAAGATATTGATATGAAAAAAATATAGTGCAGCATTATAATACCTACCCTAACTGCTTCTGCTGATTCCATGCTATGGCGTTATTTATTACTTACTTACTGCTACTACTTATAGGATATCAGAAGTAATAAAAGTAATAAGATAAAAAATCATTAAGTAATCCGTGTGCTATTTTTTCATCGTATTTTTTTTTAAATACAAAATTTTCTAATCAGCTCATTTTCATAATATAAAAAAAACAAACATTCCCGACTCTGATAGGAGAATAGTTGGACAGGTGCGTCCATTTTACCCAAGACAAGTAAATTGTAAGTGGCATCCCAGTGAGCAGGAAAATAAACTACTTATGCTCTTTCAGGCATTAGTACTTGGCAGAGTCAGCCCTGCGTACTTAGCTACCATCATTTATTTACGTTGACTTTAATCATGTTATTAATTTTATTGAAATACTTATATAGCATAAATAATACCACGTTTCAATAAATTATACAAGAGTCCATATTAATATAATAATATATATTATTGTTTTCGTCATATTTAATAAAATTAAATTATGGTAACTAAGTAATTTAGGAACACAGCAGGAAAAATAAAATCCAAATCGAGTACAGACAGATTTTTTTCTATATTCTCAGCGGTGACAAACTATGTGCTTAGTTGACCTGATGATGAATCCTATAGCCCATGACTCTATATCATCATTTTCATAACATAATCAGATGCTAACAACGCATATCTGAGGACTAATAATTCTCGTCACTAGTAAAAGGCAGTAGTTTCGTCTGGTGATAAGCCAGGTGTTCTGTATTTATTTTAACTTATTTACTTTTTTGATATTGGTGAAATAGAACCTATTATTATAATGGTTAAACATTGAAAGCAGATTTGAGGATCTAAACATAATCGAAAAAATGTAAGACTTTAATAATGTACAAAATTAACAGTCATTACACCTGTAACAGCAGAACTAACAACAATAACAATTAGCATTGTGGTTTTATATTTTCTGGAGTAAACGCTGCGAATAGAAAAATAAAGGCAAACTGTAAAAAGGTTATCCTTTTCACTAAAACAATACATTAGCTAGTAACTCTATCAGCCCCTAGCAAGGGTGACTAATAGAGCAACCTACTATCGCTTGATGTTTCGATAGAATCGATTCGATTATTCCGACTCACGGCTTACCACTGCACTTACCTTCGGTTTAGTTAATTCTCTTTACGGTTTTCAATTTTTAACTTTTTTATACTAGTAGTGTTTCCAAGCCAATATTTCATCTCAATTCATTTGTATGAGCTATGTCACAAATATTATCAAAAAAATGTATGAATTTCGCTGATCTTGATAGAGGCGTTTATAATTGTTTAAAGATATTGATATGAAAAAAATATAGTGCAGCATTATAATACCTACCCTAACTGCTTCTGCTGATTCCATGCTATGGCGTTATTTATTACTTACTTACTGCTACTACTTATAGGATATCAGAAGTAATAAAAGTAATAAGATAAAAAATCATTAAGTAATCCGTGTGCTATTTTTTCATCGTATTTTTTTTTAAATACAAAATTTTCTAATCAGCTCATTTTCATAATATAAAAAAAACAAACATTCCCGACTCTGATAGGAGAATAGTTGGACAGGTGCGTCCATTTTACCCAAGACAAGTAAATTGTAAGTGGCATCCCAGTGAGCAGGAAAATAAACTACTTATGCTCTTTCAGGCATTAGTACTTGGCAGAGTCAGCCCTGCGTACTTAGCTACCATCATTTATTTACGTTGACTTTAATCATGTTATTAATTTTATTGAAATACTTATATAGCATAAATAATACCACGTTTCAATAAATTATACAAGAGTCCATATTAATATAATAATATATATTATTGTTTTCGTCATATTTAATAAAATTAAATTATGGTAACTAAGTAATTTAGGAACACAGCAGGAAAAATAAAATCCAAATCGAGTACAGACAGATTTTTTTCTATATTCTCAGCGGTGACAAACTATGTGCTTAGTTGACCTGATGATGAATCCTATAGCCCATGACTCTATATCATCATTTTCATAACATAATCAGATGCTAACAACGCATATCTGAGGACTAATAATTCTCGTCACTAGTAAAAAGGCAGTAGTTTCGTCTGGTGAAAGAGAGAATCCTATGGATTCTCTCTTTCACCAGACGAAACATAATAGTATGTTTCGTCTGGTGAAAGTCTAATCTACTATTTAATACTGGTATAAATATTAATCTAGAATGAGAAGAACAGTGATGAAACAGAGAGTAAGGTACTAGTGCGTAGATCGAAAATAAAAAATTAAAATCTGGATTGGATTTTGACTTCAGGGCGTCATTCGCCTCATATTCCCCGTGACAATGAATGTTTTAAGACTCAAATTTGTCGGAATAAAAAAGCTAAAATAGACGACATAAAATCAGTATATTTAATTTTATATATTACAATGTATGTTTTTTAATAAGAAAGAAGAACCAAAAATATCACTTAATTAGCTCACATTATGTTTACTCCAAAACTGGCCTACAGGCGAACTTTACATTGATAAGCGATAGCAAAAAAGTAATTGTTGCTTTTGTAATGATTATAAGTGTAGATTGATGCAGATTTAGTTCGATTTAAAAAAAAATAACTTCAATAAGTGTCAAAAATCAATCTATCTTTTTCTACCTATTATTAATCCCCGAATAAAAATGCGCCTCGTTCACAGATTTACGAAAGAGCGGTCTATAGAGATCCTATTGGAGAGGTCGTTCTACACTGTGTTTACTGATACGAGGTTTATCGTGTTGCTCGTGAACGTTTTTCCCCATTGGTTATTTAGAGAGTTTTGTGGTCAACCCATTATTATCCATATTATTAAAATTATCATATTAAAAACGAATATTGCATTAATGATAAATTAAATGCCTCAACACGCAAAAAAATATGTCAAAATACATAAAAACTCTTCGAGATTTGTCTGTGAAATCTTTTATTAGAAAAGTCATTTTTAATTAATAAATATTGGGTCATACCCTATAATTAGAGTAATTTTTAGTAATTTGTTAATTTTAAGTGGGCAAAGAAGTTGAGGGATGATTCAATATCAGGTCAAAATTTGATAAAATCTTTTGAATTGAAATTGAAATTACTTCTTAACACGCAACTGAATATATCGCGAGTATTTAATTCAAAAGTATTATTTAGAACTGAAACAGCATTTTGTTACAGGGTAAATAAGATAGTCTGTATAGTGAATAAAATAGCGAGATATAACTTATATGACAGCGTCTTAAAAGCGAATACTAACTCTGAAGTCCGGGCTTTGCATTAATAATTCAGATCCGCTTCCGATGCATTTGTTTGTGGTGCCGACATTGCAGAAATTACTACGAGACTGCGGGAATTCGTTATAACATCTCCCCTTATGTGGACGTCCTTTGAACAATATGATAATTTATATGCAATTTTAATTTGTAAGAATGTAAAAAGATGGATTGTGGAAGTTCGATTCTGAATTGGTATTTTATTCTTTTTACTATTCTATTGTCACAAAATAAAAAAAAAATACGAATATCCCTCATTTTCAGTATAGGGCTAACTTAAATAGCCAAATACCTTAGTTCTTCTGCGATTATCCATTTCATATTCTATCATGCAGAGAAACACCAATCATAGCTGTCTCTCCAAAGTTTGCCGAGTGACTTTAACTACGTAATTAATACTTATTCTTAAAGTAGTTTCTTCAGGGCTACCAAACTGGGGCACTTTTCCTCGACGTGGCGAAAGCTTTCGACAAGGTCTGGCACAACGGGCTCATATACAAACTATATGAGCTCGGTGTGCCAGATCGACTCGTACTTATCATACGAGACTTTCTCCGAAATCGAACCTTTCGTTACCGCGTCGAGGGAACGCGCTCCGAGGTTCACCCTATTTGTGCCGGAGTACCACAAGGCTCCGTCCTAGGTCCTATTTTGTACACACTCTACACCAACGACATACCGCGCACTCGCGGTGTAGAGCTAGCCCTTTCGCCGATGACACCGGCCTCTATGTGTCTGGGTTCAAACCAGACGCTATTTGTAGACGCCTCCAATCTGCAGCCAACACCTTAGGGAAATGGTTTCGGAAATGGAGGATCGAGGTTAACCCTACCAAAAGTGCAGCCATGTACTTCTCTCGGCGCAACAAAACGCCGCATCTCCCAACTATAGAGTTATTTGATCGTCAATCCCTGGGAACAGACAGTCAAATACTTAGGCGTTACTTTAGATGAAAGACTCACCTTCGGTCCGCATGTCAACCGCGTACGGAATCGAGCAGCGTTCGTCCTAGGTCGTTTGCACCCGTTACTCAATAAAATAGCAAAATGTCCCTGCGTAATAAAATTACACTATACAAAGCGTGCATCCGACCCATAATGACATACGCAAGCCCGTCTTTGCGCATGCTTCCCCGCGTCACATTCACCGACTTCAGGTAATACAAAATCGTTTCATGCGCAAGGCCACCGGTGCACCGTGGTTCTTGCGTAATGAAAATCTACACATAGATCTTGAGCTGCCGACCATAGCTCAGTACCTGTAGCAGGCTTCCCGCCGATATTTCGACTCTAACCCCTTGATTGTAAGTGCCGCCACTTACAATCCCATCGCGAATCACAGAGTCACCCGCGTCCGAAGGAGACCGAGGCACGCTCTCGATGACCCCGACGACGTGACTACCAGGGCCCAAGCCCTTCATAAAACACAACACACGTACATTGCACCCTCACATCGCCCCCGCCGACGGCGAGGGCGTCACAAACAAGGATATTCGCGATACCGCCATGTCACTGGTCGGTTCTCTCCAGTCCATACAGATAGAAGCGTCGCTGGAGTTTCTTGCGCCACTTCTTCTCCAGCGCCCACGCATTCCGAAGTGGTGGTACAGATAGCTAATAATCATAGCGAATTTAAAGAATCCTCTGTCAGAAGCAACTGACCGAGCCGAGGTTCAGCCCTCTCGGGCACCCTCGAGTCAGACGCTCTCGCGAAACAAGGTAACGGTCCAAGCCGAGGCTCCCTCTCGGGAGCCCTTGTGCTGGTTACCTATATATAGAGGTCTCGACTGAGTGCCATTAGCGCTCGGTCACCTCTCAACCCGGTGAAACTGTAAAAGCCCTCGGGCTAACAGTGGCCTTCAGCCCGAAAAAAAAAAAAAAAAAAAAAAAAAAAAAAAAAAGAAAAAAAAATCTTAAAGTAGTAAGCAGTTATTTATTTATTTAAACTTTATTGGTTGTAAGGTACAAAAAGGGATACAAAGGTAGAACTTAATGCCGTAAGGCATTCTCAACCAGTCAACCCGTAGAGTGGAGTGGACATTGTGGTGGGTGTAGTGCCTAGATTCTAAATAAGAATAATAAAGTATATCTCAAAACTTAAAATTTTATTTATTTATATACATACACACACAGTTATATACATATATAATTTTATGATATTATCCACTGCTAAAGTTTCTGGTTATATCATGTAATAACTTCCTTTGTTGGTTTACAACATGTTCTCTGTTACCTCGAAATAGGGTCGTCATGAATTATTTAACAAGAACCATGGGCATCGTATACTGTAATGTCGCCTGACAATTTCACCTTTGTTTGCGTTGAGGTTTCTTTATTAATTTTGTGACTATTTACTTTCTCTAATAAAAAAAAAAAAATAACGCACTTTAAATTACATATAAATTTTGTTGAGCGCGAATCAGACTATTTTATGTTAAGTGATCATTGTGGTACAAAAATCCCTTCATCCATCATCAATAAAGAAAATATAGGTTGTTTCCAGTACTTTGGGTCAGTGGTTTTCAAAGCAGTGAACATTCAAAATTCTTCATATAAAATGTTTTAAAAAATAATAATTTGAAAGTAACGATTTCTTTTTCCCAATTTTAGCATAAAAATACGTAATAGTAAAGTTGTCGATTATGTAAACCCTCTTTCAAAATACGGCAATCGTTATTTCATTCCAGTTGCCATATTTGCAGAACCCGAACAGCACGAAAATGATTTAAAGGATTTTTTGAATCATTTCCCTGCGTGCGTTAATCAAAAATTCTGAAAACATTCAGCAAAAATCAGTTTTCTCAAACAACCACCATTCATATCCATACCTCACAATCACATTGATCAATCCCACTTCCCTACCCCTAGTCTTCCACTTAAAGCCAATACACGCGGTTAACTATTACTTTGCTATTGCTTCCATTCAACCCTATCCACTAAATCCCAATTAGTGTGCGACACGTGTTACATCATACAACAAAGAAACACCCACTCTATGTTTTCTCACACTTGATGTATCTAAGCCGATGATTTACCCTTCTTTATATTGCAGCATCTATAAAGAGAATATTTACAACAAAGAATAATCGAAGAATATTATTAGTCATTTGATTATCATACATTTCATCTGCCTAAACTAAATCGTATACATATTTGTATCAATTGAACAGACATAAAAATCCTTTTTAGTTCGCAATTGTTAAACTAAATACAAGCTTCAATTACGAGTCAAAATAACGAAGCGGTTTTATCACAGTTACCAAAACTGAAGGTACTTGGCACAGATGGTTGCACAGGATTCTAGAGCATTGGCTCTGGGTCCACTGAAACAAAACGTGAGGAGTAACTGTTTATTTTTTTTAAAATATGGAAATATGCCTACACTACTGGAAGGAATAGATCTTTGTTCATGACATTAACTATATTTCTTATATACTTCTTTTTCTTCTGCAGTGAGCGACGAGGTGTCTTGGACGCGGCAGCTCTGCAAGCCCTGGCTGGTGAAAGCGTATTAGAAAAGGAACGGCAGTTATCAGAAATGATCCTGCAACTCCAGATGGTAAGAGAACAGCTGCTCGCACAGCAGGAACATGCCAAGGTACGTTATTTGTTCTTAATCTGCTATTTTATATTCTGTCTTTTATATTGTTCTTATAATTTGATTATCTTGATTTGATTTTTGTTATTTGATACTATGCATCAAGTAAAGATAACTAAACAAAACGTCTGTCATGATTATATAATTAAAAATATAAAAGCATTATAACTGTATAGTTATAGAGCTTCGTTAGCAGTATACTCGTTTCAGGAATAATAAACATTTACAAATTTAAGAACATATTAACTGGCAATAATTCTCATCTAATAACGACAATAAAGGACTGGTATACAAAACGAACTAAATATTGATTCTTATTTCCGAACTTCTTTAAAATAAATAAGTGACCTCTTTAGAATTCTTAATTCCTGTCTTACAGAGTTTTGTTCACCCTTTTCGTAAATTAGGTTTGTTTCGCACCGGTTCTGTTCGAAAAAGTCCACTCTACTCTCTGCGGAGTTTAGAGAGGGCTGTTTAAATTCTGTCTTTAAATTCTATTTTATCCTTTGTGCGTTGCTCATTTTGTATTGAACCAGTTTATTGATTAAAAAGTAAATGTAACAAATTATTTCTTCCCACAAATAATGAAAAGCGTAATGAAAAAAAAAAGGAATTTTGATTTAGACTTTTTTCTGATTTTTTTCATATTCATTACATAAACTAATATATTTTGTGATAAAAAGAAAATAGAACTGAAATGAAACCCTGCGGTTGCGTATTGGCTACAAAAGGCGAGCATAAAATAGGAGGAACTTGGCGCTGTGTTTTCTTGTTTGAGAGAATCTGAAGATTCTATTAACGGTGCAGACATTCCAACTTAATTGCCAGGGCTTACTTCGCATTGTCGTATTGACTCGTTTTGATAATATGGGAACAATAACGTTCAGTGGTCCTTTGTTATCCTTAGACATTATATAACAATACAATTTATTAAATGTATTTTGAAATTATATGAAAATAAAAATGTTTATTTTATAAAGCTCTTCTCTTAATTATAATATTCAATAAAATTTTAATGATATAATAATTTGGATACAAAGCCATATAATTATTGAGACTCTAGATTGGAAACGAAACAGTGTTTGTACATTGGACGTGCAATTTGTCTTTAATTTGACTGGCACGGCACAATGGGCTGAAAGCCTTTCATCTCAAATCAATTTTCACGTTGAATACGGAGCGTAGTGTAGGCTGCGCTAGGGCGCCGGCAGTCTGCAACAAAGACACTCTCATACTAATGAATCAGCGATAAAAACTCGAACAACACTCGATCACATGCCCTCTGTTACAGGGCTGGCACATAACATTTTTTCAACACTCAATATTAAGTTTAAAGTAATTAATTTAAACTTAATATTGAGTTTTCAATTTTTTTTTCCATTTAGATTTCTTAAAGCACAGTCTTAAAAGAAACCTACGTGATAGTTTAGATGGTACCTTCGACATTAAAACTGTCCCATTGTGACATTGAAACTGGATATGACAAATGATATTAACATGAAAACTAAAAGTGAAGTAAATTTGCGAAATTTTGTAAGCAAATTTACACAAAGTAGATGGACCTTTTTTTTCTATCTCACATAAAGTTATCTCCATCTTATTATATCTTATCATCATCATACTGTATTGTATTAATAATGGACTGAAATAATGATCTATCCAATCAATATAAAGTAATGTAATTCATTATATTTTTACCATTTTTGGGAAATAAAAGTGATTTTTCTATCCAAAAAGGGATTAAGGGTATGCCTCTAAATACACCATGGACAAAAATGAAGAATCTCTCTCATAAAATCTAGACTATAGTTCGCGTAGCATTATTTCTCTTTATCGTTTAAACAGAGCGACATCCCTGCAATTGTTGACGGTACATATTGAAGAGGCCTGCCGCTATAGATGCACTGCAAATGGGAGCGGCTAATGGCGGACTCACGTTCGCATTCGCGCGCTTTTTTTTTCAAATACAGAACGTCCCTTTGTTGACTTCCGGATCCATTTGGTATAGGCGCAGTCGATACCGACTGCAGCGATATTATGTATTTTTTGTCAGGCGTTATGTAGTCTACGGAAAACAGCCAGCTTTAAGTGTAGGAAGCATTTATTATGTAAAACTTTACCCCCGTACTAATGTTTCTTATAATATTTTTTTTCCTTCTTTTAATCAAGATAAATAAACATTTACGATGACACATGTGTATTTTATGAAAAGTACGTAACTGTTAATTAATTGATTTATAAAAAAACCTAATATAATTCCATCAAAAATCATTTTAATTAGCTTTTTGTTAATAATACACTATACTATATATAAATAGCAATAACCTCAATATAATAATAACTAGAATTATATGCTTCTGAACAATGATACACATTAGATGTGAAACTAAATAGGAGAAAATTATTCAATAATATTGCAGTCAAAGTGGATTATAGCTATCGTAGATTCTATGTAAATACGTATTGCAAATATAATAAACATTTGCTTTTTACCGTTTATTTTGGGTGAATAACGACCACAAAGTCAACCTGATGGTAAGTGATGACTATCCTTGACTTTCACGTCCATCCTCAAGAAAGATACAAGATATACAAGATGCACAAGCGTTGTCTCACCTGAGCACTGAGATGGAATGCCTCATTAGCTGTTATTGGTTTACCAGATCCCTACACTCTCCATACGAAACACAGATATTCTCTGAGCTGTCTCTAACCCAGTCGAGCCTACCTATTCATGTTGTAACTAGAAACTACCTGATGGGTTATTCTATCACTGTTATAACAGTAGATTCTTCGTCATCAGCTTCAAAAATAATTGTGATATATAATATATATATATATATATATATCTTCATATCTTTATAGTACTCATGTGTTATATAAAACGAATCACTTAACAATGTACTCAACAATAAAAATGTTAAATTGAAATAAGTGATATTAATAGTCATATGGATCATTTTAATCTGTCTGGAAGAGCACTCATTCGAATTAAATATCAGAACGCGAAATGGAGAGCAGTGTTGATAACTACGTAAAACACCCCACAATGTAACCTCCCTCCCCCAACTCCCCCAGACGACCAGACAAACGGAAATATGAAAATGAAACGTCGAAACGGAAAAACGCATCAAACGTCCGCACTCGACGCTAGTCGGACAAAAAATGAACACAAACGCCGCTTAATTCGCAAAAAGCCCGTTTGATGTCGCTAATTGACAATCAGTGGGGGGACGCGTCTCATTGGTCCGCTTCCGCGTTCCATTTTTAAAAATTAAAGACAAATAAATTATAGGGGTGGGCATTTTTTCTTTATTTTTGATGTGATACGGCCTCGTCTAAATACTATACAATTAAACTGATAGGTATTTGCCTTAAGAGCTAATTTATTATGACATATATTGTAAATCATATTTCAAACCCTCGGCATTAAGTTAAGACATTTGTTTGATGTTAAGCCAAACAATATATTTCTATATAAACAACATGAATACCCATATATCCTTTCTTTTGAGACAAAAACGGGAGTTAAATCAATCAGCAGATCAGCAGCTAGATCGTAAATTCGGTGAGTTAACCTGTAAACTATCACCGCTTCTTCAAATACATTCTAAAATTTCTCTCTGTAAAAACAGATCACTTCAAAACTGATTTTGAAAAATATCTGCCATACTTGTATATCCGAAATATATTTTTATTAAGTGTTGTGAAAGTTGAAATAATTGTTACATAAAAAAAGTAGTTAAAGTTAATTCTCAAAAAATAAGGGTGTAATCCCTATAGGAATAGATACTTACTAAAGTATGCCATACAATTATGTATCTAATGTAAAAATTACATTAAGTTGTGTAAATGACGCATTAGCCCATTTTCCGATAGCTTTACAATTTTAATAAAAGATTAGCGAATTTTACTCTTAATTGGTACTTTTATTAAAATTCTCATTAAATAAACGTTACGCGCAATATATTACGTGTAATTAATTATTTCTATATTCACTTGAATTTCTTTAAGCGATAAAATACACTACGACGCTCGTTGCGTTTTAACAGCGTGTTCTGAAACACGTCACCAGCATTAAATCGTCCAGCGGTTGGAGCTACACGTGTCGACAGCTAGCACCTTTTAAAAAATCCTCTCATATGAAAAAAAAATGTATTTCCCGACGTTCAAGGGTTACTGGTGTCAGACCAATTAGTTGCTGAAAGAAAACTGAAGGACCGACGGACACGGTGACATTTTTTTTTAATAAAATAAAGTTAAAATCTTTGAAAGATTATTAAAAAGTTACGGCAATGAGTGACACTCGCATGTCACAATCATTGAGGTGTTTCGCTTTAATGTTAACGCTATGTGACGAAAACGAAAATATAGGTGTTTTTTTTTAGTAACAATCATATAGCTAGCGTGTATGCCTCAGACATGTAGCTTTCTCGAGAATTTGTGATAATATTGTGATCAAACCTTTACTTAAAATTAAAAAACAACTAATAAGAGAAACAAAATTTAAGAGGCACATTTCATAATTAAAAAATAAAAAGTCTAGCTTTTTCTAAGTTTTGCGTTTTGCGACTTCATTTTATTTCTTACAGAGAAACATTCCCTTTTTTATGACATTAGGGTTGTTGAACGAGCGTGCACCTAGCTTGACGGTAGGTGATTTCATAAAGTCCATTCATCCTCGATAAGCAATCATAATGTAGTTGCGTAGTAATGCCTCGCCACCAGTAATAAGTATGAGGATTTCTATTTCGCCAAACGAAACGGTTCAGTTAAGATTTGTATGCTATATATTGCCATCTATTAATATACTTTTTTCTTCTTACATATCATAACTACAGTATATAAATAGTAAGGGAATAATACAAACGTAAATAAAGTTAAGAAAAATTCCCTACTACAACTTAAACCTCAATAGCCTAATGGCTTAGAGTAGTGCCTGCGAAATTTAATCTCGTAGATTGAAATTCGCCATCCTACTATTGCCCTGAACCATTTCTAGCACAAGCGTTTCAACGTGGTTGGAGTAGTGTAGTGTCTTGTTGGAGTAGTGTTAAAGTTAACACCATTCCTAGCATTCTTTACAAACGACACATTGTAAATCATAAGTTTTCCATGATTTATAATAGAAATCTGACGAAAATTAGTTTCAATATAATATAATAAGGTCAATATAACTCTATAACTACCCTTTCTCATAATTTGATCAAGGATCAATATCATGGGTGGAGCACGGGCATTAACGATAATTAAGCTGTAAATCTATGAATTGGGTGGTCTGGTCTATAAACAAACCTTTACTACGTTCGTAGCATAAAAGGCCCAATCTCTTATTAGAATTGTATATAAAGGAAAGCTTTCATTTTAATTTCATACTCTCATTTTGCATATTTTATTTTTGTTAATTCATTATAGGCAAATTCAAAGTTCAAACGATAAGAAATATTTTTGGGACACTTTTTCTTTAATGCTTTTAACGTAATGAAATCCATAACTGTCCATAACTGAATGTCCCTTTGTCAAATTATTTTCATGTAACCTTTTACTTTTAAATATTTTATAAGCAAGTCTGTTTAAAATATCTTAAATTATTTTTGGTAAATATTTAAAAAATATGTGTCATGATTGTTATATATATTCCATTACAATTTATCAAAAATAATAAGTCTTTCATTACTGAAATATTCATACAATCGTATTTTATTATCTAACATGGAAGTATTCACTGAGTACTAACTACACAGACAACGATTCTAAACCCACGCCTACGATATGCGTCACCAATCCACTTTCTATACCATTTCATAGCTCTATTTATACCTAATACTCTACCCATTGTTTTCCCAATGATAACGACCGAATCAAATTATTGGCCGCATAACTCTACATAGCACAGCAGAGCATTATAAGCCTTACGGCCACAAAATCATATCTAATCCTAATGAAATTTGCACGGCCAGAGTTTACTAGGGCAGTACAATAGTGTGGTAGGGATAACAATTGTCTATTGTGTGATGCCTATCTCTTTTGCGCTTCATCCGTCGGCGTCTTTGTTAGAGCGAGACTGGTATGTATTTCTATTGCGTTCTAGCACAATGACGGTGGAAATGGGCACGCCTTTGTCGTTGGAATTTTCCTCCGTTCAGCCCATTTGGACGACGTTTTCATTTTAAATCTCGGAGAAATACTGCGCATGTCTCATGATTCCTAAATCTTTGAAGTAAAAATGTAGTACTACTTTACATTTTAGTGCACGGAATAATCAAAATTTTCATATTTTTACCTTCAGTTGAAATGGACAAATCATTGTCTTTTGTTTTAAAACAGATTTTGTTGAAAACAGATGTTTACAGCAATTTTTTGGAGGTTTTATTTGATTCTTTATAGGTAATAAAGGATATACAAATCGTGTGATTACTAAATAAACGCAACCATGTGTTTATTTCTACATGCTAACGGGAAATCTCAATTGTTATAACTGAATTAAATAGCCATTAAAGTAGTCGGCATTGACCAAATCCGTTTAATTATTCTAGTTTCTACGGATGCTTTTATGTTATAATTTACTGTAAATATTGCCCAATTATAAATTATTTAAAAATGCTTCATATGTTGTAATTTTCCAGGAAATACCTAATGATGTTTGATCATGATTTATTCGTACATATATTTTGCAATTATTTAAATGTCACAGAAACATAAACGTTAAGGTTATTTTATCGAGAGTTAATATCAATTATTCACACACATCACTAAAACTTTAAAAACGAGACGTTAGAATTCAAGGTAAGATAACGAATAGTGAATTTAATTTGTGCAAAATACGTAAGTGGTCACTTGAAATGCGTAAATAGCGGACAAGTGAGTCGTGGTCTGTATTGGTACAGATAGTGCCTGCCAATCAAAGCGCTAGCTAGGCTTTGAATGCCTAATAGTGCTGTCAGACACTAATCGCAGCGTCGATACTCGAGACTTAATTGCTTGAATGCATTGATGCGTTCGAATACCTATAAAAAATCGATTTATAAATTTGGATTAATTAACAGTTTATTTATTATAGCAAAGAATCTGCAACAGCATATGATAAAATAATTAAAGAGCAATAAGCTCTAAAATAATTAATTAGTTTACTCACTTTAATACATGATCGAAAATACAAAATTAATTATATAAGATAAATTTACTTATCTTACTTTGTACTATATTAAACATTTTCACCTACGTAAAATCACAGTATATTTATGCTATATTATAAATTTGACATTTTAAAAGAATAATTGAAATCGATTATTTCTTCTCCGGTACAGGCTTCTATGTTCTTTATGTATCGATAGTATCTACGAATATGTTAACTTTTTTGATCTATTAACGTGATGCGTTCGTATTTCGCATGAAATTTTTCGACTGCCTGCGTATCGAGTGCTATTTATAGAGCACATCTGTTCGTAGGTGGCCACCTGTGCGTGCGTCGCAGTGACCAAAATTTCGTTAGTAATCTATACGCGGTCACGGTCAAATAAAAAGTCACTTGATTTTTTTTAAATACTAAGAGCGACTAACGAACACACGGTTCATCTCATGTTAAGAGATGGCTGCAGCCCATAAATACAATATGTCCGTACAACATAAAAATAATAAAAGGTTTTTATTGTACAAATACTTTATATGTTTTATTGATTACAACCCTGGTTTCTGAAATAGTGAAAGGTTGCCTTGTCTTTCTTCCCATATTTTATATGAAAATAATTTTGTGTGTTAGTGTTGTTATAATGAATTAGATTCTTAATGATTATTTCTTGCCGATCGCATTTGAAGGCGGTAATATCTGGTTATTAGATGACATCAACAGCGCAGAATATTTTATAGTGCATAACTGCGTAGGCGCAAAGGCACGTAATCATCGTCCATGCTTAGTCCTATTTATTATTCCTATAAGATTCCTCGTCTTCAGTCTCTAATAAATTTCTTTTAGAAAGCATCAGTAAAATTATCAGGTTTTGGAAGATATTCATAACTTAAACAGACGGGGTAGTTATACTATTTCCATCTTGAGCCTATAATATTTGGAATCGGTTTATTTGATTGAGCTTTGACTCTGTTCATTGTATAGAATTGTGCAATGCGTATATATGGTTTGTTTGGAGAAGGAAAATTTAATATTACTCCTTATATCCTTTAATATAATACTCAAATAATTTTCTTAATAATTTGTATGCACTTTTTGAAATTCTACTCTAATACTTAAATGAATTATACTCACTGCTTATTAAGATCAGTTCAATATGTAGATGCATTTTAAAACTCGTCCTAATTTTCTAAATCCTTATTTCCATCTATATAAATAACTTTATTTCCAAAAATTAACATAAAATTGCAAAGGAATCGCAAGTTTTCGTTACCTCTAAGGACAGATTTTAAATAACTTTATATCATTCTAGTGCCCCGCGGACATTACAGGGCTTTGATGAAATTTTACCCTGACGCTACGAGTTTAGCCGGAACGTCCATGAATAGAACTAAAATTATTAACATGTTAGATTATAGATTGAAAAGTACTCTTAGAGTTAAAATGGAAAAAAATACAACAAAACAGTTGGTCGAGTTGATGACACTATCCAATATCAACAGACCCAGTCGGCAGTCATTTCTATAACGGTAAGGCCTTGGTTACGACTTGGAACGATCTTCTTGCACTTCTAAGCACGATTTCACCTTTGTCGCCGATACTAGTAGCGACACATATAATGGCCGCATTAATCTATGACTGGCTATCAAGAGGCGAGATTGTACACAGTTGATGTTTTACATCTTAAGTACTTCTTAAGATGGACCTGGGAGAGTAAAAAATCGGTCATATACGACATAGTTTGCCGCTTTTATTGGTTTTACTTGAAAGGGAATGCGTTTGAAGCATAACTGTGTATCACATTTTTATTAACAGTAGTGTACTTTGTAAGGTAGTTTATGCGATAGGTATGCACTTCGATGTACTTGCACTCGTGCTGTTTATTTTTTAATAATTTGTACTGTTATATCAGCCATCTAAGTAGAAAACTATGCATGTAGAAATATCGAAACCATTCTAAGATTTTAATGACAACTATTAATAAACATTCACAACAGAAGGCCGATGTAACGATTTAGGAAAAGAGTATTTAAGCATTTTTCTGCATTAGGTTATATGTAATTTATTTTAATGGTTAGATGCCTTAAGATAAAATTATTGTTAAAGGTTATCAATCTAATACTAGACATATTTACTGAAGTTAAAGATCAAGGAAAAGATTTGGAAGAAGGATTGATCGTGTGAAGAATAATATAAAAAAAGCCGAAGAGTAAAGAAGAAGAGAAAGAGTAAAGAATAATATAAAACAGCTGAATGGAATTAATGCTCCAATGCCAGAAATGGGACCTGGTGAGCCTTCCTCGCTGATGATGAAGATATAATAACTGATGAAGACATAATAACTTACGATGTATTTTAGTTCTCAGGGGTAACAGAGTGATTTCAATACATTATTAGTGAGGCATTCACATTCGACCTTCAAGTTTCATATAGATATCTTTAAAATATTCTCGTGAATTGTTTATTAAACACTATTGTTTAGACTAACTAAAAAACAAAAAAAAACTCCTTTACATTTCTTTAATATCTGAGTTGCCATGGCCCTCTCGGGCACCCTCGAGTCAGACACTCTCGCGGAACAGGGTAGCGGTCCAACCAGAGGCTCCCTCTTGGGAACCCTTGTTCTGGTTATAGAGGTCTCGACTGAGCACCATAAGCGCTCGGTCACCTCTCAACCCAGCCCAACTGTAAAAGCCATCGGGCTAACAGCGGCCATCAGCCCGAAAAAAAAAACTGGGTTGCCACTTAAAAGACTTCTACTACTTTTTCATAGATGATTTATGTGCATTAATTAGCTACTAATAAGTTGTTGACTTAAATTTTATAATAAGAATTTCCTTTGAGCATTTCATAAAGACTTGATCAATGGTTGCATTTTGTACGTATTCATTCTAGTAAAAGTAGCTATCTGAAAGAAAAATCTTTGAGAAAATCATACTTTTTGCCATTTTCTGGAAGTAAAGTAAGGTATATAGTGGGTGGTGGGGGCGTTTCATAATTAAATAGTGTACGCTTAGTTACACGAAGAAGTTGTAAAAGTTTTGTGAGGAAAATAGTGAATCGTATTCTGTAGAGAACCGACATTACGAGGGTCATTACTAATTTACAAGTTTGTAGTATTATTCTTCTGTTGCTGTTAATTAAGAGTGAAATGTCACATTCAAAGGGATGAATTCCATAATGAGTTTTATTCTCATTTGAGAAAATGTGGATAATTTTAATTCGACCTAGGCTATTATGTTTATTTTTTTGATCATTATATATATTTTGTATACAGATATTTTATTATATTATATAATTAAATTCATCTTGGTTGGCAGGAAAACTGCAAGCATCAATTTGTATTTAGTTAATGTAGGATAATGTATATTAATTAATATAATTTTAAAATTCTAGTCTTAGAGACGGATAAAAATCAATTACATCAACTAGTTTATTATCACTGCTGCACAAAATAACATAAGTAAATAAATTGAAAGTAAATCGTTAATTTACAAAATTTTCAATATCGTTGATTAATTCAATGACATTTTTGACGAATGAAGCTTTCGTCGAAAAATTATATTCACATCAAGGGGCAACAACAAAAATCGATGTGAAAAGCAAATTAACCTTTCCACAGAACGAAACTCATTTATCGATACAAAACAAGCCAGCAGCCAATAGAGTTGCCTGAATCGGAAAATGGGAACGTGCCGAATGAAAAGAAGTCTGAAACTGGTACCGAATCAACACTGAAACCCGGCGCTTTGTCAGTTCCATTCAGGCGGAGGCACACAAATGCTTTTCTTGGGCCTCTTTCACAGTTTTCTATAGAGGCAATAAAGGTTCCCACGGACACAATGAGCCGGGAAGGCAAGGAGAGTGATGAAAAGTTGGGAATGTGGGCCGCGCTTCCGAGGGCAGCGTAGTGCTGCGACACGATTATACTTTTACTTTATCGATACGAGTGTGCCAGTCAACCATTTACAAAGAAAATCGACCAATTCTTCTGACTAAATTCTAGCTCACATAGGGGCATACAATTCATCTGATTGTGATGTTTGCAGCCAATAAACATATACATCTATCCTCACAAAGATTCAAGATTAACCATTATCTATTTATTGTAATGCGATTTAAGCTATTTTGACGATTAAGAGCATTATATTATATACATTTTTTTAAATAACAAAATATGTATATGTAATTTTTGTACAGGGGAGCTTAACAGATAACGAGTTTTTTATCAGGTAACCAGAGTGAGATAATGAGAGTATTTATTACTTGGATTGCTATTAGTAAAAATAATAACAATAATAATAAAACATATAAAGAATAAATACTGGACATGCATATAGTCACATAAAATACATAACTACACAAATTTTACACAATCTATACAAATCTTTAATCGGAAGTATCGATAAACTTATTCAAGACCATTAGCACTACGCTAGAGGTCTGGTTATTCCCGTCACTTTCCAATTATTTTTGCGGGCTTTCTTCGCTACAGTCCGTGCTGAATGCGGAACAGAATAGCGCCTGGTTTTAAGGAATTACCCGCTTTGTCCGCGAGTAAATGAGAGAACCGCTTAGTTTTTCCTTTTCTAGCAACTTGCGGTTAATTTATTTAATAAGTTGTTGCTGAATAGACCTCCGCGAGCTACGAGTGCCGAGATGAATCGGATTTTCCATTTTCTTTTTTATATTTCCACGCACAAAAGAGTCTTGTGTTTTTGGTTTTAAATATAAATAAGACATGCTTTCTTTTTACGACAGCTTTTATCCAGAGAAATCTTATTTTAAAAATTAGCAGTGCGAAGGTGAGCTTCGTGTACATTTTATATTTGAATTTCTTGAAAAGATTTTTTTTGTTTGAAAAAGGGCAAGAAAGAAGGTTTTATATTAAGGTAACGCAGGTAATTTCCAGTATTACATGCTAGGCATTCCACGTTTGAATACGATACGAAACTTGAATATGACTTTTTGCAAACGTAAATATTTAATAGTTTGTTTAAAGTTCATAAATCTAGTCTAAACCAAAAAAAAAAGATTGAACTTAAAACGAATCTACTTAAAGTAGCCAATAAATTTAAATATTTAAAACCTTTTGCTCTTGTATATCTACAGTTATTTTAGCCTTTGTAGCCAATTAACATTGTAAAGACATAAAGAATGGACAACTAAATGGTAGATTTCTTAGGGTCATACCACACCAGCAAATTATATATATTTGGTGAAGCTGTTCGCGGTGAGATCAAATAATCTTTAACATATATATATTTATAAAAACAAAGGCAAATGACAAATATCGTAAAATATGCTCAAAACTTAAAATTCACTATTTAGAATACGATTAAAGCGTTTTTGGAATTTAAGTTAAAAGATTGATAATAGAACTAGAAGAATAAAATAAAAAAATATGAACATATGTATTTTTTATTTTTAACAATTATCTGAAAATAAAAAACAATAAGAATAAAAATATATAAATATATTTTCAGTTAAAGACTCGGGCAGTTCGACTGAAGCTAGTGTGAGAGCGGCTTTAGGCATCCAAAACTTGAATTCATCAAAATAATGCGTGGAACGTGATCTCGTGCGAAGTCTCGGGATGAGTGTTTATTTCGTGATGTGTTTCAACGTTTGACGTGTTACGTACGAGAGTTGCCGTCTGATTCGGTTTCTTTTTTTAAGAAATACTTTTATTAATTGCCCACCCATTGTTGGGTGGCTGGCGGTGCGCTTGTATTTACGAGAATGTGGGAACGAGTTTCTGCACTCCTATGGGATTATTTTAAATATCCAGCTTGTCCTGTTGCGTATCGTAATTTTTTTTATCCCATCCTATCATAAGCGTGCAAACCGCATATGTCAGATATCTTCTTAAATATCAATTAATACATTCATTTTGTTTTCCATACAACTTAATTTTTAGAGACACTTTCTTAGTGTTCTGAAATAAACGTAGTGTAGTTATAGGTTACCTTAGAATATAATAAGAGATAAAGAATAGGTGATTCATTGTGTGTTATTCGTTAGTAACAATTTATTTATAAAACCGCAGTCATAATAATTGATCGCAAAAACCTTAAAGTTGATACTCCAAATAAAACCTAAATTGGTTTCTTTTCACGTGTAGTGTTAATAAATCCGTTTTAATGTACAGCTCGAATACACGTTAATTTATTATCTTGTGGTTACTCAACCGTGAGGATTTTATACTTTCGAAAGAGCGTGTTATCTTGGTATGCGACGTAATCTTTTTATTCTTGATATTGCACACACAGTTTCTGTTGTTTCCAAAAATTTTGTATCTCACTTGTTTTTTTATCTACGATCGTAACAATTTGTCATCATAGAGGTGCCAAATCAGCACTCACTTCGCCTGATGGTAAGACTGGCATCCACATTTCTCCTCAACAAACACATATGAACATGCATTATCAGCCCTGAGGACTGAAATGGAACCCTAATCTATCTGGGTTTCCGAATTGTTACGTTTACAATATGTCATGCACATAAGCGTTATACTACTATTTACACGCCTCTGGTGTCTGTTAACTGTGGGGTCGTAGTCTTTCCTTACTTCCTTGGAATTACCATTAAAGATGATACTTTTTTAGCAGCTAGATAGTACATACATACATTATGAAAGGTAGGTCTTTCCGGGGAAAGACTTTTCTTTCACAATATATTAACGATTAGTGATAATAATATTCTATGTTTCTTCTGATTAGTGAAGAAATCGAAGATCCAATTAATATTAAGCACGATACACCCGTTAAGCGTTCTGCCTAACAAATGTTCTCTCTATGACTAAAATAATTTATTGTGTCTGTGTTGTGTCTATTTACCTTTGTTTTTTTCATTATTTAAAAAAAATAAAGATGCAATATTGAGAAAACTATTTATTTATTACTTTTTTTTTGATTAATCCAAAATATAAATTAGCCAATCACCCAAAAATTTAAAGATTAATTATACATACTATCTCCCTATCCTCTGAAATTTTATAATTTTAAGATTATAAATACAGTCCATATTTCTTTCAAAACTGAATTTTATATTTCCCGGATAAATAAATATGTCACTTTTATTTCATAACAAAGGAATGATGAGAGATGAGAGAAATGGTCAGTGTTATTTTGGTATAAAACAAAGCCGGTCGATTGCACTACAATAATGATATTAAACTATGAAAATCATCAACATTAATAATTAAGATATTAAGAATCTCATGTAGTAGGAAAATATATTTTTTTCAAATAGGAAGATGAGGATGAGAATAGAATATTGAGAGCAATATGATACAGATTTCAACATACTCCAATACGGAAATAAAAAAAAAACTCAACCTATATATGAGATTTCTTAATTACGAACTTAAGACTCGCCATAATACTAGAACAATAGACGTTTATATTTTTGTTGCTGTCCGCTTGTGGCTTGTACCATACCGCGACGTTTTGGCTAGTAGGCCATAGATCCGTCATCAGCGGTCACTAAAATTCTCCAATATATTCCCCAACCATTAGTATAATAGACGTCAGATGCTGCAATCAGTAACCTGCTATTATTTAGACATTTTGTTTGTTTAATATTTTATTGTGAATTAAGGTGTAATGTTTTACAGTGATCAATGAGTAAATTTAATGTTTAGTGTATAAAATGTATTGCTTATTTATCTATGCTATAAACTCATTGCTTTAAAATAAATAAGTAATATCCTACTATCATTGTTGTTTAAAAACATAAATTAAGACAGATGAAATAGATTTTGTTTTCGATCAAGATTTTTTATTGTCATATACTTATATATATTTCTAAATGTACTATATGTATTGTAGATAATCATTTATTATTTATTGTAAGTATATATTGTATTATTTTCTGTATATACACCTAAGGTCACCGAATTACTGTTTCATATTAGCTTTAAAGGTGACAAGGCATTCGCAAGTTGATTTCTTTCTCTGATATTCAGATTCATGGGTACCACACTTAACTCAACTTAATACGTGAACTGTGTTATGTTTCCGTAGCAAAATATGATTGATGAAATATCAATTCACTTCTTTTTGTGATAATTCTTTGTATATAACCAAAGACATTTTTTGGTTTACTATAATTGTTACATGTAAATAATTAAAATAAACAAGGTACTTTATGAATTCTATGAAAAGAAGAAAGAGTTTTTTTTGCTGCTTTAATTACTCTCAGACCATATCATGTAGTATATACATGGTAGAGCCAGGTTTTAATTAGCAACAGAAATGGGTCAGATTGACCGGGAAAGCACCACAGGTCGTTGTCCGTAGTCATCACTTATCACCAGTTGAACTATTTGCTTGTTTTTCATCCCATCCCTATTTAAAAAAAAAATCTTACGGAATGGCATCTATTTATAATGATATTCTCCTATCTCAACGAAATAGTCTAACCACATCGAGTACACTACTGTCGCAAATTTAGACAACATTTGGTACTACTAATTCACCACTAAAAGCTCGAAAAGCTTAAGAAATATTTTAGTTATAAAATTCAAATGTCTGTTTTAAACAACTAATTATTTCTTTTTTATACTTATGTATTTTACTTCTGTAAACTTACTGCTTGATATAAAGTTTGAATAATTAAAAATGTAAAAAAAGATTTTATCTGCATCAAATCTATGCGCAACCACCACCTTAACCTTAAAATGTCGTCATCACAATGTCTCATCGTATTTCAAATTTCTTAGTGTAATAAGATTTTTTTTCATTCGTTCCTCGTAGACAGATTTACGATCAGAAAGCTGCTCCATTGTGGCTAAACATTTTATTATTGTCGACTGTTTGTTTTTGATTTCATATTTCACAGACTAGTCTCTGCGGATAGTAAAAGTTTTATATCAATTTCTTACGCCCTCTTATTTAATATTTACAGCTTTTTGTAAATCTCTTGTCTTCAAAATTATTTATTTACAGATTATATAGAGTTGTTTTATCATATCTGTCATAAATTGTTCTATAATATTGCTTACTTTTGGTAACAACTTCATTATTTAGAAAATATCATGTCTGGAAAGTATTGAAGAAGTAAATTTTAAATATAATGAAAGTCTAAATTGTTTATTTAAACACCTAGCAAAAAAAATTGAAACGTAACACAATAGGACAGTTTTTAAGTATTTCTATTAAAACTAAAGAACTACAAACTGTAATGGTGTTTTATTAAATAGCTCATAATATAAACCCTTTGGTTTATACCCACATAGTTTACCTATATTGTATATACCTATATGGTTTTGCATTTGTATACTAAATACTATTTAATTTTTTATAAACGTTTCAGCAATGATATAAGTTTTCAGCAACATTTTCGATGTTTCAAACTGAACCATAAATAAAAACTATTTCGTAGTTTTTAAGGACGTTTTTTTGTATTCTCAGACTTATTCAAATATCTCAAACGAAAATAACAAAAATTTAAAATGAATTTCAATTCCTTTAAAAAAAAGTTATCTTGTATGTGGGCCATATATAGGCTATAAAAGAATAGTAGTTACTTAACGAAATAGAAGAAGACATGAAAGTAGCGTATCTAGTTACCAACTTTGTTTACTGTTATTTTAAAAGAGAGACTTTATCTGACCGATCATTGGTCTATTTTCTTATAAAAACATTTTTATTGGCCAGTCCTTTTAATTTATTTAGAAATAGTGATGTTGAGTAAAAATAAAATGTGTTTTTGTTCGTGTGTATATTATTTTACCTGGTACATGCTTGTCTGCAAGTGTGTACACGTACGTTTTGTTAGGCAAGTGTTTTATATGCACCTCGTCTATCCTTACTCAAATTGTTGTACTAAAACCCAATCGACACTTAAGAAATAGGAGTAATAAAGGATTTCGCAAACAGGTGCTCTTAATTTCATTCAATTCTCTTTATTGGATAATTAAAATCAAGTTTAGGATAATTTATAATGTTAATAAAACATAAGAAACTGCCTATTCTGCTTTTTTTATATTATAACAACAAATATTCACTGATTTTGCATAAATACGTAATAATTATTCGTCATTGGCACATTCTATGGTAACTCATGAGGATATATTTAAATAATATTTTAATGTCTTTCGTACGTCTTATGCTGAAAAAATGTTCGATACGTAATACCTATAATATTAATGTTTCCTTTATTACACAAAGACATCCGCTAGTTTATTGTTCGTGGACGTCAAGGAAAGTAATTAATATAAATGAATGTCGCGGCATAAAAATCAGGAAGTAGATTCAGATAGATTTTAAAGGTCGTGTGTGTCAGTTGTACCATAAATTTATCCGATTGCTGTACATCAATTGCATCTTTTGCAAGAATCTCGCCATTATTTTTGCAGCATACGTATTAGATTTTTATACTAGTTATGACACTAAACGAAGTGAGGGTGTTTAAGTGCACATGTTGTTAAGAATTCAGCAAAGATATAGTTCTAAAGTTAACCATCAGAGACCTATCATATGTCTTATACTAAATATATTAACTCGACATATCACTTCTAACTTATAACTCGAACTAAAAAAAAAATACTTCTTACGTAAATACCTAGACACGAAAGGCAATCCAGGACGACTCTTACTGGACGACTCCAAATGGAGAGAAAACATTTCAAAACTTACGGTATGATTGATGCTTATGATTGGTATCAGTCTAATGATGGCCTGATTATAGTGATGAAGGAGACATTTTCCACTTTTTTAGACTTTTGTAGTGCTTCCTTTAGAACCTAAAATTCTTCATATTTTGCAGAAGAATGACGTACGGCGATGAAAATGTATTTTTGGAGTAATTTTAAATTAATGTCTACATAATAACCTTCGAGTGGTCTTCTTCACGTTGTTATACAGCATTTTAATGTCTCCAGCAGCTCGTTTCACATCTTAGTCAAGTATTGATATGTCAATGGGACAATTGATTTCCGGTGTCGACACTGCATGCGAGTGTGAGAGGTCAGTAGTCTAGTGACAGGGTAAACAAGCCACGAGCAGAGGTTACAACGTAAACGAGGCACGCGAGGTGCTTCTTTGATCTCACCGGTCCGTTCACCTAGGGTTGTCAATTTGTTATATAATAGGAAAATAAACAAATTTGCTTTAGTATATATTTTTTTTTAAATAATGCGTTTATTTTTTTACTTCATAGGTATCGAACGAAAATAATGGGTTTTTTGGATTATTCGTTAAATTAATCTAATATTTTCACTGGTACTACTTAATATTATAGAACTGATGAAATATATTTAATAAGTTTTAAGGTGTTGCTTACACGGAGTTATATTTGTCACATTACCTCTTTTTAGTAGTCCATTAGTATTTATTTCCTCTTCTTTTACACTTTAACATAGGAAACTATCAATATATTAATTTCAATTAATACGTGTATGTTCAATAAGAGGTTATTAGATTTTTCTACATTTTCGTGCATTTTAATTAAATACAAGTAGACAGACAAATTATTAAGACATTTATTATCTATAATTGGTAATTCCCCAAAAAATATAAAAGTATTACGTAGCAGGCCCTTACGGATATGTAAATTAAAATGACGATAACGAAATTCAATTAGTATTTGATTTCATCTAATTAATGTTTTGTAATTACACCTGAATTTATTTATTAAAAATTACTTTAAAACATATCTTCTGCGAAAGTCCAGTAACTAAACTTTTTAGTTAAAGACATATTATAGATTTGATGATAGCACGGACGTAATTGGATCAACCCTTTAGGTTACAGTGTATCTCGTAGATCAGAGTTTACATTGCCATCATTCAAATGTATGAAGTCGCTATTTACGTTTGACCAGAGCACTCATTACGGATTGTTATTGGAATAATAAAGAGGGAGATACGTATCCGTCTAGATGTGAGATCGTAACGCGTTTCCGAGTATTCCTTTCCAATTGCGAAACACGATCGCTTTATTCTCTGCAACGATTCCGCGAACTGACACTTTTGTTGTTGTTTATTAGTCTATGTTTATCTGTACTAGTTTAGAGTGAAGTCAGATGATTTGATAGAATGTTTAAGATTTGGAAAGCGTTTTTCTTTTAAATACTCTTGATATTTTAATTTGTTTATAATATTCGAAGGATTATTAGAGCGGTGTTAATCGTAATGCTTTAAATATAATCAAACTTCTATATTAATCGTTTTGCGTTCAAAAGTTGCTTGTTAATTCGAAAATTGTGTGGTTTGTACAAGCTGTTCTTAAATGCACACCGGAATATTGCGTCCGATATTTTGCAGTCTTAATTTCGATTAGATGTTAGAACCAGCTGGATCTAGAAACTGGCTGACGTTCTAATGGTTTGACACATCCATAAAAGGAACAATCGTATCGAATAAAATCGTAAATAACACAATAGCAACAAAATAGCAGTCGGTTAAGGTTAAGGTTACTTAGCGAAACTTAACTTCGTAGGTTCAAATCAAAATTTTAATAATGTTAATAGAATAACTATTTTTTTTTTAATAAAATTACTAGGCATTACCTGCACACTCATAGGCACAACTGCCGTAGTTGCTACGGAAAGATGGTTGGCGTCATTACTGTTTATATTGTAATATATTTTAAGTAAAAAAGTACGATAGACTAGAAATATTAATCAATCGATATGTACGGTGGTAGACCATATGAATTTTATAAATGTATGAATATTTAAGCGTTTATTCGTAAAAACTTGAATATAATGTACGAATGGTTTAGGGTCCGGTCTGTGAAACTTAAGGTCGTATCCACCATTCGACTATTGTCGTCATCTCCTAACACAAGATGTAAAAAAGTACGATAGACTAGAAATATGAATAAAGCGATACGATTTAGGTACCTTAAAGAAAAGAGCCTACAACTTCCTTAAAGACCGGCAACGCATTTGTGACTCCTCTGGTGTTGCTGATGTTCATGGGCGGCGGTGATAACTTACCATCTGTCGTTTGCCACCTATTCTATAAAATAATAATAATAATAAAAGAAAAGAAAACCAAAAATTACGCGGTAAATAAAATTTTATTATTCTCCCGCGAACACAGTTTCCCATGTCACCTAAATAGGTGTTTCGACAAATCTGTCTCCAGGGTGTTGCGTTATTGCCGATGTCTTCAATTTCGTTTTTGACAATCTTACAAGCGATAAATTGTAGATAGAGCGATGGTAAGATGTTTGTAAGTCGTCTGTATGTCCACAAGCTACTTTACTTGACTTATAATCACCACGATGATATTGATAAAGTATATAGCACATTATACATACATTATCACTTAAACCTAACATAAAGCATATTAAATTTTATTTCATTATTGCAATTTATGCCACAGTTAATGGATTTAACTTAGTTGATCTCAATGATAAGGAATTTGTTATAACTTAGAAATATCTAACATCTTTAAAATGATATTTGTAAACAAACCTAGAGTCGTTAAATTTTCCTATTTCACTTTCATATTTAAATCATCTTATTGTTACAAATATTCAGATTCATTTTAAATAATGTAATTTTAATCTTATGTTATTTTCTTTGATGTTGGACTACGTATGCCATTAAAAAGTCTGCGTCGAGTTTTCTAAAAGCAACTTCTCCTAAAAAGGCCAGCGCGTCAACAAAGTGCCTTAAATTTTTTAATTGCGAGTCGCCTTATGATTATTATTCGCCTTTGTGCATTCAGAGGGCAACATGTGTGGAGGCTTTACGGAGTAATGTGCGAACAGTGTAACTATTTGGTCCAAGCTATAAAATTACAGCGGTTCCATGTAGACAGTTATTATTAAATAAATTATTATATTGGAATTTTTATTAAATTAATTCATAATATAATAATATAAATTTATAACCAGTTCATGAAATTGATGATCATACACAAAGGTCATCCTCCATAGGCGATTACTTTGAAAATGTATCCGCAGCATGCTAAGTACGTAGAATAAATTGATACATAAGATTATACAATGTGATGAAGTTCATAATATAAGATCTTATATTTTATCTATATATCACCTTATCTTTTATTTAATATCCTGCTGATGTAACTTTTTATATTCACAAATTACAATAATCCTTACTGTTTCCCGACACCGCTTCCGCATTCTCTTATTACATACGCCGTAGCATTAGAATTTAATAGCGCCCCTCCTTAAGCGACACCCTGTATGCGGACCTAACAAGACTCTTTTTCAGTCGGCACAATATTATAATATTATGCTCATTAGTGGGTATTTATTTAAGTTTGTTGACACAAACCCTTATCATAAAAAATCGTGAATTTTCACGGGCGCTGGAAGAGAAAGCCTAGGTGAAAGTTTATAGTGCACATAAAAAAACTGTAAACACCTACAAGAAAGTTCAGTGCACCTGAAAATTGATCAAAAATAGACGCCACATAAAGAAGAATAACGATATCTCTTCTGATATATTTATATTTGATGATATATTTAAACACAACTTAGGTTTCCTTTATTCAGACAACGCTATGTTTTATCCAAAAATACATAGCGTTATACATAGTTATACATTTCTATATTTTTCTTTTTCATCAAAACTTGTATACAAAACTAGTCTTATATAGATATAAATAAAATTCAAAATAATCTAAAATAAGTATGTGTTAGGAAAAAAATATATGCAGCTTTTTTATAAACATACCAGATGTATTTATTATAATATATTAAAAATGTCCTGGATATAAACACCTTAATAATATTTTATTCATTTTTTTTTCTCATAAATGTCAAATCCGTTATTTCACATTTTTTCTCAAAAATATCAGTTTATTTTATCAACGTATCTATACGTAAATATGTATCTCCTATCGCTGTCCTTCTATTATCCACCCACATGATCAATTAAAAGTTAGTTTGATAACGCCAAGTAATCGAATTTTTATTACCTACACTTACTTGCATTACGTTGTTAAGCCCCGCCGTTACAGCTAATTACGAAGTCACCGAATACGCCCAATAAAAAGCTTGGAGCGGTATGTGATCTGATAAAATTAGGATGGTCGAGTGCCATCAAGAGCCTAAAACAGTCGCCACCAGTAATTAATAACCGAAGTTCCCACAAAAGTACCGAGAAACTCGAGATCGCTTACAACATTTCACTTTTAATAGTTCTCTTTAATTGCACTGCAGTGTACACTTGCCCATTAGGCGACCTCCACAATGAAACGAAACGTCACAATGAATCTTACTGTAAGGACATAAAGGTTATTATTAAATTTAAATACCGCTTTGGAATTATTGAGATAAAAGTCGATAATTCAGCGACCGCGCCGAGTTCGTGTCATCAATCCAAATAAGTATTCATTCAATTATAAATTTTAAAGTCGTATGCTACGATTCAAAATTAAGTGTAGATGTTACGATATATTGTAAACGTTTATTGCTGACCTTTCACATGATAAATGAAGGGCTTTGTTGATTAATAATAGCATTTCACATGATACGTGGAAACATCGAAGGATCCCTAATTAGAAAAACCGAAGCTTTTGTATACGTTTTATTGCACTCTGAAGTTAGCACAGAAATAATCATTTTATTTACAATTTAAAAATATCTGATCTGCAGCTCCTGTCCCGGGATATGACACGAAATGATTATGACTTGCGATGGATAACGTTTACGAAAATTCTGATTTTATTCACAACCACTTACCATCACGATCTCAATTTTTTGAGTCCAGCGGTGCTCTGAACAATATACCCTCCGGTATACAGTAAAATCAAATGAAATATTTGCATTCAAGGTGACTACTGAAGATAATACAATTAATTGCATATCCATGCTTTATATATATACAAATATATGTATAATCTAGCTGCCACATGAATACTGAGCGTAAACAGGAAATGGCTACATCTTTACAGAAACATCATCACAACTATCAAGGTCAGTTCGCCCGGGGTAGGAACACAAACTCACATAATACCAGCATAAAATAGTAGCATTATGCTGCAATGTTTCGTTTGGTGAGTGTAAGGATACAGTGACCTTTATTACTGGTGCCGAGGCATTCCATTTCAGTCCTCAAGAGTGACAACGCATCTGCATTATGATCCCTTGTTATGGATGAATGTAGACATCATGGGCCGCAGGAATCACTTGCCATCAGATGAACGTGCGCTCTGGCGTAAAATTTTTATATAGCATATTGCGTGAAAGAATCTGGGACGCAATAACTAGTCGTTTCAGAAGTGACAACATAACAATATTTTCATTCATTATCTAGGATGGATTAGGGTATTAAAGAGCTGCAGATATGAAGTTCATAAAAATCTCTAAAAGACTCAGTATTTATTTACCTCATTTGAATTTCATGATGATTAGATCGATGCAAAGAGATATATATATATATAAATAATTACAAATACGAGTAATTATTTATATATATAAGTAAAACAAAATCGATAATTATTTAATTTGTAATATCCATAACTTAAATGGGCATAAGTTGGTATTTTGTTTATAAGCAATTAAGATAAATATATTTAAACACTAAATAAGGCCCCTGCCGTTTGGTATGGTATAAAATCAGCGGTTACATATTCATAAAAAAATAATTATATACTTTAAATATGACTGCGTAAGCAAGCATCTACAATTAGTACACATAAAAATAATTTAGTTTTAATGTCTTTGGTAACATAGTTACGAAAAAGTTAAATAACACGATTAGTAGCCAAAAGTGTGTAATTATATGTTTTATGCCACTTTACAAATACATTAAGGAATATTAACATATTTATAACCAAACCTTCCAAATTTAATAAGCGATAATTGTGGGACCTACTGGGGTGACTAAAATATGAATGATTTATATATTTAACTTCTCATCCAAGACTTTAGACTTTAGTTCAATAGTAATAAGGGAACTATGTATATATATATTAATTAATTAAAATCTGAAAACGAATTAATAATAAAGTTATGTTGTCACATCCATATTACGATAATCAATGTAACAAAGTCTCACGCTGATCTTGAGTACAGTTTGTTCTCAATACATTTGATAAAAAATTCTGAAAACCAATATATTAATATCTTGAAGAACTTTTCAAATATAATACGTGTTCATTCAACTAATTTTAGTCGCAACTTTTAATACGACTGAAGGTCTGGGGAAAGCCTATGTTAATGGGTTCAAATAAATTTTGACTATTTTAATGACATTAAATAAGTGTTTACCAATTCTATTAATTGAAACTAATGTCATTTTTACCTGGAAATAGCAAGACCTAGCGAAATAGATATAGCATATAATATAATAATTATTAATAATTTTGAGTTTTACACTTACAAATATTAGGTCCTTACATATTAAATTGGTGTTTTGTTGAACTGGTTACTATGATCATCATTGAAATAATTAGGCGTTATCAAGTTAGGAATACCAAATTCAAATGTATTTCAAACTTAGACTTGTGTATTTGTGTTTCGAATTTAGTGATTCATTTGTTTTGGCGCCATTTGTTTTTTCTTTTACATCCTTCTGTTAACAAAATGGAATTATCATTCGAATATGGGTTCCACCGTGGCACCCGCGCAGCAGAAGCACAACAGAAAGGATTAATGATGTGTTAAGGGAAGCTAATGGAAATGAAAGAACGGAACATATTTGATTACAACGTTTTCGTTCTGGAGATTATGACCTCCAAAACAAACCCCGTGGACGGCCGGAAACCCATGTTGACAATGAAAAGTGATAGGATCCGGAGACCTTTATTACAGGCGACGAGGTATTCCATATCAGACCTCGTGGGTGATAACGCATCTGCGATATGATTCCTTATCAAGGATTAATGTAGATGTCACGGGCCGCAGGAATCGCTTACCGACAGGTGAACACACAGCTCGATTGTTACTTTCTATGTTATAACAAAAAATGTAGAATTAAAGATGATCGTGGAAGCGATCCATTGCAAACCACGTAATAGCCTGCGGCAGGCTTCGGTGTGAGGGACAAAACAATGTTATTTCATTTGAAACCAACTGGAAAAGCGAAAAAGCTCGAGAAGCTGGGTCCCGCACGAATTGAGTGAAGTACACTAACAAACATGCATAGAGTGCTGCATTACATTACTCAACCTACACAATAATGTGGGAATTTTGAATTGTATCGTTACTTGTGATGAAAAATTTATACTGTACGACAATCGGAATAGCACATCACAGTGGTTAAATCCAGGTGAACCTGCGTGAGTGTGAGTGTCTCAGCAAAAGGTACTGGTGAGTGTTTGGTGGACCAGGGCTAGTGTGATACACTACAGCTACATGACATCTGGCCAGACGATTTCGGCCGATCTTTATTTATAACAATTGCAACGATGATGGAAAAGCTAGAACCCGTAACGTAGAACGTAGCTAAACAACGAAGACTGGTTAATTGCACTAGCCCACTGCTGCTTCATAAACCCCATACTTCACTACAGACGGATTCTAAATTCGAGAAGCTGCGATTGGAATGTCACCGACACCCACTATACTCTCTTGCTACAACAGATTAACACTTTTTCGGAATTTAGACAATTTATACATGCATGGAAAAAAAATCTATTCCGATGAGGCAGTCCAAACAGCTTTCAAAGATTTTATCGATTTTCACTCCCAAATTTTTTTCTGAAGTGGAAGTACCTATAAAATGGTGAAACTGGATAGTAATACTATACTGTAAAATTAAAAAAATAATAATAGTATATTCTTCGATTGATTAAATATATCATTTCATAAAAAAATAGTGTTTTAGCCTTTCCATATAATACACTAATTATATTATGTTAGGATTAATATATATTAATATTATATATATACACACATATATATATATATATATATATATATATATATAAATATATATATATATATATATATATATCTACATATATATAACATATTAGTATGTTAAAACCTAAGTATCTAAGCAACATTCTATCCATTAAATTAATATTTAATTAAAGTTATAATAAAAGATGAAAATAAGAAACAATGTATTAGACAAAGTTAATTAAAGTTAATTATTAAAACTTAAACTAGACATTACATAGTCCTATATTATTATTTTTTCTGATGTCTACGCTCTAGCGTAAGCTTAAAGCTAAGCTTTACATCAGTCCTTCAAAATGGTATAAAACAAAATGGTATGTAATATAAATAAAAATAAAATTAAGGTAACTACAACGAGGACGATATAAATATTACATAGCTACCCCAATCTAATAAATTCCTATTTCATCTGGTTTCCGCCCCTTAAGAATTTCAACAACAACAAATTACTCCTAACATGCTTACGATAGTTTTATATGATTTATCCCCTTAAGAGATAATATTAATGATCGCGCCCAGATATTTTCAACTGTAAACTAGCTGGATGAGATTCCATCTACCGTTCGGCATTCGACGGTGGCAGGTGAAAAAAAGAATGTCTTCTATCACAATAACACTAAATTGCTGCTGTTTAAGTTTTGATTAATTGATGCATTAGTCGAAAACCTGACATTCCTAATAATGTCTCACAATTAAGATTCGACTCGAGTTTTTTTTACAAATATTTTTAAAGTATGCAATGTGAATATTGTGAATTATAAGATGTCTACGATTCAATTCAATAGGAAATATTATCGTCCCTGATACCTTTATACCTAATTATGCATGTATGTATGTATACCATCGCTTTTTTATTTTGTACTTTTGGGTAAGAGCTGATGATGTAAGAGGGGATGTGGTAGGACTCTCTACGCATTAATGTACTAGCTGTTGCACGAATAGGTTGACTCGACCGTGATAGAACCACGCTTTCCGGATTACAATTTTCTGTATAACTACGCAACAGCTTGTTTCTAGTAGACCACGTCCTCACAGATTACCAGCGTAAAATAGCCAAGTAATGCTGCTGTGTTTCGTCTGTTGAGTGTAAGGATCCAGAGGCCTATACTGGTAACGAGGCATTCCATCCCAGTTCACAACGGAGACAATACATCTGCAATATGATTCCTTGTCAAGGATGAATGTCATTGGCCGCAAGAATCACTTACCATCAGTGAACTGTGAGCTCGTTTCTCACCCTTAATATAAAAAAGATAAACTTAAGGCATTGAAATAAAAAAAATGTTTAGTAGGATTTATATTGAAATACTTTGTTTGAAATCGCTTTGTTAAATAAGTTATTAATAATTGCATCTGTTGAATACCAGGTAAGCATTTACTTTTAAGTAAATTATAGAAGTCATGAATCTGCGATATGTAACAAAATATAAAATTTTTTTTCAAAATAAAATTTTATTAATATTACTATCATCTTTTGCGTTCGAAAATTAGATAACTACTGCGCGAATCTGAAAAATAGCACCTAATGGCTTCCTGCAAATTCAGTTTTACTGATTCCCTAAAGCGTTCAAAGTTATCACATATGTACGATTATGTGATACTTACGAATTTGCTAATCTAAATGTAAAGTTTATAGCAACAGATACAATAATCAAAGAAGTCTCTATCCTATTAATTTTCTTTTTATTATAGAAGAACATTAAAACATATTTATAACACCAATTCACATTATTGTTTTGTGTTTACACATAAAGTTAAAATTAACTTGGTATAGCTTTGCATAATCTGTAAGCTAAAGTATATTCAACTGAGCCTTCCCGCTTACATAAGTATTCAAAGCCTGTCTTTTCAGTTGTCCATCCGTCTGTCAACAACAATAGAGATGACAAAACAAGGGATATTTTCCCATATGGGCGCACAATAGGGCTTAGTGAATGCGCGCGCGCATCTTAACAAATGGCAGCGCACTCCTTGCTTCTTATTGTTTTCTTGCTATTTCTCAACCTCTTATGAGTTCCTTATCGCTTATGTGAAGGATTTTAATGAATCTTTAATATTTTCCTTTTAGGACGAATAGATTGAAAAAGTTTACAATACGCTTAATTGCTTAATAAATAACCAACAAGTTCACAATAAAGTAGCCTGTTTATAAATTCGATTTCTGTATCATATCTGTATAAAATTATATTAAACGTGTATATTATACGCATAAAATTGAATTTTATTTAATTTTCTTAGGATATTCCTTTTAAAAACGTGTTTTAATAATAGTAGTGGTAATTGAATAATATATTTTTCAAAATATAATACACAATTTTTAACAAAATTCATATAATGTGAAAATTGCAAAAAATTGCAAGGTTTTTTGAACATGTTTAATGATTCAACCGACGCACTACACTACAATGCATCGCGACGTTCTACAAAAGAATGAACCGAGTGGAGCATAGACAATGAACGAAGGTTTTGTCTCGAGCCATAGACAAAAGGCTCTTTCATGCGTGAGACAATGAAGAGTTGTCTTTACCTCATTTATCATACAAGCAGGTAACTTTCATCCAATAATTACAGCGAAGGATTTAGATATTCATAGAGGCTTTGAGAGTTTTGCATTGTGAGAATTAATTACTGTGTTAAACATGCATTTATTATTGTGTGGGGTAGATGACTATTACAATTTTAAAAATAAATACCCGCATATGCTTTAAAGAAAAAGTTAGAAATTGATAGATTAGGACGATCACCTGCAGAACGAGTAAACTTTACGGGATAGTGTACGGATGTAGGTGGCCAATATACATGAGAAAGAAAATGACACCATCAACAAGTTCAACTTGTTTAACATAAAATCTTCGTTAATTCAAGTTTCATCATTCTGTCAAGTCAATCATTAAGCTATGGATTATGAACATGATCATATGACATGTAAAGTTTTAACTGGACAGCAAGATAGACATAATTAGTGGGTTACGATGACATCTATATGACATCCCATTCTATTAATTCAAAAAGGGAATGCCGTTTGAAAAAGTACCACATTGAAAAAGAACAAACATTATACAACAACCAATGTGCTAAGGTCTTTTTAACATTTTAAAGTTTAAATATACTAAGTTCCTAATAGAGTGGTAGTAAACGGTATCCAAAATCTCGTCGAAATTACGAGCTGGTGGCATTAAGCGAAGGCACTTATTTAGATAATAATTCCTAGAATTACATTACATCCATTATAAGGTGAGAAATGAGACGAAACTTGAAATTGGTAATTATAAGGCCCTCGCGTTCTATTCCCACTGATATAAAATTCGTTTTGTGTTATTCTCGTTTCCCTACTTTTGTGGAATGCGCGTGCCTACGTTCGGATACTTTTTTATATTGTTATCTTTATTCTTTTAGTTTGGACATTTGATCTGAAGATAGAGATTTAATTTTTATGGCTTCGATAGCCTTCGTATAATTTTGGCCCTATGTTAAAATAATTATAGCGTATTAGTTTTTTGGTTAATAAATTAACATGTAGTTTCACCAGTACATTTAACAGTATAATATAAAACAATACATAAAAACAAAGGCAAACTTAGATTAACAAGAAATCTTTCAAGTGAAAAATGAATACGTGCAGATTACCCAAACTGTAGCTACGCTTGCCAGGTAGATTGCCATTGATCAAATCTGAAACATCAGATTGTTTCCGAACCCGAATATAACTGATGATTCAAGTTATCGTTATTATGCTTTCTCGTCACAAAACTATATAACTCGCAGTATAAAATGTGATAAATTCTTTTTGGCTACTATACTAAATGTAGGCTAGTGTACGTTAGTTACTAGAAATCATATATTCACTACAAATAATATGCCACAAAGCTATATAATATTATACATATTTTTTTAAAGTCACAAAAGAGCACACAATTTACTAGATAGCAATGGATGACCGAACTCTATGACAACTACACCCATCCTCAACAAAAACATCCCTAAGGATTGACATGGAATGCCTTGTTACCCATACTTTCATCCTCGTATCCCTATACCTTTTTTTATAGCTTATAGCCACTGTAAGTCCCAGGGTTTTTACTCCAACGGGTTGAAAGGTGACTGAGCGCTTAGGGCACTTAGCCGAGCCCTTTGTTTATGGGTAACCAGCACAAGGGTTCCCGATAGGAAGGCTCAGCTTGGACCGGTACCCTTCGCGTGAAAGCGACTGACTTTAGGGTACCCGAGAGGGCTGAACCTCGGCCCGGTCAATTGCTTCTAATGGATTAAATCCCTACATTCATCTTAGGAAATAAATCAGAACAATACTGCTATTTCACGCGCACTGCTGCGCTGATGATGCTATAGGATTATGCTAATGTATTTTCCTGGTAATGCCTTCCCCGGTGTAACCCATTCACGTTCAGCTAAAAAAAGCTGCTGTGCTCTACTACTGTTAAAACATGGTTGTTAAGTCACATAGCTTAAATTCCGAGTGCTCAGACATTCTTAAATATTTATTTAAATTCAATTTTAATTTAAAAAAGCAATGTTGCGTTCAACAATCGAAAAACAAAAGGAGCACAGCCGCGCAGTTGACTCCGCGGGCGGTAAACGAGGAGGCAAAGGCAGAAGCGATTTCCAGCCAGTCGGAAGCTGTTTGTAGCGCTTGATGCGCTTCACAGGAACTGTATTGCCGTTGTTCTAAGAGTGCACTTGTGCGCTAATTGTTTGCGGAAAGGGTTCGTCAAGTATTGTTCCCCAGAGTTTATAGGGTCAGAAAAAAAATCGTTTACCGCGTAAAAAGGTACTGATCTTTGTATTTATGTGTATTATACTCATGTTGTATATACAAATTCTATAATTATGTTATAATTATATATATTATCTTTATATTTGGATACTATTCCAGACTGGAAAATAATATTTATATATTAACGATTAATATTTAATTAACCAATAAATTTATCCTAAATTTCTTTTAACCATCTAGAAAATTCCAATTTAAGCGAATAATTTTCAGATTGATTGATGAACAAACTCCCATGGGAACTTTTGCGTCTGACTGTACCAGTATGGAGGCACTTGCGCATTTCGCAGCGGTAATTTTTCTCTAATTAAAATTATTCCGATTGTCGTTCTGTTCGTGCGGCGTTCGTTTGTTGTGGTTCGTGACGCGTGCCATTTCGAGCGCTCTTGTGCTTTTTAGTGCCTATATTTACCCTTCGCTTTCGCTGCCGAAACGACATCGTACAGCGAAAATAATGGCTCGGTGGTGTTTTTTTTTATCGCACAAAAGAGTTGGCTTCTAGCAGATACGGAATACTTTTATTGCCTTTGCGATTAGAGTTCCCTATTCAAAATCCCATTTGCGATAGAAAGTAACGAAAAATGATTAAATAATGAACTAATTTCCAACTGTTAAGTGTAATTTAAATGGGATAACACTGCTATAATTCCACTGAATTATACATCCACTTTCGAAAATAGATTTCCCCACACAAGCCATGAAGCGCAGTGGTGACACGTAAATAATTTCTTGCTGCAAAATGAATGGGTCCGCTCAACCTGGTGCTCCTAGCACGCCCTCACATATTACCAGCTTTTGTTGTATCTGTTGAAGATACTACGGTGTTTCATTTAGTAGAGAAGTACAGGTCATCTCAGTTCACAGGGGTGATACCTCATGGGTATCTTGAATCTTTGTTGAGAATGAATGATGATGTCATGGGTAATCACTTGCCAGCTATAAAAATCACAATGCTGAGGTAACTGCATCCATAATTTGTAGATAGTACGTTAAATGTGTTATGGTACAAAGTGTATACATGTTAACGTTTTGACACTGACAAATAAAAAAACTTATAAAAAATTCGAAATTGCCAGCCAGCAATCGCTTTCGGTTCTAATGCTTATCTACTCAAAGTTTCTTCCAACACATTAGCCCGCGAAAAATTTGTTGTAAACGTACGACATGTCGACCACGCGTTCCCGCCAAAAAATTCTGCAGATAACCATAGACAAATCGTGGTGTAATGACGACGCACATTCGCTAATGACGCAAAAATCTCTTATCTACCGTCAGACTGACGTGGGGGAGACAAAAATGCTTGTTTAAAAAAAGGGGGCCGTGAAAGCTCTCTTTGTAGCCACTGCGGTGATGGTGATTGCTGAGATTTCTCTCACATTTGGGATTAATGAACATTTTATTGGGATTGATGAATAACAATTTCATTGTTTTCACTATCATATATTTTTATAAAAAAAAATAATTTATCCTCCTCCTTTTGTTTTATGTTCAAATTGTATACTTATATTATTCTTAGTTTTGTGTTTCTAATTTTGCCGTGCGATATCGTCTTATCACTTCAATATCCACACGTTGTGAAACAGGCGATTGTGGAAATACTAGATTAATATCTTAACTTTCGACAGCGGAAGCATTGTCACCGTCCAAAGCAGTTTGGTACTGCAACTGTTTTGGCCTGCCAAGCATAAGATTATGGTAAATCTCTGAAAAAGTCCATAGGTGACATTAAATATTATAGTTAAATGGTGATTTACTTTGACTAGTTTTAGTCTACCAACTCTAGATTTGTTGAAGCCTCATCAACAGTTTTGTATTAATTAACTCTTTATCATTAATAATAATCAGTAGCTTCCACAACACAGTTGGACTTTATGAATGAGAGATTTCCTGTCATCTACATATTCTGCTGTCTTGCTAGCTATGAGACAAATAGCCTATAGTAATATATTTAAATTTAACGTATAAAGAGAGCTATTTATTAATTTAAAACTTAATACAAAAATTGTACATTGGATTTTAGGGTAAACTACCAATTAACCGGTAGGTGGACGGGAAGATTGCAAGCCTATTTAGTATAACAGTATAAGCTTTAAGAAACGTATACATCTATAATATTTTTTTCTTAACAATTATTATTTTTATATTATTACATTTAAATAGAACGTTTTCTAACGTTTCTTAAAATTATTTTAGATAATTATTGTAATTAATAATTATTCTTTATCCTTTCATGTATTTTCCATATTATATAATTATCATTATAAATACTTCATAAAACTCCACAAACCCCTGCTGCAACACAAAACACATTGATGGACGAAGACAAAACACCTTGTTTAATAGCAAAGAGGGTTAACGAAATCGGGGACATCATCAACCGTATTAGCCGATCCCATTTAATAGGCACCCCTGAACAGGGGCAAAAGCCAACAGAAGGAGCATCTTTGTTTAACTAGATAAAATCTCTTTGACAATTTGCGCTTATTCAAATAAGGCATCCCCTGATACATAATGGCGTAATTTTCTGTCGAATCATAACGTCTGTTTGGTTTTAGTCTTAATATAACTACTTCGCTAGATTAGTGACGTTCTAGAAACTTAGTTTCATGCTTGACTGCTCTTAGGTTAGGACTAACCAAAGTTGATAGCAAAATGTAGTAGAGATAAATGAGTGACATATGTTTTCATAACTATATTTTAAAAGCCATCCGCAGTTATAGACTACCTATAGACCACAAATAGATCGAATAAATCGAAGAAGAACCAGACTTTTACATATCCGAACGTAAAATAGTCGTAAAAGCAGCATAGCTAAAAACAGCGTATAGTAATATATTTTAATCCAGTTACCTTTTTATATGGTACACATAGACGTTATTCCACTCTTTCAACAATTCCGAACTAAAGCAAATAAAATCTAACCATTCCTTTCTCCCGGGGTAAATGAAAAACACCGACAAACGACGTTCAAAATTAACAAAACAGATTACACTGGCTGGTCTCAAAGCGGTCGGGGCGTTGTTTGTTGCCGATTCCTTCCACTTACGCGAACTGCGAGTTAGAAAATGTAATGTATAAAACAGCTATCGTCTAAGCGGGAATTGTAGGTACGAAAGCTCATGCTCAGCGTAGCCATTTCAATCGAAAATATTATTAATGTATATTTAGGTTTCTTATCGCATAACCAGCAGCAGGCAGTAACTATTTTCTAACTTTTATTAACATAAAAACTACATCCTTGCGTTGACTGTTGTTGAGTTAATTATCTTAACGCTTAACATTAGTTGTCACCAACATTAATGACAGGTTGTAGGTAAGGTCCTTGTTCGCGAATCTATTCTGTCTCTAGTCTATGCTGCAAACAATGTATTCGATAGCGTAATATCACTTTTTGAAACAATAATTATCAAATATATGATAGCTTAGTTATCAAATGAATTTGAATGAAAGAAACATCTTGACTATGAATAAAATGCATGGTAGTAAATTATTGAAAAATATTCATATTTATTTATTCAAAATCAAAATTTACTAAAGCGACCCGATTACAGGTATCGACATCGTGCTCAGTCCTCCGGGGTGGATGGTGGAAAATTGATGAATGTGTCATAGACCAGTTGCTGCGATTGCTTGTGATAAACTGATTACTTCTTTTTCAACCCTAATGTTGTATGAAAATTAACGTAAATAAAAAATAAAAAAGAGGCTACATATAAAAAATTAAAGGAAAGCTACCTAATTATAATTACAAACATGATTTCAGTTATAAAATAAATATTATAACAAAGTTCAATGAAAAATTAGTATCATCTATACTCATTTGACTTCCCGCGTCTTTGATTGCGTAAACGTTTATGTGTTCAAGGGAACGCAATTCAGTAACGTTTCGCAAGACTAATATACAAATTCAAACACAAATCCGCCCGAGAACGTTCCCATTCAAAGCGTTTGTCAAATTACCTCGCGCTCCCTCATCGGGCCCTTGTTTGTGAATTCCAATTCCATCTTTAAAATCGTTGCTGATTGTCTGTTTACATTTCTCTTTGCTTGTTTTGAATTTAAAGATGTTAATTCAACTTAGACTTATGAAGTTTCTGAACGTTCCCCCTACACCGTTGGAACATTGGGAGGAGGAGGAGACGTTGTAGAACTTATAAAGTGGTGACTTTATTATCGTTCTATATATTATATAAACGAATCAAATATCGTCACGCATTATTTTATTTGATATTTTTTTTTCTTGAATTTCCGCTATCAGCCACAACACAAAGAAGGTGAAAATTGAAATCATTTTTTTTGAAGAAAATCTGGACATTTGAAAAACCCATAATAGCAATAAAAGTAACCCATAATAACAAAAGAATAAACGTAACGTAAAAAATTAAAATTATTAAAACAATCAAATTAAATTTATTTCCAAATATTGTTACTATATATAAACATTACATATAAATCTATAGTATCTATTAATTGTCATATTGCAAAGCTATTAACAATTTCTTAGTTTCCTTTGCTATTGAATTGGTACGTATGAAAGAAATTACTTAAAGATTAAAGGGCCCCTCATTTTCAACGCTGACCACTTGCATAAATTATTTTATACGAAAGTCTATCAAAGAGATAGGCTCCTTTGTGTGAGGCACTGGATCGGGAAAATTAATTTGGGATATTTTTTCAAGAGCCCCATTATAAACGTTATTATAAAGGAGGATCGCTTCTGTATTGACATTTTCTTTTGATGTCTTAGGTTTTTGAATAATGAACTGTTTGTCTTTGAAATTGTTTCTTTATTTTATTTTTTACCTTCAGAGAACTTGATGAATGAGATTATTATAATTAGTACTCGCTAGGTAGCTGGTTTTGTCATTTTTTGGCGGTAATGGCGGTCACTTTGATAATTACAGACCAAAAAAAAGAAATAAATTATATACTAAATTAGTTTATAACTCGGTCTCTTCCTGTAACACTAATCGCATCGCTTCGATAGCCGCCGTCCAAATGGTTGTCGATTTACGGTCGGACGGAGAAACACAACATGGATACACCCTGTTTGCGTACGTTATACAATCGAACTCACTAAGTAGAAATGCCCTCTATTCAAATGCCGTCGGAAACTATTTGAATCGATAAAGGTTTGGATCATGCAAATGTTCGATTAGGGATAATGTATTATATACTTACAGTTTCTTTTCAACGACTATAATCACAGCTAGGCTGTAAATACTCGTAGTAATTTCCGATTGCCTGTTATTATTACGGATTATAGCCATAATTAATGTCACTCAAACGCTATCACCCCCAGTGTAAGGTATATGCGACAATGTTGAAGGAAGGATGTAATGTGGGTTGGAATATTTAAAGCATATCCAGATCCAATAACCAATAAATGTAGTATAAATTAGAAGATATAGATTGGCTAGCGAAATGCATTACAATACAAAGCATTGCACATACGAAGATGCTGACCGCCATTAATCTGATTTTTTTTTCGGGCTGATGGCCGCCCGAGGTCTTTTACAGTTTCACCGGGCTGATAGGTGACCGAGCCCTGACGACGCTCAGTCGAGACCTCTATTTATGGGTAAACAGCACAAGGGCCCCCGAAAGGGAGCCTCGGCTTGAACCGTTACCTTGTATCGCCAGAGCGTCTGACTCGAGGGTGCCTGAGGGGGCCGAAACTCGACTCAGTTTGTTGTTTCTGACAAAGGATTATCTAAATTAATATCGCTATTATTATTTATTATCTGTACCACCACCAATGCATGGGCGCTGGAGAAGAAGTGACGCAAGAAACTCCATCGACGCTTCTATCTGTATGGACTGGTATCAATATGACGTTTCTGTCACAGAAGAAGCACACTGTTCATTTGATGTTAGGTGATTCCTGCGGCCCATGGCACCTACATTCATCCTTGACAAGGAAACATAATGCAGATGCATTATCACCCTATAGGACTGAGATGAGATGCCTCGTCTCCAGTATTAAAGGTCTCCGGATTCCTGCACTCACCAGACGAAACACAGCAGCATTAACCTGCTATTTTACGCTGGTATTCTATGTGGGCGTGGTCGAACCCCCGTCTGCTTACCCATTAAATCTGCAGCTAAAAACAAACTGCAGTGTAGCTCTACCACTGCAGTGGAGTGACTTTACAGAAAAAGTTATAAAATAAGACAATGCCGAAGATTTACATTAGACGATATCTTCTCGTCTTAACTAAAAATCGATAAGATTATGGATAAACTGCGATATTTTAGAAACCCTTCCTCTTAATGTGTATATTTCTTAAACGTGTAGTCTACGCTGCTTTCGAATCTAGATGTACCTACATGTACACATAAGCAACGTCATCATTTATAGCGATAAAATATACACATAGATCACGTGTCATTCAGAAATTACTATATATAACTACTACTATTTATTAATATAGACAAAATAACTTACTTTTGTTTACATTTGTTTATAAAAGATCAATTCATCATTAAAAATTATCTCATTATAAAGGTATGTACGTATGCCTTAATGCAATGTACATGTCATTATTGTAGCAGTGTTTTTAGTGAAAGAAAGTCAGTAAAAATAGAATTTTAATGGATACATGATAGTCAGCGGGTCTAAAACTAGTGTAACGTTTACATCTAGTAACACTACACCGTACAAGTACAAGTCAGCATTATTTTTATTAGATCATGGCATTTGTCTATACTTTTGAAATACTCTGTAACTAAATAAATCTCGAATTTATAAAAACTTTTAAGCTCTATATATAAACTAATCAGCAAATTTTGTATAATGTGCGTTTTCATTATTACCTCTGCAGTTACGGTTACTTATTCGCGTGGTAAAATATAATAGTTATTTTTCTGACTTATTAGCAACAAATGCCATTAATTCCATTACATTTCTCCTTTCTTGGGTCTGATGGCAGAAGTTTCCGTATATTGTGTACTATGTTTTTTAGTTATAACTTTATATTTATAATATGTATGTACATGAATTAATAAATAAATATATTTAAGTTCGATAATTTAGCAGCAATAGGTATTATACTACAGCGACCACTTGCGTAACAAACCCAATTAATACGTAAGAATGACAAATACTTGAAAATAAATTCAGTATTTTTGAGTTAATACTTTGCTCATTGGCATTATTTCAGAGAAACGCTATTAATGATTCAAAATGTATGATCCATTCATAGTGCAAATTTAGTTGCGCTTAGCAATTTCAGTTCAGGAAAGTGAAAATTACCAACGACACAATTCTATGAATACTTAAATGTTATTGTAATAAAAGCGCAAATCGCTTGTCCGATATCACCGGTTACATCAAAGACAGTTAACTCAGGATGTGAGATTGAAATTCCTGATCTGACTAGTAATAAACTTACTTCAGCTTAAAACAGATTTCAAAAGAACGAATAAAAAACGCGAACATGTTATTATTAAAATCGGTGCGGACGGAAGAAAGGGGGTTCCTTTAAAATGACACCGGCCATTCTACTTCGATATCTTGTTTTTTTAAAGATGGCCGACAAATCTCACACTTTATTAGAGTTTTAAATTTAGAGAGGCGAGACGGGGAGGTAGTAATTGCGTGTTGCATTAAGAATTTGTCATTAACAATATACTTAACGTGTGTAAATATAGTTAAAATTTATTTTAGAATTTAATTTATAATCTGCGAATGTCTAACTAACGTTTTGAATTAGAGTATTTGGGACATCTTGCACAATATTTGATCACAAAAAAAATACCGATTTTACGTACCCTAATTTTACTATATCTCACATATCATACTGTAATCTTTTTTTAATATTAGGGTTAATAAACGAGTACAAATTTCTCTTGCTGGTAAGTGACGACGTCGACCCACGATATCTACATCTGTTCTCAACTGCGTTGTCACACTTGAGGATCACCGGACACCAATCAACCACTAACGATCACCATACGAAAGGCAGTAGAGTGTTGATGCTATTTGCCCGCCGATATTTAGAATGGACGTAATCCTACCCTGACCGAGCCGACCCATTTAAGCTGCAAAATGATTTTTTAGCAAATTCAAACAAATTCTGTATGTGTTGCGTTGTGCTAAAATTTACAAATCTATTGATCTGTTTTCCCTCAGGAATGATTGAAACTGTTTATTCTCTGTATTCATACATTGTGAAATCCCTCCACAAATACTTGTATTATCATTCTAACTCTCCGCGAACAGTTGAATAGACAAAAGAGTACTGTTTAGTTGGAAAAAGCAGTATTTAAATACGTCCGTAACATAACACTGAACAGTGCAGTCTGTTTGTTATTTTATAAAGTGCTTCAATCTACGTACATTTATTGTAATGTCTGTCCGTACATCACAAAGCCCGGTGTGTTTATTTTTAAGGCGAGAAACGAACGCATTTTGTGTACATTCACCAATTTTTATTCAGTGACTATTCTTAAACTTTTGAGTGTACTTCGACCGCTCCTCCACTGGAATTGTATGCAAGTAAATATTTACACTTGACCGCGTATTGTTGACGGCAAAAGGTTAATATCTTTGTAAATAGCTAGCACGTGGCCGTTCGGCGCGACGATTGAGTTTATCTTATTTGCTTTTGCTACTTTGGTAAATCTAACAAATCCACACATTCTAGGTGGAATGGATGTAATTAGTTATTGAGGGACATGGAATTTCTACGCAACTAGTTCCCTGAGCAAATTTAAACTTTCAACTTTATTACTTTTCAATAAAATTACAGGGTGACAAAATTGCACACATTTTATGTTATGTATATATATTTATTTCATTTTATGGTATTCTATTTTATTATATTACCTATCCTTGAGAGGGAATCGCAATGGAGATATGTTTTACCCCGAGGTGGTCTTTAATAACTTAATACCTTTTCAATACCTGACATCATTGCACCTCACAAAACAGCAGCGGTAAGCTAATATAAGTTTAGTTTAGCTGGAAAATGCTCTTAAATATTATTTAAGTTAATAAATTAAACTTATTATTATTTTATCAAATTAATTTAATAATTGCATTTATTAGATAAATACAAAGTAAACAATAGTAACAATACTACAACAATGCGATTCAATATATAGAACTTATTAAAGATATCCCTATAGCGATATTTATCAAAGGTTTGAGGTTTAAATAAATTTGAATATGGTTTTTACATTTTTTTTAACACACAAGGGGAGATTACATACGTACTTAAATATATGTTATGGTATATACTTATATATATATATATATATATATATATATATGACATGAGATGAGAACTGATGATAGGTTCGCTGTAATAAACGAAAATCCATGTCATTCCTTATTTTAGACAGATTTCAAATATATGTGATCTAAGAGCAGTATAAATAACTTATTAGACAGCTAGAAATGCTAACACTACCTTACTGTGGGGCATTTAAAAAAAATAATATGTTTGGGTAACAGTTCTATTACCGGCACATAAAATAATCAGATCAGATTCATTTATATGCATGAATCATCGGTGAATCTATATAGTAAACTAAAGTTTAATTCATCTTCACAGTCCAAGCGCAGCTGTAATATGAAACTGGCTTTTTATCAACAACCATCAATCTGCGATCTTTCATTTTCCAAGTGTTATTTCGACGCTTTATTATAACAATATAATAACTTGATGATTGAAGAAAATGTATTCTCTCACTTTGTAATCCATCTAAAATTTAATTTCCTATAATCAACATTCAAAGGAGTTTCCGTCTTCACGATCTTATAATTTCAAAGGATATCAAAGTTTCATGCAGTTAAAAAAGTATCTACTTATAGACTTAGTGGTCGATACCTATCAGTAGAACTCTGTATTCGTTTATCCCACAACTTTGTGGTGTTTAACAATTCATAAACATCATCCTACCTACTTATTCTAATAGGACGTCTAAGAAAACAAGCCAAAGGTTGGTACTATATACATATATATATATATATATATATATATATATATATATATATATATATATATATGTATATATATATATATATATATATATATTTGTAGTATAAAAGGTAAATGAAAATATGATGTTTTGATTTTTGAACATAGTACATTGAATTATTTTTGTGAAGATTTATTAGTCATTTAGTCTCTAAGCATTCTTACTTGGACATTACACTTATAGTCGATGTAATTAATGTACGAGTATAACGAATGATTAAGAATCATATCTATAAACGCCTTTGTCTCTTTATGTTCTTACATTGTTACTTTCTTAAAAAGTTTACTTCTAAAAAACAAATATTTAACTCTCGAAATAAAAATTATTTAATTTCTAACATATAAGACCACGTTTCACTTTTGTAACAAACATTTGACCCAACCCATCATAAAAAGCTTCACAAAGCGCAGACATCCATCTTAAGCGCGCTTGCTTCGTTGCATCCTCGTTACTGCAGCCTTTACCCGGCTCTAGGCTTGTTACCCGGGCGGTTTGCAACTTGCCTTTTTACCCGGATAACTCGCTTGTTACCCCCATCCGGGTGGTTAGCTCGAGTCTCCTCCAATTATTTCAGGCACAAACCGGTTGGAAGAGGAATACACTTTTTCATTTTTTTAAGCCCGAAAGTTTGACTCTAACAATTTTCAATTTGTGGGTTATTAAGGTTTTGTACATTATAACAGTTCGATGTTACAAGAGAGTACTTTTAAAACGGTTAAATTTTTAAAATTGTTGAAAAGCGCTTTTAAATTCTGACGCATTTTTATATCCACCAGTCAATATTTCAGGGATAAATCCACACTTTTATACTTTATGTTATAAACTTGCCGGTTTTTAGGTAGAAAATTCATTGGTAATAAAATAAAAGTATGATCAACATAAAGTTATAGAACAGTTTAAAATAAGCTTTAACAGATATATTTTAGTGCCATACAATGTGATTAACCTGTTCTGTAATGTTTCGATATGAAGTATTTGTTTAATAATTTAATTACTGTAAAACACCTAAATATATTTGGAACACATAAGTTCAATGGTAGACACAAAATCTTAAAATCATTAATATGGAAATTACGGGTCAGCAGCGATTTAGATATAGCCAATCCAATACCAATCGCTAATATTATATTGTCCACCTGACGATTACGGATTTGGGCCACTTGAAATAACGGTAGGTTGATGATAATTTTTTTAAAACTTATGATAATTTACTACACTAAACAATCATTTAAAAAAAAGAAGTAATTTCCTACAATATCAAAATTGAACGTTATTTCTCCGCCATGAAGAATGCACTCGTATTAAGAAAATGGAAAACTATATTTTCTATTTCTCTACGGAGATGGTGGTACGTTTCCTGGGAGATTAGGCTCGCGTCCATTAGCGACAAAGGACAGGTGTGGCGTGAGTGTGCGCTAAGCTTTATTAATCTTTTCTTTTCCATCGCTTTAAGGTTTCGCACTTTTGTGGAATCAACTCCATTCATGTCGACTAAGCTTTGTTAATATTATTTTCACTTACGTACGTGTATAGGTGGGTTATAATAGTATTTCTGCTTCCATATTTATGCATTTTTGTCTAGACCTTGTCACCAATTTAATCTAAATATATGTTTTTATTTTAACACACATTTATTTTCAAAACCATCAAATATCGGAACCAATAGGATCTTTGTGCGGTTTAAGGTTTGGTTATAAGTTATTAGGACGGTATTTTTAGGCAAATTTCTATCTAATCTTCCTATTGTAACAACCTTATAATAGTGCCGTAGTACTGGAATTTTAGCCGTTTGAATTGAGTCCACGACAAATGCATGTACATACCGCGTAGTGCACTTTGTTTGGAAAAGGTCTAAAGGTAGATTTTTCTTAATAATGCTCAAAGAAATAGTAATACAATATTCGAAGCCTAAGAACTATATTTGCCTATAACAAATTGTCGGTGCTCGGTTCTAGTTGTTCCGTGACCTTGACAATACATTTGAACCATCCTACGATCCTATTGGACAAGCAAAACTTCTTACTATGGAAGAGGACAAGAAAAAGACTAGATCGAGAAACGGCCATGCTTCCTCAGATAGTCAGAACAAAATAGCATTTATGTAAAATACCTGAAGTAAACGAAGAAGATACCTAATACAAATAATGAAGTATTCTGAGTATTCAGTGATGAGAACGTACCTGCATTTCAAGTCCTCAATCAAGTCATGGATAGTATGGTATCTAAAGGATGCCAGAAACGCATACCGTGCGTTGAACTTTATGCTTATTTCTCTAATAATAAAATACTCTAATATAAAAATATTATATACTGAAACAACAAAAAACAGAAAAACAATCTATCCTTGATTTACAACTCCATTCAACGCAAAGAAACTCAAAAAAGAATAAGCCTGTTTTAATTTAACAAATCGTAGTGTCTATTCTCGGCGTGCACCGCAATTCTATTATACGGTAGCTGGTTTGTTTAAAAATGAGGTAAATTATAGGATTGAATGCAGAGCAGAATAATGACGCCTCTCAACAAACTCTATCGCCCACAAAAGGTCATCTTGAGTGCACGTTATAATAGCCTGGATATGTAATTTTTGATTCGGTATATTTGTTACTATTAATTATATTGCATAATGGATGAACATAATATCATTATTATGTGAATCCACTTCCACAATCAATTGAGTAAACTAATTATAATCTAATTCTAATTATAAAATTAAAATATTTTTTAAGAGTTAATTATTGTCCATTTAAATACCAATATATAAATAGTATTTACGATGTTCTTAAAAATACATAACTCTATATATATCTTTTTTAATTTCGACGGCTTAGAAATGTTTGGATGATTTTTAAAATTAAGAACATCGATCCCCAAATTTTTGTAATGCATCTCAAAATAACATAATAAAACTTTTGGGTATATCCTTAATATTCTTACGTTATTATTTCCGCTGGCTAACAGAAAACAAAAATAAACATAAGAGTAGGTAAGGAATAAAAGAAAAGTTGAAGTGAGACGAGCATCCGGGTAGGAAAGAACGGGCAAGAGGCAAGACAGGCGAGAGAGGGGTTTGGGGAGAAGGGGTTAGAGTGGGATGGAATAGGGGGTCATTTTCTATGTTCCAGCGAATCTCGCGGGAGTTGCACCGGGCTAGGCGTCCCTTTAGGTTTAGAGGCCTTCTTTGTTTACAGCCGTGACATTTTATTTTCGCTGATATTCCTGATTTAGGTATTTTCGTAGTCGAATCTCTGGGACATTCCACTTAGGACTTTGTCCTTACTATCATGGTAGTTACTTTTTTAGTTACTTATTTTCAATATTTTCTTTTATTTTTAATTACTGTTGACAGAATTTAACAGTAATTTTTGAAGATAAATTAGTTTAGGAGTTAATAAGATGATCTGCGAAAATAAAACGAATAGCTAATTAATATTTTAGTGCTATATTATTTTAGTGGTATATTATTTTTGTGCTATATTTGATAGTTACTTTACTACGTAATTAAAAATACTATTATTTCAAAAAAAAGACACCAGTAATTCTGATGTTATAACAAAAAATTACCGTAGATATAAAATATAAAATAAAAGTTATATCTGACTTTATACAAAAACAAACAATCGACTCGAAGCTCTCAAAAAGACAAAAAATGCGAAGGGGAGGCAGGGGCTACTCTTGTAAGAAGTACGTATATTGTTTTTGAATACTCGCCGCCCCCATCACTGCGGTTGTACCAAATTAGTGTTGTGATCCCAAAGGGTCGGCACGTGCCTTGTGATTTATGTTTTTTTTATTATATAGGCGTTATGAAACTACTAACTTATATTCCCACAAATTAATACAATTTGGTAAGTGTCATTATGAATTATTATATTAATGTTCGTAATAAACAAAATAAAACAGAAAAATACTGAATTATAATTATGTGTTTTATATAATAAATATATATATATTTTAACAGTAGTGGAGCTACACTGTAGTTTGTTTCTAGCTGTAGAATGAATGTGTCAGCTCGACCGGGGTATGACCTGTGGTTCGCCTGGTGAGTAAAGGGATCCGGTGAAATTTTCAGCATTTCATCTCAGTCCTCAAGGGTGACAACACATCTGCATAGTGATTCCTTGTCAATGATGGATGTAGATGTCATGGGCTGCGGGAATTACCATCAGGTGAACTGTGTACTCGTTTGTTACTCTCAAAGTAATATATATATCGTAATCAAGCTTAGATCAAAAAACATAAAAAATAAATTAGACTATTTAGACAATTGCAATAATTATTGCACCTTTCTACCGAACATTGAATAATTCATAACAAACAACGCGATCCATGTGGGAGCCCATTAAGCCGCCCTGAAAACGCATAATCACTGCACCGATGATGGCCGATACGATCAGTGCATCGACCATTAAAAATCGCAACTCACCGTGCATCACAATAAGCGGATCACACTTGCGATAAACACACGGATGGACAGACGAACACCCGCAGGGAAACCGGGGTGAACGCGAATAGCAATGTTTCTCAATCTGTGTTCTGCGTTTAAATATTTTTTCCATATTAATATGAGATGACATTTTTGCTAGATTCAATATTGTTTCTCACTGCAACAGCCAGGTAATATCACCACTGATCTATAAGCCACGCTTCGCCGTTTTTATATACACATAAGTGTAGCAAATGAACGCCTAGATAACACGTGAAAACGACCACGACCACTATAAATATTCTCAACGAATCAAAGTTAAAGACTTACTAAAGATTAGATACCACCAAAGATTAAAATGGAATGCTTCTTTAGCAGATGATGTGTTCCATAATTCTTTTAATTAATATACAAAAAATATTACTCGTATGCTTCCATATATTTTTCTTCTGTGAGAAATAACCCATTCATTTATACTACATCCACTATTATTTAAAGTATTTCACAATAATAATTGGGTTTACTAGATCTGACTAGCTATTAGATCTACCGATTAATACTTTCACAATTAATTCTCTTACGGGACAAACTATAATTCATCGTTTCACATTAACTATTCTAAGCAATTAGTTGCAATTTTTTTGAATTTCGGTATAGTGTTCCGTACTTAAAGTTTGGGGACAACTGACTAATAATAACTCGCATGATAACATTGACAGGTTAATTGGACGTCAAAATATTTTTATTATATTTAATCAGTTTAAATTGTATTTCAGAAAAAAATATTTTTCAAATGAAAAGCATTGAGTTGTAATACAGAAGAAATTTATTTTCCAATGAAAAGCTAATATTTCGCGAATTTTAAATAATAAACGTAATTTTGTTGACCAATTAAAATTTTGTTTCAATGTATTTACTCTAATAAACCTATGGTTTAAGGTAAAACAACATATTGTAACTATTTTTATTTAAATACTATAAAATATAAATATTAGACAGACCTAGTTATAGACAAATTTCCATCGGTAGGTACATTTTTGTTAATATTTAAATTTTATTTATTAATATACCTATTTAATAAAATACATTATTTTGTAATTACTTCTCAATCAAATTATATTGTATAATTTTGTAGAGTTATATAAATCCAAACTATATCTCTAATATGAAAATCATCGTAAATGCAATGGAAGAAGGCAAAACAACATATCTGCTGCATCATAACTTACCAGCATTCTCCTTTTAAAGCATTACATTCAAATATAGAATGCCAATCAAAAACCGTTTACATATTAACATTAGATTTTGCTTATGCAAAATTGAAATAAGAAGCAGAAAAGCCACAAAGCGGACCGCTAGGTCGTCAACACCGAGCCAATCTGCCGATCGATTGGCCGATCGAGATAAGAACGAGTCGCAATATTGCAACTCAGCGATGTAATAATTAATTCATGGTATTATTGTGCAATCTGGTCGTGATATTAAAATACATTTAAAACAGCAAGAAAGGGATGGAGCTGCGCACTGCGCTAAAGCAATGCTTATATGGGTGGTCCCTGTACGGTTCTTTTGTCATTATGAAAATTAAAAAGAATGCATGACTTAATTACGACTTTTTAGTATGCCGCTTTTTCATGTTATTATTATTTCAAAGATCGTTGAAGAAATTCAAATGAAGTCAAATATTAGTTCAAATCGCTCATTCAGCGGTTGGTTATTTTTTTTTAATATCTTTTTAAGGTCTTTAAGGTAAAAATCCTTTACGGTCATTTTATCGTGAGCAAAAAAATCGACTCACGTCGTACGCTTGCAGTCAAAATATTCTTGTAAAATATCTGTTGCTCAGATTTATTATTTGACTATAGTAGATTAATTTTAGCCATAAAATGAGATGAAATTCATATTAATAAATTATTTTTATTAATAAAAAAAATATTCATACAAATGCGTCTTAAACTCTAAAATAACTAAACTTTCACTCTGAAGAAAATACAGACAAAAAGATAATATAATCATAAATTAAGTAATAAAAAACAATTCAATATTCAGTGTAACCCCCCTGGCTCTAATTACAACTCCTAATCAGTTCTTCACTGGCTTGATAAGACTTTTCACTGTTTCTTGATAAACACCATCCCATTCTTCAGCGTGTGCGGCTTGAAGCTCCGAGCTCCGATCGTAGCTGGCGCATGATCTCTAGCCCGGACTTTTCTTTTAAGCTCAACCCATAAATGCTCAATAGGATTTAAGTCCAAACTACGTGCTGGCCACTCCATGTACTCAATTTCGACCCCCGAACTGAAACTAGAGTATGTATCGGACATTGTCCTGCATTAGCAGAAAGTTTTAACCGATAAAGCCAGCTTAAGACATGTTATCCCCTAATATCTCTTTAATATATCGGTTCGCCGTGAAACCTCTATATCTGTCTGAACTCCGTTTTAGCCTCCATTAAAATGCCCACCCACACCATCGAGGAACCTCCTTTAATGGGCGAATCGCTCTCCAGGTCTCCTGTAGACTCGTTGTCGTCTATCGCTGCAATGGATACACACTCTGCTTTCATCTGAGAAGAGAACAGAGTTCCACCCAACTTAGGACTCGTAGCTGGCTTTTTTGGGGTCAGATTAGCTACCTTTAGTCTACTTCTGACTTTCCAGCCTCGCGTTTTTCTGAGCTCCTGTTGGACTTGAACAGAGAACTTGAGAAGGCCCGGTTTCAGACCAAAATACTGACGGTGAATCGGCCATCCCTCTCAGTAGTGTACCTTCTTCTGCCGGATCCGCTTCTTCGATGAAAGCTACCAGTCTCCTGGTATCGCCGGTAAACTCTAGACACAGAAAAGTGGCTCATATTTAACACACAAGCCACTTCTCGATGGCTCTGTACTTGTTCCGATAGGGCAAGAAGGAGGAGGAGGCAATGTTTGTATTTAATAATAAAGGATAAGTGTACCGGTTGACTAATTGTTGATCGGTTGTTAAATGTATTGTAAACAGGTGCAAAAATGGTAATTAGCAATAATCATATGTTTTTGGATCGTATTGTTGGAAAAGGTAACTGTTTACATTATTTAGAAGCTAAAGCATACAGCTTTAATCATTCAAAAAGAAAATTGTAATTCAGGCCTCAGTTATTTTTTTAAACATATTCAACATATCAAAGTATTTTTCCTTAATAATTGCCCCTTTATAACGGTGTCTACTTAATACTTAATCATATAAAATGTCCTGAAAAAATATCAGAGGACATAATATAATTGTTTTAATTAAAACCTTTGTTCAACCAGAATCATTGCCTTCAATGTACGAAATTTTCTTATAAATTTACTAGGTCTACTTCAATGAAGACGATTGTTGGTATTATTTGAATTCATCAATAAGTTTTTTTAAGGTTAAATCAAAATATAAGAAAAATATATAAATATTTTTATATCTCTATACGTGTCCAAGATCCGTCGTAGTTGCATTAGCAATTCATTTTGATTTATCATCTCATCACTTAATACCCTTTGAAGAGCCCTGTCGGTGTCCTTAAACCGATTCCATCCCTTTTGTGTCGCATTATACCGATTATCACAACATATTTATATCGGCCACATTCAAGGCTGGCAACTAAGAGGGCAACGTTGTAGTTGCATCGTACGTAAATAAACCGAATCCGTCTTTGATGAATTCATTTATGATTCATTGCCACTACATTACATTACAAAGCTTTTAAACACATGACATCTGTCATACACTTTGAGAGAACTATAATTTATAAAATACTAGCTTAATGTTCGAAAATTTTCTATGGCAAATTGACTTTGAAATGATTACCTACCAATATTTTCGATTAAATGATCTTATGAAAACGTTTTAAGCGACAACGTAGTCATACATATATTTCAGGTAAACATATACAACATGACAAATTTATTACGAAGAAAAAGATTTTTTAAAAAAGTGGTAAAGTAAATCCTTGATTTATTTATCCATTATTTGAAATTTTGATAGTTATATATTTGGCCTAAATATATCAAGAGCAACTAGATGAATTTAATGAATTCCAAATATCTACTAATTCTCCACATTGCAGACATTCTAAATGGGTGACCAGAATAATATATCTAGGAATGAGGACATGTCGACTAGTGACAGTAAATATTATGATTTCACCCAAGATCTTGCATCTCTTACGTCAATGTGACGTCTGTTTCATTATACAGCTTTCGGTGTATTTTCACCTAATCTTTGAAGATTATTACACATCAACCTTAAGTCCATTTGTGAAGGGTTAAAATCGTTTGGTGTATAATCAAAAACCGGGATTACACTATTTTGATATCGGTGCCGACTTTATAAATTATGTCATGGTATGTCCGGTCTTCATCTGTAATCTCTTTGTCAGTTTCCACTACATTATATTATCCAAGTATACGGTTTTTGATAAATGTTTTAACCTAATCCACGCTTTCATCTTAATCTAAGCGTTTTCTTGCCGCCGTGACAATAGCTTGTGGAAAATTTATAGTGGTATCATAATAATTAATCTTTGATTATGAAATATGTATGCTGCGCGCCGTGATACTATTTGAAATTCATCCGGCTCGCCCGATAGTGAAGGACATAATGACACATAGTGTACGTCTCCCCAGTTATTTATACTCTTCGCCATCTTTATTGATTGGACATCGGCGCATACGTTTCGCTGCGTGACGTTAAATCACGCCCAATGGCTTCTATTGGCAAAGATAACATTGATCCAACGCTTAATGATATCGCTCGCTATCCACCGCTCTCTAAAGTTCATTTCCATCTGTTATTTATGACGACTCGACTCACCTGCGCGAGGAATACAATAAATCGTAACATCAGGTGGTCATCTCTATCAAAAATCGAAATTTTATGTTATTTCGTATATTTATAATGCTATCAAAGCGCGCCAGATATGTCAAAACGACGGTCGGCTATGAAATATAAATACCAATAGCTAGGATGTCTCCACACTGCTATTAAATAAAAGTCTTTTTACATTAGATAAATCGCACACGTTATTCGGGACCATCTGTCCCTTGCCGATTACAGCCATACATTATGCTCAGTTTGTTGTTTTTAATAAAAAGTTTAATCCGTTCGGTTATGACGGCAATTTGTCTGTTGGATGGAAAAACTTGGTCGATTACCGGTGGTTGCGCGTATCTGTAAGGGGCACCTATTACAATTCGCGGTCTTTTTATTCTCGTGATTTTGTCATATTTATTTATGCGTGCGCTTTTGTCTTCCATTAGCGCTTCGTTTTTATCTAAGACTTCGATAATCTACTTAAAAAGTGTTTTCGGCGTAAGAGAAGTATTTTCGCTGGAATTCCTTTTTACTGTATGGTATTTCGTCATAACTTACATCAGCTTTGTCCGTTGTCCTGAAATTGATCCCATCGTGTTGTATCGATTTCATCACCTTATAATGTTGTGCTCCGTACAACCATTACCAATTCAACGCAGTCTTAATGAAGAGCCGATAAAATATATATTGTGGCGTACGTCACGACTCCCGAGCAATTAATCGGTGTTTCTTTTATCTTTTGGGAGCTCGGTTTATAGGCGCTAAGATTTAGTGACCGTCTTCCCGCTTGATTTGTGTACATAACTTAGCACACTCTTTGTCATGGCAAGCATTGATAGTGCAATATATCGTTATGAACAAATTTTGTGTGGAGAGATTTCTCTTCAATACTGACTGCTAAAAGTACCGCAACGTTGAACCGGTTGTTTTTATAGTATATTACTTTTGTGCTTGTTGCGCTATTATAGTCCTAACGGTATTGCGTACTAATTATTAGTGCCTAAACTTATTGAATGTGCGTAATTTATTTATATGCAAAAAATATTATTTATTGAATTAACTATTTGCAATTTTAGCTGTCAAAATAAATTTAACTTTTTTAATATTTATTGTTTTAAACTTTTAGTTGATATCTCGTTACGTACATAAAACTCAACTTCACTATGGATAACGATAAAAACTTTAAAAGTTATTGTGAAGAAGCAAGACAATCTAGCAAACAGCTATTACCACATCTTTATATTCTGAGGTGATTACAATAACGTCTTACCTCCAATATGCACCTGACCAACTACTACTGCGATGTATAGAAACATTCATTCGGAACTTCCAAGGCGGGAAAAAAAATCAAGATCCGTCCCTCAGGACAAAATGATAATCAGATTTTCTACGCACCGAAATTTGCCGCCTTTTACTGTGGTGCTACGTAATAAGAGACGATACAGCATTTGTCGTTCTGTAACTTTCTATCTTCGTATTGCATACGAAATAAATCTTTAATATAAAGTCCTTTTTACAGAACATGGGCAACGTATCAGCAGAGTTGGAGCTGCAGAGACTGCAGCAAGAGCACCTTCGACGCCAGGAGTTGATACGGCGCGGTCAACATGGCCTATATTCTGGACACCCACTCGGATTATTGCCTCTTCTAGAACAGATGCGACCACAGCCACCACAAACCCAACCTAACGTGAGTTATATCTTCGAGTTGATTTGTGCGGTTGGCTTATTAGCCATATTCTGTCAAAGCTGATCTTCCATAAAGTAGAAATCTGCTGCAATGCTAAAAATACTGGTTTGATATTGATAACGCTGCACCTGAGCTAAGCTTATTAATATGATAACCAGAATCAGTTTTATTTATAATCAACACTATATTCCATAAATTTAACAACACTGTTAACATAACATCCACACACGTGTAATTACATTGTATAATCACTATGTATCTAATTGAATTATATTATTATATCCAAGTTCATATTTAGTCAAAGACAGAATAGCTGACTTGTCCAAAAGTTGGTTAACAACAACAAATAAATAACACTTTAATTAGTTTCGTTCGACCAAAAACCAGTTTTGGAAAGTCGATGCCCCGCGGAACAAATTTAATATTGTGATAATGTTAATTACATGTTCAAAATAATTAGTGCAGACGTACTTTTCGATCCGAGAAATTGCACCCATGAATGAACCATATTGGCACGCGACCAATTCAGACCTAAATAAAGCCGAAAAACGTTTACTTAACGTAATAAAACGGAAGCGATAACGGTACCACTCAGACAAATAATAGTAGTGACAAAGTCACAAACAAAATTTTAAAGTGACCTTGCAAGTTAGACTATAATATAAGACATACGCACACTTGATCCAAAATTTCCAATTAAGGGCAAGTCGCTTAGCAACGAAAACTAATGTTTCGCCAAATTATCAATAAAAAATCGCCAAACTTACGTGCACTTTCTTCTTATAGGTATGACCAATAAGGTTTTGTAATAAAAAAAGTATGGAAAAAATTATGTAAATAAAAATTATATCATTTTATTTTTGGTGTTAATGTAGTGCTATTTGTCCAATTAGTCTTTAGAACTTGAGAGTTTAGACGCGCTAGCAGTAGTAATTCGTCGAGTAGGGAATAATGCTTCCATGTTGAAATGAAGAAGAAACGAAATATAGAATGTTTTTCTGCAGCAAAAGTATAAGATTGGTGATACATTGTTGGCAGTCAATTAAAAATCCGGTAATATTTACCACTAAAGTTCATCTCTTTACTCATTTAACATTATCGATTGTGGCGTCAAATTGGTAATGCAATGTAGATGAGAACAAATCAATAATACATTATTAGTGTTAGTTGCTATAGTAAATTTATTTATAAGTAACGCACGATAAAAATGGGTATAAAACAATACTTAATATATATTCTTTAATTTATTATGAAAATTTAGTAGTTTTACGCGATTACAATTTTATCCCTGAAAAGGTTAGATATATTATATAATTTTAATATAAACAACTACGTATCATTATAATTCCCAAGCGGAATTAACACCATAACGCAATACAAAATTAAAGTCATTAAGATGAACAAAAATGAAAGTTGCTCTGAAACTAATTACATGAAGAAAACCGGTATAGGTTATGTAAAAGTATAATTAGATGCGCTGGATGGATCATTCATCATCCAGTTTTTGACTATAAACATTTCATTTGATGTTGTTCTCGAATCTACAAATGCAATTTCCGCACTTCAGTCTTCGACAAAACTTTGTTATATCACCCTAACAAGAAATTGATAGTTTTTTTTTATTAAGTGACAAACATGCACACGGTTCACTTTATGGCTAAAAGATGGGTGAGTCTTAAATAAATATAATTCTCTATTGTTTTTTTTAATTAACCTTAATCTAAAACAACCGTAATATAATGTAATCCAATACCACGAATGGCGAAACAGTAAAAAGCGAGACAGTATTTCCTGTGGGCACACAGTATGCAACTTAAGTGAGCGCAAGTTCGGCCACACATGGAATATTGTTCTTACCACGGGACGGGGCACCTCAGTATTAGCTCCTTCCATTTAACCACACTCAACGAAGAGCGGATCGAATCGTTGGGCATCCCGTACTTTACCATCAGCTTGATTCACTGACATTGCGATGAGATGTTGTATCTGTATGCATTTTTTACCAAATTTACCAAAGGGAGTGTCCTGCGGAGCTTTTCGAATTAATTCCAGTCGTTGAGTTAACATCGTATATCACGACAGAATTCAAAATTTTATCCTCATCATCACGATGGTTGGCAATTCACTACTGTGCGCTTTGCGCGAAATTTTCTGCCACGCAGAACTTATCTGTCCAATCAGCGGTATTTCCGAACAAATACAACTTAGGGACTTTCAATATAAAAGAGTCTACACCTATCTTAAAGCCTGGCATCGCGTCTGTTACTCCTCGGGGATAGCGAATGGTCATGGGTGGTGGTGATCACTTACCATCAGGTGAGGTACTTGCTAGTCTGCCACCTATTCTTTATAAAAAAAATACAGAATTAGCTACTATCCCACCATCCAAGCTGGGAATATACAAAACCTTGTTTAGTCTAAATATAAATTCAGTTCGGCACGTCCAAGGTGGTCTTTGACGGAAGTACTCGCGAATTGTATTTAGCTGGGTTCGAATACCAGTCGCGGATGGTCCGCATCTCAAAAGCACTACTTCACATAGTGTAAAAGTTTTCGACGTAACTTTTGAATTAAATAACGTAAATCTAATTCTAATAAATAAAAGTAAATGGCGTCACTGATTTTCGTAACCACTAAAGTTGGCATACATTAAAAACAGGATAATATTAATAATATGTCGTTGCTATTTTTTTTGCAGACAAACAGACATAAGCTTTCTTGACAACGAAGTGCGAACAAGCACTTAGACGTATTTCGCAATGAATATCACGACATCAAAGACAAACTCTCTTTCAAAAATACGGAACTTATCACACTCCTACATAATTTTATTTTTATCAATTCTATTTATTTTCGGGATATTTTAGATTTAGCTTTACATTCAGTCTTTTTGCCGTGCCAGTGACATAAATTACATTTTTTTAATTTATTAATTATTTTTACATTATTTCTTTGACTACGTCTAGAATATAATGACAATGATATCTCCCTGTGACTACGGCGATATCTTCTGATTTTGACTAGATAACATCGACTGCGGCACTATAATATATCCTAATATTATAGTGCCGTAAGAATGCGCATAAGCACTGAGAGGCATTCCTATTCCGATGTGCAGTAAGACACTACACACAATTTAGACCCGAAACCAATTCAACTCAATTATTTGTCTGACAAATAATTGACTATTGAATTTTAAATAAAATTTTATTATTTAAATATTATTATATTAATTAAGTAACTTAAGAAATAAACAATTTAATATATAGTACATTTTCATTCTAGGTTGTCCAAACTTCTCCATGGCCAGCGACAGCCCAATTGGCCCAATTGACGGCCACTGCTCGCTCTCCCCCACCGGACCCTGACGCCCCCTTGAACCTCAGCAAACAAAGATCGCCATCACCAGCGCAGTCATCCATCATGCTTCCTCGGTTCGTCCCATACCCACCAATGGAAGAAAACCCACAGTATAGCATGCAGAAAGAAGACGATTACAACGCTTCTTGTAACAGTAAGCAATTAATACAAATATTTTACTTCCTTTTGTTATAATATTAGTGCTAGTAAACGACCACACAGTTCACCTGATAGTGAGAAAGAAATAATGGCCATGATATCTACATTGTCCATCTTTAAAGGTTTAGGATTCCTGTGAGAAATTCCTAAGGTCTGCGATGGACATTCACTACAAGAAATACGGCAGCATTATGTTGCTATTTCACGGGGACCCCGAGAGCATGGTCGGTCCTCGACCGATCTGCCTCATTCATGCAGTTAATAACAAGTTGGCAGAGTACCTCGACAGGATAAAGTTTAGATAGGGGTACGGTAAAGGGTAAATAGGTAAAAAAAATTGTATTTGTCTTCACTGCTGGGTGTAGACTTCGTCTCTTCAGAGAATATTGGAGTTGCGCACCTAGAAACTGGTGGACTTTTCATGTCTTTTAATTTTTTTCTTAGACATTTGTCGCTTTCACCGCTAAGCGCAAGATTAACTAAAGACCCACGCTTACCCACCACCAGTGTATCTAATGTAAACCAGGATCCACAGACCAAGTTTAGCACGAGATAAACCAGCATTTAACCGTCGTCGGGAATCAAAATCGTAATACTCGCGTACAGTAACATTACGTAAACATCATTTAACGAGCTCTCATGGAAAAAACATGAACCATGACAGATGTCGTTCAAAAACAAAGCTTACATGAATCTGACAATAAGTGTTATGATGCCAACGAACGTCACATGAGTGTAAATGATCTAAAAATATCAGAACGGCTGTCTAATCAAGTCATTAATTACTTACTTACTTCACTTTTTATATTAAGTGAATAAATATTTTACACGTCGAGATTAAAATATAATGTTCTTTACAGGTTATTTACATATGGTATATATACTCTTTCGTGATATGGCAAAGCGAACCAAATATTTAACTTATACTTATTTTTCTTCATTTCATAAAGATAATAATCGTAACGTTTTTTCGGGACCTGATCAATCTATCTATCAAGCTCCATTACACTCAGATGCAATCAACACAGAAGCAGTTGTATAAATATCTATAATAAGCGGCGTGGTTTTTACAATATTATAGGCAATAAATTGAAAACCTGTCACTTGACGTTGCAGTTCATCACCTGACCCTCTTAACTCTTAAATTTTATAAACCCTCCACGCTATCCTATTCAGCAAATGATTAAATCTATTATACAAGCTTGTTGAGTGTATGTAAGTTCCACTAAAAAGGAGTCAACAGATATTTATACCGCAAAATACATGACGCGTTACGTAATTCGCAAGCGAAAATAAACAAGGGATCGTGAATAAATAGACAGTAAAGTCTTGAAACGCGAAAATGAAGAAATCTTCCGTGTCGTCCCGAAATATTTTCGCGTTCCAATTTAATTGCTAAATATAATTAATTCATCACGAATTCTGTAAAGCGGACTTAGTCCGATTAATATCAAGTAATGTTCTATTAAGGTACATCACTAATTGACTACACATATTAGTATTATGAATGTCGTAATAAATTTAGTTTTTTTTACAGATTGTTATATAATTTCTAGCAATCTGTACCCACGCCAGGTTCCGACTAGTGTAGTAGTTACATCACAATTCCAAATGAAGCATATGTCGTGACAAAAATTTTTAGCACCAACTAGTGATTAACCAATCCCTTTTTACTTATCTATCAACGAAAATGATTCCGATTTTTGTTACATTTTACTAATACTTTCAATACTATTTGAAATACATATATTCTGCACTTGAAGGTATGTTAAGGCAAGAAGTTACTTTGGCCTAAAAGCATAAGTACCTTTAACGAAATAAAACTAAGCTACCAGTAAGCTGTATACCATTAACAGTATAGTGAAGTAATAGTACACGGTCTTAAAATGTATATACATTTGTGAAAATAGTGAAAAGATATAGCAAAAAACATTGCAAGACGAAAGTGTTTTTTTTTATTATTGCATTAATAGGCACAAACGAGCACACAGTTTATGTGATTTTAAGTGATTCCTGCGGCCCATGACATCTACATTCATCCTTGACAAGGAATCATAATGCAGATGCGCTGTCACCCTTGAGGGCTGAGATGGAATGCCTCATCACCAGTAATAAAGGTCTCCGGATCCATTCACCCACCAGACGAAACACAGTAGCGTTATGCTGCTATTTCACGCCGTTATTCTGTGAGGGCGTGGTCCTACCCCGGTCGAGCTGACCCATTCATTCTGCAGTTAGAAACAAACTGCAGTGTAGCTCTACCACTGTTGAGTCTGAGTGCTGTTTCTTTGTCATATTATAGGTTTCTAAAAAGCTAGTATAAAAATGTGATTTATATTATATATAGGTTTTGTATGATAGTCACGGTCGTTACAGAATGACACGATGCCTCAAAATATCATGAGGTGGACAACGCCCCACATACCTAGGGACATTAATTGCATGCGATAATCATCTACGAGGCGTTCCGTGAAACTTTGAAACAGATTTATTTTTATTGCGTCACAAACATTAAATGTTCTTGTTTTGTTAGGATTACCGCTAGAGTGCTGGCTTAAAAACTGTAGCCTCAAACAACATTTAACATCGAAAAAGACGTTAGACTATTTCGAAAATAAATGCTCGCTTATCAATCAAAACAGGCCTTTGCATCTAATATGAATAACTTTTGAAAGATTTGTCCGTACTCACCTCGACGAGTTTGCGTATTGAATAGTGCAATATGATACCTTCGAGTTAGTGATCCTTTTAATTTTGTTTTATGTGACCGCCAAACGTGCAATTTACAAGCACAAATCAGCAGATAAGCAATGACCCGCACAGCCACACATAAGCAATAAACACCCTAATCCATCCTCAATAAAGATCCATGGTGCGCCTTTATTGTCGTCCACGAGAAGTACAATAGAATACCTGGACCTCAGGATCCCTAACTCACCAAGAAAAACCATCAGCATGTTCCAAAGTAACAAGGTATGAGCGATAGTCGTACATCAGGCCTTAATATTACTGAGTAAGTTTTAAGGCTGATGGATCCAAAAACTGAACTCTCAATTGAACCACAAGTTTTCGAAAATCTGGAAGATCACAAGTGCGACCTCTACGTGTTTACAGAGTGAAAGATGTCTTAGTATTTGAACAATATTTTTTTGTTCCTTTCAGTGTATCAGAGGTTGAACGCGATTTGTTCTAGTTCCGTGAAAAAAGAGAACCCCTGACTGGGCTATACATATAAAAAAGATATCTAGGATCGGCTATTTACTACTTTGGAAGTTAACTCGAGAATGATAAAGTTAAAATTAATGTAGGTGAAGCCGCGGGTAATAACTATTCATTAACATAAATACTTAACCAAGACTTGACATTACATAAACATTTTAGTTTTCCACATACGTATGTTATATTCGCTGGAAAATTTACGATCTCTTTCTTCGTACCTAAACGTTGCCCGAGGAACGATTTAAAAATGCCTCCGCTGTGACAGAAATATTAATTTTAAATCGCGTTGATTAATCGAACCAAAGGCGACCACAGGAAGTTGATGTCTTTTATGAAAATTGTCTCAATAATTATGAATTTATCTACATTATGAAATGAACGTAGATGCGACTAAGATTTTTTGTAATAAAAATCGTTAAATTTAATATAACTGAAGAGTAAAACAAATAAATGGCGGCTACTTTGAATAGTTGGCGCGAACCCAAACTGAAATGGTTACAAAATAGTTGATGTCGTTACGTTTCCTTTAAAACAAGAGAATTGCATGAACCGAGAAATAGACGGCGCTCGCGACGCACATTTCCGCTCTATTCGCTCATCCTACTCCTGTGTACAGACGTACACATAATTTAATATACGATCTTTAGGACTACAGCGTTACTAACTTTTATCCAAATATAATTTAAAGTCTAATAAACAATCCCGTCATAGAAGAAAAAGAAACTTTTGTTAAGAACGGTCACGAAACAGTTTTATACTAAAGACACTCTTACGCAAATTTTACTGGTCCAAGGAAATTAAAAAATATATAATATTAAAGGCATCCATAATTTTTGTGGGTATATTTTTAGTGATGTAATCTTGCAAGAAGTTATTCAAGGTATTATTGATAATCAGAATATTAAGTAATAATCAGATATATTGGGATTTTGTATCATATTATGATACAAATTCCATATAATGTGTTTCTGTTCCTTTCTTAACGGTAGATTAAAAAGAAAAAGATTAAGGTCGAACCTTTAAATGGACGTTGGACATACCATGATAGTATATAGCGCAGCATTGTGGTAGTAGATTATAACAGTACAAATGCAATTTGGTCCAGTATATCAATAATAGTTTAAACCAAGGCATATTTAAATGTTCCGATTACCTTAGGAAAATTTTCCAGAGCGAATTTGCGGCGACTGGGAATCTACACTATATATATATTTTATTACAGTATAATTTATTTTTATTTATATAATTTTTAAAGAAAAAAATAAACTATATATAAAGAATCAAAGATCAAATAATTTTCTCGGAAAAAGTAACAATTAAATATTGTTCACAATAGTCCGAGTTTCGTTCACCAACAGTGTATCGCGCGCAAATCAACGTAGGACGTTATAAATTATCTAACAGCGTGTCAAATTAATACGAGGAATGCTCCGAGTTCGAGAGGAGGATGTTTCCGCGCCGGCAAGCTTATTAATTGTGTGGACACTTGGTAGCGAATCCGTCAAGCAAAATGTTAAGCGGATCTTTCCGTGACTGACCCACATATTTCTGGACTGAAGGCGTGCGGGGGTGCGTTCGACAGCGCACTAAAATTACGTAACGGCAGATTCGGAATTCGCGTCATGTCACTAACGTCATCTTGCAATTCTCTTATAACATCTGTAACACATGCTAAATTATTTCCATACATATAATATACATATAGCATATATTTATTTTGATGACATTTTGTAGTTATTTAATGTTTTATTTTCAAGAAAACTAAAAGCTTGCAACAAAATGTATCTCCTTTTTGTTTGTTTTTTTAAATATAGCCTATAGCTTTATTAGTATGATGGCCGAGTGGTGTAGTGGTTAGACTGTTGCGTTGCGGGTTTTGGATTCCCAGCCGAGTAATAATATTTTTGCATCAAAAGTTCTTGCTTTTTGGATCTGGTTGTGGTGTACTCATGTATGACCTATGCCCCTGACACTGCATCTGGGCAATTCTCCGATCTTATTACTCTAAGACTAGGTAAGGGGACGAGTGAGTTCTTATTTTTGTGCAAAAGCTTACACACTACAAAATATACCACGCAGTTGATTGTTGATCTGGTAATAACCAGAAAATATGCCGTGGTCGAAATCGAACTGGAGGACGTCATCATTAAGCATATGCTGTCCTCCTGACCGATTTCGATTACATTGACATCTTTTGGTTAACCAGACGCCATCAATCATGAAGGATTTATTACAATGCATGAAGGATTTATTATAATTTGTCCAAAAATAGAGGCACTCATTCACTTCCCATTGTCACCTTCCCTGGTCTCAGGAAGGTTTAGGCGTCAATAACACGGAACACATAGATCACTAAAACCAACAATTTTTGATACAGAAATTTTGTTCCTCAATTCGATTCCCGAACTCAGGTAACCCGACGCATCAACAAGATACTCTAACCACGATACGGGACCGTCAATTGTTTAATTAGGTATTAAATAATTTGAACCTAAAGACGCTTTTTAGAGAACTTGGAGAATTAAATCGGATGTAAGCAACTGATACCTAATAATCTGTTATTACGTTTTTATTTTGAAATTGATAACGTAGTAGCATGAAATTTGAATCTGTGTTTAACGATTGTTTTACGGTTTGCAGTCACTGCCAGCGGTTATTTATTGCCGAGCTTAGCATGGCTTCCGATGAGGCATTAGATTGTAAATGCTGGGGATTTTTCATCTCCACCTTAAAGTCGAGATCCCGTTTTAAGACGGCCTTAATTGGGGATAACTTTATTAGTAACAACGTACTCTCATTTATGGTATTAAGATTTAAAACGGAAAATTTACATTTTTTGGACGATTTATAACGGAGATTATGCTGTATTGGTGGAGAAAATCGACAGCCCGTTAGATGAGGCACTCATGTTGTGAAAGGTCCCTAGGCACTAAGTTTTGTTTTAAACCCTTCAGGTGATGTACGTTTTCTTATATCATATAAAATTACAGAATATAAAGTAATAGTATTGTAATTGTTGGTCAATTTTAGATGCTCATCACAACCTAAGAGTTATGATTTAATATTGCAGCATCTTCGTGGGGACAGTCACCACCTGAAGAAACAGAAAAAGCAAAGCTGATTCGCCAGCCCAAGCGCGATGAGTCTGGTAAACCACACATTAAGAGACCTATGAACGCATTCATGGTCTGGGCAAAAGACGAACGCCGAAAGATCTTGAAAGCGTGTCCAGACATGCATAACTCCAACATATCCAAGATTCTAGGAGCAAGGTGGAAGGCTATGTCGAACGCCGAGAAACAGCCTTACTATGAAGAACAATCAAGATTGTCTAAGTTACATATGGAGAAGCATCCAGATTATAGGTAATTGATAATATAAAATTTTTGTGTTTCGAATCGAAGACATTTTAACATATATTTTTTTATTATTACATTTAGAGTAACTAACGAGCACACATTTCACCTGATGGTAAGTAATTCCTGCGGCCCATGATATCTACATTCATCCTGGATGAGTCATAATACAGATGCGTTGTCACTCTTGAGGACTGAGATGGAATGCCTCGTTTTCGGTAAATAAAGGTATCCGGATCGCTTCACTCACCAGACGAAACATCGCAACACTATGCTGCTATTTTACGCTGGTATTTTGTGAGGGCGTGGTCCTACCCCAGTCGAGCTGACCTATTCATTCTGCAGCTAGAAACAAACTACAGAGTACCACTGCAAAATATAATTTACGTTACTTAAAAATATATGAATGGATAAAAAATATTATTTCTATTATGTGTATAACATATATTTTTTTATTTACGTATACCATACGTATATGTAAAGAATACAAGAAACTTCAAAAAGGCTATATTATGTAGATTGAGATTTGAATTTCTCGTCTTTCTTTCTTATTAAATTGCCGACTATATATACTTTACAAAATATATACTATGCCGTAAGAAAAACGGCTGCGTCACAGACAGACACAGACTAACGTTTTATTGATTCCATAAGCTTTCTGATTATGGAACACGTTACAATTTATTAATTTATAACACATTGACTGTAAAAAACTGATAAATTTATCTCATATATTATTGACAATTCTATTTTTCAGGTATCGCCCAAGGCCTAAAAGAACTTGTATAGTAGACGGCAAGAAGATGCGGATATCGGAGTACAAGAACCTAATGCGTACTCGCCGACAAGAAATGCGACAGCTGTGGTGTCGCGATGGAGGAAGTGAACTAGGTTTCCTCCCAACGCTCCCTTCTCCTGGTCCTTCCAACACTTCTCCACCTCCGAATGGCGGGAACTACATGAACCCAGCGTTTTCTCCCCCATTATCGCCTCGTGAGGAAGATTGAGGTACGGCGCGCGGCTGGCCTTACCCGCACGCCGCGCCCCTTTCAATGCCTCCCTCCCACCATCCCTGGTAACGCAGTAAGACTTAAGAACGATAGAAAAATTAGAGTTGAATCTCATTAATGATTTCGTTCTAGTTTTCCCCCTTTTAATTATAGTGAAGATTAGATTGAAAGTAAATTATCTGTGCTAGAATAACGAATTAAGTACCTATCTTAGGTAATTTTCACCAGTATAGGTTGTTTTTAAACGCCAGTGTCGCAATCGGATCTCTCTTTTATACAAATATCTAACTAATTATTAATATGAGATTATTCCATTAGTGGTTTAAGAAAATCCTTGGGGCACTTACCCTAAAATCTTTTCGAAAATATGATGTTCACGCTCCATTTGCATCGCTGCTCTTTGAATTCGGTGCACTCACTTTAAAGCGGAATGTGCCAATCACGTAGGTGATTAGTAGATATATGCCAACAATTAGAAAAAATGTAAATAATAATAAGCTATTTGTTTTATGGAAACATGTAAATTAGATCTGTATCACATAATGGGCCTTTGTAAATAAGCACGATTCCCTTGTAGATAAAATTATGTTTATATCATTATTTTACATTCAAATTATGTCTAGAATTAATTAAATATATATAAGTGGTAGTATCTACTCGACATATTTACTATCGTGTGGCCATGTATAAAATTTAATTAAACCCTAATCTACCTATGTAATATTTAGATGCTCTAGAAATAAGGTACTGAAATGTATCAAACCAAAAATTTGAAGCGGAATGCTTGAAAATTTATGTGTTTAGAACACAAACTGTTTTATTGAATCCAGTGAGAAGTGTAACTAGATGATTATAACAGTAAATAAAATACTCATTCATAGATTTAACCGCGATTGGTATTGAAACTGTATTAATGAGATACGTAGGAGGATAAAGCTTTTGTATGTAAAACAGTTTTTGAAATAACTCGAACGCAACCATTGTATATTATTAAATAACCTAGGTAAATGGTTAAAGAAAAGCAAATTTACTACGCCGGTGTTGCTAGTTACTAGTGGTCAATTCGACGACAGTCAATTCGTTTTCGACACAAAAAAAAACATATCTACTATGTTTTTTTTCAAAGATTAGATAGCCCACCGAGGTGTGTGGGTATATATACATAATCAAAATCAAATATTCGCTTTATCGAATCGTGCAATTTAAATTAGTAGAGATAGTCGCTAAGAGAAGTAGTAGAAACAAGCATAATATGTAGTACATAATAGTTAGTCGAGTGATAGAAAACAAACTTGTACAGATATTGTAGAATGGAACGCGTTTGATCGGTGATGTTGATTGCCATTTAGTTTTGTTATTTATTTTTCTAATTATATCTCTTTTTTGTTTTCTTTATGTCATGGTGAATAACACACCTATACGTTCATGAGAATTGTTTATAATCTTTTTATACGTTGCGTATCCGATGACAGTTGCCAGGAACATTTCAAATGGCACCATTCTTGTTACACAACGCATAGGGCGTCTCGTCTGGTTTTGTTGAGATTTTTACAATTTATAAAGAACACTCCCGGTGTGTCATCGCCTTGTTATTGTATGCCAGTAATTACATCAGACGTGAATAGTGTTAGTATTGTAAGACTAAATAAATTATTGTGTACGTGAATTTTAATGTCTTATAGATTACGTAGTGTGTAGTTTATGTGTAAGATTTAAAAAAACAGTGGCGTTAAATTATTTATTATTATGTTGAACCCAATTGTAAATATGCGAGATTTTGATGTAAACGTTAGTATTTGTGGTTATTTAAATGATCAATACTTAATCAGTAAAAGAATCGCTTAGATCTCGATCGACATCATACTTATTATTTATTTAGCCGTCGTAACGGGACATTTTTATATTATGTAAAATAGTACCTTACACCTTGCCATATATTTGCGTTTTGTATACACAATGCCTACTTAAAAACGTATATACTATTTTTTGCATGTACTTAAAATTATATCTTGATAGTTTATTGGTTTTGAAACGGAACAATTTTTAACTATTGAGACTATGTCATTGAATTCCCCGCATAGCTCTACGAGCATATATAAGTAGGTAAATTTAAGGTTTTAATACCTACCAGGTCACATTATTCAAAAATTGTGCCAAAACTCAAGTTTAATAAAAAGTAAATATTAAAGTGTCTGTTGTTTCATTTCTCATGTGAATCCTATATGATATTACTATACCTGTATATAATACGGCTTAGTTTTGTGAGACAACATTTATTTTGAAACGCTGTTGTCAGGCAGGGTTTCAGAAAACGTCAACTATTTTTATAGAGGATGAATATACGTGTCATGTACAGAAAGCAATTATTGTCAGGTGAAATGTGGTCTCGTTTGTCACCCATTTATCAGTAAAAGACATTATCATCAACCAAGTCTTACCATACTCCATTACTCAGTAATCACTTAATGTTATAGCCTGGTCGATTTCGATCAAGCAATATGTTATATGTTACATACGCACATACACACAGAAATTATTATCCTTTTTCCTAGTTGGATGTATATAGCCACAGTGCGGTTAACTGATGTCTTCGTTTCTTGCTTATTCCGATGTATAATGCATGTGCAATGAGATCGAAAGAACATTTAGATGCACTGTCAGGGACACGAGAGATACATACATGCTACACACCCATGTCGGAACAATGTCATCCATATTTTTTTTTCCTCTGCTGAGAATCGAACCTAGGGTCAAGCGACAGAAGTACCTTTAATAATATTTTAGGCTATCGCTACCAAAAAATAAAAAAGACCCTAGAAAGGGGGCTCGCTATCTTTATTGCCTTGTGCATGTTTGACTCTTATGTGTAAAAATGTATAGTACTTGATGATCTCCACTGTTGGATTATATTGTATTTTAGAAAACCGAATACTAGTTTGTTAAAGTTGAGGTTTACTATCTATGGGAAATTGTCCAAATCAGTCATAAGCCGGAGTTAAATCACAACCAGTTTGACAACTCAGACAGAATTAAGTAAATAACTCTCTAAATTTTAAAAACAATAATATTTTTGTTATAAACAAAAATATTGCCTAAGAAACCTTGACAGGTTGCCCAATACATAAAATATATCCTGGTCGTTTCGTTTCGAGTATTGCGAATTTTTTTTGTTATTACTAGAATTGCGCAAGATTGCTATGGTATCGTAAATAGTTGGTCACATATAGAGGCTACTTTATCGTAATTGCTTTTTTGTATCGGCAGAAGAACGTAGGATACGATCTGAGGAAGATTCCAATGCACCAATCCCATGGGCAAAAACTCAGTTACACGTTTAAACACATCCCAGACAAGAACACCGACAATTTGGTATACTTACACAATAAGTAATTAGTTATAAGATGCATTTCAAACAGAGGGTCAGTTATTAAGCAATACATTGACCACTAGAAGACGGAGTATCAACACAATATGCATACACATCAACACAATACCCAAAACTTTGCTGTTCAGAGAAATGCAATATATCATTTCATACGATACGCATGATACGTTTGAAATATATGTTAACATGCTATTGCAAATCGCTATGTAATCTAAAAATAAATAATGAAAACGGAAATACATAATGGACTGCATGTGCAATCTGCTAAAGTGCATAAACGTATTCCCAACTAAACAGAACTGAGTATTATCGGTATATTGTTTAAAGAAATTAATTGGTAATTATAAAAAATAATCGTTCAGGCAACAACTCGAAACAAATATGCTGAACAAGGGACATAAACTATAGGTGTGTCTCGCTCACAAACTAAGGCGTAACCAAAAAACAGTCGAACTTAGTTTAAGTGATCAATTCATTTACTTGTTGATATGGCTACACTCGAATCAACTGTACCGATTAACACGCATACAGTTACGATTTATTAAAAAAAAAAAATTAAATATTTATAAAAAGAGAGACGTGCATTTAAAGTTTGATTAATTAATCTTACATTAACACCATTATCATTTAAAAATATTCAGTATCCTTATAATTAAGCAATTTAAATGCGCGTTAAGGAAAATTGACTATAAACCCCGAGTTGCGCTAAAAACTATTCCTTCTTTTACATGGGAAAATACCACGCATACCCTCCCCTGCGGGGGCAAGGACGGGTTATGTCGGTCTCGCACCGACTAAGGACTAAGGAAAGCTAAACAATCTCATCAGCTCCCTGCGACGAGTCTGGTCTACGCCGCCAACCACAGTTCGGCCGCGGAGGGCAAGAAGAGCGGCAACACGACAGCGACACTCTTCCGAAAAAAAAGCCTTATCATTCGCTTATCAGAAGTTGACTTGTACACACATCCGCAAATTGCATTAATTGTTTTGACGAAACTATGAATGTAAAACTATGCCTTCAGAAGCTGCTCTAATTGTCCTGTTGCAACAAGGATTTAGTCAGTTAGCAGTCGCTGACCAGTACCAATGGAGCCAGTCTGCTGTATAAAGGGTATACAAAAGATAATAGGAGATTGACGCCTTTAATCGGAAACCGAGATCCATCCGCCTCCTGTGCAACTTCAGAGAGACGACCGTTTTATTGTCATGCCTCGGGAAGGCCGACAGCTGATGGGTAAATTACCGACATTCTTCAAGACCACGTGGTCACCTACGCCGGGTAAATTTTTGTTGATGCACGATAATGCCCGGTATCGCACGTAGCAAATAACTCAATTCCTAGAGGAAGTTGATATACGGACAATGACAAACAGGCACTCTGCACGGACCCCATTCGGAGTCCCAGTGAGCACTTAGGGAATAAGTCAAAGAGAAGGGTCCGTGCCAGGAATGCAGCCTCTACATGCATGAATAAATTGACGGCGGCGTTGTACAGTGGGATGGTATTTCACAAGACGCATTAAAAAAATAAAAAGGAAATAAGCACCGACCGGGGCAATACCAAGTATTCATGCAATATTTTTTTATTATTTTTTAACAGATTTAATTTTATTTTTAAAATAACCAACAAGTCAAATACCCGTTTTTCCTACATTTCGATCCGTATTTTATAAAGTATTGAATAAATGTTGACACTAATGGTAGCAATATTAGCAAATTTAAATCACAAACGATTTTTACAAATAATTATATAATCATTTTTAAAAAAAATACGTATATGTATGCGTACTTATATAGGTTGAGTCGATTTGGTTGCTCTCGAGTGTATATTAGCAGATCAATATGGTTCCTATCCTCATAATAATATTTTAATATCAAAATAATAATGCTTATAAAACAAAATCAAAGAAAAAAATTAAACAAGCCTAGTGACTGAAATTGGTAAATAGTTTTAAGTGTTTACAAACAATACATTAAGATATAATAATAAAGTATGAGTTAGGTGGGACATTCAATGTGCCGATTAATTTGTTTATACATTTGGAATCTAAAGACAGACTGATAATTTGGTATATCAGTAAACTGGAGCTCCGGTTACCTAGTCTCCATACACAACAAACAAAAATAGCGGTGTTATATCTCGCTGATATCTTTAGAGAACATGATCCTTCCCCGATTGAGCTGTTGATGCTGCAACTATATATTATCATCAGCGCATCTATCACGATTAGAAACATCATCTGACGTATGTGCTCCAATCATCTCACTGGATTTACTGTACTAAGTGTGGTAAAAGGGGAAAAAGTAAAATTTAATTAATGCCAGACGATTATTATGGTCTTTAAACTTATTAATACCTAAAGCTAAGTGCACACTGCAGCTATTTCAAAATTACATCGGTGCAGAATACTACAAAATATTAATGTGTAATAGCAACATAAGTTACGCAAGAACATTAGTTTATATATTAAACAATGCCTCTTGAGTTACAAGCTCAACTATGTATGGAGGGACTCCGTATAAAATTGTAAAAGCTTTTGGTTTGAAAAAAGTTCAGCCTATATATATAAATCCCACTGCTGGGCATACTTATCCTCTAGAGGGTGCTGGAGCATAGTCCACTAACGCAGCTCCATTGCAGATTGACGGACTTCAGAAGTCTTCGAAACATTTTTTTTATTTATTTCTTCGACGTGCAGGTTTCCTCACGATGATTTACCTTCATCGCCAAGAACTTGGTAAATCAGCACTTAAAATTGCAATTAAATATTTCATTGGTTACAAATAAAAGTAGTGTCTGTTAATCTATACCGTTAATACATTCAAGTCTTTATACAAATTACAATAAATCATTTTGAGGTTAAGTTAAGGTATGTCATACAATTTATGAGGTCATAATTGTACGTGGGTGCCACTGAAAGTTCTTAAAGCCGGTCAAGGAAACTTCTTCGATTAAAGAACTCTTTGGTTACCTGTGATATATTGCATTATTTTGTCATTTGTTTTTGTGAATTGGCGGCAATTCCAAGTCTTGACACACTTCAAACCTCAAAATGAAATTAACGCGAGAAAATTTTCGGTCCTTAATTTATTATGACTTTCGTTCTGGTCTTAATTAACAACAAAGCTATGATAGACTTTGATTGAATTATGTAGCCCAATCTTGCGCCACTGATTATAATTGGTATAATGAGTTTAAGCGTGGGCGTAGCAATCTCAGTGATGATCCTTCAACAGCGACATCTGAAGATAACATCAGTGCTGTGCGACGCATGATAGAGGAAGATAAGAGAGTGATCTGCCTGCAGATGCGGGCAGGCTTTAGCATTGGTATGGGTCAAGTACAAAACATATTACTACATGAAAATATAAGCGGCAGAAACTTTGCACCAGATGGATTCCTCATATTTTGACCGAAGACCACAAACGCCATCGCATGGACTGGTGCCGTGAAATGTTAGAAAAGTTCAACGGAGGATATTACTACGAACTTGAAAACAAAAGACAATCTGCTCAGTGGGCGTTTCCTTTCGAGGATATTTTTATTACTGATCTTATCTATTATAAACCGAAAGAATGGTGAAAATTCAACATGTGGGCAGAGGTCGTGTCGTTATAGTTTTAATGTCTTTATATTTTAATCAAGGCGACAAACTGGCACTGACAATTCACATAATATTAATTCATATCAGTAGCCAATGGAGCTCCATCCGAACTCGAGACAGCAGATCTTAAACCATGATTTAAAATTAAGAAAAATAATTTCATCGTCACGCATACTCGTGCAGGACTAATCCTGAGCAAAAAGAACACAATTTTTTTTAAAGAATACTAGCTGTGCTATAGATTACTGAAATACCGGTTAGCCACTCCAACTAAGCTTAAAATGCTTGTGCTAGGAGTTGGTTCATGACAATATTCGAATGGTGGATTGGAACCTAGGGCCTTAACTTTTGCAGACCGTACCCTAAACCATTAGGCTATTGTGTGTGTGGCTATTGCAAAGTTAGATTTTTTTTATTGTCGATATCATTGTATGGTCAATGTCTGCTAATGTTTGATGTATTTGAAATTCTAGAAGACCCGTATCGTATACCAGTTTTTTTGTTTTCCTTCATATATTTATTTATTTTTTAAACCACACGACACGATGTTAACTTACTTCGTAGTACTTAACAAAAGCACACAGTTTACTTGACGCCGAGTCCTCGCGGAGATCATGACACATGTCTATCCTAGAGAAGGAAATAAGATGTACATTTATCACATATGAGGATACCAAGTTCAAATGTCACTACACAAGCACTTGCGCAAACTGGCACCACTCGACCTCTTCCCTGTTTCGTTGTATTCAATGTGCAACAAGAACGTAGGTTTCTGATGCAGTGTTACAGGCCGTACAAACATACAAACGTACAACACACCCAAGATACGAAAACCGAACAATTTGTGATGTGTAAATATTATTACGCAATTAGTACCTAGTTTAAATATGAATAAGTTTTTTCGTATTTTCATTATTATATTATGATTAGTAATACATTTTGTATGAGAATAAAATAATTATACATTATTATTACCATTATAAAATGATATGACTACAGTCCATTACATTAACGAAAATATCATGTACATACATACATATATCAAACTAAATAAAAACATGTTCTAAGTACACATATCGCAATAAAAAGTTTTTAGCTCAATAAATAGCTGCTTCAGTTTTAGTTTACTAGATAGGCAAGATTATCAAAATAGAAAATATTTATATGCTATACTAATGCAACATAAAAATAAAAATTATCTAATTACAAATATATAAATGGATATTTAAGTATAAATTTTGAATAGATTTATATTTTGTGTTCTAATCCGTTAGCACAAATCTTTATTACTTTTTCACGTGACAATTAATCACTGAAGAAAACAAGATGGACACAGTTTGATTTTGTTTAAATCTAAACATGCTCCATGAAAAGTGTGGCCACATTTAAATGTCCACAGGCCGCCATCTTTTATTAAGACTTCATTTTGTAATGGTAGGCCACACAGAGCACAATCGTTTAGGTTAAGTATATCAGACATATGTCTTAAAATATGTTGGAGAATTGGTTTTTTCAATTGGGGACTCTCTTCTTCCGAGTTTTGTAATGTCAGCATTCTCTCTCGCAAAGGTTTCAAGCCCCAGTGACCAGACATCGCAGCCACAGTGAGAGGTAGAGCGGTATTTTTTATATGTCCGTTTTTCGAACACCTAAGCAACTGGCAGATCTGAAACAAAAATATAACATCGTAAGGTCTATCTAAACTCTCAACTTCGTTTCTATACATCTGTGCACAGCATCCGTTTAGTTTTAGAAGATTATCAACAAGTATTTAAGTACTTCAAACGAAATAGGTTATCTGGTGTGTCTGAATGTATCAGACATGGACATGTGTAATGTATATATGAGTACGAAATCTAAATGTAGTGTAATTGATTGAATAGACATAATAGTGTGCTAATCGAATAAACATTATTAAACAGAGCAATCAATAAACAGAAGCAAAAGAAGATGAATAGAGAAGAAACAGAGTAAGAGATGGCAGACAGCCATGGGGAACACCAGCTATGACGTTTCTTCTCTCTCGACTGTCTGCGCACATCGATAAGTGAAGTATCTACTACTACGTACTAGGTTATCAACTGAGCGACCGCGACAGAACTCGTGCTGGCGATCGGGTAATGGCAGCAGGCCTTTAGTGGAACGTAACTGAGCAATCATTCTTTTTAAGAATTTGGTGCACCAAACAATTCTTCTAGGAATTCGAGACGACGCTACGAGTACCAGAAAAGACGCGTAAAAACCGGTGCCACTCCGGAGCAGACGTTTTCAGCACAATTGGGGTACTCAACTAGGCCCACACCACTGATGAGCGACAACAGCGATGAGTCCCCCTTATATGGAGTCCAGTTGGACGCCAAAAAAGAACCTAAGAAATCGGTTTTCCTTTGGGTCATAGTCAAGTAGTATTGATTAACATGGCATTTTCAATAACTTCAATAAAAATTGTATGTACATTAAACTACCTACTACGTTTTCATTTTCATTTTACACGATACTAGGGTTGATCCAAAGGTAGTGAAAATGAATATGAAAGACTGATAGAGTGATTATAGTTAAAAAATGATTACCTAACAAGCCAATGCATTTAGTCCATATTTTTCCTAAACCCTCCCTTAGAAAAAAAATCTTTGTCTTGACCCTCCAAAAAAGCCTTAACATCACTCCAGCTTTGTTAGCCGGTGCGTTGTCTTGGTGAAACAGCACTCCAGCCGCTTCTTTTTTCAAAAAACCCACTTTGTAGTAGCAGGGAAAGACGGACGAGGGCAAACTATTCCAGTCCTTTGCTCTACGTATAATGAAAGACGAAGCAAAGCGCTTTGTTCGGGTTTAAAGGATGTTCACAAAAGGACGAAATCCAGCAGTGCGTCGTGAAGTCCGATGGTGGAACAGGGATGGGGGAATCAGATCATGTAATTCCTGAGCACACTCTCCAAAATGCATTCTATAAAGCACTGAAAGGCCTTACGCCTATGCTCAAGACTGAGCAGATTGGTTTCAGCTGCATCACCAATTCCTCTCATCAAAGCCTCTTAGCCCGCCTTTCCACAGAGTACAAAGCTGCGTGATGGCATTTAGCGGGCGCCTGCCCAACAGTATTCTACACACGACTGGACTTGAGATTTCTAGAGCGTTAAAAAAGCGATTGGCGTCGCTCCAACTGGAAACCTCCTGTAATCTGAGACTCATTCGCTCTGCCATGTCTCTTCTTTGGGACTGTACTTGAAGGTCTTTGCCCACTACACCGGAGTATACCATGACCGTGCTAGGAACGTATCAGGCACGGAAAGAAATACGTTACGGTCTACTATGCCCACTAGAACGTATCAAACCCTTGCATAACGAGTTTAGTGTCCGTAGCATCCGGATAACATCCGCGTGTCATATCCATATGGCTTCCGTTCTCTCAGTTGCAGTAGTTCACCTGTGCTTTCGCGTGAGGCAGACACCTCATAAAAAGCGAGTGAACATTTTTGTAGAGAAAATTATTTCCTATATCTGTATACGATGGCTATTAGGAAATTGTCCAGGAAATAATTAACAATGATAGACATTGTTTTAGACGAGGAACAAAGAGAAAACAATAACATCAGTCGATACAACGTTACTGGGTTCACGCGGCTTTAAAAATAAGAAAAGCCGAGGGAATATACTGGTTTACTTAAAACGGATTTAGGACGGTCATCATACGCGGTTACTACCCGTATGCTCTCCGTTTCGTCACCTGCGCGCACCGGTTTGGCATCGTTGCGTGCCATGCACTGAGCAAAATATTCCCACCGATAATTCTTGACGATCCGCGCATGGCACGCGACGGTCTTGGTCGGTGACAGAACGGTCTAGTGGACATAGTCAAATACGTTTTAATACAAAGAATATTTTTTTGCCTGACACGTTCCTAGACATTGATCCTTGGTGGCATTAGCACCTAACTGGTAACTCTCTACAACTGTGCGGTCGTCTGCATACCCAAAGATACCTGGTTTCAGCAGGTCATTAATATGCAGCAGAAACAGAGTGGCAGAGAGAACAGACCCCTGAGGAACTCCAGCATTTATCGCCATTGTCTCAGACGAGCAGCCATCTATGACTACTCGCAGAGACCGCTCCTTCAGGAAGTCAGCTGGCAGTCAAAGGCCTTCGAAACATCAAGTAAGACACTAGAGATTCAACTCCATGGACAAAAAAAATCCTAGTCTATTAGAAATTTTCAACATTCGCCCTCGAAATGACGACTAGTTTTGCCATTTGAGATGGCTGTGACATCAGCGACGTGCTTGATGGTCACTCTTCGATCTGCCAATACAATTTTTTCACGTTATCTTCAGTGAGGGATGTGGAAGGCCATTCTTCGCAATATTTGCCCAGCTTATACTCCTTGGCCCTGCGTGCAACTGAGGAATATGAAGGAGCACAGTTTCCACCAAAATGCTGTGTATGTCTTTGGTAGACATTTTCTACAAGCAGAGGAACTTGATGACGGCTCTAAATCGTTTTTCGCCATTTTTATGTTATCTCTTCGACGGTTCGTATTGCAATGAATGTGCCTCCCGGGAGTCATTAGAAAATTTATGCTGATCTAGTGGGTACGTGGAGAAGCAAAAATTTTTTTTGGCAATTTTATATGCACTAGAAATAACCGATTATCATTACTTTTGGATAACCCTTGTACATCAAAACATCATTTAATGAAGTGTTTGTGACAGAATTTATAACCCGAATAGGTATCGTAAAAATAACGCAAAGTTCAGCAATAAATAAATTTGAATGTTTGAATTTGAGAAAAAAGTATCAAAAAACTAAATGTTATTTATCTTTTATTAAAGATATATTAATTGAATCTATAAAAACCGGCTATCTGAAAAAATTGGCAGTTAACAAAATAACGTCTCATTATCAATGTTATGTACTGAAAGGATTTTTTTACAACAATATAATAGAATAGAGATATAAACAACGTCAATACAGATAACCGGAGGATATTTGTGATCCTTAGACACTTACATTTTATCCTAAATAAATGTATTTCTGTTAATGTGCTGTATTTTTACAATGTGTACAATATTTTCTTATTTAATAAAGTATATTTTCTTACTTAAAAAAATATTAAGAAAATAATTACCTCCACTCTTGATTCTTCAAATTCATAGGAACTGTATATGGCGTCCACAAGCTGCGCAACGATGGCCACGTCATACTTCTCATACATTGACACCAGCAAACATGTGTGATAGAATTTCATTGTAACTGCTCCCATATCAATTAAATTCGCGTGTTTTTTCATCACATCAATGGCACTCTTACCTCCGACTGACTTTATTATAAGTGATCCTAAATTGTCCCAACTCAACATATCTTTGACTGATATGTGATCAAATTTTTTGTTACAATTCAAACACCTGTTAGCGTGCAAAACGGCATACAATTGTATCGCTCGGTCCCAAGTATCTAAAGTGAACTGTGGCAAAAACGAATGTAAGAGTGACTCGTCGAGCATTTGCAAAAGTATCCTTAAAACATTCATCAGGTCTTCGTTCCTTCGCAAATATAAGATCTTCCTCCACAAATATGGCATTTTTTTACATATATCGTAACATTGCTCTTTAGATTGGCACGACCACTGCCTTTCTATGAATTCATCTATCAACTCTGAAAATACTGGTGTTTCGTTTGTTCGAGCAAAAGGTAGAGGAAAACCGCATTCACAGCCAAGATTTAACAATTTATGGGCTTTGATATTTATCGTTATACAGGAATCAGCAAAGTATTTGTAAAGCACTTCGTCCTTTATAATAGCATCCAATAAATCGCATTTTTTTGTTGAGTGACTTAAATATGTCAGAAGAATATTATTAGGAACAAACTTAGATTCATCTAAAGCTCCAACTGAAACACAATATTGTTCCAACGATAACATTAGGTCGTAAATCTTACTAATATCACAGGCATAGCTTTCAATTATAGAGATTAAATTCGATTGCTCTGATTCCTTATTTACTAAACTTAATCTATGGTATTGATACAATGATCTACACACTCTATCATTGTCTACTATATTATTGTCGGTTTCTATGGCCTTTTGACTAGAGTCTTTAAAAATAATGTCATTATCTAAGGGTAAGGGATGTTCGATCATTGATTGTTCCTCATAGGATACCCTACTAGGTAACCTTTCCTTTTCTTGTATATTTTTTGCGTTTGGTGGTTCTTGAAAATTTTGCTTTTCCGTGCCAAAATGCTTAACTTTTTCTTCAATGTCTTCCCACTTTTCTCTTAACATCTTTTTACTTGAACTGAACTTATCTGACATAGCAGTACTGATACCTTTTAAAGCTTGTAAGGGGTCAGGCGATATTGTTGAAAACAAGTTATCTTCATTGTTTCTTGTTCCAATATTTTCATCTAACATTGTTTGAGTATGATAGGAGTTATCGACAACATAAATTCCTGATCTCATCTGAGTTGCCTCACTGAATTTCAAGGTGTCAAATTTTTCTAATATATTACTTATTCTATCTAATAACCCATTGTTTTCCAACTTATCTCTCAATCCAATTACAATATGCAATTTGGGTGATAAATCATTAGACAGCAAATAATCACTATACAAGGCACATAATTTAGCACACAGAATGTATTTCTCATCTAAGTAACATTTAACTAAAAATTTATCTAACTTCATGAATCTCAAATGAATTAGAGAGCTATTACTAAGCCATATGTATATATTATCATGATATATTTTACAGTCAATAATATCATTGTACTTATCGAACCACATTGTATTGTCTACATCATGAATACTTAAAAAATATAGTCCATGTTTACTGAAAGAGAATATGGCACCATTTATCCAGTATATTTTAGGAAAATTTACAGATTGTCCGATATTATGTTCGTCTAGATTTCCAATTGATATATTTTCATTATCATAGGATTCAATTGTAACAACTTTCATTGGCTGCTTGGCTAAAACTTGTTTAAACTGATGTGTTCTTCTAACCGTGCCGTCAATTGTAGCTTCCCATAATCTAGATGATGGCCTCGCGCAATATATCATAGTATTTGAAAGTTGCTCACCTACTTTAAACCCACCATTACCATCCACAATATTGTATTTCTTTAATTCAGTGTAGTCCTGTTGATTATTATCAGCTGCACCATTTATAGCATATTTATCTTTAGTAACAAAACACGCACCAAATTCACCATCTCTTAGTTTTTGACCAATCTGTCTATATTGCTCTTGGATAATATTACAAATATAGCAACGGGTTAAGGTAGACACAAGCAACATACAATCTTTGGCATCCAACTGGCAAATTCTCGAGTCCAGACTCAAAATTATTTGAGATGAACTTTGGAACATTGTTTTAGCCTGTAACACAAAGATAGAAATATAACTACAAAGATAATATCCATCTGGAAGATTTCTATCGTAACCTCATCTGGTAATTAAAGTAGGATCACACCCTAGAGGATACTATGCTACTATAATATTGTATCATGGGCTGCATTCATCACTTATCATCAGGTGACTTGTATGCTCATTTATCACCAATTAATAAAAAAAGGTAATAGTACTATATACCTAGTCCGGCCATAAGTTCTGTTACAAATTAAAATGCATTTTTTGTAATGAAGTAATGTAATATTATTAAAATGTATACCTACATATTTATTAGTCTCAGCAAAAAATAAAAAAAAGGGACACAAATCTATGGATTTACCCACTGTTTCCAAGGGAAATTTCGCCACTGCTTGCTCCAAAGATTTTTTAAGAGACTCAATGTCACCGTGTCGTTTAGAGCAGGCCATGTCCTCTAAAATTAACCATAGTTTGAAGTCTAAAGGGTCGAGGTCTAAGCTATATGAGGGACAGTCTTCAGCTCTTAAAAAGTCCGGAACGTTGGTTTCAATCCAGGTTTGGGTAGTTCGTGCCTTGTGACCAGGTGCAGAGTCCTGCTGGAAAGTCCACGGTATATTTTTAAAAAGTGTATTGCTGAGAGGTTTCACAATATGATCCAAGACTCTATCTTGATACACTTTGGCTGAAGTTTTCACTCCTTTTTCACAAAAATGTAGTTTTGCTTAAACTCCTTGCTAAGACACGCCCCAACAAACCTTCTCTGACGCAGGATGATGACCACGTTGTACCTTTGCGACCACTTGAGCAGCTTCTTTAGAACTGTGAGCATACACTTTATCATTTTGCTTAATGTAGTGTTCTTCAATCGTGAAAGTTTTTTTATCGGTAAAGAGTATATTTCTGTGCCTTTCACGTGTGTTTGTGTGCGTTTCTGTGCGTATTGCAACAGAAGGCGTTTTGATCGATCCACTCTCTTTACTTGTAAAGATTGATTTAGGGCATGTCCTGTATATCGACGATAAGCACCGAGCTTCAGGTCTTATAATACGCGGCAGAGTCCTAGCGGGAATCTTGATTTCTGGCAATAAGATTTTTTGCTGCCTAATGGGGTTTCGACGAATTCTGGCTATACGAACATACGGCCACCAAGCTTTTGAAGTATCTGGAATATGACCGACGGTTCCATACCCACTTTGTGCAAGGTGATCACTGCAATCCTATTTTCTTTAACACCCCGTTCCATATTGTAATTTGATAATGAGCACGAAAAAATATGTGAAATGGCGCAGTATGGAAAGAAGTTTTTAAAATAATATACATGTTCCAAATTCAAAATAATTAAAAAGTTGAAAAAAAGAAAAGTTTTTATGTAACAGTATTTATGGCCAGACTAGTTATATAGCGATGAAGGTAACATGACTGTTAAATATAAATCCAAATTTCCAAATACCTTAATACACAACCAAGGTATACATAGTGTATGATGATATTGAAATAAAAAATACTCACAATAAAACTCTGCAATTGTAATACTGAAACTCTTCCAACATCATCACCGCTGAAAAGCATGTTCCCACTCCAAACCATTGAAGTAATTTCATTTCCATTGTGTTCCTTTGAAGCTGTTGATGAATATCCACCACTCAGGGCTTCATCACATTCAGTGACCGTAACTGTACCTTTTCCATTAGCAAATCCTATCAGCTTCTCATCTGTAGAAATAGCTAAGCGCGTAATGGGCCCATCCTGTAAAATTATAGAACAAATATTAAACTAAGTAATCTATAACTAATCTTAGTAATATACAAATAGAGGTGGTGGAGCCTAGTAAAAGCTTTTGTATGCATGAATGTGCGGGCCCTACCGAAGAAATACCACCACCTCACGGAATACTGGCAGTAAAGTAGATGATTTCAACTGCGCGTAATATAAAATAATGCCTTGATTATTTTAGCAAACACAAAGGAAGCTACTTGTTTTTCCATTCCTATATCCAATTTAAAGGCTATCCAAGGATCGGACACGGAACACTTTACAAACGCGCCCAGAATCGAATATTATATGCTGCACTGTATTAGTCTAGGATGAAAATAGAACCCAGAAACCAATACTAAGCAACCAAGTACTATGGCTTCTATACCATATGGTCCTCAAAAATGTAAATAAAGTTAGTATACAAAGGCGAAAAGCGAAATGGAGAGGTTAAGTTATGGAGGTGTATATATTTTTACTTCTTATTTTTCAATACATTCAGAGTAACAAGTGAGCACACAGTTCACCTACTGATAAGTGATTTCTGGGGCCCATGACATCATGATCATCATGACATTCATCCTTGACAAGGAATCATAATGCAGATGCGTTGTCACACTTGAGTACTAAAATGGAATGCCTCATCACCAGTAATAAAGGTCTCTGGATCCCAACACTCACCAGACAAAACACATCAGCATTATATTAGGGATTCTGTGAGGGCGTCGTCGTTCCTCGGTCGAAACATACTGCAGCATAGTTCTATCTTCTGTTGTTCATCATACATTTACATTCTGTTGTAACTATTTTTCTATTTGTTAGCTCATTATAAATATTTCTAATATAAATACCAAATTCCAATCAGTTCATTAAGCTTAAAGATATCACTGGATCAACTATTCAATTGGGATAAACCAACTATGAAAAAAGTTTGTTGTGGAGATGATCTAGATAGAATCATTAACATATTTAATCAATAGTATATACAGCCGGTATTGTTATTTTGTTTTTAAATATTCAACTGTAATAATCTTATTTTTTTACAAACAAAGGTACTATGGGCAGACTTTAATAACACCTTTTGGCATTCTCTGAGTCAACCCTTGCAATGGAGAAACATAGACTGTAAGGTATATACTTAAAACTATATTTTAGTAAATAAAACAATATATAAAACAATAAATGCCATATATGTTATAATAAATATCATATGGTATAGACATTAAATATACAATAAAAATAGATAATATAAATATATAAATAATTAAATTGCAAATTCAGAAGATTTCCCTTGTGTGTCTTATTTCAACATTTATTAATATTGCTAAGAAAAGTAGACCCAAATCTTGCAGTTACTAGCGGTCAGTATGCTTGATGAGCTGTCTTACAAAACCTCTTAAAAGTAATCCATAGTGGAATTTACCGAAAAGGTCTTGGCAACAGACAAATTGACTTTCAGGATAATAAAATAAATAATTAAATGAAATTAGTATACAGTAGTCCATACTCCATAAATTCAGCATTTTAATTAATTAATTAAATTAAATTACAGAATAATTAATTATTATTCATTAGGGTATAGTATTATTTAAAAATTAATAAAGCAATAATCTTTTATATTACTATTAATATTAATTTACAGAATATTTTTAATTAACTTTAAATTTGTACATAAGAGTTATCTATGTGATCCTCTATCATTTAGTTAGAGTATTACAATACAGGATAGTAATTTACAATATGCTGCCTTGTTTGTAGCAATATTTTATAATTTACGGAAAATTCAGAATTATAAGAAAGTAATCACACATTTAATCGCATTCTGCACTAATTTATATACATAGGTATGTATTAAAGTTACTTGAAGACGGGGCGGCCCATTGGAATGACCACTCCAAAAATTTTGGAAAAAGTAGTAAATTTAATATTGGAAGGTGCTCGAATAATATTTTTGGCATGATTAAAGTCAGCGCAAGACGGATACCAAGAATTCTCACGCCGTTGCAAAAATAACACCATGACAACAAGACTCCATGCAGTGGTACAAAAAGGATGCATCACAAGAAGTTTAAGGTGACACAGTCAACAAACAAAAAAAAATCATGGCAACCCTCTTTCGGAACTCTGAATTAATCCTATTTATTGATTACAAAGATAAAGGTGTTTCTATAACCGGAGAATACTACGCTTAAATTCTAGAGCAGTTAAAGGAATCCATTAATGAAAAGAGAAGGAGAAAACTGACGAAAAGTTTCCTACTTCTTCACGACATTACTCCGACAAGAGTCGTGTTGCGCTGGCTGGCTCGCAGCGATTATTTCTGTGTCCAAAAAGTGAAAAAAGTACTATGTGGAAAGAAATTTACCAGTAATGAAGAAGATAAGTACGCCATTTTAGCGTATTTTTCAGACATGGACAATACATTTTTTATGACGGTATACATAAGCTAAATGAAAGATCTGAAAAATATATTTGTCTTTCTGGTTTTTATTTTCACTACTTGTTCCTCATTCCACGAACTTGAAAATGCTCCCTCATACATAGTATATAATTTAAATATAAAAATATGTGCATTTATTCCATGAGTTCAATTTATTATATTCATATTATCAACATAGTAATGTTAAACCAAAAATTTATGTCTTAAAAAATATAGGTCAACTGGGTACTATGATCACTAGGCCACCTGATTGTCATGTAATCTTTACATATATATATATCCACTTTACTGTCGTAACAGAGTTATAATTGTGAACTTTTGTGAATGAGTCAATGCCATGTTTCAAAATATTGTAATTTTGTACACTATTTTACTTGTGAGGCTATTTTCTAGAGAAAGAGTCAACTATATTATGTTCAGCTTCTACTCTTTAATCTTTATAGTGTAGTAAAGCATTGTATAGTTCTGTGTAATAGATATTGGATTTATAAAAGAACCTTGGATCTCTAAGCTACCTTACACTCAATATTAATGAAAAATAAATTCAAAGGTATTTATTTCTGTGATATTTATCACTATATCTATATATATCACAGATATAGGTATTTATATCTGTGATATATATACACATGGTTATTTCATATTTATGAAATAACCATGTTTTGTGATTTAATTGTGATTGATGATGCAACTTTAAGAGCAGTCATAGAATTAGGATCTTAGGAAATTAGAATCTGTAGATGGAACACTGTCTTCAGCAAAATGGACTGCAATGATGATGGAAATAAGCCTTTTAAATCTTTTAAATCCAACACATGGAATTCCATATTCACTATAATTACTTTAGATAATCCAGGTAGTCACAAGGGAATGTTCACAACTATGTAATGTTAAAAAGAATGTGACTGCCCCTAACATATTGATTGTTAACAAGCAGTGGTGACTGATATTGATTAAAATATAATTTTAAATAAGTCTTGTCTGATCTAAAATTATTTTACATTCTTCTATTTAGTGTCTTATTCATTATATAAAAGTTATTACATCATTGTTATTCATTTGGGCATCTCACAATACTATGCATTTGCTGACCAAATATAAATAAGAAAGACATTTATTACAATGACATAGAAGAAACAAAAGACAGGACAGAAAAAATTAAGCAACCTCTAGAGACCTTTGCACCTCTTCTTCTCCATGTATACATATTTTTGAAGTGGTAGTATCATATATTAACATTCAATTTAAGAGATCACTTTTAACTCTTAGTTTTTAGTGAACAATTTTAATTTTATATAAAACTCACCTTATTAGGTATTAGTTGCACAAATTCACATGGACTTCTGTTGTAAACATAAATCCCGCCACTTGTAGCACCAAATGCTATCAATGATTTTGATACATCAAAGCATGCAAACTGTAAAATAAAGTTTTTATTATTTTTCTTTATTTACATTTCATTCTGGAGGTTAAAAAAATAATGGATTGGTTTTGCCTCTTATGTATATCATAAAATATAAATCTCATCTAAAAAATCATCTTAAATCTTTATAGAGGATGTATGTGTTCGTCTTCGGCCACAATTACAACCTACTACTAGTCCCGAGTCCTGTCATCCCTAATATTGTTATCATCATTTAAAATATAAATAAAATGATTTCTACAACTAGTTATGTCTCTTCTTGGGCTAACAATAAAAGGGTATTAACAATTACAGTACAAATGGAACAGGGGTAAATGTTTTTGCACCACAGGAATCACTTATAATTTGTGTGCCAAATTAGTTTTATGAATGACCATAATTACATTTATAATTATATTTAATGTTCATCATAACATCTAACACAAGGTTAATTAAACATTATTTTATTATTTTGATATTAAATCAAAAAAAACATGATGCATAGTTGTGGTCACTAGTGTGTATAAATTTAAAAGTGGCTTGCAATGGACTTATCTAAATAGACAGAAGATGCCTAGTTTCTTAGATTTGTACCTACACATTAGTGTAGTCACTAATCAAATAGAAATACATGATTTATTTTTATATTCTGAAACACAAAAGATGCGTATGAAATATATAACGTATAGTAATTAAAAAAATGTACGACGTTAAAATAGCGATGCTAGTATATATAATACAACTTTAGTGGCTTACGTTGATTAGTTGCCAAAAATTACTTACCTTTATACGGTGGACATTTCTAATCGGATAATTAATAATCTCTGTAATATGAGGGAGCTCTTGAAGTATATACGGAGGCAATTCACAAGTCATGGTTTACGTGCATTTTCTGTTTAAAATTCACATTGACAATCTTTTTCACAAAATAAACATAAAACACTTTTATAACCTTTTTAAATCATATTCACTAGCAATAGAGTGGTGACTAAAGTTACCTATATTAGTATATTATCTATGACTAAAGTATTCCGTATATTTACTCTTTGGTTAGGTAGATCGGTTGGGAATAAGAGACGCGCGTATATGAGAATATTATATCGATGCTATGAATAATTTGGAAGTGCTTTATTCAATATCATTATCCGATATATTTTAGTTCAATATCTTTGGTACATTACCTTATTATTGAACAAAGTTTATATAGGACTGGATTTTACAAAAGTTTAGACTTGGGTGAACGAGGAAATTTAAACTTTGTTTTTGGCAACATCATGAAAAATATGCACTACAGCAACTTGTGTTGGTGTGGACACTCAGTTAAAAATTATGCTCACTACGTGTTTTTATATATTATTGTTGCTTTTTAATTGTTTTATTTTGACATTAGCTAAAACTTATTATTTAATTGTGATATTTATAAGTAATAAAGTAGGCACATCGCACTAATATTTATTTTAAGTAGATACAATGATATAGGTAAGTAAATAAGATCTGGTTTAATAATGCATGGCATGTTAAATTCTGTAGACAAGTATATCTAAGATAAGTAAAATCAGTTTAGATGTTTCAACCCTTGACAGAAAATTGTTATTTTATTCTATACTGCTAAATTTTCTAACTCGAATGATAAATTATTCAGTCAATTAGTTCTCGATGACGTGATGATGTGTGTGTGAGTTTTCATAAACTGTTTTCCACACTTATTTATAATAAGACCACATTTATTTTCCGAACTGTTTGTGCCATTTTAGATTCTAAGGAAGAATATGTCTACTAAAATGCTAGTTGACATGCATACCAGCTAACAACCAGCGCTGATCATCCGTCGGGTCATTTAATAATGTCACAATAGAATGATAAAATAAATAAGTTGAACAATAATTGAGGAATTAAAACAATCTAAAACGAAAATTTTAATTGAAAATTAAAATATATTAAAGAATAAGACAGTAGAAACAGGCAGTAGTAATGCAACCAGGGTGGCCAGTCTTAAAGATGTTTTGTTTTTTGATGTTGATTACCTTCGTCGCGTTGACTGGTTCATGCACGCACTGCTGCACCGCCACCAGTATGCAGTTACTACTGCACACTGCTGTTAGAAATTATTGATATTCTTCGATTGTAGACATACGCTCGTCTCATCGACGAATGGACACGTTGTCGAGGTCTTATCGTAACCATTACTTACTTACTATAACATTGTTAACTCACAAATTTTATTATTGTACCATAATATCTACTATTAATAGTGATTCAATTGGTTGATAACTCTTTTAACATCTTTTGCTATTCATATTTTTAAAGTGATAAAAAAATAGACTATAAATTGAAGAGAACTAAACAGCATTTTCAATAGTGGTGTTAATTAATTACATATAAATACATTTAATATATATTAAGACGGAAACATAATGATTGTTTTTGCTATATAACACTCGTAACATTCTTGTTATTTTCCTCATTATTTTTGTGTTCATAAAGAAATCGTGGGACTAGTGCGTATTACACTTTCTTTCATTAACAGTATATCTAATAACATATTAAAATAAATGTAAACTCAAACATGAGCTGAAGATGACAATATAAATCAATAATTATATACGAAGTATCAAAATCTCCTGTCTCTTTCACCTATTTTATTATGTTAATATTAACACGTTCCAAAACCTTTTCGTGTTCACAAAACTGTATTTACTGACTAAGTTCAGTTTTCCATTTTAATAGATTTTGACATTTATATAAATTTATATAATAAGCTAAAAACCTAATTACACGCGATTTGACACAACAATGACCACCGCAATAAGTAATAAAGTATAAACTATAATCCTACCGTTTCCCGATTTCGAATCATTTTTAATAACTACAGGTTTATATTTATTCCATAGATTATAGCTTTCGAGCGGTATATATATATTAAAATGTTGAACTTGCTAAAAATTTAATTTAGTCTTACGGCTACATGTTATATAATTTATGTCCAAGTATGTTTTATTATTTAGATATATTAGACGACTGCTTCAGTTTGGTCCGATCGTCGACCCATTCCACCACCACCGGGTCGCTCCAACGAGTTATAAAACTTCTTATTACTTCTGAAGAGACAGTTCTAGTTGAACCTTTTCGACCTATCAGTATATGCCGTATCTGCTTACTCCAAGAGATTCTTTGCTTAAAGTTGCCCATGCTAAGTCTACCGGAACCAACTAATTTCTGCCCCAGCAAACGCCTGCCCTAACGTTGGCACAATTCTTGGCCTATTATTGTCTGACCTGAAGCTTATCAGTCTGCCGATGAGCCTTCGTGATATGGTCCCTTAATCCTTAGCACCAAATAGGATCGAGTCCGTATCGCACAGGTCCTGGCTAGCTTGACGGTAGTTATCCGGCACTGGGTTTAGAGTCCTTATTACATTCCGGTTTCGTTTACTTAGAGTTATTCGGGAAAGTTGCGGTCGATTTTCGAGAGGCAATTCGCACGATCAACTGCAGGTTGGACCTTGAAAAAGTTAGCAGTATGGTGCCGAGTACCGCCAACCCTGCCGATACCAAGCTGACTGTAAGGATACAAGGAGTTATCTGGTGTTAGTGATATCCTTGGGGCTCAACTGGCAGCGCATGCTGCCGCGTCCAGCACCAGCTCCAGACGCACCCGGGCGACATCCAGGCTGCGGCCCTCTACGCATTTAATTTCCAACGTCACTTATTGCGCATCCTATGACTGGAGACGCCCAGGCCCGGTGTTATTAGTAAATAAGGCTATAATATATGTTAATAAGGCTATATGCATAGGCGGCTTCATGCACCCAAAGTAAATTTCCTCGAGCAATGCATGAGACAGTGGAATATGATCCTTTGTCTTCTAGGTAAGCAGATGACGGCTACAGAAAGCTGAATAAGGTCACGGAGGGGTATCTTCTAGGGTGACTGTTTGAGACCTATCTAGTTTTGCCTCTCTTTGAACCTTCTGATTTTAGCTTCGGAGAGGGGCTACCAAAGCCTACCTATCTTTTCTACTCGGATTACCATTTTCAACAATTTATTCGCTCCTAGACGCTCTCGCCTGAAAGAGTTACTAAAATCAGTAATGATTTTGTAAGTCCGTCCGCATATTCCGCATTAAGTAAGTCCGCCGAGCCGCGCACACAGTGCGATTTGCCAGTCCACGAGGCAACGCCGGAGGAGACGCCGTGACGCAGTGATCGAGTCGTCGTTGCGCGACCCTAACGGGAGGGCCAAGCTTCATCTTCAATACGCTATCGGTGAGGCCAAGGCTGGGGCGAAAAATGTGATGCTGGAGACTCTGAACCGTGATCCGTGGGATCGACCATATCGCGTGGTGCGGGGCACTAAAATTCGCAAATGATTTTAGTAACGCTATCAGAATGGGGTCCTTCATGTTGAAAGGGGTAACATTGCTTATCTGAGGGTATAGATATGTCTATACCCTTGAACTCAAAAACCCTCTCAGAGGCTGATAGATACCGATACTTGGGTATGTTACAAAGGATGCATGAAACATTCGGTTCGCGATGTGTTATCCATGCGCCTGAAAAAGTTGCATAACACATTTTTGACTGGCGTGAATCGGAAAAGCACGTATAACGGTTGAGTTAGTATTTTTGACATACTCAAGTGGACGTAAATTGATCTAGACCCTTGACAAAAAATTCCACACAACTATGACGTCCCCCAGTCTGCATTATTCGAGATCGTCGGTAATGAGGCTGTACTTACCACAAGGCAAGGGAGCATGGTCTTTTAAGTGCCGTTACCATACATAATCACGAAGTATGCGGCCTCCGTAACTACTTCCTGACGAATACCCATGTAGTGCCTTCCATACGGACTTTGTAGCATGTGACAAAGGGCTTAATCCTCTGTCCTTAGCCAACGAGCAATGACAGGACCCAGGTGAACAGATTGTGTCTGACCATGAGACAGGATAATAGGAGGAGCTACATAGGAGGAACTACAAGGAATTTCACGAGTCGTTTGTAGACTATATTACTGCCCTTAACTGGCAACGTTTCGGTGACCTTTTAAAGGAAACCGACGGCTTTATTTGTGCTATTCAGGATCAGATTATAAGACCAACAATTACCAGAGATACATCCTGAGAGATGGCACTGTCGACAACTGGCGCGATTGCCACCATCATAGGGGACTCCTTCAGGCATGTTATCACCGGTTGTTCAGCACTTTCTAACTCTGATTATCTGCCCAGGCACAATATAATAGGCCAAGTAGCCAGGATTCTCTACCTAGAGCTCGCTCTAAAATATGGTCTCGTGAATTGGAGGTTGTCTAAGAACAATCTGAAGGACGTTCTAGAAAAAAACCGCGCCTGGCTCTGCCAACCCACCATCAGGGACAGGATTATCGTTGTGAATCAGCCTGATATCGAACTGATGGACCGGGCACAGTCTGCACAGTCTGGATTTTTTGACTGATATCACCATCCCGTATAACGAGAATTTTGTGAAAGTCGAAATGTCAGATAAAAGTGACAGACATGCCGAACGAAATTATCCGTATAGTGGTATTTGCTAACTATTTAATCCCAACCTGCCTCTCGTAACATCTCAGATGATTGGGACTCGGTGACGAGATGGTTTTTTGTGACGGAATTCATTCATTGTCATCATCTCAGTCCACTTTCGCTAATGAACATTACGTAGATCTATGAGTTGATGTATATACAGATGTCGTGAAGTAAGAACCTGTGTTATCTTTATCCACTTTGATTTTTCAAACATTCACAGGCTGGGACTGGGCCTCCCTCTCTATTTAAAAGGGAATTAGGAGGGTAGTGTGTATATGAGTATGTATGTATTCCAATAAAATAATATATCCATAATTGTTTACTTCAAATATTTATTGATTATTTTTATTTTTTTATAATACTTTCACAACAACCTTGATGGTATCAGATCCCGCTTCGTTTTCAGCTAAACAAATATACGATCCCTCATCTCTTTTAGACACGTTTCTCATAGTAAGAGTATTGATAGAGCTTCCTCTGTAAGAAAAAAAGTGCCTTTTAAATAAATATTTTTTCTTGCATATCGCGGAAGGCTATGAATTGATTGTAAAAGAAATGAATGTAGAAAGTGCTACTTTTACTAAGTAAAAAGATAATATTATAATTAAATCCTTACCATTATCTTTTTAATTATATTATTAATTAAAAAGATAATCGTAAGGATTTGAACCGACTTTTTTTTGAAGGATTTGAACGATTCACTAACCGAACTCGGCTAGTGAGTTAAAAAAAAAGATAATAAAAAGATAACGTTTTTGGAATTAATATAAAGAGAATATGCATCATTTGCGAACCATTTCTTGTGTGTGTATAATATTTATATACTCACGGAATAAAATATTATAGAGGTATATAACTATGAAAATGTATTGAATTTAAAGAAAATATCGGCGTTACTTATTTTTATAATTTTCACGCACTAATTATATAAGAAACCAATAAAATAAGAAAAATAGAATTAAATAATAAAGGAAGTGGAAATAACCTCTTTATGCTACTAATAGTACTCATTGAGTCGTATATTCGTAGTCATGTTTTCGATTTTTACGTGCAAAATCACAGGCTTATTTGTGACTGTAGTAGAACGATAAACCCACTGCATTTTCTTTGATTAGAACATTGTCGACGAGCGAGTATCTCTGTGGAATAAATATATGTGATGTCTACGAATGCTTTTGGCACTATGACAGGGCCGGTGAATCTGATGTATGATGGTAATAACAAAAAAATGGCGACTTGACCTAATCCGCTCAAAATCATGAGGTTCAAGTTCATCACATCCTACTATAAAGTCAGAAATGCCTCTCTAGAAGTCTACTAACATGGAGGAAGGAATGCAGTTTTCTAAACTTCCGCAAAGGAAATGAACAATAAATTAAAGTGATTTATAGATATTTTAATAGACACAAAATGAAATTATTTCCTTCCGGCAGTGTTTCCATCCTAATATAATGAGGGTGGAGATACCTTTTGAAAGAGAAGAACTACTGCTTGCCACTTATTAGTAGAAATGCAGTGAATCTGACTTATTTATTATAAAAAAAATACCTCTGTAAAGTTGTGGTGCTTGAATTTAGCGCTATAAATTTCCATTTCGTAGTAGGGATGGGGTTGCCGTAAGTTACATGACATTGTAATGTGATTGTATCGCCTGAAGTTAGTGTTATCATTGTCGTCGGTGGTGGATCGATGTATGGTGGTACTGAAATAAATAAATTTCCTTATTAATTTCATATAATTTAAGTGGCTGATACTAAAAAACTGAACTAAAAAACGTAGGGCTTTGTTGACAAATGCCAAAAACCCTGTAGTAATCCTGTTGTAAGTGATCACTAAAACATACCATATACTAGTTTGTTATAAAATCAAGATGCAAATGCGATTTACTCACGAGGTAAAATACGTCCTTATGCCAATAGTTTTAATAACTTTTGATGGTAAGGACGTTGATAGGTAGGGAACATTCACAGTTTATTTATCAAATATTGAGTGTTTCTTTTCTTACGAAACCATGTGAAGGTTCCAGCTTAGGAGTCTTTAAAGCTTAGTTTAGCAAATATCATTATAACTGATTGTCAGATAAATCAAAATGTACTACCAATTTAAACATTTCTAATTAGGACAGTTTCTTCGGGTCTTAGCTGCGGGCAGTTTCTAGCTGTAACATTAATGGGTCAGTTCCACCAGGAAAGGACTATGCCCTCAGAGAAGATCAGCATGAAATAGTAACATAACGCTGCTGTGATTCATATGGTGAGTGTAGGTTTTCTAGGACCGAATTACAAGTAACGGTGGATTCCGTCTTAAACCTCAGGGGTGAAAAAGTTTATCACTCCCAATCAAGGACGAATTAGGATGTCATGAGTTGTAGGTATTACTGACATAGTATCTTGATCATCATTGAAATTTTTAAATGTAACTTACCCCAAACATTTACTGTTATAGTTCTCTCTGCTCTTCCTAACAAGTTCTCAGCAATACAATGGTAATTGCCGGAATCATTCGAAAATGCAGTGAATCTATAAAAAAATACAGGTAATTTGGTAAAATAAACGACAGCCTATTTGCGTTTTAAGCGTCAATGGTTTAAAGTACGGTTTGCGAAACTTAAGGTCGTAAGTTAGTATCCACCATTCGATTATTGTCGAGAACCACCTTCTAGCACAAGCATTTTCAGCTTATTTGGAGTTGTTACACGGAATATTAATAATATTAGTAGTATAATTCTTCTAAATAAATAATCTCGATCGCACATACCTTAACAATAGAATGTATTTAAAGATAATGAAACATTGTTATAGTTTATCTTTTAACTCTCAGTCTCACTAATACAATGCTACGAGGCACTATCTCAGACAACCCGTCAACCAATAACTAGGTGTCTCCTTAACAGGTGAATGCTGGGCCCTAGCATCTTGAAATCCTCCTTGCTCTAGGTGAGAGGAAACATCTCAAAAATAATCAGCTGTCTTGGTACACTCCGGGATGTTTCACTGACAATATTTTTTATTTCGAGGAGCCAGTCTTTAAACTCTTTTATACCTTATGTATGGGGTGACAAATCTTGCTATATGCACTGCATTGTCATTACAACGTTGCGTTGTTAATTTTAGAGATGTGAAAGCTTTCCTATGATGTTTTCCTCTGCCAATGTCAAATCAATTAATAATTTTAATAATAAAGGCATCGTAGATGGCATAGGTTATTTGAGTACTGTAAAACTTAGGCGAGAGATAGGCGTGGTTTATCGATAGATAATATATATAGAAACGAGTTACTTGTGTTTTATTACCTGTGTGTGTTCGATTCATCTGTTTTGTGTCTTTGATCAAGAGAGATAATAACGTCACCTTGCGTCATTTCCCACCTCACCGCTGCTTTCGGTAAAGCGTCGACTTCGCACGATAATTGAACAAGTTCGTGTCGCTTCACGATCTTTACCTTTTCGTTGACCTTTATCTTCGGAGCATCTTCAACAACAATTTGTATTTGATAGTATTGGACGTGACAAATTCAGGCCACAGGAAACACTTGCCATTTGAACAGGTGAACTGTGTGCTCGTTTGTTACTCTCAATGTAATAAATAAAAAAAAAAACTTAAAATATGGGTTAATATAATGTGTAAGTTTGTAATGATTTGTCATACTCATACTCTCAAATCACATCGTATTTATACGATGTATAACAAAAGACTGATGTTTAACAAAGATATGTACACAGAAGCGGTAAACAACAATTTTTCGCTAGTTTTCCAGAGAGCTTAGTCTTATCCTAATCGAATTTTTTTATTCGTTCTATAGCTAGCGATGATGATATATGACTCTGACACATAGAATTGTAATATATGTTTAGAGTTTGGTAGTATGAGAGACCCATCTTAAAAATATGCTTCAATGTAATAATATGTAATATAATATAGTAGTGCCAACTCATTCGTGCTATACTCGAGTTAACAGCAGCATAGACATATTACAACTTTTAATTCATCTAAAGATCATTAAGAAATTATCCTAAAGAAATAACTTAATTCCGTGATTATTATATGGAACGGAATACCAAATATGTATATATTAAAAATTGGCGTAATAACTATCCCAATGTAAGCTACCAAGACCTGTGGTTGTCTGACAAGAGGATGGCCTGCAAGTCTTGAAGATATGATCTATCTCGATCAAGTAGATCTAATACGTGGCGTACGCTTAAGTACGTGGACCAACGTACCATGAAAAAAAAATTTAAATAAAACTTACATTGGACTCGAATTAGTAAGTCCTTTGAATCTGACCCTAAAACATTAACTGCCTCACACGTGTATACACCCATATGCTCAGTCTTGACTGACGGGATTTTTAATTGACTGTCCTCAGCACTTACTCCTTCAGGTACCTCTTCAAAGCCGTCTGCTGTTTTAAATTTCCAGTTTATATCTGGCGCTGGTTTACCATGTATTAAGCTGAAAAGAAACATAAGCGTATTATATATATATATATATATATATATATATATATATATATATATATATATATATATATATATATATATATATAATTATATGACCACCACTGTATATATGTGTGTGTATATACATATATATATATATATATATATATATATATATGTATATACACACACATATATACAGTGGTGGTCATATAATTATAAACACTTCTTATGAATAAAGTATAACTTCATCGTACAAATGTTCGTAAGAAATAAACACATTCAATAATTAATAATCATGCAATAATATATATAATATTTTATGTTACTGGCCGCTTGGACACCTAATAAGAAACATTTTAAAAAGCATCCATAGCTCGTTCTTTTTTTAAATTGGAGAATAATATTTCTTTCTTGGCTTTTTCTATTATTTTGGCGGTAATTCAAAATTTTAACTGAATTTTATTCAAAATAGGCAAAAATAAAAGTAGTGACGCGTCAACTAGGCAAATAATTGTTAATTTACATATAGATCATAAGTGGGCGTACAGAAGAATAGCTGAGCATTTAAATTGTTCTGTTAAGAAATTTTTTAATGCAATTGATCATTATAAAACACATGGAACTGTTGAAAGGCTCGGCCAAGAAAAACCTCTCCCAGAGAAGATACGCTAATCGTTCGTGTTGCTAAAAAAGACCCAAGTAATGGCTCGTACCAGATTAAAAATGAAGTTTTTTCGCCCGAGAAACCTTTTATGACTGATACGCAGAAGATTAGTGGAAGCTAAATTGTTTGGAAGAATATCTCGAAAGGTACCGCTTCTTACCAAGCAATACCGAGAGAAGCGATTATTATTCGCTAAAAAATATGTTAATTCGCTGGTACGACATTGGAAAAAGTGTTATTTTCAGATAAAACTAAAATAAATATGGTAAATTCCAAAGGAAAGCGCTATGTTAGACGTCCTGTAAACAATGCTTTTAATTATTAATGCAAAAGGAGTATAGTCAAGCACGGTGGCGGTAACAATAAAGTTAGGGGGTGTGTTTCCGGATGTGGAGTTGGACCCGTTCGGAAGATTGAAGGTACATTGGATCAATGGAAATACTAAAATATCTAAGAGCACACAATGGTTCCCTACTCGGACGATCATTTGCTTGTAACCTGGATCTTTCCAACATGACAATGACCCTAAACACACGAATAATAGCGTCAAATGTTTCCTTAGCGAATAGCGTATATCCGTTTTAGACTGGCCAGCAAATAGTCCGGATTTAAACCCCATAGAAAATCTCTGTGGTATATTGTTAAAAAGAAAGTCTCAAACAAACGTAACACCAGTCAAAACGAACTATATGAAGCATTTGTTGAAGCATGGAATTCAATCCCCCTAGAAAAATATATGAAATTGATTGAATCATTGCACACGTCGTTGCAATACTGTTATTGAAAATAAGGGATACGCCACTAAATATTAATTATAACTATTGGTAGGCTGTGGATAGTAGCTATTTCGTAAATAACAATACTAATTACTAAAACTGAAAAAAATATTGTTTTTCATACTTTTTTGTTGTTGTTTCTAATTAGTTGACCATTATTGTTCATACCTTAAAACTGATTTAAATGTTTGTCCGTAATGTAATATTGAAACTGCACTTGTGTAATGTGATTTATATTGTTTTTCTAATAAATCTAATCTAAATAATATCTAAAAGATAAATCGTTGAACATATTGTTGTCCTATTTATTGTTTAATTTCAAAATAAAAACGATTGCGGTGAAGTATCTTACACAATGTCAAGGACCGTTGGTAGTGATTCTTATTATACGACCACCACTGTGTATACATATTAAATTATTTTCTCGCGAAATAACCCACTGAGGTCAACGAGAAAGGTTGTCCAACGATAAGATAAAACGTTATTTACTCTACGTCTCGGTACTTACTTACTAAATAATTTCATTACGGGTTTATTCATTCAAAATATCGGTTTAGGAATTGACAGTGGTAGAGCCAAGCATCAGTTTTTCTTGTTGCATGAATGGGCTGGCTCGACCGCCTCACAGAATATTGGCGTAAAGTAGATGTGTCATACACTTCTGCGGTTCGTCCGGTGTGTGAGGTAGCCGGATGCCCTCTCTCTCCCCAAACAACATGGTAACAATATTTTCTAAAAATCTACCCCAGGAGGGTACCATGACCGTTGGCCTTGGTGAATCCCTGAATGAGCGTCCACGTTCAGGATACTTTATTCAACCGGAGCGTGTAAGCTCAGGTCACCTCGCGTGTTCAGGGGCAGACCCTGTCAGGCTCACTGTGGATTTCTGCAATATCAGGGGTCTTCATTCCAAACATAACGCCATCCGCTACTTTCTCGAAACGGCGAAGCCTGCAATTTTTTTTTCTCACCGAGACGCAGATATCTTCTACAAATACAAATTAGAACCATTTGAGCCCGGAGCTGCCCGCCAAGGAGTCCCAACCGTCACACGTGATTCGAGAGGCTGGTTGGAATTAACCCGTTTGAAGATATGACTGTAGGAATCATTTCGATCGCTATACCACCCCACATGTCGGTCATCTCGTGTGCCAGGACCAGATATTTTTAACCCACCCACAGTAAACCCGATACTTAAAAAGGGAGGGGGGGCTCAGATCCGTCCAACTAAAAGCATTTTACCTACCAGCTCATCACCAGTATGGCTTCCATCGGAGTCGCTGAGCTGGTGACCTGCTGGTCTACTTGACACATGATTGATAGGCAGTCGAAACCAAGGGAGAAGGCTAGGCGGTTAGTCTGGACGTAGTGAAGACCTTCGATTGGGTTTGGCACAAAGCACCTCTTTCGAAGCTTCCTATGGGCTTCACGACAAGTTGTGCAAATAGGCCATTAGTTTTCTCACGAACCGTAGTATCGAGATCATAGTCGTAGATCATATGCTCCAACTTTAAACAAGTGATTTCTGTTGTTTTTAACTATTAAATAATTAACTCTGGCCGCGTCAATATTTCTCGGGAACACGTCAATGAGTGCCGGAAGAAATTTGTATCTGAGGTCAAGACATTGTTAAACTAATTCATTAATTGAGGCCTATAAATTCTAGTCCAATTCAACCCCTTATACACACAAGTTTGCGTGTTTACCGCTAAAAGGAACCCTTTTGTCGCATCTCCTAATTTTGAAAACATAATCCCCCTGTTACTTCAGGTAATATCGTTATTCACTCATTCGACGCTCAGCAGTCGCCGAGAACGGTCGCCCGGCTCCCCGCCACGATCGTCCCGAGCTACCTGCCCCCGAGCGAGCCACCTGCGCACCCATTGTTCCGAGAACAATACACCGAGCAATTTTTATTGCGGGTGCTATTGTAATCGGAAATTAGTTTCCGAGAAAGAATATTGTAAAGCCACCTGGGTGGTTACACTAGTGGATACCTTGCGGTGTTAACTTAGCTAGTGTAGTGTAGGGCCGTACGCCCGTGGTTCCCCTTCTGGGAAACGCGAAACCGGAAGGAGTCGACGCAAAACTTGGCCTTGGGTAGTGCCCTAGCCAAGGTTGACCAACCCGCTGGACTTATAATAGTCCCACGCGTAGTTTTAGTTAGCTCTAAGCACACACCCAAGTGCACAATAAGACTGGCACTTGGACGCACTAGGGCTACACAACTAGGCACACATCCTCCCTGCCTATACCCGGCAGGGAGGGAAGTAGGCTATTCACCCCGGCATCCCACCGGTGGCCACACTTCCCACAAATAAAGTAGGAGAAAAAATAAAAGTGAACAGAGTGCACAATGGAGGACTCTTCCTCAGAGTCGTTGCTGCACTTCATCAGCATACTAAAAAATAAATACCCCGATGTCTTCCAGGACATAATCAAAGAAAGACCGCTCCCGGATAGACCCTCCTCAAGGGCCTCCTCCATATCCTGCACTTCATCCGCAGTCTCCGAAATGGAGCTGGATAACGCAGCGTCCACTGAGTATCCCCAAGCCGAAGACACCAGCGATTTCACGCTGGTTGAAAAAAAAAAGAAAAAAGCGGGCTTCACCCGCCCCGACGCCACCTCCTAAGGCGAAAAACGGGAAATGAAGGCCCCTCTCCCCAGCCATCTACGTCGGCCCTGCCCCAGGGCCCCTCACAGCTGCCCCACAGCAAGCCCCGCCGCTCCTGAGCGCGCCCTAGCTGGCTCAAAAACCTTCGGCTGTCTCACAGCCATCGAAACGCCCGCCGCCTGTCTTCATTCAGGCACAAGACAAGTGGCCGATTGTCGCATCGGCCCTATCCAATCGCTACAAATATCAAGCGATCCCCACCGCTGTAGGTATTAAACTGCAGCTAGAAACCACGGACGACCATAGAGCGGTAACTCGCTTCTTGCAAGACAAAGGTGTTTTCTTTCACACCTACACCTTGGCAGAAGAGCGCCAACTCAGGGTAGTAATTAAAACCTCCCGCGGGAAATCCCAGCTGATCTGATCAAAGAGGACCTTCAGGCCCAGAATCTCCCAGTCCTGTCTGTGCATAGGATGTACAGTGGCCATAATAAAAGCCATTCAACATGGTGATTGTGGCCCTCGAAAGATCCGAGGCCGGGAAGCAGGTATTTAACCTGAAAACCTGCTGCCACCTCTCTGGGCTGACTATAGAGCGCCCACATAAAACGGCCCACCAGGCCAGTGTCACAAATGCCAATTATATGGCCACTCAGCACGCAATTGCTTCGGCAAACCCAGATGCGTCAAGTGCCTGGGTGACCATGGCACCACCGAATGTCCGAGACCCAAGGACAAGGCCCTTCTGGCCTCTTTCGGTCCCCGCATGTGTCCTATGCAACACAGAGGGACACACAGCCAATTACCTTGGCTGCCCAAAGCCCCAAGCCGAAACGTCCGGCACTAAAAATCGCGCCCAAGGTCGCTACCCCGACCGCCGCCCCGCGCCAATTCTCGCTCCTGTCCGACCTCTACGCCCCACATGGCATACGCCGATCGGCGTAGCGACCGTTGCTCAACCGGTTGAGCAGCCTCCTCCATCAGCCGGACGGCCGGTTATCGAAAGCGACCTCGACTTAGTGTGTCGCTTCGCCGCCGTCTTCAACGGCGCCGACGTCTCAGCCCTAGCAAAAGCCTTAAGGGATTCTAATGGCAAGCCCGAAGTCAGGATTGCCGCCACAATGCGCTACCAACATGTAGTGTCAGCCATCGTCAACTTTCAAGCATAGAGGGCCTTTACAACGGCAGAGTAAAACCGCGTTCCCTTAACGTCGCATTTTTAACGCGAACGGTATTAACAATCAACGCGACGAAATCTTCAATTTCGTTCGCGATCACCAAGTCGACGTGCTCCTAGTGCAGGAGACATTCCTCAAACCGCACACTCGCAATCCCAACATTGCGAATTATAACATCATTAGGAATGATAGAACTTCTGCCGCTAATGGCGGAACTCTCATTTACTACAAAAAGTCCTTGCACTGCGTGCCCGTCGACACGCCAACCCTCACTTTCCTAGAAGCCTCAGTCTGTCAGCTAGCCATGACCGGCCATGCCCCCATCACAATCGCGTCCGTCTACCTGCCTTGCAGACGTGATGCACAAGTATTACGAAGCGACTTCGTGGCACTCCTTTCCTTGGAAATTCAGTCATTTTGGCAGGAGATTTCAATAGCAAGCACACTCGGTGGAATGCAATTAAAATCAACCCCCGGGGTTGGCTTTAGACTCGCTAAGCGACGCACTCGACTTCGACGTCGTAGCGCCTACTACGCCTACCCATTTTCCATATATATTGGGTCACGCACCGGATGTGCTTGATATTGCCATCTGTAAGAACATCAACCTCGCCTTCCAAGGGATAGACGTAATCCACGAGCTCGCTTCCGATCATCGCCCCGTTCTTCTTCGGTTAGGGCCCTCCGCCCCAACCTCACCCTCCACCAAAACCATAGTAGACTGGCACCGACTCAGGAACGACCTGAAGGAAGCCACATCACCACACCTAGATGCTATTCCTAGGAACATATCTTCAGTCCACGACACGAACCTCGCAGTTCATGCCCTCACTAGGCACATCCAGACAGTCGTCGAGGATTGTTCGAGGCGGGTTCCCTCGGTGGAAGACCACCGATGGACCCTGCCAAGCGACATAAAGGACCTAATGAGGCGCAAGAATGCGGCGACTCGTGCCCACGACTTATATCCCACTGAAAGTAACCGGCTGGTGCTACGTACCCTTCAGCGTGAAGTCCGGTCACGCATAGCCCAGTACAGGAACGATCGGTGGAATAATCACCTCTCCAATATCGAACCTTCCCACCTCGCCTTCTGGCGACTTCCCAAATCCCTAAAAGGGGGCAACGCCCAAACAATGCCTCCCTTAGCGCGTCCTAATAAACCACCCGCCTTCTTAGACGAAGAGAAAGCCGAATGTCTGGCTGACAATCTGGAGCTCAATGCTCACCGAGCACACTACCGATCGACGCCGCTCACCTTGCAATGGTTGAGAGCGAGGTCGACCGGAGGAGTAAGGAACCACCTCGCGATTCCGTTACCCAAGTCACATGCACCGAAGTTGAGTCCATAATTAAAACCTGCGACCACGCAAGGCTCCCGGCCCCGACGGCATCACCAACAAGGTGATGAAACTCCTACCCATGTCCATTTTACACCTACTGGTAATAATCTACAACGCGGCTATATCCAAAGGCACCTTCCCGAACACCTGGAAGGAAGCCGACGTCATAGGGATTCTCAAGCCCTCAAAACATCCAACCGATCCATCAGCCTATCGACCCATAAGCCTACTCAAAGTCTTGGGTAAGGTATATGAAAGGCTCATCCTCGCCCGCCTCAAGGACTTCATGCTGTCCCGAGGGCTACCAATCAATGAGCAGTTCGGGTTTCGCACCCAACACTCATGCACACATCAAGTGCACCGCATCACGGAGCACATCCTCAGTAAATTTCTTCAGGGCTACCAAACTGGGGCACTTTTCCTCGACGTGGCGAAAGCTTTCGACAAGGTCTGGCACAACGGGCTCATATACAAACTATATGAGCTCGGTGTGCCAGATCGACTCGTACTTATCATACGAGACTTTCTCCGAAATCGAACCTTTCGTTACCGCGTCGAGGGAACGCGCTCCGAGGTTCACCCTATTTGTGCCGGAGTACCACAAGACTCCGTCCTAGGTCCTATTTTGTACACACTCTACACCAACGACATACCGCGCACTCGCGGTGTAGAGCTAGCCCTTTTCGCCGATGACACCGGCCTCTATGTGTCTGGGTTCAAACCAGACGCTATTTGTAGACGCCTCCAATCTGCAGCCAACACCTTAGGGAAATGGTTTCGGAAATGGAGGATCGAGGTTAACCCTACCAAAAGTGCAGCCATGTACTTCTCTCGGCGCAACAAAACGCCGCATCTCCCAACTATAGAGTTATTTGATCGTCCAATCCCCTGGGAACAGACAGTCAAATACTTAGGCGTTACTTTAGATGAAAGACTCACCTTCGGTCCGCATGTCAACCGCGTACGGAATCGAGCAGCGTTCGTCCTAGGTCGTTTGCACCCGTTACTCAATAAAAATAGCAAAATGTCCCTGCGTAATAAAATTACACTATACAAAGCGTGCATCCGACCCATAATGACATACGCAAGCCCCGTCTTTGCGCATGCTTCCCCGCGTCACATTCACCGACTTCAGGTAATACAAAATCGTTTCATGCGCAAGGCCACCGGTGCACCGTGGTTCTTGCGTAATGAAAATCTACACATAGATCTTGAGCTGCCGACCATAGCTCAGTACCTGAAGCAGGCTTCCCGCCGATATTTCGACTCTGCCGTCACACACTCTAACCCCTTGATTGTAAGTGCCGCCACTTACAATCCCATCGCGAATCACAGAGTCACCCGCGTCCGAAGAAGACCGAGGCACGCTCTCGATGACCCCGACGACGTGACTACCAGGGCCCAAGCCCTTCATAAAACACAACACACGTACATTGCACCCTCACATCGCCCCCGCCGACGGCGAGGGCGTCACAAACAAGGATATTCGCGATACCGCCATGTCACTGGTCGGTTCTCTCCAGTCCATACAGATAGAAGCGTCGCTGAAGTTTCTTGCGCCACTTCTTCTCCAGCGCCCACGCATTCCGAAGTGGTGGTACAGATAGCTAACAATCAATCCTCTGTCAGAAGCAACTGACCGAGCCGAGGTTCGGCCCTCTCGGGCACCCTCGAGTCAGACGCTCTCGCGAAACAAGGTAACGGTCCAAGCCGAGGCTCCCTCTCGGGAGCCCTTGTGCTGGTTACCTATATATAGAGGTCTCGACTGAGTGCCATTAGCGCTCGGTCACCTCTCAACCCGGTGAAACTGTAAAAGCCCTCGGGCTAACAGTGGCCTTCAGCCCGAAAAAAAAAAAAAAAATCGTTATTCACATATAGACCGACGACTAATTACGCGGTCACGTGAAATGCATGGCCAATTGGCTTCTTAAAAACTTGTTTAATAGAGTAAGGCAGTATTTCGCATCTGCCCACAATGTGTAATTTTACAAGGCGCAAGTTCTGCACACATGGAATACTATTCTCTCATCTCACTCATCTCATTGCTCTGATTCTGGCATTGCAAAGTGATGTTGCATCTTTATATATTTTTTTACTGAATTTACGATGGGGAGGATTCAGAGTTGTTGAGGGTTCTCATCATCTTACTGTTTGGCAATCCACTCCTTTACGCGAAGTTTTCTATCACACATAACTCTGTGGAAAACCTTCAGAAAAGAACCTACACTTTTCTTAAAGGCCGACAGCGCATCTGCGGCTCATCCAGTGTTGCGAATGTTCATGGGCAGCGGTGATCACTTATCATCAAGTTATTTGCTGGCTCGTTTACCACCTATTGTATAAAAAAATAAAATAAAATAAATTCCATAAATTACTCACTTGCATTGAACACTCAGCCAATCATCTAGTTTTAACACGAGTTCAGAGTCCTTTAACCCTACTTCAGGTGCTTCTGAAATTTTAAGTTAAACACATATAATGTTAATTTATTCATCTAGAACGTAATTGCCATTTAATAGGTTTGCTTTATAATAGTAAATCGAAATTTAACTAAATCTGCGTTTTAATCTTTAATATGTCAGAGAACTGTGATATGTTTTGCCTGATGCATAAACCTTTTCTTAGTTCTCTTGATAAAAATTGGTATTTATATTGTAGGTGAAGAATCAGAAGAATAAATAGAAGTCGATGAGCTGGCGACTCACCACCGTTCACGAACATTCGTAACACAAGAGGAGTTGTAAGTGCGTTGCCGGTTTGTGAAAGGAATGGGCTCTTTTCTTTCCCTGTCGTATCGCTGTAGTAATACTATTGGCGACAGCTAATTTCATAAGTGTGGGTGCGGTAAAAACAACGCATTGTAATTGATTGCCAACCATCGAGATGGTGAGAATGAAATTTTAAATTTTATCGCGATGATGGTAAAATTCAACGGCTAAAATTAATCTTAACAATTTCGCAGAGCACTTCCTGTGGTAGATGCAATGTCTCTTCTCAAGGCCAATGTATCAAGCCAATCGGAAGGAACTCGAATGAAATTTGTTGAACTCGTCTTCGACGATTGCTCACGGGATGAGGTCTAATTAATGAAGCTCATACTGGGTTGCCCATTCCCAAAGATGAAAACAGTATTCCACATGAGGCCGAATTTGGCTCTTGTAGAGTTTCTATGATTGAACCGGTATGAAATATAGAACGAGGCAGCTTTACTGAACTTTACTACTGACACACTTATTTTCTTTTGTGCCAATTTGGCCTTCTCTGCCCGGTGAACACGGAACAGAATGTCACTCGGCATATAAACTCTAAAGATTGTGATACTAAGGTAGGTAGGCATGGGCATGGTTTTTCAAAATTAGATTCACAAAAACCCGTGAACGCGCAAAATGAGCCTTCTTGGTGTCAAAAAATGCTGAAAATTATTGTTTTAACACAAATGTTTTGTAAAACATTTATTTATTTTGAGACATGCAAATTCATCACAACTGATGAACGAAATGAATTATGAATCACAATGATTTGTTTGTTTGTTTGTATTAAGGAATTAGAAAAACACAATTTTAGATTTGGTAGCTCGCTAAAAAACAAAGTAATTTACATCTACTTACCCAATTCCGATATGTCTACATCAGCAATGTAAGTTTTTGTATCAACGGAGTTACTAATTTCACATATATATTTGCCGGTGTTGTTTAAAGTCATTTGTTTAATTAAAATCATATTTTCGCCGGGGATAACTTTAAGGTTATCTGAGTTTTCAATCAAGGAGTCATTATGGTACCATTTTATTGAAGCTTCTGGGTATGCGTCAACTTCACAATAAAGTTTCCCTTCTTTCCCATATTCAAAAGTTGCGTCTGGAACGTAAATTTGTTCATTATTACTAAACTTAGTTTCTAAATTATATATTTGTTTAAATTTTTGCATCTTTGACTAAATGACGATCCGAGACTAATTTTAATAGCAATAAACATGTATCAACCGGATTCAGACCACAGGCTGCGCCAGTGTTAGCCTGGTCCGGTCCCTTACCTGTTCCACGACCGTATGGTCACACTAACTAGTTATAAACGCTCTTTTGGTCGCTTAGGAAGAGACGATTCTGGTTGAACCATTTCAACCTTTCGGTGTATCACCGTATCCGCTCACCCCAAGCAGTGAATCTCTGCTTCAGGTCATCTATGTGATCCGTCAATTTTTTGCGTAATATCCTGCTACTTCAAACTTACATCTGCCCAGCAAACTGGAGTTGCATGTGCAGTTGCTACAAAGGAATTTGGTAAGAATAGCCTCACGTCTAAGCCGTTCGAGTGCGGTATCATCAAATATTATTGCACCGAGAATGTATCGATCTCGGTCAGCCAGATTTTGCTTGGTGACAATCAATAATGGCTCCAATTCAGCAAAAAAAGTGGTGCATCCTAGCCAGATACGTAAACCCTGCAGTTTCTCCCCCATTCGCCCTGCAGTACGACCGCAATGCGTTTTTATTGTTAAGAGATGTCGCAACTTATGAGGCGTATTCCACCAACGATGGTTGGACATTTTTGAGTCCCTACCGACACCAAACTGACTGGTGTGGATGGTGGATGCGAGAGATTGTCTGTAGGTCAAGCAATCCTTAGCTGGTGGTTTGGTACGGGCATGAGGTATATTTTATTAAAAAGTCGTAAAAACTAGTGCCCAAATACCGTCCTTACAAACGTTGCGGAACCTCTTTCTTTAACTTTCTAACTTTAAGCGTTAACTTGATGCCTTTGGTTTTCTGGTTTAGGCTTTCTGGACTTAAATTTCTGTATTAAATTAATAGCGTTATAACATCTTACCTCGTGGATAATCTTTGACCTGGAATGTAAAAGTTCTATTGACGAATAGATCCATTGTCACGGTGTCTTCGCCTTCCGAAGACTCACATTTGCAGTATATAGTACTATTTTTTATCACCTCGATAGAAGCGTAGCTTATAAAAACTGATGGTGTTTCGAGGAGAGAATCCTATAATTAAAATTATCAAGGAAAGCCACATACAAGAAGAGGAAGTAATACTTATTTCAGGACCTTTAAGTAGTCGCTTTAATTAAGGTGCTTTAATGAGAATTATGCACTTCGTCTTAAGATATTAGGGTGTATAAACACAGTCATCTAGAATAAGGAATATAAAACAAATACTTTTAAAAACACGATATTAAAGTAATTCGGTAAATTATAGGATTTTTTTACCATCACAATAATCTATTGTATTGCAAATGAGCAAACATAAAAAGCCCGACTTCATGGTTCACACGCATCGCTTTTTTATTTAAATTTCTAATAAGAGCAAGTACTACGGTGCGGCTCTACCATGCTAATTCCTTAAGCTCCGGGATTATATCAATATTACACAACCTGTAGATATAGTACGTTTTCTGATAAAAATGTATCGATAAACTACTTAGCACCTAATAACTCATCACTTTAATATAAATTCATATTATATTTTAAGTTACTAAAATTTTCTTCAATATCAAATAGATGTGAACGTCACTCGTACTGTTTTTTCATTTATCTTTAATTACTGCGGACAACGATCACATTGGTTTCTTTATATATGCGTAATTAAATAAAAGTAAAAGATTAAATTTGCAGTAAATCACACTGTTGGTCATAGGCTTCCGGTTAAGATAAGTATTGTTTATTATTGTAAGAAAGCTTGGTATTTTGAGTATTATAGACAACGGCACGGTTATTTTGGCTTCAATATTTTGTTTGCGATGCTTTGTCCTTACATGCATGAGTCTGAGATCATAGCATATACGCTATAAAGTTAATACTTTCTCCATTTTAATAACAGTACACCTTTTTTTTGTAAATTAGAACTTATAATTATCATAGATGTAACGTAATAATTGAATCTAATGCCAATACTTACAAATTTATCAACTAACCTCTGAATCGAACGTCGTTCCTGTTTCGTCGTACAAAGAAATCGTTGGTTTCGGATAACCGGATACTTTGCAGGCTATGGTGAAATAAGTTTTATAATCTACTAATGCCACTTCCGGTTCAATCATTTCTACCTTTGGTTTTTGGATTTTAGGTCTTTGCACTGAAATTATAAATAAATAGAAATTTACAATCTTTTACTCTCGATCGGTCGACGGCTATGGGGCCTAGAGCCTAGATTACTGGGTGCTGCTGCATAATAATTTCTATACGTCACCTCGTCGTAAATTATCGCTAATTATCGCTAGTGTGGATGGACCTGCTGCTCAAGCCATCCCTTTAACTAATAATTGATACTATGGCTACTTATAGTGGTAGAGCTATACTGCAGTTTGTTTCTAGCTGTAGAATGAATGGGTCTGCTCGACTTTGTTAGGACCACGCCCTTACAGAATACCACCGTATAAAAGCAGCATAACGCTACTGTTTCGTCTGGTGAGTGCAGGGATCAGGACCTTTATTACTGGTGACGAGGCATTCCATCTCAGTCCTCAAGGGTATAAACGCATCTGCATTATGATTCCTTGTCAAGGATGAATGTAGATGTCATGGGTCGAAGGAATCACTTGCCATCAGGTGAACTATGTGCTCGTTTGTAAATTTAATGTAACAAAAAAAACTTCAGCTGCAATATGGTTTCACAAAATATTAAATAAAATTAAAAGTAAACTTGGAGAGAGACTGCAAACGTGGGAAATACCGACATTAACGTGTTCATTTCGTAATCGTATTACATATATATTTTTTCAGAATCCTCATTTATAAACCCTTTAATGTATTACTTATAATGTAGTGCTTGTAGTAAATATTTTGCGGATCGACAAAATGGCGTCTTATGGGCTGTCATCTCAAAGTAATAAACTCATAAACAGAGAGTCATCATACATTAAAAAACAAAACTCATATTTCATCATTATCTCCACCCATCACTGGTAAAATATTATGATCAACATCATCACCAGAATCCGTCATTTGGTTATTAGATAATACGTGCCATCCAACCCGCAGCCGCAAGCCACGTGCCGTGAATCCTACGCCAGCTTCATGCGACTTCCTGAAAATGTCCCCTACCTGTACCTCTTCACTGTAGCACTTCTTTTATTTTATTTTTATGACAATACGTTCAATTTGAAACTCTCACTTACATATTTGTAATCTTTACGAAAAAAAACCATATGTTTAAATTTACCTTGACTTTGTGTTGTCAGTACTCCTGTCGTTCCTCTTATCACTTGATAAGATGTATCGCGACCATAAATCTAAAAATAAATTGTTTATTTGATGCCAATTTAATATATATATTTGATTAACTTCTTTGTGCGATGGATACAAACAATGATTGTCCCATAAGAGCAATAACGTAAACTCAATAGTTGAGAATGCCTAAGTCACACGAAATAATCTCCATTCACAAACTGGTTCAGGCGGACAATATAACTCTGGAAAGTGAAATCTCGCAGGCAGTTACATTACTTAATTTTATAGATTTTAAATATGTGTTCAATGACCTTTATTTAGCCAACTTATTTATCTCCCCTCGTATATAAGACATAGGCCTTTAATAAAACCTAGTCTTCTAGGTTTATAAAAAGTTAGAGTTATATATTATTTCACATTTAATTTACGTATAATATTACAATTATTACTGGAATTCTTACTGTAATTTTAAATGATTTCCCAGGTTCGAAATATTCCCGTGCTGTGTATAAACCTTTACTTTTATCAACAAAATCAATATTAATCTCTTTGACTCCACCACCTTCAACTCGTATATGTATAGAATTCAGTTCTATGGATATTTCGGCTACTGAGACAGATATGTATGAAGTAGAACCTGAAAACATAACCATATTATTAACTATATTTGTGTAGTATCAGCAAAAAATAAATTATATATTGAATGAGAATAACACACTTTTATTACAGTCAAAGTCAAAATCAATCACTCTGTGTTAGTTAATACACTCTACCTGTTATTAAGAAGTGGCTTAAGAAACTCTATAGTTGTCCTTTCATTGTCTTTTCCCATAATTTCACAGTGGTAAGTTGCGGCTTTAACTTAGCTTCAGCATGAATGGCCAACCCATTGAGGTATGGTAACCTCACAGAATACTAACGTAAAATATATATGTGTTTCGTTTGGTGAGTGTAGGCATCCGGCGACGAGCTGGTACTGGTAGCGAGTATTCCATTAAAGCCCTCAGTGCGACAAACGTACATACATATGTGTATCTTGAATCTATATTGAGATGGATGTAGATATTTATGAGGTCCAGTCATCAGTTTCCATCAGGTGAACTGTTCTTGTTTATTACCCTTATTCTCATAAAATAAACTCATTATTTTAATTTACACTAATTATGATCGCAATTATTCTATAGATAAATATATGACACCCATAGGATTTTTTTTAATTTTATTTTTAGCAAAATGAACTCATTTGTTATATCAAATGAACTTTTCTTCTAATCATATGTCAACAGAACATGCCTGTTAATTTAATTACATCGATGAAACTAAAACTATATGTTATAATTGTACCAAAGAACCATTTAAATAAATTATTATAACTTTTTATTTATAACTGATAAGTGTAAGTGAAATTAAATATCAGTCATTTGTAAATTAAAAATAATTGATAAAAGTAAGTTAAATAAAAAAAACATAATTTGTAAAATGTATAATATTGAATGTAAATGTATTTTAAAATTAAATTGTATTATGCATGTGTCGAAATAACTTACGTTTACTCAAAGTATCGTGAATCATGTCTAGCTCTTTAAATCTTGGTTGCAGATTAAATTTATCTTACTTAATAATCTTATTAAAATTAGGTGTAAAGTAACATGCCAAGAAAAGACAATTTCCTCTAAAACCACAAATTTTCATTATTTTTCTTTTACCATTAAGGAAAGGTTATTAGCATTATACCAGTTTTGTACTAGGGAATGTGAGTGGGAGGGAGGGACATACTATAATTTTAATTTTGTAATTTTAGGGAAACCATAATATAATTTTAATTGTTAAATACAGATATAGTTCCTCGGCTTGGAACCCAGAACCCAAGACGCAGTAGTATTCTCTAACCACTACGCCACGCGGCCTTAATATAAGCATCATTGTATTTATTTTTAACATGCTGAAGTATTGACGTCTTAATTATCATCATCTAGTCCATCATTATTATAATAATTATGGTCCCGTGATAACCAAAGCGTCACTGCAAAGGGTGATCTGTATTAATCCATCGACTATGTGGGTACTTCAGAATGTGGGTTACCTGGTATCGGCAGGCAACTTGTTTCTTTCATGCTTCCCGGTAATTTAGGTGAAAAACCAAATTGGAATTGCAATTCTCTTCTTCTGTAAAAGGTTGTTAAAGTCGGCCCCTGGCATAGTATATTAGCACTATACGTTCCAACAGATGCTTTGATGATTCGAATAACCTATATAGAATCAATTTATTAAATGAAACGATTAATGCTGGCATCAATATTGTTCCTATGTTATTTTCTGTAGGACAAGAGTGACTATTTAACTCGTTATTTAATAAAATATACAATTCTAAGTTCGTTTCATATTTTTTTCCATAACTAAGTTGAAGTCGAAAAGAAAGAAGGTGCAAGTTTACTAAATACAATAACTATAATTATTGAAACATACTGAACTGTAAGTTATATTTTCATGTATTTTTTATAGATAATGTATTATGCCTGGTAAATCGTATAAAGAATAGTTGAAGTGATAGTTATATTTTATGATTATAACTCAGTTTTTGAAATAAAAATATATATGATAAGACGACCTTGAAAATTTTTAATTATTCAGAATACTTGAAGTGTATGCAAATTCGATTGAAATATACCATTGCATATATACAGGTCAAGCTTCTAAAAGCTTGTTAAAACAGAGAAAAATTAGCGTTACACTTTTAATTAACTATTTAAGTTATTTTATATATATATTACGCTTGGTGAATAAAAAAAGGTATTTTAATCAACTCGTTTTGTAATTCTATTTAAATATATTAAAACCAATAGACAACTCTAAGAAATACCTGCGACTGTCGTGTGTTAACAATTTTTTCAATATTAGGACTTTCACCATTCATGTCCAAGATCTCCAATGTTGGATATTCGCCAGACACGGCCACTATAAAGTCTTTTGTATATATATCAACTGAAAACTAAACGTATTCTATGTTTAATATAATTTATTATACAGTTTATACTAAATACATTTCTTGAGTAATATGTTATTTACTTAGAAGACGCCTTTAGTTTCTCTCTAATCTAGTTGATAAAAAAAAGTAGCGACCAAATGGCTAAAAGATATAGGAAAAGGTAAAGATGGAATATATCAGGTAGAGGTAGATATCATGAATATTCGTCGATACAATAAGGTTACCACAAATACTTCTAGAAAACATTTACCGTATAGAAATGGACTTCTCGGTTAGTAGTATATTTATTAAATCTGTAAGTCCATTTATTATAATTTATTTAGTGTATGTTCATAGATCATTATATAGATATAAGTCTATGTATATCTAGTAAAGATCTTAACTCTGTTACTCATTATAACATAACTTTTGAGTGCTACCCATCAATAGCCATAAAAATTGAGTTCGGCATGCTACCTATATATTTACTATAAATATTTAATAATACATTCTATCATAAATGGCTAGTGTACAGTGTATAGGCAAAGTTTACAGTGAAGAAAATAATTGCATATTCCTAACTATAGTTAAAGTACGCGCGGTCAGCAAGGACAGACTACGCATACTTTTCGAAATTTACTTACTGTATACTGCTTAGGGCCAATAAATATTTTATGAACCTTCACATCAGTCCAATCTGTTGTAATTATTTCTTTCATTATTTTGAACGTCTGAAATGTAACATAAATAAAATGATTTCTTAATTATTCTAAACCGACATCTAAGATAAAATTGTACACAAAATATTCTTAGGCTTTCTATATATATATATATTACGTAAGAGATAGATATTTTTTGACAGCAACAGTCCGTTAAGCTTCAGCTATACCCGATCGGCTTCGTCGCAGTCCCAGAAAGAGTTTATAGTATCCATATCCCTTCATTAATTTGATCAGATCAACAAATTTAGTTAATAAAGTCTTATTTTTTCATTCTTGTGTAGAGCTAGTACTCTATTTTTAATACAATCCATTAAAAATCTTATTTTTCTAATCTCATCAGGAAGGCTTGATTGTCTTAAAATTAAGTTATAAATCTCACGGATGGACAATTAAAAATCAAAAACAACAATTAAGAAGGATAAGGTTGAACGAGTAGATAATCATTCTAAATATGTAAAGTTTTATTATTAATTAACTATCAAGTACTTCAACTTTCCATGATTATTGTAGAACTAACAGTTGATTCGTGATTTTTTGAGTGTAATAAGTATGAATATTAATATACTCACTCGTAAGTAAGAGGAAAAAACTACCATATAGTTTTATATATTGGCAACATTCAATTTAGATGATAAAACAATAAAACCGTAGATACCGTCTATGAATACCATAAATACAAAATTTGTAAAAAAAAATGTTCTTAATGTCCTGGATCAGTATCAAACGGATATTATCTTTTTGAGATCTCTGAATCTTTCTTCAATCTTTTAAACGAAAATTTATGTGTAGGATATTTCATGGACGGTTAAATTAATACTAAGAAAGTAGTATAAAAAGTTAGGAAAATCATGGTAATAAGAAAAAACTCACCTGTCGAAAGTTATACAATTCGAACTGAAGAACGGAGCCGGAACATGATTTAGCAACATCAATATAAGCATCTATTGTAGCGACTTCATCTCGAGTTCTGGTCGGCATACATTTACCGCTCAGCAATATTATAACCTTAAAATTAATTAAACGTACAGTTTGGATCGTAAGCCTATCATTGTCGTAAAATACCCCTAAAAGTGGGCACTCGATGGGTCAAACGAACAACATTTTTCGTATTATTTTCATCGTCTTTAAGATGAGTAGTGACATTACAGATGCGTTGAAACACTAACCAGAAAATGGTTCACATAGAAACAGCATTGAGAGAGAGGGAACGTGGAAAATATGTAGCTTTCTGAAAGCTGCTCTATGTTACAAAACTCAGTAGAACTTTTTAGACATTTTATTGGAATAGTTCAAGCATTGCCATCTAGTCAGATTAAATGCCTTACATATATTCTTTAAGAATCGTAGAGCTACACTGCAGTTTGTTAGCTTCATTCTGCAGTTTGTTTCTAACTGCAGAATGAATGGGTCAGCTCGACCGGGATAGGGCCACTCCCTCACAGAATACCAGCGTGAAATAGCAGTATAATGCTGCTGCGTTTCGTCTGGTGAGTGTAGGTATCCGGAGACCTTTATTACTGTATATGAGGCTTTCCATCTCAGTCCTCAAGGGTGACAACGTATCTGCATTATGATGCCTTTTCATGGATGAATGTAGATGTCATGGGCCGTATGAATCACCTAACATCAGGTGAACTGTGTGCTCGTTTGTAACTCTCATGTGATGTAATAATATATATGTATGTATAAATATATATATATATATATATATATATATATACATATATATTAATTAGGTATCTGAATACATTATAAAAACTATTCAGTTAGCAAAAAATGCTTCTTTCAAATGATATTTCAACTACGGTTTTATAGATTAATAAATTGTACAAAATATATTTAACGATAAAAGAAAATCAATATAATTTATTCACTATAAAAATACGTGTACATATTATATTAAACGGTTATTGCAATTAGAAAACAAAAGTAAAATAAAAAATACCTGAATACTTAAACTACGGCATAGCTTCTGGATAGAGCTTAATTTACTGTGGTCTTTAGCATAGCCATCAGTAAATACGAATATGTATGAATTCGGTTTGCTAACCAATAACGCCTGTTCTATGGCGGACATAGAACTTTCTGGACAATCATGCCCACCGTCTACCTCCACTGCATTCACGAGGTCTACCAGTCTGTCTGATGTCGGCACGATTATAGGTGGACCAAAACCTAATAAATTACAAATTATATATGTAATTAATTATAATACAGGCAGTAGCAGTAGAGCGCTTGCCAGTGATCTATTGCAAAATAGCTGCTAGAAGATCGATCAGAGAATTATAATATTTTCGCTGAATACTCGCTTAAAGCTTAATGTTATAAAATGTATTGAATGTTTATAAAATTTAGATGCCGACCTGAGCCAGAAATGTGATAGCCTATCAAGAACCACCGATAAGTACAATGAACGATCTTCACGAGATGAAACAGTGGACTATTATTTACAATATCTCACTAGAACAAAATGGCTTAGAAACGTAACGTGCTTTTTCAACCTCAAACAACGATAAAGCATAATATTAAAGAACGAGTAATTAACAAGAACACAACATGAATATTACTATATACTGTTAATAATTTTAAATTGTTAACAGTTATATTATATTAAAAAACACAATAAAATAACTCTTATGGTTCTGAGTGATTTGCTTTTATTATAAATGAAATGATAGAAATAAAATAAACTAATCAATATAGTGATATTGATGATAAATAAAAAAATCTTTAATTAAGTTTAAAAGAAAATCAATATAATTTATTCACTATAAAAATACGTGTACATATTATATTAAAAACACAATAAAATAACTCTTATGGTTCTGAGTGATTTGCTTTTATTATAAATGAAATGATAGAAATAAAATAAACTAATCAATATAGTGATATTGATGATACATAAAAAAAACTTTAATTAAGTTTAAAAGAAAATCAATATAATTTATTCACTATAAAAATACGTGTACATATTATATTAAAAACACAATAAAATAACTCTTATGGTTCTGAGTGATTTGCTTTTATTATAAATGAAATGATAGAAATAAAATAAACTAATCAATATAGTGATATTGATGATAAATAAAAAATCTTTAATTAAGTTTAAAAGAAAATCAATATAATTTATTCACTATAAAAATACGTGTACATATTATATTAAAAACACAATAAAATAACTCTTATGGTTCTGAGTGATTTGCTTTTATTATAAATGAAATGATAGAAATAAAATAAACTAATCAATATAGTGATATTGATGATAAATAAAAAATCTTTAATTAAGTTTAAAAGAAAATCAATATAATTTATTCACTATAAAAATACGTGTACATATTATATTAAAAACACAATAAAATAACTCTTATGGTTCTGAGTGATTTGCTTTTATTATAAATGAAATGATAGAAATAAAATAAACTAATCAATATAGTGATATTGATGATAAATAAAAAATCTTTAATTAAGTTTAAAAGAAAATCAATATAATTTATTCACTATAAAAATACGTGTACATATTATATTAAAAACACAATAAAATAACTCTTATGGTTCTGAGTGATTTGCTTTTATTATAAATGAAATGATAGAAATAAAATAAACTAATCAATATAGTGATATTGATGATAAATAAAAAATCTTTAATTAAGTTTAAAAGAAAATCAATATAATTTATTCACTATAAAAATACGTGTACATATTATATTAAAAACACAATAAAATAACTCTTATGGTTCTGAGTGATTTGCTTTTATTATAAATGAAATGATAGAAATAAAATAAACTAATCAATATAGTGATATTGATGATAAATAAAAAATCTTTAATTAAGTTTAAAAGAAAATCAATATAATTTATTCACTATAAAAATACGTGTACATATTATATTAAAAACACAATAAAATAACTCTTATGGTTCTGAGTGATTTGCTTTTATTATAAATGAAATGATAGAAATAAAATAAACTAATCAATATAGTGATATTGATGATAAATAAAAAATCTTTAATTAAGTTTAAAAGAAAATCAATATAATTTATTCACTATAAAAATACGTGTACATATTATATTAAACGGTTATTGCAATTAGAAAACAAAAGTAAAATAAAAATACCTGAATACTTAAACTACGGCATAGCTTCTGGATAGAGCTTAATTTACTGTGGTCTTTAGCATAGCCATCAGTAAATACGAATATGTATGAATTCGGTTTGCTAACCAATAACGCCTGCTCTATGGCGGACATAGAACTTTCTGGACAATCATGCCCACCGTCTACCTCCACTGCATTCAGTAATATTAGTATCTCGTAAGTATGCGGAACGTATATACAATTAGAATTATATTCACAACTGGTTACATTTTTTAAGATTAACCTGTTTTTTTGAAGAACTCGCTGCTAGTTTCTAGTTGAATATATAGATTGGTAGGTCCACGTCCTGACTGAAATACCTACATCGAATAGCGGTATATTGCTGTTGTATTTTGTATGGTGAGTGTAGGGAACAGAAGACCAAAGGTTTTCCATAAGGTATTCCATCTCAGTCTCCATTGGGGCCAAGTCCATTTGCATTTTGTATCTTGGAAGAAGATGGATGGGTGTTTATGAGCATCAGTTATCTCATAGCATCAGTTGAACTGTGTACTCGGTTTTCACTGGTCGTTTAAAAAAAATGTTTTAAGATATTTTATGATTATATTTAAATATAATAATGTCTGAATGCTCTTGCACTTAAGAGACTTTATTAGGAGGCATTAAATTGTTGCACTACTCACGATAACATTCTAACCCAATAATGTTGTGTTATTCTCTCTTTTGTGTTGGGAAATGTAACTTTATTACTTTATTCAAAAAGTTCATGTTGTTGTAAAGCGAGACTCGCAAGATAGATAACCTTACAACTAAGTTAGATGTAACTTTACTTAATTGCATATGAACAATGTCTCCATTATATTGTTTTGTACCAAGAATATGACTAAAAGGAAAAATATTTTTCAGATAACCGAATATTGATATTCCTTTAATGGATTTATTCTATAATTTTTTTTTGAAGATTGAATAATTTTGTTTACCTTACGAGATTTATTACTCCGTAAGCTCATTGCACCAGTAAGGACTAAAATCCTCAGTCTCGTCACCAGTAGTAAGGTCCGCTTTCTTTCGCAGGCCAAAAGAGGCACAGCTGCTCTTTTAAGCTCGTAATTTATGATAGTCTACGAGCGAGCCGACTTACTTGCATCCCTACTAGTTTTTAGATATTTTACGTTGTCAGATAATGGTGTTATTTTTCTTATTCGCAATTTCGCTTGAACAGAAAATGAAAAACTATATATGTATGTCTATGGTTTCGAAATGTATACCTCAGCTTTTTTTAAACTTAAGACAAATGAAGACACTGTATCAGTTGTTAGATTTATTTAAATAGTAATTATACCTTCCACCAATTTCGCACATGTTCATATTTTGTAAGAAATAAACATGAATGCCACATCTTTGAACCAAAATGGACTGCTTCGTTAAGTCATAGCATCTCTCATAAATATATACCTCTCCGGAACTAAGAGAAAAACCTAGCCGTAAACAAAATTTTGATATATTTTATAATATGCGGGGTGCGCCGAACAAGCAATACAAGATACGCATTTTCAACCCTGAGGGCCCAGATAGTATGCCTGAATGATAATGATGATGTCTTCCTAGCACATTTCGCCCACGAAGATATATATATATATATATATATATATTTATTATATTATATATAATGTTATAAATAATTTTAACATTATATAACAATAGAATAAGCCGTCACGAGGCTCAAAAATAACAATGCGCCATCCAATAATGGAAGTATAGAGAATGTATATGGTAGTCCAGTCTGAGCTATTTCGATTTATACTAATAAAGAAGTGGAATCAAGGAAGCCCAGCTTACAAAAAAGGCTGTAAAAAGAAATGTAACAATCAATGTGGAGTATCTCTATTACCCACTGTGTTATTGACTTGATTTTTTTTTTTCGGGCTAAAGGCCGCTGTTTGCCCGAGGGCTTTTACAGTTTCTCACCGGGTTGAGAGGTGAACGAGCGCTTATGGCACTCAGTCGAGGCCTATATATATGGGTAACCAGCACAAGGGCTTCCGAGAGGGCCGAACCTCGGCTCGGTCAGTTGCTTCTGACAGAGGATTCTTTACATTAATATCGCTATTATTATTAGCTATCTGTACCACCACTTCGGAATGCGTGAGCGCTGGAGAAGAAGTGGCGCAAGAAACTCCAGCGACGCTTCTATCTGTATGGACTGGAGAGAACCGACCAGTGACATGGCGGTATCGCGAATAACCTTGTTTGCAACGCCGTCGCCGTCGGCGGGGGCGATATGAGGGTGCAATGAACGTGTGTTGTGTTTTATGACGGGCTTGGGCCCTGGTGGTCGCGTTGTCGGGATCATTATTCTCTTGTCTTGTATATAATGCTAAAGAAGTTAGAACCTTATGTTGATATCAGTGTGGGTTCCGCCGAAATTTTAGTATAATCCACCAGATTTATATTATAGACATATAAATACATCAATGGAACCGCTAGGGAACCATTCCTACAACCGTTTTAATAATGGGGATAGTTAAGGAGATTATCAGTCTACACTTACATGCACAGTGTCTGTAAATGCTGGAGTGATAATCAAGCATTTTGTTCCATTAATTTTATGTAAATAGCTAAAGAAAAACGAAATGACAACTAGGTCAAGGCAGATAATATGTAGATTTTTTTTTTGATTACGGTAGCCAGCGCAAGTACATAAAAGAGTGTAATTGCAATTCCCCAAATTGGTCTATTAGCCAGCGTGAAAATAGATAGAAAGTGGACAGACAAATATAGCAATAATACCGGTTCTCAACGTTATTTCATATAGAGATTATTGAGTCTTACGTTTACTGATGTTAGTTCATGTGGTGATTAAATAGATATCTTGTGAAGCAATCTAGTTGAGCATGCAACACACATCAACACCCAAAGTAGTCTATACTGGTAGTCAATACTACATAACACAACAAAACTTGATCTCTTCTTACACGTATCTTTAAGTTAATATTATTTATTAAAATAAAAATCTTTTTTACCTTTACTTTCGATAGATGGTAAATTTGAATCATGCCCTAGTTGTAATATATAATTAAATAAACAGATAAATTAATCCACGATAGAAGCGTTAAACGAGACATCGGTTTGAATGTTCGGTAACTAAACATAATCAGCGCCATGCACATGGAGTGTGCCTCACCTCTATTGTGAGCAGAATTCATTCCCTGATATATTAGGTTGGCAAGGTTTTTATGAGATGTTTTTGACATTATTCAAAAAGAAGTTGCCTGCCTGATAGTGGTCCACAATTCGCGCTTAGTATTGCCTATAATTTATTAGTATATGTGAGATGGCGTGTCAACCGCGAACAAACAATTCATAAGATTCGTTAGACCTTGTATTTAAATTAAGAGAAGTGTTGGCTGAACATAAATTTAGGACCAGTTGAAATCCATTTTTCATATGGAATTCCTGCTGATGTTGCATGAAGTTTTGGCACTAGCTTATGTATTTCATTCAAATCGGCACTTCCGGTCAGTAAATCACCGACAAAAGTCATGCTGAATGATTTCATACAAATCAAAACCTATTTGTTTTATACATTTAATCGCAGGCAAGGAATACCGTAAATACTGCTAACAGTACCGTAAATTACTGTGTTCGTTTAAAAGGTCTTTATAAGTTAGGTAGGTAATCTCTTAAATTAACTGATAAGACATACTGATTTATTTAAAACACACTAAAATTAAAAAGGTCATTTTTAACCTCCTCCTTCCTCTACACGATATTTATCTATTATATCAGGCATTCAATGAAATGCCTGATGTAATAGGACAACTCGCGTTGTACACTCTCATAACTTCGTAGTAATACTATTTCGATTTATTGATATTCCGTCATAAAGTCTCAAAACAAAAAACGAATATCCAGATTGTTATTAATTCTGCGCTCTAATGAAAAAAAATATTGCCTGGGTCGCTGGAAAGAATGTCCTAACCAAAACACGACCATAAGACGAAAAGTATTTTTAATGAAAGCAAAAAGCTTTTTGATTTGATTTCTTCTAAGTTATAAAAACGCATTACATCAACTTGTTATTTTTATTTCAAGTAATCTAGTTATGGAAGCACAACCCGTGCACATTTTATGTATATCAGCATAAAAGGTTACCTGCAGTGCTTTCAAAACAACCGTATTACGCGTCCACATAGGTCAAGTTACAATAATACACTTTTAACGTTTAGTTTTAAGTAACATATTGTAAAATGGTTGTCGGCATCTCGCTAATTAAATTAGTTTGTAATTAAAATTAGTTCTGTATTTCCAAAATGGTCGTAGGACGAAGTAAATTATTATTTAATGATTAAATATTTACATATGTTTTACCTACGCGTGCTAATAAGGCCCAGCATAGTTTAATCAATCTTTTTACTATATTAAGCCTATATTACTATATCTCGTTTAACGTTTCTATCGTGAATTAATTTATCTATTTATTTAATTATTTATTACGACTAGGGCATGATTAAAATTTACCCTCTATAATCGAAACTAAAGCTAAAAAAGTTTTTTTTTAATAAATAATCTTAACTTAAAGATACGTGTAAGAAGAGATCAAGTTTTGTTGTGTTATGTAATATTGTCTACAAGTATAGACTACTTTGGGTGTTGATGTACATGTTAATGTGCGTTGCATGCTCAATTTTTTTTCCGTCAAGTTTTTTAAAAGCTTGAGTGGTTAAGTTGAAGGGATGAATACTTTTTTTTTATAGATATTATGATATCATTTGAGTAAACGGTATAACCATCGTTGCTTCACAAGATATCTATTTTATCACCATATGAACCATCACCAGTAAACGTAAGACTCAATAATCTGCAATCAATCCTCATTTTGAAGGGAACGTTAAGATCCGGTATTATTGCTCTATATTTGTCTGTCCAAGTTGTAATTTTGAAATTCATTATACCACTTTCTATCTATTCATCCATCATGGTCATATTACATCAGTTGATATTTATAGATCATCGTTTTCTTTAAAACGTCTCCATTAACACCATACCAAGTGACGTGTTATGATGGGTTCGCTTCAATTAGGCAATATATACCCTCACCTTCAAAGTCTATACTCGTGTCCAAAAACTTATTTAACACAATTCGTGACATTACTATACTGTTTTACCCGTTACTTCCTTATGTTTAAAATTCATTCAAAAATCTTGATAAAAGTTACATAGAGCTATTAGCTAAGTACCTATGAATTATCAGTATAACTTTTTCGTTTATATTTAATACTTTAAATAATTAATGTTAATAACATGCAAACCAATTTAAGTATCTTATTGGGTATACAGGTCGCAACCTACAGAACACGGTTCTTTTCTATTCTATCTTTTATATAAAATTCCATTTATTTATTTGCATTCTTAGATTCGTAGTTTTACTATATATTTTGGCGAAAGAAATGTAAACAAAATCCCTTTTTGTTTTACCTTTAGACATAGTAATACAGCCCGATGATCGGTGAACTGTGGATTGTAAGTTACAGCTGGTAATTTAGTATTTAAAATAACATGATTCCTTCAGCTATTTTCTCTAGTGGAAATATTGTGATATGGTAAAAGACCATAATAAAAGCATAAATTTAAATATTCTAGAGATTTATTATCCGGAGATTCTGCGGCGATATTAATGTTAATGTAGGTCTTCAATTATAGACACCGTTTTAAAAGAACAGTGGCTCTCAAGAATATAATAAAGTGATTGTAAAAACAATCCCAAGTTTTTTAAAGATGGAGATCTATAAATAATATATATAATAATGGCCAATAATGCAAAGTCTGCCAAGTTTTATAATAAGGCAGGTTCTTCAATAGTAGTGTTACGATTAGTTATATACATTAGATTAGATTTGGATTAGTCACATAGTATTCCGTCATTTTCATGTACTACCATATATTTTTTTTTATGCATAGTGATTGTAACCACCCAAGTACGGTATTAAGGGGATTTGTTCTCATTATATATTTATGGTATATTTATAATCTCTATTTTAGTTTTAATTTTTTCAATTTTTTTTCTAGATGGCTGCAGGAATTGCTTGCCATCAGGTGAACTGAGTGCTCGTTTGTTACTCTCAGTTATAAAAAAAAAAAAAACGTAATAAAATAAATAAATATATGCAAATAACCATAAGTTTCACCTAAAAGATGTTATTAGATATTATAGCATTTGTTACATGTTTCACTTATAGGATTTAGCAATGTATTTTCGATATAATATAAAAAAAAAATATATAAAATAAATTCCACCAATGCGCAATGAAGTCGCGTGGACTACGCTGTTACTTCTCCAGAGTAGAGACTTATGTCCACAAAATAATATTAATGTCTCTTTAGTTTTATTTTTTTATATAATAACTAGGGCATTTTCTTCATAAATTCTCAAATTCCTACTAAGTTTTTAATAATTCATCACGTGTTCGACAGTTAAGAAAATATCCTCAAGGGGCTTGAATAGCAGTGTAATCATTTCTTATAAAAAAATATTAAAGTAAACATTACAGACTAAAATTTAGGTTTTATTATACAAGACCGATCAAAAGTCAGGTCAATGTGGAGTTATCATTGCACTGAGGCTATAACAACAACTTTTGACTATTAGTGTATTCCCAACAGCGAGCACTGCGGGACGTAAAATATGTCTGTAAAAATATGTTACAGCATTTTGATACTGTTTGGTTTCATTTGTCTTCCTGCTTACGGGCAATTGGAAGACCAAAAGAGTAGTCTTACTTTTGTAATAGATGATACTTACTCAATGTCAGACGATATCAAAGAAGTAAAGAGTAAAGCAAGTTTAATATTTGACACGGTTATGAAATCTGGTGCATCACAAATAGAGAACTTCATTTTGGTTACATTCAACGACCCGGGTAAGTGAAAAACATTTTTTAAGTAATTATCTTTTACATACATACACTTACTTATATTTTTTGCTATAGTGATTTGGAGGTGAGATGATTTTATTTCGCCTTGATCATCTGAACTGAATTGATAATTATATGTATATATATATATATATATATATATATTTGCGTGAATACTACACATTGAATAAAACTAATTATAAGGATTTTGTCAAGTTTAAATTAACTTTTTTATTACCCAACTTTTCTCAGCCATGCCACTGTTAAATGTCTAGATGCAGTGAGTTTGTAGGCCTTAAAATATAAATGAACTTCGTGAGTCTATTGTTACGACTAAGTTAATTAACGACACCATAATATCTTATTCTTCTTCAAATTTTCAAAATTTCGTTGTAAACGGCACCGGAAATGAATTAATTTGACCGCATAGTAAGACTTTAAAAGCAACCGCCTAAATACTGAACTGTTTAATGGCTTTTACTACAATATTAATGATGCTTTTGCCCAAATGCATACGTCGTTGTAAATATTCTGAGCTGGTTGTAAATATACTAAGTAGTTACGTTATGTACATTATTAATATAAAAAATAATTGCCATATTACTGAGCAAAACATATTTTGGATACTTATTTTATTTTATTACTTCTTTACTACATTATTGAAGCTTGTTCTTATATAATTATAATCTTAGTTAGTTATTGTTATTATTATTTCTGATCTTTTACTTATATTTAAAAACTAAGTAAAGTATAGTATTTTTATCATACGATATCTACGTATATGAAAGTACGTAATAGATATGATTATATGTGATTTGTGATAAATAACATACAAAGTCATAAGTGAATTTAAAAAAAAACTATTGAATATTCAAGTTACATTACTTTCCTATTTTATTTCCGGATTGACAAGTTTTGTAATTATTCGTTGTTATTTAAATTGACAATTATCAAAACTCTCTATGCAAATTTTTATGTGACTAGGACAGCCAATCAACAGTAGCCCTTAAAAATGAAATCAATATTTAAGTGTAGTATTAGCAGTAATAGTACACATGTACACAAATAAAGTCAAATCGTGTTTATTTTTGATTATTAAAATACCTTGCGAGATAATTTATTTGGAATTAATTAATGCCCTAAAATTAAAAATCCAATAACATTAAAAAAGACAGTTATACTTCGGGGTAAATAGCACTAAAAGATAATACAAAATAATAAAAACGTGGCTATTTTGAGTGCACATGTATATAAAAATATGCGAGTATAAATTTCAGCGGAATCCGTTGATGGTATTAAAAATTCGCCAATTTTTTCTCTCTCTCTAATGAAAACTTATGCACCAACGATATGATAATGATTTAATTATTGATCACAGCAATTTAACTTAATAGTTTAAGGCAATAACGAGCCAAATTTAGAGCTTCATTGTTAAATCTAATCATGAAAATAAGCAAAATTCAATTTTTCTGTCATTTCTGTCACTACTTCTAGTAAATCAATCAAGTTGTAACATAGTATAATTAATACAAGTACAACATAGGGACGTCCCAAAATAGTGGTTAACCTTTTTTATCGGATCAATTTTAGATTAATGAATTTCATTACAATTTTTAACGCACTTTGGTTTTCAATCAAAACCAATGTTTTTAAAATATCTTTTCTACTTTAATTATATAGTGAGATTTTGAATATGTCTTTGTATTAAGTAATTGAAATCATTACGTGCTGTAATTATTAATTGAAAAAGACTCGAATTTGAAAATTTTTAATAGCACTTTTAATATATCAAATTGTTTCAAGCTACCGCCGAACTCTAACTGAAAAGAGGAGGCGAGAAAGTCGTCAGTTGCTTTTTCAATAATTGTTTTTATTTTCATATAAAGCTAATCATCCAACACGAGAATCAACGTACTCTAACTCCAAGTACATATAATACTGTACAGAATAATGTTATTTGCTATTATTTTTTATTTATGTGATATTTTTATCTTATCTTTCTGTTTTTCTTTTATTTGCGGTTTAAATTGATGTAGAGAAATCTTAAAAATTTGCTTCCTCCTTAAATATCCTATGAAGAACTAATAAAAATAATAGCGTAATTCTGCAGTGTTTCGTGTGGTGTATAGATCTGGCGGCCCAATTAGAGATATTCGAACAAAAATAATTGTACTGGTTTAGTTCGACTTCCAAGTCTCCATATTAGTGGCAATAACAACGTTATCGTATTTCACAATTAATAAAATTGTAACATACCATATCAATTAAGTCGGGTTTTCCCTATTGGAATTGTCAACATGGTATTTATTATTACTTCATACATCAGCGGTAACATGAACTGAAATACCTAAAAGTACATACATACACACACTATTACGTACACGTTGCCCCCCTCATCAACACAGTCAGTCAGTTTGTAGGCTCACTATGACATAGGACAAGACAAGACAATAGGTCATAGATCAATCACCATAGCTTCAGTATATCTCTCTCGTGCCAAAACAATTTTAAAGGACGACATCGAGGCAATTCTCAGAATGAGTGAATCGGTGATATTGGTAGGAGATCTAAACAGTAAACTCCCGTGTCACCTATAGAACTAATGTCGAAATTGTGGAACCTCTAGAAAATACTAGGATACCATACAGGGTAGGGCCTTGTGACAACCCTGACATATTAGATATTGCACTTCTAAAGAATGTAGTCTTACCACTACACGTTATAGAAGTATTTTCAGAATTTAGCTCTGGCCATCGTCCAGTCATAATGAAATTAGGGCACAGTCACACATAGGTCACTATGAACAAAACTGAGACTGACTGGCGTCCTAGGTTCAATTCCCGATGTGATAAACTCACAATCGGAAGCTACCTTAGCGTTAAATAAACTCACCTCGCACATCAGAACAGCGGTCAAAGACTCCTCCATTCGGGTTCAGGCGACGAGCGATCGCCGCTTTGAGCTGTCTGGGGATCCCAGACAACTGTTGCAAGTGAAAAACGGTGCGGTCAGGCCCTATGGCAGTATGTTAGGTACAGAACCGCAGATAATAGGTCCGCCTTGCTCCACTTCGAGAGAGGCAAAGGAGCGCATGGCCGAGCTCCGTAGTACAAGATGGGATGGTTTGCTGGAAGATATCACGCCGTCACACACTGCCTTCTGGCAGTTGACACGTACACTGAAGGCAGAAACCGTCTCAGAAATGCCACCCTTAGATCTCCCTGATGTTCGAAGACTTGGAGATTGCCGATTGTATGGCTGACAGTTTGCAGCTCCAATGCACTCCCAGTTCGCAAGCTATCAACCTAGCTCACCTGAATAAGGTGAACAAATAGGTTGCACGTAGATCTTCGCTATCACCGACGGGTGCTCCACTCCCTGCGGTTACATATGATGAAGCGATAGACCAAATTAAAAATTCTGAAATTCCGTTAAGGGCTAGGCGCTGATGGGATATTTAATAAGGTGATTATATCCCTCCCCAATCACCTGATCTGCCTCCTTGTGACCATATTCAATATTATCTTTTCCAGCTGCTCCTTCCCGGACATCTGGAAGGAGGCTAAGGTCATAGGGATTAGCAAACCAGGTTTACCTGATACCAGGTAAACTACCATCTAGCAGACCTATCAGTCTCCTCAGCTCGCTGAGGTCTATGAGAGGCTGATCCTAGCCAGATTACGTTAATATGTAGAGGAGATGCATCTACTGTCCGATGAAGTTCTTTGGATGGTGGACTACATCTCTAAACACAAAGGCAGAAAGAAACCCAGGAAGACTTTGATGTAGCGAAGGCATTTGACAAGGTCTGGCATGAGGGCTTAGTTTATAAGCTCTACACAATCGGGGTGCCGGATAGATTCATGACCATCGTGCGAGAATACTTGTCGAACCCCAGCTTTCATTATAGCTTAGAGGGCATCCCTCGTCCCTCAAGGCTATTACACCTGGAGCCCCCAGGGCTTTTCCTCACTTTCTTCGCACTTTATGTAAGTGACATCCCTGGAACTAAAGGTGTCGAACTGGCACAGTATGACGACGACACCGCTTTCTATTCCGCTCATGGTAACATCAGAACACTCTGTTCACGTCTTCAGACCTCAGCCAACACACTAGGCGATTGGTTCAGGGAATGAAGAATCGAAGTGAACACGGAAAAGAGCTAAGCGATCATTGTCTCAGGAAACTGGCTTGTGTACACAGGAAATTTTTCAAGGTCAATTAACCTAATTTTACCCTGTTCAAGACAGTAATTCCATGGTCTAGCCAGATAAAACATTTAGCACACTTAAAAAATATAAGAACAAAGGCAGCCCTTATCACAGGTCGTCCTTTTAGCATTCTACACAAACGCAACAAAATCCCCTTAAGTTATAAGTTGTAAATCTATAAAATTTGCATTTGAACTGTAATATCGTATACAAGCATTGCATTAGCACACATCCCGGAGGCCCGATTAAAGCGCCTTCAAACGTTGCAAAACAAAATTCTCCGTAGGGTGCCAGGCGCTCCATGGTTTGTAAGAAACCGAAATTACACCGAGACCTAAAGATACCCTCCATAAGGAAGTGTTTTAAAGAAATATCTCTACGAAATTTCAATTAGGCCGTATCATCCTAATCCGTTTGTGGTAGCAGCAGCTGACTACACCCCCGTGAGGGATACCCCTCCTAACAAAAGACGTCCTAAATACGCAATATAGCATAGCACCTGATGATATTCTGACGGCAAACATTAACTTTGACCCAGTCCCGTCCGCGCCGAGTGGCAGGGGCTTAACCACGGACCGATCAACGTCATCGATGCGCATTCTCACCAACATTAGCATTACACAATCTATACATGTAAACTCAGACAAGCCACATAGCACTCGCCAGCGAGCGCGACTTCGTCTTCCTCGTAGAAACGGCTTACATGCGATCTACTCGTGTTCTAGGCCGCTTCTAAAATTCGACCTGTCCTCCCTTTAGATAACAATCCAAGTCGAAGTTTCGCACTTCCTTATGAGCGGCCCTCGCACCGTATTATCGCCCCACTCTGTCGGAGTGCAGTTGTAGTGCAGCAGCAGTGTCCGCGCCAGCTGCGCAACATTGTCGTGGTCTCTCTTCTGAGCGGGCCTTTCACTCGCGAGTCTAATTAGATAAAGCTGTAAAGTCTCTGGACCATCAGCAATACTCACACACAAAAAAAAAGAAATTCTTTGACCTTCTATTTAAGTTTTTCAATTTGTATTGTAAGAAATTTTACAGAGGTCTCTATATCATAATCGGAATGCTTATTATTATTACATGGAAATGTATTGAAGTTATTTTTATTTTTGCTCATTTTCATGAGCCGACGACAAATATTTAAGTAAGTATTGGTAGTTATTTTCTTTGAATAACTTAAAATTAAAATAATTCTTTTTTTCCTTTCAGACATTCATTACGCGAAGATCACTAACAACGAAGCTTCCTTTAAATATGCTTTAGACGAAATTAACGTTAATGGTGGTGGTGACTGTCCTGAGTTTGCGTTGAAGGGAATAGAAGAAGCATTGATAAAAAGCCTTCCAGGCTCTTATATTTATGTATTTACAGATGCTTCGGCTAAAGACTATAACGAATTTCCAAGGGTCAAAAGTATCGCTCAGAAAAAACAGTCGCAGGTAAAGCTTAAAATAAGACCCTTGCACAAACTAATAATAATAATAATAACTCATTTAATCGACCCAGCACCAATAATACACAATTTGGTTATTATAAAGAATTATTTTTACCAATAAGGTTAAGTTTTTATATGTTTGTGTTATGTGGCTTTCTTACTCCACAAGATATGTATGATAAAAGGAAATTAAATGTTTGTTCAAATAATTGAAAAAAGTGCAGTGACCAATTTAACAATGTCTTTAACAGCAATTTTAAAATTAGATTGTTTGAGATTACTTTTTTAAATAATATGCATGTTTTGCGATCCTACATTGTTCCTTTATTACCATACATCTTTATTATATATAAATAAAGCACTAACTTCACAACCCTTTTTCTCGGAATCAGTACATTATTAAAATAATCTTTTGCTGCTTGCTTGTTAAATTGTGTAAACAGTTCCCACTAATAGAGTGCAATCAATAATATAAACAAAAATATTATTGTAAAAAAAAAAACAATATGCTAATGTGATTATAACTTAATATGACTCATAATTTATATTCACCCAATAATATATTTGTATTATTTGTATTTGTATAGTGACATTGATGGGTAAAACGCTAAAAATATCATTAATACATGCAAATTTTTTAATGAATTCACCCATAAGTTCAGCATGTTAATATCCTGCGCGAACTTATTGTAATGCGCAGACGGGGAATAAGGAAAGTGAAGATTTGAGATTGCATGCCTTTGATAAAAAATATCTCACTATTAAACCATTGTTTATTTGATTAATATTGAACATTTAAAGATAAATCTTAAAAAATATATATTACATTATATAACATAAATGATCATTATGAACTACTAAATGTTGTAGCTAAAGACTGAAATAATATTCGCAAAAATCGTTTAGTCAATGGTGGAAGCACAACTATATATGTAGTTTTTTCCAAGTACAGTAAACCAGTGTTATTTATTAAGATAGAGGTAACTACATCGCATAGAAAAACTACCTCATAAAAGGGTTGTAGACAGATGAAAGTCAAAGCTGTCAAGGACTCACCTTGTATAAATATCTTTAAATATTTACCTATAAAAAGTTACAATCCTTTCTCCATACAGTCACGATAAGCACCTGAAGAATATTTTTACTAAGATCTACTCAAGATATTAATTTTTCAGATCGTGTTCGTACTAACTGGTGTATGTGCGGAAAATTATGAAAACGATTTAGGCTACCAAATATATCACCAACTCGCCGAAGCTACTTCTGGACAAGTTTTTCATTTTCGCAAAAATGAAGTTGGCGAGGTAATTTTTTTTTTTACTTCCCGAAAAATAGTTATAAATATATTTCACTTGTGACCCCTCATATTAGGAAAATACTGATAGGCCCGGAATAATATGGCTTATATAGAAGTTACGCCCCAAATAAATGATTCAATAAGCGTCGTACGATAACAAAAACAGTGGCGTACATACATAACATTCTTTTATTCTACAGACGCAAAGTACCCGAAGAGCTTACAAAAGCTGGTTTCCGCCATTTTCACTCAGTTTATGTAAAATTTTGACGATCGCTCTAATTAAATACGTATATACATACTCGTATATTCAGGTATATAAATAATTAAAACTTTCGAGCAATATTCACTTAGAAAATAAGGTGAGTTGCCTTTTGTTAATGATTTCCAAGAAAGGCGTTGTCTCAGTAGCTTGTTTGTTTTCCCTTAGTAGCCGCGATATCCCACTGTTACTGTTACTTCGACGTGCACCAAGAGCGCGAATATTTTAACGAGAATAACTTTCGAGAAAGGTTCTTATCGCATTACTGAGTAAAAACTTTGTTGTATATCGAAATATCGCGAATATGCACTTGGAAAACTACAATAATGTGCGGAAATGTCGCGTTCAAGGAACGCCTGTTAAAAATGGAATAGAATTTAAATCATAAGCCACTCTTGGTTACTATTGCACCGTCGATGTAATAAATTTTGAAAGTTTCTGTTTACGTAGCATGTGACACGGCTTCATAACACCTGACAGGGAGTCGTAGCTTCGTAGCTGTGTCGTAGTTAAGCCGTCGCTTTTAATTCACGGTAAACTAGCAAACCGAGCTCTATCATCTACCGGCACGGTTGTAATGAAATTTTTAATTGCATTTTTAAGTGATTTACCACAACGCATTATGAAGAAACCTGTATGTATAATAAATAAATTAAAAGAAAAAATATTTCGAAGGCCTCCAGTGAAATCCGCCAATACGAATTGGAGCCACATGGTGGACTATGATCTCCAGAGAGGAGGCCTATGCTCAACAGTGGGATTCACGTATATGTATATAAGCTATTACTATACTATATATTACTTACTTAATTATTTACAAAGGAAATACGTGAACGTTACATTTGATGAACATATTTATAATGAAGCTTTAAGAATATATTACAGACAAAATAAATAGGAAAAATAACACGATCAAATGCCAATGACTTGAGTGACCAAAGTTAATATATATAAAATATGATGGTACCATAAAAAACCGGGCTTCTCTAATTGCCAGCTATTTATTGCATAGCGTATATTCAAAACCCAACATGTTCTCGTTTTTGTGAAAAGCGAGCAAAGAAATGGTAACATTTAGTAATTAAATAGTTTAAAATTGGACGTTATAATTAATGTTTTACTAGGATAGGTTTAATACTCAACATTGAATCAAACGCTTATAGTGAAGGTTATTATTTTATTACAGATATTAGGCTACGTAGCCAAGACAGTAAAAGGAAGAAGAACTGTGTTAAATAAAAAGAAATTTTCACCTGGTTACAACAAATCTTTAAATGTAAGAAAATCATACGTTTCGTATTCTGATTACTCTTATGTTAATTTTGCATTTTTATCGTTTGTCAGATTGTAATAAATATTATTTTGTAGTATGTGCGACAATTAATATCTCTTATTATTTATAGTTTAATGTGGATAACAAAACCAAGGATGTTATCGTTTCTTTGTCAGGAAAAAATCCTAAATTAGATGTCATTAAGCCCGATGGAAGTGAAGCTAACACTACAGATATCCTTAAAACTGATAAGGCGGTGGTAAGATTATTTGTAAATCAATTTCAATTATTATTACTCAATTAATATATTGATGTTGAGTTCTATTACATTATATTCATATCACAATACGTTTTATTAAAACTAATCATAGTGAATTTTTATTACATTGAGAGTAAAAAACAAGCATACAGTTCACCTGACGTTATATCGTATTGGTCATATGGTTATGTATGTATCGTATTGGTCACCCTTGAGGACTGAGATGGAATACTTCGGCGCCAGTAATAAAGGCCTTCGGATGCTTACACTCACCAGACGAAACATAGTAGCATTATGCTGCTATTTTACGCAGGTATTCTGTGGGGGCGTGGTCCTACCTCAGTCGAGCTGACCTATTCATTCTGCAGCTTGAAACATACGGCGTACATATAGCGTATCTCTACCACTGTTAAAATACGTTCCATTGTCCCACATATCTCTTTCTCCGACGTGGAATTTTAAATAAAGGAAATGAGGGTATTCATTAAAAATTTATTTATAACATTATTTAACTTCAGTACTCTCTTACACATTTTTTGTTTTGGTAAAGTGGATATTGTAACTTTTTGGTAGCGTGATATGTGGTTGAGTGATCCCTGCGGTGACTTTTACAGTCATCTTAATAAGTGATACACAGATGTTTCGCCACAAATAATTTCTGTTCATTTTACATTATTCATTATCATTATAAGCTTTGTTCTCGAAATCACATATTTTACAGGCTGAATTTATCAGGTATGATAATGAAAAAAACTTCGGCAACAATAAAGTTAAGCAATATTATTAATAATTCCCCCCTCCGAGTCGACCCATTGTTGTTTCCAGAAACTGCCATTATTTTGTTATACTATTTCGTAAATGTGAGGTCTACAATCTGTTACTCTTACTGATGTGGCGTGTCGGATAATGGCTCAGGGCCATTGCTCGTAACAATTTGTGGTGGAGTTTTATGGTCAGCAATGGACTAATGATGGGTTAAAACAATGAAGACAATGAATGTAAAGAAATTAAATATGACTTTAGTAAGTTGTAACAAATTAATGTGTTTGTAAAACGGCAGTACTAAGGTTTATATGGCAGTTATTTCTTAATTCCGTCGTAAGAAAATTATCTTTCCTTTTTGAATTATGCCCCTAGAACTGAAGAAACCAGTTCTTGTATGTAGAAGCTTTAGATTTTCTAAGCTTTAGATTCCGTTTTTACTAACTTTTTTAAGCTTAGGGTAAATAAAATATTGTCTGTATTGACTTATACCTGATGCAAGGCCCATTGTAGATAGGTAGTGCTATATGGGAAATTACCTGTCTTACAACTACCTAGATACGGTAGACTGTGATTAATTCTTTAGAATAATACTTATTTATGTAATATTTTTAAGGTCGTGGAAGTGGTGAATCCAAATACAGGTGTTTACACTGCCAAAGTAGGCAGTGAAAGTGAAACTAGTGCTCTGGTATCAGGACGCACAACGCTTAACTTTCAACACGGCTTTTCTGCTTTTAAACCAAATACAATTAAAGACACCGTAACCAGGCCAATTCGAGGTGAATATATTTAAAAAATAAATATGAAGCTGAAGTGTTTCTAGTATTTAAATTTGACGCATTGTATATCTTTTATATTACTTATATACGACATTTTAAATTACAATTACGTACACTATTATGGAGTCTCAAACGTTATGATAACCAAAAAGTTTTAATAATTTTTTTTTAATGAACAATTTTCAATTCAGGCCAATGCTTCTTATATTTATTTTTACAAAAAATGCTTTGATTTTGGAAGCATAATAAGAACTGCATTATCTTTTGTTTGAGGTAACATAGTGTAGTCAAATAACAACCTTATTATATACAAATATATACCCATAATTATAATTAAATAATTAATATATATACCAATTATTTCGTAGCTAGAAATTATAAGTATATTGTAGGTTTAATTTTTAACATCCTAACTCTCGAAATAATGCTGTTAAGTAGATATTTAGCGCAGGGGTAATATTTATGTAAAGGTTATTTTTCTAGTTGCTTAGTATCCAAAATATCTATGTATTATATTATTATTACTTTCCCAAACTTCAAATTACATTTTCATGAATACATTAAGGCAACGCATGTTCTTTAGAAATATTAATTACAAAAAAAGGGAAATAAAAGAGAAAGTACAGTGAATAAAACAGCATATATACGTGTGTGTACATGGAGAATGTTGCCTACATAATAAATTTTGGTGTGATTTGATACCTTATCTAACAAATTAGTACGAAGGTAATTATTTTATGGACACAATTAAAAAAATAACAATAAAATTAACTTGCCATGACATTGACTATTATGTCATTGAACTAACCCATACGGTTTATAGTTAGAAACTTAGTTATAATGATACCACAAATTTTGTTTTAAAAGTAAAATTAAAAATGATCCAACTAAAACTTATGTAAGGAGATAATATTTAAATCTATACAAAATAAAGAATAGGTGACTTAAGTTCGGTGAGTTAAGTTATTTAGTGCAATGCAACGCATTTTTTATGGGGAAAATTAAGCCAAAGCTAGCTTAAGAAACATTGGCTTACTTTATTTATTAGTATAACTATAAACATAGTAAATAATAAAACTGCTGAAAAATTAAAAATATAGTTTACGTAGACCGCATGCTCTCACATTTAAATATGCTATAAGAGTAACTAAATAAACTTGGCTTGCTCACCCAATCGTCACCATCTCCCTCGCTTATTATCTGTTTTCTCATTTTGTAAAAATTAAGACTTTTCCGAATCATCTTATTGTATGGACAGTGACAAGGGAGCACATAGTTCATCTGATGGTGTTTCCTGCGGCTCATAATACCTACATTCATCCTCGATAATGAATCATAATGCAGCCACCCCTACTAAGATGGAATACCTCTTCATAAGGCTATGTCTGTAGCCTTGTAGCTATGTTGTAGAAATTATTTTATGGGACATAACTCGATATATTGTGCTTAAAACCTTTTTTTAAATTATATTAAGAGTATCAAACGAGCACACAGTTCATCCGATGGTAAGTGATTCCTGCGGCCCATGACATCTTCATTCATCCTTAACAAGGAATCTTAATGCTGATGTATTGTCACCCTTGAGGACTCAGATGGAATGCCTCGTCACCAGTAATGAAGGTCTCCGGATCTCTGCACTCACAAGACGAAACACAGTAACATTATGCTACTATTTTACGCTGGTATTCTGTGAGGGCGTGATCTCTACCCCGGTCAAGTTGAACCATTCATTAATTCTGCAGGTAGAAACAAATTGCAGTGTAACTCTACCACTGTCAAAAAACACTTATTTTTAGTTATCTTATTTCATAATTTCTTAAGTAATTTATAAGTAGGCAAATATCATTTCCCCTTTTTATTTATAAAATATAGCATTTTATTTTTTAGATAAACTATCATACTTGGCAATAGAACTGTCTAATAAAGATAACGATGTTGAACTTGAAACTATTGAAATATTAGACATGGAGGACAATGTTATCCAAGTAAGGCCATTACAAAAAATTAAGAAGGATTTCTATGTTGCTGAAAAAGGACTGCCACCCAGCGTTATGTTCCAACTTGTAGTGGGTACACGCGTTAGTGTTCAAGCACTATTATAAAATGTTATCCGATCACTGAATGACTAAATAAACTCTTACAGGTAAAAGGCTACAACATAAAAACAAAAGAACCAATAAGAAGAGTTTCTTTAACACCCATAGAACCTCAGACAGCTAGTACTGGTAAGCTCGATGTTAATTCTTTAATTATAATATGATAATAGACTTCGAAAATTGAAGTGTATAATAGGATGATAAACCAACCCAAAAGCTCAAATTGTCTCATATTATTCGTAAGCAAAGTAAGTATTCGTGACAATAAAACATTAAATTGCTTTCTTTACACCTTTTTATAGGAATTACAGCATCGTGAATAGATTGGACCGATCAGAGCTTGCTGACAGAACATGCTCTGATCGGTCCAATATCAGCCGCAGAATATACCATCGTGAAATATCATCACAATGCTGCACATCTGAGTTTTGTATGCTTAGTGTAGGAATCAGGGGACTCAACTAAAGATATTTTTACCCACATTCCATCTCAGTCCTCAAGAGTTCATGCATCTTAAATCTTTGAGTATGGATCTAGGTTAACATTTGGGTTCCTCGAATAGTAAAGGAAGTAATCGATGCAGATAGTTTAGGATCATAATTCACGATTATTTGAGAACAAGATTTGTCGTTTGTAAGTTTGTTAGGCTGAGATGAAATTATGTTAATTATGGATTATTATTGACTGAGAGTATTTTTTAAAAATCAAAAATATCCTTAGTCAAACAAATCTAACAGAATCGAATGTAATATCAATGACAACCACTATGCTGAAAATATCGAAAGTAACTATTTTGTACACTAAAAGCTTGTCATCCCTTTTAATGATTAGCCTAGATGAGATGCAAATATAAGATCTCCAATGTATTAAACCTTATGAGACTTAACATTGCGTAAAAATAATTCAACTTTAACATTTCAGAGGAAAAGCCAGCAAACAAAGCAACTACTGTAAGTTTAGTCGGTGAACCTCTGAAAAAAGTTTCATATGGTGATCCACTGCAGCTTCAATGTAAAGTTAGTGGATATCCTAAGCCGACTATTGTATGGATGGATGAAAAATCTGGAGCTACATTGTCCGGACAGGTAATAGCATTTTTGTATATATTTTACGCATACTTTTCTCTCTTTCTGAAATGAACAAAAAAAAATCCAATCTGATTCTTATAAAGAGATTTTTTATATTGTTTGTGACTATAAACCTATAACGCGATCTAACGATTGCCAAACGAGGTTTTAAAAAGCTACAAAAGCTCTGCCTACTCTGTAAGGCAATACAGGCTTAAATATTTTTTTTTTTCTTAAAATAAGTATTGAAGAAATAATTTAAATATGGGAACTGGAGCCCAATAAAATAAGTCACTAGTACTAGTACTTCTACATAGTATTAAATTAAGAGTTATTTGAACTAAAACTTTTCGACCAATTGGAATAGTAACTATTAAAGCCACCTAAAGTTATGGGTTTAATAGTCACAGCTGCACGTACTAGGCGCACAATTTAAAACAATAGCGTTTTCTATAGGTATACAATTAAAAATTTCAAATAATAATACCTCGAGAGTATCAATCTAGATGGCAGAAACAATTACTTAAGGGGGCTCAACGACCTTGCCAAAGCATTCTATACAATCTATATTTCGCACCTTTTAACAAAGTAAGATTATATATCTTTGTTAAAAGGTGCTCTAAAATCTCCTCAAATTAATGGAAAACTATCATACTGAAAGACAAAGAGGATAGAAAATATACTGTTTAACGAGGAAACTGTTAACTTGTCTTTTTCGGTAATCCTACTCTTTACTCTTAAACAGCTTTGGTGCATCCGATCCCTAAAAAGGTGATCGATCGATTAGCGACCGCCAGTACGGCTTCCGTCGGGGTCGGTCGTCTGGTGACCTTCTGGTCTACTTGACTCATCGATGGCTGCAGGCAGTAGGGTCCAAGGGCCTTGGTGGTTAGTCGTGACATAGCAAAAGCTTTCAATCGGGTTTGGCACAAAGCACTTCTTTGGAAGCTTCCTATCTATATATATGGGCTTTCCGAGAAATTCCGCAAGTGAATTTCTCGAATCTTAGTATCAATATCGATGCATATTCCAACTCCAAACCAGTGAATGCAGGTGTCAACAAGGCTGTGTGCTATCTCCTACCTCGTTTCTTCTGCCTGTCATGACATGTTTCAAATTAATAACATTCATTGTTATTTGGATGACGACGCAGGGGATGCGTTATACGTTGGTCGCGACAATACTTCTCGAGAAAACGTCAAATAGTGCCGGAAAAAACTTGTATCTGAAGTCAAGACTTTGTCAAACAAAGTCTCAGAAAGGGGCCGACAGAATCTAGTCCAATTTAATCCTCATCATCTCGATGGTTGGCAATCCACCACTGTGCGCTTTACGCGAAATTTCCTGCCACGCACAACTTACTCTGTGGAATCAGCTGTTGCCAGCGGTGTTTTCGAATCGATTTGACTTAGGGAACTTCAAGAAAAGAGCCTACACCTTTCTTGAAGGCCGGTAACGCATTTGCGATTCCTCTGGTGTTGCGGATGTTCATTGGCAGCGATAATCAGTTACCATCAGGTGAGCTGCTTGCTCATTTGCCACCAATTTTATACAAAAAATATTATTATACTTTTGTTTATTACAGGATATATCCAATATAATTATTGAAATAGAAATTATGTTGATTTTTTCCTGCTACATATTATTGTCCCTGCTTCTAGGTATTCGAGATTTTAATAAAATTTCGTTTGTAACTAGTGTATGAAAATTTCGCTCGCGAATTATATCAAATATTTTTGTTACTTTGAACCATTTCAACGTTTACTTTTTTAACAATATTTTTTGTTCTTTTCAGATTGAAGAAGTAGATCTTCCTTATGATTATATAACTCTACTCAATTTGGAACAAGTTAAGACTAATACTTCATATCAATGTAGAGCTTTTAATGATCATGGTGAAGATAAAAAATCAGTTGCAGTTGAAGCCACTACCAAATTTATCGTTGTAAACGTGTCAAAAGGTAAATAAATTGTTCTTAACGACGTTGCGTTAAATAGTGTTGATATGATAATGATGTTAACTTCACACTGGTCATATTCGACAACAATAATATATTCCGGTTATTATAATATAACTTTAACTGTTTAGGAAACGTAATTATTATTAATGAGGACCTTCTGTCCCAAAATGTCCCAGTCCTATCTGTGAATAGGATGTATAGTGGCTTCAACAAAAAGGCATTTAAAATGGTTATTGTGGCACTAGAACGTACCATGGCAGGCAAACTCAGGTGCGTCAAGCGCCTTGGTAACCACCGAACCATGGACTGTTCGAGACCGAAAGAAAAGGCTTTTCTGGCTGCTTTCGGGCCCCCCGCATGGATTCTATGCGGAGGGACACACAGCCAACTACCTTCGCTGTCCAAAGGCCCCCAAGCCAAAACACCAAGCTATAAAGATCACGTCCAAATACCGCGCCCGTGCCCCTTTCTGCTCCTGTCCGACCTCTTCGCCCCGCAAGGCAAATGCCGGTCAGCGTACTGACCGTCGCTACACTGATTGCGCGCAGCCATCTTCTCCCGCCGAACAGCCCGCTAACGAAAGCAACCTCGACCTTGTGTGTCGCTTCGCCGCCATCTTCAAAGGCACCACGTATCAGCACTCGTGAAAGCCCTAAGGGATTCCAATGGCAAGCCTGAAGTCAGAATTGCCAGCACGATGTGCTACCAACATGTAGTGTCCACGATCGTCAATTTTTGAGGCAGAGTGAAACCCCTAAACGTCGCCCTTTTCAACGCGAACGGTATAAACAACGTGACGAAATCGTCAATTTCGTTCGTGATCACCATGTCGACATAGCGATCTAAAACTCAAAAATAAAATAATCAGGAATTTATAACATTAAGAGATAAATGTAAGGCAGAAGGGTTATTGGAGATTGATAATCACTACGAAGTAACACTAGAAGAGTGCACAATATTGTTGCCAAGGAGTCAGAGTATTTGCTATAATAATTTGACATATTGACTTTTATCCTCAACAATTTTAGGAAAGTACAAAAATTATATGACGGGCGATATATTACATAGATAACATAAAAAAAGTCCAAATGCTTCTGTTAGCTGGCGAATTCAGGCTAAGCTAAGGGCGTACCGGATGAAAGATGAAATAAACGCAACGTCGCCATTATGATAACGGTAACATTATGAGTGCGTTTAATAATTTTTACTGACTACACGCATGTGAGTATAACTATACAATGATACACAATCAGGGCAATATGCACCTGCTTTTCTGAAAATCGAATAAGAAAAAAGGCGAAAAAATAAGGCATTTTACAACAGAGTAACAATGTGCGAATTTTATAATATTGTTTATGACACACATGGTCTAAAAATCAATGTCTGTCCCCGATCTGCAAACTAATGTGTGGAACTGAGAATGGGCGTATTAAAGGGTTTTTAACACCGAAGAATGAAACTGTGGGACAGATCATTGAAAATTATCTATAGATAATATATACGGAACAGGTATAATAATATGTATATACTATAATGTACACGGAACAGGTAACAACGTAATCGCTTTAGATTCATTAGGAGAGGCACATGGCTAAAAATTAGGAATTACCTGGAGCGAAATAATTTGCAACAATAATTATGGCTTGAATAGCAAAGGGAGAAAAGGTTTTGATTCCTCGTATTCCGATTATTGCGACGGATTTACCATTTAAAATAGTGCAATTCCCTCTGTGAACTGCGTGATTGGTGGTAGCTATTAACAAAGCTCAAGGACAAACAACCAAAGTATCATGTGCTCATTTGGAGAAAACCTGTTTATCAATGGGCATTTGGTGTATTTGATGTGCTCCCGTATCCAACGCACAAGACATTTGTCTTAGGAGGATAATATTATTATTGATATATTCCTTTTATTCGTTCAATTTTTTACATTTCAAAACTAAGGACTGTGTTGAACTTTGGAAATAAAATGTGTAATGGGGGCGAAGTAGCGGGTAGCTAGTATTTTATAAATTTTGAGGCTTATAGTCTCTTATTTTTACATGTTATTAACAGCAATTATTTAAAGTATTAAAAATATACGAAAATTATACTGATAATTCATGGGTAATGAGCTAATAGGTAACTTAGATATTCATAGGTTATAAAATTTGTATCTAACCCTATGTAACATTTATCATGATTTTTGAATGAATTTCAAACATAAGGAAGTATCGGGTAAAACAGTATAGTTATATCACGATTTATGTTAAATATTTTTTTAGACACAAGTATAGACTTTGAAGATGAGGGTAGTCTATATTGCCTAATTGACGCGATTCCATCATCACACGTCACTTGGTATGGTGTTAATGGAGACGTTTTAAAGGAAAACGATGATCTAGAAATATCACCTGATGGATCTGTTCTCACTATATTGAACATGCAGCCAGAATTAGAGGGAAAATACATTTGTGAAGCAAAAAACGAATTTAATAGAGATATATTTTTCTTAAACGTCAAAATGACTGGAACAGGTACGTTCAATAAATACTAATACTAACAATTTGTCAATCTAATTAAAATAATGAAGTATCATTTAACCATTTTTACCTTTTAGCTGTACCTAAAATATATAAATCTGTAACTGAAATTAAAGTAAGGAGAACGCAAAATGTCGTAATTGCTTGCAAGTAAGTCACTTTTTTTTTATTTTATTTGCTAAGGTAGATTTAAATAACACTTATCTTCATTATTAACAGCATAACACAAGGAATACCGCAGCCTAAGGTCGTCTGGAGTTATAAGCATTTGTATGCAAAAGAGTTTGTTCATATTAGAGATTCTTCTAGTAAAATTGAAATACAGGAAGCAGATATTAATAATGCAGGCACATACAGATGTACGGCGATCAATATTTTTGGTGAAGATAGTCATGATATAGATTTGATAATTGAATGTAAGTAATCCTAAACTGAAACAATATTATGTCCCCCTAGGGAATTTCATGTTTGGGTGATAAGTTGGCCGCAATTAAAGGTTAAAACATATTAAATAAATCCTGAAATTAAGTGCAAGAATTAGAAGAATTAAGATGCTAAGGCTGCTAATAATGTTGTCTCTTTTTTTATAGACCCACCAACAATAGAAGATGGTAAAAAAATAGTAAAATCCGAAAGAGGCAAAAGAGTTTCGCTAGCATGCATTGTGGATGGCATACCCAGACCAAAAGTACAATGGTTATTCAATGGAGTCGTAATAAAAAAATCATTAGATCAACGAATTTATAGAAATAACACTTTAAGGTAAGTATTATACATTTTCAATATTATATGAATACAACTTTCTTTTCCTTATTTTTATATAATTCTACTAATTTAAAATAACTCACGGGAATGTTTTCTATCATTTGTTTCTTAGCCTATCTTAAAATATATTAGTTCAGGAATAAAAAAGGAGCATCTTCTATAGATTCGCCATGTCACTGTAAACCTTATTGTATCTATTATATCTGGTATGTAATCCTAATACATTGATGATGACAGATGGAATCGTAATCATATTAAACAATGGACCACTCATACTATCTGTTCACCATAATTAACTGCGTAAATGTGCAAGAAGATGATAAAATTATGTATAAGATGACGTGACTTAGTAGTAATTACCACTATCAAGAATCTATCCTTTCCTTTTTTTGAAAGAGGCATAAGTAGACAGTATTAATAAGTAATCCTGTTTTACAGTTTTAGAGCTTTGTTGAACCACAGCGGAAACTATTCGTGTAAAGCAGTTAACAAGCTTGGAGTGGCTATGGAATCTATCCAAGTTATGATTTATGGTATAACTCTTTGTTACTATGAATTAACATTTATACGTAATTAATATATATTAAATTCTAATTAGGTACTTTAGCACCATATACATTTCTATATATATATATATATATATATATATATATATAGATAAGATTTTTACCTTTGAAATTGCCGTTCTTCAGTATTGGCCATATCAAACCAAAAAAATATTTTGATTGGCTGTGAATTCTAAATTCAAATTAATTTTGTTTTAACATGACTCTTTTTACAAAGTTAGTCTTTTGTTTATTGATTAGCTTTGTAATTTCAATACGTTTGAACATTTTTCGTCGTAATGGATACTCTAAAAGTTTGTAATTATGGAATATGAGTTCCATCGTGGCATCAACGCGGCACAATCGGCACATAACATCAACAACGGAGAGAACTTTACAAACGAACGCACAACCCGATATTGGTTTGCCCGGTTCCGTTCTGGAAATTTTGATTTGAAAAATGAAGCTACTGGTCGTCCGGACACTTTGGTCAACAATGATGAATTAAAGGCGATTGTGGAAGCTGATGATACTTAATCTACAGCCGAGCGAGCAGGTTAAAAAAAAATATTCAAAAGTTCCAAAATTTAGACAACTTTTTAGCGGGAAAAAAATTCAATTCCCGAGAGGCAGTACAAAATGCCTTTGAAGAGTTTGTTGCCTACCGTCCAACTGATTTTTACAAGAAGGGCATAAATATACTACCACTGCATTTGAAAAGATGCATCGATTACATAGGTGATTACTTCGAAGAACTGAAAAAAAACTAACTTATTTCATACAAAACGGTAATTTAATAGGTACTATTACACTATTACTATTCTATTTTCATAATGTGCAGCTAGCGTACATGTCACTTAGATCTTATCACCGCTTTCCACACTCCAATGTAAGCTTTTTTTTGAAAAAGGCCCATGAAGACAATCATTGTAACAAACGGCTATGTCTTTCTAGCGGTAAGTGATTCCGTCGACCCAAGATTAGGCATTACAATACAGCGCAACTAAGTTACTACTGGTATATCGTATACGCTGGTATACGAGTATACATATATACTAGGTACTCAGTTACTTTATAGATGAATGCTCTAGCACAAAAAAGACAAAATTACAAATCAAAGTAATAGTACTTTACCCATAATAAATCATGATAAGAAATATGTCTATTTCTTTGAAAAAATAGTGCCATCTAATTAAACATTAAAACATACTCGTAGAACAATATAATATAAATTATAATAAAAAAATACCATTTATTGTAGATCCAGTCAAAATTACACCACCAACCACTAGCAGTTTAAAAATGGCAGTTGGAAGTTCTGTAACGCTACCATGTGAGGCAAGTGGGTATCCGACACCAACTATAAAATGGATATTTGTTAATCACAATAATCAATCAATGGTCTTGAGGTACGTACTTATAAACTTAGAATAATTTTAAGTGCCATAAAGTACTAGGGGTAAAATGGGTATGTCATCAAGAGCGATGGGAGTTAATGTGCAAAAAGATTTTTATTAAATTTCATTCATAAACACTTGTGGGTCATAAAGCAGACGGAAACGGAGAAAGTGGACAGAAAAGAGAGGAACACTAATCAAAACATAATATTTGCAAAAGACTACACTCTGTGTAGTCATAAAAGAGCTGAATGAATAAGACAATGATATACTTATTATTACGAATACAATACATAAACTATAACGCTACCTTCAAGAGTTATAGTTTATGTAGAATTACTAAGCATTCATATTAAAAATCATATTTTACACCAATAATTTAATATTAATTGTCCACAATTAAAACATGTGAATACAATAGACAGTCTCACTATACATAAATTTTGAAACTTTTTCCTAAATCCTGTTTTGAGTATGATGTATGTAATCAAGCTGATGAAGTTGGTTTAATGAAAACTAAAAATATTTTAACTCGGTAATTTCTATATACATAAACCTTTTTTCCACATCACACGCACAAACACCACAACAATTATGCACTAACAAGTCTTTTTAATCAGTATTACATACGAGTATTTTGAGTTATTGTTTCTTTTTAAGTTAACTTTCTTTTCTGTTTTGTTTTTTTCTAATGTATTGTTAACAACTGGGGAGGAGACCTGAAGAATATACACGTTCCACATTAGAATAAGCATAATTTTTGTGTTAAACCTAATTTGTAAACTTTATGTGGGTAGAAAACAAACTACATATTTATTATTAATTTCGAATTTATTTCAGACCAAGCAACGCTTCGGGTGTATTAAGCTTACCACACGTGCAGGCTGGCCAAAGTGGTTTTTATGTATGCATCGCTAGAAATCCTGGTCAATCAGCTAATATTGCTTATTCAGTTGAAGTATTAGGTAATTTTAAAAAATAATTATAGAATTTAAGTAAAACTACTGTGGACTGAGACGCGATATTTTCAAACTCAAAACATGTCTGTTTTTTTTTACCAGTCTTGTATTGCATTTTAACAAGTTAATACAAAGTTTAATTAATATTAGTATATAGTTTTGACAGAGGTAGATCTGATCTCATACTACATCTTGTTCCTAGCAGTAGCATGATGGAACTGCTGTACCAAAGAACGAATAAGTAAAGTTTCGTTTGGTGAGCGTAGGTGTACGCAGATTCAGTCATTGATCCATTTAATCCTCGGTGATGACAGCCTGTGTGCATCTTGAGTCTTTTTCAATCTTGAATATTTTATTTATGTTTAACTACAGTCGTCATTTACCTTCAGGTAAACTGTTAGCACATGTTGGTTTAAAAAATATATATTATAATTATGATAATTACAAAATATATAAGTAAAATATTGTGTATATTAAATAATGGAATTACCAATATCTATTAATAAAATATTACACTTATATATTTTTATATAGAATATTTAATTTCTAATTCTAATTATTATAAAATGTATTACTCCGTATAAAATAGAGAAAGAAAGACCAAACTACTTTTTAAAGTGATTATTACCAATAGTACTGTTCTATAAATTATGTGTCTAAAAATTTCAGAACCACCATTGATTGTCAAGCCATCTATTCCTCAAACTGTTCAAGCTGTTATCGACGATTTAGCATTACGTCTTCCGTGTGTGGCAAGTGGAAATCCAAAACCAACTATAACTTGGCTAAAGGATGGATTAAATATACCATCAGGTAATATTAATATTCATTTTTAATATTAAATTAATAATATTTTTATTATTATTAATATTAAAAAAAAGTTAAATCATAACTATCAATTCTTCTCGTAAAGCATCTAACTCAAAATTAGGAGGCGATTTGGATTACATAAACAATTATAAATGTTGTATTCTGAGAAGGAATCTATTTTAACATCTTATAGTTTAATTAAAGTTTAAGCAAATGGGTTGCGTAAACATAGAGACATCGATCATTGTAAAAAATTGGATTTAGCATAAAATAAATAGATTTTCACCATCGGTAGGTTACAATATGCATTGAACGGAGGTGCTATTCTATATAAAGTTCTTTTATTCCATCACACATGGAGAATTCAAAGATTAAAACCAATGATTTTACGCAATATTACAGATGCAAGTCATCTGAGAATCGAACTCAGTAGCTATCCGCTAAGCCGTATAACTGAATAACTTAAAAGTAATTAGAAGATTATTGGTCTACAGTATATAAAGATCCCTGGGCTGGGCGTAGGCCCCCTCTATAAATGAGGAGGGTATTAGATCATAGTTCACTAATCTGCTCTACTGTTTACTTCACATTTCATCGATTTTTTTTTCTTAGAAATGCTGGTTTTGACATGATATTTTCCTTATCGAATACTTAATAAATCACCACGAGAACCCATCCGTGGCTTATAACAGTGTAATATATAAAATCCAAATTTTGTTAATTCAAAGTGTTAAATACTATTTATTATCACACGATTTACTTTACTTTAATATGTACATATAGGCCATACTGTTTTATGCACATGCGTTTACATCCGGCCCTCTCAGGCATCCTCGAGTCAGACGCTCTCGCGGAACAGGGTAACGGTTCAAGCCATGGCTCCCTCTTGGTAGCCCTTTGCTGGTTACCCACTAATAAAGATCTCGAATGTGCGCCATAAGCGCTCAGTTATCTCTCAACCCGGCGAAACTGTAAAAGCCCTCGGGCTAACAGCGGCCATCAGCCAGACCAAAAATAAAAAAAAAGTGTTTACATCTATGGCCATACTGTTTAATGTACACGAACGGTTCAGTTCGACAGGATCACACTTCCGAGTCCATTGTCCTATTGGTCCATATAGGCAAAAAGTTTTTATATTTCGTCTGGTGAGTGATTGAAACTTGAAAAATGAATGCCCAACTATTGATTATATCTTAGGCAGCAGGTATAACAACACATCTTTATATTGATTTTTGATCAATAATAGTGTTAAGGTTTGTCACATTACTTACAAACGTTAAAAATGCTTACGTATAGAGTTAATTTTTTTTACCCAGGTGAATGGGCTGATATCAATGATGATGGTACACTCATTATAAAGAACGTAGACGAAAAGTCAAACGGCAGTTATTTGTGTTTCGCAAGTAATTCTTTAGGATTTGATACAAAAGTGATTTACGTCGATGTTCTGCGTAAGTAATACATTTCTTGCAAATATAATTATTCTAAATGAAGTTATATCATTGTTTACGATTCATACATATCAGTTTTAGTTAAAATTTCGTGAATGATAATTTAGAATGTGTTTTATGCATAATTTGAAGACAGAAACTTTTACAATAATGCCAATAATAACTGTACATGGTTTAAGCTGAATTGGTTGAACGATTTGCGAAAGCATAGAAGAATAGATAGACAACATAATTATTTGTCTAATAAATAGATCCAAGTTGCGGCTAAAAAGTTCTTTTTATTATTTATCATTAAGCGTATCCGAGTCCGAGTCCGCACACTAGCACCATATACGTAGAAGTTGGAAAACCGATTGCAATTAGTTGCGACATACCTCATAAGCGAACTGATATACTAAAATGGTATAAGGTAAGGCCAGTATACAAGTAATTTCTTGCTTTAACTTAATTTGATAATGTACCCTCTCTCATATTCATCCATATCATAAAAAGTATTTTTTACGTCCAATCCCTCTTTCTGATACATAAACACTTACTATAATAATACATAACTTATAGCAACTATTTGTCGTTCCTTGATCACTAGGGCAGTAAACAACATAAAAATATAATATTAATAGATGATATAATTTCAATTAGATTTTAATTCTTATCCACCTTATTTCTTTTAACATATATTTACAAAGTAACTTTACATAAAAACAGACCTATAGAGCCGATACGTTTATTTTATAAACAAAAGAAATTATTTTGAGACAACGTAGTTCTCAGGGGATGAAACTTAAACAAAACTTTTAATATAACTAGACATACAATGAACTGTATCCTATAGAAAGTATTAAAATTGATTTCAAAACTTTGATACCAATATTAAAGAGATCTACGTTTGAGTATTCCTTGTTGTAAGTGTTAGTAAAATTATAAATTAAAAAGCAACGCGTATTGTATTTATGTAATCGTGGGGGAACAAAAAGGGGTAATGTACTACTGAACTAGCAGAAAAGTGTCGATATCGAAATTATTGTATTTATAATTTAGGATGTAAACATAATATCACCACATTGTACGTCTATAAATAAAGACATCAATATGTATACGTAAGGCATCATTGTATGATTCATCTACCTTATTTTTGAGATAGTTAAGAGAAAGGTAAAGATTTTCTAAATTTTTTCATTTAATTTATTAAATCATACATTTTACAGAGATCAAAAGTTGTTGCTATTGGAGAATTGTTCTTTGATAACATCAAAGAGGAAGACAAAGGCCTTTACACATGCCGCGTTAATACTTTCTCCGGTTCCACCAGCGCCACGAAGGATGTCATCGTTGGATATAAACCATTTTTCAGAACAGATGAAGATGAGATAATAGATTTCGTAGAAGAGGAGAATGCATATCTATCATGTGTAGCTAATGGGCAGCCACCACCTAAGGTATTTATTTTATTTTAAAGCCTTTAAATAATTTCCATCAATGGTATTCAATCCATCACAGTAACGATAGTGTTTTGAATCGATATTTCCTGCTACAGCACTAGTTAATATTTATTCTGTAGCAGCATTATTTTTATTTTACTTTTTTCAATAGTTTTAAATTTTAATCATTTAGAAATATTAAGGTTTTACACCTAATTTGTGAACCAAGGTTTTTTTTATGGCTGATACCACTGTTCGGGCTTCACTGGGTAGAAAGCTGAGCGCTTAGGGCACTCAGCCGAGACCTTTATTAATGCGTATCCAGCACAAGAGTTCCCGAGAGGGAGCCTCAACTTGAACCGTTACCCTGGGTGCAAAAGCAACTGACTCGAGGGTGCCCAAGAGGGATGAACCTCGGCTCGTTCACTTACTTCTGACTGATTAATTAAATTAATAACATTATTATTATTAACGACATTTACCATCACTACACTGCTTTCTTCACTTTTGAAAGAAATAACCTACTCACTTTCATGTATTTCTTAGAGTTAATCTTTTCCCCCGTTTTCCAAGTCTCTTCTCTTTCAAGGCTTTTTCAAGACACGATTCACCTCTTTCTTTCAATCCGAAACCGTTATTGATTTGCTTAATTCCCTTATCAAATTTTCAACTTTTCTTTGCGAGTGACCGATATTTTATCTGCTACCCTTTATTTAATCAAGTTCCAAATATGGTATAACCGGATTTAAGTCACATTGATAAGGTAGCAGACGTAAAACTTTATGACCATGTTCCCTCATCAATTTGCTCTTAAGTTATTTTCCGGTTTATTTACTAGACTTAAATAATATAATTTCGGTTTTGTCATTTTTACTCAAAACTAATAATATTTTTGATGAAACTTAATCTCACACTGTGACCTGCATGGTATTTTTCTAACTGCGTTGAATAGTATGGCGCGTTATCAATTACAACTATAGGTTATAATTGATAGCGCTATAACATTCACTTGGGACGGTAGGAAAAGTTTGAGTTCAACGGAAACTTTCTATGTCAGTGGTATGGAAGTGAATAGATGACGGTGCGGCGTTGTTTAAAATCATAATATAAAATACATATTTTCTACATTATCACAAATTATTACATTATATTATTTACAAAAATTGTTCTTAAATTGCGATGAAATGAGAAATACTTTTATAATATTTTATATTACTTAACAAAACAGTCATAATTTTAAGCATTAAATATATCTCGTAAAATATTAAAAATTGTTGAACATGTAAGTTGAACTGCCACCCTCAGTGTATGATAAGGATGTAGATCAGCTCTTGTCCTAACTACATATTACCAGGATTGACACCTTAAGGATGAACTGAAGTTGTTAGGATTTAACAATTTAAGTCCACCTCCATCTTGATCTCAAGAGGAAATTTATGCAAAGCAATGGATTCGACGGAGATAAGTCTGTGAAAACACTGTACATCTAGTCCTTCGAGATGCCGCGGTTGAAGCCCGTCCATGCTACGAATATTGTTACATGGGAATTGGAACTTTTATAGATAATTTGTTCAGCCCATACTTAAAAATAACGAAATCTATTAGTACGCCTAGAAAATTTTTAATAGAAAAAGGACAGACACACGTTGTAGAAGTTTGTTTAATAATATATTAATTAAAATGAAATGATACATGAAACATTTAAACATCGGAATATTTGCATTTCGTTTACAGGTGACTTGGTGGTTCAACAATAAAAAACTAAATGTGCCAGTTATGCTCCACATTTTTAAGATGTTTCAACGTGATTTAGGACAATATCTTTGTGTCGTAAGCAATAACTTTGGAACAATAACACGTAACTTTAGTATCATTGATAGAGGTTTGTGAACACAAGTTATTCTAAGGAATTATGCACAATGTATGACCTTTTATGCTTATTTATATTACATTTTCTTACTATTATTTTATTTTCAGATTGCTTGTTCAAAGTGGAAGCAAATGTTGATAGTCCAACTATTTCTTTTATTGATATAAGAAGTACCTCTGAAATTACTAGTAATATACGCATTCGAAGGGAAGAATCAGTATCACTTAATTGCCAGCGAGGATTCATAGATTACCCTGTAAAAGATATTGATGCGATTTGTGTTGAAGGATCAATGGTAAAAATAAACAACAAGTTCATCAATTTCACTACAATAAAATGCAAGACTGGACCACTTATACCAGAAACAATAAGAACTGGTTCTAATTGCGCACGTGGTAATACGGAAATGGTGAAGGTTGGGTATGAAAATGACGGTGCATTTATGAAAGTTTACGAAATTTGCTACGATCAAAATAAAAACCTGCCTTTATATTCGTTACATCGTATGCGTCGGCCACTAGCTGGTGTTGAACCAAAAAATTTTACAGAATGGTTTGATAACGATTTGGTACGATATAATTATAATGACCTATATAATTGTAAGAAACAAACAGACACTTATTCACTTCATTTAGATAGGGCGTTTCATAAAGACGGCAAATGTTGCTTTTCTAAGAGGAAATTAGTAAACGCACGTGATGTTTCTCCTGGTATACCACAAGTCGCAACATACAGCAATTTAAATTCGGTTCCACATTGGAGTACTTGTGGTAATAAGGTATAAAAAATTGTTTCGTTCCCCTAATTATAAAATATTTTTTTGATAACTCATACCTTTATTTTCTTCTATACGCAGAATTGGGAAGAAGTAGAGAAAAGAATAAGAACATTAGTAATGTCTGTGGATCGAGACTTAATAATTCGAACTGGGGCGTCAGGACAAGTTCAATTACCTGCAAAATCACCAACAGTTAACATTTTTATTTACGATGGAGATAACAAGAGACAACCGGTACCCAAATTCTTATGGAAGGTAAGCAAAATGATATGATACCTTTAAATCTAAAATAAGATGATTAAATTATCTGAAGTGATTAAAAAAAGATTTGTCAGTTGCCAGCTGATGTCAAAAATGTAAAATATACACTGCTGAGCAAAAAAATCGACTAAAATCATATATTTTTTACGTCCTGGTTATAGTCCTAGATATGAGGGAACTTTCTGCCCCGTTTTACTGAAGTCAGTGGTCGGTGATGCGGTTTAACTAGGTCAACGGTTTAATGAAAAAAATCTACAAGCCCATGTTATCCCAATACCGATGTCGACATTGCTAGACAATATGATGCAGCCTGTATTCGCGAAGTTTTGCAGGAGGCTGTTATATACACCATAAACTGGCGAGCACAAATGTAAACATAACGAATGTGTTTCGAATCTAGTTGGGCACAACACATGGGAATGATCTAAAGAGAAAGGTCCAAGCTAGATATCCTGCCTCTGCAAATTATACCAGGCCTCGCACAGTGTTAAAGAAGGAACGGCAAACCATTGTTCAATCCAAAGTAAAGATGCTCATCGGGAAGATGAAGTATCGATTACGAAAAGAATTTTATATCATTTGCCACAAAACTAGGGAAACTAGAATTTACAACTGCTTCTCCAAAATACTGAAAAAAAACATGAAAATTGGAAAAATACAACGCTATTTTATATCTCTGTAAAACTAAAACTCAAGGCTTAAAATGGTATATAAAAATATGTTATATTTAGTGTAATTTTTTAATTACGGGCTTTTATGTTGTCGTGCTTTCCTTAAATCAATTTCTTTGCTCTGTGTATTACAGTTTACTTTAACACAGAAACACTTTTTATTCATCACCTTCCCCAAAATGATAAAAAGCAAAGTATTTGACATCACAGTATCAGCGATACGAGACGAAATGAAAATCTCGACCTCGAAAACCACAAATTGTGGTTGCAACGAAACCCAGAATAACATAGCCGGTACTCTGACCACTAGCCGCATACAGTAGACAAAAATAACCCCTACAAACAAAAATAATACAAAATAGGCAGATTTCCATTATTATTAGATCTACTCATAAAATAAGACTAATAATAACATATTCTATTAAGAGACTGTGACAAAAATATTATTTATAACAGATAATAGGCAATAAGCTTTGTACAATGAATTCAAGAAAACTTTAAAATATTAGCACAATTGAGTTTTATCATTGCCTAGTTTGAGTGGGGTTGTAATGATTTTAATAAAATATTATATTTTTTCAATAGTGATTTTGATTTTGTATAAATTTGAAATTCTTTGCAGGTTGTTCAAGATGAATTGACCGGATCATCTTTAGCTATCATTCAAGTTAACGTTCCAGACTTGTCTCTAAGGGAGGCGTATGGATATATGCTGTGCAGAGATATCTGCACAGAAACAAAATGGATGAATAGCCCTGGATGGCGTGATGTAATAAAGGGTTACACTTACTGTTGCAGTATTATGGAATTTGAAACAGTTTTTGGTTTCCAGAGACAGTTCAGTCCCGGAATGGAAGGAATTATGAGTGATGTATCTTTGATTCCTGAACATTCTCTCACTTAAATGTTTTATTTTTGATCGTAAATAATTTAATTAAACATTGTTAATTTTATTATTAAAAGTAAACCTTAGTTATTTATAAATGATTATATGTTAACCTGTGCCTAATCTAGCTAGGCAAGTGTCTAACTTAATCCAAATAAACAGGTTTTTCATACTCGTTTTATTCAATAATAGATGAATTTAATACTATCTGAAAAATATAAAGGACCTGAGTTATAACATAAACACACGTAGTGATCAACGTTTTCTTGATTCATCTTATCATAATCGTGGGAACGTCAATAGTAGTGCGCCTTGTACTACCACGCAGAAATCGGTCTCGCGATCTAGCGGCATTCGGTACGCATATCAGTCTCTACTAATTTTCCACTTTTCGTATTCTTACAGTAAAAAACTCTCGCCGGCATTTATGTCCACTTTATGGGGCCTATCCCTATTCTTTGTTTTATTGAGACTTAATAAGCGAATGGTAAGATATTAGTTTTTTCCGTTTCACCCCGATTTATATAAAAAATGTTGGAGCTTACTTGATATACTTTTCACTTATTTATATAATAAATTTGATCTAATTCAGTTTTCTAATCAATTTTTTAATTTTTAATGTTGTATATATACTACAGGCACTGTTTAAGTATTGGTTGTATAAAAATACTTACAGTGGTCTATATACAGTGAGTGTCATATTGTCCTTAGAAGCTGCAAACTTTCTATGTTATTTAATAGAATAGAATTTTTGGTCATGTTATTATCCACACAGTGTAAGCCACACTCCAAGTGTAAATTATTTACTTAATTATTTGCATTTATAATTTTAGTTAGTTAATAAAATAATTGGTTATTTAAAAAACTTCACATGTAATGATATTAAAGCGCCTTTAAACATTATAATTTAAACATAGTAAAACGAGCTATTTGTTGGAACACTAAAAAACTAAAAGTGATATCCGAGTCTCAAAACTCTATAACCTCTAAAACTCAGAGCTTTAATCTCTCTAAGCTTTAACTGACTACGTAAAGTAACAGTTCTAACTGGTAACGTAAAAATTATGTCATCTATCTCGATTAAAATAATAAAAAGCGTAAACTTATTGTCACTCCTGAGAAGAAAAATGGATTAATGGAAAATTGGATACTCGTGCAACTACCACCCAACCAACTACTACCATTACCACCAAATGCTACCATTTCGACGGATTATTAGGACTTGATTTACTAAACGAATGTGGTTCTGACATAGGCCTTAGAAATAAATTGCTCATAAAGCGTAACGCAAGAATTCCTATTAAAATGTACCATTCGCGTAACGCTAATTTATACGAGGAAATTATTTATCATAATTAGTACGGTTACCAATAAACTCAAAGGACAGTGACTAGTTATTGAAAACCAAATTATTTGTAATTGCATTATTTCTGATTGTATTACCAAAGTTATTAATAACCATGGCTGGGTAGAGGTTATTAACAACAGCTGAATTATTTAATTTAGAGAGTACATGTCACGAACTTATATCAAAACGCGCTAAACAAGCACCACGTCTTCGTACCGATCATTTAAATCTGGAAGAATTAGCTAATTGACAACGGTATGTGCATCTAAAGCTGACGTATTTTATCTTGATGGAGAACCTTTAACTTTAACCAACAAGATTAAACATAAAGTTAGAACTTATGACGAAATTCCCGTTCATACTAAAAGTTATAGATATCCTTATATCTATCGGCCAGAGATTAGAGACCAAATTCAATAGATGCTTGAGCAAAATATAATCCAAAAAAGACCATCCGACTCCGCTTGGAGCTCTCCTATTCGGATTGTATCCAAAAAGGTAGACGAATCCGGTAAAATAAAATGGCGTCTAGAATCGTTGTAGACTCCCGAAAGGCGATTGGAAATAAATCTCCTATTCTTAACATAGCTGACATCCTAGATAAACTAGGGAAATGTTAATATTTCACTATAATCGATCTGTTTAGTGGATTTTATCAAGTAAAAATGGATCCAGCGGATATTTATAAAACCGTATTCAATGTAGAGAATGGACACTACGAATTCCTTAGGATGCACATGGGCATGAGACCGTCATAAAGAATTCAGAATTCAGGCTTTACTTATTTTTTGTTCTCATCATGGATTCCCAGTTGCGGATAATGGCCCCGGATTTACCAATCAATTAATGTCGGAATTTTCTGGCTCCATAAGATACAGCACCATTGACTAGCTTGACACGCCCTTAATGAAAACGAAATTGCCGAGCATTTCCACTCTACGGTATTGGATAATTTATGCATTAAAAAAAATCATTAGGGTGAGTCTGTACTTAATCTTATGCCATACGCTGTATTAGGGTATAATCATAGCGTACTTAGGTATACAAAAAGTAAACCAATAGAAGTAGTAATAGGACATTTTAACCCGCGAAATCCATTCGATATAGACCTCTCCGTTAAGTTACTTCAGCATTACATGATTTCTGGGGGTGCAATCTTCACGAACGCCCCCGGGACGGGCTATCCCAGAAAAGCGCAAGGGGGTTGCGGTTGCATTCCTTACGGAGATTCTGCGCGATTTCTTCTTTCCTCGCGAGCGTTGGTGGTGACCACCGTGGGGTTTAAGTCGGTGCGAGTCCGACATAACCCGTCCTCGCCCCCTAGAGGGCGGATATGCGTAGGTATTTCCCCACGCTGAAAAAAAAAAGCAGTACATGACTAGCCATAGAGACAAGATGACTGATATACGATTCCATCGATGACTTATGTAATAAATCCTGAAAAGACCTGACTGATAATCGAAAAAAATCGAGAACGCGAAATTGAATATTCTCCAGACCAACAAATTTAAATTAAAAACCCATTGGCATCCCATAAAAAATAGGCCCCACGATTTTCATAAGATACGGTTATGGCAGACCTCCCAATCCACACCTATACCAAAAAAAAGCGAGGTCCCGTTGCTAAATCGCGCCTCCAAAGAGTACCTAAAATGAATCAATTGTTGCAGGACTCTCCTGGTACTCCTTAGCCCTAATGTAAGAGATAATACTGGAAAGCCTTGATTTTTTGTTTTAAGTTTTTAAATTAGGCCCTACCCGAATCCTATCTCACTACCTCTCTCTCTCACTGTTATCTACAATAAATCAATCTTCAAAAACAATGAAAATAAAATAAACTCCGTTTAAGACCAATTGGGCACAATTAGCCGATTAATTGAGGTTAAAATAAATAACTCATTATTTTAACCTCACCTAGTATAAACACCTTAAAAAATAAGCTTGAAAGTGTTTTACTACAACTAAAATCATGTAAAACAAACCGTGGGGAAAGAGGACTTAGATGGTCTCGGTTCTATAATAAAAGTATTACCGGCAATCTCGATCACGCAGACGCCATTCACTTCAATCAAACTATTAAGTCTTTACAGGAAGATGAAAAAATATGCGCATTTTTGACAACTACTTATGTTCCATAGCGATAACTTAATTTCCCAGGAATTAATTAAGTTACAGAATAAAAAAATAAAAAAAGGCTAATCCTTTATAGAATTCAAAACTTTACATCATTCTATAATAAATTCAGAGTCATCCAGGATATGATTAATAAGATAATTACGGTGAGAAAATGCAAGGCTGGCCTCGCCGTCTCCAGATGGTAGCGGACGGCGATAAGGTTGGAATGAAGTGCCCTGATATTGCCGAATTCCACGGTGAGTGTGGCAGGATGGTGGCATACACGTTCAACGCGTGAATGCTCAGTGAGACATTCTCCAAAACCGTAGGTTAATTTTTAGAAATGCTCACTACCATATTGCTTAGGGAGGGGGGATGGAATGGGCCTCCGGCTATCTCGATCACTGGACGAACCCATAACCAACACATTGTGTTCTAACCAACAAATAGTGTACTTAGGTGAGAATCGAACCCATTTTAACCTTTTGTGATTTTTTTCACTTAACTGATTTTGCTTTTCAACAACTACGTCATATACAATAATTAATAGCGATTACAAAAACACAACACAAATGCAGGTCACAAGGCCAAGGCATAGGAGGGCCGTAGTCAAAATAAATCGTGATTTTAAAAGATAGCTTGCCGCGACCTTGTGGCCTTTTGTTAATCCTCGCAAATTATGCTTCGGCATAATAGGTTTGGCAAATTCTCCTTTACGCTGCCAATGTGAAATTTATGATCTGTCAAAGGTCACTCATTGTAATATATCTTAACCTCCGTTCTCGGCTATTTTTGTTACTAATTAAACATGTCTAACTTACGGTTTAATCACAAAAATTCATTTCGTAGTTTACCACTGTCGAAGAGAATTGAATAGAACAATATATTTTTGGCGATAGCCTAGTCTTAATATCTAGACCTGGAACAGGAAGGTTGGTCATTTGGGGTGGTAAGCCCTACTGAACTAATCTCCGCAGTCCTATCTGCAAATGGGTTAATCCCGACCAGCCTCAAAGCTAAAGTTATCTGAGACAGGTTGGTCTCCGAACACTGAGATCTCAAATGCAGGAATGCAAGGAGCATTTTCGATTCCCCGTATCGTCGTTTCCCTGTCCCCTAACCATTTGATCTGAACCCCTATAGAGGTACTTCTGTAAGTTGATATTTTTATTTAAATACTGTATTGTATACATTTTGCCTTAGGTTTTTCACTATATTTTACTTAATTTTAGTGGAATCGTTGAAGTCGTTAATCCAAAATTAATTTACTCCTATTATAAGAAAATAATTTCAAATCAAAACTATAATCGTTAGTTGGTTAGTAGAGCTAGATCTCTACTAACTATGTCAGTAAGTATTTTGGTGTATAATTAACAAATTTGATAGACACTGTGACATGAATGTTTGTAGAAAGCTTCAGATTAGGACTGTCAATTTTGTCAAACATCAACTTTTAAAGAGCTGCTAGTTCTATGTCTTATATGTTGCATTAACGACGCGTTTATTGATTTTACGCATAATAGCACTGAAGCCAGTTCAGTTCACTGCGTGCCTCTGAGAACATTACAGAAGCATCTCTGCAAGCCCAGCAGCAAACGTCTGTTATACATATTATACACTAGGAATGCGTTGAAAGTATCCTGGTTGAACCTGACCCATATGTGTGCACGTGTAAATTTATTGGCAGAATTTATTAAAGAGCTTGCGAACTTACAAGCCAGCTTATGCCAACGCTCTTAATTCCCTTGCAATTATTTCGGCGATATTCAAGAGGTTCTCCTAATCCCATGCTACAGTTACTTAGTTTTAGAAATTACCATAAAGATCATTATATGTTAATGCTCACTTACAATGATCATTTTGAAAGGAATTAGTAATTGTAATAATATAATTTTATTTAATAACACTTTGGTTTTGTATTGTCGTCTGTACGAAGTATTAATTGTTATAATACTATAAAAAGTTTTTTCGGATTTATATACAAATTCAAGGTATTTTTTATCATAAACTATTTACATTTGATTATAATAACAAGTCTGACCATAAATACTGTTACATAAAAACTTTTCTTTTTTTTTCAACTTTTTAATTATTTTCAATTTGGAACACGTATATTATTTTAAAAACTTCTTTCGATTTTGCGCCATTTCACATATGTTTTCGTGTTTATTGTCAAATTACAATATGGAATGGGGTGGTAAAGAAAATAGGATTGCAGTGATCACCTTGCACAAAGTGGGTATGGAGCCGTCGGTCATATTTCAGACACTTCAAAAGCTTGGTATCAGCAGTATATTCGTACATGTATCGTACTGTCAACACATACAACATCACTTCCTCTGTCAAAGACCAGAAAAACCGTGGCGGCCGCGTGCTGTTAGAACTACAAAAGCTGTTAATGCTGTTAAAGCCAGAATTCGTCGAAACCCCATTAGGAAGCAAAAAATCTTATCGCGAGAAATGAAGATTCCCGCTAGGACTCTGTCGCGTATTTTAAAATAAGACCTGAAGCTCGGTGCTTATCGTCGATATACAGGACATGCCCTAAATCAATATTTACAATAAAAGAGAGTGGATTGATCAAAAAGCCTTCTGTCGCGATACGCAGGTGAAAGGCACAGAAATATCCTCTTTACCGATGAAAAAATTTTCACGATTGAAGAACACTACAATAAACAAAATGATAAAGTGTAAGCTCACAGTTCTATAGAAGCTGCTCAAGTGGTCGGAAAGGTACAACGTGGTTATCATCCTGCGTCAGTGATGGTTTGATGGGGCGTGTCTTATCAAGGAGTAACAAAACTACATTTTTGTGAAAAAGGAGAGAAAACTTCAGCCAAACTGTATCAAGATACAGCCTTGGATCATGTTGTGAGACCTCTCAGCAATACACTTTTTAAAAATATACCGTGGACTTTCCAGCAGGACACTGCACCTGGTCACAAGGCACGAATTACCCAAGTCTGGCTTAAAACCAACGTTCTGGACTTTATAAGAGCTGAAGACTGGCCCTCATCTAGATCAGCTGCTCTAAACGACATGGTGACATAGAGTCTCTTAAAAAATCTTTGGAGCAAGCAGTGGCGAAATTTCCCTTGGAAACAATGCGTAAATCCATAGATTCGTGGCCAAACAGATTAATGACCTTTATAAAAGCCAAAGCCATTTCGAATAGAATATTTTTTATTTTTTTCTGACTGACTAATAAATATGTAAGTATAAATTTTAATAATATTGCATTACTTCATTAAAAAAAATGCATTTTCATTTGTAACAGAACTTATGGCTGGGCTAGGTATATATACGAAATTATGTTAGATCATTTGTAGGCATTTTTTAGGTAGTGACAATGTCATTGCTGTCGAAATTTTAGGACTTCCGATCAAAAAACTGCAACCAGTAGTTTTGACAGTCCACTCTTGATAATAACCTAACACTACCTAAAGAATTCTGAAGAAACCGAAACAGGTGAAATCTAAGGGGTGCAAGGTTATGGCTATGATATGGTAGATGCATTAAAACTTCTCAAACAAGCATTCTCAATATTTGCTGAGTAGCTTAAGATGTGTGTGGTCTGGCGTTATCATGATGAAAAACCAAACCTTCTGTTGACCAATTCTGGCAAATTTTTTCTCTCTTTCTTTCGTAAAATACGAAAAAACTTTTTCCTCGACCCATCTATCGTTCCATATCTATCGCTTTGCATTGCTTATACAAACTTTAATTTTACCTTTACCAGATAATGTATATATGTACCTATGCTTTACCGTATACCTACTTTATGTAGTACCTCAAACATTTCTAAGCAAATTGTCTTCTCAATAATTTTATACAATTTTGGTTTACATAAGTAAACCCATATATCCTCATATGGTTCTCAGCGTAAATATGTTCTTACCTACCGTAGATCCATCAGGGCACTAAATATCCTGTGCACTATCTTAGACACGCTATCTCCGCTCTTCGGATAATTTTGCACTTCACGTTTCATTTTGTAAAACTGGTTTGCTATATAACTCCTTCACCCCGTGTGCAGGATCACTAGACCCCTAGTGTAAAATAGCCTTAGAATATAGAATATATTTAACATACACTACATAGTTATAGAGGAAATTATAGAATAACAGACCCTAGTACCTAAATATATTAAGATAAATGTAAATCGGATCGCCCTGTGACTTACAGTAACACTCGTACTGTTATACCCCGTGCATGCTAGCAGAAGGGCTGATCATACTCTTAAGCTATCATGTCAGCAGTCTCGAGACTTTGAGTCTAACGGAGACAGAAAAGACAGATAGTTAATCATAGACCTCGGTTCGGGTTGGACCTCTTTAATAATCATATTAATTCTAAGTCACTCTGTTTCCAAGTTTGTACTAAGTTCGATTTCCAAATATAACGTTTTCTTTTAGCTAGTAAAATATTATTTTTTAAAAACCTTAGTGAGGTTTCCCGTATAACATTTTGGTGGCAGCGGTGGGATACGAAAATCCCCTACCCAAATACGTCTCTGAAGAACTATGAACACTATATCGTGAATTACTTGATTATAAGTAATACTGTGTTGGTGAACGTACTAAATATAATTAACAATCCTGTGTTCCTGTAAATGTTCAAGAAATAAGTTACGACTCTACTAAAGCAAACCAGTACCAAATCCAGTACCATCATCCTGAAGGCGATTCCAGGTGAACAGGCAAGAGAATGCAGCTTCCTACAATTGTGTTGGCAGTATTTCTGTGAGTGATAGTAAATACATTACAGTTAACTTTTACTACAGTGAAATCAGACTTTGAAGTTGAACTCGGAGCTTTTAATATAAGCCTGCTAATATATTCATTTCTATTACAAGTCATAGGTTAAATTCACTATCTCAAATAAGTTCTAAACTAAACATCAGTGTAATCAATATCTAAGTCTTGTAAGTAATCGTGACCTTGTTCCGTGTAGCAACATTGTAACAGTGTTGTGGTTAATCACAGATAAGCCGTCCGTCTTTGTCTGCTAAATTAGTATAGAGGCGACTTTTATATTGCAATAATTATTTAAAATAAGTTCCACCATGTCGAAGTCTGAAACCAAAGACGATACACACAGTGCTTCCAAGTCAGTGTCTGGCCGGAGTGAAATTGAAGAGAAAATAGAGCTCAGTGTGCTTTTAAAATTCATCAGAACCTTCGATGGATCTCGCGAAAAATTGAACCCATTTATTTCAAACTGTCAGAATGCTTACAACCTTGCAGCTAAATCCCAGAAGAATATTTTATTTAAATATATCTTGAGCCAACTAGAAAGTAGGGCAGAAACCACCTGCAGTATCAAAGAGTTTGATTCCTTCGAGCAGTTCATAGATTTCCTAAAACAACAATTCGGAGAAAAGAAGCATTATACTCATCTCCTATCAGAATTGCAAGACTCTAAACAAGGGGTATCCGAATCTGTCAATCAATTTGCTCTTAAAATCGAAACATGTCTCGCAAAGCTACTAACAGAAATTAATATCTCCATCCCAACCAAGAAGAAAGCAGAGTTGGCAGGTCGTGTCGCTGCTATGGAGGACCTCGCTCTCCACACATTCATAACAGGGCTTAATCCACGTTTATCACAAATTGTTAGATGTCGCGATCCCGATTCTTTGAACTCAGCAATAACATTTGCCGTGGCCGAGGAAAAGATTTTATCCAGTATCATCAAACGGCCTCAGTATAATAACACCGATAACGTGAGACTCACACCCCGTCGTGACTTTCAACCTCGTCAAACCAGTTTCCTGGTGGACAACATTACAGACCAAATAACTCTAGATATGTTCAAACGAATGCTATGGTGTGCAGATATTGCAAGAATCTGGGGCACACTATTGAAACTTGTCGGAAAAGACAATATAATAATAATAGAAATCAATACAATGTCCCAACTTTTCAAGGACGTAATAACAACGGTCCTACAAATCCCACTCCCGGCTCGTCTGGAAGGGTTTTCACTATCACGCAAACCGACGAGAACGGAATTGACGAAGTAGATTATAACAATTCTAATTTAAACGAATAAAATTTCCCGATCGATATCGCCCGGGAAATTATCATTACAATTCAAAGTCGATATCAGAAATCACACTGTCTCCACTGAATCAATCACACATAGTGCTAACAAACAGGGTATCCAGCCCCAATTTCATAGCTCTAACTCTACTAAACCTACTAAATCTACTATATCTACTAAATCTAATATACCTACTAAATCTACTATATCTACTAAATCTACTATATCTACTAAATCTACAAAATTTAACGAATCAAGTATTTCTAAATCAAACCCCTGTACTAAATCCACTGTATCATCTCTACCAGTAGAGCCATGTACTCCAACTCAATCACTGTTACTCAAACTGCCAGAAATCCTAAGTCAAGAAAAGAAAATACTACAATCCTGAAAATAAACAATAATTCTGAAATGAGATTCTTACCTCATGTCATGATTCAAACCTCTGTAGCTCAACGACCATTATCATTTCTAATCGACACTGGTTCTTCAATTAGTTTGGTTAAACTCAGTTCCCTGTCAATGGTCCCAGATCTAAGCGACTCAATAATAACGTTAAAGGGTATTGACCCTGGTGACGAAACAACATCAACTCTTGGTAGTTTCTACATGTGTATTTTCAAAATTTAATAACCCATTTGCACATGAATTCCACGTCATAGAACAAATAAACCTACACCACGACGGTATAATCGGAAACGACCTCTTAAAGAACTAGGATGCCAAATCAACTACTCAAAGGGGATCTTGTTGATAGACAATGACTCTATTCCATTAATGTTCTCTGAACCAGTGTACACAATTCCCCTCGCACAGAAACAATAATCAGATGTACAGTTAGTAGCAGATATCAAAGAAGGCACAATAATTGATCAACACATCTCAGATTCATTGTTAATTGCTAACTGTATTGTCAAAGTGAAAGAAAATAAACGGATCAATATAACAATCGCTAATATTTCTGAAAAACCTATAACCATTCACCTAATCTAAACCTAAAAATTAGAACTACTCGATTCAACTTCTTGCATGAGCGTTTCAAATTCACTACCTTACTATAACGTATCCAATAGAACTAAAGAAGTCATAAAACAACTTAGAACATCACATCTAAACGATGAAGAGAAGGCAGCCTTGTTAGATATCTGTTCTAATTATTCCGATATATTCTATCTCTTAGGTGATCAACTTTCCTATACTACTGCCATTGAACATACAATCAAAACAAACACTGACATACCCGTTCATACCAAATCCTACAGATTCCCCGAGTGTCATAAGAAAGAAGTAGAAAATCAAATTAATAAAATGTTAGAACAAAATATTATAGTTAGTTCAAACTCTCCTTGGTCATCACCGATTTGGGTTGTTCCAAAAAAATTAGATGCATCGGACAACGTAAATGGAAGTAGTCATCGATTACCGAAAACTCAATGACATTACTATAGGCGAAACTTACCCTATCCACAAATCACCGAAATCTTAGATCAACTAGGTAAGAGTCAATATTTTACAACTTTAGACTTAGCTTCCGGCTTTCACCAAATTCAATTTCCTCAGAAGACGCCTCTAAGACCGCATTTTCAATCCCTCAAGGTCACTTTCAATTTAATAGGATGCCATTTGGGCTTAAAACGCTCCGTCAACGTTTCAAAATTAATGAATACTTGCTTGTCAGGACTTCAAGGATCCCGCTGTTTCGTATATCTCGATGATATAGTTGTGTACTCACCAGATCTTCTATCTCACATCCGTAACCTATCCACAGTTTTGAAAGACTAAGAACCTATAACCTCAAATTGCAGCCAGATAAGTGTGAGTTCTTATGCAAAGAAGTCGCTTATCTTGGTCATCTTATCAATAACGACGGCGTCAAACCGAATCAGACAAAGTAAAGTCTATCACACAATTCCCAATACCTAAAAGCCAGAAGGATATAAAATCCTTCCTCGGCCTAGTGTCATACTATAGGAGATTTATTCCTGACTTCTCCAAAGTCGCAAAACCACTTACATCTCTCCTGAAAAGATGTGCCTTTCAGCTGGAAAAACGAACATCAACTATCCTTTGAAAACTTACAAAACAAACTCATTACAGCACCAGTTTTAGCATATCCAGACTTCTCTGAACCTTTCATTCTAACATGCGACGCATCTAACTACGCTGTATCAGCCATACTATCCCAAGGTCCAATCGGCAAAGATCGTCCAATAGCCTATTCCTCTCGGACACTCAATAAAGCAGAGTGTAACTATAGTGTTACCGAGAAAGAATGTCTAGCAATAGTCTTCGGTACTAAAGTCTTCCGCCCGTATCTCTATGGACATCGATTTACAATCGTCACCGACCACAAACCTCTCCAGTGGTTATTTAATTGTAAAGACCCCGGTTCTAGATTAGTTCGCTGGAGACTCAAACTAGAGGAATATGATTACAACATTATCCATAAAAAAGGGAAAATCAATACCAATGCGGACGCTCTATCTCGGTTTCCAGTGAACCCAATAGAAAAATCTTTACCATCCCCTCAGTTTGTTTTACCTGAAATTGACGGGGAAGCAAATAATCCGTTAGAAGATCCTTTACTAGAACTGCCTTTACATATCCCATTTTCCTTTGACAACGACGAATTGATAAATCAAAGTTCGGACACTATACCGATTGTCCCACTAGAACCCGTCCTAAACCCATCACCAAACATAGTACCCGGTGATCAAAACGACCTCATAGAGTTAGGGCCATTAGATATGAGCCCTAAATCAATCGATTTAAATCTGGACTTCGAAAACCTTAACATCCCTTCTCCTGCTGAGTTAAACTTGCAACAAAACTCTCCTATTAATAATGATGACTACTCTAAATTTATAAAATTAACCACTAATAAAGAAGTAACTTTCAACACCATATTAAAAGAACACAATGAAAACCTCCTCAAGTCCACATTCAAAACTATACTAATTCCGACCTCTTTAGATCTCGATGAATGTAATCCCTACGTGCATCAAACTCTAGAAAATTTAGAGAACCAAAACGAAGCTTTTAGCTCGGAAAAAGAACTACATTCATTCCTAAAGATGAAATATGGAGACAAAACCATTTACTTCATATTCACAAAAGTTCACTATTTCGATGAATCAGACTATCCCTCTATTTATGAAACTCTAAAACGAACTAGAGATGTAATACTACAATCTCCAGAAATTACCGACATTGCAATATCCGACTTCAAAAATCCATTCGACAAACATTCCTATACCAAAATTTACAATATCCTTACGTACCTTTTTCACAATACAAATATTTCTATTCACATCTACCTAAACAAAATATTTTACCCATCTCTAAGTGAAAGAGCCAAAATTCTTCATGAGAACCACGATATTCCAATAGCTGGGCATTTAGGTTCGACTCGCATGTATAGTAGAATTCAGGAACAATTCTACTGGAAAGGGATGAGAAGTGACATAGAGGACTATGTTAAGAAATGTAAGTGTTGTCAAGAAAACAAAGCCTTAAGGAAACTAAACAGAGCACCTATGGAAATAACTTCCACATCCACTGCCCCATTCCAGCGTATAGCATTGGATATCGTCGGACCCCTTCCGGAATCTGGCCCAGCTAAACTAAAATATATACTCACATTACAGGATGATCTCACAAAATATTCAATCGCTTATCCTTTACGCAGTACAACGGCTGAAGAAACTTCAGATTGCCTGATTCATTTTATCTCTCTATTTGGAATCCTAAATCTATTCTTACTGACCAGGGTACAAATTTTACGTCCGATCTGTTTAAGAATACATGCAAATTTCTCAAAATAAAACAATTATGGTCGTCTCCTTACCACCCTCAAACTCAGGGCGCATTAGAACGTAGTCACTCAACACTCAAAGAATATCTAAAATCTTTCACTAACGAAAACCATGATAACTGGCCCACTTACGTGTATACTGCTATACTAACTTACAATACCACGGTACATTCGACGACCAAATTCACCCCATATGAATTAGTATTTGGACACAAAACCCTTATTCCTAATTCTGTCTATGAATCTAACCCTGGAACAACATACTCAGAGTACATACAAATGTTACAACATAAACTTAACTACACGCGAAGGAAAGCCTACGAGCATATTCTAAAATCAAAGAATCTTCAAACATATTATGACTCCCATACTAGATCCCTCCCCAATACAAAACGGGTGATTATGTCTATCTCAAAAATCATTTTACGGCTCAGGAAAGCCTTATCACCTATATGGAAAGGCCCATATAAGATAATAAAGGTCCACAATAATCACACAGCTACACTACTAATCAACAGACGCCATGTGACACACCATTTTGACCAGTTCAAACTTGCAGAAACAACAAACCGAGTTAGTAAGATAATTAATAGCCGTAAATTATAATAAATAAGTAATATTTATTTCAGCGCCTCAACATATGCGCACCCAGAATTTGTACAACCACTTCCTTCGGAGTCTGGCATCTACCTTGACAATTTGGGTACACTAAAAGTAGTTAAGGAGTAAAGTAAATGTAATTAATTATGTAGATATTTCTTATATAAGTTCTCATATTACCAACCTTAATGAGGTCTTTGGAACAGTGCGATTTTTGTGTCAACAAGCGAACAACCATCAATGTGAAAGTATACTATCTCCACTATCAATTAGATACAATGATATCCAACGTGAATATGAATCCATTGCACATCTTATGTCAACACGCCATAAGCGATCGGCATGGTTTGGCGGGATAGGTACTGTCTTCAAACATATTTTCGGAACTCTTGATGAGGATGACGCAGTAAAATACGAATCCGCCATAGAATCAGTAGAAACTAATGAAAAACACATCGCCCAATTATTGAAAGAAAATATCTTAGTTACAACTTCCACCTCAAACTCACTTAAACAGATTGTAAATAAATTAAAAATTAATGAAGATATTATTAATGTCGAAATTAATAAACTCATAAACAAAACAAATAATCTATTTAATATATCGAATATTTTGATATCCGAAACAAAAGCCCACTCCTTATTTACCAACCTCGAAAGCTCACTACTTACACTGTCGTTTCAATTAGAAGACCTAATCAATGCCGTCCTCATGTGTCATCAAAACATTCTTCATCCTAACATACTCACTCCTACTCAGCTTTATAGAGAACTAGTAAATAATGAACGACACTTACCTGGAGGCACTGGGTTACCAATCCAAATTAGTTTAGAAAATATTCATTTAATTTTAAGTATAAGTAATGTAATATGTTATTATTTTAAGAGTAAAATCATGTTTATACTACAAATACCTCTTGTCGCTAATGATGAGTTTAACTTGTACCATAACTTAGCATTACCTATTCCCCATAGTAATAAGGACCCCAATGTATTTAGCATGATTATACCTACAAGTTCATATACTGCTATTTCGACTGATAAGATACATTTTTGTAATTTAGATAGCCTAGATAAATGTAAGACGATACGCTCGAGTTCTTTATCTGCGAAATCGATGAGGTGTCAATAATTAGTGGTAAACCCACATGTGAAAGTGAACTATTGACAAAACCCTTGAGTTTTGTCCCAAAACAGTGTAAGACAAAAACAGTCTACAGTGAACTAGACATTTGGCAACCATTACGGAACAATCGGTGGATCTTTATACAATCCCGGCCAAATAAAATATCAATCGACTGCAGTGTAAAAGAAATACGTGAAATAATAGTGTCGGGTAACGGGATATTACATATCGGAAGCGTGTTCAGTTTTACAAAGAACTCTAGACTCATATCATCTAAAAATGTAATAAATATAAGTGTATCCTCTCCTACTATGGATTTTAGTATTATTAATGATTCGTGCTGTACTCTACCTAAGTTCTTAAATAATAACGCGCCTCTATTTCGCTACAAAACATTAAATTGGATGAATTAACATTGAAGAATGAGAATAATAAAATTCTCACGGATTTAGATAAAATCATTGACGATTCACCTGTTTTTGTGAAATATGGGACACACTATTCTATTTTTATTATTTTAATTTCGATAACTGTTATAATACTAATAATGTTGAAATTACGCAACCTGTGTTTGATATTTAAGAAACTATTTTGTAAATCACCTCAGAGACCAACCCTTATCGAAAATGATAATAGTAACACTCAGATTAAAGAATCACCAATACCCTTACCACGTCTAAAAGAAATTATCTAATTATCTTCAATTCGGCCTTTAACCCCGAATTTACGTTTTCCGCGGGGGGTTGTTATACCCCGTGCATGCTAGCAGAAGGGCTGATCATACTCTTAAGCTATCATGTCAGCAGTCTCGAGACTTTGAGTCTAACAGAGACAGAAAAGACAGACAGTTAATCATAGACCTCGGTTCGGGTTGGACCTCTTTAATAATCATATTAATTCTAAGTCACTCTGTTTCCAAGTTTGTACTAAGTTCGATTTCCAAATATAACGTTTTCTTTTAGCTAGTAAATTTTTTTTTAAAAAACCTTAGTGAGGTTTTTAAAAAAAACATTTTGGTGGCAACGGTGGGATACGAAAATCCCCTACCCAAATACGTCTCTGAAGAACTATGAACACTATATCGTGAATTACGTGATTATAAGTAATACTGTGTTGGTGAACGTACTAAATATAATTAACAATCCTGTGTTCCTGTAAACGTTCAAGAAATAAGTTACGATTCTACTAAAGCAAACCAGTACCAAATCCAGTACCATTATCCTGAAGGCGATTCCAGGTGAACAGGCAAGAGAATGCAGCTTCCTACAATTGTGTTGGCAGTATTTCTGTGAGTGATAGTAAATACATTACAGTTAACTTTACTACAGTGAAATCAGACTTTGAAGTTGAACTCGGAGCTTTTAATATAAGCCTGCTAATATATTCATTTCTATTACAAGTCATAGGTTAAATTCACTATCTCAAATAAGTTCTAAACTAAACATCAGTGTAATCAATATCTAAGTCTTGTAAGTAATCGTGACCTTGTTCCGTGTAGCAACATTGTAACAGTGTTGTGGTTAATCACAGATAAGCCGTCCGTCTTTGTCTGCTAAATTAGTATAGAGGCGACTTTTATATTGCAATAATTATTTAAAATAAGTTCCACCATGTCGAAGTCTGAAACCAAGACGATACACACAGTGCTTCCAAGTCAGTGTCTGGCCGGAGTGAAATTGAAGAGAAAATAGAGCTCAGTGTGCTTTTAAAATTCATCAGAACCTTCGATGGATCTCGCGAAAAATTGAACCCATTTATTTCAAACTGTCAGAATGCTTACAACCTTGCAACTAAATCCCAGAAGAATATTTTATTTAAATATATCTTGAGCCAACTAGAAAGTAGGGCAGAAACCACCTGCAGTATCAAAGAGTTTGATTCCTTCGAGCAGTTCATAGATTTCCTAAAACAACAATTCGGAGAAAAGAAGCATTATACTCATCTCCTATCAGAATTGCAAGACTCTAAACAAGGGGTATCCGAATCTGTCAATCAATTTGCTCTTAAAATCGAAACATGTCTCGCAAAGCTACTAACAGAAATTAATATCTCCATCCCAACCAAGAAGAAAGCAGAGTTGGCAGGTCGTGTCGCTGCTATGGAGGACCTCGCTCTCCACACATTCATAACAGGGCTTAATCCACGTTTATCACAAATTGTTAGATGTCGCGATCCCGATTCTTTGAACTCAGCAATAACATTTGCCGTGGCCGAGGAAAAGATTTTATCCAGTATCATCAAACGGCCTCAGTATAATAACACCGATAACGTGAGACTCACACCCCGTCGTGACTTTCAACCTCGTCAAACCAGTTTCCTGGTGGACAACATTACAGACCAAATAACTCTAGATATGTTCAAACGAATGCTATGGTGTGCAGATATTGTAAGAATCTGGGGCACACTATTGAAACTTGTCGGAAAAGACAATATAATAATAATAGAAATCAATACAATGTCCCAACTTTTCAAGGACGTAATAACAACGGTCCTACAAATCCCACTCCCGGCTCGTCTGGAAGGGTTTTCACTACCACGCAAACCGACGAGAACGGAATTGACGAAGTAGATTATAACAATTCTAATTTAAACGAATAAAATTTCCCGATCGATATCGCCCGGGAAATTATCATTGCAATTCAAAGTCGATATCAGAAATCACACTGTCTCCACTGAATCAATCACACATAGTGCTAACAAACAGGGTATCCAGCCCCAATTTCATAGCTCTAACTCTACTAAACCTACTAAATCTACTATATCTACTAAATCTACTATATCTACTAAATCTAATATACCTACTAAATCTACAAAATTTAACGAATCAAGTATTTCTAAATCAAACCCCTGTACTAAATCCACTGTATCATCTCTACCAGTAGAGCCATGTACTCCAACTCAATCACTGTTACTCAAACTGCCAGAAATCCTAAGTCAAGAAAAGAAAATACTACAATCCTGAAAATAAACAATAATTCTGAAATGAGATTCTTACCTCATGTCATGATTCAAACCTCTGTAGCTCAACGACCATTATCATTTCTAATCGACACTGGTTCTTCAATTAGTTTGGTTAAACTCAGTTCCCTGTCAATGGTCCCAGATCTAAGCGACTCAATAATAACGTTAAAGGGTATTGACCCTGGTGACGAAACAACATCAACTCTTGGTAGTTTCTACATGTGTATTTTCAAAAAATTTAATAACCCATTTGCACATGAATTCCACGTCATAGAACAAATAAACCTACACCACGACGGTATAATCGGAAACGACCTCTTAAAAGAACTAGGATGCCAAATCAACTACTCAAAGGGGATCTTGTTGATAGACAATGACTCTATTCCATTAATGTTCTCTGAACCAGTGTACACAATTCCCTCGCACAGAAACAATAATCGAATGTACAGTTAGTAACCCAGATATCAAAGAAGGCACAATAATTGATCAACACATCTCAGATTCATTGTTAATTGCTAACTGTATTGTCAAAGTGAAAGAAAATAAACGGATCAATATAACAATCGCTAATATTTCTGAAAACCTATAACCATTCACCTAATCTAAACCTAAAATTAGAACTACTCGATTCAACTTCTTGCATGAGCGTTTCAAATTCACTACCTTACTATAACGTATCCAATAGAACTAAAGAAGTCATAAAACAACTTAGAACATCACATCTAAACGATGAAGAGAAGGCAGCCTTGTTAGATATCTGTTCTAATTATTCCGATATATTCTATCTCTTAGGTGATCAACTTTCCTATACTACTGCCATTGAACATACAATCAAAACAAACACTGACATACCCGTTCATACCAAATCCTACAGATTCCCCGAGTGTCATAAGAAAGAAGTAGAAAATCAAATTAATAAAATGTTAGAACAAAATATTATAGTTAGTTCAAACTCTCCTTGGTCATCACCGATTTGGGTTGTTCCAAAAAAATTAGATGCATCCGGACAACGTAAATGGAGAGTAGTCATCGATTACCGAAAACTCAATGACATTACTATAGGCGAAACTTACCCTATCCCACAAATCACCGAAATCTTAGATCAACTAGGTAAGAGTCAATATTTTACAACTTTAGACTTAGCTTCCGGCTTTCACCAAATTCCAATTTCCTCAGAAGACGCCTCTAAGACCGCATTTTCAATCCCTCAAGGTCACTTTCAATTTAATAGGATGCCATTTGGGCTTAAAAACGCTCCGTCAACGTTTCAAAATTAATGAATACTTGCTTGTCAGGACTTCAAGGATCCCGCTGTTTCGTATATCTCGATGATATAGTTGTGTACTCACCAGATCTTCTATCTCACATCCGTAACCTATCCACAGTTTTGAAAGACTAAGAACCTATAACCTCAAATTGCAGCCAGATAAGTGTGAGTTCTTATGCAAAGAAGTCGCTTATCTTGGTCATCTTATCAATAACGACGGCGTCAAACCGAATCAGACAAAGTAAAGTCTATCACACAATTCCCAATACCTAAAAGCCAGAAGGATATAAAATCCTTCCTCGGCCTAGTGTCATACTATAGGAGATTTATTCCTGACTTCTCCAAAGTCGCAAAACCACTTACATCTCTCCTGAAAAAAGATGTGCCTTTCAGCTGGAAAAACGAACATCAACTATCCTTTGAAAACTTACAAAACAAACTCATTACAGCACCAGTTTTAGCATATCCAGACTTCTCTGAACCTTTCATTCTAACATGCGACGCATCTAACTACGCTGTATCAGCCATACTATCCCAAGGTCCAATCGGCAAAGATCGTCCAATAGCCTATTCCTCTCGGACACTCAATAAAGCAGAGTGTAACTATAGTGTTACCGAGAAAGAATGTCTAGCAATAGTCTTCGGTACTAAAGTCTTCCGCCCGTATCTCTATGGACATCGATTTACAATCGTCACCGACCACAAACCTCTCCAGTGGTTATTTAATTGTAAAGACCCCGGTTCTAGATTAGTTCGCTGGAGACTCAAACTAGAGGAATATGATTACAACATTATCCATAAAAAAGGGAAAATCAATACCAATGCGGACGCTCTATCTCGGTTTCCAGTGAACCCAATAGAAAAATCTTTACCATCCCCTCAGTTTGTTTTACCTGAAATTGACGGGGAAGCAAATAATCCGTTAGAAGATCCTTTACTAGAACTGCCTTTACATATCCCATTTTCCTTTGACAACGACGAATTGATAAATCAAAGTTCGGACACTATACCGATTGTCCCACTAGAACCCGTCCTAAACCCATCACCAAACATAGTACCCGGTGATCAAAACGACCTCATAGAGTTAGGGCCATTAGATATGAGCCCTAAATCAATCGATTTAAATCTGGACTTCGAAAACCTTAACATCCCTTCTCCTGCTGAGTTAAACTTGCAACAAAACTCTCCTATTAATAATGATGACTACTCTAAATTTATAAAATTAACCACTAATAAAGAAGTAACTTTCAACACCATATTAAAAGAACACAATGAAAACCTCCTCAAGTCCACATTCAAAACTATACTAATTCCGACCTCTTTAGATCTCGATGAATGTAATCCCTACGTGCATCAAACTCTAGAAAATTTAGAGAACCAAAACGAAGCTTTTGGCTCGGAAAAAGAACTACATTCATTCCTAAAGATGAAATATGGAGACAAAACCATTTACTTCATATTCACAAAAGTTCACTATTTCGATGAATCAGACTATCCCTCTATTTATGAAACTCTAAAACGAACTAGAGATGTAATACTACAATCTCCAGAAATTACCGACATTGCAATATCCGACTTCAAAAAATCCATTCGACAAACATTCCTATACCAAAATTTACAATATCCTTACGTACCTTTTTTCACAATACAAATATTTCTATTCACATCTACCTAAACAAAATATTTTACCCATCTCTAAGTGAAAGAGCCAAAATTCTTCATGAGAACCACGATATTCCAATAGCTGGGCATTTAGGTTCGACTCGCATGTACAGTAGAATTCAGGAACAATTCTACTGGAAAGGGATGAGAAGTGACATAGAGGACTATGTTAAGAAATGTAAGTGTTGTCAAGAAAACAAAGCCTTAAGGAAACTAAACAGAGCACCTATGGAAATAACTTCCACATCCACTGCCCCATTCCAGCGTATAGCATTGGATATCGTCGGACCCCTTCCGGAATCTGGCCCAGCTAAACTAAAATATATACTCACATTACAGGATGATCTCACAAAATATTCAATCGCTTATCCTTTACGCAGTACAACGGCTGAAGAAACTTCAGATTGCCTGATTCATTTTATCTCTCTATTTGGAATCCCTAAATCTATTCTTACTGACCAGGGTACAAATTTTACGTCCGATCTGTTTAAGAATACATGCAAATTTCTCAAAATAAAACAATTATGGTCGTCTCCTTACCACCCTCAAACTCAGGGCGCATTAGAACGTAGTCACTCAACACTCAAAGAATATCTAAAATCTTTCACTAACGAAAACCATGATAACTGGCCCACTTACGTGTATACTGCTATACTAACTTACAATACCACGGTACATTCGACGACCAAATTCACCCCATATGAATTAGTATTTGGACACAAAACCCTTATTCCTAATTCTGTCTATGAATCTAACCCTGGAACAACATACTCAGAGTACATACAAATGTTACAACATAAACTTAACTACACGCGAAGGAAAGCCTACGAGCATATTCTAAAATCAAAAGAATCTTCAAACATATTATGACTCCCATACTAGATCCCTCCCAATACAAAACGGGTGATTATGTCTATCTCAAAATCATTTACGGCTCAGGAAAGCCTTATCACCTATTTGGAAAGGCCCATATAAGATAATAAAGGTCCACAACAATCACATTCCTATACTACTAATCAACCGACGCCATGTGACACACCATTTTGACCAGTTCTAACCTGCAGAAATAACAAACCGAGTTTAGTAAAATAATCAATAGTCGTAAATTATAATAAATAATATATAGGTAATATTTATTTTAGCGCCTCAACATATGCGCTCCCAGAATTTGTACAACCACTTCCTTCGAGTCTGGCATCTACCTTGACAATTTGGGTACACTAAAAGTAGTTAAGGGTAAAGTAAATGTAATTAATTATGTAGATATTTCTTATATAAGTTCTCATATTACCAACCTTAATGAGGTCTTTGGAACAGTGCGATTTTTTTGTCAACAGGCGAACAAACATCAATGTCAAAATATATTATCTCCATAATCAGATACAATGATATTCAACGCGAATATGAATCCATTGCACATCTTATGTCAACACGCCATAAGCGATCGGCATGGTTTGGCGGGATAGGTACTGTCTTCAAACATATTTTCGAACTCTTGATGAGGATGACGCAGTAAAATACGAATCCGCCATAGAATCAGTAGAAACTAATGAAAACACATCGCCCAATTATTGAAAGAAAATATCTTAGTTACAACTTCCACCTCAAACTCACTTAAACAGATTGTAAATAAATTAAAAATTAATGAAGATATTATTAATGTCGAAATTAATAAACTCATAAACAAAACAAATAATCTATTTAATATATCGAATATTTTGATATCGAAACAAAAGCCCACTCCTTATTTACCAACCTCGAAAGCTCACTACTTACACTGTCGTTTCAATTAGAAGACCTAATCAATGCCGTCCTCATGTGTCATCAAAACATTCTTCATCCTAACATACTCACTCCTACTCAGCTTTATAGAGAACTAGTAAATAATGAACGACACTTACCTGGAGGCACTGGGTTACCAATCCAAATTAGTTTAGAAAATATTCATTTAATTTTAAGTATAAGTAATGTAATATGTTATTATTTTAAGAGTAAAATCATGTTTATACTACAAATACCTCTTGTCGCTAATGATGAGTTTAACTTGTACCATAACTTAGCATTACCTATTCCCCATAGTAATAAGGACCCCAATGTATTTAGCATGATTATACCTACAAGTTCATATACTGCTATTTCGACTGATAAGATACATTTTGTAATTTAGATAGCCTAGATAAATGTAAGACGATACGCTCCGAGTTCTTTATCTGCGAAATCGATGAGGTGTCAATAATTAGTGGTAAACCCACATGTGAAAGTGAACTATTGACAAAACCCTTGAGTTTTGTCCCAAAACAGTGTAAGACAAAAACAGTCTACAGTGAACTAGACATTTGGCAACCATTACGGAACAATCGGTGGATCTTTATACAATCCCGGCCAAATAAAATATCAATCGACTGCAGTGTAAAAGAAATACGTGAAATAATAGTGTCGGGTAACGGGATATTACATATCCCGGAAGCGTGTTCAGTTTTTACAAAGAACTCTAGACTCATATCATCTAAAAATGTAATAAATATAAGTGTATCCTCTCCTACTATGGATTTTAGTATTATTAATGATTCGTGCTGTACTCTACCTAAGTTCTTAAATAATAACGCGCCTCCTATTTCGCTACAAAACATTAAATTGGATGAATTAACATTGAAGAATGAGAATAATAAAATTCTCACGGATTTAGATAAAATCATTGACGATTCACCTGTTTTTGTGAAATATGGGACACACTATTCTATTTTTATTATTTTAATTTCGATAACTGTTATAATACTAATAATGTTGAAATTACGCAACCTGTGTTTGATATTTAAGAAACTATTTTGTAAATCACCTCAGAGACCAACCCTTATCGAAAATGATAATAGTAACACTCAGATTAAAGAATCACCAATACCCTTACCACGTCTAAAAGAAATTATCTAATTATCTTCAATTCGGCCTTTAACCCCGAATTTACGTTTTCCGCGGGGGGTTGTTATACCCCGTGCATGCTAGCAGAAGGGCTGATCATACTCTTAAGCTATCATGTCAGCAGTCTCGAGACTTTGAGTCTAACGGAGACAGAAAAGACAGATAGTTAATCATAGACCTCGGTTCGGGTTGGACCTCTTTAATAATCATATTAATTCTAAGTCACTCTGTTTCCAAGTTTGTACTAAGTTCGATTTCCAAATATAACGTTTTCTTTTAGCTAGTAAAATATTATTTTTTAAAAACCTTAGTGAGGTTTCCCGTATAACAGTACGCATACACAACGCCCTACACTCTGACATCCACACAGACACGCCATCCGCCCCACACTAGTCATACAAAATGTTATACACCAATCACAGGGCCTCCTTTAAAGTAGACGCTACGATTCGCGGAACCCTCGCAGCCGACCGACCTGCGGGACGGACACGGGGCATGCAGCCCCTAGACGACCCGACCACGTGCCTCCGTCCCGCTAGTTAAACACCCGAAACTCGGGGATAAAAAGGGACCCATTTCGCCGTATTGCCACTGACCGCCGGGACTCTACAAGAAGAACATCAACAAGAAGAACATCTGCAAGCAAGAACAATAGGAAAAAAGAACAAAGAGTCCCCGGCCTAGTGAATAGTTTTATTGCCAAAGTTTAACGTAGAGTCAGTTTTTATTTTGTACCTTTTAACAAATGTAGAATCTTTTATAATAGCATTAAATAGTGTTGACAAAAGGGTTTTTCTTCCCAATCCAGCAATAGAAAGTGGGCTTTGTTTCGGTCACCCGAACAGATAGAGGCATCGTCCACACCCCGTATATACCACCAGACTTTGGAATGCTCTAAATCCAAAAGTCCATGCAGATAAGTAGGTTTCATTAAGGCGTTTATTTAATTTTTATATATATATATACGTATATAAATACCTAGTTCACACTGACAGTCAGTCAGAAAATAAAAAACGGCTCAATATAGAAATTGTTTTTCGAAGCAGTCTCCGTTCCTCTCTATACATCTTCGTATTCGATGAAACCACTGAGAAAAGCAGTGGGCCCTTTCTTCCTTAGAGGTCTCTTCTATAGCATTTTCGAACGCACTCATCGCAACTTCAGGGCTCGTAAAGCAAATACCTCGAAGTTTCTCTTGGCATCTTGAGAATAAATGAAAGTTACAGGACGCCAAGTCAAGGCTATATGGCGGATGACTGACGTTGTTGAGAACACAAAAAATCACAATGTCAACAAACGTTGTCATGCTGAAGGCGGATTCTGCTTCGATGGTGTTGCTCTCGAACATTTTCCAAGACAACAGGCTATCAACAATTAACATACCAGTCTGTAGTAACTGTCCTTCCATCTTCCAGCACGATTGTCGCGAAATGACCCTTCCGACCAAAGAACGAGGCATCTTTTTTCCTTGCCTCAGTTGGCCGATCCTCAAAAGGAAACAACCATTTGGCAGATTATCTTTTGGCTTCAGGTTCATAGCAATATGTCCAGCTTAAATCACTTGTGAAACTTGTTGAACTTTTCGCGACACCACGTTTTCATTGCCAATTCAACTGGCCGGTTCTAAAAACTTTTAGTGCCAACCACGTATATATACAATATATATTTACGGGGTAATCGGAAAGGGGGCTACCTTTTTTGAAGTACAAAACCACACAGCTGGAGGGACGGAATTAAACAGTATTGGAAGAACTTGAAGCATCGGTACTCCACCATCTTTGAAAAGCTCTACTGTAATACCGTCGTCCCCTGGCGCTTTACCGTTGTTGAATTGTTTGAAAGCCATCCTTTAGCTCGCTCAGACTCACTTCCGGAATATCTCCGGAATGGTGTCGGACAAGCATTGCTTTTGGGTCGGTATACACACACGCAATCTCTCAATCTCACCCTTAAACTGTCTAGTCCGGCGAAAACGATTAATCTACACTTGACCTTCAAGTTAGTCAGTTGGGTCTGTCCGTTAGACAGATCTCTATCAAAGACTTCAGAGTCTTGGTGTCGCTTGATCGCATCTTCAATACGCTGCGCTTGTCCTCCTTTGTAGATTAGGAGATTTGAATATTAAGCTGCCTATATACTAATATGTTGTCTGCATATATGACTGCAGTCTCATTTCGCGCCTTGGTTCCAGAACATCATGTTTGTGATTGAAGAGTATTTACGTTCTATTTGTACGGCGGGTCCTGCAACACCATGCTCCTGTTGCAGGCAAAGTTTTCACAATCTTAGCATTAATATCTTTCAATGTATCGCAATACTCCAAGCATTGAAAGCGATTTTGCTACTCGAGCTGAAAGCTTTCCGAGTTTTGGATAAGAGCAGGAGATGGAGGAAGAGTAGACTTTATCAGTCGAGATCTTTCCAGCCTGATATTTAATGTGTCTCTTAGCATCTGATGCCAATGCAAGTCACCGTTGTGATCACAGAGACATCAAAAAATCGATGACGCTTTGGCGTCGTGATAAATTCAATCCCGTTCTTGATGGATAATATATAAGATATTGTCCCCTTGGGTTCTATTGCCCTATCCCTAAATTCTCCACGCTCAACTCATCGACGATGTTGGTGACGAAAGATGTGGACGATAAACCTGACACCTGCGTAGGACAGATGGTTGCCCTTCCGGTAGTAGAACAAGTTAGTGGATTCGAAGATTACTCTGTTCTCCCCCTATCCGCGGTCTTCAGATAATCCTATATTTTATTCTCTTCTTCTAACTCTGATTTTCTCGTCGATACTCAGTCGCCTATAGAGTTATCCAAATCAGGACTAGCAGTGCCACTGGGGACGGGGGGCCGCATTTTATTGCTCTGCTCATGGGGGCTATACTTACCATAGATTCCACGCCTGGTGACCGAGTTGACAACCACAGTTGATAGATAACTAGTACCTCCGACGCTACTGCCCATCATCAATCTGAGTATTTGCATGTGACAAATTGGATGGATTTTCCTCCATCTTTTAGGGGTCACTAAAGTCGTCTCTTACGACACCAACAGGAAGAGATGGGAAGATTTATTCATCCATTTACGACTCGGCAACGCACTTGCTACTCCTCTGGCGTTGCGGATGTTCATGGACGGCGGTGATAACTTGTCATCTGGAGTGGGCTGCACGCTTGTTTGCCACCTATTCTATAAAAAATAAAAAACCACTGCCACCACACGGCACAAGACTCAGTAGCAAAACAATATTTGTTCATGACAATTTGTAGATTTTCGGATCTGGGTATGTTGTACTCTTATGTGTGTCACTGCATCGAAACTTTTCTTCTTATTCTTTCGAGCTTATAGCACACCTATTACATCAGAATAAAGAAGGAAATGACAAGTGACTGATTCTGGGGAAATGAGAATGCTGTCAACTGGTCAAATGTCAACCAAAAGATGTCACCATGGTCAATTTCGATCAGAAGCACATTATATCCTGTTAGCAACGCTCGTTATCCATTTAATAGATGGATAACGAATGTAACTTATTTGTGCGGCAAATAAATTAATAATTTCTTAGAGAAATAATGAATTATAAACCTCATCTTCATATAATATAATTTATTTTATATATTTTATAGAAATAGTCATAAATATTAATGGATAATAATATTAAATTGCAATATGTATACCGAATTGTTTTAGCATCATATGATCTGAGCATTTCATTAAAGTCTATAGCAGTGCCCTTCACCTATTCTAAATGTATAATCTATTAACATTCATCTCCGCCGTTTCGTCCTCTCATAATGAACAGATTTTTTTAATTTGATTCCGCAATCCGCTATTGTATACTATATTAAAATCGTAGTCAATAATATTATTTTATTAATATTTCACATTAAATTTTATTGATTTTTTATTTATTATCTATTTTACAATTTAATCGCTTCAGTTAACAATATAACAAGGTTAGTGACGAAATCAATACAAAGTTTACAAATATTAGGTGTGTTGTATCGAGAACCCTGGTCCCTAACATTATATCTAAACCTTCCTCTTTTCTTATTGCGGAGGAAAAATCAGATGGGAAGATGGGCGAGTAAAACAAAGAAAAGAATAAGAAATGGAATTTGTGAATTATAAACAACTCACTTGCAAAAATACATTTCTGTAATTCCTTATCAACAACACACACTCGCCCAAACTCACACACACATAATTCATGCTGCTAGCTCTCATCTATTAACTTTTTTAGTGCTGAATCAATGGTTTTATCTTCACTTACGCTTATATTTTATTAAAAATATATTTTCCTTTATATTTTTTCAATTTATTATCAGATGATAATTCTTTGTTGTATTATTTAATTCTTTTAAATATTGTTTTTGATTATATAAACTTATCAATTGGATTTGATTAGACTTAGAAATAAAATTTTACTAAGAAGACTTCATTATAACAATTAAATAATACAAATAGTATAAACTAACAACTTGTGTAAATCACACTGCACAGTTCTGCGAATGATAAAATGGCCACCTGATTTGTAGGATAAAACTTAACGGAAGATCACAAAAATCAATAATGTGATAATTTCTAATGAAATTTAGTCTAATAAGAATTTTTGGGGTGAAGACCATGTTAAGGGCAACTACTAAAAGCATTGGTTACAGGAAAACATTCCAATGTACAATTTTTAAATTATTTTGGGTTAAGGTATACATACTAACATTTTACGGGAAACGGCGTTAGAATGTACACATAATTTTACCTCTATAAAATTAGATTAGATAGGAAATACTACATTGCATCATGGATATAACGTATTTGATACTTTTTTCTGTACTGCTTTGAAACTTGTACCGCATTGATGTACAAAAATCCGAGGATACACAGCTTTGCGTCACTAGCAGATGAAAGGTTCAGATTTTCAAAAAGGTTAGATCTACGGTGCACGTGTTGGGTTTCAGTGTGACATGGATAGATCTGTTCAATCGAGATAATACTACGCTTTCATACAATACCAGCGTAAAATAGCAGCCCAAAGCTTCTTATTTCCTATGTTAACTAAAGGAAACCTGAGACTTAATTACTTAGAATTATTAAGGAGGCATCTAAGTCTCTGATTTTGAAGAGTAATTATATCAGTACTTAGACTACTTCTGTCTACAGAGAGTACTACTGTCAGAGTAGTAATACTCTCATGAGCATACTGTCACATATATATATCTATACGATTAACAAATGTGTATGTTTCTTAGACTTGAGAGTATTAATTTATCGCGTGAAAACTTGAGCATATTCAAGTATTGGTAAACCCACCAGGTCAACAGAGTAAGAGGGGTGTGCGTATTTGTATCTCACTCTTATGCGAAGATTTAAGGCGTATTAATTATTGTTGAAAAAGAAAACTCACTGTCACGTAACGAATGTGACATAAGAAACGCAGCCGCGACTCGACCTTATACGTTGATCGTAAAGTCATTACATCATTACATTAACCTTAAGAACCAAAAGATGAGACAAAGTATTAGGTTTTTATTATATATTAATTGTATAATAACTGCATGCAACTGAATGAAGATAGATGTTTTTAGATGCTTGAGTAAAGATAGTTATTGTCAAACTATTACGTCTTTGGTTTTCAAATATAAATGATAAAGTAAATTTGCGTCTTACAATTTTTAATTAAACTTCAGAATATAAATCAGTCCCTTAGCCATTAAAACCATAGAAGGTATTGAAAGGTATATACAACAAAGTTAGATATATATTTATAATAAGCTAACAACTGTAAATTATTATTTATTTTAGAACATTAACGTTTTTTTTATGAAATCATGATGCAGGTTGTAAGGCACATTTCATATTAAACAAGATGCAGGTTGTAAGGCACATTTAATATTAAATAGGCAATGTACAGATCAATATTCTTTATAATAAATAGTAATGATATCTATATCTATATACATGAGTCACTAGTGATGCGCTAAGCGGATGCGGTCAACTCGTGGCCTTCACGTGTGCCCTTTTGACTGCGGTACCGCCCGTGTGAAGCTGACACGATCACTTGCTTATATACAAAATATGTGTGTATGCTTTTAATAGTTGTCCAAATTGAAAGGATAAAGTGCAGAAATTGATTTGATTACATTCTGCACTATCTAGTTTTTGTCACGAGTTTTATAATATGTAGTTTAAATAAATGCGTTTAGTTAATTTGATATACAAGATAATTAAAGGCATGGCAATTAATGTAAGCGTTATGCTGGTCTAACATTTTTGTTAATTAATACTTGTGCATATTGATAGCATGTCTAAAATTAGGATTTCGATTTCCTTTTGTTTTACACGTGAAGAAATCTCTATGGATTCGACATCGGCAAAACCCCATGGTGTTCCTCTCGTCGCCCTTTTTTGCCCTTTCTTATAGACTGGATGGAGTTGGCCGTTTGCTAATTCTTCTAAATGTATGGCCAGACTTGTTTAAGGCCAACTCTTATCTCTCTCCTGAAAAAGAATGCCTTCCTGTGATATATCTTTTGACACTCTTAATTTATGCACGTGCAAGAAATGAAGTTTCTTTGGGTATAACATACTTTAAATAATGAGTTTATCTGAAATCTGAATCTGAATTTCAATTTACAATGGAAATGGAAATCGCAACAAGTTCCGGAGTTTTCTTTCAGAAGGGAGAGTTGCAGCCATAGTAATGCAATATTTCTTGGTGCAATGCAGCGGACCGTATGGGAATCATTCCAGAAGACAGGTAGTCTAGAATACAGTCGTTAGACGTCAGAAATCAGTAAAAGTATGGAAAATATATAAGCTCATCCGACGCTACATTTCAATTTTTTTCTATAATATTAGGGGATTTTACTTTTTTATACTATTATCCCTATCCCCACACACTTGATATAGTTTTCGTGATAAGTTTCTTATGACACCACCACCGTATTTCGGAGAATCTAAACACTACGTTTACATTATATGTTATCGTTATTTCGACATAAGTAATACCACACTGCGACTAGTTCGTAGTTGCAACATGAATGGACCGGCTCAACCGAGGAACGATCGCGTCCTATTAGAACACCAGCGTGAAATAGCAGCACTACGCTGATATATATCGTTTAGTGAGTGGAGAGATACGGGGATCCAATTACCGGTAACGAGGCCGTCTATCTCAGCCCTAAGGGGTACGATGTATAAATCTAGAATCTTTGTAGAGGATGGGCGTAGATGTCATGGGCTGCATTTATCGCTTATCATTTATCACTCTTGGTTACATAAAGAATTTTTCTTGCTACTAACACTTAAACAGTGATAAGAAAACAAATCTATAGGCCACAGTTATTATTTATTATTAAATGAATAGTATATATGCGTATGCATAGACGCATAGCAGAGAAAATAATCGACTAAAAATAGAAACATTGTAACATAAATATAAACATAATTTTAAGGCTTTAGAGCAATTGTAGTAAAAAATTGTGATCTAGTGGAGCTTCCGTAAGAAAAATATACCCTGAACAAATTATAAACATTATAGCTGACATATACAGGGACAAGATCAATGATATGGACGATATAGTGGGCGAGAGTAAGCCGATAACGGTCACGTAAGGCGTGCATCAAGGCTTAGTGATAAGCCCTTTCTGTTTTACTTGATTCTAGACTCACTTACCAAGGTGGCACAAAAATTTGCATTGCGTGGACTTTCATATACGCAGATGATATAGCCATCTGCATCGTAAGCCGTAATTGAAGACAAGAGGCACTTTTGTCGTGGAAGCACAGGGTACGGATCGGTGACCAAGTGTTGAGTGTTGCAAAGAACCAATTTGTATCATTTAAAGTAATATTTTATGTAATGTACCAGGCTCAAGCAACAACAAGTGTGTTTGGCAGTAAAACGTGGGCAATGACCTAAAATAATATTCATACTATTCAAGTTGCGGAAATTAAAATTCTAAGATGTGCAGCGTAACCAGGTTCGATAAAATATTCAATGTGTACGTACGAGGAAGCCTGGATGCATGCTACATCGTCAACAAGATTAAGAAAAGTAGGCTTTATGGTCACACTTAAATACGCAGGGAAGCAGACCTTAAAACAAGACAGGAGAGTGAGTGCACCCGTAACCGGGAAGAGAGAGCGATCATCTCTTAAAAGATTTAGGAATAACAGAAAAGCAAAGAGGCGAAAAAGAAAGCTAGTTAAATAAAAAATAAAAATATTAATAAAAAACTATGTCATATCAAACGACATTACAACATTCTTGACCCCAATAAAAATTACTTACGAATATTAATAGTGTTTTAATATTTAAATTATTTGTGAATTTTATACGTCGTTAACTATAAACAAAAACATTTATGTCGTAAATTAATGGGAGTACATTCGCTAATATTATATTACTTAAAAAAATCACATTAGTTACACTAAGAAAAAAAACCTGTTTATTTGAATACTGAGATTTTTTTTTAATTTTACAATCAACCACACGAATTGTCGTGTTCTTTTGCAATCGAAATTAATAATATAAGAACAATATATTTTACTATAATATGTGCTTCAATTCAAGCAATAACATTAACACACCATTTATTTATATTTTGTTTAAAGTAATATAAAACATTAAGATTGCTTAAAATGTTAACTAAAGAGAACTGGGGTTAAGTTGTGAAACCAATATGTAGACTTTGAAGTTAATTACTAGAGGTACAAAGATCTTGGAAACTTGTCAAAACGTTTTTTGATAACGGCTTGTTGTTGTGACATTAAAAATAACTATAATCCCTATAGAGAAACTCATATTTTTTAAATCGATGCATGCTAGTACTTCTCTACAATCCTACCTGCCGTTAAGTGACGTAGACGTAGAGTAGATGGTAGTTGCACTAGCTCAGCAATTGGCTCGAGCATGTCTAGATGTGACAGCAAAAATCCACACACCAACAAACTTCTGCTTTATAAAGGGTCAGTTGCGGTTTGAAGTACCACTGCACCTTCGCAAGAACTCCCAGCTTCTTAGCGGCAGTTTTTGCCTTAGACTTATGAACCATCTAAAGATAATGTTCGACGAGATATCAACTCCTAATAACTGAAAGCGGTCGGCGTAATCCAGAGGAACATTTCTGAAAGCCCATGGTGTCAGGAGCCAGGTAACAGGGCTGCTTTCAGCGATGAATTGACAAGTCTCTCATTGAAACTCACAAGATTATCATCGTACCACAGACGATTGGAGGCTGCTTGTTATGTGAGATTAATACGCTCTACCATAGCTACTAGCCCGAGCACCGGGCTCTTACCGCTCCACAGCTGCGCTATTTTCATACCCAATAATATTGGTCTTTAGCCGTTGATATGAAGTAGAAAAAGAGTTGCAGAGGGTAGTGGCGCCTGAGGAACACCAGCATTTATTGCCGTAGCCTCAGAGGAGCAACCGTTTATAACCACTCGTAGAGAGCTTTCCTTTGGGAAGTCTAGTATCCAGATTAGACCTTGAAATATGCCGTACGCAGGAAGCTTGCTGATAAGGCCGGCATGCCAGGCTCTGGAAAAGATTTTAAGATCTAAAAGCCGAAAGCCTTTAAGATCTATAGAATCTAGAAATAGCAAGTGCTACACCATCATTTTCGATAGCTTCGCCTATTATGTGCGCGGCACTAGAATATCCCCAGTGGTCCGATTTCGGCGAAATCCGTACTATCAGTGACTAAAGAGGTCATTTCGTTCTTGGTTCTCCCATGAGATCAGTTTTTTAATCCTGGCCTTTTAGAATAGGTCTTAGGTATCCCCTGCCAGTCGTATACGGTGAACGTGCTTAGGCTCAGTGCAGAGCCACAGTACAAATCCCACATAACCCTGTTTTCACCAGGGATAAGGTATATTTAAAGATTACCAACGATATACAAGGGACCAAATATCTTTAATGACAGATGATTGCGCAGAGAGCTTGTGCCTAGATACTTAATAAGATCGAAAGAAGCTCTCCACAAAATGACCTTTTTTATAGAATAGGTGGCAAAAACCTTCTTATAGAACTTGGCGGTTTGAATTTCTTCATACAGCTAACTGCCAGAGTGTTGCGGTCTAGAGTATTAATCCAAAGTAGGTACGCAAAATGATTGTACTTTTCCATTTCGCGGCATTCACCGTTACTCCATGGGCGAGCTTTGCCACCGAGGGATACATCAGCATCAAGATGAAACATTGCCGATGTACCACATATTTACACAGTTATAGAATCTGCAAGAACTCCAGCTTCTTAGCGGCAGTTTTGCCTTAGACTTATGAACCATCTAAAGATAATGTTCGACGAGATATCAACTCCTAATAACTGAAAGCAGTTGGCGTATTCCAGAGAAACATTCTGACAGCCCACGGTGTCAGGAGCCAGGTAACAGGACTCCTTTCAGCGATGAATTGACAAGTCTCTCATTGAAACTCACAAGATTATCATCGTACCACAGACGATTGGAGGCTGCTTGTTATGTGAGATTAATACGCTCTACCATAGCTACTAGCCCGAGCACCGGGCTCGTACCTCTCCACAGCTGCGCTATTTTCATAACCAATAATATTGGTGTTTAGCCGTTGATATGAAGTAGAAAAAGAGTTGCAGAGGGTAGTGGCCCCTGAGGAACACCAGCATTTATTGCCGTAGCCTCAGAGGAGCAACCGTTTATAACCACTCGTAGAGAGCTTTCCTTTGGGAAGTCTAGTATCCAGTTTAGACCTTGAAATATGCCGTATGCAGGAAGCTTGCTGATAAGGCTGGCATGCCAGGCTCTGGAAAAGATTTTAAGATCTAAAAGCCGAAAGCCTTTAAGATCTATAGAATCTAGAAATAGCAAGTGCTACACCATCATTTTCGATAGCTTCGCCTATTATGTGCGCGGCATGCACAAGAATATCCCCAGTGGTCCGATTTCGGTGAAATCCATACTATTAGTGACTAAAGAGGTCATTTCGTTCTTCGTTCTCCCATGAGATCAGTTTTTTAATCCTGGTCTTTTAGAATAGGTCTTAGGTATCCCCTGCCAGTCGTATACGGTGAACGTGCTTAGGCTCAGTGCAGAGCCACAGTACAAATCCCACATAACCCTGTTTTCACCAGGGATAAGGTATATTTAAAGATTACCAACGATACTAAAAAAAGGAATACGTTTAGTGAGCGTTCAATATACGCTCTATAATCTTGCAAACTATGAAAACAATTGAGATGGACTATTGAAGCCTCTCAGTAACACAACACAGTTCATAAATGTACACAAGGTACGTAAACCCCAAATCTAGTTCGAGAACAATGAGCTGTATGAGGGCCAGTCAGGCCCTCATCTACTCCAAATTTGATCCCGTAGGACTACAAATTAATGTCAAACTAGAAGATACAGTTTGCTCAAAATGTGTCTGCATCAATGAGTATCTTTGAGAAGTTTTCAGAGCTAGCAGTCTCCACAATCCTCATGGAGATAGTACGTAAATCCAAAGATTCATGGCTAGAGAAATTAAAGGTCCGTATCAATTAAAATAATAAAAATAATTTAAATTAATTCCTTAGGTTTTTATACAGACAAATTTAATTACGATAGTAGTAATTATGTATACGAAACACAGCAGCATTACGCTGGTATTCTGCAGTTCTTCCACGGGCGAGCCGACTCATTCAAATTGTAGAAACCTCCACCACATCCACCACTGTAAAACCTTCACACATTGTGTAAATTTATAGCCCTGGTAAGCCTATCCTACCTTCCATATCATTATATTCTGCAGTTCTTCCACGGGCGAGCCGACCCATTCAAATTGTAGAAACCTCCACCACATCCACCACTGTAAAATCTTCACACATTATGTAAATTTATAGCCCTAGTAAGCCTATCCTACCTTCCCTATCGTTATAATCAGCCCTTAAACATAAAATTGGTGTAGGATTAAAATGCCGGTAACGATACTGCCACAATATACTATTTGAGGTCTAACTTAAAACAAACGCTTATAAGTACAATATAAAATTAGGGTCTTTTATCGTAATTAAAGAAGACAAACATGCAAATGTCATCTAGGTATATCGAGTCAAACCTATACGGATTCGAACCTAAAACACCCATCTTGATCGTGAATCGTGAAGTGTCTCCTAGCTAGTAGGCAATAATGGTTGAGAAATATTCCTTAATCGAAAACCAGTGACGACTAACGTCGCCGAAGTAATAGTGTATAAGTTTCAAAGTTGCAACTTCTCATTTTAACAGATTATATAATCAACACTATATTACAAATATTCTCTAAATTATTATCGACTTTAATTCAAGTATTCGCTTGTTGCCTTCCATGCCACCAACACTGGAATGTGCCTTTGTTTTATTTTATAAAAGAACATGGGATCCATATCGTTGAGGAATTCTATTTTTCTAAAATGAACTGGTTTGCTAAAGAAACGGTGAGTAACTTACTTGTTTTTTTTTATTTGCGAAAATGTACATAGAAGATCACTAAAACGAAGATTCTAAAATACATATATGCAAGCAATTCGTCGTTGATTGCATTCCTAGCTATGTAGATACAACGTACTTAAGAAGTTCGACATAAAAAGTTAGGAACTACGAGTATAAGTATAGCTGGTAGTAATTAAGATCCGTGGTAGCTCAGCGACTTAGCGCTCGCTTTTAATACACTGCTAGACGGAGAACATTGCTATTGTGGGCTCAAAGGACACTTAACTCTGAATGATATGTAATAATATATGATAGTTTGTGCCCCAAAATTGTTGTAGCTGTGACAAGCGGTCTTAGTCAGGTGTTCGGCACTTTCTGCAAGTATAACGACAACTCCAGTCCGCACCAAAAGTGTGCACACTCGACTATTTTAATTCAAAATATTTTTTACCTCTTTCCGAATTCCAAAAATGAAAGAAAATCTAAAAATAAGAGATCTATACTTTCTGTACGATCTGATAACTTTGAGATATCTGGTGTGTCTAAAGAAAAGTGGTGATTGGTATGTTCCAAGTGGTTTAGATGAATGAAAAAGTGTATACGAGTCCACTTTATAAAGATATATAAGAAATCTGAAATAAACATTAAAGTTTAGAATTTTTCACAATTTTAAAAACACTCAATGCTATTATTATTTCTTTCAGTGCTTATATATAGACAATTTTAAGATTGAATTTATGTTTAGTTAATCACTTCATTTTTGAACTGCGCAGCAGCATGTAAAGTTATGTTTTAACTTTTATACCTATTTCAAATTTAACTCCCTTTTTATATTGAATTCAGCCAACCATTAGTCAAGCTAAATTTTACTTTGACTATTCCGTAGAAATTGCCAAAATATTTTCATCATCATCATCATTATCACAGCCTCCCATAGTCTACTGCTGAATATAGCCTGAATAGAGATTGGTGTAAAGCACCATCCTGGGTCACTTACATCCATCGACTTCTCGCAAACTTACATAGGTCGCCGCTTCATTTGGTGCTGGTTAGTCCGCAACCACCCAAGAAACTTCGTTCCCTCTCGGTTATCGTTTCTACGAACTGGTTATATGCCCAGCCCATTGGCACTTCAGCTTTCTGATCTTTAGAGCAATGTCGGTCACATAAGGGTGTCTACGTTACGTGTTCTACCATGCAAAGAAATCGAGCATAGCCCCCATAGCTCGAATAGTGATCCTAAATTTTCTCATATACCCAGCAGTGAAGTACCATGTCTTTGTATTGTAAATCACAGGCAAAACGCTTGTTTTTAGAAAGTAAGTGATATTGGAAGAGACAGTGGTAGAGCTACACTACAGTTTGTTTCTTACTGAATGAGACAGCTCGACCGGTGAAGGACCACGCCCTCACAGAATACCAGCATAATGCTGTTGTGTTTCGTCTGGTGAGTGTAGGGACCTTTTAGACCTTTATTACCGGCGAGGAGGCATTCCATCTCAGTCCTCAAGGGTAACAACGCATTTGCATTATGATTCCTTATCCAGAACGAATGTAGATGTCATTGGCCACAGGAATCACTTGCCATCGGGTGAACTGTGTGCTCATTTGTTACTCTTAATGTAATAAAATAATAATAATATAAAGAAGAATAATAAGGGATAAAATGTATCACAGTTTCCATAACGGTGCCCATCCGAGTTGGTTCCGTCGATTGGCCTCTGTGTTGAAGTTGAACAACGACGTAGTGCTCCCACAATAACCGGTATAAGTCTGACATGGACATTAGACATGATCTACGTCTTGTCTATGTTGATCTTATCCGTTGGGATGAACTATCGAGTTTTGTATCGAGAACCTTCAGTTGCCATATGATACGCCATTGACGTTATTACAGTAACCTATGCAGTCGAAAAGCTTAAAAAACATCTTCCAATACAACGGTGAAGAGTTTTGGGGATATGACATCACACTATGTAACACCTTTCTGCAAAATATTCTAGTGATCTCCTAATTATGATGAAATCCGAAGATAGCATAAACATTAAAATTATATCTCTGCTGATATTGTAAAGGATGGCAGGACTCAGATAATATTCACTTCATGTATAAAATTGATATTCGTGTATAAAAGTGAAGCAATGGTGTGGTCACCGGGTTAGATGTTACATTACCAGTTTATGTTATTTATATCTACGTTCAATTATAAAGCTAAATGTCAGAAAACGGAAAACTACTAACATTAAATGTTTAAACATGTTGAATGCAATTAAACGATAAATTTAATTTCCTCGATGTATAGATTAACTATTTTTTGGTAGAGGATTATTACTAGCCTAAAAAATATTATCGCTAAGAAATCAAATTGTAACTTGATAAAATAAATACATGAAATTTTTCTCTAAATTATATATATATCATGTCAAAGTTTTCAAAAATGTTTAGGGAGTAATAAACGCATACTTCAAATGCAATATGTTTCACATATCCACTAATATTAATTCGTAGAAGAAATTACTTATCACAAGTAGAAGCTGTCCGGCGAATCTTCACTCACTAATCGAAACTCAAAAACTTTTACCTAATTTTTATATTACCTAGATGTCTGTATGTATCTTATTATATTATATGTACGATGATGTATCATTTATACTGGAGGGAAGAGCTAATAATTCTTGCTGAATCATTGGACTGTAGTCATCTATTAGCCATAATCGGACAAAGGCATTCACTTGTACTGAGTTACTTTGAATTTCAAAACAACTTGAAACTTTTGTTTACTAAGAATAATAATTCATAGAGTTTTAAAAAAACCTAACACAACAAGTCCAGCCATGTCACGAAATTATTATCGTAATAAAATTATTGCTATGTAGTTCTTAATACATCTGCAAATTTCGGAACATTCAGACCTTAAAATAGAATTAGCAGATTCCATAATATCAAATATAATACATATAGTTTTAGCTAATAAAAGCTTTCATAAACAAATGACACAACAACTTATTAGATTATTGTAATTGCTTTGTATTATTGTATTTTCTGAAAGATTGAAATTTATAATAAAATGAAGTTATAATAATTAATAAATAACAATTAAAATAAATTGAATTTGTTTATCGTGTTCAAGCGAATGTGTCACACGGCTAGCTGAATAATACTAGCGACTGACTAAGATCAGACAATCCTTTCTTGCTTGCAACGGATTATTGTTGGCAAAAAAAATGTTAGTAAAAAGGGTTTTCAGGTAGTGAGCAAACAGGCTGTGCTTTGTGATTTCATCCTCAAATTAAATTATCTGTATAAAGGGTAGATTTTACATGATTTTGACATTGACATTTGATTTAGACAAAAATAAATCGCACAGTGCAAGTACCGGAACATAAGGGTAATTATTAATTTCATGAGATGAAGTGGGCGGCCTTTGTTGTCATGGAGAAGGACTATTCTATTGTGAGTACTCTTTTCCTTTACTGTTTCAAAAACACTGTGCAAACAAGTGCTAACATAGTTAACTACAAATGCTGTTTTTTTTAATTTTTCTGCTAAAATATGTACAATATCAAAAAGAGAGCCACTTAGTAAGTACACACAATTAGTTTTTTTCTTTCAGCTTAGTAATATAAATTTGGTCACAATATCTAATATGTTAAGGATTGCGCTATCTCAATTTTTTGGTTCATTTTACCACATCGATTCTGTTGGTTTATGCATTCATCACCTCGTGCAAAACTTTCGAACAGTCAGGTATATGCAAAACTTTTGCAATTCACCCATCACAATTCCTAATGATTTTATCTATCTGATTAAATTAGTTATCAAACAGTATTTTACCATACTTAAGGTTACTATGGTCGTCGGTTGGTTTCCACGAACAAGAACATGAAGTTGAACGGCCGAATTAATTCTACCATAAATATACTAATAATAATACTCAGCTTTGCGTCCCAAGCCTTTTTTATCAAGTTTTATTTTAATTTTCAGGTAAAGTTGGTAACAAAAAAGTAAGTTTTATGTATTATGTGCGAGTTTTTCAATAAATCCTAAAACGTAGAATAGGATTTTTATGAAAAAAATAATATGGCAATACTATCAACATGAAACTGCACTGAATTGATCTGAATAATTGAAAGTCCTTTTTACAGTTAAAATTTATGAGGTTTGAATGGGGGATCGCATTCTATATTTGAATAACATACTTTACATCATCATTATAATTTTATTGGGCTGCGTGTAGAAATAAAATAAGAAAGCAGCCGGCATGACAGTGACGCCGGAAGCACTAAGTATTATTTAGGTAATATATATATAGTATAGCTAAAATTTCACATGGCTATCCATTAAATCATGTTTAAAATCAGAAACATTAAAACAGAAAATGATGCTGTAGCTGCTACCGTTCAATCTTTTTGTAAAACTTTAGCATTTCTTTTTATACAGACAATTGGCACGGATCACTTGCATAGGCCCCACTTAATCTATATGTAAAACACATTCCGAGTCCAATTAAGCAAAGCAATGTTGTACAATTGAAATATATACGAGAAACATTCTACCTGGTTTTTTATACACATACACACACGCACACACAAAGATATATATATTTATATATGGATATATATATATATATATATATATATATATATATATACACATATTTAGAAGATTGTAATTTAAAAAGTATTCGCATCATCACAAGCTTGGATTAAGTAAAACTTAATTTAGGTTTTGTAACTTAGGCACATTTCCGTGAAGCTTCCTGCATTTAATATTAATATAAAGCAATCCTATTTTCTAGTTTGCAATTTGTTATGGTTCTGTTAATTAGGGTACGGTAAGTGAAACTCAACAACGTAAGATCGATTCCGCTCTTCGACAAATGTCTTGGACCATCTCCTAAAAATTTATCGTCGTTAGAAATTTTAATTATAGACCAAATTTCACATTACCATTATTTTTAAAATATCAAAAATACACTCCCAAGTTACTATTTCGATTGCAACCGAGGTAAATACCAAAAATAAAACTCGTCCTTGTATAACATTTTTAAACGTTTCCAACAATCATTCTTTCAAACATCGCTTAGTCTGACTAATACTTAATTTACACTAAAAGGATATTTACATAAACACTGATACTCTAGGTGTGTGCACGTACACACATATCGATAAATGTGTACATACATTCGTATTTCGAAAACGACGACAGGCCAGTTTTTATTCGTATTGTTTAGAAACCATCCACGGATGTTAGCGGCTGGACGATAATTGAAAACACATTGGTTGTAAGAGATGCGATCTTTGCCAAAAAACGTTATGCAATCCTCTGTATTATATGTGCACGCAATATATCTTTGTGCAACGTCTGTTGATACTAGATCTTTACTATTTAGTGAATTTTTACGCAACATGTTTTTTTAACGCTAAAAAAATCGTTTGAACATTTAACGACCTAACGGTGTGATTGCGTTTTCATTTAAAAAAATTGTAACCACCACGGGCTACAGTTGTCACCGAATTAAAAATAATTTTATTTAATTCTAATTATTTCTTTTTGATCTTAATATTCTGTTATTTAACTATATGTATGTATGTATCCTACTTAGCATCATCTAGTACACAATTATCTTTTATCAAACTTCTTTTTTTCTTGTCGTGTCAACTTTTTAGCTTTCACTAAATAATCACCGTGTATTTATATATATACATTTATATTCTCCCTTTGGTTTTGGCAAAATACCAAAGTTTAAAATTTCTCTACTGTACGTGGTTAAGCTGCTAAATTATTAAATTATTCTCACAGTTTTTTTACGATTTTGTAACAAAAAGAACACTCAGTAAATAGCGTATGCCCTTTATTTTTAGGGTGTACTGTGCAAAGTTTTTTTTTATTACCTTGAGAGCAAAAAACAATTACACAGTTCACCTAATGGGAAGTGATTCCTGCCCATAATATCATTTCTCACATTCATCCTTGACAAGGAATCATAATGCAGATGCGTTGTCACACTTGAGGATTGAGATAGAATGCCTCGTCACCAGTAATAAAGGTCTCCGGATCCCTTCACTCACCAAACGAAACACAGCAGCATTATACAGACCAGATAGAATTACACAGACCCATTCATTCTGCAGCTAGAAACAAACTGTAGCTCTACCACTGTATATCATCGTCGAAAGTTTCGAAATCCAAATCAACTCCAACTAAAATATTTGACATTCAGATCTGAGTTTGTTATGACTGACCCATGTGCGAGCGACTGCCATAAAATGCCTACTTCGTAGTTTAAACACGAACGCACATTAGCCTGCATATCAAACACTACACGTACCCTACGACTCAATTTTTTAAATAATGTGAGTTTTTTCATAAAACTATATACAACTTCCTACACCATACGCGCCTCTGTTCATTTAAACGCAGAAAGTGGACCAAGTAAACGATGCTTTAAGAATTTTCGATTGATCGATCCCCATGACACGATTCCGATTATGTTATCTGTTATAGATATTATCCATTATTAACAAACTTTTGCTTCAGATTTCTTCTGAAATCGCGAAAATATAATGCGGACAATGCGGAGCGTTTGGACCGGATCACACATCCGGTCCAAACGGGACGGGACATTTAACAATTTGTTTCGTAAAGTTGTGGCGTGCACGAATACGTACAGCATGGGGCGCGTTCATCGATTATATTATTATGTGGCTCATCAACTGTACTAATACTCGTATAATGTAATGGGTGGACTGCACCACGAAAAACATCTCGTAACGTCTGAAATTTCCAAGGATATTTATTTATTTTATCTTTTTAACTTTTATGTACACAAAGCATTTATATAAGGAAGTAATATAGGAATTATATAGGTTATTCTTAATACATACAGATATGGACGGAAAAAAACTGTACGAATCGCTGGTTTTCCTTCAGTATCTCTTACAATATCTCATGGATTGGCTTTTACCAAAAAAATAAAATATGATATGACTTTTCTACATATTTATAATAAACAATATATATGTACAATTTTATAACCGTCACTTTGTTCTTTTTTCAATGTAACCCGCAAATCCGCTGAGTTTCAAATAAGCAAAAAAAAATTTCTTATTTGAAATACAGCGGATGACGTAAGGAAATCTAAATTTACTTTTAAGATATTCAAAAATATAACAACAACTGTTGTCTATAAAAGAAACTGGTTTATCCAAATCTGATTATAATAGAAAAATCATTTTTATCAATATATTGATCAATAAAATGATTTCCGCATAACGTATAAACGAAAAACAACAATTATATTATTGTAAACTTCAACATTATATTTTTTTTTCTTACTATCACTCAGAAACATTTGTGTCTGCTGTGAAGTTATATTACCATTCTCATATTTTGAACCTAATAAGATCCGGGTGAAATAAAGACAGGGTTTCGGCTATATTTGGATTTACAGGATTAATGAGTTATACAATTAGAGACGAATTGTATAACTAAAAATCTCCCTTTCCACCGTAGGTAAAGATGTGGTTTATAGTGTCTATTATATTTATTATGAAATTTGCCCTAATTTACAAGAAAGCGACACACCGGAGGTAAGTGATCACCGCCGTTTATGCGACACCAACTCATATACAACACCAGAGGAATTGCAGTAGCGTTGCCGACCTTTTGAGAATTGAAGGCATTTTCTTGAAGATCCCTGAGTCGTTTATGTTCGGAAATATCGTTGGTGCAATGATTAGCCACAAAACACGTTACTCGTACATTGGTGAACCACCAACCATCAAGTTTGTACAGACGAAATTATTTCCATGGAAATTAAATCCTGTCGCGATGTTCGTAGGTTAAACTCATCTGGTGTAATAAATCTTAAAATTTGTCAAGATACTTCATAAATGTTGTAAAAAATTCAAAGTGATGCAACACATCTTCTCGAGCTGAATCAAGACGATGGGAAAAAAATGGTCATATAGTTTAAATATTTTAAATTTAGTAGTATATAGATTTCTGATAACCTTGTGCATTTTATCATCGTAAACTATTATTGTCATGGAAGTCTTCGAGTAAATTATTATCATCGTCATCAACACGGGTAACATTTCTAATGGAGTAAGGTCCAAGGTTAAACATACCACTAACTGCAGGCACCCAGTTAATTTCTTGAAATTAACATTCAACTAATGTCGTGAACCATCTCGCAATAAGTCCAATGTAAATATAAGTATTTAAGCTTACTTTGAATGGATAACCGAAGTGTTAGCAGTATCACTTAAAAAAATAATTATATTGTAAAACTTATTTGCATGTGTCCCTCACACTTAGAAACTGTACATTCAATATTCATATATATCTCAATCCATGGTACTGAAACATGGCTAACGGAACCAACAAAAAAAATTGGTAATACGTAATATCAATATATTTTTTTTTTGTTGGTTACCTTAGCCAATAATTGTTAACAGCATTAACATGATAGATCATTTATAATACATACTTATACAACTGTTAAATATTTATTTTTTATCCGAGTCAGGTATGACTGTCCCATTCAAACATTAAAAATAGACTCATTTCGTGAACTCCGTAATTTTATAAGTTCTGTCTCTTAATATTTTACAAAGTGATTGTTATTATTTTATAATTATTTTATCTACACAACTTAATATGTCAATTAATTTACTATAATCTAATGCAATGTTTCATCAAAAAAATAATCTACTACCTCTAACTATTAACAAACATAAAGACTATTAAAACAAAATAAAGTATTCATAAACGAAAGATTAACCATAAACAAAGCGATGCATTAACTCTTACGACGTATAAGTTGAGATGCTCACACGAAATATCAGTCAAATGATCACTGATTGAACTTTTGATGATCACATAGTATTGACTAATGTTGACCTATAATTGTCTGACATTTGACACTCTAGACTTAATAGAACAGACATTCACTGTAGATAAAAAATAAATTGTCGACTTGCATACAGTGTGTGTTAATCATTTACCTCTCTCCCTTTAGAGAGCGATAGACATGCGACCTTAAGGTCCGCAATTTAAATGTTGACCGATTATACTCTGGTCATACGTATTGTAACATAGTATAAATATGGATTACCACCTAATTTAACATAATGAATAAATACTACGTAAACGTAATTACAGTGTAAATTATTACGTTAATTATTTATATTTTAAAGCTTTATTGTGGGTGTTATTAATGTTGTTATCGGTAGAAAAAATAATGTAAAAGCTTTTAATAATTATAAAATAAATGAAAATTTACTTGCGACTTTAGTATTTTTATACATATAGGATGCGGTGCAGATTGGTGGCAGCATAAGGTTTCCTTGGTCCGTACATATCGTAAGAAGCGATATTGCTATAAACTGACTATTCCAGGAAACTTGCCACTTCAAGACCTGATAAGAGCAAACCGACACGTTCAGTATATGAGCGCTTTGAGTAAGTAAGAGAACCAAAACTACATAACCAGCTCACGGACCTCTCAGTTCCGTGAGCCCTGTGTCCGATGAAGCTGTAAGAGCCGCATAGGCTAACAGCATCAACATCAACAGGATCATGACCTGCCACTTCATAGCGGAATAATGTTATATATGTTAAAGACTGGTAGCAGTGTCTAGGGTCTCTGGAAACAAGTATATTATTTAGAAAACGTTGATCATTCTTGTAGATATGAATTCTATCATCCAATAAAAGCGGCCGTTCTTGGCGGAAAATTGTTTTAGTAGTTTTGAATAAATCAATAAAAAAATCTAGATATTATCTAATATAAATTATAATAACATCTAATAGTAACTTTAAGGCGAACGATTATTAGATATATAGATACATAGAATTTATAAAAATGTATAAAAAGTGACAAAATATGTATATTTAAACGACTTTAATATAACAATGAAGCTTTTTGTAGAGAAACGTTAGTCTTACAGAATAATACTTTCGTAATTTAACATACACATTGTAAGACAATATCTTCAAGTGTCCCCACTTATAAACTTTACGTATTAAATCGCTTTTGGACGATGTAATTTGCAATTTTACTATAAGCAAAAGGTTACCATAATAATGAAGAATACGATAAAAAATAATAGTCTCACGGAACGAACTCTGATGAGATGTATAGTCCGTAGTATTGAGCAACACTTATATTCAATAGGTGTTTCATGCTAATTCGATTGTTAGGAAAAATATTATAATTTTTTATGTATATATGTAAACGACATATAGAAGTGATAAATAAAGGAAATAACATATAACATGTTTAATGATTATGTGAATTACCATGCAAAATTCATTTCAATGTGATGATATTATTACAAAATTTAGAGAATTATAATTTTAATTATAGATTGTTTACAAACAGAATTGGATAAGTTCTATGTTGTATAAGTGATACATTCTCATATAGTATTATATTATTTCATAATGGGTTGGGTTGGCCGAGGGAACGATCAAGATTTAATATTTTTTATCGAAGGCGTTATGAGCCACAGGAGTCGTTTATAATTAAGTAAACTAAATGAGCGTTTGTCACCACGAATATAATAAGAAAATGTACATATACGATTAGTAATTCCGACCTTTAGAATTTTAATATTTTTAAAGATTATTCAACTACAAGGACACCTACGCGTAGTTATGGATAACTAACAGAATTCTCGTTAGCAACTAGAGATAATCTTTAAACAGTTTCTCAGTTTCTTAAACCATTAAGACTATTAGCGTAATGATTGATTACGAGCTTATCATTATTATGATAATGAAAAAGTTCATGAATACTACGCAGATATTATTTTAAAGTTGGTAATTATGAGTATATTTAAATTAAAAATGTTATTATCTGTCCAAGATAAATTAATTCTAAGAACGTACATATCGTAGTGTGTATTTGATGGCATTGCAACTTATATTATATTCATTTGCGATACATATAATACTTGGCAAGTGAGTTAAAGCCAGTGTTTAAGGGTTTGGACAAAAGGATCCAAAAGTTGAGGTTGATCATATATTCTTTTTCTCCAAAAAAACACACACAAAATGTTACTTATTCATTTTTTTAACGCTTTTTCCGGATTTGAGTTCAGTTCTCGCCGCAAATTCTTCTTCATGTCTTCTACAAAATGCCGTTTTCATTGCCACGAATTGGTGATTTGAGTTTAGGAAAAAGAAAGAAGTTGGCTGGAGCCATATCTGGTGAATAAGGTGGTTGCCCGATGGTATTTGTTGAATTTGTGGGCAAAACTTCGTTCACAATTGGCCTTGTACGAAAGAGCATTATCGTGGTGCAAAGAATCCAAGATTTTTTTTTCCATAAATCTGGCCTTTTCGTCCAATTTGCTCTCTTAAGCGCCGCATAACGCTCAAATAATATTATTTTTGATTGATGATTTGATTTACCGTTTGACGTTTCGGCAAGAATTTCGAGTGCACACCACCGCGATAGTTAAAGAAAACTGTCAACATGATTTTGAATTTTGGTGAACTTTGGTGTGGTTTTTCGATTTCGGTTCAGTTGTAAGGCATCACTTCGAAGCTTGTTAACAAGTTTGCATGTCAAACTCGTAAACCTACGTCTCGTCATCAACAACAACGTGTTTCATGAATCGTAATTGACACCTAATTAAAATTATTGATTATTATTCTATTACATTTTATTTGAGCCATTCGATCGTGTTTAACAAGTTTTTCGATATTAACAGCAGTAATAATATTTTGGTTACAGTCTAACATAAAGTAAAAACTTATGTAACGTTGAATTTACATTGTATTTAGAATAATACACTGCGTTAGCTATCCGAAGCAATGTATCAATCTTTTCGCAATCTCTAATACTAAAACAGCAGGACGCCTTTTCTTGGACTAAGATGTTATTATCGCAAATCTAACTTCGATGAGCAAATACGCGTTTGCCATTGTCTGGCAACATTGTTATTTGTTAAGATTTTACTGTTCGTATGGCAAAGTTTACTATTTTGCTATAACTGTAAATAATTTAAAACGATGAATTTATACTAGAAATATAAAATATATGTTCCCTTTAATAGGTTGGTTTGGTAACCGTAAGTTAAATATACATTAATTTGATGTCTTCCTTGTCGATTTTTGACGCAGGAATATGTTTTGCTAACTTTGTAAACAGTGTTTATATTATGGTGGAGTAAACGTGCACGCAAACACAATTGCAATGAGATTGGGAGAAAGTTAAAATAACATGGCAGGGACGCGAGACATACTACATAACAAATCACGTAAACTTGAAAACAATTACAATTTACAATACATATTCTTCCTGGTAATCGAACCTAGAGGAGGCAGCTAGGTACTCTGACTACTACTCTACGCTTCGCTCCCTTATTTATATACTACTATAATGTAATGAATATATGACTTAGTAAAAGGGAACGATTTATTTGATTTAATTGAATACTGCCTGTAAGGTCCTTTCAGAAATCTTCTTTCAAAATCTTGTGTATCCACAAATAAAAACCTAAACAAAACTATTTAGTAGTTTAGTGGTAAATCCGTTTATTATACGGTGATAAAGCTAGCATACCTAGTAGAGCATCCATACCTGTAATGTGAGAATAAAACTGATTATGAGTCCAGAAGCGAAACGTATACAATGGTTGTTAATTCATTTACTTTACTCAAATCAAAATCAATTTTTGTGAAGTGTTATGTTCGAATATTTTTTAAATCAAATGTAGGAGCCGCTACTTCTTAGAAAAAAATCCAATCTAGCAGATTATTATTAAAATTTAAGAGATTTTTCTCAATAATAGTGAAGCAATATTCCAATAAACTTTTTTTATTAATCTTTTGTTGTGGTCATCCGTCCTCCACCTTTTAATTTATAAAAACTAATATGGCTTCGTGGACCGCACCAACGTTAAGGTTCGACGAGATTTCGACCCCTATAATGCAAGCGGTCATTTTATGCCGTGCATACTTCTGATGAGTAAGAGACGAAATTAACTGTCTTTTTGGGTGAAACGAGTTGCATCCGCATTAAACTGCATCTCATCTGAAAATAATACGTTCTCGGGTTGGTAATTGCATATGATCCGAGTGGAAAAAAGGACAAATTGACTTTGCTTCTATCACATATTGATATAGCGTATTTCATTATACGGTAGGTTATATAATCTTGGTGTCAGTTGATATTTGAATTAACTTTGATTATATTTTTTTATACAGACAGACTCGCTCGCAGAGTTCGTGATGTATGTAGATGGATTCTCATGGCGTATTACTTCATTTAAAATCAGCTACTTTTCCGATTTTTACGCACATTATTATAATTTACACCATTAAATAATTCTGTCCAACCCTCCCACTGAGGAAACTTATGAAACGATCTCACGACGTTAACGAGCCCGGCAATTATCCACGAGATCGTAAGAGGTGACATTTTGATGATTTTGTGTTAAAGCGGTTATGTTCAGAGCTGTTTTAAGACCATTGAGTGGCGTAAGAGAATATATCATCAACTTTCATCCTTCTATTATCTGAATATTTTATTATAATATTACAGCGTTTTTAATTATATTTTATATATACGACTAGTGGATTTCTCGATGTTTTCTTAAATACTCACTTAACATTCGTTGACGTTTTTTGCTTTAATAATTAGGAAGTAGTAGATAAACGGTCTATTTCAATTTATTCAAATTGATATAGACCGTTTAGTATTTATTTATCTTTTTATTGATAGTATTCATCATAGTAAAATGAATGGCTTTTGACATTTCCTACAAGTCAACCCTTGAGATAAGAATTTATTCTAGGTATAAACTTTGTTCTATTAACTTTTTACCAATTTAACCAATTTAAAATTATGGTTAAAACCAACTAATATATGATTTAATAAAGAGTTCAAATCAGATTATTTGTGTATAAACCACGAAACACCCAGTATCAAAAATCTATTTTAATCACTGCGTAATCTTCTGCTTTTTATCACATCCTGTCTAATGTAAGGGATATATTTCAATGTCGTATTTGCTAAGACAAAGAAATACGCGACATGACTCTTACTATTTCCCAATAATGTTAGGCATACGCGATAAGATAAGAGGAAATTTCGGATGTTATATCTACGACTTAAGATGTTTTACAAATACACTCGTATCTGAAAACCAACAAAAATTTAGGACACACAAACTTTTAACCAAACACTATGAAAAAAGGTCCTATGACATGGACCCACAGGTTAAACTAGGGAGTTGTCCTAATAATTAATTACAGTCGAAATCCAGTAATGAATCCAGCCAAAAATCCCAAAACTGCTTAGTACTTCTACTCTAACTTAAGACTAATAAATATATGGACTGGATAGCTTCCATCCAGTTATGCTGCTTTTTATACGATCCCTGTACCCAGAGAAGCCTTATGACGTTTTAGAGTACTGTGATAAATTGAAAAAAAAAACTTATTCAAACAATTTAATATCTTTATCCACGTTTCACCATCGGACAGAATTACGGCGGAGTTTCATCATTTCGATGTTGTTTGGAATAATTGCTATACATCTGTATACCCTTCCGAATATCATTTTAATGTCTTAAGAGTTACTTTTAATGAGCTAGTACTTATCGCCACTTCTGTTGAGACCCCACCTTATGATAAGTGGCTATGAAGTAGCAGTGCTCAAGCACTTGCCAACGTTAATATACTTATAACTATAAAAAAAGTAACAAATACTATAATCGTCTATTATTTATTCAATAAGTACTGGTTTTCAATTCAAGTATTTACTTACAAAAATAATTCTCAAACGATGTCGGAAATGCTAATCCAGTCAGTCTAAGATTCGGCATAGAGAAGTCGCTGAAGCTGAAGGTCTTTAAATCATAACATTTCTGTATGTTCACATTAATTGATTATGATTGCTGTATTAACTTGATATTAGTATAAACACGTGGCCAAAAAAAATATGAGCTTCATATCATCGTCGTAACCGAATACATAGCACTCACAACTGCAGTACCTATTATCAAGGTTTTTAAAATAAAATAGTGACTTAAATAAAATAAATATATATGTCAAGGTTTATAATAAATTAACACTCCGCGTACTCTAGCTTTTTTATTAGTATACAAGTTCACTGTTTGTAGTAAGTAATCGCGACAACCCACGGACACCTACAATTTATTTGGTAAATAATCCAGGTGGTCTCGCGCGCTTGAATTTAGTTATGCTCGTTAACGGTAAAATAGAGGTTTGAGTCTACAATAGTTGTCAGTGTTTCATACACACTAGAGGGAAGCTTCTATTTTTATTAGTATTGTCTAAGTACAATTGTAACCTGCACATATGAAGTCACGCATAAACCTCTAAAATATAATCATTATATCATAACATAGGTACCGTGTAGCAATTCATCCTTTCCTGTCATCCTTTTCGACTGAAAAATTTTCAACCGTCCTTTGGGACTCTAGGAGCGTATACTGATAAATGAAACATTATTTTAGCCTAAAATGTATTATACATCATGCTTGACTCAACGCCAGTGTTATCCCGAAAACCTTAATATTCGAAACGACTTCAAGTACTTCCAAATACAATCAGTTTGGTTGTGGCAATAGACATAGATTTAGTTTTTTTACTTGTAAAACTCACTTCCGTAAATCAAAGTAAGCGGTTTATTACTGAACAATTTTGCTACTTTTTGCAACAAAATCTAGTAAATATTTGTACCATGCATAATTTATTATTTTTTTTGATTTTTGATTTTGAGATTGAGAGATTGAGCTGTAAGCTTGTGGAGACAAATGAGTATTTCTATGTTTGGCGCATTACTAATATATATTGATATTGTAATAAAATAGAAATATCCCTCTTTTAAAAATAAATAACAGGACTATTAATTACAACGAATTTATTTTATGCTTGTGTTGGCGCTAGAACTAACGGCATTAGTCAAACGGCAGATTCGAACCTGCGAGCTTAATTTTCGCAAACCGTATCCTAAGCCCCTTTTCATTATTGACGCTTATTTTAAGCACGCACCAAACCCTTTTGAATCATAAGTATCAAACCGGCTAAAAGGCTCTGTTTCTTATATATATAACCTTAATACTTATTATGGTACTTTAGACAAAACTAATAAAAACGTACTACTTTTGCTCTAAGACTTTTAACATTTGAATTATCAGCTCATCTGAAGGATTCATTGTTTAAACCACCCATAAATTTGTTGCAGGCAGAATATGTGATGTCAGAACGCAAGCTTGAGTTGCATCTCAGAAGCTATATAAGCACTTTCACTACACGAGCGCTCGAGTCGCGGGATGATACTCCGATCTATACGCACTCTGACCCTAGACACCGTGCAGTATAAACATACACACATTTTTCTAAAAAGTGTTAGTGACGTTGTGTCGTGTTTTTTCAAGTGTGCAAGGTGAGTTAAATCAATCATTTCTTTTATTTAAATTATATTGGTATTATTTTTACTGGCCAAATAGCAATTATTTAATAATATATATTAGTAACCATAAATTAGTAATTATGCACCGATAGAAACCTAGCAATTTAAATTTTTGCACTTATTTGGTTTACTGTTATTTTGTTTTTAAATTTTAATTTTTTATACACAATATTTTAATATAATATATACCTACAAAATAACTAAAAGTTTATGTACAAATAATAAATGCATATATAGGTCTTTACGAGATAAAGATTTATGATTTTGTCTACGCTATTATCACCGGCATGTTTTCGTGCATAAGACATCAACGCACATAGGACCCAATGACTTTATCACATTGCTCAAAAGTATGCAAATTTATTTTCAATCAAGAAGGCGGGTTTAACGTTAGATTTCACATATATCAATTTGACCCACATTGGCCTACGTATTATCATAAAAGGAAAAATATCGATAGTATTTATATAAAATTATAAAAATATATTAAAATTTTTACGAATCATAACTAAAATATTGAAATATTATAATATAAAAAAAATATTATACAAATGTATACAATAAAAAACATGATACACAGTTAATTAATATATTCTGTCTTGCTTCTCAATGAGTAATATTATAATATGCTGGTGATAAAAAATTATAACTATTCCTTAATAAGACAAATATTTGTTGCACATCAAATAATACGTAATTGACAACTCTTTCTTTATCATGTATTTATAAGGCCTATTCGCACAGCCGTTTCTGTTTTGTTGTTGATCTTATATTTACTTGCACCAAAACAACTTGTTTTCCAATAATTATATTTTATGATCTGCTGATAAATAAATACTATAACATGTTTATGTTTTTCTTTTTGACAATTTTCAATATAATTTCCATTTTTAATGTGCCACTCTTTATTAAATATTGTATTATCGTTAGTAATAACTTAATAAAGAAATACTAGATTGCGCTATCTCTTTGCTACCCAGATAAACCGTGAAAATTATTAAATTGCATTTCAAATGCAAGGCTTTGACTATATTCTAGAGGCATACTGGAAGAGACTGTAACCCAAACCAACATAGCTTAGTTCCTTACCTTCAAAAATTATCTTCAATAGCCTTTGCCTTTATAGACTTTATAGATTTTTAATGCCCATCTTTCAAAGGAATATCGGCTTATGAATATGCATTAATGTGCGTAATAATAGTCGTGAAAATACCTACGTATCCTAGCTCTAAAGTCATCGCCAGCAAATAATTACGCAAATGCTCTTAAGAGTGGCTTCATATAGCCTGCCTGCTTAGTATGCATCAGGCGAGTCATCGGCGAACGTTGACAGTTAAAGGTCGAGATGCGCGTATCGAAAGATAAAGGTATTTATTCCCGCGCAAATATATTACGCCCTATTTTATTGTCTATTTACAACTTTAAATGAACGTTTGAGAGTTGCAGAAAACATGACTTATGAATACATGTTGTTTTTTCAGACACTTACATATTTGTTTTTATTTACCTACACAAACATATAAAAAGGTAAATCTTATGTTATACTTTATCATATGTCCCACTATGTACTCTGTCTATATATAATCTGCTCTTTGTATTTAAGACTAACTTTATATGTCTTTTTGTAGAATATGTAGGAAAAATTACGTAATCTGTAAGCATCAAGATTAACGACGGCACTTCTTGTTCTTCTAAACTTTAACACAAATACAGAAGTCTGCTCAATGTCTAGCTACCAATTTGCTAGAAGCTGCATGAATGAATGCAGTAAGAATGAATGAAGGGAGAGGTCTATCAAAGATATATTGATATTTATCTAATCTTACTTTAGACATATATTAGAGATTTACACATGGAGTTTGTAACGAGATTTTACTTCGAGGCTTGCATATTACAAATATAAAAATTCTTACTTCTAGATTTCGTTATCAGATTTGTTATTACAAATACAGATAAGATTGCAGATGGCTTCTTAATGATATATTTCATTACGAAAAAGAAAATGATTTTTTTAGTCACACATGCTTAACTATTAAGATAATTAGCCATTATATAAGATACCTTTAGAGCCAGCTCACACTGCAACTAACTTGTCTTTGGATTCAAACTGTCTTCCTTACCCGAGGTGGTTATAACTTTGTAACATTATTGCAGAGGATTCGGCTCGACACTGTCTGAGAATGAAAACAATTGTTCATTCTCAGACAGTTCTCACGCTTGTTAACACAAGTATTACAAAATTAAAAAGGTACTATTAGGCAATAAATTAAGTATATTTTGAAGAGTCAACAATAAATGAAATTCTGATTTCATTCGATAATGGTTATGATTGCCGTACTTATTAAATGAGGAAATAATATCATTATCATTGGCTTCTGCGTTTAAATGTAGAGGAATTTCTTTATATGTCTGTACATGAGGAGAGACGTGAATGGCATGGGAAGTTCTTCTAATAGGAGTCGCCAAAATATTTAATAATTTGCACTTGAAAATTATCTTTATTTAATTTACCTAGTAACATTTATATATAACTTACGAACAAAAATAATTCATGAAAATGTTGCGAATAGCAAATTTATAAACAAATATAAAGATAAAAGAAAATATAAGATTGATATTTTGAATATTTATTACAATTCGAGTTTTTCAACACCAAAATAAAATGAATATTTTCAGCTTTTAATACATTAATGGACAGTAAATGGTGCTATATGTTAATTAATAATATAATAAAAATAATAATTTAAATAATTTAGAAACAAAAAAAATAAATATAAAAATATCCTCTAAATAATAATTTATTTAGCAGTAAATGTTTCTCTCCTTTTTCGGGTCAATGGCCGCTGTTAGCCCGAGGGCTTTTACAGTTTCACCGGGTTAAAAGGTGACCGAGCGCTTATGGCACTCAGTCGAGACCTTTATATATGGGTAACCAGCACAAGGGCTCCCGAGAGGGAGCCTCGGCTTGGAACGTCACCCTGTTTCGCGAGAGCGTCTGACTCGAGGAAGCCCGAGAGGGCCTCGGTTCGGTCAGTTGCTTCTGGACTACGAATTATCTAAATTAATATAAGAAATTAATATAAAAGTGCAAAGTAAATATAAAATGAACTTATAACTAAAATATGATAACGAAATTAATTACTAACGACTACAGTTTACCTGTACTTGTTAGTTCGACCATTAAAACTGTGATCATTTTGTGTTACAAAATCTTTAAAAATAGCCGACAAATATTGCGTATATTATTTGTCGGTACTACTAGTATCTAATGTAGGCCTAGACTGTATCTTAAAATACTAGTCTCTTCCAGGTGAGTAATCTATGAGGTACGCACTTATATAATAGCAATAATTTTATATACCTAATTGTCCATTAGTTTCCTGTTGTGTATAAATATAATGACAATAACAACTGCTCAAAAGCTCTGTTATTTCATAAAACTGAAAAGCTTTTAAAACAAATATTTTCTGCAAATAAATAAAGCAAGAAATATTTTTTTTAAAACTCCTAACATTTAAAAAAAAATAATTAAGGAAAACTATTTTAGTCTGCCGATGAAAGGACGAATAGTTAAATTGGAGGTATCTCGGTCAAGTATAAATGCTGACGCAGTATTGCTAAACCTCGACGACGAATTATTAAGATTTTATCATAAAACGAAGATGGCCATGAACCCAACGCATTTGCAAAATACTACGATGCACCTGCTTGGAACGAAGTGAGTCTTTCACTTAGAGAAAATACGTAATTATGTAAATCGTACCAAATGAAAGCGAATGTGCATATCTATACGTCATAATAATACAATTATCCGAATTTGTAAATGCTAACTTTTTGTAATTAAAGGTGAAAATGTCTCATACAGTGTTTTTTCTACTATCATAATAACCGAGTTATATCTACTATCTATAAATGATTTTAGAAACATTTAAAAAACAACTGCAATGGACCATTTAGAGATTAGCGAGACCAAATACGCGGTATCAAAAATGTAATTAGATAACTACTTAAGTTTTACTTATCAATGCAGACGTAGAAATTTCAATCTTCTAATAGATTATGATTCAGATAATAATGTTTTTTTTTAATTTTAGCATTTAAATAAAAAAACATGTATTTTCTAAAAAACATACACATTTTATTCAGAGATAGAACGCAATATATCATGATAAAAGTTTATGCATACGTCAGGTGTGCGTCAATTTCCTATCAATTATGCTCAGGATGATTGGAAGATTGTTATCAAAAGCCTTGTGTTTTAATGTATTTATAGAAGCAACAAAAACTAAGAGCTGTTAGATGATCCAGCATCTTCGTTCGGTGCCATATCTATTCATTACACTTTCCCTATCCAGTGTTCAGAGAGTGTACATATTTTTGAAGAGAGAATTGCCATGGCTAACAGAGATATGATATAGCCCCACCTAGTCAGCTTGTATTTATATCGGCCAACCTGAGTCCATATCCTGTTAAGCGACCTATTGGTTGGCCGCAGTAGTTTACTTCTTTCTTCTAGTTTTCCTGTTAGAGGGACAAAAGAAGATGCTTTAAAACCGTTCTGCCATATGATCTCTCTTGCCCTCCTGGCGTCACCTTCACGAGTCATAACGAAATCCAAGAACGAATTCCAGTTCTTTTTCAATTTAGCTTTTTCCGATAATACATAAACTTTAAAACAACGACTATAGAGTAGTTCATTCAAAATACGAAAACTTGAATAGTGCGATCAAGATGAAATAGTAGTACAATATTAAATAAGTAACAGAGGTAGAGGTACACTGCAATTTGTTTCTAGCTGCAGAATAAATGGGTCAGCTCGACCGGGGTAAGATCACGCCCTCAGAGAATACCAGCGTAGAACATAACATAACGCAGCTGTGTTTCTTCTAGGGAGTGCAGGGATCCGGAGACCTATATTTCTGGTGACGAGGCATTCCATCTCTGTCCTCAAGGCTAACAACGCATCTGCATTATGATTCCTTGTCAAGGATGAATGTAGATGTCATGGGCCGCAGGAATCACTTGCTATCAAGTGACCTGAGTGCTCGTTTGTTACATTCAATGTAAAAAAAAAAAAGTAAATCAACTCATCTAATATACCTGTTCTTACACGTAGAAATTATTACAAATTTTACAAAATATTATAAATATATATAGTAATATGTCAAAGGTCTAATAATATTCTAGTAACATTGGAAAGAATCACTAACGTAGCTTGACACTAAATCATACCTGTGCTTGCAGAGTCCCCTATGAGCGATTAATAGACTGTGTCACATATTAATCTAGCCAAATTATCTTAATATTTTGTTTAAAGACGTTGTAACTTCTTCCTCGACCTAACAAAAACGTACCCACCATCACACTGTAACGTGTACACCGACATCGAATACCAGAATGAAATAGCACAAGTGAGTTTCGTTTGGTAAACGTAAGGTTTCCGAGACTCGATTACTGGTAACGAGGCATTCCATCTCCAATTGAGTTGAAACTACTTCAGGTCCCTTATTCCCACCAAACAGAGACAGGAGAAATATGCTGCTATTTCATGCTGATATTCAGTGAGAGCGTGGTCCATCCCTGATCGAGCCAACCCATTCATTCTGCATCTAGACTCTAACAGCAACACTATATAACACTGTTTATTAATATAATATTAAATTACAAGTAGTACAAATTTAAACACAATCAGTTAAATAGATTAAAAGGTATAGACGATTTAAAGTTTATGTTTCGTAATTGCGAAAATCTGAAAAGATGAAACATGAAATTATTTAAGTGAAACAAACAAAAAAGGCACTTATTAACGTCAGACTTTTACAAATCGAAAAAACTTTATTAAGTGACTGTAATGAACGCAGTTCGAATAACTTATATTTTTGCAGTAGAGACTGAGATCTTCTAAGATGTTCTCGTGTCGGAGACAATTCAAATTAATTTAGTAGTAATAACATTAGCGATTTTATTTTATAATACCTAGAAAATTACCAGGATACGACTGGCTCTTATTACGTCGCAATGTCATGCCATGTGTCAGAGGTTTTGATACAATTACACACACACACCGAGAAAAAGAAAATCGAACCCGGACAACTCAGTTGTCTTTAAACTGATCTACCCACATATATATTCCTTTCATCACGGCTATTAAAAAGCAGTGCTCATTTATGTCTATACAATACGTTAATAAGAGAAGATGGTATGCTGTAAATGAATAAAATAAAATTCAAATTCATTCAATCATTGTATTAATATTCTTACAAATTTTCCTTTGTATATATCTATCTATCGTGTTCTATAGTAAACATCGATAAAATCACAAAGATATATGCATAAAATATCAATGTTTAAATTTATTTACAGATTTTTAAAAATATGCTAACTTGAACCTACAGACGTTTTATTGCCAGTAATAAGTTATTATAATTTATAGCCGCTTTATTATACTACCACTAAGAGTTTGACATTATCAGTATTATTTTGTAGTGAATAATAATCCTAAATATATGTATATTGTTATTTCTATTCTAAATAGAATTCCAACTTCAAAAAAGTCTTAATCACTGCCAGCGAATTAGTTCCGTAAAGAATAACACGTCCATTTATTTGGTGCAGCTGTATTAGAATTGAACTTTAAATGGTTATATGTTATTGTAAAAAAAACATTAAACCATTTTTATATGTCTAAAGTCGATGTTTTAAATGGGAATAGGTAGCCTGAATATAATTTAAATAATTTATCGTTCGCTTGCATACGGGATGAAAGGACGCGATAGAGAAATAATATAGGATAACTTCGGAATTTTAAATACTTCACACATTAAAAAAACAAGTAACAAATCTTTTTCAAGATTCTCCATTTAGTTTCTTCGTTTTATCTCACTCTATTATAAATCTCTATCTAATATAATATCTAAATAATTATGTATTCATATTCGTGTCCAGTGTGTACTATAATACAAATGGAACTGAGACTAAATTTAGGTTCACTGGTTCGCCAGATGTTTATAAAGCTTCGGCTTTATAAAAATTAACTATAATCACTTATTTAAAGAATTTAGAATTTTCGTCACCTATGTCTATAGGTGTAATATCAAAACAATAGTTCTAATTTTAAAACAGTTACGAAATAAAAAAGCTTAAGTCTTAGCTTTATAACTGAAATATGTTTTTATTGCGTAATAATAAAGGATTGTTGAAATATTTAAGATTTTAATTAAATGGTGTAGCGCCAAGACCAAAAGTATGTCCCTAATATACTTACAACTTAAACCCCCGAAGCGTAATACAGTTCATGGAAGCAGTCATATTATGAGGTGAAAATGAATACACATTTGAATAATTGTATTCTTCGTTACGCCTCACTTTTGTTTCCAACGACAGAATGTCGTAACGAAAAATTTTGCTTGAGAGTATTGCAGTTACTATCCGCTAAATCGTTGGTCTCGCCAAATCTCGGTTTAGATGATGGTCGAAGCTAATATTTACGGCATAACAATTCGCTTTCGGGTCTTTTGTATAGACTAAGTTCTGTGTCCATGTAATTATATTTTTAGTGTGCATAATGACTTCCGCCAGGATGTCCTCAGTATTTTCAGATTGTTACCAGATGATATCAATTCGCAAAGAGCAACTTATCCAAATTCCAAAAAAATATTAAAAAATATCGTTCGTCTGCTGAGAATAACATATTGTATTCGTGACTTAGAAGACACATATATACCACTCCGCCATGCCGCCGCAGAAACGTAGAAGAATAATAATACATAAACTAGTGCTTGATATAATTCCACTTGCTAAAACGTAGTGATGTAATATTTGATGACACCCAAATTATTAAACGCCTATCCTATCCTATCTTTAGAATAACTTTAATCGAACAGAAAAATTATTCAAATTATTGTTGTGTAAGGTACTTCAAACGTTCGTAGTATTAATAATGTGTGAGATGATGAATTTTTATATGAAAGTCAGAGTAATAAACAAGTGCATTGTTTACCTGATGGCCGCGGTCCATAAACACATCCATATTGGGTCTCTTCTTATGAATTCAGATCTTCTAACCTCATTCTACAAACGGTATTGTGGTTATAATTGGTCTAAAAGACATTACAGTTATGAGTAATCCAATTTTGAATATTTAAAAAAGCAATTTATTAAAAAATAGACCAGTCTTGAAACCATACAATGGGAAGAAGTGCTAGTATTAAAAATTAATACATTTGCTATAGTGATTCTCGACGTTTGGCAACCGCGTGGTTGCGATATATACTGTGACTTAAAAAATAGCCTGTTCCATTCTGAATATTACTTAGACCTAGATTGTGTGCAGAGTATCAGGTCGACTGGGGTAGGACCACGTCCTTACAGAATACCAGCGTGATGTAGCAGCATAATTCTGCTGTGTTTTGTCTGGTCAGTGTTTGACCTTTGTTACTGGTGACGAAGCATTCTATCTTAGTTCTCAAGGGTGAGAACGCATCTGCATTATGATTCCTTGTTAAAGATGAATGTTTATGTCATATGCCGCAGGAATTATATATATCCTCGTTTATTACTCTCAATGTGACAAAAAAAAATCATACATAATATCACAAAATAATACCCTTCGGATCTCAAACTAAAAAAATGAAACCTGTTCTTGTTTATATACACAGCAAAAAGCCACAAAACTACCTGCTAAAAACGAGTTTCTAATTTCTACATTAGAATGACTTTTTACAATTCCGAAAGGACACATATGATAAATAAATATACTTTTGAACAGGTATAAATCACTAAAAAAAATAAAACGCGTGCACCTAAACTGTCCACTAGTGAAATGTCACAGGTCAACGTCGAAAGCGAAGACGTTACGTATCTATTGTATAATACATCCGCACCGTTACATTGATTACAAAGATGTGGTCGGGTCATTGGGTAATATGGTAATGTTCTAAGTAGGCTCCGATTTTATCGAAGAATTCACAAATGACTAAGTTTAATTTGTTTATGTAATTAACATAGTTTCTCTTGTTTCTGAGACGACGGCACAGAGTCCCGTTGGAACTTGACCCTAATAGTTAAACACGGTTATATTTTTGATTTTTGACTGCCACCACCATATGAGTACCCTGGCTACTACGTCGTGGGTTCTGATTTTGATTCCCAGCCGAGGAACAATATTTGTCCATCAAAAATTGTTGGTTTTCGTGTCCGGGTCTATTGCATGTATTATCCGTGCTCCTGACACTGCATCTTCTGATCTTATTACACATTCATTACATCGGAATAGGCAATAAGACGACGAGTTAGTGCCTCTGTATTTGCGCATATGCTAATGGCACTAAATAATATTCAGCGCAATTGGCGTCATCTGGCTATAACCAAGATATTGTCGCGGTCGAAATTAACTCTAGAAGGCCACCATCATTAGCAATTAGATCTAAGTATATTGTTATTTTTATATCTTACCTGCACTATATCGTTATCATTAAATAATAATATCAAATATAAATATAGCCCAGTCACAAATATCATTATATTTGCTGGTAGAATATCACTTATTATTATTTCATTTTAATAATCCAATTAAGGCCTTGTAGCAGATTTAATTGTATAAAATTTGATGTTAGACAATCGCTGACAAGTAATAGTTCAAAATAACGATCCCTTCTGACCTCCGGCCTACTATATTAATTGAATCTTACAACACAATCACGACACGAGACGATGGATTCTGCTTTCCGAACACTCAGCATCACTATTATGTACTATTTATTGGCACTTAAATGACTAAATTCACATCAAAATGCAATAATCCTCGTTGACCTTTTGCATCTTCAAAACATATTGTGAATGCAATAACATTCGGTCTCTACGCAACTAGAGAACTGTGTAAGTATGCCGTAGGTAATACTTCCGTGAGAGGCTGGGTACAACAATGGCCTATAGAGCTCAGACACCTTTATCTACATAGCTACATTATGGCAAGAGGAAAATGAATTCTATTTAAATGTATTAGGTGTCTTGATGTCTCTTGTGGTATCAGTTCGTTGACCATATACAGTTTGTATCTAAGTAAGCATTTTATAATTGTTTACGTGTAATACTGGCACTGGTATATAAGGTATAGATTACAGATATATATATATATATATATATATATATATATATATATATATATATATATATATATATATATATATATATATATATATATATAGCGTTAACAAATATAACTAATAGCCATTACTCTTAAAACAGCATCGTTTCCCACGAATTAACCTTATAAATATATTACGTTATAATATACATTTTTACGGTATTAATTAAACAATTAACGGCAATTATTAGCCAATTTTTGATGATAACATTTATGTTTATACATTATCAATATTTTGTATAATTAATTATTCCGTATCTATCTAACATTGCTCCGCTAGTATATTACAACGCTAAATCATCTTTTGTAACCAAAATAATAATAATAATAGCTAAAATCATAATAATAACCAAGTACAAGCGCGAAGTGTATACCGTCCGTAACTACTTGCTACCCAGATCGAGTCGTGCAAAGCTATTTTACTGTATATTTTTATAGACACATTACAGATATTTGAACTTGAAAATTGAATATTAAGTGAACAACTACAAAACATGATTATAATATTATAATAAAAATTATATTCATTTAATATATACTTTTTGTATTTACAATTCAAATGTGTTCGTGCGTATGCAGCCGGATCTTAACAATAAAGTTGATAATTAATCGAGTAATCGCTCGTCTCCAATACGATTATGAAATCGATCGATGACTCGTAACGTTTTCTTAGTAGGTCAAGCAACAAAGATGGTCTCTCGCTTCGTGAACCTTGGCTTTTGTATATTTGTAATTAAGAACCTAATAATGTCAGGTGTCTTTCAGTTCGTTAAAAATATTCAGTATTTGGACAGGTGTAACATTTGATTAATGATAAAAGGCTTTTCTTTAATATTTAAGAATGGATAATGAAGTGTTATGCCATCGCTTAGTTAAACTTACTTTGTAGTCGTATTGTACACTGAAAAACAAAAAGTGTTTTAACTATTCGTTGTTTAGTGTACAGTCATATTAAAACAATAAATTGGGAATTAACTTTAAGTGTATGTATGTTGTCTCTTTAACAATAAAGAACAAATGCTTATAATTATTTGTACTAGGAGATAATTCACGACCTTAGTCAAATGGCAAATTCGTACCTACTACCTTAAGTTTCGCAGACCATACCCTAAACTATTAGGCTATTGACGCTTTGGGTCGCCGGATCCCTACACTCTCTATACGAAGTACAGCAGTCTTCGAAGGCGTGGTCCTTCCCCAACCGAGCCAAGCCATTAATTTTGCCGCTGAAAATTAACGATGTCGCTTTACCACATTTTCTTCTTTTCTTTTTGGTTTCTTCTTTTTTTTTACTCATGCGACATATATGGTTTTTTTTTAATATTTTTTAAACTAAAAAATAATTTAAATAATAAATAAAATACATAATCTCGGACGAAGGTAAAAAAAACGTACACGTACGTTACAAACCAAAGTCACGTAGTGTAGGTAATGTATGCTAGATAGGGTAGTTATGCAATAAAAGTCAATTTTAGGGGTAAAGTAACAACTATTTTAAGTAATATTCGCCAAACAATAACCCGACTACGCTCTCGTGGTCTTCCTTTTAAATTAGACGTTTTTCTAAAAACGTTTCAAATTTTATCAACATTATTTTTAGAGTACGAGCAACAGGCTGTGTTGCGACATCTGCTTATTTTAATTAATGGTCTGATTGAATGAATCCTTGAGAATACCTTAAAAATCATTATTTACAAACAAGTTTAAATTTAAACGTAAATCCTGTAGCTCACATATTTTTGTTTTTTTTTATATTTGTAATTTATTAATATTTATTCGCATTGATTAATTTCCAAGAGATTAGAGTATATAACGGGTTACAAATTCAAAACGAATATTTACCTTTACTCTATGTGTACATCTATTCGAGAGTTATTAAAGATATATGAACAGAATGATGGAGGATAAATATACTCGTATATAAAATTCTGCCGGATTGCATATGAGACAAAAGCACCTAACTTCTACGCGGCTAGAGTTAGGTTCGATTTAAATCGAGAAATAAAATGTCATCATCATCTTTCACACCACACCTTATGAATATTCCCTTGCGAAGAGGAAGAAGCAGAATCCTCATCTAACGACTTCTTGACTAAATAGTCTCCACATTTAGCCCAATTTTATTCGTATACTAGTACAAGGTTTCCTCTCTAGAAACTTTCTTCCCAATCCTTATTCAGTTCTCAAGCTACTTAGTCGGAAGAACACTTCAGATAATAATATTGAATGTAAGACAAATTACTAATTTCTGAGTTCAAAGCTCTGGTAGTTTCTTGGTATATTAATATATGTGACTATATTAACAAGCATCACTTTAATTATGTCTTGTATGCAATGTACATAACAAAAAATTATATGTAATGTATCATTTTGGGGCTGGGGCTATAGGTAAAATTCGCGGGTTCACTCTCTTCAACCACATCCAAATTGCTGATAAAATTATTTCAATTGGCGCGTTCGCACAGTCACTCGTTCACAACTGTATTTTCAATAGTCCTTATAGGTGACTGATAAAAAAAATCACTATTTCTGTTTGTGTCAACCAAAAATAAACATCATGTATTGTGTTGAATTTTTTTTTAATACTCAACTAATGAATCCACCATCGGACATCACGACGCACTGCTGGATTTCATCCTTTTCTTGAGAACATCCCTCAAACCCGAACGAAACGCTTTGCTTCGTCTTTCATTATTCGTACAGCAAAGCACTGGAATGGTAAGCCCGCGTCTGTCTTTCCCTCCAATCACAATGTGGTTGTTTTCAAGAGTAGAGTGAATAGGCATTTACTGAGCTAGTGCGCCTAACCATCTAGGACTGCATTTCCGCTTAACATCAGGTGGGATCGTGGTTATGCAGTTGCTTAGAAAGTTAAAAAAAAAATACAACATGATACATGATTTCTGTATTGAAATGAATATATTTATTAATAGGCTATATTTAATGTACATAATTAAGTTAAAGGACTTGATTATGTAAATATATTACTATAATATACATAACATATTAAACAATTTAAATAGAACAGTCAATGATCATTTAATTAATACTAATTAATGGTTACTTCCTACGAATGTTACGAATTAATGGTTATTTCGAGTAAATAACGTTAAATGTATAACGTTTTATTCAATTTTTGTTTAGAAATTGTAATTACTTTTCATAAATTTTAACTACCAATAGCCCTGGTTGATGCAAAAAAGGAAATATTTGTTTTTGTTTCCCTATTAATTTTATTACACAAGCTTACAATTGTGTTTTAAAAATAAAATATGTAAGAGTTTGACATAACTTACAGAAATCGAAAGTACATTGTCGATACGAAATAAGGTTGAGAGTACACATCGTGTATCGAAACTGCTACACTGAGTTTCTAACGTTTCATGATTATAATATATATATATATATATATATATATATATATATATATATATGTATGTATATATATATACTTCGTTCACTTGATTTTAAGTGATTTCTGGGGGGCCCAAAATAATATATAGAATCATTTTACAGACACGCTAATACCTCTGAGGACAATGATGAAATACTTCATAAAGAGTTCATCATTTTACATAAATGTTGAGACAAAACACAGTAGCGCAAAACTTATGTTTATATCCAACGAGCCGACATTTTTATACAAGAGTTAGCGGACTATTTACGACGTATTAAATTCAATTTATAACCAAATTTGAAACTAGATTAAAAATATTAATTTCACTTGATTATTGTTAATTCACTATGTTGTATGACTTGTAGGATAGTTATTATAACAATGATTCCTCGACGAACAAAATAATAGTTTCAGTTTCATTTTAACGTGTCGTAACCTTAAACACGCATCGCGATTAGGTCAAAACAAACGCCGAGGGAATTCGTCTCGCACATATTTCTCGATGCAAAAGCGAAAGTGACGACACGTAACCGCATATTTAACGCCATTGGTTGATGTTTACTGAGTTATTATTACGAGGATACATTCGAAAACCACAAAACTTTTAATAGACTTGTTTTTGCGGTTTCAGTTATTGAAAACTATTAATTCTACGCTATTTTGTTTCTTTCACAGCGCAAAGATTTTGATGAATTCTGTTAGATTATTTTTGATTAATAATCAAAACTTGACATTAGATCACTGACAAACATTAGCGCAAACACGTGACAATATTCGATGTTACGTCTAACTAATACAGTAACTACTACAGTTGAATGTGTAAATTGAAAGAAAGGATCATTTTAATTAAACATATTACATATGTATGACAACGAACAGTATTTACGTCGCTACGGTTGTAAAATGATAATATCAGTGAATTGTTTGCAAACATAATGATACTTAATTTTACTTATATACGATTTTTCACATATTATTAAATCACTATTATCTTCAAATACTACTGTTTAATGATAAATTAAACATAATATTGTAGAATAGTTTAAGGCCTTTACACTGGCAACATTTTTCTGCCTTCAACTGTGACAACACTGTTTTTTCCGCTTTTACTGTGAACGTCCGTGCACCATTGCAATATAAAATGTTCTATAAACCAATAAATGATCAAAACAATATTCAAGAGATGTTGTTTTTATTAACAACTACCTTATTATTATTATATGCCCACAGGTAAACTATCGGCTCAATTAAAAACCAAATCTGTTATATTGTACAATAAAAAAAATATTAATCAATTATTTTTAACTTATATTCCTTGGAATAAATTTCTGCAAACGCTAGCAGTAAAATTAATTTGTTGATATAATCTGTTATTATATATATATAATGAACTTATTAAGACAAATATCTACTCGGTAAAATCACGCTAGAACTCTCTTTTACCATGAGGTAACTAAAATTCTCCTTTCGAGAGCTAAATTAGAAACTTTATAAATTTCCAAAAACACATATCAATAACTTTATACATGTACGGTTTCTCAATTAAAACTATTAACAAAACTTTCACTTAATAACTTCTTCTACGCTTTCCATTAAGACCTTTGAAGTTATTTCACTACATTCCTTAATACAGGCAGTATTACCAGATTAATTACAAATTATTTTCTTGAATACAAATGTAAATAATCGAAAGAACTTATTATATATTTAATTAGTTACTAAATATATTTAGCTCCACTAATCAATTACAATCGCATATCAGTTACTTTTTCCTTCCAAGTTATATGATTTCAAATTGTTTTGATTTAAAATTTAATTAAATTATAAAATCATATAATAAAATAAAATAAAGTTTTTATTTGCTATCCACTGTAAACCTGCAACTATTGAAGACCTAAAGTTGTGAGCCTGTAGACGATGTGCGGCCAAAGTATTTTTTGTGTAAGAAAGCGAAAAAATTTTTCAGTGGTAGAGCTACGCTGCCTTTTGTTTCTAGCAGAATGAATGGGTCAGCTTGATTCGGGAAAGACCACGCCCTCACAGAATACTAACATAAAATAGCAGTATAATTCTGCTGTGTTTCGTCTGGTGAGTGCAGGGATCTGGAGACCTTTGCGTGACAGCGTATCAGTATTATATTATATATATATAGGATTCATTCCCATGGTCTCTTATTTTTAAAAACGAAGAGTGACAAGCGATCACATGGTACTCCCTAAGATAAGTATGACTGTCAGTCCATTAACACCCACATCCTTAGCAAATATTCAGAAGACACATGCGTTGTCACTCCTGCGACCTGAGATGGAATGCCTTCAACTGGTACACATCACACGAAACGCAGCAACGCCGTGATGTATCTGTAAATTCTGTGAAGGTGTGGTCCCTAATCGGGCGCGCCGACCCATTCATGTCGCGGCAAGAAGCTGCATTGTACCTATTGCGCTATTAAATACTGTCACGGAAATATTAATCATAGATCAAAAAATTATAGTGTTAAATATAAATTTCAAAATAAATACATATACGTCTTCTTTTATTTTGCTAAGGAGTAATTAAAATGACTAACTGCTGCCAGAGATTTTAGCTTTATTTATCAATCAACAATATTATTTAAACTTTGTTAATACAAATTCCATATGCATATCCTCATCATGCTGAAGCTAAATATAAATTATATTTATTTTAAAGCGCTCAAATATATACAAAATAGGACTCGTTGTTTACGTATTTAGAAATTATGATTAAAATAAAAAAATAAAAAATTTATATCCCTTGATAGGAACTTCAACACGTAAACAATTAAATGTACCTATATACATACGTCAAAGAAAAAAAATCTGGCGTATAAGTTCCATCATTATTTATATATAAGCATTTTTATTCTAATTATCGGTATAGAATAGGTGTTAATGAAAAAAAGTGTTTAATTTTACCAATAGATACAAACAATTAAACTACCGATTATGTCACTGCTTAAATCTACAAAACGAGTCAAGGATAAAACTTAAATAAAATAGAATCAGTTTAAAGAGGTTTTAATATTTGCCTAAACTCAGTTTAGCATTATATATACATAATGCGAAGTACATATAATTAATTCGTCTGCGGTTGACAAGTCAAATACAACTAAAGAATGTACAGACGTGAATGAATAACACAAGACACAATACGTAAGCAAAGTGTGTTTTTAAGTTAACTTATAATGTTTTAAACATGTAGTGCACAATCGGATATATCTGCCATGAGAGCAAACTTGTGCCGATTGCTTCTTGACATTTTTACACAATATTTGTATAAATTAATTTGTTTAAAGCATAAGCGTTCATTCTGCAAGAGTTACGAACAAGCTACTTACAAAATTCAACAAACATTGCAAACGCACCGTTTAGTGCTATTGAAAATTGTAAATTTAATTGACATACCTTTTAGGATTTGAAAGTAACAGAATAAAGATTGTACAAGGCTCATGGAAATAAATAAGCAACTCCGAAATATCAGATGTTTAAGATATTTCAGTCATTATCAGCTCGAGCTATTTATTTTATATAACATTTAAGATTATTTTTATTAAACATTAATGGTGTTAAAGGAGCAGACAATTAACCTAATGATAAGTAATGACTACAACCGATTACATCTCATCAACTCTTCATCCTCAAACAAGATTCAAGATGCATACTGTGTCATCAATTATATATATACATTGAAATATAAATAAATAAAATATTTGGCATAAACTGATATATATATATATATATATATATATATATATAATATATCTACCATATTACATAAAATAATTATCATAGTGGCTTTTCCTGTAATCGTATAATTTTTAAGTGTTTTGAAGAACAAATATATACTTTTAAATTTAATTGGTGTAATGTAAAAAATGTTTGAATCTATTTAATTCACACGTGCGTGTTTAAACTGTCAGCTAAGCAAAGCTGACCTTTAGGCTAGCCTACATCCGTTAGGCGTAATCTTGTACCGAGCTACCTTCGATTTGATAATGTTTTGGATTCTTCTTAAACTTTATTATTGCATAAATGTACTAATTTATGTCTTAACTCAAGGTTGCCAGCTATCCGGGTGTACAAGGTCACTCGAAGACCTGGAAAACACGCGTTTTTTCTTAAATAAAATAGCTTTAATTATTATTCGAAGAATACGTACCTTCTTATCGTAGGATATACAACATGCTTAAAAAATGTCAGGTCCGTTTTCAAATAGGTTTAAAATTTTTAACCTAAATCTTGGAAACACAGGTGTTTTCTACATCACTTTTTTAAGTTTATTTTAAACGAAGTATAGGCACGTTGCTTCATCAAATTAAATAAAAATTAAAAATGATGTTGTACAGATAAAACAAATTAAAGACATATTGACCTTAGAGACCTTTTTATAAATGTTGTCGTAAATATTTTTTCTATTTCGAATATACTTTATTTAGCTTTAGATCTTGTTGTAACATCATTCAAGTGTTATTTCACGATTAAAACAACAAATTAAAATTTTAACATAGTAGCTCAGAAACATATATAAATTAACATTAAGCAGTGTTCATCAAATTTTAGGAATTTTAAATATATAATTATTTCGTTATAATCCGTTTAGGTTAAAATATTTAAAAAAAATGAAATTAACAAGCAAGTTGTTTCTATCGGCAAATCGGCAGAAGTTATTGTATATAGATTATAACTATTTGATATTAACACTGTCCATGTCATCGAAATTATTAGATAAAGATAATATACGAAAATTGAGTGAAACCCTCAACATAATAACATCGGAAACTACGACGAGTCAAATGTGTCAATTGAGGAACAGTCGATCACGAACGAGAGAAAGTCAACTTCGTTCTGGGTAACAGACTTGAGATAGACCATTGTCTGACGACATTCGGCTTAACGAACTCTATTTTACTTCGACAAATGCATTCAACTTTGATTCTAAGCATGCGCTTTGACATTGTTTGTCTATGTCCGGTACTCGTGATTATATAATACAGTTCGGTTTTTTCCATACCATAGAACACAACAATTTTTTTATGCAAATAATAAAGGCAGTGTTTACACTACACTTTTCATTTCAGTTATTATTGTGTTTTAAAAACGTTGTAGGCAGTTTTATGGATTTTTATATCTTAAATATATAATATGATTAATATATTTTAAATATTTTGTTACTCGAAGTAAGTAATTTAAAAATTTCTGATTTTTTTATTAAAAATCATTCCTGCTAATTTGCAACCTCGGCGTTATATTATTTTTATTACAAGATGACATCAATCACGTAGGATATATTACGATGCCGTACGCATTGGCTTAAACAATGAGTACTCGGAATCCATGAGTATGCAATAAGATCGAAAAAAGGATAATATGCATTGTCGGGGACACGGCAGACACGCTAAGATCCCGTAATCCCGAAATATTTCATACACAATTTATGTTCTTCGGCCAGGAATCTAACTAAATGCGCATTACGTAACAACCGCGTACTTTATCTGTTGCACCACTAGGTCGGCTAAGACGGAATATCATTTCAATGATGAACAATACTTATAAACGTCACAGATTATATCACAGGCGTATAATAGCTAAGATAATATTGCATAATAAAGCTGAATGAAACTCGGATATTGGCACGTAATATCCACTTCGAGATCAATAGCCGTCTGTCAGTTAAAGTATACTGAATAGAGATTTCAAAATTGACATTTGAAAAGAGAACCTATGCCTACACTTGTACTGTAACATATTGTTACATATGCATGTTTTCTATTATTTTGGCATTGTATTATACTAAGGAATTTACTGTACGTCAGTCAAGATGCTGTTAGCCTATGCGGCTCTTACAGCTTCATCGGACACAGGACTCACGGAACTGTTGTCCGTGAGCTGGTACTGTACGTCATGATTAATTATCCTCCTTTTAATCTCTTTACTTGCTACCTTCCCTTTATTTCTACGTGTACTGTACACGAACTGGTTGTGAGCCTTTTACGGTAATAGTATATATAAATAAGTAAAGTATAAAAAATAGTAAAAATGAACACTCGGATTAGATAGGATTCGAACCCGTGATCCTTATCTAGCAAACCGGACGTACGCTTCTAGACTAATATGTATATAAATTAAAATATTGTTTCTTAATGCAAAATAAGTGGGTATAGAAGTAAAAAATAGTAACTTGGATCTGGTAGTAAGTGATAGAAAGTAAAGACCATAACGAGTAACTTACCGCATAGTCTTAGACGATTCCTCATCGAACAAATAACCTGGTTAGTATTAGAAATCATTATTCGCTTACCGTGAAGTGAATTTTGTTCATATTCATTCACCATATACATATATATATACGTATATATATATATATATATATATATATATATATATATATATTCATTGTTTGTTTTTGCTATTCTTCCCACAATCGGCCTGAAAAACATCATCACCACACCATAGTAATAATTATCTCAGCTTCTGTTAACAATAATATTATTGAGCATGCATCCCACCAGATGGTTAGTGATCACCGCCGCCCAACATACAATACTGAACATACGCAACACCAGAGGAGTCGCAAATGCATTGCCGGCCCTTATTATTAGTGTTATAATATTAGTGTGTGGATGTGTGTGTTTGTACGTTTAGTATTCTTGGTACGCCTTCCGATCTTATTGCACTTGAGTTATAACTGACTACAGAAGATGACGATCAAGTGCCTCTTTGATTACTTGTTTACTAATAACCCATAGCATCTCGCGCAGTTCATATAATTTTGCGTCTTCCTCCTGTTATGATTAGATGTTGATGTTGGAAATATACTAGAACATCTTCATTATTGCATTTTAAAAGACATTGTGTTTAAAAGGATTTAAATTTATGTTCAGAACTAGTTTTCATATCCGGACGCAGGTCAAAGAGTGTCGTACATAATGATCACACGTCAAAAATCAAATTAATATACATTGCAATGTACGATTTAAATTTATAAATCTGACCTTTAACACGTATTTGTATTTTTACAAGCGAGGTTATGGGATGTTAACGAATTTATGATTAAGACATTTGAATAAAACTAATTTACGGATTATATTGCGTTTAATTTGAACGTTAATAAATTTTTGACCTTCGTCGTGATGGTGGCTGCTCTACAGCACCCATGGTCACGAGGGCAATAAAGTGTTTGGGGTCATAGTTTATCCAGGTTATCGTCAATTTTAATTTAAATTTAAATTACTTTTAGTCCAATTTACGCAGGAATAGCTCAAAATATCTTCAAAATATCACGTGCACACAATATTTTTATAAGGCTCTTCCGCTATTTGGCGATTCAGGGCGACAGAATAGCCAATCCTATCAATATTTCATTAAGTCCCTAACGTGAAGGCTAAACCAAACGCTATACACCAAACACTACTTAGAGACCGAAATCTTAAAAAAAAAAAGTCTTCCAATCGGATGACATTCGACCGCTAAATTGTTAGTCCGACATTCAAACCAAATGTCGGTCACCGCATCTTTATTATATTATTAAGTCACAAATCATTTTGTCAAAGCACGTGTTATTAAAACAGATAAATTTAAGAGAAAACTAAGGTTTGTGTTCGAAAAATATAAACAAACTTGGGAATACTTTACATATGGCTTTAATAACAAACAATTTGAAATAAATAAAAAGGTAACAAGTATTACACTATTCCTAGCACAACTAACTGTTAACCATGTCGTTATCATTGGCAACTCGACGTATCACTCTCCATCTTTAGTCGAGTCTGCTAAGCATTGCTGCAAAGGGTGATCTTCATCCAATATCTTGCAAATTTGAATAAGTCGTCATTCAATCTCATAAGGATTCATCCCTCACCCCAGTCCGCTAAGATACTCGTTTCGAAAGTGCCTCTAAATGATTTTTTATTTCGACCCTCAAAAGTTCAATCTCGTCTCCAAGGACAAATTCGTTACTTCAAACCAATCAGAGTACAATTGGTCGTTAAATTGTTAGATTAAGTTATTGTAAGAATGCTGTTGGTTTTATTGATCTGATTGCCTTTGGTGTGTATTTATTACTTTTAACTTTTAATTACATTTTTTTTAAATAAAACCTGTTATCAATAAAGTATCAAGTGGATATCAGTGAATTTAAATTAGACATAACAAGCATATATTATTTTACCTATTTCGCTAATGTATATATAATATACAATGTCTTCATTTCCAATTTCCAATGGTATTGGCTTCCATAATACCAAGAGTGCTGCAACGAGATTCTTAGGTAAATAAAAGGAACAACTCGTTATAGTATGTCCACAGGCTTAGACTTGGTTTCGGGCTTCGTTATATTTACTAAGTATTATCATCAATCATCATGGTTGCAAGATTATGTTCAACAGTGTACGCGGGACGTAAAAGATAATAAAAAAATAAAATAATTCAAAAATCTTATATCAATATAGGATAATAAATTAAGTAAATCATCAAGCACAAAAAAATCTTCATCATCAAAGATCCAACTATATATTAAGTTTATATGAGCTTTTGTATGTCATTATATGGAGCTTTAATAAATTAAATTAGCATATTACTTTTTGTACCAAATAATAATATAAAAAGCTCCCATATATCGTCATTTTAATGCCTTGATAGTTGCCACACCTATGGTTACTAAATAACAACAAAAATATTACAAGCCAAATTTTATATATGTCAAGGACGAAGTATTTGAGAAGCGACTGTTCTTTATCCTGTAAACATATATATTATAAATTTTAAAGGAAAAAAAATACACTTAATAGCCCAACATAATAAAGAACTCACTAAGTTTTTATAGATATTAAAATTGCCAGCAAGCGACCCTAAATCATAAAGCCAGTCAAAGCACTATCGGATATATACACTAACTTAGTAACAACCGAGATCCGTCCCTATCCGAGATTCGGCCCTCTCGGGCACCCTCGAGTCGGACACTCTCGCGCCACAGGGTAACGGTCAAAGCCGTCTCCCTACTAATAAACGCTCGGTCACGTTTCAACCCGGTGAAGCTGTAAAAGCCCACGGGTTAACAGTGGCCATCAGTCACAAAAAAAAAGAATAAAAACTTAGAAACAAAGTCCAGCCGTAACTCTGTTACTGTTCCAGTGCCATTTAGCTGTATTCCTAATAAAAGGAATAAGCTCCGGTCAGAGCAATCATAGCGTAGTAAATGTTCGTATCTAATATGTGGACGCCATAACATCACGTGAGAAATAACTTAGGCCTAGACTGTCTTCTAAATCTGGACCCACACCTCTATAACCTGACACATTAAACTCAAATCCACGCATAGTCAACAAGATAATTGGACGTAGTCCATCTAAGTTGTAACTTTTTGTATAGAACTTTTGAAATGAGTGAAATAGTGATCGAGAATATATAGGACAAAATACAACATACAACAACAACTACATTGAAATTGAAAAATAAACATTTACAGTTCACTTGATGGTAAGTTCATCATGCAATCATTCACTTCACAAGGAATCATAATGCAGATGCGTTCTCACCCTTGAGGACTGAGATGCAACGTCTCATCACTAGTAAAGGTCTCCGGATCTACACTCACCAGACGAAAAATGCTGCTATTTCACGCTGGTTTTCTGTGAGGGCGTGGTCCTACCCCGGTTGAGCTGACACATTCGCTCTGCAATAAGAAACAAACTGCAGTGTAACTGAACCTCGATATATATAATACTTGGAAAACAAAATTTTAGGATGGTATATGTAATAATAGTTTTATTTTTTTAACATCTTAACATGATAAGCATGAATTGATAAAATATGTGAAGAGGTTTACACATGGAATTTTGAAACAACATGACGCAATATGCTTTTATAAGTATGTCCCCGACACCGAACCTACGTTGTCTGTGGGCTTATTAATGTCGGCGCACGGCCCATAGATGGCACTAAAGCTCTAAGGTCACCAATACTATCATCATTTTAAAACCTATAAATTTCTTTCATATTTTATAGTCACTGAATATTTTCGATCATTAACTCTCTTATGGTTCTTTGAAAATTGCAATACCAGTCAATAGTATTTCATCTACCATTTCTAATAAATCATTTATCAGTTTTGAAATCTAAGAACTTTCTTTGATGTCTTTGATATAAAATCTGAACTATTACTGCTTTTTTTACATATAATAGTTTTCTCACCGTGTACTGGGAAATAGAAAAAGAGAGTGAAATTAACAGAACATATATAGAACGTAATAAACATCATGACATGCCATATCAACGATGTTGTAGGAAAAAATATAATCTGTCTCAATCTCTGGCAATTTTCTAACTATTATTAGTAAGTCTTTTGGCTAAAGATTGCTGTATCAAGACGTTAGATCAAAGATTTTTTAAACTAAGAAGGATTTGTAAAATAAATTGCTAAAAACAATCAGTCAAACACGACATTAACTTACAAGGAAAACTTCTAATTCTTCTTTTCATATTAGAAAATCCCGAAATAAAATTGTAACCTAGTAAATCTGAAATCTACTACGTACGTACATTAGTGTATTAGGTACTTATTCAATGGCCAGTATGTTGTATTATAAATTACGTCATACCTGCATCATAAATAACTTAAATAAAAATGAACCATCTCCATTTTTGGCTCAATCATTACATATAGTAAACATTTTAATATACCTAACCAAATATGGAAAAGGATGGGCACTTGTCACATTTCCCACAGCCCTGTCCATTGCATAAGTAATATTCATGCTTAAAATATTTAACTATAGCCTTTAACCGTAATCTGCTGAATCTTGCTTTAATAGACTATTATACATCTGTGGTTTCGAGTGATGTAAACATATTTGAATTATATTCGTTTATAACCAATGATCTTGTTAAACGCAGGAACCGTCGTATTGTTTATTCCATACATGTTTATGCGAAATGTCAATATAATCATTAATATCTTTTAACTGCGTAGAGTTTATTTTGAAACAGGGACAGTGTTACAGTGTTATTTTGTAAGTTCCACGACCTAAGTTACACAAATCAATATCTTATTTTAATTATTTATATGTTTCCTCTTTATTACGTTAACCTTAACAAAATTAGAAGTTCGTTTCTACCAGTCAACCCAAGGTATGGTGAGTTATTGTAATAGGTGTAGCAATAAACTAATTAAAAGATAATAAAAAGAATAATATATATATATATATATTCTTAGTCTCTTCTTTTTATTAATATATATTTATTAATATGAAGAGACTAAGAATAGATAATATTTTTCTTATAATATTTACAGCCGTAAAATATTTTAAATTAATTAGCAAATAATGGGCCGTACATCCATCACTATATATCATAAATATATATATATATATATATATATATATATATATTCTAACTATATTCTGTCCACAGACCTAGTAAAACAATTTTGCAATATACACAAAGCTCTCCGTTTTTAGCGCTTGTGAGAATTAAACTCTTACATTGTCCAAGGCAATTTTGTAATACCACCCACCAACTTACCCAACCATACCATTGTTTTCACTCAACAGCAATAACTTTAATAGACACGCCCTTGAATATGCTTACATAGTAATTTATCACTCTAGTGATATTTGTCTTTAAACAAAATACAGTGGGAACGAACATCCAGTAAATTACTTAAGTCGAAAATATCGAGCGTGTTGTACATAGACAGTTTTGTTCTCGATTTTACTCACGATAAACGAATTTTAAGGCAAAAATCATTATTAATACAATGGACTTTAATAAATTACTTTACTAAGGCTAAGAATGTTGTAATGAGAAATCAACAGTATCTGATAATGTTATAATATATGTATATTTTCAAATAATTCATCTGTACGGTACGTGTCTATCCCTTTCAAATATATTTATTTATTTACTCTTTATTGCATTAACCTTAAGCGCAGCAGACTTAATGCCAAAGGCATTCTCTACCAGTCAACCCAAGGTGTGGTGAGATATATCATATGACGACCCCTCACTAGATGAAGTTTGCGAGAAGTCGATGGGTGCAGGATTTCGATCTATGTGCACCATCCATGCCTGTGCACCGGACTATCGATAGGCTGTGATGATGGTGATCTTAATTTTGAATATGAACGAATGATCATGATAAAAAATATTTGCTTAGGATTTTTTTTTATTACATTGAGAGTAACAAACGAGCACATAGGTAGTTCACTTGATGGTAAGTAACTTCTGCGGCCCGTGACATCTACATACATCCTTGACAAGGAATCATAATGCAGATGCGTTGTCACCCATGAGGACTGAGACGGAATGCCTTCTCACCAGTAATAAAAGTCACCCGACCCCTACACTCACCATACGAACCATAGCAGGATTATGCTGTTATTTCACGCTGGTATTCTATGGGGTGTGGTCCCACCCCGGTCGAGCTGATCCATTCATTCTAACAAACTGCAGTGTACCTATACTACTGTAAAAAAATTACTTTCGTTCTATAACAGTAACTGGACCTTTTGATTTCAAAATACAATTTTAAGACATTCAATATTCTTATCATAAATATAGTTCGCAAATGTATGGCAACATAACATTTAATATTTATTAAATGTTATGTTACCTTAACTTAGACGTTAAAGCTGATTTTCTTTATTAATATATGTAAACTCTTTCTTTCATTCTTAATATTACCCTTTAGAACTGTTTCTATATGCTTTTTCAATTTGAATGTTCATAATTTAATAACTGATTTTCATACTTCCATTCATTTTTCATCCATCGTCGTTGTCTCCCTACTCAGCGGGCCTCCCGTTTGCGAGTCTAATTAGATAAAGCTGTAAAGGTCTCTGGACCAACTAATATTCACACACAAAAAAAATAGTCTAATAATTAAATAAATAAATATGTTGTCATGAAAGCTTGAGTACTCTAATGTCACATCGTGAGTCTAATAGTCTCAATAACATACTAGTTACGTTAAGTCCTTTTAAAATCGCACCAGTCATATTGTTGCTGCACTGACGGCCGAGGGGTGTAGTGGTAGTATAATGATGTAGGTTTCGATTCCAAACCGAGGAACAATATTCGTGTGATATCACAATTTGCATCTGCATCTGAACCTTCCTCAGATCTTATTTTGCACTTTGCATTGAGTGCCTGTATTTATGCAAAGGCTTATAAAAATTTTCTACGCAGTTGATGTCATCTAGTAATAACCAAAAGATATCGCCGTGATCTAAATTAAATTAAAAACATAAATGACCTCAAAACTATATTATTCAATTAAATTTAAATCGCATCATTAAGTACTCTAAAATATTTTTATTATAGATTTTGAAATGCATGTGAACTTTATAATAGTATAATATATTCAAGCGAAGTAATCCAATCGTGGGTCACGTATAAATGTTTCCGATAGTGAAGAGGTAACGAAATTACTGACTCCACTAAAAGCCATTATTATAAACGTTTTATAGAAAGGCTGCATCAGTACACGAATACAGTGGCGATGATGCAACACCAGGTGTAAATAAATGCATTAAAATATAGATTTGAAATACAAAGAGAGCCGCATCTGAAATTTTCTCGTGCCTTGCAAATATTAAAGTAATAATTTGAATATTTATCTTGTAATTTAAACATAAATAATACGTATTTATAGCGTTATATCATCTGTTATTACTCTTCTGATGCTCTGCCTTCTCATAAGTATTAATTTATATTTAGAGACCGACGTAACGATTAGAATACCAGACTGCTTATCGAGTCCTAAGTTTGATTCGCAACTGAGTAAAAATAATTGTGCTTCCATTATTGGTTGTGGGTGTATTGTTCATATAGATGACACTGCTTGAACCGCCTTCCGATATTATTGCACATGCATGTCATCGGAATTGGGAAGCCGATGAGTGCTTCCGTATTTGCTTCAAAACTTACGAGACTACAATATGTTCTGTGCAGTTGATATCGTCTGATAATAAAAAGAAGACATCGAAATCGAATAGAATTGAATCGACTAGTCTAGATTCTGTCATCGGACACAGGGCTGACGGAACTGAGGGTCAGTGAGCTGGTTAGTAGTTTTCCCTATTTGTGGTTCTGTTACTTGCACAAAGCGCTCATAAACTGAGCGTGTCGGTCTGCTCTGATTGCGTACCTATCTGATGGTGTCACCCAAGTTGCCAGTTCTCAAGCTATCGAAAGATTCTCCCGAGTGGAGAATGGATGATGATGTCTACTGACCGTCCGAGGTTTTGGTATGCGGACCTAGCTTCTGACGGACGCCACCTGTTGTCTGGTTAATAAAAAGCTGTGGGCGGTGAGAACCGGGGAACCCTGACACGCGAATGTATCTAGTGGGGATCGACTAGGTCGACATCGTCAAAGCTTTATAGATGTCACCTTATTCTACAATCTTTATTAAATCGAGAGCAACCCCAATTATGTTGAAACTATAAATATGGTTCTGATTATGATCATGCTTATAATTCATAATGTAATTACAATTTACTCAAAATTGAGTAATAAATCCTGCGGCTAATTATTATATGTGAAGTATTTGCGTAAATAAATATTGCAATTCTATGAGTACAGGCGCCGTAGTTTTTTATAATAATCCATTGCTTATTATTTCATTACGGTTTAATTATTTATCAATGAGAATAATAAAAAATAGATAGCAAGGAATACGTTTCATGACATTATATTTATCTTTAAAAAAATAAACTTTGGATATAAATTTGAAATATTTTCTTAAAATAGTTAAGTTAGTAAACAACATTTTTTAAAAACATATATATGTTAGTAGAACAAACATATGTAATATAAACCGTAAACGTAAAATGTTTTAGAATTAATAGTTATTCCACATTTAATGTCAGGTTATGTTATATGTCGCTCCACTATGCACCTCATTATTAAACAAATATTACGAACTTTATAAATAAAGAAGATAAGCATTTGCATTTGAAAGATCGTGAGAACGTACTAGTGTTTAAAAATACATAAGCTTACATTATCGTGCCAACATCGTAAAGGTCTTTGCTATTTCAGAGCAATCCTATATTGTGGTCGTTAAAAAATAACAAAGATCAGTTTGGGAATTTAAATATGTTTCTGTTTTATTGGGAATGCCAAGATTTAAAAGGAATTGTCATGATCAACATTACAAATATTAAAGTTACAAAGTAGGGGCTTTCTATTGACTGTCAAATATACATAAAAAGAAATCATTATAAATTGCAAAACATATTAATGTAACGTATTTCCCAATTGAATGACAATTGAAAGCCACGATCCCGAGATAACGCATTGATACGTCATCCCTCCACATTGTGTGGCTTTGTCCTACTGCTGGAACAGGATTGTCACTTTTAGTACTATTAAACAATTCAATGATGAAATTATTCGTCTCAACTTAACATCTAAATATTTTCCCATCTGAGCCCACTATGATTGAATGAGTTTTGTTGTTATTTTACATCTAGAATAAAAAACAAACGCCACCTTACTTGATAATTATACTAAAAATGATCCGTGACATTAAAGTCTCAACTCACATGTTAGTAAGTCTCGCATTCGTATAACATTTGAACAACGTCCTCGCTAAGTGAATGCAAGGGTCGATATATTACACATTATCCAGTTGTTGCGATGCCATGTTATAGACATAGCTTTACCGAATCAACGTAAAGGTCGTGTTTATTTCATTTGGTTCAAAAAATAACTTCCTTTTACATGTAACATAACCAAAGTTATAGTATATTTTATCATAGTTCTCTCGCAAACTTAGTCCCTGATGGCCTCCTGGTCGATTTCGATCAAAAAGATATTTTCCGTTTATCAATAGATGACATTATCAGCATAGGACTGAATATAGAGCCGTGTAAGCATTTGCACATAACACTGAAGTACTCATTCGTCATCAAGGTTAGGTGCAGATGCAGAGTCGAAGACACGGGAAATACGTACAGGTAGTGACCCTTAACTAGGGATCGGTGACGCAGCAACCCCATGTCCCTCAGCTTGGTGCATGTTTTGTAAAACCTTATTATGTACTTACTTTAAATCAAAATTTGCAAGAAGTTCTCAGATTTAAGTTGCCTCAAGATCGTTCTTTCTGATCGTCTTCACCTAACTTCTTTTTCTATCTTCTAACCTGAGTCTTCTTTGTTATCACAAACAACTTCTCTAGAACATGTACAATCCCGTCGCTTCCATCTAAACCTTAAACAATCTCTTAATAGATGTTGCTTGAAAGAGATTGCCTTTTTTATAATATTCCAAGTGTGCTCTTTTTGGGTGACAAAAGAGCACACGGACACTTGGGCTTGATTTCCGAAAATAGCTGCCTGTAAATGTAAATATAAGAGCACTTGGAATTAAAAGTTTTGTTCCCATGCAAATAAGGTTAACATGGTTTTTATATAACGCCTTAATAAACTAACTCTTTGTCAGACACACAGATTATTAATCACTGGAATTGAATATAAATAACAGAAAAGATCTATTAAACTCGTGACTACATTATCCATTATAGAGCTTTGTTAATGGACAGACCATCAGATTTCTTCTTCGATATTATTCCTAGCGTAGTCTAACATGTTTAAGCTTCAACTTGAATTAATTAAGTATTTAGTTTAATTAAATTCATATACACTACGAACCTTTCCGTATTTTTAGCATTAATTTCATTTTTCAATCAGTTATATATTTTCAAACTAAAATTTTGCAATATTGTAGATTCAAGTGCATAATAAATATACATCACTACCATCAAATGTAATTACCAAATTGATATAGATCTATAGGTGATTCGATAAATGTTAAACTCTATTAAAATACTAATAGTGGCAGATAAACTTACGCTTAACGGTCATAATTACGAAATTATGTGAAATATCAGAGGTCAAGACCTCTTTCCCAACTATGTTCGAAGCATAACTTTGTAATTATTGTTTATACGATAAATTTTATGCTTTTGGAGACCTCAGGTGGCTATATAGTTATTTAAGTATAAATAATGCTGGTATGAGTTTTAGCAATATTTAATAAAACACTTGTCTTTGTTTTTAACAATACATGCATACATACTTTCCCATTAAAACTAATACACAGATGAGGGACAATAAATATTAAAAACTTTAATGTGAATCAACATAACCGTTTTACGACTATATTATTTAAGATAATATTTTCCAAAGTTCTTTTGATTTATATTTATGTTCTTGATAATTAAGGTTTTTCAAAACTTCAAGCATATTCACACATATTTTTTATGGAAACATTCATTGTAAAGTGTAAGCTGTATGTCTCTTCTCATGTGACGATATTGAAGAATAGAATAATCCAACGCGCTGTTAGAACACTGAAATAATTAATTGCGAACACACCGGCCTTACACGTCTACCTTAATTGTACTTGAAAAGTTAACGCAAATTAAAATAGAAATATATTTTAACATACACATAGACTAACATCTAACCGCAACTTTAGTGTACTTTTGAATATTGTTCTCTTTCATATCACGTGTAAATATCCTGATCCTTGATCCACTAAATTTGCCTGTACTGCGTTGTCATCTTCTGTCTCCCCAATGGAACTTTTTTGGTTATTTCCTTTTTCAATCTGGGGAATATACTCGTTTCAAACTTTTATCATACATAAAAACACCGAACACAGCAATATAAGTGAACCTAACCAAATTCATACTGTCATTATTGATGAGGCAGCCCTTCAGTTGAATATTTACCTAAATTCCCAAATATATTTATACAAAGCACTTAACTCAAATATTCAAATTAATTTCGACAAATTACACGCAATCAAAAACAATGGAGGGTAAGGACGTCATTTCTTGTCGTAATCGAAATTGCACGTTGACCCTAAGAACATCTTGTGCAAGATGAGTCAAATTGCATACTACAAATTGAGGCCCCGGCAGATAGAGCTATAATTAAGGGAGTAGGTATGGTTCTACGAATGTCGAGCCAAAACGCTACGGACGACTCTTGTGCAACAAGACATCGTGACAACGAGAGAGAACGTAAATATTTATATCATTATATTAATTAGAGTTTTATTAAAGGAAGATATTTTTTTATATATCTTTATTAAAATATTAATCCATATTCTTACATCAACAACATAGAAAATAACAACAGAGAAAATTACAAATAGAGCACACAGTGAGGAACTCAATAACATAATTTTTTAATAGAAAATATCACAAAATAAAAATATAACTATCACATCTCCAAAACTACCACTATAAAGCACGTCCAGAATAAAATGAATAGGAACCGATCCTAAATTTGGTGTGTTGATTATAATAACTTTCCATAAAAAATAACTATTAAACCTATTACGGTAATAACTTAATTAATAACGAGCAACATTTGAAATCTAGAATTATTTGATTTGAATTACGACATGAACACAATTATTGTAACCTTTATTCGATGATGTGGTGAAAATCGTCGTAATCTTCTTCAAATCGTAATTTATAATGTGAATCTGGTCCCATGATTATTTATACTTATTTTATGTACTGTTCTTATGCCTTAAAACAACTGGTTTATACAATTTCCCTATAAGAACCATACTTAATTTTTTGAGGTCCCTTTCATTGAAAAGATTTTAATTTTACAGAAATATGACAGAAAGTTCTATTACAAAATTGTTTTAAAATTTAAATAAAACAAAAAGTGAAAAACTTAAAGTGAAATTTATTTTTAGTATAATTGTTAATAATAGTCCAATCAACATAGCAGATTACAATTTCATTTTCAATGATTTGTTATACTTAATTTATTCTTAAATTATTTTTTCTAAGAGTGCAAAATAACTTTCACATGAATTAAACCACGGGATTAAAAAATACTTAAATCGGCTATTTAAATATTAAAATTAAAATTAAAATAGCCGATTTAAGTATTTTTTAAGCAGCTCGCAGCTAAGGAAAGGTTGAAACGTTTCAGTAATAAAATATATAAGATAATCCATAACATTTTAAAAATAGACAACATAGACAATCATACCCTGTATAGGGTGTCAAAAAAACAACCATAATCTGAACTATTACTTAAATTATTGTATTGATATGCGATGCCGATTATCCGAGAATCATCGATCAATAATGGCCAAGATGAGACGATTACGTTTCCAAGGGTTATGTAAGATTTCACGACCTGCCAAAAATGAATCGGTCGCCGTATTGGACCAGTTCGACAGGTTATTAGGGCTACTGCACGGTCATATTGAATTTTCCTTAACATTATTAATACAGTAATAATATACGCTTCTAGTAATGGTAAAATATATATGCTAAGTATGCATGAACAACCAAAGAGCAAAAAGAAATCCAAATTTCGATTAGAGCGATTTTTTTTATTACCACGAGTAAGGGTAACTAATGGATGCACAGTTAACTTGCTGGTTATTGACTGGTTTATTACTACATATATACATACATAGACCAGTAATAAGGGTCTCCAGGTACCCAGCAATCACCAGTTGAAACACAGAAGCATTATATTAGTATTTTACACTGGTGTTCTGTGAGAGCGTGGTCCTACCTTTTGATAGTGCGACTATAACCAAACTGCAACCAGTTAACATTATCAATCTAATTATAAATTATAGAAAATTATCAACTAAGACAAAATTTAAAATGCAATTTCCTAGTAAAATAATTTCGTAATCCAGACGGTCTTATTTTTAAGATCTTTTTTAATCAGAATACACGCAGTGCCATTTACATTACTAACATTTCGGTTAATCACTCCACCTAGCTGAAAATGCTTGTACTAGGATGGTTCACGACAATAGTCGAATGTAGGATTCGAACCTGCGACTTTAAGTTTCGCAGACTGTACTCAATAGTATATGAATATAGTACTGACATATGTACTGATATGTGTAAATATAGTATGATAATAAGCAAGTCAATATCAAAATATTGCAATGCTTAACAAAGATTGAAGACCCAAGGAGCTTTTTTTTTATCACATTGAGAGTAACAAAAGAGTTCAACCTCTTGACAAGTGATTCCTGCGACCCATGACATCAGGTGAAACACAGCACTATTATGCTGCTATTCTGTGTGGGCGTTGTCCTACCCAGGATGTAGATGTCTTGGGCTGCAGTCATCAGTTTCCATCAGGTTTGTCACCCCTCGTATGTGATAAATAAATATGATCCATCAATTAATAATCCATAACAGTATTAATTTAAAGACAAGTAATGTGGTCCTATAATTGTAGGAAGCTGGCAACGAACCTATATTTTATGGACCACATTTTAGCCCAAATATTTTGAGTATTGTTATCAAAAGTTATTGAGATTAATCCAGGAAATAACATGGATAACGTGTTTTTTCTTCCAATCTTTCAGAAAGTAGCTACCTAAATATTAATGAGTTATTAAAGTTATTAAACATTAAATGTATAACAAAATGTAATATGTTTCAAATAATCTATAAGTTCAACCCTGGATCAAGACCAGATCGCGAGTCATAATATCACGTCGACCGTGGCATACATTGCCTTCGGAAATTCAACGACATGGTTTTCATTGAACAATCGATATCCGAACGACAAGATTATAAATCACCGACGAAGTTACATAAAGTATAAAAGTTATGTAATATTCAAATTTTATTTATTTACTATTTAGATTATTTTATTTTATATTCATATATGAGAGGATTCGGAACTAAATCCTGACGGTTTGAAAGATGGTTTCCTCTTTCCTTTTTATTGTTTTTATAACAAGTATTTCTTCTTAAATTGGGCACACGGCTATTGTATGTGTCGATATATTTAGTATATGGTCTTTATGAATACACAATCAGTTCTACATCATATTTCAAATCGACCCAATATTATATTTAAAGTTTTTTATAGAACATAGAATGACAAAAAGAACCAAAAACAAGTTTGCAAAATAAAAGGCGACATACGAGTGCAGAGTTCACCTGATGTTAAGTGATGCCTGCAGTCCATAAAGGTCGTCAATCCCCGATAATGATTATATACACATGCATCTCTCAGGACTACAATAGTATGCTTTGGTTTTTAGCATTAATTGCCTCTAGTTTCCTACACTCAACAGACAAGATACAACAACGTTTCACTGTTATTTCACGACGGTTTTATGTGAAGAAGTGGTCTTTTCCTGTTGCAATGTGACTCTACCACTTAATAATATTTAATACACCTGCCGAGTGCAACGAAATAATAGGACCGAATCTTTCAGTGTTCTTTTGAAATCGACTTGATTTTAGAAATGACGTTTCTTCTGGCAATTGTACGATATTAGTTTGTTGCAAAATATAATTTGCAAAGTTGTTGACCGGAGCAGAACAGGAATAAAACTCATTTCAATCGTGTACCATAAAATTAAGAGCGAGCGTGAGTGGACGTTGAACTACCATGGCTATATGACATGTAATTTGTATCAATTTTTGTATATGCAAAGAAATTTCTAGGAACTAGCATAATTGTTTCCCCGTAAAGGCTGAAACTTCTGGCTAACACTGACTGAGTGTGAGCTTGTGAAGAATGGATTTGTTCTTTACTTATATGTATATGTCATATATATTGATATGTCATTATGTCATTTGTCGTTTACGCTTTAGTTTTCGATCTCTATATTTCCTACTTACTTTACTATTTTCTAATTAGATATAATCTAATTAGAATAATATGAACGTTCTTAAGTTAAGTTAAGAAGCAGCGATAACGTAGAGGCTCGGACGTCAGACTCACGATTTAAGCTCTTAAGTTCGAACTCCAACCAATTCCATTCTATTACAGCACTGTAGATTATCATATTCTAAAATCTGTGTCAAACTGACGTAAGTCACGATTACGTTTGGGACAAACACTTTTTCACTCATCCCAAATATATTTCCCGTCCCGATAACTTTTTATCACTCCTCACATTCGCAGATTCCCCTTTATTTAATAAAGCCCTTTATTGTTTTTATAACAAGTATTTCTTCTTAAATTGGGCACACGGCTATTGTATGTGTCGATATATTTAGTATATGGTCTTTATGAATACACAATCAGTTCTACATTATATTTCAAATCGACCCAATATTATATTTAAAGTTTTTTATAGAACATAGAATGACAAAAAGAACCAAAAACAAGTTTGCAAAATAAAAGGCGACATACGAGTGCAGAGTTCACCTGATGTTAAGTGATGCCTGCAGTCCATAAAGGTCGTCAATCCCCGATAATGATTATATACACATGCATCTCTCAGGACTACGATAGTATGCCTTGGTAGCATTAATTGCCTCTAGTTTCCTACACTCAACAGACAAGATACAACAACGTTTCACTGTTATTTCACGACGGTTTTAGTTGAAGAAGTGGTCTTTTCCTGTTGCAATGTGACTCTACCACTTAATAATATTTAATACACCTGCCGAGTGCAACGAGATAATAGGACCTAATCTTTCAGTGTTCTTTTGAAATCGACTTGATTTTAGAAATGACGTTTCTTCTGGCAATTGTACGATATTAGTTTGTTGCAAAATATAATTTGCAAAGTTGTTGTCCGGAGCAGAACAGGAATAAAACTCATTTCAGTCGTGTACCATGAAATTAAGAGCGAGCGTGAGTGGACGTTGAACTACCATGGCTATATTACATGTAATTTGTATCAATTTTTGTATATGCAAAGAAATTTCTAGGAACTAGCATAATTGTTTCCCCGTAAAGGCTGAAACTTCTGGCTAACACTGACTGAGTGTGAGCTTGTGAAGAATGGATTTACTTATATGTATATGTCATATCAATATCATTTGTCGTTTACGCTTTAGTTTTCGATCTCTATATTTCCTACTTACTTTACTATTTTCTAATTAGATACAATCTAATTAGAATAATATGAACGTTCTTAAGTTAAGTTAAGAAACAGCGATAACGTAGAGGCTCGGACGTCAAACTCACGATTTAAGCTCTTAAGTTCGAACTCCAACCAATTCCATTCTATTACAGCACTGTAAATTATCATATTCTAAAATCTGTGGCAAACTGACGTAAGTCACGATTACGTTTGGGACAAACACTTTTTCACTCATCCCAAATATATTTCCCGTCCCGATAACTTTTTATCACTCCTCACATTCGCAGATTCCCCTTTATTTAATAAAGCCCTTTATTGTTTTATTGTTAAAAATATAAAGGTAAAAAAATATGTCGGGATTTTTAAACACACCGTTCACTTAACTTTTTTATTAAGTACAACGGATTAAGTGCTCTAATCGAATGTTTGTTCTGTACTGTGATGTTTTTTGATTTATTTTTGGTGTCAACTGAGGGTTCTCATGCATTCCACTGATTACGTTTGTTACAGAACAATTTCATATACGTGACTCTTTCTGTCTAGACATTGGCAGAATTATCACAACGATAATATACAAAAAACACTTTTTATCTTTGTCTACTCAGATTAAAATAACATTCGTGTATGAGACTTTATTTATATTCATCTTTTAAGAAGTGCTAGTGGTATTTAGTATGAAGCATTTGATTTACTATGGATTTAAACATTAAGTTGAATATTATTATTCTATTTTTATATAATCATTATAATATACAAAGATTTTTATTCGTTGATTGCAGAATTACTTTTTAATAAAATACACCTAAGACACAAATCAAGTATATATTCACAATAAAAATTTCAATAAAAATGCTAATTTAATTAATCATAACTAGAATTCGAACCCACAAACCTTGAGTTTTTAGCCAATTACACTGACTGCGAAGCTAAGAACTACTATTATGTAAATTGTTTTATTCAACCTGCCATCATAACTCAATCTCTTTATTAGACAGATACTTCCTAATTGTGTTGAATAATTTACAAATAGATATCTCTGTTAATTAAAGAAAAAAAGTTGTGTTAGGTAACCATTCGATTCGCTTCAAGCATATGTTCGTCGTAATATTATGCGGAAATATTTCAACTTAAAGGTCCGACGAATGACCTCACGAAGCTAAGATGAACGCAACCTTACAATTAGAGTCTTCTTCGTGACCCGCTGTTAGAATTATCAATGTTTAATATGTTCAATCATTCGCTTTTCGCGATTTATTGAGTACAATCATATCTATCGTACTCGATTAACAATTAAGGCATTTTTAATTAATTATTCATCTTAGTAGCACTTTATTAATATTTTAATTGTTACGACTCCCTTATTAGAAAATTATTTTATAACAAAAACAACAGTAGCGACTCAGTCAATTATTCTTAAAATTATTACAGAATATTTTTTGAAAGCTTATTAGCTATGTTATTATTATTTTTAGCTAGTTTAGTTATTTTTTATACATTAGGCAGAAGTGTCAAATGTATAAAAGAACTTTGGAGTGATTTAGTAAAGAATCGCGACACCGCGTACACTCGCTACACCCGCGTGTCAGGGCGGTTCTGACCGCTCACAGCTTCCGATACAGGTGGCGTCCGTCAGAGGCCTCGGACGGTCATTAGTTATCACCGCCCATTCTCCACTCGGGAGAATCTCTCGATAGCTAGGGAACTGGCAACTTGGGTGGCATCATCAGATAGGTATGAGACCAGAGAGTAGAGCGACACGCTCAGTTTATGAGCGCTTTGAGTAAGTAAGAGCACCACAATAGGGAACACGTTTTATAACCAGCTCACGGACCCCTCAGTTCCGTGAGCCCTGTGTCCGATGAAGCTGTAAGAGCCGCATAGGCTAACAGCATCAACATCAACAGAATCTAGATAGTAAAGAATCAGGAAGTACTGATCATATCCTCTCAAACAATTTTGATTACGTCGATATCTTCTGGTTATTACCACATGACATAAATTGTACAGTACATATAATAGTATCGTAACCACACACAGGGGCTTACTTGGCATGCCCAAGTATGACGTAATGTGTAATAAGATCGGATGTCGATTGTACTGGATTGTCAAGGACTCGGAAACTATATGCTTAAAACCGAAAACCAACAGTTGGCGTTAAATAAGTTAAAGAAAGTTCTGAAAATATACTAGATATCGCATTTGCAGTAATAACTATCGACAAGGCATTTAATACTTTTACTTCCGTATAAGAAGTAGCTTCCAGATGATAAGACATGACTGACGATTACCGTACACTCTTACGAAAAAAATCATGTTCAGTGCATAAATAATACGTTAGGATAAAGGCTAAGGATTAAATCCAGAATATACATCTATAGTATCCAATTACTTTAACTACGAGGCCACTCGGTCGATTCGCCTAATGTAAATTTTAAAGTTTATCCCATTATTTATTAAAATATAAATTACAATAACACTTATTGTTTGAAACGCATAAATTTAGTAATATAAAAATTTTAGGATTTGACAAAAATATGGTAAAATCATCTAATTAAATATAAATTTAAACCCACGTAAATTGCCGAGACTAGATAAATTTAAAATAATAGTCACAACAAGCTAATATGGTTTTTATTGCCATTCTATACGTTTTAAAACGTCTTCAAGAAGCTGTACAGCATCCTGCAACTTTTAAAAAAGACATTGGGCAGAATACTAGGTGTAATAATAAATGGAATCCATGACTAGATTTATAATGAGTACATGCTATAAGTGGAAAGTGGAACAGTAAATCGCTAAAAGTGATAAAAATAGCTATGGTTAAAATCAATAAGTAAGATAACGAATAAAGATATTGGTTTAGATTTTTTTTTTTGATAAAATTCTAACTTTATTTAGAATCATACGTACTTAAGAAACGTCTGGAGCTGTATTACTCACGAAGGTGCTGACAATTGATATCTCGTTTATAGTTTCGTAACATTTAAACACTATCTCGATCTCGCAACAGAATATAATTCTAATTTCTCATTATATTTGTGGGTACTTAAATGTCGGTGGTCAAACGGTTATGATATATTGGATGAATTCGTGACAAATAATTTATTACGTCTCGCAATCGATCAATTCACTAGCATCTAAATATAAATGACACTTGACACTAATGTATAATACCACATACTATTGCGCTCCTCCTAAATATAGATTTTATCACCTAAACACTTATACGGCATCGAGGACCTATGTTGTTGTAAGAAATAACCGTTGCATGTTAAAAGTAATGTAAGATTTCCATGCATAACAAAGAAGGATTTATTTATATATATTAGTATACTATTTTGTTATTACATAACAATATATATACATTTAGGTATTAGTTTATTATTTTATACATATCACCTACTGTTCTTTAACGCAATTAATCCTAAGTCTAAAGGATGTCTGGAAGAGATCGCTCTTTAGTGATAACATCGCCTTGTTCTACCTAATTAGCAATATTGTATATTTTTTCTATTTCCTTTTTGTGATTTGCTTTTATTTTATTTTTGTAGTGTACAATATATAACATATAAGGAATTTGCTAACTACAGAAGGAAGAATTAACTAACTTTCGTACGGTGAAGACGACTTAACTGAACGCCAATTTACTTTTGTCTTGATTCTCTTAATATCGCTAATAGTGGCATTAAACAATATCTATGATCAAGTTCTGATGTAGGTATGTGTTTTATACATATTATCTTGCATAAGAGGTTACATTTTTAACATATACAAGTTTAATGACGATAGGTTGTTGAATAAAGAATCATATTATAATAGAAATAGAAGAACTTTAAGCAAAGTTAATATGGAATTATTAAGAAAACTAACTCTTTTTTTGAAATGATCATGCTAGACCTGGTCATTTTAGATCAAAAAAAAAAGAATGGTCAAAAATTCCTATTTTTACTACCTATTACACTTCTTAACAATTCTTTGGCACGAGTGGCAACTTATTTTATAGAATTTTCAAAAATGGCATATGAAATTTGTTCAACGAAGTGAAGTTATATATTACTTCCTGTACGATGTTGTAAGAATTCTTTACTAAATCCTGTATATAAAATCCTGTGATGTATTTGAACTGTGAAGGATACTATAAATATCTGATGAATGAATTAGGATTGTGATCACAAATTTTTCTTAAGTTCATATATGTCGATGGTTATCAAAAAAAAATGTTTTTTTTTTGGATCACCACAATGCCGTTTTTACATATTTTTTTTTCTTTAATTTCAGGGCCCCATGAAGCGCCTGTCATGCACATAGCGACATTGATTGCATTCGTGCAGGTATGTATTCATTACTGTCACCGCATAAACGTCATATTGGCGTAGTATAAACTCGCCTCGTAGTTTCGTGCATCCAATTTATTAATAATACACTGATTAATAATAAAAATTGATAAACATACTTAATAACGTTTGTCTGGAATACAATATTAAGATAAACTAATATGACTGTATTCTAACTTAGGAGAACGCTACTAGTTTTCAGGATATTTGTAAAGGTCGAAGCAACATATTTACATCGTTTTGATTCAATTAATAAGCTCATTTTCCCCATTCTTTCAAACACTACCCAACATACATATCTTAGACTTTCTTATAAAAAATGTGTATAATTTCAAATCCTAACTTGCTATTAATTTTTTTCCTTTGAGGTGCGCCGTCATCTTCAACACAGATATAATTTTTTTTAACAGAGTTATAAATTTTGAACACATATTGTACAATACCTAACTGAGTAAAGGAAAAGAAACTGTAAATAGTACTTATTAAACAGATTTAATATTATTATTTATCCTAAGTATATCGTGGTTAACTGAACTTTACTTAAAGTACGTTGTGAAATAATTAACATTGGTACAACTAGTTGAAGAGTCCAAGTTAGTTGAGGAAAAGGTCTTGACCACAAAAACTAACAACTCGACATCAGTACGTAATATATCGTTAAGAGAGAGATAAGATGAACAAGAAGTAATGTAACATTCAGCCTACACTCATTTCAAAATTATTGCATAAATAATTATGAGACATTACTAATATGTACAAATGATATAACGAATCACACTTACTTTATAAGGGTATTCATTTGCGATTTACCAAATAGACCTCATTTAGTTTACCTACTTTAGTTTTAAAGAATGAACAAGGAATGTTATATTAAAGATCTGTATAAATTCAATAAGCTCAAATATTATTTTTCATAAAAACATTTCATCTTTATGATATTTGCGTCGAAGTTGGAATGCATATTTTTCAAAGTTAAAATTAAGTCCTTTTATTTATTTAGTTTATATATTTTATATCAAGTCAATATATTTGTTGAAAAAGATATTCAAAACGGTTATTGTAACGAGTATAACAATTCAATTAAATCTTAAGGTATTATAATGTGTTATGATTTTTATATCCAGTATTTTGTTGATATATATAACACTATATATATATAAGCATCATATTATATAATCATATTATAAGCTTTGCCACCAATTATAAATTTAAGAAAAGAAAAAAGTTCTTTATCTATTTGAATACCTAGTTGTCTCCTTATATTTTATTTTATTGATAAGATCAAATGAAATCGATACTTTTTTGCGATAATAATTCGCGCCACAATGAAAAAATTAGTGACAGTCTCGCAAATTAAAAAGAAACTTGTTCCCATAGAGTTCCATTTCCATTTTCCGTATTTGCTACTTTTTAAATTTTTTGTAAGTGGCCGCCAGTTTCAGATTTTTTCAGAATGCCTCACGTATTGTTAATCGATATTACAATTCTGTTGTGTGTCTGATAACGGCACTTTTATACCACCGCCGTAATATTTATCTGAAACTTTGAATTATTACACTTATTTTCAATTACAAAATTAAAAAGGCCTGCAAATAAATAGGTTTACAATTTTCTGATCACCTTGACACATCACATTATAAAGTGAAAGTGTATCAGGATCCCTAAGTTTCTTTATTCTTATTTAATAAAAGACTAAAAATATTTCGAACTTATATCATGTTCTTATCTATATATATATATATATATATATATATATATATATATATATATATATATATATATATATATATATATATTTATATATATATATATATATATATATATATATATATATATATATATATATATATCAACTATATTATAATCTTTGTGTGGCAGTTTATCGCGAGTATATAAAAAACAGACCAGATGAACCTGGTGCAATAGCATGCAACACTAATTCTTAGACTCCATAATCAATAGCATCTAAAATATGGGAGTAACTGGCATTGTTTTAGTCTTTTTTTATAGCGGAGAATTATCCCTGTTCTTAGGGGTAACAACGCGTGTTCACTTTGAATATTTTTCCCGATAGAAGTAGGTGTTTATTGGTTACCGTCGTCACTTACCATCAGTTGTAGAGTTGTACAGTGGTAGAACTACACTGCAGTTTGTATCTAGTTGCAGAATTAATGGGTCAGCTAGACCGGAGTAGGACCACGCCCTCACAGAATGCTAGCGTAGAATAGCAACATAACACTGCTGTGTTTCTTCTGGTGAGTGTAGGGATACGTAGACCTTTATTAATGGTGACAAGGCATTCTATCTCAATCCTCAAGGGTAACAGCATCTGCATTATGATTCCGATTGAAAAAATGTTTTTTTTTTAATCGTATAACATATTAAAAACATTAATATGTTATTAAACGTGTTAATTAGCTTATGAATAATGAGCCCTCAACTTTATGATTAATGCATTATCTCAACCCCACCAATTTTATTTTATTTTACTGCGACCCAAACCTATTAAAGATAAACATAATGTAAAAATAAAAAACAAAAAAAGAAATACCATACTATTCTATTAGTGAATATAGTTATCCCTTTGTTGTTTCCTAACTTGCCATGAAACATGATCCTGTGCACCATATATGCCAAATTGGTGCGCAGGAGTTCACTAAACCTTATTTGTTTAAGGTAATGGAATCGCAGTAGGCATCTTATAATTATTGCATGAATGAAATAATACGAAAAAGTCGGCAGTCATAGTGCTAACCTGCAGAACAATATCGAACCGGTTAAATTTTCACAAGGCTCAATGGTTTGTAATAACGCGAAAAATTGCGTGCGACTGGAAAAAAAATGCATTGTGTCCGCACAAACAATGTTTAGATATTACTGATATTCGCTAGGTATGGCAATAAATCTTATAAGTAAGTCAGTAAAGGTACGATTCATATTCACCGATATCAATCTGGGCGTGTTTACAAAATAAAATATTATATTATTATATAATATATAATAAACATAAAGCACTTATAATAGCACTCGTAAACTTTAGTGATTTTTTTTTCCATCCACAAAAATTTCGTCGGACACAGGGGTATATTACAAACGAACACCCAGCTCACTTGATGGTAAGTGATTCCCGTGGCCCATGACATCTACATTCGTTCTGGATAAGGAATCAGATAAGTTGTCACTATTGAGGACTGAGATGGAATGACATCTTCACCAATAAAAATAAAGTAATTAAAGGTCTTCGGATCCCTGCACTCACCAGATGAAACACAGCAACATTATGCTGCTACTCTATGCTAGTATTCTGTCAGGGCGTGCTCGTTCCCCGATCGAGTTGACCCATTTATTTTGCAGCTAAAAAACTGCAGTGTAGCTATACCACTATTATTAGCATCTAAAATCCTACTAATTTAAAAGTCAAATGTCTTTATACGATCTAAAAAATAGAAGATTACTATAATTATATATTTATTTTCTAAAATGTTAGAGATATACACAAAATATTATGAATACATTTTACATTACATTAATAAAACTGAACTCTGCCACACGGTAATATATTAAAATATTTGATTATCTATAAAAGAACACTTTTTTTTAATACTATGTTTATACATTGGTTAGCGCAGAATATATATAGATAGTTTCAAAATTTGAAAAAAACAGCGAGTAAAAAAGATATCGTCTCAATTTTTTTTATAAGAAAGGGTGTAATGATCGATTGGATCGACATCCTTTGTCGATCTATTCTTATTTATATATTTTTTTGATTATTTTATGGGTGACAAACGAGCACGCAGTTCACCTAATGGTAAACGCTGCCTGCGACCAATGCCACTCACATTCAACATCGAAGGTATACGGAACCCTACATTCACCGGACGAAACACAGCACCGTTATGATGCCATTTTATGCTGGTATAAGGTTAAAGCGTCGTCCTTTTTCCGGTGCGACCCATTCTTGCCGCAGTTAGTGATAAGTTGCAGCGTGCCGTTACCGCGTTAATCGTGCACCAGTGTCTTGCAATCCATTTTCTTCGCACCGAAGCCATTGTACGTGTGAATTGTACATTATACATCATATGTCGACAATATATTGTTTAAAACAAATTAATCGCACCAACCTTAATAGACAGTGTACAAATCGTATGTCAGAATGATTAAGTCACCCGGAAAATGCGATTAGACAATCTTTTAATAATTGTCCGCGTAAAGATCACGATCTTGCTCATTAAGAATTTTTAAACATATTTCTTAACTAAGTTACCTTATTTTGATCATATCATACATTTGTAATGTCCGTTTTCGGATAATTACGGTAATTAACGTATAAAACAAAACAACAGTACATTGAAATGGTTAAAAAGGTAGGCACCTTGTTAATCATTGCAATTTGATTATAGGTATGATTTATACAATTTTAAAAGAATTACGTTTTACTTGTTTTAAAAGTTTTAGAACATGATTATTAGGTTAAGTAATTATACAGATTTATTTATAAATATTTTTTTTCAATTCTATATAAACCTCTAGTTCTACTATAAATAAAATTAATCAGATTTTGACAAAAAATATTTATAATTACAGTTACACTAACATTATCTCTGCATATATTTATCTATGCATGAGTATATCTATGCATATTATATATTTATAAATATTTTTTTTCAATTCTATAAAAACTCTTAGTTCTACTATATATAAAATTAATCAGAATTTGAGAAAAATATTTATAATGACAGTTACACTAACATTATCTCTGCATATATTTATCTATGCATGAGTATATCTATGCATATTATATATTTATAAATATTTTTTTTCAATTCTATAAAAACTCTTAGTTCTACTATATACAAAATTAATCACACTAACATTATCTCTGCATATATTTATCTATGCATGAGTATGTCTATGCATATTATATATTCTTATGTATCAGTGAACATATAGGAATGTATAGTAACACATAATAGTATATTTCTTTTTACTTTTGTACATTACTGATTCTTTTTATTTTTATTCCAGCTATTGCATTATACATTTAATCTGAAGTATCTAGTTATGCGTACTTTTTTCAATCAATCCACCTTTGGCAATTTGTCTCCACGCCACGTTGGCTGTAAGAAAATGCCTAAAAGCTTAGTGTCCGCCCTTTGTTACCCTTCTTGTAAGGTGTGCACAATAAATTTTAAATAAATAAATTTCTTGCTGTAGCTGTCGCTCGCTACAGCTGTTTCAGATGACATACAAACTCTCTCAGCGGCAGAGTTGAATCTGGAACTGGCCGGTGACAATGCTCTGTCGCCCTTCTACGAAACTAGTGATGAGACCGCGGTGCACTTTATGCGAGGATCGAGAGCAGCTGATTCTCCCTATCTCCAGATATAGATGTGCAATGCACGACAGAGTATATTGAAGTGAGAGTCGAGTTTACCGATGTGTACGATGGTATCATATACAGCAAAGGATATCTAAATGATCCTAAATGCAAGTAAGTAAACATATATACATTTAGAGAGATATATGTACATATAGAGGAAAAATGAAAATGAAAAATTTGGTTGCTGTACGTTTCTTTTTGTGTTTAGTTTACTTACTTTTAACTTTTTAACTCAATCGATTAAATGGTTTATTATTATCATATAAATGTCTTTTGTATAAAGATCATGTAATATTTTTTTAATCTTGATGAATAAAATTCCCCTACTGTCGGGCGAACCGGATATGTTCGACATAAAATAATCAGACGGGCAGCACCTTTTGAGCTATGAAGAGCCTAGTCAATCTGTCTATAAGCACAAACAGAGATTACAGTTTTTTTTTATTACATTGAGAGTTACAAACAAGCACACGGTTCACCAGATGTTAAGTGATTTCTGCTACCCAAGACATCTACTTACTTTACCTATCTTACATGTTAAGGATGAATGTTCATCCTTAACAAGAAATCATAATGCAGATGCATTGTCACCCTGATGAAGACTGAGACGGAATGCGTATTCTGTGAGGGCATGAGGACCATGCCGAAAGAATGAAGCTCGACTGGTTCCTACCAGTAAGCTTCATTCTTTCTGCAGTTAGAAACAAAGCTACCACTGTTAAAAGTGGTACAGTGGTTTTGTAACTGTTCAATTCTAATCGTTATGTTTATATTGTATTTTACACTGAAATTTCTGTAATAACAGGTATGTTCCGCTTGGGGGAAGCCAGTCACAATACTCCTTCAGAGTACCTCTGGACGGATGCGGTTCTCGACCTCTGTGCAATGCTTGCGGCACCATCGATAATGTACTCGTATTCCAAGCCGATGACTTTGTGCAAGGGTCTTTGGATTTTGCTAGAAAGGTATATAAAATAGCTCCATACTATAAAATAAGTTAAAATATTACAATGCCACTGCAAAAATTGTAACTTCTTATCACATTTAATTAGAAAGATGCAGGATAAGAGATAGATATGGGTTATATTTTTAAATCCAAGAAGAAAAGAAGCTATTACTCTGAATTTAACTAACCATTGCCAGTACTAGTAATACGTACTACTTACTTAACGCCCACGTAAAAGAAAAGTGCAAGAAAAATCGTACCTGAAAAATACAAGTAAAAATAAATTTAAAATGAGATGTCCATGCTGAATATTATTCCCCGACTACGCCGGACTAATTAAAGATTATTCCATCTTTATAGGATATTCTTTTTTCGATTTAGATTCTTTATTGACCGTTATTCATTACCATGTGGTTGTTTGCCACTTTAAGATTCATAAAAAGTATAATTTTAAACAAACTGTGACAATTCTTTTGATGATACTGACGGCCGCGTACCATAGTAACTATAATCTAATTGGGCATATAATCTAATCTCTTGGCATCTGTGTCGTAGGTCCAGCGAGTCTGGTAATCCCAGCCTAGGAAAAATATTTCTAATAATAACTTGTTAGTTTTCAGGTCTCGGTATGTTGTATATACATATGTCGTCTTTAGTACGACATTTAAACATTAATTTTATCTTATTGCATAAGCATTACATCGAACTAGAGAGGGGGATAAGTGCCTTTGGATTTCACAAATGTTTACGCACTATTATAGGTATATTCCGCACAGTTATTGTCATCTGTTAATGACCGTACGATATCACCGTAGTCGTGTCAGGAACTGGAGGACGTAGAGAATCACTGATTTTGACATATTTTTTTTATTTAAAGGTGTCATGCGCAAGGACATCTTTCGAAGTATCGACTGGAGGAGCGAGGGAGGAACAAAGTCATACACTGAAATTGAAACCGTTTATGGTAGACATGCTTGACGTTGTCGCCGTCGAAAGTCCGGCCGGTGGAGTCGAGTGCTGGATGGATATACAAAAAGGAGTTTTTCCCAATGTAAGTTTTTCATTTATAAGTTTAAATTTAACCAAAAGATTTACCGTTTTCTTCATGTAGAACTTGTGATTATTTATATGAATCAACTATGAGACGATCATCATTCATTAATATTGAATACGTTTTAATTCAGCAGATTATTATATTATTCAAATCAATTCCATAATTTCAGACTTCTCCTCTTGAAAGTTCAATAAAAATCGGAGAATATCTTACAATTTTGGTATACTTAAAAGATTCAAGGAAACAATTCAGCCTTAAAATTCATGACTGCTGGGCTTACGACAGTGAAAACTACGACAGTCCGAAGACGAGTAAAATACAACTAACAGACAAGCAGGGATGCCCTAAGTAAGTATTAACATAAAAACCCTACACGAAATACAATACAATCTAATGGAAGTATAATATACGATTTGCGGGACTAGCTTCAACATATTTTGTGGCATTAACGGTGACAAGCAACACCCATTTCACCTGAGGGTAAATTATTCCTACGAATCATAATTAAATTACATTGTCACCCCTGACTTAGGTAGAACGCAATATCACCAGAAATAAGGTCTTCGCTTTTCTCGACTTAAACATAGAACTATTAAGCTACTATACTTGTATTAAGCTGGTGTTCTGTGAAAACTTGATTCATGTTTAGATGAGCTAATTGATAGATGTAGACATTCTATAACTGGGGCGTAACTTTACCGAGTAAAAATAAATTTATACATATTTTCAATCAATGGTAGTAAATTTTGCTATATTGACAGACAATCTAGTGATATAGAATCTACCATATCTAAATTACAACTGATCACTGATCCACTGTTGAAAATTATTCTGCGATGGGATGTAAATCCCACACCCAGTTGTAGCAGGAAGAAGTAATGTTAATAAATTGACATTTTTATCATAAGTAAAGCTATTGATAATCCAAAAATCGAAGTTTATAATTAAGTATTATAATGTATTCACATATTATGGCTTTTATTTAGGTACTTAGTACGTACAATTATTATGCGTCACATGTATTAAAAAATAATACTTTTTATTTTCTTTAACTTTTCTTTCTGCGAGGTGGTTCTTCTCAATTAAAAAATCTCAATCAAAAATCTCAATTATAGGCTACTTTTTGTGCTGCAGTATGTATTTTTGTCTTGGATAAAATTTTAGTTAATGAAAAATTAATATCCTTATACTATTATTTAACATAACTCTACCCAAATACCCGCACTAATGAATATCCATAATTGGCAATTTATATTTAACACCTATGTCAAGATTTAAAATCAATTTTTTAAGCTATGAAAAATACCAGCGTACCAAGTTATTGTCATTCAAAAAGAACTCAAAAACGAACGAAACGTATTTTGAAATAACTGTATCAATATTTTAAGCTAAATATCAATATAAAACTATAATTATTAAAATGCAAAGCAAAAGAGAGGATTGATGACTTGATTCCAAAGATGGATAAAATTGAATAATAATAATATATTATTATAATTTAAATTACTTCATCATTAACTTGAAGGACCATTTGAAATCATAGCAGTAAATAAGTAAATAAAACTTTTTTAGGAAGAAGAAGCTTATTGACACATGGCAAAAGTCTACAAATACAGGCAAGAGCGGGGCAACATTAATTGCATACAGTAAAGTTAGCGCTTTCAGATTTCCCGAAACGGACCAAGTATATTTAACATGTAACGTGGAGGTACGTATCATTTCGAAATATAAACATAGTTTTATTTTTTCAAGTACCTTAAAAATGTCCTTATGTCGAGTTCCTATTTCTTCAAAATTGGCTTAAATGTTTCAGCTTTGTACGAACAACTGCGAAGCAAGTTGTGATGGAAACATCAAGGAAATCACAACCACATTCAGACCGCAACAACAATGTTACCCAGGTTCTCCTGATCCACAATGTCAAAGACCACGACCACAAACAAAATGCTACCCAGGTAGCACTGACCCTCAGTGTTTGAAACCCGCTACACCTGCACAGCCAAACTGCTATCCTGGAAGTACAGACCCTCCTTGTGCTACACCCACAACTACTGCTCCTCCTAACTGCTTCCCCGGAAGTACAGACGCACGTTGCCCTAGACCTACAACATCTGCTACTCCGAACTGTTTCCCTGGCAGTATTGACCCCAGATGCCCAAAACCCACATCTCCTAAACCTGTCTGTTATCCAGGTTCTCCCGACCCCCACTGTCCTCAACCTCCAAGACCCAGTACAATTAATCCACCAACATATTTGCCTCCAACTACACCAGAACTTAAATGTTACCCCGGCTCTACAGACCTTCGTTGCCCACGACCCACGGAAGCTACACCACCTAATTGTTATCCTGGAAGCAAACACCCTCGTTGTCCTCAACCTACAACACCAGCACCACCTAACTGCTATCCTGGAAGCACAGATCCTCGTTGTCCTAAACCTACGACACCGGCATCACCCAACTGCTATCCTGGAACCACTGACACTCGTTGTCCTAAACCTACAACTCCGGCACCCCCTAACTGCTATCCTGGAAGCAAAGACCCTCGTTGTCCTCTACCTACAACACCAGCACCGCCTAACTGCTATCCTGGAAGCACAGATCCTCGTTGTCCTAAACCTACGACACCTGCACCACCTAACTGCTATCCTGGAAACACAGACCCTCGTTGTCCTAAACCTACAACTCCGGCACCCCCTGACTGCTATCCTGGAAGCAAAGACCCTCGTTGTCCTCAACCTACAACACCAGCACCGCTTAACTGCTATCCTGGAAGCACAGATCCTCGATGTCCTAAACCTACGACACCTGCACCACCCAACTGCTACACTGGAAGCACAGACCCCCGTTGTCCGAAACCTACGACACAGGCACCACCTAACTGCTATCCTGGAAGCACAGACCCTCGTTGTCCAAAGCCCACAACACCAGCACCGCTTAACTGCTATCCTGGAAGCACAGACCCCCGTTGTCCGAAACCTACGACACAGGCACCACCTAACTGCTATCCTGGAAGCACAGACCCTCGTTGTCCTAAACCGACGACACCATCACCGCCTAACTGCTATCCTGGAAGTTCAGATCTTCGGTGTCCTAAACCTACTTCTCCTGCTCCACCGAACTGCTTCCCTGGCAGCATTGACCCCAGATGTCCAAAACCCACATCTCCTAAGCCTGTCTGTTATCCAGGTTCTCCCGACCCCCGTTGCCCTCAATCCCCAAGACCTACCACAGTTAATCCACCGACATATTTGCCTCCAACTACACCAGAGTTAAAATGTTATCCTGGATCGACAGATCTTCGATGCCCTCGACCCACAACACCAGCTCCTCCTAACTGCTTACCTGGTAGCAGGGACCCACGTTGTCCTAAGCCACCAACCCCTGCACCACCTAACTGCTATCCTGGAAGCACAGACCCACGTTGTCCTAGGCCTACAACACCGGCACCGCCTAACTGCTATCCTGGAAGCACAGACCCTCGTTGTCCTAAACCTACGACACCAGCACCACCTAACTGCTATCCTGGAAGCATAGACCCTCGTTGTCCTCAACCTACAACACCAGCACCGCTTAACTGCTATCCTGGAAGCACAGACCCTCGATGTCCTAAACCTGCGACACCTGCACCACTTAACTGCTATCCTGGAAGTAAGGACCCTCGTTGTCCTATACCTACAACACAGGCACCACCTAACTGCTATCCTGGAAGCACAGACCCTCGATGTCCTAAACCTACAACACCAGCACCGCCTAACTGCTATCCTGGAAGCACAGACCCTCGTTGTCCTAAACTCACAACATCAACCCAGCCAAACTGCTATCCTGGCAGTTCAGATTCCCGTTGTCCTAAACCAACAACACCGGCACCACCTAACTGCTATCCTGGAAGTTCAGACCCTCGCTGTCCTAAACCTACTTCTCCTGCTCCACCAAACTGCTTCCCTGGCAGCATTGACCCCAGATGTCCGAAACCCACATCGCCTAAGCCTGTCTGTTATCCAGGTTCTCCCGACCCCCGTTGCCCTCAATCCCCAAGACCTACCACAGTTAATCCACCGACATATTTGCCTCCAACTACACCAGAGTTAAAATGCTATCCTGGATCGACAGATCTTCGATGCCCTCGACCCACAACACCAGCTCTTCCTAACTGCTTACCTGGTAGCAGGGACCCACGTTGTCCTAAGCCGCCAACCCCTGCACCACCTAACTGCTATCCTGGAAGCACAGACCCACGTTGTCCTAGGCCTACAACACCGGCACCGCCTAACTGCTATCCTGGCAGTTCAGATTCCTGCTGTCCTAAACCTACGACACCGGCACCGCCTAACTGCTATCCTGGAAGCACAGACCCTCGTTGTCCTAAACCTACGACACCAGCACCACCTAACTGCTATCCTGAAAGCACAGACCCACGTTGTCCAAAGCTCACAACACCGGCACCGCCTAACTGCTATCCTGGAAGCACAGACCCACGTTGTCCTAAGCCCACGACTTCCGCACCACCTAACTGCTATCCTGGAAGCACCGATCCACGTTGTCCTAGGCCTACAACACCGGCACCGCCTAACTGCTTCCCTGGTAGCAGGGACCCACGTTGTCCTAAGCCATCAACACCTGCACCACCTAACTGCTATCCTGGAAGCACAGACCCACGTTGTCCAAAGCCCACAACACCTGCACCACCTAACTGCTATCCTGGAAGCACAGACCCACGTTGTCCAAAGCCCACAACACCAGCCCAGCCAAACTGCTATCCTGGCAGTTCAGATTCCCGTTGTCCTAAGCCAACGACTCCAGCACCACCTAAGTGCTATCCTGGTAGTTCAGACTCACGTTGTCCTAGGCCTACAACACCGGCACCGCCTAACTGCTATCCTGGAAGCACAGACCCTCGTTGTCCTAAACCTACAACACCGGCATCGCCTAACTGCTATCCTGGAAGCAAAGACTCTCGTTGTCCTAAGCTCACGACACCAGCACCACCTAACTGCTATCCTGGAAGCACAGATCCACGTTGTCCTAAGCCCACAACACTGGCACCGCCTGACTGTTATCCAGGAAACACAGACCCTCGTTGTCCTAAACCAACGACACCAGCACCACCTAACTGCTATCCCGGTAGCAATGACCCCAGATGCACAAAACCAACTACTTCTAAACCTGTGTGTTATCCAGGTTCTCCCGACCCCCGTTGCCCTCAATCCCCAAGACCTACTACAATTAATCCACCAACATATTTGCCTCCAACTACACCAGAGTTAAAATGTTATCCTGGATCGACAGATCTACGATGCCCTCGGCCCACAACACCAGCACCTCCTAACTGCTTCCCTGGTAGCAGGGACCCACGTTGTCCTAAGCCACCAACACCTGCACCACCTAACTGCTATCCTGGAAGCACCGACCCACGTTGTCCTAAGCCCACAACACCGGCACAGCCACATTGCTATCCTGGCAGTTCAGATTCTCGTTGTTCTAAACCTACGACCCCTGCACCACCTAACTGCTATCCTGGTAGCTTAGATCCCCGTTGTCCTAAACCAACGACTCCACAACAAGCTAACTGCTATCCTGGTAGTTCAGACCCACGTTGTCCCAAGCCTACAACACCGGCACCGCCTAACTGCTTCCCTGGTAGCAGGGACCCACGTTGTCCTAAGCCATCAACACCTGCACCACCTAACTGCTATCCTGGAAGCACAGACCCACGTTGTCCAAAGCCCACAACACCAGCCAAGCCAAATTGCTATCCTGGCAGTTCAGATTCCCGTTGTCCTAAGCCAACGACTCCAGCACCCCCTAAGTGCTATCCTGGTAGTTCAGACTCACGTTGTCCTAGGCCTACAACACCAGCACCGCCTAACTGCTATCCTGGAAGCACAGACCCTCGTTGTCCTAAACCTACAACACCGGCACCGCCTAACTGCTTCCCTGGTAGCAGGGACCCACGTTGTCCAAAGCCCACAACACCAGCCCAGCCAAACTGCTATCCTGGCAGTTCAGATTCCCGTTGTCCTAAGCCAACCACTCCAGCACCACCTAAGTGCTATCCTGGTAGTTCAGACTCACGTTGTCCTAGGCCTACAACACCGGCACCGCCTAACTGCTATCCTGGAAGCACAGACCCTCGTTGTCCTATACCTACGACACCAGCACCACCTAACTGCTATCCAGGAAGTTCAGACCCTCGCTGTCCTAAACTAACTTCTCCTGCTCCACCAAACTGCTTCCCTGGCAGCATTGACCCCAGATGTCCAAAACCCACATCTCCTAAGCCTGTATGTTATCCAGGTTCTCCCGACCCCCGTTGCCCTCAATCCCCAAGACCTACCACAATTAATCCACCGACATATTTGCCTCCGACTACACCAGAAATAAAATGTTATCCTGGATCGACAGATCTACGATGCCCTCGACCCACAACACCAGCTCCTCCTAACTGCTATCCTGGAAGCACAGACCCTCGTTGTCCTAAGTCCACAACACCGGCACCGCCTAACTGCTATCCAGGAAGCACAGACCCTCGTTGTCCTAAGCCCACAACACCTGCACCACCTAACTGCTTCCTGGTAGCAGGGACCCACGTTGTCCTAAGCCCACAACACCTGCACCACCTAACTGCTTCCCTGGTAGCAGGGATCCACGTTGTCCTAAGCCATCAACACCTGCACCACCTAACTGCTATCCTGGCGGTTCAGATTCCCGTTGTCCTAAGCCCACAACACCAGCCCAGCCAAATTGCTACCCTGGCAGTTCAGATTCCCGTTGTCCTAAGCCAACCACTCCAGCACCACCTAAGTGCTATCCTGGTAGTTCAGACTCACGTTGTCCTAGGCCTACAACACCAGCACCGCCTAACTGCTTCCTGGTAGCAGGGACCCACGTTGTCCTAGGCCTACAACACCGGCACCGCCTAACTGCTATCCTGGAAGCACAGACGCTCGTTGTCCTAAACCTACGACACCAGCACCACCTAACTGCTATCCTGGAAGCACAGACCCACGTTGTCCAAAGCCCACAACACCAGCCCAGCCAAATTGCTATCCTGGCAGTTCAGATTCCCGTTGTCCTAAGCCAACCACTCCAGCACCACCTAAGTGCTATCCTGGTAGTTCAGACCTCGTTGTCCTAAGCCAGCCACTCCAGCACCACCTAAGTGCTATCCTGGTAGTTCAGACTCACGTTGTCCTAGGCCTACAACACCGGCACCGCCTAACTGCTATCCTGGAAGCACAGACCCTCGTTGTCCTAAACCTACGACACCAGCACCACCTAATTGCTATCCTGGAAGTTCAGACCCTCGCTGTCCTAAACCAACTTCTCCTGCTCCACCAAACTGCTTCCCTGGCAGCATTGACCCCAGATGTCCAAAACCCACATCTCCTAAGTCTGTATGTTATCCAGGTTCTCCCGACCCCCGTTGCCCTCAATCCCCAAGACCTACCACAATTAATCCACCGACATATTTGCCTCCGACTACACCAGAAATAAAATGTTATCCTGGATCGACAGATCTACGATGCCCTCGACCCACAACACCAGCTCCTCCTAACTGCTATCCTGGAAGCACAAACCCTCGTTGTCCTAAGCCCACAACACCGGCACCGCCTAACTGCTTCCCTGGTAGCAGGGACCCACGTTGTCCTAAGCCATCAACACCTGCACCACCTAACTGCTATCCTGGAAGCACAGACCCTCGTTGTCCTAATCCCACAACACCAGCACCACCTAATTGCTTCCCTGGTAGCAGGGACCCTCGTTGTCCTAAGCCATCAACACCTGCACCACCTAACTGCTATCCTGGAAACACAGACCCACGTTGTCCAAAGCCCACAACACCAGCCCAGCCAAATTGCTATCCTGGCAGTTCAGATTCCCGTTGTCCTAAGCCAAAAACTCCATCACCACCTAAGTGCTATCCTGGTAGTTCAGACTCACGTTGTCCTAGGCCTACAACACCGGCATCGCCTAACTGCTATCCTGGAAGCACAGATCCTCGTTGTCCTAACCCTACAACACTGGCACCGCCTAACTGCTATCCTGGAAGCACAGACCCACGTTGTCCAAAGCCCACAACACCAGCCAAGCCAAATTGCTATCCTGGCAGTTCAGATTCCCGTTGTCCTAAGCCAACCACTCCAGCACCACCTAAGTGCTATTCTGGTAGTTCAGACTCACGTTGTCCTAGGCCTACAACACCAGCACCGCCTAACTGCTATCCTGGAAGCACAGACCCTCGTTGTCCTAAACCTACAACACCGGCACCGCCTAACTGCTATCCAGGAAGCACAGACCCTCGTTGTCCTAAGCCCACAACACCTGCACCACCTAACTGCTTCCCTGGTAGCAGGGATCCACGTTGTCCTAAGCCATCAACACCTGCACCACCTAACTGCTATCCTGGAAGCACAGACCCACGTTGTCCAAAGCCCACAACACCAGCCCAGCCAAATTGCTACCCTGGCAGTTCAGATTCCCGTTGTCCTAAGCCAACGACTCCAGCACCCCCTAAGTGCTATCCTGGTAGTTCAGACTCACGTTGTCCTAGGCCTACAACACCAGCACCGCCTAACTGCTATCCTGGAAGCACAGACCCTCGTTGTCCTAAACCTACAACACCGGCACCGCCTAACTGCTTCCCTGGTAGCAGGGACCCACGTTGTCCAAAGCTCCACAACACCAGCCCAGCCAAACTGCTATCCTGGCAGTTCAGATTCCTGTTGTCCTAAGCCAACCACTCCAGCACCACCTAACTGCTATCCTGGTAGTTCAGACTCACGTTGTCCTAGGCCTACAACACTGGCACTGCCTAACTGCTATCCTGAAGCACAGACCTCGTTGTCCTAATCCCACAACACCAGCACCACCTAACTGCTTCCTGGTAGCAGGGACCCACGTTGTCCTAAACCTACGACACCAGCACCACCTAACTGCTATCCAGGAAGCACAGACCCTCGTTGTCCTAAACCAACTTCTCCTGCTCCACCAAACTGCTTCCTGGCAGCATTGACCCCAGATGTCCAAAACCCACATCTCCTAAGCCTGTATGTTATCCAGGTTCTCCTGACCCCTGCTGCCCTCAATCCCCAAGACCTACCACAATTAATCCACTGACATATTTGCCTCCGACTACACCAGAAATAAAATGTTATCCTGATCGACAGATCTACGATGCCCTCGACCCACAACACCAGCCAAGCCAAATTGCTATCCTGGAGCACAGACCCTCGTTGTCCTAAACCTACGACACCAGCACCACCTAACTGCTATCCTGAAGCACAGACCTCGTTGTCCTAAGCCAACCACTCCAGCACCACCTAACTGCTATCCTGGAAGCACAGACCCTCGTTGTCCTAAGTCCACAACACCGGCACCGCCTAACTGCTATCCAGGAAGCACAGACCCTCGTTGTCCTAAGCCCACAACACCTGCACCACCTAACTGCTTCCCTGGTAGCAGGGATCCACGTTGTCCTAAGCCATCAACACCTGCACCACCTAACTGCTATCCTGGAAGCACAGACCCACGTTGTCCAAAGCCCACAACACCAGCCCAGCCAAATTGCTACCCTGGCAGTTCAGATTCCCGTTGTCCTAAGCCCACCACTCCAGCACCACCTAAGTGCTATCCTGGTAGTTCAGACTCACGTTGTCCTAGGCCTACAACACCGGCACCGCCTAACTGCTATCCTGGAAGCACAGACCCTCGTTGTCCTATACCTACGACACAGGCACCACCTAACTGCTATCCTGGTAGTTCAGATTCCTGTTGTCCTAAGCCCACAACACCTGCACCACCTAACTGCTATCCTGGAAGCACAGACTCACGTTGTCCTAAACCAACGACACCAGCACCACCCAACTGCTACACTGGAAGCACAGACCCCCGTTGTCCGAAACCTACGACACAGGCACCACCTAACTGCTATCCTGGAAGCACAGACCCTCGTTGTCCTAAACCGACGACACCATCACCGCCTAACTGCTATCCAGGAAGTTCAGACCCTCGCTGTCCTAAACCTACTTCTCCTGCTCCACCGAACTGCTTCCCTGGCAGCATTGACCCCAGATGTCCAAAACCCACATCTCCTAAGCCTGTCTGTTATCCAGGTTCTCCCGACCCCCGTTGCCCTCAATCCCCAAGACCTACCACAGTTAATCCACCGACATATTTGCCTCCAACTACACCAGAGTTAAAATGCTATCCTGGATCGACAGATCTTCGATGCCCTCGACCCACAACACCAGCTCTTCCTAACTGCTTACCTGGTAGCAGGGACCCACGTTGTCCTAAGCTCCACAACACCAGCACCACCTAACTGCTATCCTGGAAGCACAGACCCACGTTGTCCTAGGCCTACAACACCAGCACCGCCTAACTGCTATCCTGGAAGCACAGACCCTCGTTGTCCTAAACCTACGACACCAGCACCACCTAACTGCTATCCTGGAAGTTCAGACCCTCGCTGTCCTAAACCTACTTCTCCTGCTCAACCAAACTGCTTCCCTGGCAGCATTGACCCCAGATGTCCAAAACCCACATCTCCTAAGCCTGTATGTTATCCAGGTTCTCCCGACCCCCGTTGCCCTCAATCCCCAAGACCTACCACAATTAATCCACCGACATATTTGCCTCCAACTACACCAGAGTTAAAATGTTATCCTGGATCTACAGATCCTCGGTGCCCACGACCCACAACACCAGCTCCTCCTAACTGCTTCCCTGGAAGTTCTGACACACGTTGTCCTAAGCCTACTTCTCCTGCTCCACCAAACTGCTTCCCTGGTAGCAGGGACCCACGTTGTCCAAAGCCCACAACACCAGCTCCTCTAACTGCTTCCCTGGTAGCAAAGACCCCCGTTGCCCTAAGCCTACAACTCCTGCACCACCAACCTGCTATCCTGGAAGTACAGACCCTCGTTGTCCTAAACCTACGACACCAGCACAACCTAAGTGCTATCCAGGAAGTTCAGACCTCGCTGTCCTAAACCTACTTCTCCTGCTCCACCAAACTGCTTCCCTGGTAGCAGGGACCCACGTTGTCCTAAACCAACGACACCAGCACAACCTAAGTGCTATCCTGGTAGTTCAGGACTCACGTTGTCCTAGTCCTTCAACACTGGCACCGCCTAACTGCTATCCTGGAAGCATAGACCCGCGTTGTCCAAAACCCACAACACAAGCCCAGCCAAATTGCTATACTGGAAGCACAGACCCACGTTGTCCTAAGCTCCACAACACCAGCCCAGCCAAATTGCTATCCTGGCAGTTCAGATTCCCGTTGTCCTAAGCCAACAACTACAGCACCACCTAAGTGCTATCCCGGTAGTTCAGACTCACGTTGTCCTAAACCTACAACTTCTGCTCCTCCTAATTGTTACCCAGGAAGTTCTGATGCACGTTGTCCTGAACCTGTCTGTTACCCAGGTTCTCTTGATCCCCGGTGTCCTCAACCTCCAAGACCTACCACAATTAATCCACCGACATATTTGCCTCCAACTACACCAGAGTTAAAATGTTATCCTGGATCTACAGATCTTCGATGCCCTCGACCCACAACACCAGCTCCTCCTAACTGCTTCCCTGGTAGCAGGGACCCACGTTGTCCTAAACCACCAACACCTACACTACCTAACTGCTATCCTGGAAGCACAGACCCACGTTGTCCTAAACCTACAACACCGGCACTGCCTAACTGCTTCCCTGGCAGCATTGACCCCAGATGTCCAAAACCCACATCTCCTAAGCCTGTATGTTATCCAGGTTCTCCCGACCCCCGTTGCCCTCAATCCCCAAGACCTACCACAATTAATCCACCGACATATTTGCCTCCAACTACACCAGAGTTAAAATGTTATCCTGGATCTACAGATCCTCGGTGCCCACGACCCACAACACCAGCTCCTCCTAACTGCTTCCCTGGAAGTTCTGACACACGTTGTCCTAAGCCTACATCATTGGCACCACCAAATTGTTATTCTGGTAGCAAAGACCCCCGTTGCCCTAAGCCTACAACTCCTGCACCACCAACCTGCTATCCTGGAAGTACAGACCCTCGTTGTCCTAAACCTACGACACCAGCACAACCTAAGTGCTATCCAGGAAGCACTGACACTCGTTGCCCTAAACCAACAACTCCAGCACCCCTAAGTGCTATCCTGGTAGTTCAGACTCACGTTGTCCTAGTCCTTCAACACTGGCACCGCCTAACTGCTATCCTGGAAGCATAGACCCGCGTTGTCCAAAACCCACAACACAAGCCCAGCCAAATTGCTATACTGGAAGCACAGACCCACGTTGTCCAAAGCCCACAACACCGGCCCAGCCAAATTGCTATCCTGGCAGTTCAGATTCCCGTTGTCCTAAGCCAACAACTACAGCACCACCTAAGTGCTATCCCGGTAGTTCAGACTCACGTTGTCCTAAACCTATAACTTCTGCTCCTCCTAATTGTTACCCAGGAAGTTCTGATGCACGTTGTCCTGAACCTGTCTGTTACCCAGGTTCTCCTGATCCCCGGTGTCCTCAACCTCCAAGACCTACCACAATTAATCCACCGACATATTTGCCTCCAACTACACCAGAGTTAAAATGTTATCCCGGATCTACAGATCTTCGATGCCCACGACCCACAACACCAGCTCCTCCTAACTGCTTCCCTGGTAGTACAGACTCACGTTGTCCTAAACCACCAACACCTACACTACCTAACTGCTATCCTGGAAGCCCAGACAAGCGTTGCCCTAAACCTATAACGCCCACTCCTCTAAACTGCTTCACTGGAAACATTGACCCAAGATGTCCAAAGCCCATATCTCCAAAACCTGTGTGTTACCCAGGTTCCCCTGACCCAACCTGCCCTCAACCTTCTAGACCTACTACAATTAATCCTCCTACATATTTGCCTCCAACGACACCAGATTTGAAATGCTATCCCGGCTCTTCAGATTCTCGATGCGCACAACCAATAACACCGGTTCCACCAAATTGTTATCCTGGAAGCATAGACCCTCGTTGTCCTAAGCCCACCACATCAAACTGTTATCCTGGTAGCAATGATCCTAGATGTCCTACACCCTCTTCTCCGAAACCAACTACACAAAAACCTCCTAGTTGCTACCCTGGAAGCAATGATCCTAGATGCCCTCAGTCTACCCCTACTCCAAGCTCTTGTTATCCCGGATCTAAAGATCCAAATTGTCCGCAACCTTTTGCTCCTAGTAGCACCAATCCACCTTCCACTTATTTACCGCCTTTCCCAGCAGAAAATGAGATAAAATCTGCAAGAACTAGTAGACTAGCCGCGAAAACTTTGGACTACTATGATGAACCGCAATTAAACGTTGGTAGGTAATTTTTAAATACATAAATATGCCCTAAAATGCCTATATATTTTTAAATGACATTTCTAACCTTTTCTTAGTACATTTAAAAATAAAATTTAAGTACCAGTCAAAGTGGTATTGCCCTACTTTTCTTGATATCAGTTGCCTAATAAGCATTAGAATATTATTAAGTTTTAACGCTTATTGACCAAGGCAACACTGACTTGTTACCTGACGATATAATATATATTAAATATGCAAAAATCAATTGCAGTCTGGGCGATGGTACGACACATGGTGCGGTACGAAAGACTAGAAATATGTTTGTTATGTGACCGGCAACTCAATATCTAGGAACTCAGATCGCTAATTTACGCAGTATTAAAAAATATTCTTAAATGTGGTCTATATATCAATGGAAGATAAACATAAGTTTTTTACTTATTTTTAAATTTTGTTATCAAAATTTACACTATTCATAACTATTGTAATCATTCGACTTTCAATGGACTTATACGAGACGTCATTTTTACATTTCAACCGGATCAAAATAGTAGATTCTACCATAACAGCCAACAAATTTGAAAAGTTCTATATTGTAATTTTTTTTTAAATAATATATATTATATTTAAAAAAATAATAACGATTACAAGGAGATAATAATTTTACCGAGGGTGAAATTTTTCAGCCGATGCTTGAACATTTCATCAGTTCTTATCTTCGATATATTCCTTTGTCGCATTATCAAACTATTTTTTATAAATAAATTATTTTGATTAAATAAATTGACTTTGACATAAATGTCAATATTAATATTTAAAGAAATATTTGTTTCAGACAATTTCGAGTTTACACGGACAAAACCAAGAACACGAAATATCAGAGATATAAGCAAGCAAAACGGCAGTCTCATGGAAGCATCTAGTGGATTAGGAATTATTCAGATGGCCATCGGTGGCTCTATCTTCCTAGTTGTATTGTCTATTGCGTTAACTATATATATTTATAAACATAAACGAGCGATTAGACAAACAACTATGAAGACTGTCGCGACGTTGAGAAATGATCATCTTTGTTAATATATCATTGAAAATGGCAATAAAATTGTGATACAATACGTCCTCAGCTTTTATAACGATAACTGACGTTTATATATAAAGATTACGTTAATTTTGCATGCATATATGCTATATAGTTTAACTTATGAATTTATCACTGCCTTCTTAGCTTTATAACATATTTTCAGGCGCTTAACATAAGATGCCTATTTTATTCTTAAATAAAATAGTGCCATAAAATCAAACTGTAGACTCAGTAGTATATCAAAACCTTTTAATGGAAATATATATACTAATATTAAAACAAAAGTCTATTGAAATACTACTGGACACAATCGTTGATAATACACAGGATATTTTTGTAAATACTACCCCTAGTCAAAATATTTTTACCATGAAGCAAAATTACGTTAAAATGACTTTTAATGTGTATTTTTTTACAATTTACTCTTTTTGTGATATTCTTTTTGTATATAATTTGCCAGCGTAATAATGTGGCCATTCTATTGTAGAAATAGTTGTAAACTCAACAATGTTAAGCGACTGTTACATTTTAGATGGTAAAAATATTTGAGAAATTCGATTGAAATCTTTTTACCATCGAGAATGTAATCAGGTAAAGAAAAGAAATATTAAATAAAATGTTTTTGAGATTGCTTATCGAGTCAATCTAAGTAAACATTCTATGAATGTAATGTATTGTTTTATTTCTACACCTATAATAACTCCTACTAAAAATTTTAAAAATTATTCCTGGAATATTTTCACAATGATATTTAATAGATAATAAAAACAAGTAATAAAACTTTGTAACTTACCCAGTATACTAAGAAGTGATCCTTTATGAAAAAATTGTCCTATTAGACAGCTTTTCTATAGATAATCTGGAAAACGCAAAAACAGTTCAAAATGTATGCAAATCAAGATCACAAATAAGTTCAACTAAGTTTCGAGTGTGGCCCATTAACTATTTTGATTAATAAATATTTATGATTAAAAATTGAGGTCTATATAACTACTCACAAGCTACTTAATGTTTAAGAGGATAAAAACCTCATTTATATGCTAAAACATATTTTTTTTTATAAACGATAATTCCAAACAAACACACAGTTCACCTTAATGTGCAGCCGCAGCAAGCAGTTCTCAATTATATACACACCAAAAACCAGACAGTCACCAAAGTAGCACAGCTTCACGCTAGTAATCTGGTATGAGAGTATGTATATACAACAGGTGGAAACAATATAAATAGTGTTTATAATATATTAATATTATATCAAAAGTGACTATCACTTATTAATAAATTGCATCCTTGAATATATACTCGTTAGATACCCCGTAACTAAAAGTTATAAGGGTGCTATGTATGTATGTAGAGTATAGATATACGTAGAGGTCGCAGAGTATACTTCGAAATAGCATTCCTTCGGGAAGACATAGACCACGCTATGAATAGAGCGATCAGAACTGGATATATTTCCCTGTTTATCGCAAAAATTATAAACTATCTTGAGCTGTTCGAGTATATAGTTAAACGGCATAAATCGACACGTAGCGTTCAGCTTCATCGTAATGGTGCGATGTGAAATATATTAATCGATAAATGTATATATACATAGAAGTAAAATAGCTACAACGTTCTTCATAGTATAACAATTACCGAAAATATAAATCGTACTATCAATGCTACTTTAGCTGGCGCTAATCGTGAACATGACTGTGAATTTCGGAGATATCCAGTTGAGTGTTTATTCCTCTCTCTTTCTTCGGTGTTCTCTATTGATTCGTTACGCTACGCATTACGCTCTTTTCGCCTCGTCGTCATTGTGCCCACATCATTTTTGTATAATTTCCCGATATCGTTCTAATACCGCCAAATGCTTGTGGCCAATTGTATACTACTGAAGAATTATACCTTATTATAGAATATTCAACATATTAAACATACATCCACAAATTGAATACTGTCCGTTTTCTTTTTACTTTTTTCGGGTTGCTGGGCGCTGTTAGCCCGAAGGCTTTTACAGTTTCACCTGGTTGAGAGGTGACCGAGCACTTATGGCACTCAGTGGCGACCTCTATAAACAGGTAACCAGTACAAGGGGTCCCGAGAGGGAGCCTCGGCTTGGACCACTTGTTTCGCGATAGCGTCTGACTCGAGGGTGCCCAACAGGGTCGAACTTTGGCTCGGTTAGTTGCTTCTGACTAAGTATTATCTAAATTAATATCGCTATTATTATTAGCAATCTATACCACCACTTCAGAATGCGTGGGCGCTGGAGAAGAAGTGGCGCAAGAAACTCCAGCAGCGCTTCTATCTGTATGGACTGGAGAGAACCGGCCTGTGATATTTCGGTATCGCGAAACGTACGTCTGAATACTTAGAATTAAATTTGCAACTTTAGAGAGTGACTGAGACTGAATGGAGTTCACTCAAATTTTACTACCTGTACTCATTACGTCAATAAAGTAACAAAAAAGACTGAGTGGAGAGTCGTGCTACGAAGGCAATTAGTGGATTAATTAAAATCCGCCTAGTCAATTTCCAGTACATTCGTAGGGTGGCTAGCCTCTCGGTATACTGCAGGATTAGTTTTGAAAATAGCGCATTGGTATTACACAATTTAATATCTTCTTCCCCATATCACTATCGGACAACCGGATATACGACGCATCTCCATACATTCGTTGCGGATATATCTAGCTTAAGAACGAAGCAATTTGCCTTCTCCGTTCTGATTTCAGCCAGGGATTAGAATTTTGTCTGCGTCTGTATTTCCGTCCAAACATAACTGCAAGGCAACAGCGATGAATAGGCTTTTACTGAGCCAGTGCGCTTAGCATCCAGGGCTACACAGCAACTTACTGCGATAGTAGCCACTCACCAACGCAAGATGATTGTGATTTAAAAATAAGACCAAAAACTGTTAATTTTACACAGATAGCGTTTATTGATAAAAACGTAGTCCTCATCCGGTTGCACCAACCCTTTGTTGGCTGAAGCTAGCTGAGGCTTTGCTCTACCTCGTAAAAGTACCACCCACGTATTCTGTCCTCGAAAGATAACCAAGATATAAAAAGGTTGTGCTATGAAGACTGAGTTGACTTCTCTCTTTACCTTTAGCGTAAGTAATTTGTTCTCCCTTTTCCTCAACTGACAAGATAAAATAAAAACAATATTCTTTCGTTCTCGTATCGTTATTCGATAAAAATTTAATGCTGGTATTCTGTTGTATTCATACCCTAAGCGGTTAATATATGTATATTCGTTATATATTCGTTTTATACTCGTTTTCTCTCTGTATTTTAATATTATATAGGAAACTAATAGAATGTCAGTATGTTTAAGATTTTTTAATTTATTCTTTAAAACAAAATAGGTACATCATATATAATTAAACTTCATACAAAAATGTAACAAAAGAAAATAGTAGTAAATGATATACAGATAATCTTATCTAATATATATACATATATATGTCTATCTTCGCCTTATTGATCAATAAAATATAATAGTTTGTAATTAATTATATACAATACAATAAGATGCATATAAACACCTACCAGACTGGACATTAAATGGTGGGTCCATAACAGCTGATACATCTAGGGTGTACAAGTTCTGTTTATATGTGATAGATCTCGTGTGTTCCATATAAGTAAATGATAACTCATTGTGAATGTTGCTGAAAATTATTATAAATATGTTAACATATATTTTAAGTATAATCAGCAACATAATTATTATTATCAACTTTTTTATATAGTCTTATATTCTTACATATATTACCTTCTTTATTACTTATAATATAATTAATTACCTTCAATTCTACACAAAATGTTTTAAATAAAAATTAAGTATAAATAGAATTAAAGTTACAATCCGACATCTTCACCTCTTTCTAAATTTAACATGTATATCCATATTCATGTTTGTGCTAGATTGAGTTACAAATCAAATCTCGTATACTTTCTTTATCTTTTTTTTATATCTTTATTAATATTTTTAACTGTATAAACTAAAATAGTTGCAAAATTAACTTAAATATACAGGATTTAAATTATCTAACAACTTACATTCAGGTACATAAATAACATGAAATTAAAAATATATTATACGAATTAGTAGTTCAAAACACAAAAGTGAAGTGACAGCCACATTAATTCAATGTCTTCTTGTATAATTATGTAATGGTAATGACTTCTTATATTAACGCGAACAGTGTATATTGAATAAAAATAATTTTACGGATTTTATCGCGTTTATTTAATAAAATAAATGAATGACTTTTGGTCACGGGCAGAAATGAGATGGTTGAACAATATCCAGATGTCATAGTTAATCCGAACTAAGTCAGTTTTCAACTATTTATTTTTTGATCTAAAACAAAGTTTAAAACGAACTCAATAACATCTATAAAATTAATTTTATCCAATAATAAGGTAACTACAAATATAGGAGGCAAGAAGGTTAATGTAATTACATATATAGTACATAGAGAGTTTATTAATTGAATAGTTGGAATAGATTATCGATCAATAAACTTTAATCTTAGAGGTCCATTGGGAGTGTACATAGGATGTATATGATAGTCCAACAGTTCATGATGATACTCCATCTTAAAAGCTTGTACAATCTGAAATGAAAATTAAATATTTATTACAAACTACGTCATGAGTAGACTATAGTAGAGTAAAATAATTCACTGCTGGATGTAGTTTCTATTAGTAACCAGTCGGTAAGTAATAACCTGCAGTATAAAAAATATAGATAAACACCCATCAACATTCATTATCGTAAGGGTTCAAGGTGGACTGGTTGTCGGTTGACTTTGATCTTAAGACAGTAACGATAATATTATTAATTGCAATTTAAATGCTGTTTTACGAAATGTTTGAAGAAATAACGGAACACTATACTTGTTTATATAGAGACGTGAAAATAATAACCTCTTGGCTAGATAGAATGGTAGAATGGTACTTACGTAACTTAAAACTAATAATGTATTTAGACCAAATTTTGCTTTTTCGTTACTATTAAATTAATAATCTAATTGTGACATATAATTCATATTACTTTAAAAAATATTAGAAAGGAGAGAAAAAGAAATAAATGTCTTTTCTGTTTCTTTTTTATTTTGTAAGTTTGTAAAATAGTATTAAACAAAAGATCTTTAATAGGTTGTATTACTTGGTGCTTCGTCTCAGATAAGTTGATTCCGGAAATGCCAGAAGAATGTTTAAAATTACTAATGATACGTTACAGCAACCAAAGTGACCGTAGTGATTTGCAAAATAAATTATTTTGCATTACAATTTATTTTAAAATATATTATATATACTTTAAATGGAATTTTGAGTACTTAATAGATCTAGGAAATGATACTAGATAGGTATGAGAAGGAGGGGTTAGGCTACTGATCTTCATAAAAAAGCTAGCAATGTTTTTATCATTACTAACATTTCGTCAGTTAATCAATCACTCCAACTAAGCCTAAATGCATGTTTTAAGAAAATCTTTCATCAAATCATGACGAAAGATTTAAACTTTAAGTTCCGCAGATCGAACCTTAACCCATTAGGCTATTGGCGCTTCAATTTTGGTTTGGGTCATTAGCATTAGGATAATAATAATGCCATCTTGGACGATTTAGACCACAGCGACTTTTTAGATTATTACAAGACATAAACCCTCCAGGATATATTATAGTGCCCTATATTCCCATTCACGCAAACAGAGAGACATTCACACATCATCAATCACAGAATATACAAACAATATAAGACGAGAACTAACAATTTCTGATACACTAATTCCTCGGCTTTGAATAAAACCCGCGATGCAACAGCTAGATTCTCTAACTACTGCCCCGCGCGTCTGTGAACCAGGGTATCGCTAAAACAGGTGTTCCCCTTTGTCGCATTTCCTAACTTTGAAAACACTCCCCTCTATTATTTCCGCTAATATCAGAATCCTTGGCGTTGATATATCCAGCGACGTACAGTTCTGCGGTCACTTGGAAGGCAAGGCCAAATTGGCCTCTAAAAAACTTGGCGTGCATAGATCAGACTGTATTTCATGTCGGCCCACCTTGTGCAACTTTACAAGGCGCAAGTTCGGCTTCACATAAAATACTGTCCTTATCTCTGGGTTGGGACACCACAGTACCTTTCCATTGATTTTTTCTTTAATGAATTAAAAAAAAATATTTTAAAGAGCGGCTCGAATCGTTGTAGTCCAGGTACCTTCCCTTTGGCATTGTGAAGAGATGTTGCATCTCGATACATTTTTTAACGAACTTACCATGGAGAGTGTTCTGACTAATTCCAGCCGCTGAGTTTAAACATCGTACATCAATTCAAAATTTTATCCTCATCATCACAATGGATGGTGCGCTTAACGCGAAATATTCTGCCGCACACAACTCTATGGAATTAGCTGTCGCTAGCGGTATTCCTGAAATGATACGACTTCAAGACCTTCAAGAGCCTACACTTTAAAAGCCGGCAGCGCATCAGCGACTTCTCTGGTGTTGCGGATGTTCATGGGCGGTGGTACTCAATTACCATCAAGTGAGCGGCTTGTTCCTTAGCCACCTGTTTTACATAAAATAAGACATTTAATTAAATAACAGGAATTTAAATTTACCTTGCATAGAACTATATGCATTTCAAGTTCGGCAAATCGTCGACCGAGACACATCCTTTTCCCGAATCCGAACGGTAGTGACGCAAATGCGTGATGTTTGTACGCTGACCGTTGTATCCATCGTTCCGGACGGAACTCTGACGCATTTGAGAAATAATCCTCCGAGTTACCCATTACATAGTGTTGGAAAATTACTTGGGTCTGAAAAATACAACACTTTATTAAAAAAAAAAGAATGGTTGTAAAATATTATAATGGCACGAATATTAGGTAAAATATATGTCCTTATTTATGTAACCTTTTTTTGCAATAGATCAATTTATATATTTACATATAATATTACTTTTCACTATGATACATTTGACTCTTATTTTGTAAAATTTGAGATTGTAAAATGTGTGTCATGTATCACACAAATTTATTTATTCAGGTTAAAATACTTGAATAATAAATTGTAATTTATTGGTGGATTTTTGATTTAAGAAATAACTTTGTAGTTTATATTAACCAGAAATATGATATTCACTTTTATTGTGAATAAAATTTATTAAAATTATATATAATTGTTTTTACATTTAATTAATGTTTTATATAAATAAAGAATGTTTTATATATATATATGCAATTTTAAGTATTGTGCGGTGAAGGAAAGTCACCGTGAGAAAAACCTGCATGTCTAAAAAAAAGACAGTGGAGTCGCATGGTAGACTACCACCTACTGCTCTACCACTTTCTCTAGAAAGGTGGCCCAATGCCCAGAAATAATATAATCTAACACTTACCCCTTTCGGTATATTATAGCCACATATAACAGTGTCCTTCGTCAGTTGCCTGCCATTACCGATTACAACAGGGAACATTCTAAGAAAAAACATTTTTAGGTTTTTTACAACTTGGATGAACTCTACTAGGATGATTACATAAATCTACTACACTACTTATCCATTTATCCAGTTGAATATATAATGATATTATATCCAACACCAGGCCTGCTGGAAGAGATTTTAATTGTAAAATAAGCTGCGCCTTTGTACATATCATTCCTATATTACTTCCTTTATATAAATGCTTTGTGTACATTAATAAGTTAAATAAATAAATAAATAAATGCATCTCAAACATTTTTTTTCATTTCTTATTTTGTACTGTAGTTGGGTCAACTGGCCTATCGAATTTAATGGTAAACTTGAACAGTGAGCCACGTGCATATGTGTGCGAGTCTGATCTATCCAACGTCCAAGAAAGGTGACGTTTTTGACCCATTCAACGGTCTGTCCTAAATGGAACGTGAGTGGTTGGCCTTAGTATACTACGTCTGCCGTCGGGCCACAAGGGCGAATGTCTTCCAAATATTCACCGTAATGAGCCACTAGTTTGAGTACCCTAGTGTTGATTGACGGCAGTGATCACTTACTACAAAGGGAGCCGACAGTGACTTCCCTTTGGGAATTATTCCTTTTGAGAAAATTGGGAAATTCTGTGAATAAGTCAAGCTACACTGCATATTGTTTCTAGCTGCGTAATGAATGGGTCAGCTAGACCGGGATAGGACCATGTCCTCACAGAATACTAGCGTAAAATGGCAGCTTAATTCTGGTTTGTTTCGTGTAGTAAGTGCAGGGATCCGGAGACCTTTATTACCGGAGACTAGGCATTCCATCTCAGTCCTCAAGGGTGACATCTTGTCAAGGATGAATGTCGATGTCATGGTATATATATATACATATATATATGACATTTATTACGTTTATATGCTTTCAGAATTAAAATAAATAGTAAAATAATTAACAGTAATTTTCTTACAGCCGCAATATATTATCTGATTATAGGTAGAGACCTGGTAGAGAATGCCTTTTAGCATTAAGCCCGCCTGTTTCTACTACTTTTCTTTGACTTGTGCAAATGAAGAATAAATAAATAGATAAATTAATAAATATCCAGATACACATATTTTGTCTTGCTTGTCACATTTATTTACATTACGAAAAGTAACTGACCTTAAAACCTCCTTTACACAGGCCTTCAAATAGGGCATTTGGTTGATATCGCCGGTCGTTAAAGGTCTGCCTTGAAGTACTTTGGTAATTTCTTGGTGTAACCTTTCTTGGATTTCAGGTCTCAAGGCCAACTGATACATCGTCGAAGCTACAGCGTTTGATGTCTGAAATTTATTAAATTAGACTTCTCAAAGACATAATTTACACAATAATAAGATTAAATAATCTTTTTCCATTACCTTACTACACCTACATTGATGATTGCATGGCCTAGTGATAAAAGTAATTAGATGATTTTACCCATTATGTTATATAAACCGTAACAAACGAGTTCTCCATTCACTTGATACTTATAATAGGCTCCTACACGCCCATGATACTCTCTAAATAAGCCGGTTTAAGGTAAAACTAAAACTACTGTTTTACGAAACTTCATAACTGTGGTTTACCTCTACCATGTAAAATTCCATACCTATCAGAAAACAATATTTGTGTAACACAAATTATTGTTTGATTATGCCCGTATTTCCAACGTGTATACTATACTAAGAATGTATCCAAACCTTCTTTCTTATTGCATACATCATACTTAATTATTTATTTTTACCACTACATCGGCTTGGACAATGACTAGGGAAAGCGATGACAAATTAATGCGAATAATTGAGCAATTCGATAGCAATAGAAATACGATAGCAAGTGCTCTATTAATACTGCCAAGTCAGCTACTGTCTTAAGTTCAAAATATACCTACATATGTATTCGACAACATCGCGCCACGGGTTGACTGATAGAGAATGCCATAAGGCATTCCGCCGTTTGTACTCTTTTGGAAAGATGTGAACAAATAACGTTTATTTTTATTTTTTTATTACATTAGGAGAAACAAACGAGCACACAGTTCATTTGATGTCAAGTGATTCCTACGGCTCATGACATATATGTACGTTCATCCTTGACAAGGAATCATAATGCAGATGCGTTGTTACCCTTGAGGACTGAGATGGAATACCTCGTCACTAATATGTATTAATACATAGTATAGATTATGATAATTATAGATTGTTTCAATAGTACCTACAGTATGGCTATCGGTGATTAAACAATGCCTATCGGTTACTAAAGTATTCCTGTCTGTATTACGAGTATTATATGAAATGGTGAAATATGGTTAATGTAGTATCACTTAAGATATCGCAATAAATGTTTCCTATGGTGTTTCGTACCGTATCTATCCCCACGAGGAAAAGGTCAAGGGCCGCCACAGCAGCCACTCTACGTCCTGCCGCAGATACTAAATCTTGCAACAATGACTTGCTTCCACCGTTCGTTTCACACTCCTCGAGAGCTCGGTCCACGTGGCTTAAAGTAACGCTGTAATAAAAGAAATATAACTAAGCAATAAGATATAAAACTCACATTATACCATATCTAAAAAAACAATATTAGCAATCCTACTAATATCACTAATATATTGGTTAACCGTTCCAACTAAGTTGAAAATGCTTGTGCTAGAAGATGGTTCACGACATTAGTCGAATGTATGCTATATATATATATATATATATATATATATATATACACTATTATACATAGTAAGAAGTTGAACAGATTGTTATAAGACAAAGCCACTAAAAACTTTTATTAAAATATAAAATTATTTTAAATATAAAACTCTAATCCCTGCATCGAAATCAATTGACCATTACGGCGTTAGTTAAAAATAGAGCTCACAGACAACGGGAGTAAGAGTGAAATAAAGTCCAGCACGAACAGATGATGATGTTCTGTTGTCTCTTTCGTCGATTGCGATTGCCGTGATATCTTCTGTTTTGTTATCAGCATATTATATCAACTATTCAGGAAATATCATAGTGCGAATTCGCAAAACACACATCATTAATTTGTTGTCCCCGTCTCTTATCCAAAGTAATGTAGAAGTGAAATGTCATGAAGAAGCGGAGGAATTGTATTGTTGATTGCCAGAGAAACAAAGCATACACACATCACAGTAAAGATCTTGGACCGCGTAGCATAACAGTCATAGTACCTGTCTACATGACAAGGGCCCTGGGTTCGATTCAAATATATTTGTCCACAAAAAATTGATGGTTTTCGGGTCTGGGTATATTGCATGTAGGTTCCGTGACACTAACACTGCATCCGAATATTCCTCCGAGCTTATTGTATTACGGAGAATGAAAAGAAAATAGCACCTCTCTGTGTTTGGGCGTATTATTACGGTACTATAACAAATCCTTCGTAATTGAACAGACATCGTGACAATGATCAAAATAGATCTGTAGGTCACCCAGACCAACAACGTGTGGACATTGTGACTCGACCAAGAATCGAACTCGTGTCCCACGACTCATTCATAACATGCAACTAACTGCAGCGTAGCTCTACTAGTTAAGAGGTTATTATTTTATACTATTATCCTTAATAATACATTTATTAACACAATAAAATATTACATATAGCTACAATAGCCTAAAATTATCGTAAAGTTAAATAAATTAAGACAAGGGGCAACGACTATTTGTGGCTTTAACTCTTGCTTACTCTTTACCGCATCAGGAGGGGTCCTTAATAGTTTATTTACAGTGATAGAGCTACACTGAAGTATGTTTCTAACTGCCGAATGAATGGGACAGCTCGACCGGGGTAGGACCACGCCCACACAGAATACCAGCAGAAAATAACTGCATAACGCTGCTGTGTTTCGTCCGGTAAGTGGAGGGATGCGGAGACCTTTATTACAAGTGACGAGGCATTCCATCTATGTCCTTTAGAGTAACAAGGCAGCTGCATTATGGTTCCTTGTCATGGATAAATGTATTGCCATCTGGTGAACTGTGTCTAATAATTAGATATATATATATATATTACATACTATTGTGTTATATTATATACAAACCTAAGTATTGTATCCAAAGCTGCCACGTAACGTCTGAACATGGCTGTAGGGTAGATTCTCCACCACGGTGCCCGCAGTTCAAGCTCGCCCACACTTATAAAGAAAGTATGGACAGCGTCGATCAGACGTTGGCTCTCTGAACTTTCTACAGACTCGAAGCAGCCGAGACGTGTGTCTAACGCAATCAATCCTAAAGCTGTGGATATAATGCTAATTGTTATTATGCCCGTATACACAGTAACAGTAGAGTAAGAGTAACTTTTGCAACTTTAAAAAGCTTCAGCGTTGTATGTCAGCCGAGGAACAAAATTATTGCAGAAAAAGCTAGTCGTGTTGTAAATCCTTTAGTCCTGACACTGCATATGAACTGTACTCTTGAGTTTGGGCAAATTCTTACGGCGCTATAATTTATCCTGCCCAGTAGCTTATGTCGTAACCTGAAGATATTTCTATTGCCCAAATCGACCAGGTGGAATAATGTCAGTTAACAACATGTGGCGTTCGAACTGTGGGGACTGGCGACAAGGAAGGGTGTTTACAAAAACAATAAAAACGAGAAAAACAGAGCAACGCTTTTGGCAGACAGATTTGATTGAATCTATTAGAGGTATTAAAAAAATCGTCAATTTGTGCGTCAAGAATGGCGATTTTTTTTTCTTTTTTACGACTGATGCCACTGAGCCCAAGAGCTTTCACAGCTTCACCAGGTTGAATGGTAGCCGAGCGCTTAGAGCACTTAGCCGGAACCTTCGTTAATAGGTAAACAGCACAATGGTTCCCTAGGGGAGCCTCAGCTTGGACGGTTACCCTGAGCGCGACCGACTGGTGGATGCCTGAGAGGGCTGAACCTCGAGTCTGGCAAATCATGCAAAGGACACTACCAACACTATTTACCAGCTGATATGATGACGATATCAAATAGTATATTGAAGTATGCAAAATATAGGTTTTATTGAGTATATTATATATAATACTTACACTCTAAGGACCACTTGTGTACTTCGTTCAAAAAGTCACCTGGAGTCTCAGATTTTTCGTCTCTTATTTGACGTATTCTGCAAATAAAAATAACTCAAGTCCCTTTGTGATTTGTTTATGTTTTTTCTGTTTGTGTTTTTTTTTTTTTTATTTTTATTACCGTGTTGATTTTAAAAAATATATGACACTAAGAGTGACAAATGTTCACAGAATTCACCTGATGGTAAGTGAAATCTTAGCCCTAACACATATCGAACATCACAAAAGATTCAAGGCACATCTCGTGGAAGAACCACCATCTTACAGGAAACCAACGCAATATGTTGTGTATGTAGCAGTAGAAGTTAACAAGGCGTTTCATCCCAATGGTAAAAGAAAAATTTCGAATCTTTGTTCTAAATGAATGTGGATATTTATTGGTAGCAGTGCTCAATTGCCATTATTTTAATTGTAAGTGATTCCTACGGCTCATGACATATATGTACGTTCATCCTTGACAAGGAATCATGTTGCAGATGCGTTGTCACCCTTGAGGACTGAGGTGGAATGGTCCTACCCCGGTTGAGCAGCAAATATTTCCCCGTTCATTATGCAAATAGAAAAAAAATGCAGTGTAGCTCTAACACTGTCAAAACAGTGTCCTGATATCATAGTTAAATAATTGATTATTCGGAAAGAACCAATAACAGTGGTAGAGCTATACTGCAGTTTGTTTCTAACTGCAGAATGAATGCTCGACTGGGGTAGGACCACTCCCTCACAGAATACCGACGTGAAATAGCAGCACAACGCTGCTGTGTTTCGTCTGGTGAGTGAAGGGATCCGGAGACCTTTATTACTGGCGACGAGGCATTCCATCTCAGTCCTCAAGGGTGACAACGCATCTGCGTTATGATTCCTTGTCAGAGATGAATGTAGATGTCATGGGCCGCTGGAATCACTTAACATCAGGTGAACTGTGTGCTCGTTTGAAAATCAAAAAAAATATTCCCTCTAATTGTCATTTCGGATATAAGTTTATATTACAAGATAAACTACCTGAAGAGAATAAATTATTTTTATACTATTAAGGATGACAAAGGAACACACAGTTCACCTGATGATAAATTATTTCTACATCATCCATATCATTCATTATAAAGAATCATGATGCGCATGCGAAACGTGAAGATTAAGATGGAATACCTGATTATCAGTTACATCATAAGCAGTATAAGGTGACCAGTTCCACATCTTTCACAGACGAACCATAACACTGCGATCATTAATTCCCTCGCCCTGTATGATAATATATAATACTCAAAAGATCTGCATGAGTTAGGATTGTACGATTTGACATGTCAAAAAAAAGTTTCAATAAATGGTTTTGCAGAATTAGTTACCTATTGATAAAGGCATCAGCGACTTCTGCTACGGGAACCGTATATTGAGCGGCACTGCTAGTACTCAATGCCACTTTAGAAACCTTAGTTCTGAATGATGCCCACGAATCGCCATGCCTGTATTTACACAAAATAAATTTATAAAAAGTTAGATACGCGTATAGTGGAATATCTGACAGAAGCGAAACCTCTTATGAATTGTACGTAAAATCGTATTTTTCAAAGAATATAAAAAAATATATTATATTTAAATTGACATTATAATATGTACTTCTTGATTGAATCACCGCGATTCACTCTTTACACTTCATCAAATAATGGCTACTCGTTAGTAATACCATAAAAACTAAGCGATATGAAAAAAAATATGCTATATTACTTTGGTAATTTAAAAAAAATCTTAATTTATACACCTAAAATTATAAATACTTACACAGCTATAACACCAGCACAATCTTTTTCAGCCCCAAAGAAATCTTTCCGTAGGGTGTGTTTGTAATAATTTAGAGATGGCATAGATGGTCTGAAAATATAATATTTCAAATTTATTACAAGATATAGACTTTAAATCAATTAAGTATACATTTGTTAGAATGCCTTACTCGGAAATTTTGCCAAATTTTTGACCACGTAAGATAATGTGGAGACTAAACTGTGTGCTCGTTTGTTACCCTTAGTTTTATAAAAAAAACACACAATTCTTAAATATACCTATAGCATAGCTTATATATATTGATTGAAATTTGACCAAATGTGTTTTTAAATTACTTTACATAACAACACTTAAAGTAATACGAATATAAAATGAATATATTTACGATATGCATTTGCCTGTTATGTAGAATTTGCAATATATAGCATATTTACAATTGCTATAAATATATATCAGGCGCCATAACCAAGAGTACGGTTGCGTACATATTCCAAAAAAAAAAATTATGTATATATATATCTATTTATTTATATATATATATCTCTCTATTTTATATATAATATAATCTCCTATCACCGCTTCCCAATTGTTCACTTTTGCTAGGCATTATGATTGTAGTGTGGCACAAACTTATCTATAGTACAGAGCAAAGGATAATCGGTCCACTTCTATCTCTGCAAAGCCATTCCACCTCATAATCATCATAATAATCATATTTTTTTTTATTAGTAGAGTATGAATACGGGTGTCATTGGCCGCAGGAATGTCCGTCATCGTTTGTAAATCCTAATACTACTATTACGATACGAAGATTACTTAATTACTTGGGCTTTTCACTTTTTTGAGTTTCACCGGATCGAATAAATTAGAGGACTCTCCTATTGATGAGTAGAATAGAAAAGAACTATAAGTTGACGCCATGAGGCACAAGGTCTTAACAACAAATCATAATTATGATATACCTGTGCGGAGCAGTATCTTCGCCTCTGAATACTCTTTCTACTTCACCGGCGTCGAAGACAAAGAGCATGTCAGGTCTGCCTAACAAGCCCGCCATCTTAACGCATTTGCCGTATTTCTGAAGTAGAGACAAGCATACTTTGTCCACGTGTTCCACGGAGTACCCACCTAGAATAAAAATATAGGAATTAGAACAATACTAAATATAAATCACAGTACAGACAGCCAGCGGTTTCACACATTTCGGGTGATTGATTTTAATTCTTTGTATGGAATATACTATACTATATTACTACATTACATAAATAGTAAATTGGAGTTATAAATTACTTAGTTTGTTACGCTGCAGGTTATTAGTAGATACAATAAGAATGGGTGTTCAGGATAGGACTTCGCCCTAACATAATATCAGCGTAAATTAACAGTCTCTGCCTCTGTGTTTTTGATTAAAGAGATGAGGAGACTCAGTTAATGGTGGCAAGCCATTATATCTCAGTCTTCAGGGTCATCACACGTAGATCTTGTATCTTTGAGGATGGATGTATGTAGGTGTTTATGGACTGTAGTCATCTCTCACCATCAGGTTAACTTTGTGCTCGTCAACATCCAAAATACCAAAAAAAAAACAAAATGGTCAACCGCAAAGGACCGTGTCAGCCTAAAATAGCTGCTAAAAACTTCACTGTTCGCTGTATAAAGAAGCGTAAATATCACGTAGTTACATTACTCAGTTACAGGAATGGCTATGCTCTTTGTTTCTTTTGATAATAGAAAGCGGAATGTAGTAAACCAAAAGTTACGGACTCAACCTAAAAGATCGACAAGGTTCTTACAAGCCAAAGCAGTATAAGACCCTACTAGATGGAGCGATAAACTATGTTAGTTTATTAATAGTCGATGGAATCTTGTGGTTCAGGATCGGGCTTCATGACAAAATATTGAGGCCTATATTCAACAGAGGAATGATTATTATGATAAAAAAGAGTGCCGATACTACACAAAAGGCAAAGAGACACACAGCTATTCCGTCTTATATCACCTAATTCGAAAACATATGTCCAATTTTTAGAATAAAATCAGTGTAGTAGTCCTTCATGGGCCATAATATATAATATAATATACGAAAAATAATTATTAACCGTTAGGGTCAGCACAAAACAATGGAGTGGCGAAAAAGAAATAAACAATATCGCAGCAAAAACTCAAAAAAAATATGATTTTATAGATTTTTTGGTGAGTTATAAGAATAGTATAAGTGAGGAGAGACTTATGGCGATCTTACTGGAACGTTTATTATGGTGGTACTACATCTTAGTCCTCAGTTGTGGAAACGCATGTGCGTTAACCATAGCACAATTTACCTGATTTTAAAGGCCATCCTTATTGTAAATGAATGTGGAAATTCACACAGAATCACTTACAAACAGGTAAATTGTGTAACCGTTTGTCACTGTCAATACAATAAAGTGAAAAATAAATAATAAAAATAAAATGTTGGTGTAACTGCGTGTGCGTGTGCGAGTACGTGTGTATGTAGTAAAGTGTATGTTGTGATTGTACGACTAAACACATATTTTCAACAGAGTTATTAAATCCTCGCACACCCCGTAATCGTAACCTATTACCTATATACTTTTATTACTTTTTTTATTTAATCAATTGGATACTCTTCCAGTCCATATAGGTTTACGTTATTATATATAATTAATCAAGATAATTATATTCAATAATTATTTGTAATAAACGGAAATTAGTAAAGTAACAGCCTAAATATATATAAATCCCACTGTTTTGCATAAACTGTCTCCCTGGAGAATGTGAATAGGCACGCATTGTGCGTAGTGCCGGTCTTCATATGTCTTCATACTGTAATATTTTATTTATGCCTTAGACACCGGTTTCCGCACATAAAATTGCGACTCACAATTTCACTGACACTTGTATCAGAGATCGAACTTAACTTAGCTACCGCGGCAGTAATAGTTAAGTACAAGATAACAACAGCGGTAACTGTTTTGAAATATCCGGTAATTAACTTTAACACGAAAACCCCGTCCGTATTTACGACAACGGTAGACGACGCTTTCTAGCGATAAGTTTTAATACAAACCATACTTGAGCATGAAAATGAATGAACTATCGCAAATTACCACAACAACAGTTCTGTGGCAACTTAAGCATATTCTTTATTGTTGTTACGTTCGTCAGTGGCAAACAATTCCGTTGGGAAGATATTTTACCTTAAGAGTTTGTCATGAATATTTTTTAAGAACCAAAACGAAAAGGATAGTAAAAAAAAAGGGCACCTTGTCATATGTTCTAACCACTTACAGCGGCGATTAGCCCAACAGCAGATCGTAATTAAAATTATCGGAGAATTATACCAATGATAGAAGGATACGCTATTAATTTGCAGCGACGGCAAAAGCCCTCAATAAACACTTATGTAAAACTAAGTTACTAAGTTTCGTTTGCCGAACCGTTAGGGAACCAGTCCCTATAACTAGTAACAGGGTATCACAACTCAATCCTCACTCAGAGGTGACAACGTATGAGCATCTTGAATCTTTTTTGAAGATTTTTGTCTTGTCATTGGTAGAGCTACGCTGCAGTTTGTTTCTAACCGTAGAATGCAGTTTGTTTCTACCATTAACTGGGTCAGCTCCACTGGGGTAGGTGGGTGAAAGGATCCGGAGACCTTTATTACTGATATGGTGACGAGGCATTACATCTCAGTGCTCAAGGGTGACAACGCGTTTGTTATCTTCAATGTAATAAAAAAAGGATGGCTTTAGGTGTTTATAAGCCTCTGTTATTGCTCTACTTATTATATGCCACTCTCAACTACATAACAAAGGTCTATAACATATAAAAATTACGGCAGTTTTTTTTTCGGGCTGATGGCCACTGTTAACCCGAGGGCTTTCACAATTTCACCGGGTTGAAAGGTGACCGAGCGCTTATGGCGCTCAGTTGAGACCTGCATATATGGGTAACAAGTACAAGGGCTTCCGAAAGGAAACCTCGGCTTTGACCGTTACCCTGTTTCGCGAGAACGTCTTACTCGAGGGTGCCCGAGAGGGCCGAACCTCGGCCCAAACCCATTACGGCAGTAAATGCTTTTGTTCACCCTCTACCTTAAGTCCCAAACCTGTTTTACAGCTTTATCTAATTAGAATCACGAGCGGGTGGCCCGCTACACATGTCGGAGACGACGATGTATTTCATTATTAATATCTAGGCATACGAACATAATTGATAATAACAAATTATCTCAAAAAAAATTACGTGGTCGCTTACTCTACCCTACTCAACCACATTACACAACATGCATGCAAACGACGTAAACGATTTATTATTCATTATACAAAAACCTAAAGCTGAATTTCATAATCATTACTTAAGTTAAATTACTTTATAATTTTATAAACAAAACTACAAGTGTATTCGCTTTATAAAAGTTATATGAGCTTAAATAATAAGATAAAAGGAAAATCAGCTGATATTAAAAAACCAGGTGTCTGGGCACAAGGCACAGAATAACAATACTCCGATCGTAACGGGACAATGAGTCATACTTTTTAGCGAATGCCTCCTAGCGTTACCGATTTATAAGACGCTATCACGTCGATATTACCAACAGAAAAACAAATAAAGGTCTTATCCCATTCGACGCTCAGCAGTCGCCGAGAACGGTCACCCGGCTCCCCGGCACGATCGTCCCGAGCTACCTGCCCCCGAGCAAGCCACCTGCGCACCCATTGTTCCGAGAACAATACACCGAGCAACTTTTATTGCTGTTGCTATTGTGATCGGAATTTAGTTTCCAAGAAAGCTATTGTAAAGCCACCTGGGTGGTTATACTAGTGGATACCTTGCGGTGTTAACTAAGCTAGTGTAGGGCAAGCCCCGTACGCCCGCGGTTCCCCTTCTGGGAAACGCAAGATAGCGGAAGGAGTCAACGTAAACTTGGACTTGGGTAGTGCCCTAGCCAAGGTTGACCAACCCGCTAGACTTATAATTGTCTCACGCGTATTTTTAGTTAGCTCTAAGCACACACCCAAGTGCACAAATAAGATTGGCACTTGGACGCACTAGGGCTACACAACTAGGCACACATCCTCCCTGCCTATACCCGGCAGGGAGGGATATAGGCTACTCACCCCGGCACCCCACCGGAGGCCACACATCCCGCGTAATAGTAGTAATATTATTAATAATTTGTGTACAATGGAGAATCCAACCATGGATTTCCTTGTGCAATTGGTCAGCTGCCTGAAGCGTAAATACCCCGATGTCTTCGAAGACATTATATAAGAGCAACCCCTACCGCAGGGGCAAAAATCACCCTCAAGGTCCTCCTCAAGGGCCTCTGCCTCATCGTCCTCCTCGGTCTCAGAAATGGAGCTAGATAGCCCTTCGTCCCCCGAGGACCTCCCGCAAGACACCAGCAACTTCACGCTGGTAGAAAAGAAGCGTAAAAAGTGAGCTTCACCCGCCCCGACGCCGCCACCCAAGGCGAAAAAACGGGAAAGCGATGTCCCCTCTCCCCGGCCATCGACATCTGTGGCCCCACCCCATGGCACCCCCTCTGCAGCCTCACAGCAAGCCCCCGCCGCTCCACAGCGCGCCCCTACTGGCTCCTCCCAAACATCGGCTGTCTCACAGCCATCGAAACGCCCGCCGCCTGTCTTCATACGGGCACATGATAAATGGCCGATTGTCGTATCGGCCCTTTCCAATCGCTATAAATATCAAACGATCCCCACCGCTGTAGGCATTAAACTGCAGCTAGAAACCACGGATGACCATAGAGCGGTCACCCGCTACTTACAAGACAAAGGTGTATTCTTTCACACCTACACCCTGGCAGAAGAGCGCCAACTCAGAGTGGTTATCAAAAACCTTCCGCAGGAAATCCCCGCAGAGCTCATCAAAGAGGACCTCCAGGCTCAGAATCTACCCGTCCTATCCGTGCTTAGGATGTACAGTGGGCATAACAAAAAGCCATTCAACATGGTAATTGTGGCCCTCGAAAGGTCCGAGGCAGGGAAGCAGGTATTTAACCTGAAAACGTGCTGCCACCTTTCTGGGCTCACAATAGAGCGCCCTCATAAAAATGGCCCTCCGGGCCAATGCCACGAATGCCAATTATATGGCCACTCTGTTCGCAACTGCTTCGGGAAACCCAGATGCGTAAAGTGCCTGGGTGACCATGGCACCACCGACTGTCCGAGACCCAAGGACAAGGCCCTTTTGGCTGCTTTCGGGTCCCCCGCATGTGTCCTGTGTAACTCAGAGGGACACACAGCCAATTACCTTGGCTGCCCAAAGGCTCCCAAGCCGAAACGCCCGGCATTTAAAGTCGCACCTAAGGTAGCTACACCGATCGCCGCTCCAGTGCGTATTCTCGCTCCTGTTCGACCTCTACGTCCCGCATGGAAAACTCCTATCGGCGTAGTGACCGTCGCTCAACCGGTTGAGCAGCCCCCTCCATCAGCCGGACGGCCGGTTAACGAAAGCGACCTCGACCTTGTGTGTCGCCCTTGCAAAAGTCCTAAGGGACACCAATGGCAAGCCCGAAATCAGGATTGCTGCCACAATGCGCTACCAACATGTAGTGTCAGCCATCGTCAACTTTCAAGCATAGAGGGCCTTTACAACGGCAGAGTAAAACCGCGTTCCCTTAACGTCGCATTTTTTAACGCGAACGGTATTAATAATCAACGCGACGAAATCTTCAATTTTGTTCGCGATCACAAGTCGACGTGCTCCTAGTGCAAGAGACATTCCTCAAACCGCACACTCGCAATCCCAACATTGCGAATTATAACATCATTAGGAATGATAGAACTTCCGCCGCTAATGGCGGAACTCTCATCTACTATAAAAAGTCCTTGCACTGCGTGCCCGTCGATACGCCAACCCTAACCTTCCTAGAAGCCTCGGTCTGTCAGCTAGCCTCGACCGGCCACGCCCCAACACAATCGCGTCCGTCTACCTGCCTTGCAGACGTGACGCACAAGTATTACGAAGCGACTTCGTGGCGCTCCTTTCCCTTGGAAACTCAGTCATTTTGGCAGGAGATTTCAATAGCAAGCACACTCGGTGGAATGCAACTAAAATCAACCCCGGGGTTGGCTTTAGACTCGCTAAGCGACGCACTCGACTTCGACGTCGTAGCGCCTACTACGCCTACCCATTTTCCATACATATTGGGTCACGCACCGGACGTGCTTGATATTGCCATCTGTAAGAACATCAATCTCGCCTTCCAAGGCATAGAGGTAATCCATGAGCTCGCTTTCGATCATCGCCCCGTTCTTCTTCGGTTAGGGCCCTCCGCCCCAACCTCACCCTCCACCAAAACCATTGTAGACTGGCACCGACTCAGGAACGCCCTGAGGGAAGCCACATCACCGCACCTAGATGCTATTCCTAGGAACATATCTTCAGTCAACGACACGAACCTCGCAGTTTATGCCCTCACTAGGCACATCCAGACTGTAGTCGAGGATTGTTCGAGGCAGGTTCCCTCGGTGGAAGACCACCGATGGACCCTGCCAAACGACATAAAGAACCTAATGAGGCGCAAGAATGCGGCGACTTATATCCCACTGAAAGTAACCGGCTGGTGCTACGTACCCTTCAGCGTGAAGTCCAATCACGCATAGCCCAGTATAGGAGCGATCGGTGGGATAATCACCTCTCCAACATCGAACCTTCCCATCTCGCCTACTGGCGACTTCCCAAATCCCTAAAAGGGGGCAACGCCCAAACAATGCCTCCCGCGAGCGCGTCCCAATAAACCACCCGCCTTCTTAGAAGAAGAGAAAGCCGAATGTCTGGCTGACAATCTCGAGCTCCAATGCTCACCGAGCACCCTACCGATCGACGCCGCCCACCTTGAAATGGTTAATAGCGACGTCGACCGGAGGAGCAAGGAACCACCTCGCGATTCCGTCACTCAAGTTACATGCACCGAAGTTGAGTCCATAATTAAAAACCTGCGACCACGCAAGGCTCCAAGCCCCGACGGTATCACCAACAAGGTGATGAAACTCCTACCCATGTCCATTTTACACCTACTGGTGATAATCTACAACGCAGCCATCTCCAAAGGCACCTTCCCGAACACCTGGAAGGAAGCCGATGTCATAGGGATTCTCAAGCCCTCAAAACATCCAACCGATCCATCAGCCTATCGACCCATAAGCCTACTCAAAGTCTTGGGTAAGGTATATGAAAGGCTCATCCTCACCCGCCTCAAGGACTTCATGCTGTCCCAAGGGCTGCCAATCAATGAGCAGTTCGGGTTTCGCACCCAACACTCATGCACACATTAAGTGCACCGCATCACGGAGCACATCCTCAGTAAATTTCTTCAGGGCTACCAAACTGGGGCACTTTTTCTCGACGTGGCGAAAGCTTTCGACAAGGTCTGGCACAACGGGCTCATATACAAACTATATGAGCTCGGTGTGCCAGATCGACTCGTACTTATCATACGAGATTTTCTCCGAAATCGAACCTTTCGTTACCGCGTCGAGGGAACGCGTTCCGAGGTTCACCCCATTTGTGCCGGAGTACCACAAGGCTCTGCCCTAGGTCCTACTTTATATACACTCTACACCAACGACATACCGTTATTAAAAAAGGTCTTATCCTATAGTCTACGAATAAATGAATAAAATGATAAAAGTAATAAACAAAAATAATCATTAAGCATTTGATTATTAACTTATAATATTTTATTTTCTCATACCCATTACGTTATCTACGGTTGCTTCAATGTACGGAGATTATTGTTAAGACTGTATTGATAAACTGTGCCGCCTTGTATTCTTAGACAGCAATGTGTAGTCGCAAATATTTTGGATTGCTATATCGCAAATGTGTTATCTAAATGCCTATCAGGGAGTTAAACGGCCGCTCCAGCTTGGCCCAGAGACGATGGCGAGCTAGGGCACATGGAGTGGATTCAGTATTATATAAAGAGTAATGGTACGCCAAGAATGTTGTTATTACAGAGTTGCAATGACGTCTGTATTAGAAGTAAGTGGTTATGTTTTACCGCAAGCCAAATTTTTAGGTAAACCTCGTGACCTTGTTTGCCGCTTAGTTTCATAAGAAAGTAAGGCTGCAAGTTTACGCTGGTATCGTGAACAAAATTGGTCCTTCCTCAACCATATCAAGTAGCGGATTGGTTTTATGATATTTTTTTTTAAACTTTCAAAGCAAGTGCTTGACCACGATCCTGATGTTAAGCGGAAATGCAGTCCTAGGTGGTAAGGCGCACTAGCTCAGTAAATGCCTATTCACTCTACTCTTGAAAACACCCATATTGTAATCGGAAGGAAAGACAGACGCGGGCAAACTATTCCAGTCCACGGTAGTCCAGTCCATATATAGTCGACGCATTATGAACTGAGGCTTCGGGTCATAAATCATATTTATCGGTCTGTCTCGTTCGCACTTACAGGTCTTATGGAGAGGTGTAGTGATGTGCGTAAGAACTAAAGAGGTGCATATTGATAACTGGATAGGTACGATCGATATGCTAAATTTGAATTAATAGGAATAATTTTTCTGAAAATAAAAGTTTTAAATTTGTAAGATAAAATGTTTGTTTCGACGTAATCATAGAGAAACTGTATAGATCGTAATGTGACCCTGAAAAGGGCCGTTTTATCTTTTCTAGGGATGACGCATCGACCCCGCGTGCGCAGGTAGCTAAGTATCGATAACGGGTTGCATTGCGTGCACATTCCTACTGTCAGTGACATTTATTACCCTACGACTCAGTTTAAAATGCGTCTACTATAGCATATTTCGTGTGCTATGCCTCTAAAGAACCAATATGCCTGACAACCAATAAGTTCTCAGTTACATTCAATATCTTGCCTTTGTTCCAATAAAATTACTACAACTGCCACAGAGGTAATAATATTTTTTTTTCATATCGCCTCATTGTTGTAGGCATAATATTGCCATATTGAGGCAAAATTTTATCATCAAATTACTATATCCATTATTTAAGCCCATTAAAATCGACTGGTATAAACTGCTATGATGCGTTTTTCGACATAAAACTGAATGTATAGATTTATTTTTATGAACACTGGTGCTTCTGTGATGGTAGCAAAAAAATGTATACAACTTCGGGCGAAATACCAGTATGAACAAGCATAAAATGAAAATTTAAATTTTTACACAATTTCTTGTGGGTAATTGCTACTCGTAGTTGCCAAACAAGGCCAACGCAAGACTGCATAAGACAATGCTATTTGCGTAATACTAAAGTTGAGCCACTAGGGTGGCCATGCATAATGAAGAACTGTTGTAACCACATCCTTACAGTTTGGATTTCTATAGTTGACGGTTCCTATACCTGTTGCTCCCTTTCATACCGCTCCCTGAACGCTCGGACAAGTTGACATCTCTCAAATTGTAACTTCCGACATGCGTTTGTTACAGTATACTTCGGGTTTGAATTAGTCAAACAAAAACTCCGAGTCTGCACTCCGGACTACAGACTTTAATTAGAATAAATAAACAAAATACCCTATCACTGTATGCCCTTTATTCAAAGTCGAAAGGATTTTAAAAAACACATATTTCTGTTCAATAAATTCGACAATTACACAAAATTTCTTATACTGTTTAATCTCTTAAAGATTGGAGAAGGCGCTTTTTTAAAATATTTGACCTAATTTCAAGTCTAGTGCGCCGCTACAAGCATATGAGACATACTAACTAATAGTATCATGCTGTAAATATATGGCCCACAAGTACTTTTAACGTGGTAGTTCAACGCTGCATCTGAAACCTGGATGATTGAATAGATTCGAACGGAAAAATGTTACGTCCCCATAGAATATATCCGCTTCCATACGATATAACAGCTAGTGATTTGTTATTTCCTATGAGGAGTTTAGAGCCTATTACTAATAACGAGCCAGCGTTTTAGACTGACAACACATTTTCATCCTGACTATGATAAATATATCTCACCAACCATAGACATCACTTCTATTATTACAAGGGACCTCTACCTGAGGTAGTATCAATCCGCAGTTATAAACTTTAACAGGAATAATACGCAGTTTTTACATAATCTAATTCCCCCATCCCCGTTCCACCATCGGACCTCACGGCGCACTGCTGGATTTCATCCTTGTGTTGTGAACATCCCTCAAACCCGAACGAAGCGCTTTGCTTCGTCTTTCATTATTCGTACAGCAAAGGACTGGAATAGTTTGCCCGCGTCTGTCTTTCCCTCCGATTACAACGTGGGTGTTTTCAAGAGTAGAGTGAATATGCATTTACTGAGCTAGAGCGCCTTACCATCCAGGACTGTATTTCCGCTTAACATCAGGTGGTATCGTGGTCAAGCACTTGCTTTGAAAGTATATAAAAAAAAAGTACAGCAAGACTGTGGTAGTACAATATTTTCGGAAATACCAGCGTAGATTAGTAGTTTAGTGCTAGTCTGTTCCGTCTGGTGCGAGATGGAAATCGAAAACCATATTACTGGTGTCGAAATATCTTAGTTCCCAGCATGTCAACGCACGCATAATTTACTCCTTATCGACAATCAGTCATGGGCCAAGAATCATTTACCATAACTGTATGAACTGTGGGCTTGATTGTCTACTTTATCATGAAATAAATTAATCACGATGGTAAATTATTGCCGCGCCAGATAAACTGTGAACTCATTTGTAAATTGTACATTAAAAAAATTAAATATAATTAACACTAAACCTAAATTCAAAACTAGTGGTAAAAGTTAGTAACAAAGTATATTGCTTAATAAGTCATATATCACACGCAAAAACAATCGCCATGTCAACGGCCTCAAAATTATACACTCGATGAATTAAAATCACAGCCTTGTCCTAATTTCGGTATTTTTGTAAGCGTTTCATGTGTTATGAAACAAATTTGTATTCGGGTAGCAGATCACATTAAAGTATTTCGAAAGATAATCAATGCATACTATAAACGTCGTACAAGCAATATGATAAGGTGCCCCTGGTCGATTTCAAACACATCACACACGTCTTCTGGTTTATAAGATGACATCAACTGCACAATATATTTTATAGTGCCTTAAGCATCCGCGTAAAATATAATAGGTTAAACTTAGGTACAGGGTTAAAGACATAAAAACCTCCAAAAACTTGTGATACAATTATATGGTTAATTGGTCCCGCGACTTGGCGCATTATGATTCCATTGGAGTCCTCCAATATCATTTAAAATTGCCAACGTTTGTGCGTTGTAATGTTCGGAACATCTTAGCGTTTGGAAGCTTTTATTATCATTTTTAGATAAAGTAACGTAAAGCATTTTTAGTGGGTACTTAAAGAAACATATGCATTAGCTTAGTTGCATCCTGTGAGAAATAAAACTTGACTGGCAACATCAAGTGAAACTTAAGTTTTCTATGTTCTATGTATCTACTACTCTAATTAATCAAATTCTTAAAAGTAGGAACTGGTATACATAAGACAAATTTCCTTTGCAATAAGTAATCAAATAACTTAAGAAAACCTAATTTACATATTTTGTCTTAACAATTACACACACTAAGCCAATTAAAATTACATCCTCGACCTAATTTCGGTACTTGTGTAAGTGCTTCATATATTGATATAAATTTATATTCTGTTAGCGGCGGATAACATTAAACTGTTACGAAAAAAAAGCCAATGCATTTTATATGCGTTCTATAAACAAACTGATGAAGTCCTCCTGGTTGATTTCGATTACAGCACATTTGTTTTTCTTTTAATATGTGATGATTTTTTTAATATTTTTAGATAGTGTCAAAGCGCTAGCTTATCAAGATACATGAGCAAACCGATTTTTTGACCAACCGTGGTGACTTTGACCACTTATGTCGCTCATTCGAGACCTCTATTAATGAGTAACCAGCACAAGGGCTCCCGAGAAGGAGCCTTGGCTTGGACCGTTACCCTGTTCCGCGATATCGTCTGACTCGAGGGTACCCGAGAGGGCCGAGCTTCTTCTCTATCAGTTGTGTCTGACCAAGAATTATCTACATTATTATTATTATTATTGCCTATCTGTACCACCACTTCGGAATGCGTGGCGAGCAAACCGAGGCCGATTCCACACCAATAAAAATGTTAATTTAAAGTACTGAATTACTGAGTGCTTAGCACGTGTGTCTTAGAGACAAATAAAAAAATACATGAAGACTAGTGAACCGGTATGGTATTGGACTGATATGGCTAAATATGATATTTAATATCTTAATCATAACCAATACAATACCCTTTACCAATACCCTCTAGAGTAGATAAAGAGAGTAAAAAAATCCGTTCGCCTATTAACTCGGAACTCGGTCTCTTGTACTAATAACAGGATTAGATTCGAATTCTACTAGATTTTACGTAAAAAACAAATTCGCAGTTAGCGGTGATTAACTTGTCACCAATAACTACGTATTTATGTAACAAAGGCGTTCCGTTTCACAAATTAAAAAGTTTTGCATAAAAAGTTGATAGAATTTTTGTAGACTAAAAATGTAAATGTTTATATAATTTGGAATAACTTGGAACAAAAATAATTAATTAAATAAGATATTGATTCAGTGTGATCGTCGAGATAATTTGAAAAAATCGTCGAGATAAGTTATATTATTTAAAAGATACTCGGTGTAACATTACAAAACAATTACAAATAAAAAAATATTTACTTTCACTTTTTCAAAATCTGTTATTATTATACAAAAAATAAAGAGTCTACGTATTTATTGCTGTTAACTTAATTCAGAAAAGCTCATCAAAATTACTTCATAAATAAAAAAAATATATTACATTCATGAGAAATACTTAATGTGAAATAACAAAATAGTATTCGGCTGGTATCAATTATTTATTAAGATTGTGTTTAATGTACCATTATAGATTTATCTCATTTATCGTTAGAGATTTGAAAAGCTAATAGGACTTACTATCTCTTTGTACTCTGATTGTGATGACAGGTTATTGTTTTTAATATAACTTAATGTACAGTTGGAATAATCATTGAACTAAAATTGTGTAAAAGTTTTTTCAACAGCGACAGAGGGTTAACTGGGGAAAAACCACACTCTCGCAGAATTCTTGCGTGAAATAGCAACATAACGCAACTGTGTTTCGTATGGTGAGTCTAGGGATCCAGACACCTAGCTACTCGATCACAGTAAGGCATTAAGTGCATAAGTAAGGCATTCCATCACAGTCTTCAGGAGTGATAACGCATGTCCACCTTGATCATGGTGTTCATGAGTTGCAGCTATCACGTACCGTCAGATGAACCATGTGGTCGTTTGACTCTTAGTTTGATTTATAAAATAAATAGCGAGGTATAACGGTTTATAAGCTACCTGCATTTACTTCTCAAATAATACATACCAATATAAGGTACGAAGCGCCACGTATTTCCAAGTAAAGGCAAAGGCTTGGGACCAGGTACCTCTTCCCAGGACTTGACTGATGGCGTGACGATATCGAAGACTGATCCGACAGCTGCATGAGTAGACCTGGCGCGGTTTCCTTGAATCGGACATTGGGCCGTACGTTGTGGGAAGTTAGTTCCTGGATAAGTAAATCATATTTAAATAGTACTCTATTATCTTCAATTTATATAATATTAATATGAATTATGTAGTTTACAAGCCAATTATTACATACATATATGACGATCCATGAAATTTCAATAATAGATTATTGGCCATTGAAAAAAAAACAAAACATTTGGCAGAAATTTATTTTTCATGTTTGACATTTCACCTTTATAAAAAAAATATTTGTCAAATAAGTTAGGAGTTATCTAACAATGAAAATTGAGTGATAAAAAATAGGTTTACATTAAAAAAAAATTGATTTGATTTGTGATAAATATGTTTTAAAGTGAACAAAAGTTTAGGCACAACTTGTCAGTAACAAATGTTGGTTGGACGGAAATACCTATCAGTATATAAACGTGTTAAATATGTGTACATAATATCGGAGTATGTATTATATACAGATGTTAACAATTTTTAAGCATACATTATACTTTAAAAAAAAAACTGTCTATTTTATACAGTTTAATACTATCAATAATTATTATTTTAATGACAAATAATTTATTAATAAATTTGGTAATAAAATAAAAATTTTAAATCAACAATAATAATATAGCTATAAATATTTGTTTAATATGAGATATATGTTTTGTTTCAACTGCGGGTAAAGGTTACACGCACATTTATTTTAAGTTAGAAGAAACCTACGTGCGTTTGAATTAGCAGCAACACGTAAATTACTACACGCAAACACTACATTTGTAGAAAATGTGCTAGATGTGTAGTTTTTTTTTTAAATACAATGAATCGTTATAACATAGGCTGAATAAATATTAGAGACATTTATTTATACTATTGTATTGATAAAAAGTAATCAAAACTCGTGAAAAGTATTTTAATCCGTAGGAAAAGCGTACTGTAATTATATTATAAAATATAAAGTCTAGGCATTGGCTCGGCGGGCTACACATGACTTCGAAATATCTTTTTTTTTGATTATTATTCCTTAGACATGCAGGTTTCCTCACAATGATTTACTTCACCGCTGAGGACTTGGTAAATCAGAGCACTTAAAATTGCGATTAACAACTTCATCGATGCCGGGGATCGAACTCGGTTTACTCGCGTACCGTGAATTAAAACGAGCGCTTAGACACAGAGCTACCACGGTTCATTACAATAGAACTAAAGTTAAAATTTTAACATCATCAATATTTCATAATGACACTGTTAGAGACAAATATCTATAATTTAAAGGTCCCGGATCGTAGTGTAGTTAAGTGAATCTATCTTGACTGTACCTAAGGATTAAATTAAATTAAAATTTCATAAAGCTCATATGGTATATAAGCGTAATCTGTACGTGTAAAAGTATGCTTTACATTTTAATTATAACATCAAAATTGTATATTCAGAACGACGTTCTCAATATATGTATTAAATAGCAATTAAACAAAAAAAAAGAAAAGTTTCAAAGCAAATAAAAAATGAACAAAGTACAAACCTATTTCACCTGCACCATCGGTCGCTTGGTAGCGCCTCGCGGATGTATTCAACTTTCGCTCGCTCCAACTGCGGATGCGCCATTTTACCACGTCGAGTCTGTTCCGCATGGCTCTATATGATTCGATCCTGTCCAAAAAAAATTATGATAATAACATTTTCATTGTATTTATTAGATATTTACGTTAACTACGATTCCCGGCGCTGGCACCGGTGAAATGGTTGATTTCAATTTCAAATGATTCTAATTTACCTCTTTTTTTCATATCATTGAGACAAACGAACACGCAGTTCACCTGATGGTGAGTTATTCTTGCAGCCTATGTCATCCTTGAGCACTGAGATAGAATGCCTCGTCACCAGTAATTAAAGTCTCCGGATCCCTGCACTCATCAGACGAAATACAGCAGCATTATGCTGCTATTTTACGCTGGTATTCTGTGAGGGCGTGGTCCTGTCCTGGTCGAGTTAACCCATTCATTCTGCAGCTAGAAAGTAACTGCAGTGTAGCTCTATCATTATTAAATGTGCACGGCGGTGAAAGAAAACCACTAGGAAACTTATATGTCAAAGAAATAAATAAATATATACCTATATTTCGATGACATTTAATTGTCGTCTGTAAATTGCTTGGTGAAATAAGACTAAATATATATACTAATACTAAATTTAAAATGGTAGTGAGTCCTATACAGGATGTTACTTTTTGTTATTTTTAACTATAATTTTATTTTACTGGGGATGAAAAGGTATATTTACCAGTTTACTATTTAAGCCAGTATTCATACTTGATTTATACAGAGAAAATATTCGGTCAATTTACAATGTTGAGTATCGAGATGTGTGTTCTCACGGTAATATCACAACTAATAATACTATTCTGTTTATACGATAGAACATGATCACTCTCTTAAATCATTATCTCCCATATATAATACTGTCGATTCTAAATTTCCTCTTGTATAGTACAAAATTAACTCGTAGGTTCGAACATATGCATGTACCATAGTACTTAACATCCAATCGTGTGAAACATTTTTTTTTTGGGTTTTTGTGTTACTTATCTTCACAACTTATGCTCTTGCAGACGTGTTTGCCATCAATTTTATTAATATAGTATTATTATTATTTTCTTATCTCCCATATCAATCTTGTGTTATTGAATAAAATTTATTATTTATTTAAATTGTTCTTTATGTGTTAATATATTCTGTCTAATAAAAGAAATGTCAGAAAAGTGTTATGTTAAGCGAAGACTTATTTATACTTCAGTTATATTTATTAAGGACAAAAAATCGTGAAAACATGAATCGCTTCAAGTTAGCAGGAATAAAAAATATATATGTGAGATAACATTCATGAATAGGTATTGCTATGGCAAGTGAATTGTCATCCTTATTTCATAAAAAGCAATAATTTTAAATAGAGTGCTCCTAACTTCGATGTCTGGTTGTTCCCAGGAGAGCCTACATACGAGTATTTGCAACTGACGTCTGATTGACATAAATTTTTGATAGTCTGTAAAGACTATTTATTTTGAGTTGGCCTATAATACTGCATGCTAAATATACTTTAGATTCAGATTTATGATAGCTATCATTGCAATACAATGACTCCGTGACTGTTTATATTAAAATCGATCTAGTTACATAGAAATAAGTTGAACGCCAAACACTGATACATATATTTTTTTTATCATAGTAGAAAGTGACAAAAGAACACGTTTCAACTGGTGGTAATTTTTTCCTGCAGCCCATCCAAATTTGTTATTTATAACGTAATCGTAATGTCTTGTTACTCCCGAGGAGTTCGATGGAATACCAGTGTTAATTAGAAGCGTAGTGCTGCTTGTTATAAGATACGGGTAAAGGTGGACATCATCTATACCTCCGGGGTGACAACAGACAGACAAAAGACAAAAGGTGTAAACTGTTACTAAACTAAACTAGCAGACGAAACGCAACAGCATTATGCTGCTACTTCACGGTGGTATTCAGTGAGGGCGTGGTCCTACCCCGGTCGAGATGACCGATTCATTATGCAGCTAGAAACAAACTGCAGCGTAGCTCTACCACTGAGTACATACAAGTGAACTATATTCTCGTTTATCATCACATCATATTATAAACAAAACGAACACATCTTTCGGTTTTTATTTAGTAACCTCCTCTAACCTCAATTATTCGAACCCATGACCATACCATGAACGTGGCTGTTATGCAACAACTTACAAGTTAACATACACATATAATTTTATCATCCAGTCATTAGTAAAACGCATAATTGCAAGTAAATTACAACAGTATGCAACCATTTCCCTTTTACGCAACCATTCCGGTTAAATTACGACTAACACGCAAAAATACTTAAAACTTAGTTTTCCGACGAAGTGGCGTTAGACTTATCATTTTAACACAGCTCTCAACATCTAGCGGTTTATCGCTTAGCGGCGATTAAGACCCTAATTTTGACAGCCGCTAGGGGTGTCAATAAAATTACGTTTTTTAGGTTGTGACGTAGAAAATTTTTATTTAGAATTTTGCTCCCTGTTGGTTTGACCGATAGAGTCGTCCTGTTAACTTGACATAGTAAACTTATAGCAATATATGAAAACTATTTGTTGTTTTTATCTATCCTATTAAAATTCACTAGTATGAATCGTATAATTTAACTCTATCTTAGTTTATTTTGTACTAGCGGCTGGATCTGGCTGGGAGTTAGGAATTGTGGTTATGTTCCGAAGTCTCTTCGAAGTCATCCTAAAGACTTAATTGATAATATTACTTGAAAGAATTAATCATAAACGCTCTTGTCCACCGATCCTTGGTGCCCTTACCTCGTGGAAATAAGGTACAAATTCATTCAACAAAATGGTTTACGATTTAAGACAAATTACTTCATCTGCAGACATACCAGTATTATCACACTTTCACTGTGTTTCACAAGGTTCAACACTTAAGACTTAAGAAGAAGCCAACTTTAATCTTATATTTAAAATAACTTTAGTAACAGGTATTTAAAATGGCAATTAAATTCTGTTTCTATCCATAATTAGCCTGAATTTTTAAAGTGAAATTCTATAGAAACTTGAATATATGTATTCTCTTTCTGTCAATATTAAATTAAATATTCACGTTATTAGTTTCGCCACGAGTGTGGAGTAAGCTGGTTTGTCCGGCTTAAATATTTTATTAAAGACTCTGTCACACTATTGTAAATAAAACTGTTTTATGTTTTTTTTATGAAATTAGATGTGGAAAGAGCCTAACCACTAGGGATGTACAAAGATGCGTAACCAGGGATATGTGTTCAACTCACGAAATGGATTGATTTTCATAGCTTAGCTCAAGCTAGCTGTGGTGGAAATCCGCGAGCGCCGAGACCGACGAAGCTGTATGAGTCGCATAGTCTAACGGCGCTAACACCAACAGAAACCAGCCGGAAAAGCTTTCAATGACGCTTGGTTTTTTACATACTGGTGAAGCGATAAGCGATGCAAACTTATGCTTATTTCATTCGAGTGATTTATGCGCATCTTATTCGCACATCTTATCCGCTTTGCTATACCGCGCTTTAGTGGCTAAAGGTACCTAGTCTGGTGAAATTGTAATACAGCCTAATATATGTTAGATAATTAGGGCTTATAAATAATGTCTGCCTTTAAGTTGTAGGCAGCACGACAACGCTGCAGTTTATTCGTGGCTGCAGCATCAATGGGTCTCACAAGATACCAGCATAAATATAGCAGCATAAAACTGTTTCATCTGATGTGTATAGAGATCCGGAGATCTATTTATAACTGGTGACGAGGCATTATAGATTAGTCCTAATAACAACAGCATCTGAGATGCCTTATCGAGAATGTGCGTGTCATGGGCCACACGAAACATTAACCATCAAGTGACCTGTTTGTTAATTTGATACCCTTAATACAATAATACAAAAGATAAAGTAAGGCTGCAGTTGTAGTTCTGAAGTACTATAGAATTACTGTACCGTAGACGGGCCAGGGTGGAGCACCAACGTAAAACAGCGACGTCACGCTGCTGTGTTTCGTATGATAAGTAAAAGAAACCAGAGACTTCAACGATGACAACGCAATTGTTATTGAAGATGAATACGACATTTATGGGCCGCGGGAATCACCTTTAGGTGAAATGTTTGTCAGTATGTCATGTCTTATATCACTAGATTTTTTTTTACCGCTTTCTAGCAACCCATTTCTTATTTATCAACACAAATTGGTATTTATAAACTGTATTCAAAAGGTTATTAAAAAAAGAAGGAAATAATAAATAGCACGCAAGCGTGTGAACCACGCACATAAAACAAAGTGTCATGTTATGAGTACCGCGCTTAAAAAAATATAATACTATCGTTAAGCTTAAAGACTTTTGACTATTCGTTACACACGAAGCCTTGTTATTAAAAAAACTTGATCGCGAAGGTCAACCGTTTAAGAACTTGTTCTGTTTTTATTATATTGTATAAAAATGGTTATAATATTAGACGTGAATTATTGTTTTACTTCACTTATATTATACGTACAAGGTTTTTACTACTCTGGTGATATTTTTAATAATATTTATTCCATTCTTCCTGAAGATTACTAAAGGGAAACCTTCGGGCGTCATTCAAAATATTTTAATCGAACTGTGTTAAATGGCCAAAAATGCTACGTTCATAAATCGACCCATTACATTCCTTTAAAGACATAGTATAATAGATAAAAAAACTGACCACCAAACTTAATATAATTGTTAATTACACGAATGAGTAATAATTAATAACAAATAAAAGAAAAAAAATTCCACGGCCCGTCTGTTCTTTAATTAGTCACATAAACACAACGGCCATTTTGGTATTAACACTGCACTTTCGCTTACGTTCAAAGTGATCTTTGTATTTTTTTATTTAATAATAAAAATCGTGGCCTTAGCCAGAAACTCGTATTAATCGGTTACATTCAAAGACCTGCGTATAATAGCATTAATATTGTGTTTTGTATAGCGAATGTAGAAAACGGAGACCGTATCATTTATAAATAAACAGTCAATCACTTTTGGACTATAGTGGACTATTGTGGCCCTTGGTCAACAGTTTGTATCATTTGTATGTCCACAAGACCCTAATATTCTGTGAGGAGTTGTTTCGCACCGGTAGAGAATTTCTTGTTGCAGCATAAATGGGCCGGTCATTTATTTTGAAGCAAAATATTAGCTTCAGCTTGCAAAAAAAACGTATACGTACTTATTTCTATTATATATATATATAAGAATTTTGTATTATTGTTATATAACTTATCTACATAGTTCAGTATTTTTTTATTGCATTGAGAGTAACAAAAGAGCACACAGTTCACCTGATAGCAAGTAGTTCCTGCCGCTCATGACATCTATATTCATCCTTGCCAAGTAATCAAAATGCTGATACGTTATTATGCTTGAGGACTGAGATGGAATGGCTCGTCACTAGTAATATAGGTTTCCGGATTTCTATACTCACCAGACGAAACAGAGCAGCATTATGCTGATATTTTACGCTGGTATTCTATGAGGGCGTGGTCCTACCCCGGTCGAGCTGACCCATTCATTCTCCAGCTAGAAACAAACTGCATTAAATTTCTAGGGTGTTAAATATAAGTCCAAAATTCAAAGGTACATGTTACCAAAATTGTAATATTTCTTAATTGGAATCGATTTGACATGTTTAACGTCATATCTCCATCCATTAGTAATGCTAATACATAGGTTTATTTGGCTGTCTTGAAATAACGGTTTGTATGAGTTCCATGGAAACTGGTCAAAGTCCGCCTAACACTCAGGCCGACATACTTTTTATTTATAACAACATAAATTGTCTTATGAGCATAAAGACTATCTGTATTAGATATAAGATCATCTATTTAAAAATAAAAAAAGACCAGTCATTAAAGAAACTACAAATGTTACTAAATACTTTTGTTATTCTTATAACAATTAATATTTAAAAAATATTTCCGTTTAGATACTGGAGGTAATAATAGTTAATATAAACCAAAATAGTCTATTTGCCGTTGTCGCCCGTTTGTTACGTTCATTAAAATAAAAAACTTATTAACATATTGATGAGGAGGAAGTTATTGATTAGGTCGTTGCGGGCAACTGATAGACATTTCTAAACAACGCAACATGTGGCTGATTATTCGCTTCTCAAATACAGTATATAATTAAATTAAGTTAAATATATATCATATAAAAAATAACACTACCATAAATTCCTACAATATTACTTTAAGGAAAGAAAAATATAATAAGTTTATGTTAATTTACACCATTTGTTTAAGATTAATGAAATATTAATAAAAAAAAATGTATTACTATTTAAATTAAAATATAAACTTATTTTAATCTCATAAGATAAAGAAATATAATAACGGCTACTAAAACTTAATAAGAAGAAAAGAAAACAAAAAAAAAACAGAAATTCACAGCAAAAAATAAACTCACCTTTTATAAAATCCAAATATAAATATCACTTAAACAAATCACGATTCACGAAGTTTTTGTTACAGTTTAAAATAAAGTCGACAAAGGCCACGCGGCTTGGGTATAGGGTGTGTGATAGCCGCGAACTGACTAAACGTCTTCCTAGCACGCAGCTACGATAGACGGTGTTGTTTCCATTAACTTAAACGATACGGCATGCGATATATAACGCTCAAAATCGAGACAAAATCTTAAAAAAAATTTTTTTTTTGGATTTTACCAATTGTGTATATAAAGTAATTTAAATTTTTTTAAATATATTAAGTATTTTTTTTTAATTTAATATTTTTAAATTTATACAAAATTTAAAATTGTATTTCACATAATTTATTTGAAATAAATTGTAAGCAAATTCCTAATTCATACCATGACGCTTGAAGAAGGAGAAAAGAAAAAGACGATGCATCGCATTAATGACTAAAATAGGACAAGCATACAAATTACTTAAAATTAAATTGAAGTAATAAAAATCAATTCAATTAATAATCGGTAGATTAAATTAAGATTATTCCATTTTAATGAAATGAAAACAAGGTTATATATTTGTTTGCATAAATGTATAAATAAAAAATATATATATATATATATATGAATATATACATATATATATGTATATATATATTTATATACCTAGTCGGGTCATAAGTAACCTCAAAAAATTTATCAGATATATTGTACGGCTCTTGATATTCTTGTAAAATATATGAAAACAAAGGTACTTGAACATGAATTAAAATTTTATGAAAGTAATTAAAAATGCCTTCCTGACTTTCCGAGGTCCGAGGCCTATCGTCGATTGCAACACGCCCAACGTTCATGTTTATATCAGAGTCTCCTTGAATCGGGTATGCTTTGAGAGACTTCTAGTGAGCTTCGCGCGGGCATTCTCCTTCAAACGTTGCTATGTTTTGAAAAGAATTAAGTCAAGAATGAAGGGGGCCCGATGAATTCCATGGTCGATTCCATGGGCGAAGAGCCGATTTCGCGTGCTTGCTATCTGATGAGCTGGCTCTGGTCTTATTGGAATACCCAGTGTTGAAACGCATTATCGCGAATCTGTCTTCCTTTTGGGTCCACGTAATTTTTTCAAGAAAAAAGAAGAATGTCATTTTATGCTTTATCTTTAGACCACGTGAAAGTTTCTTATTCAAAATCCATCCAAACCTTTTTAGCTTGTATGTGTCGTAATCGTTTTTATAAATAAGAAGAAAAAATTACGTTTTAATTGATACTTTCTTTTTATACATTTTTGATGTTTCATTTTTGACTTATTTTGAAAAAGCTAGAAAACATGATAACTCAAAAATGGTTCACTTTTGCATAATGCATTATTAAACTATTTGTGATAATTTTAACCCTATGGGGGTTAAAATTATCACCCCTATCACCTCCTAACTAATACGTCGATTTACCTATAACCCTGTATTTCGTATGGTGGAAAGGGGTATAGAGAACTGACGACACAATTACAAAAACAGTACATTCCATCAAAGGATAATGACGTAGGTGCATCTTGAGTCTTTGTTGAGGATGACGGTAGATGTTTAATGACCACTGTCATTGCTTACTATCAGTTCAACTGCGAGCTTATTTATCGCCCTTTGGGACAAACCTAGAATAACAACGCAGACTAACAATTTATATATCTTATAAATATTGGCCTAGGCTAGAAATAAAATCTGATCAAAATCAAAATATGATGCAAATACTAGGTGATGTGGGGGTCATAATCCTTTACATACATATACAAAGGACGTTCGCATTCTACTGTCACCGTTCTCATTATATAGTTACATTGCTATTCAAATCAAAGTGTGTAAGAGAAGCGTGAAGAACAGAAGTAATACTCCACATGCATATAATCACTATTGCGAATGCAATGAATGTTTTAACAGTGGTAGAGCTATACTGCAGAATGAATGGGTCAGCTCCCCTGGGGTAGTACCACGCCCTCACAGAATACCGGCGTGAAATAACGTAACGCTGCTGTGTTTCGACTGGTGAGTGAAGGGATCCGGAGACCTTTATTACTTGTGACGAGGTATTCCATCTCAGTCCTCTAGGGTGACAACGCATCTGCATTATGATTCCTTGTCAACGGATGAATGTAGATATCATGAGACGCAGGAATCACTTAACATCAGGTGTGCTCGTTTGTTACTCTCAATTTAATAAAAAAAGAAGAATGCAATTCAAGTGCACGATAACTTCTTTGAACACAAAACAGAGTTTTGAACGAAATAGCGCAGTGACTTCATTGGTATTTGGTTATTCGATATACTTGTATTACATTGTATAAGTAGAACATAGACCATTCAGCAGAAGACTATTCATAGATTTTCCCCTATGAATTGATCCACAGTAACCCTCAGCATCACCTCTAATGGGAGGTCCTCCTACCCTGCAACTGCCAGGCCGCCTTTGTACCCCATCGATTATCGTTTCAACGAGCTATGTGGCCATACCATTGTCATATCAGCTTGCTGATCTTTTGAATTATCTCAATCACTACAATAACTTATATAAAATTAATTATTTATCATAAACTTTATTTTTTATTTAACGAAGTATAATGGAAACAGTCGTAATTAATGTTACAGATGTGTCATGAACCGCACAAATTGTCGACACGCGCTTTTTCATTATAAATGTAATAGAACGAAAAGGAAATCAAGCCATTGGTATTTTTGGTTTTATTTATGTATTAGCCTATTTAAATAACACATATACATTCTGATATTTACAAAAACATCGTGCAAATTGATACCGACTCTAGGTTACTACTTTGCTAAAATTTTTAACTGCCCGCAGGTTTATTAATTAAAAATATTTTTATTCTATTACAATATTAAGAGTCAGAAAACAGCACACAGTTTACCGAAACGCCGACATTCACCGTCAACGTATTAAGAAAAAAAAAATCACTTTCAAAAGGCACATACGTTGTCATCCCAACAAGTGAGATGAAATACGACATCTCCCCTACACTCACCAAAGAAAACATATTAGCTTATGCTACAACTTTTCTCTGATATTCTGTGGGGACATGGTTCTTCCCTGATTGAGCTGACTCATTCGAGATGTCATCACGAAGGTGAGATAAACTGTGGGCTCGTTTTCACATAGTTTACCTATATAAAATTAATCCCACTGCTGGGCATTAGAGCACAGTCCTGCTTCACTGCGGATTCGCGGTCTTCACATGTCTTCAAAATTTTTATTTTTTATTTAACGAAGTATAATGGAAACAGTCGTAATTAATGTTACAGATGTGTCATGAACCGCACAAATTGTCGACACGCGCTTTTTCATTATAAATGTAATAGAACGAAAAGGAAATCAAGCCATTGGTATTTTTGGTTTTATTTATGTATTAGCCTATTTAAATAACACATATACATTCTGATATTTACAAAGACATCGTGCATATTGATACCGACTCTAGGTTACTACTTTGCTAAATTTTTTAACAGCACGCAGGTTTATTAATTAAAAAGATTTTTATTCTATTACAATATTAAGATTCAGAAAACAGCACACAGTTTACCGAAACGCCGACATTCACCGTCAACGTATTAAGAAAAAAAAAATCACTTTCAAAAGGCACATACGTTGTCATCCCAACAAGTGAGATGAAATACGACATCTCCCCTACACTCACCAAAGAAAACATATTAGCTTATGCTACAACTTTTCTCTGATATTCTGTGGGGACATGGTTCTTCCCTGATTGAGCTGACTCATTCGAGATGTCATCACGAAGGTGAGATAAACTGTGGGCTCGTTTTTCACATAGTTTACCTATATAAATTAATCCCACTGCTGGGCATTAGAGCACAGTCCTGCTTCACTGCGGATTCGCGGTCTTCACATGTCTTCAGAATTTTTATTTTTTATTTCACTGACATGCAGGTTTTCTTACGATGTATTCTTTCACCACCGGAGCACGTGGTAAATCGGGATTTAAAATTGCGATTAACAACTTCGTTGGTGCTTACATTGGTGATCGAACTTGGTTAGGTCGCGTAACTTGAATTAAAAGCGAGTGCTTATACACTGAACTACCATATAACAAAAGTCACAAAAACGAGCACACAGTCAATGATAAGTTAGACACTGGCCCATGGCCGCCTCCATTCTAAAAAAACTTAACTGAAAAATCCTGACAACTGACAACGGAGTACCAAGTTATCTATGATAAGTCCCTGGATCTCTACAATTACCATATGAAACGCGGGAACATCATGCTTTTCTTTCGAGATATTAATCTGCAAGGGTCTTCGCTTTTCCAGCCAGCCCATTTATGGGTCGGCTAAAAACTAGCTCTGTTAACTGTGTAAATGGGAGAAAGTTTACAACCACTACGTAATAAAATTTATATTTTTTTAAAATTAAGTAAGGGGCCTAACGAGACCAAATTGATTTCCTCTGATATTAATGATATATAAGGATATTAGTGATCACTTCTGATGATGATTCACTGCTACAGGTACGCACCGGTGTAGTTATATGAAAGAAAGCAACAACATCGCTCAACTCAAAAATTACCTCAATTCTACGCTTTAAAGGTATAAGGGTGTATGCGTGATAAAAGCGTAAGGTACTTAAGTCCTTATGCTTCTAGCCAATAGAAGCTTATAATCTACCAAAAGCTACGCTTAACTTACGAGTACTTTTACTATACCGGCATTGATTACAACTGCCGATAGCAAAGAGAAACGAAGAAAATGCTTTGTTATTACTTCCATCATTATCTAGATTTAGCTGCAGATTCCTTTCTCTTTTTCTTTGTGCTTCATAATTATTTAGATTGATATTACGTATGGCTATAAACTAAAAACATATACGATATTCTCCGTGTCCATTTTGATCTCGGCGATATATTGTGGATGTTACCAGACCTTTTGGTTTAATTCCAGTAGGTGGTATTAAATAGATTTGGATATATTAAAATAGTCACATATAAACTGTATCTACATAATTACAAATTGACCACAAAAATGTATGGATTATGTTTCATTATATATATATATATAATATACTTTCTGCAAATAAATCCCTGGAATTCTGTTTTATTGAATGCCTAATTTCATAATGTATATAAACTATCACTTTGAAAAATAAAAAGTGAAATTGTAGCAAATCAATAGAAAAATCAAAGAAGAATCACATAATTAAAATATTTAACGTTAAAAAAAGTTACAACAAACAAAATGATGCACACAGTGTATGCCTACTATTACAAAGAATAAGCGAGCAATCGTATCCCGATGATCAAGCGTGGGCATTATCCTCCACCATTCATGGATCGGCTTGGAGTCTCATACTCAACCCTAATTGGGGTGATTTTCTGTAAAAGTTGTACTCTTGCGTATCAAAATACCGACCTTACAAACGTTGTGGAACCTTCTCAAATAATATTCGAAAAGTGGCACTGGGTATACCAACAAGATTCGGTGGCTGCTCTTCGGGCAGCAGGCAACTGTCCTTTCACCCATGGAATTGACTTCACCAGGCATGACGAATGAACCTCCTTCAGTCCAGGCTTAAACCGTATTACAGAATATAGCAACATTTGGAGGAGTAATGTCTGCTCTAAACCTCACCAGAATTTGGAGTCTCACAAAGCATCCCTGATTATAGCAGCGACTGACATGAACTTTGTGCTTGCTGCGACAGACGACTGGTCTTGGGGGTTAAGTGCCTGTATTCAAAATCAGGGAGGTATTTTGAACAAATTTAATAAACTTTTATTTTACATTTAACTACCTTTCTTTTCACATATGTATTTTAATCAAGTTCTTAATTCGTACAATTTATTTAATGAATTGTTTGTGACATATTTATGAAACGAAGAACTTACTATTTCGAAGTCGGTTAATAATAAACAACAATTTAAATACAAAGTTACATGCGTCAAAACATGTTTGACAATATAGAAGGCGTACAATCGTTGGAAATATGCCTCGGGGTTTGAGAGTGTGGGTGATATTTCCTACAATTTATTTTTTAACGCTAAGGTCACAGTCTCCCGAAGGCCACCGTCCTAGATAATGTAAGAGACTGGTAAATTATATAAAATCATGAAAATTAAGTAGTTATAAAACATAAATATTTAATAAAAATTTTAAGGTTTTCTTTCTGTCGAACGTCAATTCTCGAGCCAGCTGAGTTGACTTCTAATTACAAATGTTACTCTCTAAACTAGTCCTCTATTAAATATTCACTCACACTCACACTTATATTAAACACCTCATATAGATGAGTACGATCATTAGAGGTTGATAAGGAGTAATTCCTTAATACATTTCTAATTATAACGGTGATCAATGGTCGAAATACAACCGTTCTCGAATTTATATAATTTTAGATGTCATTTTGCCGTAAAGAGCGAGAGCACCTAACAAGTTGATTTGTATTCACCTCGTCACACGTCGGATCGTTAACCTGCTTCCGAAACTAAAATATTTTTCTGAGACTTTCACGTCAGTGTAGACACACAATTAACGTTGCTATAGACAATAC